>JBANSL010000013.1:67352187-68622187 GCA_037127255.1 Persicaria tinctoria
CAAGTGAAGAAAACAGTTTGTTGCAATCAGAATGCAAGTGAAGAACACAGAACAACTAACTATCAGAATGCAAGTGAAGAAAACAGTTTCTTGCATTCAGTGAAAATGAAATTATCATATCATTATCAGACCATGAGAATGCAAGTGAAGAAAGCAAAGTGAACAACTAACTATCATTCAATGAACAACTAACTATCATTCATTATCAGCAAAGTGAACACAGAACAACTACGTATGAGAATGCAAGTGAACAACTAACTACCATTAAGTGAGAATGCAAGTGAAGAAAGCAAAGGGTATTTAACTCCTAAGAAATTGACAACCAACTAACAGCAAATACCAAACTAAAAGCTACTATGAACACCGAACAACTAAGTATGAGAATGCAAGTGAACAACTAACTACCATTCAGTGAGAATGCAAGTGAAGAAAGCAAAGGGTATTTAACTCCTAAAAAATTAACAACTAACTAACAGCAAATACCAAACTAAAAGCTACTATGAAACTCCTAAAACTAACAACAACTACCACACGCCCAAAACTCCTAAAACATTATCAAAATTCAGCAAATACCAATCTCATAACACATTATACAATCCAGCAAAATAAACACCTCCATTTATTGACAACAACTCGTAAACCAGCAGACAAAATAGTACAAGGGAAGAGAATAATTGATTACATCCAGATAAGCAGTAAGTGTATCCTTGTGCTCCTTCTCAAGCTGCTTGAAGGAGGAGGCTAGCATTGGCACATGTGTCTTCACAGTAGTCCCTATGTCCCTGATCAACAAATTGTATTGGTTGAGCTCGGGGTTTCCATGGAACTCCGACCACGAAATTTTTATCTTTCTAGTGACCCTCACTAAAATTTGGGGAATCAAAAACCATTTGCATAAGGCCACTAAAGTCGTCACAACGAAAACTGGTAAGTACGGCCGAATTACGATTGGAAGAAGACGTTGAGATCAACATCCCTTGAATGAGGTCAACGTCTGGTCAACTGCTGAAACTTGGGTTTGTTGAATTGGGCTGGATCTATGTGATTGATCTTTACAAATTTAATGGGCCATTGTATTTTGTAGGTCAAATATAACACCCTTGAAGCAACAATTAGATATGAATCATATGATACAAAACCTAATTTACTTGATGCTAAGTTCAACAAACTGATATCTGAAATGTTATGTTCAAGAAACCGACATAGTAGCTACAATACGATACAAAAGCCTTAAGTTAGAACAGTCTAGTTGCCTTGTTACCAAATCCGACGACGAGAACGACAACATTACATGAATTAAGACACGATTACATAAGGTGGAGGCCATGCCTACTTCTTCACAAATGCAAGGAGGAGTTCTCCCATTTGACGGTTGTGTTCGGTTAGATCCCGGTTGCGCTCAGTTAGCTCCCGGTTGCTCTCCGTTAGACATCGATTGCGTTCTTCCACTTCATGCAGCCGCTCAATTAGATTCTGGTTGCGCTTGGTTAGATCCTGATTGATTTCTACCATCTGACATATCAATGGGTTCTCAATACTGGTTGCATCATCCTCCTCAGCATCCGTGACATGGTTCTTCTTCTCTTTGCCCCACGACACTTCCTCCATCTCTTCACTATAGGGAGTCCACTATGAATCATGACATTATATTCATAAGCATGGCGTTATATATAGATGCAATCATAGCGTCATTTTACAAGGATACTAATATATGTATTCATACAATGTATCATGACGATTTAAAGTTAAATAAGTTCCTTTTAAGAGTCATATGCACCAAAGGAACAAATCAACAATCATGTTCTAGAAAATGAATATTCCTATGAACAAAACAACATTCAATCTAGAAATACAATGCACCAACAATCAACTCAATAACATACGTACACAACCACCTCAATCAACCCAATAAGATACGCAACAATATCATGTGTAGAAGTTCATCTCCAATAACATAAAAATAAAATGAGGGAACAAAGAAGTTAAGGCCAAAAAATTCATCTTCAACAACATCAATCATGAATGAATTACATTCATCTCCACCAAAATCAGTTCTTGCCTTCATTGCAAAGTAAATTAAAAACAAATTTGTTTACCTGACGTTCGTATGGCTCATCCCCTCCAATCTATGGGTACTTTTCTGGACAACCGCTCAGCCAACTACCGGAAGTGCCTGACATGCATGTGGACGGAACAACATGGAGTATAAGAAACACCAGACAATTCATGATGTACAAGACATGGAAGATTAAGTGATAACGCATCAAAGCAACATGGTAGGCTATGCTTAATGAATAAGCCAATTTTAAAAATAAGTAACCATGATCATAGCATTTAGTTAGACCAATTTTAGAAGAAACCTTAGAACCTTGCATATGCATTGATCCACTACCTTACAACCTGACTCATAAATGCCTCCATAGCAGATCAAGATATAATCTACAAAATTAAGACCAATTTTCGAAGAAACCTTGCATACGCATTGATCCAAACAAATATTGAAATACAAAATTAAAATCCAGCAAACTTTGAAACGGCCGAGCACCCGAAATGAGCAAGCCATAGCCACCCAAGTGCAGTTCATACGTGACCAGTAGCAGCTCAAACTTTGAAACGGCCAAGCACCCGAAGTGAGTGCATGTGTTGTAACAAAAAAGGCAATGGAAGCCACCCAAGCCAAGGAGAAGCAATGCAGTTCAGTTTTGAACATATTGGGGATTTTCTTATTCTCCTCTACAAATACAGGTTGTAATAGACTCCCACATCAATGAATTCAGTTCAGTTTTACAGATCTGGATGAAACCAATGGAGACTAGGCCGATTTGGGTTTCAGATCTGGAATCACAGATCTGGAATTGAAGCTGGACGAAAACAAATAGCCAATAATCAAGCAAATCAATCGAACAAGGAAGGAGAAGAGAGGTACCTGATCGAGCGTGAGGGCGAGTGAAGAACACGGAAGGAGATCGAGGACGAGATACCATACAACCCTCACTGTCTAGAATAGAGGATGCGAAATAACCCCACTGTACGGAAGAAGACGATATGACAAACACGTACGGAATCACATGTTTTATTTTAAAGTACATTTGATTCAAGGGATGAACTTATATATGTTCGTCCCTTCAATGATGATGGCATGACTGGCATCTAACAATCCTTATTAAATCACCATGTTTAGCGATGGTCAACGATGTGGTCAACTTCCACTTATTATTCAGGCGACGAACTTAGTAATTATTCGTCTCCTGAAAGGCTCTCTTGGATGGGTATACATCTGGTCCTATTATAAATGACGAACCAGACTATGTTCGTCCCTTGAAGTGCATTCAGGCGATGACTAAAAAGCCGTCAATGTCTAGAACGTCAAACTGGCCTAGTGCAAGTTACGTAACGAATCAGAGTAACCAATATATCTCACAAACTTTATTTCGGGTTATAATTATTCAGGTATTATCCACACTATTCTCGTAAAATAGGGAACACGTCATCAAAATAAGGTAATAAATATAAGTGATTTTCTAAAAACGCTTCATTGGCGCAGTCCGTGGGGACCTTTCGCGACGAGAGGTTCCTTGTAAAATCATTATTAAGAATTCGCAGTTACCTTTTTAATTTTCTACACTTTCAAAGATCTTGAATATTCTCTTTATTTATTCGTGATATAAGCACTAAACCTTTCATTTTTTCTAACTTGATTAAAACTGTTCAGGGCGCTAGTATATATGAAATTTTTAATCTATTCGGAGAGAAATACGGTCAGCATCATCTTTCCACGAAGGGAGAGGGAAACAACATGAAGATCCACGGATAGACTGAAGGGGGCAACCCTCCTCCACAAGAGAACAACACCCCTCTGCCGGTTTGGAATTACACGACGGTAATAATGCCTAACCCATATGGCATATGGGGCGGCTACCCTATTGCATTGGCATTCCCCATGCCACGTATACTTTGCGAATGTCTATTCGCATCAACGTTCCTCGGTACAATCAAACTACAGTTAAGGTGTCACTTGTCCATCCCAAGTCAGGCCAAGTTGATAGTGGTTGGAATAACCCAGAGCAACATCACCATGGACGGATGGACTCCGGAAATCACATGAAGATGGTGCTATGAACATCTCCACTTGATCAAACTCGGAATTTGACAAATCGGGGAGGAACGCAGAAAAGGATACACTTGTTTTCCCTTCCGCGTTCAGCAAACGGATCCACGATGCTCCGATCCCGTCCAGAAGAGATGGCGGAACATGTCTATCGATAAATACATGACCGGGAACTCTGATTCGAATGACCATGTGAATAAATTTAATATTTTATTGAATTTTTAGCCTTTTAAAAAAATGTGTTAAAAAGTAAAACGGCATATATTTTGAGATGGAGGGAGTACTATATATATTGCAAAGTGAACCTTAATTGTTCACCCAAGGAAAGGGCGGAGACAGGGGTCGAATATGAGACCTCGCATTAACCCCCCCCCCCCCCCCCTTCCTCCTTACCATGGAGTCACCTGTTGAGAGCTAGGTTAGCATAACAGCTCGTCTTTCGATCCTTGTTTAGGTTACCAGTTGCACTTGAAGGGTGTATTGAGAGATTTGAATAAGACCAGAAGAGTTTCACACATCGAAAGTTTTGTATTAAAAATCTTAGTATATAAGTTGATGAATTATTTATTTTCAATTGATTTTAGAATGAAATCTTACTTAGGTCATGTTTATCGGTCAAGAAGTAGGAGGGATAGTTGGGCTTTTATTAATAAAAAAGGCTGAACAGTGCAAGTATTGGGCATTTGGGATACTAGCCCAAGTATTCCAGCAAGTATCGAAGTAATTATTATTGTGTCAGTCTGCAATTTTTCTTGGGTGTCACTATATACACCGCAAATCCGGATTAAGGATTTACACGTCCTTAAGGACGTGCAAGTCTGAGACGGTGCACGTCCGCTAAAAACGTCTTGCACGTCCTTAACAATGTGCAAGCACGTCCTTAAGGACGTGCAATGCTTGCACGTTGTTAAGGACGTGCAAACCCTAGTTAGGGTTTTGCAAGGTTTAGGGTTTAGGGTTAAGGTTTAGGTTTTCCGATGGTTTTATAATGTTAATTGATAAAATTGTGTTTAGCTAGTGGATTTGATGGATTTAGGGTCAAATTAAACAGAACACAAGAATTGTTAAGGTTTTCATTCGGATAATATGTGAATAATATTACAAGGAACGGAAAAAAAGGCTCTAAATCTCTCAATCTGAGCTTGAAACGGAGCATCCCATCCTTCGACGCTCGGATGATGATGTTTGACCCATTCTAGTGGAGGCGGCGGAAGAGGAGCGTTAGGACGCAACCAGATCTATGAGAACAAAAATTTAGAGTTAGAGTATTGACATATGTATGAAAAGCATGAATAGGTAATAAAAAAGACGTTTGAAGTCGTACCGCGGCAAAATGGTCTTGGTTTCCGATGCAGGCTACACCAAGAGTTGTTGATTGGGGAGGGTTGTTAGCAGATGTCGGCGAGATCATGGGGAGACATGTGAACGAATGATGCCAATCTAGGACGACGAAAGGAATCTAATATACCATCGCAAATACTAAACCCATGATGGGTAGCTCTATCCACCGTCTCCTATCACCATGTGTGGCTCCGGCCCATCTCTGGTAGTCGACGAACTGCTGGAATGGGTACTCTCCCGTATAACAACCGGCGTACAGAACGACGTGATCCTCCAAGTGATTGCATAGTAACGTTTTGAGTTCCGGGAAAGCAGTCTCGCCGATCGGTGATGTCAAAGCCGCCAAAGCACGGTAGCCACAATGACCATCTCCAACAGTGTCCCTCACCGTCTGAATATGATCGAGCATGAAGGGATCAACGTTGTTTCGACCCCAGTTGAACCCTCCGAACACATCATCACGTCCACGTCGAGCTGAGGTCGCTTGTGGACGAGGCCAAGCAGCATTTCGAGCAGCACGCGCTTCTTCTCTCTCAAACCTTTCCCTTACCTCCTCGTATGGCAACGGGTTGGTTCTGCAGGCATTCCTCGACCCCCGAGGCCTCCTCTTCCTTCGGACGCTTGCTGATGAGGGTGGGTGCAGCTCATCCTCGCATACATCGTTGGAAGCCGTGTATGAAGATGACAGCTCATACGGCAGTGGGGTGTCGTCGAGGTCAGTCCATGCCAAATCCATCCAGAACGGGTGGATGTCCTCGGCGGGTATCGGAGTACCGGAGTTGACGTATGCCTGAATCTCATGGACACAAGGGATCCCGTAATAAACCCTCCAATGTCGGTCCGTGCATACCGGAGGAACCTTTTGGTTCACGACATCCTGCCACATCTTGTACAGATAATCGAAGCACTTTTTGGAGATTAAAGTCTTTACCTCATCGAAAAGGTTGACTTTATACGCCGTTGTTGGCCATTTGAAGCGGTCGATCTCCAAAGCAGTTTGCAGCTCATGCAGTTGAACTCGTCCACACACTGCCAGTGGAGCGTGATGGTCATCTCACCCCATGGAAAGTGGAAGGAGTTCGTCTCCGGGGGCCAATGCTCCAAGAAGCCCGTGCAGGTGAACTCGTCCACACACTGCCAGTGGAGGGACCACAGTTGTGGGATGCCGGATGGGAGCAGATCCTGCACCCAGGTCCCCGGGCCTTCAAATATGTACGGCTCGAAAGGCTGCAGGTGAGTCGCCCGGTGGTAGAAGTTCAGCAGCGGAAGCTCCACTGTAGAATCTCTCCACACCTGGTACGCACAGTGATGCCTGTAAGACACAAGCAGCTCTCCCGGCGGCAACAAAGGGTCGACCTGCACAGCCGGTGCGGCAGCCTGCGCAGGGATGGGCTCGGGCTCTACCTGTGGGCCCCCTGGCCCTGAGCCTGCCCCTCCTGACCGTCGTCAGGGATCACATCATCTGCAGAGCCCAAGAAGATCGCCGCTGGTGTGGCGGATGTCGAAGGCTCGGGCTCGTGTGTGCCGGATGTAGAAGCCTCTAGGACGGCTGAAGTAGAAGCCTCTGGCGGCACGGCTGAAGCAGAAGTCTCCGGAACGGCTGAAGAAGATGCCTCCGGGATGGTGGGTGGAACACGAGTAGGAGGTCTACCCATGTCGACCCAACACCCAGCGACTACGTCGGTGATGCAACTACTCAAAACCTCAGGGGGCTCTAAAGAAGGCTGCAACCCCATTAATAAAAATATTTTTTTTATTTTCTTTCAATTTATTATATTAATGTTTTTATTTTCTTTCAATTTCAATTTATTTTTATGTATTTTAATATAATTTATTATATTTTAATGTATTTATTTTCTTTCAATTTAAATTTATTTCTATGTAGTTTATTATAATTTATTATATTTCTTAATGTTTTTTATTATCTTTCAATATAAATTTATTTTTCTGTATTTGAATATATTTAAATATATTTTTTTTAATGTTTTTTAATATTTTTTTTTGAATATATTTTAATATTTTTATGTATTTGAATATATTTTAATAATTTTGAATATATTTTAATATATTCAAATACAATATTTTAATATATTTTTATGTATTTGAATATATTTGAATATTTTATTTTTATTTTTATGTATTTTGAAGTATTTTAATATTTTAATATTTTTTAATGTTTTTTATTATCTTTCAATTGTAATTTTTTTCTATGTATTATATTCTATCAAATTACAATTATAATCTTTTCTATCAAACTATATACTATAAAAAAACATTATAATATATAAATAAATCAAAAAATATATTTTCAATTATATTCTATCAAACAATATATATTATCAATCATATATTCTATAAACTTCTATTATAAAACTATATTATCTATCAAATTATATTTTAAAACTCTAAAAATAAATCAAACAAAAAGTAATTCAAATAACATACCGGTGGAGTCGGGATCGGGGACACCTCAATGGTCCGACACTTCCGCGGCGGTTCCGCCTCCTCCTCGGCCATTGCTCGGCCTCCGTCGCCGGCGCCAGACGCCGCCCCACCACCACTACCCTCCTCTTCGGCCACTGTTCGGGCTCCATCGCCGCCGCCAGACGCCGCCCCACCACCACCACCCTCCTCCGCGGCCACTGTCGCTAGCACCACCAGACCCTCAGCCACCGGCTCCACCGCCACCGCCTCCCCCGATGCTCCACCCCCACCACCACCCTCCACCTCCATCGCTGTCGCCTCCGCCTCCAAGGCCGCCACCGCCGCCTCGAGCTGTCTCTCTCTTTCTGTCTCCATCTCTCGCTCTCTCTCTCTCTGGGTCTCTCTCTCTCTTTCTGGGTCTCTCTCTCTCTCTCGGTCTCGGTCTCTCTCTCTCGGTGCTCCGGCGCTCTCTCTCTCTCTCTCTTTCTGAAGACGATGAAGACGAAGACGAAGAGGCACATCCTCTTCGTGTTTAAGGGACGGGCTTGCACGTCCTTAAGGACGTGCAGCACGTCCCCAAGAAGGTGCAAGCACGTTATTAAAAAAAAAAAACGTGCTTGCACGTCCGGGTTTGGATGGCTCTCACCCAACTTGCACGTCCTTAAGGACGTGGGGATTTGCGGTGTATATAGCCGAAACGTTTTTCTTTTCCAGAAACAATGAATTACAACAACACTGTTTAATCTCATCAAAGGGCAAAACGCAAGATTCCACTTTGCATGTGTCAGGGAACTTGCATTTGGGGGACATGTGGCGATCTGTGAGTGAAGGAGGGTTGGACGGTTAAGATGAGCTAACTTGAACGATGTGATTTAATCTTCCGCTTGTTTATTTAAAATTACAAAATACAATACAATTTTTGACAATGAAAATATAAAAAGAATAAAAAAAAATAAAATTGTTATACTAGATTCATTTTTCTCTACATATAGTAATCAATTTCGAATATGTTTGATCATATTTTTTTTTAAAAAAAAATTTCTGTGAATACAATTATGTATAATAATACCCAAAAAATATTTTTAATTATCTTTCATTACTAAAATTTATATATTGGGTTAAATATAATTATCTATTTAGTTTATAAATAATATTTTTATACGAAAAATGAATATTATAAATTAATTTAAATTGGAGAAAATGCGTCGAGAGGGGTATAATCGTAAATTGATTTGGTAGGAAATAATGGAAATAATTATGGGAGATAGGAAGTATAACTGTAAATTGAAATGATAGAAAAAGATGGATTTTAAGATACTAAAGATGTTATTAATAAAGTGGGAAAAGTGATAATAAGATACTAGGATAATATGATGGAAAGAGAAAAATAAAATATTAGTATTTCTAGTATTTCTGGTATCTCTTAGTAAACATGGACTTAGGTTGTGTGCACACAAATTGTGAAATATTTGATAAACCTCACCAGGACCAGGTTTTCAGGTTCTGATCGGCGGATTAGCAGGATACAAATTGTGACGTGTGAACCAATGACCTCTTGCCCTAGTGGTAAGAGTGAGGTGCTTCCTTGTGCCTCACTACCATGAGGTCAAGGATTCAAATCCCACTAGAAGCAATTTGTGCTTGAGTGGGTACTCATGCCTTGGTTTGCCTTGGCATGAGTTAGCCTGTCTTGCGGCTTGCCGCTTGGCTTACCCGGTTCGAGTGCTTTGCAGGCTAGTGCTCGGCCCGTGGAGAACTAGTTGATAACATCGGAACTTCCACGTCATAAAAAACAAAAAAAATAAAAATTGTGACGTGTGAGTCATAAAAGTGGGTCTCAATTAAATGGGCCTCTCATTTGACTTTAAGGTGGCGGAGTACGTTGATCATCTCATCATATATGTAGTTAGTTGAAGAGTATGCATGCTTAATTAATACAGTAATAACACTAATTAGGTGCAAAGGATTGACATAGTTTTTTTCCTTGGTTTTGTTGGGAGAGGGGCTCGCACATAAATGGTCCCTCAACCTGCTAATTAATTAAATTGCAAAAAAATGCTAGAATATATATAGTTGTTTTGATTTTTTAATACGTTTTATAAAATATAATTTTTTATATTAATTTTTAAGATAATTTTATACTCGTTATAGAAATATTAAAAAATTAATATTTTATAGTTTTTTATTTTTAAACATGTGTTAAAAAATTAAACAGGTCGAAATGAGTATTAATATGTAATTTTGCTTCAATTAAATAAGATTTTATGAGTGTAATAGTATATATGCAATTACACTTAAATAAATTGATCGATATAGTGTTTTTAAAAAGATTCCGAAATATTGAGAGTAAGACAATTAAATCCTACATAGCAATTTGGTAGATATACTCAATAGTCAATCGAGTTTTGAATGCAATCTTATGTTGATTGAAGTAATAAATAAGCGACCTACTAACTATCACATGCATCTCGGGAGTAGTGGTGGTGTGCGAGGTCAGCGCTCCAAAATCTCGATATATTGAGGCCAAACGTTATGACTTATGAGTTATGACTCCGATCCGAAAACTCGATCCGACCGTTCGGAATTTTTTGGGTTAAGATCTGAAAAAAATTTCAATTCGAACCCGAAAAACCGAAATTTTTTTGGGTAATCTGATTTTCGACTCGGTGACCCGATTTACCCAATTGATCCGGTTGATTTATAATTAAATTTATTTTATATATAATTAAAATTTATCGTAAAATAATCAAATCATGATTTTTTTAATTTAAAAAAAGAAAAAATTGACAAACCCGAAACCCGATCAAACCCGGGTTCTAGTCAACCCGGAAATACCCGTAACCCATTTTACCCAGAACCCGTTTTACCCGAGATCCGAAGTGACCCGACCCAATTAATATAGAATATACATTGTTATAGTTAACAAAAAAGATAGAATATACATTATTATAGTTACCCGAAATTCCAGGAATAAAAGTAATCATAATAATAGAAATATAATATAAAATTATTAATAATAAACATTATTATAGTTAACAATTAATATAGAATATATATTAGACAAAAAGATACTGGAAAATAATAATCGTAATATAAATATAATATAATAACCGATAATAATACTAATACTAATAATAATATAAATATAAATATTTTTTGAATGACAAATAGTGATAAAAATTATAATAGAAATCAAAATATAACAAAAACACTAATAATATATTTAAAAAATAAAATATATTTTAAATAAAAGTAGTAATAAAAATTTAATATATTAAAAATATATTTTTAAATTAGAAAACAGTGATAAAAATTATAATAGAAATCAAAATACATTAATAATAATATAAGAAAATAAAAATATATTTTAAATAATTATTGAAAAAAATAATAATAGTTTTATTATTATTATTATTATTATTATTATTATTATTATTATAAAAAAAGATTTACAAGAAATTAGTGGACAACCGAGATACTAACTCGACGCTCACTCCCTTAGTGATAACAAAGCTAAGTCTAGTAAAAAATATAAGTTGCAGCACGAGTCCCAGCTGACGCGTTCCTGGAATTTCAATTATACTAATTACTTCATCATGACGACAAAATGACTAGAAATACTTGCAAGCTCTAACCGTGAGGGGGTATGATCAGATTTATATGTTAATTAGTCCAAGCGATGGGGGCGTTATGTTTGGCTCGCGAAGATCTGAACCATTTAGTCGTCGACTAGAGAGAGGGTCAGGTGATGTTCTTATTCCAAGAACGTTCTTCTTTTATCGAAGATCTCGAGAACTCAACCCCGGGGGCTTTAGGTCCGGGAGGCAATCAGAGCTCTTTTGCTTTCTATCTTGGATCGGACCCTTTTCCTTGGGGTCGGAGGGGGGTATTTATAGGGAAACCAAGCGAGTAGCTAGCTGGCGACCTCATGGTTTTACATAGGACACATGTAACGCATGCCCACACGCTTAGAGGTATAGGCAATACACGTGGTGCTATTTAGAGGGGAGGTGCTTGAGCCAGCGAGCTGCTTGCTAGGATCCCGGATAGTCACGAGGCACTTGGAGGACCTACTCTGGTTCTTACGCAGGATTATATCAATATTTAGGTCGCGAGGAAATATGGGTCAAGGTTTTGGAGGGTGTTGGGTCTGGTCGGGACTTGATCAAGTACTTTACTCGCGATGAATCTGGTTGTGGACCCAGATGTCTTTTTGCGTCAGGTGGCTCATTTATGACGTTGTACTTGTGTTATTTAATAGGCCTATTTTCTATGGCATCGTCATATCTCCTCGTAGCCGGATCGCGAGTGATACGTCGTTCGCGATTGGGTTTCGAAAAACACGATGCTGCTCTTGACAGTTTTGGTTCCAATTTGCACATGGATGACCATAGGATCTGAGTGCGGCATCCTGAGGTCGCGAGCATCCCGAGTATCAGAAACAGAGAAGCTGAGTATTGCGTGCTCGGTGGATGCTTGGTTGACACTGGCCTCGGATGGGGGGGGGGGGGGGGGGTTCTGGCTTCTCTTTCATAGTTTTTCCTATCCTACTTACTAGTGCCGGATTTCGCGGGTCCCCCCGCGATTGTATTAATGCACCCATCTGGTGAGGGAGGCTTCCGATCAAGTCGGTTGGACGAGGACCTAGCTTCTTGGGCATTCCTCATGTCCCTTGGGGGAGGCCGGTACCCTTCTCCTCGATTTCCATTTCTTCCTCCCCTATTCTGGGGGTAGGATCCCCTGCCCCTTCCTCGGGCTGCATATTGGGGATTGTAAGGCCTCGGTGGTGCACTAGGTGGTTTATATTGCTAGGGCGGAACCACAGGGGGTTGGCGTTGTTGTGGTGTTGCGACTGGATGATTGGGATTTGTTGGAGGGGCGCAAATATGAAGGGGTAATTATTTTTGTAGGAGGGTTTGCGGAATCCCATAAATAGGAGGCAACACATAGTCGGGATGAGCCGTCATCACATTCGTCGGGGCACCGAGCGGGCCCGGTCCTGACCTTTGGTTGTACTGGACCTCTATGACCTGAGGCCACGGTGGGATGACCGGGTACTTCCAGGGAGGATTGCGGTGTTGTTGATCCCCGAAATTTTCTCTTCCTTGGCGTTTGTTAGGGGCCCGATGGTAGGACGGTGGTCTAGATTCAATGGGACGCGAGCTAGAGCTTGCAGCTTCCATGGCGTGGATCTACTTAGTTACGAGCTCTCTCGGAACATCGTAGTTCTCTGGCTCTTTTCGGAATAGGCAGATCTTGAAATCTCCCTCGGCTAGGTTGCTCATCGGTATCGTACTCACGGACTCTTGATTGAATCTCAGGATTTGTACCACTATGTTGGTGAACCTGCTGAAGAAGTTTCCTAATGATTCGGTCGCCCCTTGCTTGATGGAGTTGAGGTGCAACATGGTTCTTTTCCTTGTGCGAGCGCTGCCGAAATGTGTGACGAACGTGCTTGATAGCTGTGCGAAGTTGTTGATGGAGGATCGAGCCAAATTAGTGAATCACGTCAACGCTACCCCGCTCAACGTAGATGGAAACGAGCGACAATACATAGCGTCATTGTCCTCGTTCATTCCCATCGCCGTGGTAAATTGGTTGAGGTGATAATTGGGATCGGTATCTCTCTTATACATGGCGATGGAGATATATCTCCCCTGAAAAGGTAAATATAGAGATAAGGTGATAAACACCAGGAATTACAGAAGGATGAGCCCAAACACAGGGACTCATGTTAAAAAGGGCATCGTATACCCAAAATGGCCCCCTATACCCTCCAAGAACTACCAAAAGACTGTCACCAACTAAAACTACTCTAGCTACTTTACCTCCTCAAAAAACCACGAGCCACACAAATACTCGTGTACTATCTACCCACCAATCTATTCTTCCACGTATCATCCGTGAGTGACTTGCACTTCCACTTCACAGAGATACGGGCCTTGCAACTATCAATAATAAGATTAGAATATACATGAGAGTTAAACATTTCATCACCAAAAATCACTTTGTTCCTAGCCATCCAGGTGAAATAGACTAAGGCCTCAAGAGCTAACAACTTAGCTTGAAATGCAAGGGACTTCTGCATCGACTGTGGTTCTGCAGCGAACCACTGCAACCACTCTGCAAGTGTACGAAATCTGCGTATCTCTATAAGACCCGGGGTCTCAAGAGGCGCCAGCCCGTGCCACCTAGCCCTCTCAGGTCCGTTGTCCTCACTTGGAGCCTGAAAAGGAAGAGCTCTTGTGACATGGGTAGGGCTTGAATCACTTACAAATCACTCCCAACATCCTTATGATATCCGATGTGGGACGGGGTGTTACAATCTCCCCCACTTAAAGCACTGACGACCCCGTCAGGCCCAAGGGACTGCCCTCCGGGAGAAGCGTACCCGAGCATACTGTCGGAATACCTCCGAGCCCGGAGTCGGCTCTGATACAATCTGTAAGGCTCGGGGTCTCAAGAGGCGCCAGCCCGTGCCACCTAGCCCTCTCAGGTCCGTTGTCCTCACTTGGAGCCTGAAAAGGAAGAGCTCTTGTGACATGGGTAGGGCTTGAATCACTTATAAATCACTCCCAACATCCTTATGATATCCGATGTGGGACGGGGTGTTACAATCTCCTTGCAAAATGCGAAGGGGAAGGTTGGTTCACCTTTGCGAGTTTGCCCAGGTGCCTCGAGGGAATTCGAACGCGATGACACGTCCCTGGGATTGAAAACACAGGCGATCTTGTTGGCGTTTTCGTCGAGCTCTGAACCGGGATTAGTAGGGCCACCAGCAGGTTTGGGGAAGTGGTTGACCGTTATTGGCACGGGACCCTGTTGTTGATAGTAGCCACGAGGGTCATGCTGGAATGGCACCCCGTTCGCCTGTTGATTGAAGTATGTTCTCTACGGATAACTCCTCGCGAAGAATTGGTACGGGAGGTAACCGCCCCACATTCCGTAGGGAGCGAACGGAGGTGGCTGCGCGGTGTCCCAGGGAGGTTGTTTAGGGACGTTCTCGTTGCCGCTGTGTAGAGCTTCCTCGTTGGGGGGAACGTTGAAGTTGAGACCTTTGGTTTCCTTGGTATCATGGTGTTGGTTTCCGAACTCCTCCCCGAATAGGGTAAAGTTCATGATTCCTGCAAAATTTATTAGCGTTTAAAAGGGGAAATAAGTACCACTATTGATTATCTTAGGTAGGATCTATGAAGAGTTAAAATAGTAAAGACGCAAAAAAGAACGTGAAAGGGAATTGAAGGAATGTAAAGTAAAGAAAAAGCGTATCGCTACGCGGAACCTCTCGTCGTGAAAGGTTCCCACGGACGGCCCCAATGACGCGTTCATGGAATTTCACCTATACTTATTACCTCATCATGACAACAAAATGACTAGAAATACCTGCAAGCCTTAACCGTGAGGGGGTATGATCAGATTTATATGTTAATTAGTCCAAGCGATGGGGGTGTTATGTTTGGCTCGCGAAGATCTGAACCATTCAGTCGTCGACTAGAGAGGGGGTCAGGTGATGTTCTTATTCCAAGAACGTTCTTCTCTGATCGAAGATCTCGAGAACTCAACTCCGGGGGCTTTAGGTCCGGGAGGCAATCAGAGCTCTTTTGCTTTCTATCTTGGACCGGATCCCTTTCCTTGGGGTCGGAGGGGGGTGTTTATAGGGAAACCAAGCGAGTAGTTGGCTGGCGACCTCGTGGATTTACATAGGACACATGTAACACATGTCCACACACTTAGGGGTATAGGCAATACACGTGGTGCTATTTAGAGGTAAGGTGCTTGAGCCAGCGAGCTTTTTTCTAGGATCCCGGATAATCACGAGGTACTTGGAGGACCTACTCTGGTTCTTACGCGGGATTATATCGATATTTAGGTCGCGAGGAAATATGGGTCAAGGTTTTTGAGGGTGTTGAGTCTGGTCGGGACTTGATCGAGTACTTTACTCGCGATGGATCTGGTTGTGGGGCCAGATGTCTTTTTGCGTCGGGTGGCTCATTTATGACGTTATACTTGTGTTATTTAATAGGCTTATTTTCTATGGCATCGCCACTGAGATTCATCGCGAGGAAAATGCACTAGTTTTAAAACCTATGAATAAATATTTTAATCTTTTAGCCCCGTTTGGTATTGATATCTAGATATCATACATTGGATATCAGCCTCGATATCTGATATCTAGTGTTTGATAAGTGATATCGATATCTAGTATTTGGTATCTCTCAAATATCAAGTGATGTCTGATATCTGCGTTTGGTATCGACGGATATCGATATCGCTTGATATCTAGATCGATATCAAAATTAGGCTAACTTAATATACTTTATTGGGAGGTATCACTTGATATCGATATCACCCGATATCGATATCTTGATATCGTTATTGATATCAAGATATCAATAACGATATCGATATCTATATCGATACCAAACGGGCCCGTATAATTCTATCAAATGCTAAAAATGACTAAAAACAGAGGGAACATCCAAGGGCGGAAAATCCATAAACATGCTCGATACTCCCAAGCATGCTGTTACTTTATTGTAATTGCAAACATAGCAACATATTAAACAGAAACTTTCAAACCTTATATAATATATAATAATATAAGATGCATCATAATTATCATTATGCTAGGTTAATTCTATTAATTACTTCACATTTATGCACGCTTTCGACCATAGAATTAAACATAGATAGATTTCCCTTATTTAGTTGCCATTATTAGGTCCGTTGTATCCACTACGACCTTCAGTCTCTTCGGTTTTCCTCTCGTTTGCATTCACGCTATTATACCCACCACGGCCTTC
The DNA here is from genome assembly GCA_037127255.1 of Persicaria tinctoria. Lineage (NCBI taxonomy): Eukaryota > Viridiplantae > Streptophyta > Magnoliopsida > Caryophyllales > Polygonaceae > Persicaria > Persicaria tinctoria. Next base: position 67,368,865 of record JBANSL010000013.1, read on the forward strand.
AGTCTCTTCGGTTTTCCTCTCATTCGCGTTCACGCCGTTGTATCCACCACGTCCTTCGGTCTCTTCGGTTTTCCTCTCATTTGCGTTCACACCATTGTATCCTCCACGACCTTCCGTCTCTTCAGTTTTCCTCTCATTCGCATTCACACCGTTGTATCCTCCACGACCTTCGGTCTCTTCGGTTTTCCTCTCCATCGTTGGTGGGTAGTGGCCGCCGTGTCCATACCCGCCGTGGTGATAACCAAATCCACCGCTGTAACCACCATGTCCATGGCTGCCATATCGGTATGGCTTCCCCTCAGATTCTGCGAGTAAACAACGAATATATTAGTGGGAGGGAAAATGGAAAAAAAAAAATTACGGTGGACAAAAAATGGTTGTATTTGGCCAACAGGTAAAGTTCAACCCTGATGATCTCTAAGAATGATGTTACAAACCTCCCCGCACAGGGGGGCGTGTTCTCATATTACAATGACAGTAGACTTAGCTATGAGATTAGCAGCACTATTTGATGCTCGATAGTAGTGTTTGAAGCTGATATTGTGGAAATTACGACTAAGCACATGAATCTCTTCAATCATTCTAAGGATCTCCCATAGTGTTGTAGTTCTTTTGTTAATTGCGGAGATAACCCCGAGGCTATCCCCTTCAACAATAAGATACCTGACTCTTTTTTTTTTATTGCGGTCTTTATTTCCTGACAGAAGGCTAAAACTTCTGTTTGTAACGCTAAGGCACTTTGGATTGCGGCCTAAAACATGTGAATAACCCTACCACCACTATCCCTAATAAATCGAGCTTAATTGATCGAATACATAATATTGAGCCCAATACCTTATAATCCAAAACAAATTTCAATCATCTTTATTCTACACTCTATTGATATATGCTCATGAATCATCTTAAACACATGAACTAATGGTTGCAAAATAAATGGAATGCATTTTTTTCACACTTCAATTGAAATCAAATTTAACAAGTGAAGAAAGAAGAAGAAGAAGGATGAAATTAGGAACTCACTAGCTTGGTAGAGCTCACGGGCTGAGACCTCATTGGAAATGAGGAGGCTAAGTCCAAACAGAAGGCCAATAAGAACAAGTGCCTTTGGAGACGCCATTTAATTAAATATATGAGGGCCGGTTTTTAAACAGGTTTATTTTGGGGTTGAAGGATATGGGTCATGGACTCTTGGAAAACCCTCCTATTTATACATGAATGGTTATGGTGGGATATAATAATGGAGAGTAGATAGAGTTGTTGGATAAAGTCTTTTTTCAACAACAGTACGTGGCTGGACATTGAAAAAGAGTTAACAAAAATTTTACGCAGTTCCTTTGGCTTGACCACTTCTTTGTTTTTTAGTATTTTGTAGAAGTAGAAAACAATTTCAATACTACAACAGATAGACTTGAAAGTAGGTTTTTTTTTCCTTCATAAATACACCAAACATAAATCCTCATTTGCGAAAAATGTCATGACAATGTATGCTAATTTGTAGGGCTATAGATAACCGGGTGCTCGACACGATCTTGAAAAACTCAAACAAAGCAACAATAGACAACTGAATCAACAATGTATTTTATGAAGTTGATATACATGTTATATGCTTTCCTTATGCATATAACAGATGCTGTCCTAGCTCACTATCAGCTCACTTTGCTGAGCACATCTTTCTTCATTTACATTTCATTCCAGCTGCATTTCAATTTGGTTGTAATAAGGGACAACTTGCACCATTTTGTTTGCTTGTGATCATCCAATCATAGGTGAGGATTCCATGCTATATATGCTGGCCTCTCTCTATGTTTCCGAGTAGGGTTTTGGGTAATTGTGAGAGCTGCAAGGTCATCTGGCCGCCTCTGCACACTTTCCATTTGCATATCAATGAAACAGTGACTGAGGTTCACTGGTTTTAGATCTTTCTTCCTTTTATTTTGCCTTGATCACTGCTAATGCAGTATATATTGATCATCTGATCATATTATTCACATGGTATCAGAGCTTTAGGCTTTCGATCTGAATATTTCCGCTACAAAGATCAGGAAGAAAGAAGATGGTTGAACCAAACAACACTCCCAACCAAGGTAACTTGAATGATCCTTTATTTCTATCAAACTCAGATCATCCGGGGTCTCAACTGGTGGCTGTGACCTTTGATGGAACTAATTTCATGACATGGAGCAGAGGTATTATGTTGGCCTTAGGGGCCAAATGTAAACTTGGTTTTATTAATGGGAGTTGTGTGAAGCCTGCTGAAGAAGGTTTGAATCTTCAAAGGTGGATAAGGGCAGACTATATGGTGAGATGTTGGATTTTAAATTCTGTTAACAAGAATATTGCTGAGAGCTTGATGTATGTTGAATCTACTAAGCAACTCTGGGATGAAATAGTGGAGATGTACATCCAGATCAATGCTCCTTTAATTTTTCACATTAAGAGGAAACTGAACAATGTAAGGCAGGGCAATATGACTCTTACAGATTTATTTAACACTCTTAAGAAGCACTGGGATGAGCTTCAGGTGTTGGAAAGGAGGCCAGAATGTTCGTGTGGAGCTATGAAGAATTGTGGATGCAATTTGGCTAAGCAGTTGAATGAGATGGAGGATAGAAACAGACTGATGCAGCTACTGGCCAGTTTGAATGACAGTTATGATGGGGCCAAAAACTCAATTCTAGCAATGGATCCTCTGCCCACAGTTGGCAAAGGATACTACATACTACAGCAAGTTGATATGGGGTCTGAGGCATCAGGAGGAACTGCTAGTGGCATGACTGATGCAAGTGCTTTTGCAGCTAATAAAAATCATTTCTCTGGGAATTTTTCTGCACAGGGAAATCAATCTTACAGTGGTCAAGGAGCTGGAGCTTATTCATAGAGCAATGCATCTTATGGTGCACAGAATCAGAAGAAGGATTGGAAGGAACTGAAAAGGATCAAGCTGGCATCCAAATGCAGTCATTGTGGATGGAAAGGGCACACTTCTGAGCAGTGCTTTAAACTGCATGGGGTGCCTGATTGGTTCAAAGAGTTGAAGGAAAGCCAAAGAAACAACTCTACTGGCAAAAGTTCAGCTAATGCAGCAGGATCAATGAATGGGGCTATGATGAATAACCCTCTTGAAGAGAGCTCAGGTAACACAGAAGGGCAGATTGACAATGCTATGGTGAATGTTGTCTATCAGGAAGTCTTAAAGAGGATGAAAGGCAAAGGTCAAGCAGATAATGCTTTTTCCAACTTTGCAGGTAATTTATCTATTCATGCTAGTTCAGTTAACTCATCCTTACATGCTAGAGATGAATGGATTGTAGATACAGAAGCTTGTGATCATATGATGCCTATTAATCTTTTCTCTCACACCAAAGTCAGACTTTGCAAACTTGTGCTCATAGGTTTACCTGATGGGACTGTGAAAACTGTCACTGAATCTGGAAGGTTGCAGATAACTGATATTATTTGGTTGAATGACATATTATTGGTGCCAGATTTTAAGCATAGCTTACTCTCAGTTGGAAGGCTGTTAGATGACAATGAACTGATAGATGTATTTACTCGTACATCTTGTTATGTTCAGGACCCTGGAACTAAGGAAGTGATGCTGTCCGGTGAGAGGAAACATGGGCTATACAAAGTGTTGTCAGTTGATCAAGCAAGAAGCTGGGGAATCAAGAAGCAGTGTCATGTTTTGCCTTCAAAATCTTGTAATAAAGCTAGCTGTGATTTAGATGTAACACATGTTAGACTTGGACATAGCTCAGTTTCAAAGATGATACATTTGCAGTTTATGAATCAGGCAGACTTGAATGATTTTCATTGTGACACTTGTGCATTGTGCAAGCATCACAGACTTCCCTTTGAGAGGAATTTAAGCAAGGCAGATAAGCCTTTTGATTTGATCAATATGGATTTATGGGGACCATATAAAAGTGTTACTTATAATGGTTTTCAATATTTCCTTACTGTCCTAGATGATTGTTCTAGGATTACTTGGACCTTCTTGCTCAAAAATAAAATGCAGGTGTACAGAACTGTGACAGATTTTCTAGCATATGTGAGCAATCAGTTTGAATGTTGTGTGAAATGCATAAGAACTGACAATGGCACTGAATTCACATCAAGGTAGTATCAAGAATTGTTTGCTGAGAAAGGAATTGTTCATGAGAAGACAGTACCTTATACTCCCCAACAGAATGGGAGAGTAGAGAGAAAACATAGGCACCTTGTGGAGACTGCTAGAAGTATGAGATTACATAGGATTGCCAATCAAGTTTTGGGGAGAGTGCATTTTATCTGCAACTTATGTGATCAACAAGTTGCCCACTGAGATTTTGAAATGGAAATCACCTTATGAGGTGTTGTTTGGAAAGCCTGCTTCATATGATGAGTTGAAGGTACCTGGTTGCTTGTGTTATGCCTCAGTAAATCAACCAGGGAAATATAAAATGTCTGCTAAAGCAAGGAGATGTATATTCCTTAGCTACCCTCATGGCCAGAACGCCTATAAGGTGTGGGATTTGGATTCTAAAGTCACATTCATCAGCAGAGATGTGACATTTCAAGAAAAAAGGTTTCCTTTTAAGGAACTAGAGAAGCCAATGCAAATGGCTCCAAGCCAAGAGCATCATACTTTACCTCTTGTGAACCCTGCTATAGATACTGAACCCCAAACACAATACCATACCCCTCTTAATACACATACTACTAATCCCATACTCAGTTTCAATGATGAAGTGGTGCCTAATATTTCTTCCTCTTCTTCCTCCCATAGCCCCCCTTCCCAAACACATGTCCATAACCTCATACAAACACAACCCAATGTCAATTTCTTAGATGATCACACTGAGTTTCCACCCTTGAGAAGATCATCTATAGAGTCATTAATCCACTAAGGCACCTGCAGGACTTTGTCCATCAAAACAGAAGAAGTAATTCTTCCCAATCCCAAAGTTTTCTTGTCACCTGTCTTGACAAAACCCATGATAAAGATCCTGTATTCATTCCATCCTTTGCCCTTATGGCAAGCTTACACGAACCTGTGCATTACAGACATGCTGTAACAGAAGATCATTGGGTGAAAGCAATGAATACTGAAATTGAGGCTCTTGAAGCAAATAGAACATGAGAGATGGTGGATTTGCCTCCTGAAAAGAAAGCTATAGGAAGCAAATGGGTATATAAAATCAATTACAGGCCTGATGGATCTGTAGAAAGATTCAAAGCCAGGTTGGTTGCAAAAGGATACAATCAAATAAAGGGAAAGGATTATAAACATACATTTTCCCCAGTTGCAAAGTTTAGCACAGTTAGATTGTTGTTGGCACTGGCAACAGTAAAAAATTGGTCATTGCATCAACTTGATGTGAATAATGCCTTCTTACATGGGCATTTAGAAGAAGAAGTATTCATGCAGCCACCTGAAGGATATGCTTTATCTAAGCCTAATCAGGTTTGTAAACTTAGGAAATCTATTTATGGGCTCAAACAAGCTTCTAGGCAATGGAATGCTGAGCTTTGTAGATTTCTTATGAGTTTGGGATATGAACAATGCATTGGGGATTATTCCTTATTTGTGAAGAAAGTGAGAGCTGGAATTGTAACAGCTCTTGTATATGTTGATGATCTCCTTCTGACTGGTGATGATGAGGACTGCATACAGCAAACTAAATTGACCCTACATCATGAATTCACTATCAAGAATCTAGGATATGCCAGATATTTCTTAGGCTTGGAGATCTCCAGAAATGGTTCAGGCACTCACCTTCATCAAAGGAAGTATGTGGTTGACATATTATCTGACTGCAACATGCTTAATTGCAAACATGCTTCTTTTCCTCTTCCTAGGGGATTGAAACTATCCACTGATGTAGGAGAAATATTATCAGATCCTGAGATCTACAGAAGATTGATAGGGAGATTGTTGTTTCTCAATCTCACTAGACCTGATATTACTTATGTTGTTCAACATCTTAGTCAATTTATGACTGAACCAAGACATCCTCACTATAAAGCTGCTCTGCATGTAGTAAGGTACTTGAAAGGCACTCTGGCTGTAGGCCTTTATTATCCTACATCCTCTCCTACATCTCTTGCAGCCTATTGTGATGCAGATTGGGGCACTTGTCAATTTAGTGCCAAGTCTTTGACTGGATATTGTGTGTTCTTGGGCAATTGCCTTGTTTCATGGAAAACAAAGAAGCAAAACACTGTCTCCAAGTCCTCTGCTGAGGCTGAATATAGAAGCATGTCAACCACCACAAGTGAGTTAATTTGGGTAGAAGGCATATTGCGAGCATTATCTGTTCTTGTGCCACAACCTATACCTCTATACTGTGATAGCAGATCTGCAATCCATATAGCTGAGAATCCTGTTTTCCATGAAAGAACCAAGCATCTAAAGATAGATTGTCACTTCATACGCCAGTATCTCATCACTGGTTTTATTCATCCACAACATGTAAAGACAGGAGTTCACCTTACAGACATTCTAACTAAACCTTTGGGTGAAAAGCAACACTTATTCTTTTCTCTCAAGTTGGGTCTTGTAGGATTATCAACAAGCCCAACTTGAGGGGGGGATATGAAGTTGATATACATGTTATATGCTTTCCTTATGCATATAACAGATGCTGTCCTAGCTCAGTATCAGCTTACTTTGCTGAGCTCATCTTTCTTCATTTACATTTCATTCCAGCTGCATTTCAATTTGGTTGTAATAAGGGACATCTTGCACTATTTTGTTTGCTTGCGATCATCCAATCATAGGTGAGGATTCCATGCTATATATGCTGGCCTCTCTCTATGTTTCCGAGTAGGGTTTTGGGTAATTGTGAGAGCTGCAAGGTCATCTGGCTGCCTCTGCACACTTGCCATTTGTATATCAATGAAACAGTGACTGAGATTCACTGGTTTTAGATCTTTCTTCCTTTTATTTTGCCTTGATCACTGCTAATGCAGTATATATTGATCATCTGATCATATTATTCACATATTTCAATATATATGTGAGAATAAATACAAAACTTTAGGCCTCAACTGGAATGCTCAAGAAACGCAAGGAAAGAACGAGAAAGGCAAAGAGAAACTAAGTGTCTATGTCTTTGAAGGAGACAACCAGAAGAGATTCAACGAGGGCATAAGCAAAACATCCAATGATGTTTTGCACCAACGATTTCCAATGAAATCGTCTTGAAATCTTAGTGTCTCAGGCTCCTTGGATTGATCGGGAGCTCTATCAAGAGGCTTTGTCAAGGCATCTCACCCGGAGGCAAGGAAACCACAAATGGTCGCCAAGAAGACAGAGCAAGAGGGAGAGCAAACCATAGAACCAATCTGAACAGAACCGTAACTCTATCTTCAGCAACAGTGCAACACATATAAAGCAAAGGAAATGGGTCAGACGTTACCTTCACAGATTTGGGCTCAAAAAGCCCAAAATCTGGTTGCAACACAACAGGCTCAAAGCTCACCTTCAACTTTAGATTTCCAGAGCTTACAGAAATCAAAAGTCTCACTCTTGGCCCTCAAGAGGTACACCCAGACCTTCTTGGAATAGTGGTCTTTGAGTGATAGGAAATACTTCCTGCCACCTATAGTGTCCACCTGGGCAGGTCTCCATAGGTTTGCGTATACATACTCTAGTTGTCTAAGAGTTACATACTTAGATTTCTTAAAGCCAGTTCTGGATTTCTTACCAAACATACAATTTTCACACAAAGGCAGACCAGAAGGTTTGTGATTCAATGAGCCATGCATGAATAGATAATGAAGACCTCTATTGCCTATATGACCTAACCTAGCATGCCACAGTTTAATATCACTCAGATTCATGCAAGCATTGACCTCAGGAGACAAGTTATAGGCATGAAAGACAGGTTCACCAAGCACATAATAAAGGCCACCTTTCTTAACAATTTTCAATACAACTTTACCATTTTCGAACATAGATTTAATGCCATTTCGAGTGTTAATGTCATAACCAAGATCATCAAACATGCTGACAGACAACAAATTTCTCCTAAGACCAGGTATCCACCTGACCTTTTAGAGTACCCTAACCCTCCCATCATGCATCTTAAAAGAAACATTACCAATGCCCTTAATAGATAACATAGAATGATCACCCAATTTAACAGTACCCTCATCAGACAAATGCAACTGATCAAAATGATGCTTATAAGGAGTAACATGCATTGTGCAACCAGAATCCAAAATCCAGGCATCAGAATCAGATATATCAGTAATAGCACACATGAGAAGCTCATCAGGGTAAAAAGACTGAGACTCTAGGACAACAATAGTACCATTATTGTTTCTAGCATTTCCTTCATCCTTTTTCTTCTTAAAGCATTCAGAAATGTAATGACCAAGTCTACCACAGTAATGACACTTAACATTGCTCTTATCAATCTTAGGTTTAGTCTCGTTAGCCTTAGTTTCTGCAAGTTTGAGTTTGAACCAGAAATAGAAGCAGAAGAATCCTCTTTCTTCTTATTCTTCTGATTCTTACTCTTACCCTTGGGGAACAAAATATCATATTTGTTATCCTTATCACCCTTTCCTTTAAACACTTTCATAACCTCATTTTTCTGTATGATAGCCTCAATAATCCTCTTTTCAGTTAATTCTTCTATACCAAACTGAATCACATCTTTAAAATTATCAAATTAAGATGGCAAAAAGTTCAACAAAATAACAGCTTGATGAGTATCAACAATTTTATCATCACATCTTTCTAACTCTTGGGTCATACGAAGATACCTATCCATATTATCATTCAGAGACACAGAGAGTTAGAAACTTAACTTGAAACAAATCAGTAAGACCCTTCCACAGAGGTTCAGCAGTGGTAAAATTTATCACTTGCCTAGCAACTTCATCAGATAAACGAATAATAATCTCAGAATGAGCAATTTGATCCATTTCAGTTTTAGCCTGAGCATCAAGAGTAGCAGGATAAGATTCATCAACAGCAGGCCAACATTTTTCTTTAATAAGAACATCCTTCATTTTCATTTTCCACATAGCAAAATCAGAGGTCCCATCAAAGGGCTTAATTCTAACAGAGGATTCAGACATCACAGCAGATCACAACAGGCAGAATCACAAAGATAATAAGCCAGCAAGGCAACACAAAGGCAATAAACAAGGAAAGTCAACAACTAAGATAAAGGATATGCAACAGGATCTAGTGAATGCCAAAGCTTTCACATATCTGAAACAATAGCAACAATTTTTTTTATGTACCTTCAAAACAAAGCAACTTGAGTTAGTAATGCAGGATATGAACAAAAACAACAAAAAATTACTTAGGGTTTCCTTTAGATAAGAGAACCCCGAGTCACTCAAAACCCTAAACTTCAGATCTTGCTTTAGATCCAAGTTTAGGAGCCTTAATCCTTCATATCCAAGACACAAGAAGTCTCAGATCTACAGAAATTAGGCAATGTCAATGTAGGTTTCCTAGAAACCGAAGAGACAAGCCTTGAGACTTTAGATCTGAGACAGATCGTAGCTCAAGGATCCTTATCCTTTGGATCTAGGATAGATTATCCCAAATCTAAGGAAAGCAACCTGTCAAGACTTTAGATTTGAGTTTTTCAACACAGAAAGTAGTCGGAAACTCAAATCGTAGCTTGAAAAACTCAACAAAGCTTTGATACCAGTTTGAAAAACTCAAACAAAGCAACAATAGACAACCGAATCAACAATGTATTTCAATATATATGCGAGAATGAATACAAAACTTTAGGCCTCAACTGGAACGCTTAAGAAATGCAAGGAAAGAACGAGAAAGGCAAAAAGAAACTAAGTGTCTATGTGTTTGAAGGAGACAACCAGAAGAGATTCAACAAGGGCATAAGCAAAACATCATTGGATGTTTTGCACCAACGATTTCCAATGAAATCGTCTTGAAATCTCAGTGTCTCGGGCTCTTAGGATTGATCGGGAGCTCTATCATGAGGCTCTGTCAAGGCATCTCACCCGGAGGCAAGGAAACCACAATTGGTCGCCTAGGAGACAAAGCAAGGGGGAGAGTGAACCCTAGAACCAATTTAAACAGAATCGTAACCCTAGCTTCAGCAACAGTGCAACACATATAAAGCAAAGGAAAGGGGTCAGACGTTGCCTTCACATATTTGGCCTCGCAGAGCCCAAAATCTGGTTATAACACAACAAGCCCAAAGCTCCCAACCCAAACTTAAAACAAATCAGAAACTTAAGGATTATACACAAGAGACAAAGTCTCTATAGATCTGTTAAATAATAGCCTAGTAATCTAAATCATCAACATCCTGATAGCCTCCATCCTCATCATCTCCAATATAATCTTCATCTCCTTCACTTATATCCATATCCTTTGTGAGATAATAGAAGGAAGGGAGGAGAAAAAAAATGGCAGCATGAGACAAGAGTACAAGACTAGAAGAAGAATGTGTGTATGATAGTACGTGAGTTGGGAAGATTGATTTATAGGCGATAGAAGAGGCAAATGAGGGATTTGGGAAACCAGTTTTTTGGATTAAAAAGCCCAAAAGTAGGCCTATTAAGTTAATATTATAAATCAGATTTAGAAAAACAGAGGAAAACTAAAAGCTATAAAGGCTCGGGGCACTGTGCCTGGACAAAAGCTCACCAAGGGGCTCAGAGGCACGCGCCTGCCATAGTGGGCTTCGCCTGGGCTAAGAAAAGCCCCAAGGTATGAGCTCTGCGCCTAGGTGCGCCCGGGGCGCACTTTTTAAAACTAAGCTTTTGAAAGACGAGGTTAGAGCTGGACTCACCGGCAAGCTCTATAACATGGTCTTGCGCAACCTTAGAGGCATTATCCCGGTTATCAACCACCATGATGTTGAATTCGACAATTAGCAATATAAGAGTCGTGTGACTCCTGATGTAATCCAAATTGCCCGTCATGAGATTCTTCTTCGAAATTTCCATTTCTGTCTCAAAACCGACGCTTCTAAGAAGATTCAAGAGCCTCAGAGCCAAGCGGAGAAAGAGGGGTTCAAAACTGCAAGAGAGAGAAATGGAGGGCTCTTTTGATTTGGGAGAGATGAAGAAGTGGAGAATGGGATTTGCTTATTATTACAAAACTTTAGGATTTTTCATATCAAGTCAATGGATTTTTGTGCAATTTTATGGAATTCGTCTTGTCAATCGCAATTGTATGACATTGTAAATAGACCTTATGCTTTTAGTGATAGGAGAAAAAAGTGTCATAAAATGCCACACATGCTTGTGAGTCGTGACATCACCAGTTGCAATTACCTCGGGTGAGATCTATATTGATGATTTCTGTCTTCACATTCATCATTTCAATCCGAAATTGGATTCATTGTCTTTATCTATCATCTAGCAAAAGATTTATCTCCCTCCCATTGATTAGATTTGATTATTTGTGTTTCGCAGATCGAAGAATTACTAGGGATTGAAGCCGATCCTGCGTCCTTTTGGTTTCTAGCCTCTTCGATCGATCGCCTGTTCGCAGATTGTTTTTTTTTTTTTATTTCGCAATACAGTGTGACCGGAAGTGAGGAGGCATGGGGTTCGTCTTCACAACCCTAATTTTCGCAGTGGTCGGGCTCATTGCGTGTCTTTGTGCCATAATTTGTTGCAACAGAGGGGCTTCTACGACTCTGTAATGTTCTCTTTAAAATCTCATCTTTCTATAGCTGATTATATTGAGTTCTCGTTTATTCTTATCTGGATCTGCAATGTGAGTTCGCTGATGGTTCATTGGTTCATCTGTGTGGTTTGTACTATTTCTTGAAAAGCCGATAGCGTCTGAGAACTAGCTGTTCTGTCTTGATTTGTTCTTTGGACTAGGTTTAGTGGATTAAATCGAACTGTGATGCCTCATTTCAATGGTGCACTATATGGGGGGAAATTCATCTTTATTATCAGTTCTTTCAAACTTCTTGTACTGTACGTGTGTATGGGAAGTGGTAGAGCTAGAGATTCTTGTATTCAATTTATGTGTCTAGCGATGTTGTAGATTTTGTGTTTCTAACCTTCTCAAACTTGTTCACACTGCACAGAATTGATTGGTTTTCTTTTCAATGCAGGCTTCGTCTCACTTTGGTATCGACAGCAACAGTTTGTTGTTGGATGATGTAAGTTTTCCTATCGATTATATATCATATCTTACAAGTTTGGACCCAATAGATGATTGAGATCACTTCTATGTACTATTTACTTTTCAGTTTTTACCAAGATTGCAATCCGTTTCTTTAAGATATGAACATGTAAATATGATTTTTTTTTAAATGTAGGAACTTTGCAAGGAAAACATCAGTGATTTATAAGTTGTTAAAATGATGTTAGTTATTGGATTTGCCTTTATGAATTATGATTCCTGTTACGGGGTAATAAGATCTAAGGAAAAAAGACCACCGATAGGTGTTCTTCACCTTCTTCAGTGTTCTTTTAAGTGAGAACAAGTGTAAAGCATCATGGTACCTCCCTGAAATTACTCAGATAACCCAATCGTAATACCCCGTAAGTGGATCCCTTCCTCCCCCATGGAAAAAGAAAACTAAAGTTGTGGCTGTTGTGAAAGTAATTGAAATTGAATGGCAAGACTTGAAATTTTCTCAATGCTATTGGTGGTATTATTTGAAGGTGGGGAGCAATAATAGTAAAAAAACAAATGAGGTTAATAAACGTGGTAAGGCTTTGTGGCCTAAGATTAAGAAAATCAACTCATGTGGATAATGGTGAGGAGAATAATTTCTTAGCTGCTAAGTAGTTAAGTGTTTAATTGTACATTAGATTAACTTCCAGTTGTTGATGCTAATCATTAAGACGACTACTTTGTTGATGTTGGCTAAGTTGTTACTTTCAAACCTGGTCATTTTAGTTAAATTTTCCCTTTCTGTGGTTGGGGTTGAGTCAGATGACATTCCCTTCTATAATCTATAACAGCACTTTTTGGTTATAGTAGAAACTGCCTCTAAGAAATTGGGCTAAGGTTTCACTTTATGGAATACCTGGTGGCTGGTGTGGTATTTGTTTGAGTTTTGTATTTTTTAAGAGTCTTCACCAAATGATGTAGGAAGCTTGTTTTTGGGTATGTTTGGCAAACAATAACATCCTTTTACCATTCCTTCTTATTAGCAAATTTTCACCTTATCAGTTGCCCTGTCAACTACTATTACTAGACCTTATTATCATTATGTAATTATCAGCGATGTCTAACCAAACACACCCTTAAATTGTGTGTGCTTATTTTTATCAGCTTTGGTAGCATTAATTGGCAGAGATTAGACCTGTGTCCTTCACTCCTTAGTCTCAAGTTTAGGTTCCTCCTCTTGAATTATATATAAGAACGGCTGAGGCTGGAAGTTGTTCATGACATTTGAATTTTGCAATAATCTGTCTAACAACGAAACATTCTTGATCACTCTACATTCCACTGCTCGAACAGGTGGGCAATTGTTTATCTTGCACAGATGAAGCCTCTCATCGTCCCAATTCTAAATGAAGGGGAGTGATTTGCTTTAAAGCATAGCCTTTGAAGAACATTTCCAGATTGTTACAAGAGCTCAACCTTTCCTGGCTCGGCACTTCTTTGATCTATTTTCAATACTTTTTCGTGTAGGTTGTTATACTGTGCGTAATTCTTATTGTTGCAGCAGAAACTGTTTTGACTGCCGAAATTGATGGAGATTGTGTGTTGATGGAATGATTCTATTCCAGGGAAGTCATAGAATGTATGCATCTGTTTGGACTGCTGCATACAGCCTGATAAAAATTTAGCTGAGGTTGAAGAAAGGAGTTTTACCTCGTCTATTGAGACTGGTTGCAGTTACTTTGAATCTACACGTACGGCATGTTTTCTTTACTGGGTTAATTTTATGATCTTTGATAATATTGGAAATGTTGGGTGTGCCTAAAACTTTATTAACTTTTCATATTATATAGGCAAAATTACACAAAACCACCCGTTAAATATCTCACTTTTCATTTAACCACCCGCTACAATCAAAATTACACAAAACCATCCATTAAAAGGTCTATGTTTACAAAATGCCACCCAGTTGGAATATTCTGTTAGTATTCCAATAAGAATCATTGAAAATACAAAAGAGCCCTGCTTTAAAAGTTGAATAATTTAGATTTTACGGAGTACAATATTTCTTTTAATTTCTCTACATCTTTATAGAATAACAAGTCAAGAGTAATGGAGTTTTTCTTCACCCATTCATGCTTCATACGATAAATACAATTAAACCACGATCGCATCGTTCACTCTAAGAAAACCAGAGTGTGCATCTGCCTACAACTAAGTAGCTAGGGTGAACAATGAGACAAAATCTATTAAAACAGGGAAATGGCTTTTAAACCTAAAATTGAGATCTTTCGGGGGAACTTTGGTTTCCTACAAGTTTGGTTGAAAGCTCACCAGTCACCACTAATATTGTTTTCCAAATGTTTCGTTATTCTTACAAATTACAATTATGGAGATGATTGTTTAACATTTGAATCCCTCCCAATTTCATCTATTAAAAAATTAGGGGTGTGTATACTGTATACGATTGATTTGGTTTAAAAGTGATACGTGAGATTTGTTTTTTCATGTAAGTTGTTTTTGAGATTGGGGTAGTTTCTGTTAGTATGTATATATTTGTATATATAGGTATTTTAGGGAGTTGTTAGTATTAGGAGATTGTGTGAGATTGTATATATCTTTTATGCTTATCTTGTAGCCTCTGTAACTCTATTTATACGGTTGAGAATAATGAGAATGGGAGCAGGAAATCTTCCCAAATTACATGGTATCAGGCTTCTCTCCTTGAGCCTAATTTTCCACCAAATTCCGCCCTATTTTTTTTTCTGCTTCACCATGGCTGACGGCAACAATCCTGCCCCGGAACCCCGTTTCCACTCAGCCCAAGCAGTCACCAACGTCAAAAATCTCATCCCAGTGTCCCTTGACCTCAACAAGGTCCCGTATCACACTTGGGAAGAGATCTTCAAAGTCGCTCTTCGCGCTCATAATGTTCTCTACCACATCGACGAATCGGAGCGCCCCGCTAATCTTACCGATGATCGCTTCAATCAACTCGATGCTATTGTGTTGTCGTGGATCAACGCCAGCATCTCGGAGGACCTCTTGTTGACCATCATCCAGCCCGGATCCACTGCTCGGGCCGCCTGGCTCCGCATCAAGAACGTCTTCCAAGACAACCAGGGTGCGCGAGCAGCCGACTTGGAGAACAGATTCATCAACACCCGCCTTGAGAATTGCCCTGACGTTGCGGCATACTGTCAAGAACTGAAATCGTTCGCTGATCAACTCAAAGGTGTTGGCTTCCCGGTGTCGGATCAACGATTAGTTCTTCAGCTAATCAACGGCCTATCGTCTGCCTACGATACGGTTGGCAGCATCATCAGTCAGCAGACGCCCCTGTCGACTTTCCTCACTGCCTGCAGCATGCTCTCCCGAGAGGCGACCCGCATCAAACGGAACTCCACCTCTGCAACCGATCTAGCCACGGTTCTGGTGGCACCCTCTCAGCCGGCCCCTCCAGCGCCTCCCCGAGACAACAATTGCGACTCCGCTCGTGATGGTAAGGGAGGCAATGGATCTCGCAACAATAATCGCAACCGAGGAAAGGGCAAGGCCAAGGATGGCTCTCGACAGCCGGCACCACAAAATCAGCCACCATGGTACCCACAATACTATTGGCCAGCCCCACCGCCTTGCCCCTACCCGACGGCGCCTATGTACCGTCCACCGTATGGGTACCCGCCCCAGCGCCCACCACCACAGCACTCCTAGGGTGCAGGTCAAGCTAACTTCACCGCCACAGATCTACCTGCAGCTTTTAGCTCCGTCTCGCTCAACCAGCCGGACGAAAATTGGTACATGGACATCGGAGCTTCGAACCACATGACGTCGAACCAAGGTATCCTCCGTCCTTTCATTAATTCGAGCAACATTGCATCTGTGTTTGTCGGCAATGGTAAAACAATTCCAGTCCTTGGACACGGTTCTACATCTTTCCCAAACACAGTAGGCCCCCTTGCTCTCAAAAATGTCTTATATACTCCCCACATTATCAAAAACTTGGTCTCCGTCAAGAAATTCACTAAAGACAACAACGTTTCCGTTGAATTTGATCCATATGGTTTTTTTGTGAAGGACTACCATTCGGGGACCAAACTGCTGAGATGTGACAGCCCCGAGACACTCTACCCGGTCAGCCCCTCCACCGTCAACTCTGGCCAGCCACCAACCGCCCTCACTGCCTCCTCCCCGGACCTTTGGCATGCTCGCCTTGGACATCCCGACTTCCATGTTTTACATCTTTTAGATCGTGCTTTTGCTATTCGTTGTAATAAGAAGTCTCTCTCTCGCATTTGTCATTCTTACCAATTATCCAAACACAATAGGCTACCGTTTTTTTATTCCCAATCAATTACATTTTCCCCGTTTGATATAATTCATAGCGACTTGTGGACATCCCCCATCACAAGTCAGAATGGCTACAAATATTACCTTGTCCTCTTAGATGATTTTACCCATTTTGTGTGGGTATTTCCACTGAGATTCAAGTCCGAAACTTTCTCTAAGTTTACCCAATTTCAAGCTATGGTACAAACCCAATTCCAAAGAAATATAAAAACATTTCAGTGTGATAGGGGGGGGGGGGGGGGATTCCACAATCAGTCTTTCCACAACTTGTGTGCTCACATGGGTATGACTATGAGGTTTTCTTGTCCACAATCGTCTCCACAAAATGGCAAGGCCGAGAGAATTCTTAGAACTCTAAATGACAAAACACGATCCCTCCTCATCCACGCTTCCTGTCCACACACCTTTTGGGTGGAGGCCCTTTACATGGCGGTCTACCTTCACAACATCCTTCCATCCAAGGCTTGTGATAATGCCACCCCCACCCTCCTCCTTTATCATCGACATCCAACCTACGATCATGTTCGTGTCTTCGGATGTCTATGCTACCCAAACACCACCGCCACCTCACCCCACAAACTAGCCCATCGCTCGACACCATGTGTCTTTCTTGGCCTATCCAGCACACATCGAGGTTTTAGGTGCCTTGACACATCCACAAATCGTGTCCTGATCTCCCGACATGTGGTGTTCGCCGAGGATGTTTTCCTTTTCGCTACACCCGAACCACCAAAACAACCTCCTCCACACACTCAATGTAATGAGATCCACCCGCTTGTGACCGAGCTCAACACCTCACCACCGGCGCAAGCCCCCGCCCCCGTTCCAAACCCAACAAACACCCCACCTCGACAGCTTGCTGCCCCTCCACCACCGAGACATCCCATGGTCACTCGGAGCCAACTTGGAATTAGCCGCCCCAACCCGCGCTTTAATCTCCATGTTGATACCGCAACCGTGTCCCCCATTCCTAAGTCCCCTATTGCAGCCTTGTCCGACCCGAATTGGCTATCCGCCATGCACGATGAATATGATGCTCTTATTAAGAATAGGACTTGGGACCTTGTTCCAAGACCAACTGACACTAATATCATTCGATGTATGTGGTTATTCAAGCACAAATTCAGGTCTGACGGCTCCCTAGAGCGACACAAAGCTCGTCTCGTGGTCAATGGTAAATCGCAACAAGTGGGGATCGATTGTGACGAAACATTCAGCCCGGTGGTTAAGCCGGCAACCATTCGGACTGTCTTGAGTATTGCTTTATCGCGATCATGGCCGATTCACCAACTCGACGTCAAGAATGCGTTCCTACATGGTCATCTGGAGGAAACCGTCTACATGCAACAACCACCAGGATTCCGTGATAAGACAAACCCATCCCATGTTTGTCTTCTCCGAAAGTCCCTCTACGGGTTGAAGCAAGCTCCTCGCGCATGGTATACACGGTTCACTAACTACCTAGACCGCATTGGTTTTGTTAGCACAAAGTCAGACCCATCACTGTTCGTCTACAAGAAAGGTACCCAAATTGCTTTCCTTCTTTTGTATGTCGACGACATCGTGTTGTCCGCCTCCACTACAGCCCTCATGGACCACATCATGGCCTTGTTACGGACTGAGTTTTCTATGAAGGACCTCGGAGCTTTGAGCTATTTTCTCGGTGTTGCGGTGACCCGTTCGGCAGAGTCGTTGTTCATGTCACAAACCAAGTACGCCTCCGAAATCATTGCTCGTGCTAACTTGTCCTCCTGCAAGCCGGCTCTCCCCCCCGTCGACACCAAGTCCAAGTTGTCCGCTGCGTGTGGTCCTGCCGTCGCCGACCCTAGCCTTTATCGGAGTTTGGCCGACGCCCTCCAATACCTCACACTTACCCGGCCAGACATTGCGTACGCGGTGCAACAAGTCTGCCTCTTTATGCACGATCCGCGTGAGCCACATATGCAGGCACTCAAACGGATAATTCGGTATGTTCAAGGCACTCTCCAGCTCGGTCTATACCTGCACAAGTCATCGGTTGATGCCTTTACAGCTTATTCGGATGCCGATTGGGGTGGTTGCCCCGACACTCGTCGCTCGACGTCCGGCTATTGTGTCTACCTCGGAGATAACATCATCTCCTGGTCATCCAAACGGCAACCGACCCTATACCGCTCTAGTGCTGAGGTGGAGTATCGAGGGGTCGCCAACGCCGTGGCCGAAACATGTTGGCTCCATAACCTGCTGTCCGAGCTCGACGTCTCCCTCAAGAAAGCTACGGTGGTGTACTGCGACAACGTTAGTGCAGTGTACTTGTCTTCCAACCCAGTACAACATCAACGCACAAAGCACGTGGAAATGGACCTTCATTTCGTCCGTGAAAAGGTAAGAATCGGCCACATTCGTGTCCTCCATGTGCCGTCTTCAAATCAATACGCCGATATCTTTACCAAGGGCCTCCCTTCCCCTCTTTTTACTGATTTTCGTTCCAGCCTTAACGTCCGTTCCTTAAACGCTAAGACTGAGGGGGATTGTTAGTATGTATATATTTGTATATATAGGTATTTTAGGGAGTTGTTAGTATTAGGAGATTGTGTGAGATTGTATATATCTTTTATGCTTATCTTGTAGCCTCTGTAACTCTATTTATACGGTTGAGAATAATGAGAATGGGAGCAGGAAATCTTCCCAAATTACAGTTTCATACGTATTTTATTTGGGCGTTTGAATTCAAAATTGAATTTTCAGTTTTGAAAAGTTCCTTGTAATTCCTTTTTATAGGAAGCTTTGCTTGGGTGGTTGTTTTGTTAACAGTGACCCTTTAAAGGGTGGTTTTGTGTAATTTTGATTGTAGCGGGTGGTTAAATGAAAAGAGAGGTATTTAATGGGTGGTTTTGTGTAATTTTCCCTATTATATATCATATTATATCCGAAAAAGATAGATACGCCGCTAATTTTAACCATTATCGTCACTAAACAATGCATAATCTTGCGGTGGCTTAATCATCTGCTAATCACACCCATTGTTGTATTCTGTGGTGGAATCGCATCATACGATGGGGTGAATTTGAATTTAAAATGTTGAAAACCCCCACCGCAAACGCATGCGGTCGGAATTTTTTTATTCAAAAGGTCATGAATTCCCAGCTCCCCTCTGTTCACAAACTCTCCTCCGTTCTTAGACTCCTCCCTTCCGTTCTCCTCCCAAATCACCTCTTCCCTGTCTAATTTCTCCCTTTTCGTTCTCCATCCGTTCGTTTTCCCCGTCTTTTGTTTTGTCTCCGTTTCCCCCCAAAAATAAAGATACGGTGCGTAGTGTTTGTGGGCGTGTTGATGTCGGTGGTCGCGGTCGTAGTGGTGGATGATGAGCTCGTAGCATTTTTCATGTAAATAAATATGTAGGTCGTTAGTTACTATTTTTTAAATTAATATGAATTTTAATTATTTGGGTTGATTTGATAATTTAAAATATTATTAGAACGTTTATTTTTATTATGTAGGGTAATTTATTTAAAGTATTACCTCTTATTGCGTTGGTTAAGTTAAAATATTATTAGAGCGTTTAGATTCTTGTTGTGGTTGACCGACCACGACTCGAACAGAGACATGACATCGTCGTCGGATCTCTGCGATGTCGATGATGAAGACTTTTCCAGATGATTCTGATTGCATGAGATCGATGACGTTGTCAAGAGCTGAAGAAGTGACCACGAAGAGGATGAACATCCTGAGAACCACCGGAACTGTGGTGACGGCGCGAGAAAAGGAAGGATACCATCCTCGCACGTCCTCCACTCTCACCGATGGTTTCCCCTAGTAGTCTACGCAACATATCTTCTTGCTTCTGTTGTACACGTGTTCGGTCCTCAATGTTTGAAGAAGGGAAGTTCCGGATCTAGAGACGGAGATGGAGCAGAGAAGGTGGTGGTGGTGGTGACGGATCTGAGGAAGGAGTAGAGATTGAGGAATGACTCTCACCAATGGTTTCCCCGAGTAGTCTACGCAACCTATCTTCTTGCTTCTGTTGTACACGTGTTCGGTCCTCAATGTTTGAAGAAGGGAAGTTCCAGATCTAGAGACGGAGATGGAGCAGAGAAGGTGGTGGTGGTGGTGGTGGTGATGGATCTGAGGAAGGAGTAGAGATTGAGGAATGATTAGGTTAAGTGGGGGTATTCTTGTCATTAACAAAACTAGTGTACTTAATTAACCTAATTTAGATGAGTTGGTGAACAATTAGGCCCAATTTCCTCTTGATATATTAAAACATACATAATTCAATTTCATTTTTATATTCACGAAAACATCCTTATCTTTAATCTCATATTGTGACAAAGAGTTTGAATCACTTATATATCACTCTGAACATCTTTATTATATTCGATGTGGGATGTATTGTTACAATCTCTCTTACTTAAAGAATTGGGCCTTTGTCGTTTCGTCAGCCACCACCACCTCGCTGTCGATCGAAGAAGCAACAACAGTCATCCCCTGTTTGTCGAGAAGAAGAAGAAGAAGAAGAAGAAGAAGAAGAAGAAGAAGCGGGTCCTCCAGCACCGCTTCCACCACCCGTAGTTATACCACCGTACTTCCTCACCTCCAGAAGCTTGAAGACGCCCAAGGAAAAGGAGTTCAGACATCCGCCGGAAGCTAGATCGCAGTAGATTCCTCTATTTCCAACTTTCCATTCTCAAGGTCGATTTCCGATTTCTTATTTGATTTCAACTCAAACTTCATATAAAAATCCACCTTTAACTCTATTCCTACTCTCCTAGGCCTCAACCAAACCTCCTCTTAAGCTATCGCAATCGGAAGCCGCCATCGGAGCCGGAGATTTCCCCTCGGAGATGCGCGGTAAGTTCCTCCTTTTTCTCCCTCCTCCCTGTCGCGCATTTCATTCTTGTTGTATAGGTCTCTTGGTCGGAATGTTGTGTCGGTCGGAATGGGGAGAGTTAGGGTCGAAAAGAGGTCGTCGACGGGGTTGTACCCTTCTTTCTTCCATTTGTTTCATTTCCCTTGTAATAGGAGCTTTGTTTTGAGATTTGGGGGAGATGGGCTCCGGGTTGTGGATGTTGTAGGAGGAAATCGAGAGTGCAAATAAAATATGAATAAAATAAAGCAAACCGATTGGATCCCAGCAAATAATGTTCAAGACTCCCTCCCGATGCAGCAAAAGGAAGTCAGGTTCGATCCTCGAGGAAGCGTGTCAGCGGATCCTAGGCAGCGGAGGAATCTCACGGCAGAATTCGACCACAGATTACCCGATCTCGACTAGGGTTAGTCGACAGAAGATCGAACAAGTCGAAACAAGCAAGCAGCAACTCCCGGGTGTTGGTCGATATCGAGGAAATTCCTCGATGTCGAGGAGATTTTTCGTCGATCTCGAGTACCTGCAGTTCAGAAGCTACGGCGATCCTTGTTGATCGAATGTCAGTAGTCGATGTCGACCAATTTTGGTCGAAATCGAGGAAGACAGAAACTTTAAACGAAATAAAATAAAGAACAAGACTTTTCGAAATAAACTATGTATGAAGAAAAACTTCCAAGATTAGGGTTTGCAACAACGATAACCATGAAAGCGGAATATAAATCATAAAAGGCGGTGACTTTATCGATAAAGGAGAAGGCTTTCACCCAATCAAACAAGTAGGAATATAGATATTGCGATAAATAACCCTAATTGTATCTATTCCATTTCATAATTAGAATTTATAAACTTCCGAAAAGAAATCCTAATTACTACCCAAGTTTCGCAACATGAGTTCTTCAATTTCTCAATCAAAGATGAAGTACAGGGAATAGAATAAGATAACGATAAAATACCTTCTTTTGTAATCGCTAATCCACCATCATGGCTCTCATTGGGCTCACCCCAACCCTAGAATTAGGTGGACTACTCGCGCCTCATCGCAATCGCAGACATTGATTGAAAAGAAATAACTTGCATAAACTATATTCAAAGTCTTTACAATCCCGGCACTCAAACTTTCGTAGAATGCCAAAACCCTAAAACCTTTGAACTCCTAAACTTCTCTGTGGAACTACTTCTCTGAATTGAATGACTAGAAAATCAGCCCCATGAGCTTTATTTATAGGGCTTAATCCTTGCTAATCAAGGAAAGCAATCTATATCTACTTTCTAAAGATAAAATTAAATAGAGATAAAGCATTAAATCTAAAGGGAATATCTAAATATATAAATATCTCTTAACATAAGTGAATAATCTTCTCTCCATGGATAAATCCTTGATATAACTTGATAGACTTGATAGACTTGGACTTCTCGCAATCCAAACAATCCAGCTCGACTCGGACAGGCCCAACAGCATCACGGCCCAGGAACTTTTTGGTCGACATCGAGGAATTTCCTCGATATCAAGGAAATATCTCGTCGACTTTAGCTTGTTTGGCTTTCTCGAGTAGCTCCTCCTCGGATCCTCGATCAGGTGTTGCTGGGTTTAGTCGATATCGAGGAATTTCCTCGACATCGAGTAAAAGTGTTGCTCGAGGTGGGTTGTTCTCGCAGCTTCTCGATCAGGCTTTGCTCGAACAGGCTCTGGTTCACCATTTTTGTCGATATCGAGGAATTCTTCTCGACATCGAGTAAAACTTGGCTTCCGTCTTCTCTTCTTGGTTTTATCCCGGAATGGCTCCAAACTCTGTAATATTAAACCAAAACTTATATAGACCTCTATTTCTTGCAAATAAGCATATATTACATAAATTCAACATATTCCCAGCCCGAAATATGCAAAGTATATAGAATGAGGAGCTAAAATGTGCATAAAAACATGGCTATTTTAGTGGACATCAGTGGGCGGGTCGAATCCTGCTTCCAGGTTGGGGAGAGTTGGGTCTTGGGTTGTTTTGCTTTAAGAGAGTTGTTGTTTTTAGGGTAAACTGCAGAAAACCACCCTTAAAATGTTCTACATTGCTCAAAACCACCCCTTAGATGACTAATTACATAAAACCACCCTTTATAATAGAACTGTTAGCAATAAGCCACCCCAGTGAGAATTCCGTCCACAAGCTGTTAAATCTGTAAAATTACTACTTTACCCCCATAATTTAGGTTTTAATGAAATTGAAAATTGTAATCTTTGAAGGAGAGCAAACCCAGAACAATGGGGTTGTGGGGGTTCATGTCTAGTACGGCTTGCCTCTCACCCTTCAAAATTCAACAACAATCCATCATAACCACTCAATCTAACACCCAAATCATTTCAATTCTACTCGATTTTAAGATTTTGCGGTTACAATTTCTTAAGAAGGGATATGATTTTTGGGTTTAAAATTCAAGAGTTATAATTTATGGGTAGTATATGGATTTTAGGTTTTAAAGGTCAATTTGTCATTGTGTTTTGTAGCAAGTGATTTTTAGTATTGTGAGAGATGAGGGGATATGGGTTTTGATTTCCAAATGGGGGCTGGTGTGGTACAGTCACAATCAAGGTTTTCATTGAGGGAGAAGCAGCGTTTGTCAGCCTCGATTGCGACAGAGAACAAAGTCAGAGTTACTGCAACACACCGAGATACCGGTCCGAGGAGATAGTTGAGGTGGCCCTCCACCTTCCAAAGAAGAACAATACTCGGATATGGGTTCAAACTACGACACATCGACTTCAATGAGTCGAATCTATTGTGAAGAGTCTATAAGGCAATGAATAATACTTTAGAAGGGGGGGGTGAATAGAGTATGGACGATTTTCGCAACAATAGATATTTAGTGCAACTTGTCAAGACCTTGATACAGGCTATCAGGACTTGACGAAGTAAAATCGAATATGATAATGTAAATGCGGAATATAAAGGATGAACACACGAATTGTTAACGAGGTTCGGCACCAACTTGGCCTACGTCCTCGCCTAGGGTTATCTAACCCGTAGGATTCAAACACTTCTTATTTCACTTCACTTGAGCCTATAACTTCCTAGAGAAACTATCCTTTCTCTATACAAAGCCTCACCGCTTCTATTCTAGCTCTCAACCTTACAAGTGAAATAAAAGCTCACACCACACACCAAGTGTGCTTTGATCGAGTATCAAATACTCTAAGTGTAAAATGAATGACTTGTACAATAAGTGCTAGTGTTTCTCTCAACTCTTAAACAATGAACAACACTTCGGCTTGTAGAGAATGTAAGAGAAACTGGAGATGACGAATGCTTTAGGATGTGCTATGATTGCTTGAGTGCTTGCTTTCGTAGTCCTCATCCTTCTTGGCCTTCGTCTTTATATAGTCGGAAAACTTGTAAAGCTTCTTGGAGGGAGACCGTTTGAATTTCAAATACTTTCCAAGACATTTAAATTCTTTCCAAAAATGATCCTTCCGTTTGTGTGCTTTCCAAGATTGTTCCATCAATCTTCTTCATGATCACATATGATCAATTGGATCGGTTCTTCTTTTGTATGGCAAATGAGATCCTAAAAGAGCATACATAATGTATCTTGCACACAAAATGGGTTAGATTAGAAATATATGTATATAATTTGATTAAGCCCGAATCATATCTCATAGCTCAAAATAAAGCCCATTATAATATAGGTCCACTAAGGTTGGCCTCGGATTCTTTCCTGTGAGAGAACAAGTCAATAGAGAAATGCATAAGTGATATTCCAAACATTTTAGTTTTGGTTTCAAGACCTTGAAACCCAACTTGATGGAAGACAAAACATTTTTGTCTTTCATCATCCTTTAGATCACCTGCACGTTAGGTCTCAAGATCTTACAATCAAGGTGGAGTCTTCAATCTCCCCCTTGATGGAAGACAAAACCTATTTCAGTATTCATAATATATTTCCAGGAATCATTATAAGGATATAAGCATATTATATAATATGAGCATAAAATGTTTGGATTATCAAAGTTTTAAAACATCAAGCACTAACCAACCAGTGCCAAAACACAGCAACCAAAACATTCTCCCCCTTTTTGTCTTCCAACAAAAGGGTAGAGAGGTGAAAATGTCTGAAAGCAACAACCAAAAGCCAGGAGTTTTTAAAAGACGAGCACCAAAATAAGAGTTTTTAGAAAGTAGAGTAAAGAGGGTGGGAGATCCAGGCCTTGAGTCAGATTCCCCATCTGCAGCCTTCTTTCTTCTTCTTGCTCCTTAGAGCCTTCTTGCCTTTCTTAGCAGAGGATGGCTCAGCAGCAGAGGATGTGCCAGGGGCGTCAGGAGCAGCAGGATCTTCAGGAGGGGCAATGCCAGCGCCTTCCTCAACCCATTCGCCAAAAGTGGGGTACTGCTTGTTGGGTGGAATGTACTTCCTCCTGACCTCATCTCTGCACCTCTTTCTCCACCTATCCATGGCGTCTTTGGTGACCTTGTCTCTTTCCATTTCTGCACGTTGTCTCTGACGCTCCACATCCCTGTACTTCTTGACCACACCATATTGCTCGACTGTGAGGATGGTGGGTTCATGGTGAGTGGGGCGCAGAATTGGGCGTTTCTTCACTTGATTTTCACAGTTAAGGATGACATTCCCTGTCTTCTCACGCACATGATCGAAGGTTTCTTGTTCTAATGGCGTGATAGAGCCTATAGCAGTGTAGGTTAAAGCATTAAGAAGCATCATCTGATCTAGCTTGCAGTTGACCATAGAGAGTAGCTCATGAGTCTGGTCCTGGCGAATCACCACATCCGACCACATTTTGCTCAGATCAAACCTAAGGTCTTGAATCTCAGTCTCCACAACCGCCAATCTGTCCTTGTTTACACTATTATCAGCAACTAGTTTCCCTTTCGAATCTTTCTTTAGAAACCACTGCCCCCTCAGGTTTTTGACAATACCCAATCTCTCGAGACAACCTTCATCAATGATCTCGCTATAGGTTTGCTTTTCTTCTCCTGATGTGTTGATATCAAAGGCTTCAAAGATTTTGGGAAAGAGGTTTGCATAGGGTAATGGCATAGGACGAGAGGAGGTAGAGACATGGGTCATATAGTCGAGAATGAGTTTGGGCAAATCAGGCTCATATCCGTTCATAATTAGGAAAAGGATCTCGAGAAGATTCTCGATCACCAATTCTCTAGAATTGATGCGTGGGAAGATACAGCGAGCCAGAATAGTGAAGATGAGCTTGGCTTGAAGGTTTAGAACAGTGTGAGTTAGTTTGAGGGACGATGAGGATCCAGGGCCTTGAGATTTTAGGAAGAATTCATCTCGTGCTCGTGAGAGACACTCGAATCGGCTTGGGAACTCTTTTATGGGGATTTCACTTGGAAGATCAAGGATGAGAGCAAGGCTTTCGGGAGAGAGGCGGATTCGGGTGTTCTTGACCTTGGATACGAGGGTTAGGGTTCTATTTACCCGATGAACAGTGAGATTAGCATAGAAAAGACGAGTAAGCTGGGGATAGGCAAAATTGCCAGGGTTGAGGACAGTCCAGAAACAGGTAGATTTGAGGAGGGAAATGCATGGCAAGGGCATGGATTGGGGAAGGGAGAAATCGACAGCATCACAGAAGCATAATCTTTGGTTGCAAAAGTCCTGTTTCCAGGACTCTGCAACCTCTTTAGAGCAAAACCAGTTGGGGGAAATGCCAGAGGATACCTGGGGAGGACGAGTAGGAGCAGATGTCGCTGGAGCTTTGCCTTTGGATTTCCTGAGCAGAGGTGGTGGCGATGGTGAGTTCTCGCTGGAGTCCTCGGAATGATCTTCAGATTCTTCCATAATCTACTTGCCCTTGTTGGTCGGCATCTTGTACCTCTTAGCAGACGGGGAGGCTGAAGAGCGCTTTGATCTCACCATTTTTTGGTTTAGAAACAGGGAGGGGTTTTTGGAAATCGGTGAGAGAGTGAGAAAGAAGACAGAGAGAGTGAAAATGGAGTGGATTAGACCGAGAGGAAGGGAGGATTAAAAAGACAAAAAACTGGAAACTGAATCGTTTCTCCCTTTTTCAAATCAGCAAGTACAAATTCAATAACTCACATGAATAGTAAGTAATGATTATCAGATTTTTCGAAACCCAAGGAGTCAAATCCACTTGCAAGAAATAAAGAGATTAGAATAATTTTAAACATGGAAAATAAGATATGTGGTAACAGACATTTGAAAGAAATACACAAAGAAAATCAAAGAACCTCTTGTTGAATATCCATAAGATACCAACAGAGTTTGATCCAATATTATTTTATTCGGATGAGCATCTCGGAACCTTATGAAGTCAAGGCCTTGAGATGTCATTTGAATTCTAAACTTTCATATAGGGAGTGATTACTCCCCCTAAGAAAGTGCTTCCCTATTAAGCATACCCAACTCCAATAAAATAAAGGTAAAACGATCTTCAGGGAGTGGTTTAGTAAAAATATCAGCTAACTGAAAATCAGTAGATATGAAGGATATTGATACATCACCTTTCTCCACATGATCTCTTATGAAATGATGTCTCACATCAATGTGCTTGGTTCTCGAGTGCTGCACCAGATTTTTAGTGATGGAAATAGCACTAGTATTATCACACAATATAGAGATACCTTTAAGATCAATTCCAAGGTCTCTGAGCTGTTGTGCTATCCAAAGGATCTGAGAGCAACATGCACCAGCAGCAATGTACTCGGCTTCTACAGTTGATAAGGCCACTGAATTTTGTTTCTTAGAGGGCCAACTTATCAAGGAAGATCCTAGGAGTTGGCAGCAACCAGAGGTGCTTTTTCTGTCAACCTTGTAGCCTGCAAAATATGCATCTAAGTAGCCTGTTAAATGAAAGTTACTCTTTTTGGGATACCAGAGCCCAAGGTCTTGAGATCCATTTAGGTATCTGAAGATTCTTTTTACAGCAATAATGTGAGACTCTTTGGGGTCACTTTGGAATCGAGCACACATACAGACACTGAACATTATATCAGGTCTACTAGCAGTAAGGTATAGGAGTGAACCAATCATACCTCTGTACTCTTTTTGGTTTACATTCTTACCATTCTTATCTTGATCAAGGGAGAGAGTGGAGCTCATAGGGGTCTTTGCTACCTTTGATTGTTCCATTTTATACTTCTTTAGTAGATCCCTGGTGTATTTCCCTTGATTCAAAAAGATTCCCTTACTTGTTTGAAGAACTTGTAAGCCGAGGAAGAAGTTTAATTCTCCCATGAGACTCATTTCAAATTCTCTGCACATAATCTCAGAAAACTCCTTGCAGAGGGAATTGTTAGTAGCACCAAATAATATATCATCTACATATATTTGAACAATCAAAAGATCATTTCCACGAGTCTTGATGAAGAGAGTTTTATCAATCAATCCTCTTTGAAAACCATTTTCAAGAAGGTATTTGGACAATCTTTCATACCAAGCTCTAGGGGCTTGTTTGAGACCATAGAGAGCTTTGTCCAATTTATACACATGATTAGGAAATTCTTCACTTTCAAATCCTGGTGGTTGAGCGACATAAACCTCTTCTTCCAAGAATCCATTTAGAAATGCTGTTGTGAGCTAAATCTGCCATGTTTTACAGTAACTTTTATATCGATTTCTGTATACATAGCATTCATTTGGGTTTAGATAGTACAAAATCTATGTAGTTTATGTTTATTTGCCAAATTATGGAATCTACACCAGTTTCTGTTTAATTCGCAGAAATCGAGGCATTTTACAGCAATTCTACTGAAGGTCGGAAAAGCTCGGAAAACCACTACAGAAGTCCAAGGTCAAAGCAGCAGAACCAGTCTGAGAGTCAAGGCTACTCGATCTCGAGTAGGCCTTACTCGACATAGACGAGCCTGTCCGAGCAACCTTGGTCGAGCAGAGCCTAATCGAGCAAGCCAGACCAACCCGGCTCCGGGCCCTACTCGATCTCGAAGACCACTAGTCGAGATCGACGAAGCCTTAGCGCCATGCCCGGGGTTGACGAGAAGAAAAGCTGGTCGACAAGCCGAGGACGAAGCCGAGGACGACCAGGAGCACTCGCTGCCAGCGACTCGACTCGCTGCAGCGGACCGCTCGCTGCCGCGGAAAAACTCGCTGCCAGCGGGAGAGGCAACTCGCGGAAGCGGAAAGAAAGAGCCCTACTCGATCTCGACTACGCCTTGTCGAGATCGACGACGCCCAGGAGCCGTGTTCGAGCCTTGCCGAGTAGAGCAACCCGAGGAAGCCTAGTCGACAGAGCCATTCTACTTGACATCGACTAGGGTTTGTCGAGGTCGATGAAGCGCCAGTGAGCCAGGACCGAGCCACATCGAGTAGATCTAGCCGAGGAAGTCCAGTCGACGAACCACCCTACTCGAGGTCGACGAGCCGTGGTCGAGGTCGAGTAGAGCCGTTTCCAGAAACTTCTCGACGAAGACATATCCGACTAGACTTGAGATTCCTTGGGCGCGAAGGAGTCGATTTGGCCGAGATTCTATCCTAATCCATCAAGTTCTCTCCAAGGAGACAAGATCTATCAACATCATGAAGACTTACCCTATTTAGTTTTATCTTTTCCTTTTAGATTTATTTCCATAAAACAATTTATTTATCCTTTCAAGTTTTAGATATAATTTTAGATAGAGATAGATATCTTCTTTCCTAGAATAGCTAGGGAATGAAGCCTATAAATAAGGCCCTAGGGGGCTCAGTTTTATTCATTCCATATCACAATACAATTTTTGGAGACAATTAGTTAGTTCCACAGAGAAGTTTAGGAGTTCTAAGGTTTTTTAGGGTTTTGGCTTTTTGCGAAAGTTGATTGCCAGGATTGTAAAAGGCTTTGAATTTAGTTTTAATGCAAGTTTCTTTCAATTCAATGTCTGTTATTGCAATGAGGCGTGAGTAGTCCACCCACTTCTGGGGCTGGGGTGAGCCCGACGGTGGCCATGTGAGGCGATGCGATAAAGGTCAAATCTTTTTGTGCGATTCATCTTCTATCCCTATGAGCATGATTCTTTTGCGAGAGTTGAAGGTGATCCTTGTTTTTGTTATTGAAGCGAAAGTGATCTTAATACAACTTGGATTAATTATGTGAAAAAGGGTTAGTAACAATTAGGGTTTATGCGAGACCCTCTATATGCCTATTTGTTAATGACGAAAGTTATTTGATGAAAAGCATGATCTTTTATGCCTTTATGTGTTACTTTGCATGGTTATCGTTGTGGTGTTGAAACCCTGGCTTTGGAAGTCTTTTAATATATTGAAGTTTATTTCTGTCGAATTTCTGAGTTCTGTCGAAAATCTGCAATTTTATATTTCTGTTTCTTGTCGATCTAGAGTAGTGCTTTGTCGATCTCGAGGAAGCTGTGGTCGAGATCGAGTAGGACTTGGTCTAGGTCGAGTTGGTTTTCTTATGTTTTCGTCGATTTTCACTTTCTGTTGTTCACTGTCTTGTCGACCTCGAGGAAGCTGTTGTCGAGATCGAGTACGCCTTTGCTTTGCTTTTAGTCTTTGCTTTGCTTTGTCTTTTCTGTTTTGCTTTGTTCTTTGCTTTTGTTTTTCTGCTTTTATTTCTGTTTCTTTCATTGTTTCTGTGTTTCTGTCCTTTCTGCTGCTCTGTCTGTGAGAATTTACAGCTACCTAAGAACTGCTGACGTGCTTCCTCGTGGATTCGATCCTGACTATTCTCTTACTACAACGGGAGGAAGTCTTGTATTTATTTGCTGAGACAGGGAAGTCAGTCTGAACTTTATTTCATATTTATTTCATACTTGACCATCCTCCTGCAAACAACAAATTGGCGCCGTTGCCGGGGAAGCAATCATTCGCGCCTTAGGTAGTTAAATCTCACGTCTACTTTGAGTTACTTTTCAGGGTGTATGCGCCGTTCTGGTCTACCACCAGAGTTTGACAGCCTAGACGAACCAGAGCGTTACCTACACATCCACTCTAAACTCAAAAGGATCATGGCGGCCGCTGAAACACAAGAACAGCTGATTGCCAGGCTTACAAGGGAGCTAGCCGCAAAGGATACCACTATAGCCAATGAAAGGGCAGCGAGGGAACAAGAAGCTGAGCGCGCAAGGCAAGCAGAAGCTGAGCTTGCCCAATATCCAACTACTGCTGAGGATTATATGCATCCAACCCTAGTCGTGCCTGAATCGGCGATTCTTATCCCTGAAAACTCTTTTGAAATTCGCACTCAATTTCTTATAGAGCTTAAAAATAATGCTTTTTTTGGTAGATTTAATGAGTGTCCTCTTGAACATATTACGAACTTTTCTGACATGTGTCGTACTCTTGCTGAAGGTACAACTCTGGAATATGTCAAGATGAAGTCTTTCCGCTGGTCGCTGGCTGGACCTGCACTGAAGTGGCTTGAAGGGCTGAAACCAAGATCACTGACAACATAGGCCCAAGTAGAGCAAGAGTTTCTGAACAAATTCTTCCCTCCCGCCAAAACAGCACATCTCCGCCAGAAAATCACCGCCTTCAAACAGAAGCAAGGGGAACCGCTGGCAAAGGCATGGGAGCGCTACAAGGAACTTCTGCGATCTTGCCCTACTCATGGACAACCACCCTACGTCATTCAGGAGATCTTCTTCAACTCTCTTGATCAAGTCACTAAGGACAGAATCAACCACTATACTCGCTATGAGTATCTGACAATGCCGCCAAGTGACGCATGGGGTGTGCTAGAGAAGCTCACCAACTACGACAACAAGTATGGGTCTACTGCAACTTATGAAGAGAACCCATACGCCAGGCCAGCACCTTCCATGCCCCTCTATGAGCCTCCTAAGAAAATTGATCCGGATGTAAGGGAACAGTACTACAGAGATCATAACAAGAAGCTTATAAAGCAAGTAAAGTATCTTTCTGTCAACCAGCCTTGCATTGAATGCGGATCGCAGCGGCACACCACTCCTGAGTGCCCACACACAGAGCAAGTCAGGATGGCAGAACACCACGAGGAGGTAGCTTACGCAGGGGGTCCAAATCGCTACATAGGGGACCAAAGGTTTCAGCAACCACAATGGAACCAAGGTGTCCCTAGGAACCCCCCGCCCTACAGAGCTCCAGGACATCCGGAAAGGGAACAGAAAAAGGATGATATACAGACAGTCCTGGAAGAAATACGGAGGAACCACTCAGAAACTAGGCAATCTTTCAACTCCATCTATACTCAGATGCAAGGTGTCAACTCTAGACTTGGGGAAATTGATATCTGGCGGAAATCAGTTGATACACAGATTGGTCAGCTAGCAGCAGGAATCCCCAGACAGTCAGGGTCACTTCCAGGATCTTCAAAACCAAATCCTAAGGGAAAGACTGGACACATCGCTGCTATAAAACTCAGAAGCGGCCATCAACTACGAGAGCCAGAGGTCGGAAAACAGCAGAATGACGAGGAACAGCAAGTCAATCTCGATAAAGCCGTGGTCGATCTCGACAAGAGCCTCGTCGACCTCGAGGAGACACTTCCAGAATCTTCGTCTGCACCACACAGCAACTCGACTGGGCCCAATCTGGTCGATGTCGACAAAGGCCTTGTCGATGTCGAGGAGCCCCTGGTCGACGTAGAGCAGCCTGCAGCACCTCCGACGTCTGTTCTGGCTCCGAATCAAAAAAAGAAGCTGCCTTTCCCCACAAAATCTCTAAAGGACCCGGCAGAAAAGAAATTCCAGCGCTTCATCAAGATGCTTCAGAAGCTCAACGTCACCATCCCCTTCACAGAAGCTCTCAATGAAATGCCATCTTATGTCAAGTTCCTGAAGGAGATTCTGAGCAAAAAGCGATCGATGGCTGAAATCACAGAGGAGTGCAGCCATCTGGACATATTGGAGAAGAGGCCGGATCCAGGTAAGTTTGCTATAACTATTGGATTTGGTCCATACAAAATTAATTCCCTATGTGATCTTGGAGCCAGTGTTAGTATTATGCCTTTAACAATTTGGTCCAAGATTAAGATAGGTGCCCTGGAGCCTGTGGATGCTAGACTTTACATGGCCAACAACACGGTGGTCATTCCGACAGGCATGGTGGAAAATGTCCCAGTACAAGTAGGTAAATTCTTCGTCCCTGCTGATTTCTTAATTGTTGATATGCAAGAAGATCCTGCTTGTCCAATTATTCTAGGAAGACCATTCTTGGCAACGGTGGATGCCAACATAAGCGTACGGAAAGGAGTGCTCACCTTCAACATCAGCGATGAGGTAATTGAGTATTCCTTTAATAAAACTGAAAGGCATACAGGTCCAATGGAAGAGGTCAAATCTATCTCAGCTGGCTACATCACCTGCGGGGAACCCAAGGTCAGAAATATGACCCCTGAGGAGCTGGAAAAGAGGGACATGGAGGCCCAGGTGGAGGAGATCATGGCAATCCTCAAGGAGAACACAGAGAATCCAATCGACACAGACCAAGGTAAGTCGTTGTGGATTAATTATTTTTCGGATGCCTTGACAGGAGCTAAGTATGGGGTCAAGATCGACCAGGGCTCCTCGACTTCGAGTAGAACCCTAGTCGATCTAGACCAGACCATGGAGACTCCACCAGAGCCAGCTTCGTCGAGCAACAAACCGGAGGAGCCACCCTACTCGACCTCGAGTGGACTTGTCAAGGTCGACCACCAGTGCCCTACTCGGCCTTCCTCAACGATGACGACACCAGAGCCAGCATCCTCGTCGATCTCAACTAAGCTTGTCGAGATCGACCACCACTCAAGGAGCCCAGACCCTGCTTCCTCGACGCTGAGACCACCAGACGGACCAGCCTCGTCGATCTCGACCAGCCTTGTCGAGATCGACAACCACCCGGCGCCACCAGATCCGCCTCCCTCGATGAGCAAGCCACCAGGAGCAGGATCCTTGTCGAAGTCGACCAGCCTTGTCGATGTCGACAAGCCTTGTTCTTCATCGACTTCTGTCTCTTCGACCAGACCACCACCAGAACCTGCAGTCTTGTCGAGATCGACTAGCCCTAGTCGAGATCGGCCAAATACAGTGGTTCCCGATTCCGTCTCTGCGAAGGTAAGCCAAGGTATGGATCTTTCTTCTCCTATTTCTATTAATGATTTATCTATACATGGGAGAGGTCTGCCTTGGTATGTGCGATTGTGCAGGATTTCCAATGATGAGCCTAAGGAGTATGAAGTTGGAGACAAGCTCTATGTCTCTAAATCAAAGGATCATTGGTTTCCCAACAAATTCAACAAGAAGCGGATGGGACCTTTCGTGGTGAACAAGATCCATTCTGGAGGACTACAGCTGATGGACAAGAATGGAGTCCTATTTGAGGCCCAAGCTACATGGGCCCTGCAGATGCCACCTTGAGCATAAATGGAAAGTCGGCCTAGCGACTATAAAATCTAGAGCATGTACATAGACTTTTTAGGACATTTTGAGACTTTGTTGCCTTTTGTTTTGGTTTTGAACACTTTTAGTTTTGCTATTATGGGTATATGTCTTCTACTTTTCAGGTCCATGGATAGAACCAAGCTACATTAATACTCGGTCCAGGAGGTGCTCCAATCGAAAATATAAGGCTCTGCACACATGTCTTGTGAGTTTCTTTCTTTACCCTTACCTTGTTTTTTTATACAGTGAGGACACTGTAATGTTTAAGTATGGGGTGGGGGAAGGGCTTACTTCATGCATATTTGATCATATTTGACATTACTTGTGCATTATTTCTTAGAATTGCTACATGGCTATTTTGGAATACATTGTTGATTTATGTGCTTATATGCATGATTTCCAAAATTTGAGAAAAATGACCCCCACCATTGAAAACTTTGATAATGTCATGGAAGCTTATATTGAACTCGACGATGCAAAATTGGATTCATTAGAGATATAGCATGAAATTGCCTAGTAAAGGGAAGTCACAATGAAGTGCATTATTTCTTGAAAACCATGAAAGGAGGTAAAATTTGAAATTGCTTTTGACATGTTGCATGATAAGATGATGGAGGACTTTATATTTCCATATAAATGCTCATTGTTAATCCAAGCCTTACCTATGCTTATGCATTACACAAAAGCCATATTATGCCTTATTTCAATTATTGCTCCACATGTTCTAAAATATTGCCATTCTTTACCTTATCCGGGGATTATGTTGAGAATGATGTTACATTATGGAGATTGTTATATGGTTGTTGTGTTTATCATTATTGAAGTTTGGCAGGAAATTGTTTGAAATATATGGAAAATTTAATGAGTGAAAGAAAATCTAATCACCTCAGGAGATAAAGGTAGATTGACCCTGCTCTCTGAGATAATAGTTTGGAGAGATGGGACACATTGTGAGGAGTCCAAAGCACTAAGTATCCGGGGCCATTCATGACACCCATGTTTGCGACTCGCGAGAAGGCAGTGCTGAGGTTAGAGAGGTAAAAGCATTATTATTGAGAAAAGCATTATGAAAGGTGATGAATTTTATAAAAAGGAATGTGGAAATTCAAGTTTGGAAATACTCCATTTCCCCGGATCATTAAGCACCACATTGCCAGAAATTGCCCACCTTTTAGCCTTTTACCAAATCTACTCCTTGTTTGAGCTTAAATTGAAGTCCTCTTGATTATCAATGCTTTGTCACTTATGAATGTTTTTTTGCATAACCCTCCTTTTGTGAGTAGATGTTGCTTTTTAAATTGCACATGCATGGATCTGTGACATAAGTACCTTTTCGAGGATGGTAATTGATTGCAGGGTTATATAAGAATGAATCTGATATGTTGAGAGTTTGAATTTTTCCCCTGAATGACAAATAAAAGTATTGCTTGAGGACAAGCAAGCTTAAGTATGGGGTGTTTGTTGTGAGCTAAATCTGCCATGTTTTACAGTAACTTTTATATCGATTTCTGTATACATAGCATTCATTTGGGTTTAGATAGTACAAAATCTATGTAGTTTATGTTTATTTGCCAAATTATGGAATCTACACCAGTTTCTGTTTAATTCGCAGAAATCGAGGCATTTTACAGCAATTCTACTGAAGGTCGGAAAAGCTCGGAAAACCACTACAGAAGTCCAAGGTCAAAGCAGCGGAACCAGTCTGAGAGTCAAGGCTACTCGATCTCGAGTAGGCCTTACTCGACATAGACGAGCCTGTCCAAGCAACCTTGGTCGAGCAGAGCCTAATCGAGCAAGCCAGACCAACCCGGCTCCGGGCCCTACTCGATCTCGAAGACCACTAGTCGAGATCGACGAAGCCTCAGCGCCACGCCCGGGGTTGATGAGAAGAAGAGCTGGTCGACAAGCCGAGGACGACCAGGAGCACTCGCTGCCAGCGACTCGACTCGCTGCAGCGGACTGCTCGCTGCCGCGGAAAAACTCGCTGCCAGCGGGAGAGGCAACTCGCGGAAGCGGAAAGAAAGAGCCCTACTCGATCTCGACTACGCCTTGTCGAGATCGACGACGCCCAGGAGCCGTGTCCGAGCCTTGCCGAGTAGAGCAACCCGAGGAAGCCTAGTCGACAGAGCCATTCTACTCGACATCGACTAGGGTTTGTCGAGGTCGATGAAGCGCCAGTGAGCCAGGACCGAGCCATATCGAGTAGATCTAGCCGAGGAAGTCCAGTCGACGAACCACCCTACTCGAGGTCGATGAGCCGTGGTCGAGGTCGAGTAGAGCCGTTTCCAGAAACTTCTCGACGAAGACATATCCGACTAGACTTGAGATTCCTTGGGCGCGAAGAAGTCGATTTGGCCGAGATTCTATCCTAATCCATCAAGTTCTCTCCAAGGAGACAAGATCTATCAATATCATGAAGACTTACCCTATTTAGTTTTATCTTTTCCTTTTAGATTTATTTCCATAAAACAATTTATTTATCCTTTCAAGTTTTAGATATAATTTTAGATAGAGATAGATATCTTCTTTCCTAGAATAGCTAGGGAATGAAGCCTATAAATAAGGCCCTAGGGGGCTCAGTTTTATTCATTCCATATCACAATACAATTTTCGGAGACAATTAGTTAGTTCCACAGAGAAGTTTAGGAGTTCTAAGGTTTTTTAGGGTTTTGGCTTTTTGCGAAAGTTGATTGCCAGGATTGTAAAAGGCTTTGAATTTAGTTTTAATGCAAGTTTCTTTCAATTCAATGTCTGTTATTGCAATGAGGCGTGAGTAGTCCACCCACTTCTAGGGCTGGGGTGAGCCCGACGGTGGCCATGTGAGGCGATGCGATAAAGGTCAGATCTTTTTGTGCGATTCATCTTCTATCCCTATGAGCATGATTCTTTTGCGAGAGTTGAAGGTGATCCTTGTTTTTGTTATTGAAGCGAAAGTGATCTTAATACAACTTGGATTAATTATGTGAAAAAGGGTTAGTAACAATTAGGGTTTATGCGAGAGCCTCTATATGCCTATTTGTTAAGGACGAAAGTTATTTGATGGAAAGCATGATCTTTTATGCCTTTGTGTGTTACTTTGCATGGTTATCGTTGTGGTGTTGAAACCCTGGCTTTGGAAGTCTTTTAATATATTGAAGTTTATTTCTGTCGAATTTCTGAGTTCTGTCGAAAATCTGCAATTTTATATTTCTGTTTCTTGTCGATCTAGAGTAGTGCTTTGTCGATCTCGAGGAAGCTGTGGTCGAGATCGAGTAGGACTTGGTCTAGGTCGAGTTGGTTTTCTTATGTTTTCGTCGATTTTCACTTTCTGTTGTTCACTGTCTTGTCGACGTCGAGGAAGCTGTTGTCGAGATCGAGTACGCCTTTGCTTTGCTTTTAGTCTTTGCTTTGCTTTGTCTTTTCTGTTTTGCTTTGTTCTTTGCTTTTGTTTTTCTGCTTTTATTTCTGTTTCTTTCGTTGTTTCTGTGTTTCTGTCTTTTCTGCTGCTCTGTCTGTGAGAATTTACAGCTACATAAGAACTGCTGACGTGCTTCCTCGTGGATTCGATCCTGACTATTCTCTTACTACAACGGGAGGAAGTCTTGTATTTATTTGCTGAGACAGGGAAGTCAGTCTGAACTTTATTTCATATTTATTTCATACTTGACCATCCTCCTGCAAACAACAAATGCACATTTGACATCCATTTGAAATAGCTTGATACCCATGAAAGATGCAAAAGCAAGTAATATTCGTATAGCTTCTAACCTTGCTACGGGAGCAAATGTCTCCTCGTAGTCTATACCTTCTTCTTGATTGTATCCTTGAGCAATAAGCCTTGCTTTGTTTCGAATGATCTTGCCTGCTTCATCCAATTTATTCCGGAACACCCATCTAGTTCCTATGACTGATTGGTGCATTGGTCTGGGTTGAAAAGTCCATACCTTGTTCCTTTCAAACTCATTTAGCTCATTTTGCATGGTCGTGATCTAGTCTGAGTCTTTGAGTGCTTCAGCTGGGGTTTTTGGTTCTACAAGAGAGACAAAAGCATAGAAGGCACAAAGATTTTTTAATCTAGATCGAGTTTGTACCCCAGATAATGGATCTGATATGATGTCTTGAGCTGAGTGTAAAGAGGCATGTTTGAACTTTTGTTGCTTTGGACCCTAATCGTTTAGGATAGTAGCAGGCCTTTCTTCAAGGTCTTGAGTGACAATTTGAGAGTTGGATTCTTCAATGATTGAATCCCGATTCTGTAGCTCCTTCTCAAGGTCTTGAGATAGCTCGTTGGTATCTTAGATTTGTTCTTGCATGTTTCTTTCTTGGTCCTGCTTATTCTCAGCCTTGTCATCTTCTTCTCCATCCGAATCATGATGATTTAGATTGAGATCTGCAAAACCTTCACTTAACACACCATTATTGCTTTCGTCGAATACCACATGGATACTCTCCTCAACAATTTTGGTGGGCTTGTTATAAACTCTATAAGCTTTGCTAATAGTAGAATAACCAAGGAAGATACCTTCATCACTACGTGTGTCAAATTTCCCAAGGTTATCTTTGCCATTGTTATGAACAAAGCAAGTACATCCAAAAGGTTTGAAGTAGGAAATGCTAGGCTTTCTTCATTTGAAAAGTTCATAAGGAGTCTTTTTCAAAATGGGGCGAATTAAGCATCGATTCAAGATATAGTTGGCCGTATTAACAGCCTCATCCCAATAGAATTTTGGCAAACCATTTTCCAAAAGCATTGTCCTAGACATGTCCTCCAAAATGCGGTTCTTTCGTTCCACAACTCCGTTTTGTTGAGGAGTTCTAGGTGCTGAAAAGTTGTGTGAAATTCCATATTTAGCACAAAACAAATCAAATTTAAGTTGATCAAATTCTCTACCATGATCACTCCTAATGGAGACAATAGGTATGTTTTTCAAGGTCTGCAACTCCTTACAAAGTTTAAAAAACTCGAGCAAAGCCTCTGATTTTTCTCTTAAAAAGGAGATCCATGTAAAACGAGAGAAATCATCTATAATAACCAGGATGTATTGTTTACCCTTTGGAGATTTGACACGCATAGGTCCACACAAGTCCATATGTAACAACTCAAGAAGGCGAGAGGAACTTACAACCTTTTTAGGTTTGAAGGAACTGCGTGTCTGTTTACCTCTTGTGCATGCATTGCATAGATCTTCTTTCTTGAAGTTCAAATCAGGTAATCCTCGAACAAGATCTCTTGTTTTAAGTTTATTGAGGGTGTGCATGCTTAAATGACCTAGTCTTCTATGTCATAGGCTGGGGTCTTCTGTCGAGACCTTGAGACACTTGAGTTTTGTACCTGTAATATGGTTAGCATTTACGGCATAAGTGTTGTTGTGCCTGTGAGCAGTGAGGGTCAGATCATCAGTCTCTTCATTCCTGACTTCACACTTGTGTCTGTCAAAGCCAACTTTGTTTCCTTTGTCACACAGCTGAGAGACACTCAAGAGGTTATACTTTAATCCATCAATAAGATAAACATCCTTAATTCAACTTTTTGAATTACCAATATTACCAATACCGATGATGTTACACTTCCCTTTATCCCCAAGAGTAATTGTTCCAATGGTTTGTTCCTTAAGATCTTGGAATAGAGATTTCTTTCCACTCATGTGTCGTGAGCATCCACTGTCCATTATCCATTTTGGCTCTTTGTTCTTGATGATATCCTGCAATACAAACATCAACCTTTCCGGCTAGACCAATACATAGTTTTAGATTCATAATGAGGATAGACCATATTGGGTAGTCTTGTCCTCTTAGGAACCCAAACTTGTTTTATCTGCTCATTAAGTCGAACTGGAAATGTATTTCTGATGATGTAAGGATCTTTTCGCCTATATGGACAAGTTTCCTTAACATGCCCTTTCTTACAACAGTGGAAGCAAGTAGGTGGACGCCAATAGCCTTTAGCTTTAACAAAAGTGGTACTAGGTTTCTTTGGAAAGTTCTTGTTGTATCCAATACCATTCCTATTAATAGAGAGGTGTTGTTCACCCAACATCTTATCAAGATTGGCTTTAGATCTGGTGAATTGAATGAGTGAAGTCTGTTGGTCTTGACATTTATCGGTTAGCTTTGCCTTCTCTTTCTCTAAATCCTCATTACGATTCTTTAGAGAGGAGAGGCGTTGCTTGAGATCAGAATTTTCTGAGCTCAAGATCTTGACTTTAATGTCAAGGGCCGACCTAGAGGTTTCAAGATTTTTCATTTCCAACGACATATCACTAATACATTTCTGTTGATCTATCAGCTTTTCCTTCAAGGTGTTGATTTCACTGTTGTAAGCATCTTCATTAGAAATCATATTTCTTAGGACTTCAGGAAGAACATCGAGAGGGCTAGACATTAGGTTTCTTACCACTTGTTCAAGGTCTTGAGTCTGTGATCCTTCATGTTCAGCCATAAGTCAGAGATTTGCCTGCTCTTTTTCAGTGTCTGAGTCACTTGATGAATCTGAGTCACCAGGTTGCAAGCATAGCCTTTTTCTTTTGTTCATATCTCTTGAACTTATTTCTTTTCTTCATAGGACACTTCTTTATGAGATGATCTGTCTCGCCACACTCAAAACATGTTAGCACATTTGGCTTCTTTGACATGTTGGGAGACTTGCCTTTGAATCTAGATGAATCAGCATTTTCACGGTTGGAAAATTGCTTTTTCATCTTCAGAATTCGAGCTAATCCCCGTGTGATGAGAGCAAAGGGATCATACTCGTCGTCAGATTCATCACTCTCAGATTGTGAGTGATCTTTCTTAGCTTTGGGAGCAAGGTTCTTTACTGTTGAGGGTACTTCTCCATCTTCCTCGTTTAGTATCATCTCATGAGTAATAAGTTTTCCGAGAAGATCATCTAATGGTAGTGAAGAGAGATCTTGAGCTTCCTCAATTGCAGTAACCTTGGGACCCCACTTGTTTTTTGGGAGGCTCCTAAGAACCTTCCGAGCTTTCTCCGGGTTGGAGAAGGTTTTTCCAAGTGAGTCGAGGTTGTTTACAATTTGAGTGAATCTCGTAAACATCTCCATTACTATCTCATCAGGATTCATCTTGAATAGCTCGTATTGCCTGAGAAAGATATTAATCTTACTCTCCTTGACTTGACTGGTGCCCTCATAAGTAACTATAAGCTTGTCCCAAATTTCCTTGGCACTTTTGCAAGCTGAGACACGGTTAAACTCATTAGCATCGAGAGCGCAGTACAGTAGATTCATAGCTCTGTAGTTCTTAGCAATGTTTTCAAGATCAGTCTGATCGTAATCAGATTTAGTTTTATCAACTTGCTTTCCATCGACAATCTTTTTTGGAACGTGTGGTCCATTCTTGACCAGGCCCCATAGATCAAGGTCTTGATCAATGATGAACATTTGCATCAGTGATCTCTAGTGGACAAAGTTATTGCCACAGAAAAGTGGAGGTTTATTGGTTGACCTTCCTTGAGCAAAACCTCCATCACCTATGGTAGACATGCTGAAAACTCACAAGATTGTTAAATCAAAAAGCTGTGAGCCAAGCTCTAATACCAATTGAAGAGTCTATAAGGCAATGAATAATACTCTAGAAGGGGGGTGAATAGATTATGGACGATTTTCGCAACAATAGATATTTAGTGCAACTTGTCAAGACCTTGATACAGGCTATCAGGACTTGACGAAGTAAAATCGAATATGATAATGTAAATGCGGAATATAAAGGATGAACACATGAATTGTTAACGAGGTTCGGCACCAACTTGGTCTACGTCCCCGCCTAGGGTTATCCAACCCGTAGGATTCAAACACTTCTTATTTCACTTCACTTGAGCCTAGAACTTCCTAGAGAAACTACCCTTTCTCTATACAAAGCCTCACCGCTTCTATTCTAGCTCTCAACCTTACAAGTGAAATAAAAGCTCACACCACACACCAAGTGTGCTTTGATCGAGTATGAAACACTCTAAGTGTAAAATGAATGACTTGTACAATAAGTGCTAGTGTTTCTCTCAACTCTTAAACAATGAACAACACTTAGGCTTTTAGAGAATCTAAGAGAAACTGGAGATGACGAATGCTTTAGGATGCTATGATTGCTTGAGTGCTTGCTTTCGTAGTCCTCATCCTTCTTGGCCTTCGTCTTTATATAGTCGGAAAACTTGTAAAGCTTCTTGGAGGGAGACCGTTTGAATTTCAAATACTTTCCAAGACATTTGAATTCTTTCCGATAATGATCCTTCCGTTTGTGTGCTTTCCAAGATTGTTCCATCAATCTTCTTCATGATCACGTATGATCAATTGGATCGGTTCTTTCCTTGTATGACAAATGAGATCCTAAAAGAGCATACATAATGTATCTTGCACACAAAATGGGTTAGATGAGAAATATATGTATATAATTTGATTAAGCCCGAATCATATCTCATAGCCCAAAATAAAGCCCATTATAATATAGGCTCAACAAGATTGGCCTCGGATTCTTTCCTGTGAGAGAACAAGTTAATAGAGAAATGCATAAGTGATATTCCAAACATTTTAGTCTGGGTTTCAAGACCTTGAAACCCAACTCTTTTATCTTTTCATCATCCTTTAGATCACCTGCACGTTAGGTCTCAAGATCTTACAATCAAGGTGGAGTCTTCATATTGGTTCTCGACTTTGTGAAGCAAGTGATTCAAGATTATTGGGACAAATTGGGCCATGAATCTCTATGATGTTGTTCCTTCTTGTTCCTTTTCATTCTTCAATTTTCTTTTGTCGAATCTTCAATTTCAATTTATTCCACAATCCATTCCTCTTTTAAATTTTATTTTTTTATACTTCTCATCTGAATAAAAGCTATTAGGAAATATGGGGGGGAATTTTAGTTTCTCGGATTTTAACAGAACTAGTTGACAGAAAGCTCATATGGGTGGCTCGTTGCTAACGGTTGTATTATAAAGGGTGGTTTTCGGTAATTAGGCCTTTTAGGGGTGGTTTTGAGCAATGTAGCACATTTTAAGGGTGGTTTTCTGCAGTTTACCCTTGTTTTTATGTGTTGTGTTAATATGTTATGTTATATTTGCTATATCGTTACATATTTGTTATAGTAATTTATTGATTTATATATTATTATATATTATATATTATTCTAAGACTTTGTGATAAATATAATTTCTAGAAAATAAATTATATATATTATAAATTGTTTTAAAAATAACATTAATTGGAATATATGATGTTATTATAAGATGTTTTAATATGAGATTTTAGAAATGGTAAAGTGATTATTGATGTTAATTTATAAATGTGGTTGTTAAAATGGATTGATTTGTTGGTGTTTATTTTAGTTAAATATTGGTTGATTAATTATTTAAAAGGTTTTAAAGAAATTCCCAAAATATTTTGAAAGGATGTTTTGAACCAAAGTTATTCAATTCATTAATGATTTTTGATTTGTATGTCGGGAAATGTTTTCTCAAGTGATTTGGTTGTTTTGAAAACCGAAATGTCGAGATTATTTTAATAATATACTTTTGCAAGTTGGTTAAAAGTTTAACGTTTTATAAATGGAATTTGCTCTGATTATGAAAGAATTGTTT
Organism: Persicaria tinctoria; assembly: GCA_037127255.1. Classification (NCBI taxonomy): domain Eukaryota; kingdom Viridiplantae; phylum Streptophyta; class Magnoliopsida; order Caryophyllales; family Polygonaceae; genus Persicaria; species Persicaria tinctoria. The sequence continues at coordinate 67,413,027 of JBANSL010000013.1, forward strand.
GGACTATAAATTGGCTTCTTGGGAATTTAAGGGCTTTTGAGAAACTTTGAATTGACTTACTGGAGTTGACTTGGTGAATTAAATTATGTCTCTTACTTGTGTAATTATGCGAATTATGATATGATATTAAGCATGAATTGGCATGATAGAATCGGGTATTTAATTTATGGAAATTGATGAGATGTTTTGAGTTGAGCTGGTATGATAGGTTCTGAGATGAGTTGAGAAGAGTGAGACCTTAATGATATGACTTAAATAGGATGACGAGTTCTTTTAAGTTATTTTAGATTATGTGTAGTTGTAAATGGGTCATGTTTTTCTTTAGACTTATACTTGCTATTTAAATTATTAGGTGATTTGTGACGTGACTTGACTTACCTATTGTTGGTTATGCTGTTATTGTTCTGCTATTCCAAGTAAGTTCCTTTATGGAGATTACTCAGATTGATCATATTTATCCCTTCCTACATGTAGTCGCATGATATACTAGGTGTTGCATATGCATAAAAGCATGTCATGTAGTATCCTGCTTAGGAATATTCAATGTTTGAGCATTCGTCTTCTTTATGCGTTTGAAAACGAGAACGGTTGTTATCTGTGAGTCGTAGACTCTTTGCTAGGGTCATAAGACAATCCGACACCATCAGGTTGTCCTGATAGAGTCAGTGAGGGCACGATCCATTTTTGCAAAATAAAATACCCTTTATAAGATAATATCTAAATAGAACAACCTCATACTTAGTTCATAAACTATCCTATAAGATATACTAAATAAGCATAATGAAGTATATATCATCAAATTATGTAATAATTCATATAATGAAACAAGAAATGCAACATATATATGAATTTAAATAATGCCCCAAATTCAAGAAATTTTCAAATATAACATGTAATAAATACCAAATTTCATGAATTCCTTTGATAATATATATGAACTAAGTATGGCATTATTTAGATAAATAAAAATCAACCCATCAAATATAGCAATTTCCATATATAACCAACCCTTAATAATAAATATCAATGTCCCAAACAAATTTCAAACCCTAGACATTCAACACACAACTCAAATTCCAATCTTTACCTAGGTTCTCATAAAAATAATAATCTGAAATTTAGAGAGAAAAGAGGGAGAAATCATACCTTTGAGTTGAAAAAGGGGGAAGAAATATGTAATTAGAGTAAATTAAGGGTGGTGTTTCCCGGATTTTGGTAAAGAAACCACGCAGTGGCGGCGGTTATGGACTGGTGGAAGCGCGGGGAAGGGACTGGGCTCGGATGTGCTCGGACTTGGTAGATCTGGGCTCGAGGAGGCCGGAAACCGAGGCAACTAATCACCTTTTTCTCTTATTATTTCTTTTTTTTTTCCCCTTCATATATTTCATACATTTACATTTTTCCCCTTTTATTTTTTTAACCATTTACTAGCCATCTATATCTATAGACCTCTACTCAAAAACCACTAGAAAGGGTCCAAACAAACATCCCGAAAGGGTTGACGAAATTCCCGAAAGGGTCTTCTTGAAATCTCGAAAGGGTTTGACAAAATTCCCAAAAGGGTTGAATAAAATTCCCGAAAGGGTCTTGGTAAACTCCCAACAAAGCTTTTAGGTGCGCTCTCTATGAGGGTGGTTCTCGACGATGTTCCCGGTTGTTCTTGGTGGTCCTAGTCAGAGTTGGGGATTTAGATCCGGTGTCGAGTATGGCTGGGGTCATGGAGGTGTGCATCAAGGCAACTTCGTGGTCTGGAAATTCCCTTGGAGGTTCGTCTTCATCACCCACATGGACTCATCTGATGTACCACTGGCCAGCGGTGTCATCGCTTGGTGGTGCTTGGCTCCGGTTTGTCTTCGTTGTCCTCAACTTGTTTGGGTTAGGCTCGTCTGTTCTTCTGGGGTTGTTTGTTTACCACCTTTGTATTGCACTGTTTTATTTTATGATTGTAGGTTTGACAGTTTGCCGTTTGCCAACTCTGCCGGCCTCTCGATGAGCCAGATTTGTATGGCATTCGAATTATTACCTTATCAAAAAAAATCTATCGACCTCTACTATTTAGAACCTGACGAAAATGTTTTTTAAAGAAAAACTGAATTGCCCTAAAAATTAAAGTAATATTACACATAATACCCCTCATCTCTCCCACCCTATTTCTCCTTATGGACTAAAATAGCATCCAACTCTAAACACCCAATGTCAGGTAAAGAAGCAAAATCTTTACCAAATTGAAGCAATATCGGGAATATAAATGTTTTTTTTTTTGCTTGAATACTAGGTTGGATGCAATGTTTTTGTGATGTTTTATGGAATTTAGGGGTTAGTTTTGGGGTTTATAAATTTGTTTTAAATTTAGAAATTTTGATGTGTTTTTTCTTAGGAAGTTAATACGTATATGTCTTTGAAATTGAATAATGAATTGTGTTTGTTGTTCCATTCATGTTTTGGAAATCATTGATGGCACCTCCATGGAGTAGAGAAGAAGATGGAGGTGCAACAGTTGTTCGCCATGTTTTTTTAAAAAGAAGCCCTCTTTCAAAGTCTGATTTTTGGGTTTGAAACCTCGACTGGTACTTGGATTGCAAGATCAGAACGAAGGTATCCAACCTTCGAAACGTAACCCGAATATTTATATTTGGGTCGTTACAAAGTTGGTATCAGAGACAGGTTGCGTAATCCGAGTACAAAAAAAGGGTTGAGCGTATGTTTTGAAAACCGTCCATGAATTGTAAAGGATTTTGAGCGGCTTAGTTAAATATGACAGGTTCTGGGTACCCAACGGCCCTCCACGTATTTTGGGATCCGAAATCCCCTCTTTTAAAGTTTGACTTTTGATTTTGAAACATCGACCCGTACTTGGATTGCAAGATCCGAACGAAGGTATCCAACCTTCGAAATGTAACCCATATATTTATATTTGAGTCGTTACATTCTCTTTCTTTTAATATGGTGGCCAAGATTGGAGTTGGAGCCGCCCTTAACCAAGCCCTTGTCAAGAAGAACTAGGGGAAGTCGGGGAGGAGAGCCCTTGTCAAGAAGGACCTTAACGAATACTCATCACCATGATTTTCTAGGGTAAGGCCATGAGAGCCAATATAAGATCCGAGATACAAATAAAATATTTAATAGTCTTAAATGTAATTTATTATTACTTTGATCATAATATAATAAAATAAAATAAAATATTCAATTAATTTATTTTTTTAAACGGATACTATACTAGTATCTATATCTATATAATGTCTTAATTTAGAATACTTTTTAATGATGTGTCAACGCCTCTTTAATTTAAGATTTTTCAACTAATCACCTTTTTTTCTTATTATTTCTTTTTTTCCCCTTCATATATTTCTTACATTTACATTTTCCCCTTTTATTTTTTTACCCATTTACTAGTCATCTGTATCTATAGACCTCTACTCAAAAACCACCCGAAAGGGTCCAAACAAACATCCCGAAAGTGTTGGATAAAAATCCCGAAAGGGTCTTGGTAAACTCCCAAAAGGGCTTTCAAGTGCGCTCTTTATGAGGGTGGTTCTCGACGGTGTTCCCGGTTGTTCTTGGTGGTCCTAGTCAGAGTTGTGGCTCTAGATCAGGTGTCGAGTTTGGCTGGGGTCATGACGGTGTGCATCAAGGCGACTTCGTGTTCTGGAAATTTCCTTGGAGAACCGCTGGCCAGCGGTGTTGTCGCTTGGTGGTGCTTGGCTCCGGTTTGTCTTCGTTGTTCTCGACTTGTTTGGGTTAGGCTCGTCTGTTCTTCTGGGGTTGTTTGTTTACCACCTTTGTATTGCACTGTTTTATTTTATGATTGTAGGTTTGACAGTTTGCCGTTTGCCAACTCTGTTGGCCTCTCGATGAGCCAGGTTTGCATGGCATTCGAATTATTACCTTATAAAAAAAATCTATAGACCTCTACTATTTAGAACATGACAAAAATGCTTTTTAGAGCAAAACTGAATTACCCTAAAAATTGAAGTAATATTACACATAATACCCCTCATCTCTCCCACCCTATTTCTCCCTATGGACTAAAATAGCATCTAACTCTAAACACCCAATGTCGAGTAAAGAAGCAAAATCTTTATCAAATTGAAGCTATATCGAGAATATAAATGTTTTTTTGCTTAAATCCTAGATTGGATGCAATGTTTTTGTGATGTTTTATGGAATTTAGGGGTTAGTTTTAGGGTTTATAAATTTGTTTGAAATTTAGAAATTTTGATGTGTTTTTTAAAAAGAAGCATTTTTTAGCTCGGTTCTGGAAAGAAGATGTTCTAAAAGAGTGTTTTTTTTGTCATCCAGCTGGTCATTGTGACCAATCCAACGTATGATCACTAGTTGGTCATTGCGACCAGTTTGTGATTTTTAAAAAACATGTGGTCGCATCGACCATATCTCAATTGGTCGTTGCGATCATGCGACAATGCGCTAAACGAAAATTTAACTATGCGCTAAACAATAATCATGTATCTATATCTACATAATATCTTTATTTAGAATATTTTTTGATTATGTGTCAACACCTCCTTAGTTTAAGATTTTTCAACTAATTACAATTTTCTCTTATTATTTATTTTTCTTTTTCTCTTCATCTCTTTCATATATTTACATTTTATCCCTTTTTTTTACCCATTTACTAACCATCTATATAATATCTTAATTTAGAATATTTTTTATTGTGTGTCAACACCTCCTTAATTTAAGATTTTTCAACTAATCACAATTTTATCTTATTATTTCTTTTTCTTTTTATCTTCATCTATTTCATACATTTACATTTTACCCCTTTTATTTTTTTTACTCATTTACTAATCATTGGGTTTAATTCAAAATATTGAATATTAAATCTTTATATATTATAATAATAATCTATATCAATATAATATCTTAATTTAAAAACCTTTTTGATGATCGAAGACTAACTTTATGGTAAACATTTTTACCATTTTCTTAAAATTTCAAGTCTACCTTCATTATTTTATCCTAAGTTTTATTAATATTTTATAATATTAATTTGTTATATTTATTAAAATTTTATTTATTAAAAATCACGCCATGATGCGGGGATTGTACTAGTAATACTAAAACAGAGACATGAATTCCTATGTGGTAGACTCTGGTCGAATTCGCTTATGTGTCGTTTTTTGGTGCAATTTGACTCATGTTTTTTTATTGTAAGATCTTTAAAATTGTAATATCGAGATTTAATAACAATATGGTTACTTATCTTTTCTAGTTTTCTTAATAGCGAGTGATTTACAAATGATTGATATATTTGCAAGGTAAATTTTGCCTATCCGGTGCCATTATACCATATATTTTTTTAAATATTTTTTTCTTGATACAAGACAAGATTTTGGAAGATGTCAGATCATGCTAACGCATTTTCCAATGGTGTCATGTTGGACGAGGGATAGGAACTCCAGATGTAATGTGAGAGCTCCATGATCCATGAAGTGTCCGAGATGAAATACCTTATCTGCAACTCGGTTGGTTTCACGAAAGACGTGATAACAAGATGCTCAATTAAATTGTTGTAGTAAAATCTGGAAGTCCGTGATAATCATCATCTCTAAGGATACTAACAAACACCAAAGATTATCTTGATAACGGTGAGACAATTATCCTTAATCTCAATCCATCGAAGTCCAAATTTTACCAGTTATTTATACTTGTAAGTAGTACTCCAAATTTAGTAGTAATAATTTCTATATTCTAAAATCTAAAACCCTAACCCCCAACACTTTCCTCACTCACTCTCCAGTAAATTGAAGGGCTGAATAAACGAAACTCAAAATCTACTAATGTCCACACTCTCTCTCTTTTCCCTTCGTGGCCAACCTTAGCTTCTATAAAATCCCCAAGTTCTCCCTCTTGTTCCTGAATTTCCTTTCATACCTTACTGACGGAAAAAATGGCTCGAATTCAACTCTCAAACCCCAACGATTTGATCCCATCCCCTTCTATTTCCAACCCATTTCAGGGCAACAGGTTCCTCCCTTTCGCGTCACTCAAAAGCTTTCCTCCTAGAACAACTCGTAGAGGTCGATTTGTTTCTTGTTCCTTCACTCCAATGGAGACCGCCAAGATTAAGGTGGTGGGTGTTGGTGGCGGTGGCAACAATGCCGTTAATCGCATGATTGGTAGTGGTCTGCAGGTGGGTTTTCATTTAATTTTCCGTTGATTTCAACTCTCTGATTAATATGGATAATGTTTTTTAGGTTTTCCTGCTAAAATTCCGGTATCAATCTTTTTTTTTTTGGCCTGTTTTAGTCCAGTTGTTGTGCCAAGAAGTTGAATTGTGCTTAATTGATTGTGGGTAGGAGTTAGGGTTACTTGCATTTCTTGAGGAATTTGAGTGAAGGTTCAGGTTGAATTTTGGCCCTCATGGGCGAATTAAGGAATTTGAATGGTCTTTAGTGTTAACTGTTAAGTAATGTTGTTTTTTGTGGTTCTCTTCTTTCTTCATTTCATCATTTGGGTGCAATGGAAGACAATCATCATTGCACATTGTTCTTCAGAGTCCTTAAAATTTGATTCGCTCACGATGAGTGTTGATTTTGGTGGTGGATGAATTGTTTTGCTGTATATGTTACAGTAATAGAGAGGGATTACTGATCTTGTTTTCCCCTTGTTCTTTGTCAGGGTGTTGACTTCTATGCCATAAATACAGATTCTCAGGCGCTCTTACAGTCTGCTGCTGATAACCCAATTCAGATTGGAGAGCTTTTGACTCGGGGATTAGGTGACAAACTATCATATCTTTTATGAGTTTCATTCGGATGAAATATTTGTAAAAAAATTCCGGTCATGCACAACGCACGCCTGCATTTGTGGTTATGTGTTCGGCACGAATGATTGAAATAATATGTTGAATATCAATTAGTAATGGTATTATCCATATCATGAAATTGAGCCATTTGATTTACATCTACAGTATGTATTTGATTCCATACAGGTACTGGTGGGAATCCACAACTTGGAGAGCAGGCTGCTGAAGAATCGAGAGAAGCCATTGGAAATGCACTCAAGGGTTCGGATCTTGTGTTCATAACGGCAGGAATGGGTGGCGGGACAGGATCTGGTGCTGCTCCAGTGGTTGCTCAAATATCCAAGGATGCAGGCTATTTAACTGTTGGTGTTGTCACCTATCCTTTCAGCTTTGAAGGGCGTAAAAGGTCCCTCCAGGCAAGTGCCACTTTGAATATGTTGACAATAATCTACGGCGTTTTTATTCGTTGCAATCTTCATTCTTTCATATCTTGTGAAAAGGGTTAGCCCCGTCTACTGGAAAACTTTTTTTAATGCATGGTTTTTCTTTTACGAATTGTGCAGTCATGAGTTAGGATTCTCTGGTCTTTAGTCTATCATTTGGATTGTCTCAAATGTGATATTTTTTTTTTATGATGTAACCTTTTGTTGCATAATCCCATAAGACGAGTCTCAATTATGTTATGCAAACTCTGGTATAAATTTCTTGATGCTGGATAAACTAGTTATTAAGTTGATTCCCCTTCTCCTTTTCTTTTCCTTTTGTTTTTGCTCGTGTGTTCTTCAGGCACTGGAGGCCATAGAAAAGCTGCAGAACAATGTGGACACCCTCATAGTAATTCCTAATGATCGTCTTCTGGATATTGCGGATGAGCAAACCCCTTTACAGGATGCTTTCCTCCTTGCTGATGATGTACTCCGCCAAGGTGTCCAGGGGATCTCTGATATAATTACGGTCAGTTTTAAAACTGAGTAGTTATATTGTACAGTTTGGGGGTCCTCTGCTTCCTTATGCTAGCTTGTTTCTTGTAGCTTCTAAAAGTAACTTGTTATGTTTAACAGATACCAGGACTTGTAAATGTGGATTTTGCTGATGTCAAGGCAGTCATGAAGGATTCCGGTACTGCAATGCTTGGAGTAGGTGTTTCATCCAGCAAAAACCGAGCAGAAGAAGCAGCCGAACAAGCAACTCTGGCTCCTCTTATTGGATCATCCATCCAATCTGCTACCGGTGTTGTATACAATATTACTGGAGGGAAGGACATAACCTTACAAGAAGTTAATAGAGTATCACAGGTATGATACTTTTATCTGCCTTTAGTGTCCATCTGAATGGCCCAAGCTTTGCTGTCATAAGAAGCCCTTGAGACATTTGACCTTGCAAGCAGCCACATCCTTATTCCCGACATTTCCACATCTTTAAACTCCCAAGTTTTACAAGTTTTACTTTGGATCGTTACATCAACCTTTTTTCGGAAATGCTTAATTTCACATCCAAGCGATATACTAAAATGAAAAACTCATTCCAGGTTGTTACGAGCCTGGCAGACCCATCTGCTAACATAATATTTGGAGCTGTTGTGGATGATCGCTACAATGGGGAGATCCATGTTACCATTATTGCGACGGGCTTCTCCCAGTCATTTCAGAAGACGCTAATAAGCGACCCAAGAGCTGCTAAGCTTCTTGACAAGGTAGGGGTTGGCCACGAAATTAGGGGTTCGTCTGGCCCTCTCATGCCCGGTGCACAAACAAACAATGTTCCTCCTCGGAATCCACCAAGAAGGCTTTTCTTTTAACTGTTTTGGATTCCTTTGTGAACACTTTTAGGTTTGATTCGATATATAATTTGTTAGGGAACAGTGGGTGCAAGTGTTGTGGGTGGCCTTTTTCTTGCAGGAACTTATTGTGAAATATTCAAGTGCTTTGGTAAGTAGTTTGGTAGCTGCTTCACTGATTTGCACTGCCAATTTATTCTTTGAAACTTATCCTGATGCTATTCAATTGAATAGGCTTTGCTATACGCGACACTTGAGTGAAACTCAAAGGCGAATACATGTCTTAAGATTTCAAGTTTTTACAGCAGAGTAACTTATCATATAAGATTTAACATTGTTCTCAACGTGTGCTTGAAAGAGCAGTACAGATTCGGCTTGTAAAGTCGTATATGTTAATATATACATGTAAAATAAGGCCAGGGCAGGAATACAAAGGGGATGAAGAAGAAGCAACAAAACTAGACCTTGGAGAAACCAAACATCAAGTTACAACAAGCAGCAGCTGGTGGTGAAACCATCATGAACATGATCCCATCGCTTTATATAGCTACAAGTACTTGATTAGTACCCATATGATGAGGGCTAGAATCACTATCCCAGCAACGGAGAGCATCAGGGATAAGCAGGAACAGCTACCCCTGGTTCGTCTGTTGAGAACTCCAAGGCTCCTTGCCACGCGCTGTTTCAATCAGCAGAACAGATTCGTTAGAGAGAAGCATCTATACCGGACTGTTGGCACATGTTCTTAAGAGATCCAAGGTGGGAACTCTTCAACCAAGAGAGTTAGCAGAACAGATTCCTCTATGCCAAAACAAGTTCCAACTCAAGGATTCTTGCTTTACGTCATTTGAACAGAAAGAAGGGAATAAATAGAATGCTATCAAGGGTTGGCACAAAATTAAGTATTACCTGTAGCCTGGATCCTGTAACATCCACCTGGTAATCCAAGGTGTCCTACACACATGTTTGTGAAAAGTGTCTATCAGGAAGAGCATACAATGACAAGGACTATCATAGGAACTCAATGCAGTATGGTGCTGTAGAAAGCATATGAAAGGAGTTAATAAACATTATCCATACAATTAATCTTGTCTGCAAATCAAGTTCTTCGTTCACAGCCAATGCAATGTGTTTTGTACTTGTTACTGATTCCTCCAATTTCTCAAGTCCCTCGTCTTGTTCTGCTCCATATGTAAGCTTATATCAATAATATATAGCAAAAGTCACAGCTCCAGATGGGAGACGGAAATAAAGAGCATTCATCCATCCTCAATTCCAAATGAGCTACCAAAGGAAACTTGCCTTTCATAATTTGTCGTTGAAGAATAACAACGCCTTGATTATCCAAGCCGGCGTAATGGCATCTCAACTGGTTTAATATTTGGACCAAGCAGGCTGTCCCTGGCAAAATTTGACATGCTCAAAGCAGAAGCCATCTGCTTTGTTTTGGTTCTCAAATTTGAGAGCATGCCCTTGCAGCGGTTCAACTCTCTCTCTCAGTTATGCAAATAAGCAACCATAAACCATAAGGTTCAGAGGGACACACATTGGGAACCAAAACAAGCTTGACACACAGAAATTGATGTTGAGCAGCACCTAGAGCCTTAGTTAAAATGTCAGCAATCTGAAGAGAGGAAGAGACATGTTTGATGTAGATGAAACCGTCTTCAATCATGTCTCTAATGAAATGACAATCAACACGAATGTGTTTAGTCATCTCATGAAAAACATGATTAGCTGCTAAGTGCTGAGCCGCCTTGTTATCACAGTGTAAGGCAATAGGCAGGGAGACATGAATATGAAGATCTAACAACACTCCAGTAAGCCATACCAACTCGCTAGCAGTTGCAGACATGCTTCTATATTCACTCTCGGTTGAAGACTTGGAAACAACTTTATGCTTTTTGGTTTTCCAAGAGAACGAGCAGAAAATTTACAACTTGCCCAATCCGCATCACTATATGCTTGAATAGAGAGGGAAGCCTTGGAAGAATATGATAAAGAAAGATTGAAACTTTAAGATATCTAAGCAAATTGACAACTGCATTCCATTGTGGCACTAGAGGATTTTGGAGAAACTAACTCAGTTGTTGTACTGTATAAGAGATATCTGGTCTAGTAAGAGTGAGATACAGAAGGCGACCAACCAACCTTCTATACTTCTCTGGATGAGTAAAAGGATCCTCAACAATAGTAGATAGACGAACACCATGTTGCATTGGAAATAAGGAAAGATACATTCTTTTGATTCGATTTCGTCTTCTATCCCTAGGAGCATGATTCTTTTGCGAGAGTTGAAGGTGATCCTTGTTTGTGTCATTGAAGCGAAAGTGATCTTAATACAACTTGCATTAATTATGTAAAAAAGGGTTACTAACAATTAGGGTTTATGCGAAAGCCTCTATTTTCCTATTTGTTAACAACGAAAGTTATTTGATGAAAAGACATGATCTTTTATACCTTATACATTATTTTATATGGTTATCGTTGTGGCGTTGATACCCTGATTGTCGAGTAGGATTTTACTCGGCATTGCTTGTTTTGCTTCGTTTGCGTTTCTGTTTGCTTCTGTTTATAGTTCTACCCGACTAAGTATAGTCGACGTCGAGTAACTCTACTTGAAGTCGAGTACTTTCTGAGTCAAGATCGTTCGTGAGATTCGTCTGCTACCTAGGATCTGCTGACACGCTTCCTCGAGGATCGATCCTGACTTCCTTTTGCTACATCGGGAGGGAGTCTTGTAATTATTTGCGTGGGCCTAATCTGGTTTGATTTATTATTATTATATTTTGAACTCGATTTCCTCCTACAACACTAGCGGAGCGGATATTCTAGACAAGACACCTGAAGAGGCTATGCAAATCTTTGATGGGTTAGCCAATGCTTCTCAGCAATAAAGAAAATCTCAAGGAATCAATTAAGGAAATTTATAGCTTGGATAACTCTGAAAGGGGCTGCAGAGACGAAGTGATTAAGCTGACTGAGATTGTAAAGAACATGGCTATTCAAATGCCTTAGTTGCAACTAACCACCACTCAGAGATAGAAAGGATGGAATTGAAGAGGTCAATGCTATAGGGAGCTCTATCTCTGAATTACCTCGAGATTCCTCTCAAGAAAATTCACCTAGAGATGACACTCTAAGAAGCTTGATGGACATCATGAACGATCAAGGGAAGCTAATAAACCAAATGGCTCAAGAGTTACAAGAACTCAAATCGAGGGATTCGGCGAAAATTCGTTAGAAAGGTCCTCTGAGGAAGGTTCTATGGTCATGATTCTTAAAGGAGGAAGAGAGGTAAAAATCCCTACTGAAATCATTAAAGAAGAGCCTAGGAAGAATACACGAATCGAGGAGCAAAAACGTCAACGGATGAGATACTCACTTTCAAGACCAATTTGATAGATTTAGAGCATTATTATATTAGATGTTGTGAAATGAAATTGTAGCATCTATTGTAAAAATATCCGTATTATCTTATTCCTCATATTGTATTTTATAAGTTCAATTACGCAATTACTTTGACTTTATTATTCTTTTTTTCCCTTATATGTGCTATAGTTCAAATACACGAATTATTGTACTAAAAAACATTTCGTAAGTATGAAATCAAGAACTGTCAAATAACGTCACATTTGTCTGTATATTTCCATATCACAACATTGGATCCGACGTTTTTACAACGTAAAATGCAACGTTGCTATGTTGCTTGACCAGGCCCGCTTTACAACGTCCAATGCAACATTGTAAAGTGACTCACCCGCCCCGTCCTGTCATCAAATTCACAACGCTGCATACGGCACATTGCAACGCCGGATCTGACATTTTAGTGTCATTAATGCTATACCATCGGATCCGAAGTTGTTTGGCGTTGTTGATCCGCAGATTTGCGGTTTATATAGGAACACCCGAGTAAATTCAATACCTCTTCAAATGGCCGACAACGGGTTGAAAATGTAAGCTTTTATTCGATTTCGATCATGAAATCTATAACATGGAGGATCTAGATTTTACACAAATCAAACCGTGATAACCTGCAAAGAGACATAAACAAAAACTACCTGAATCCATTAGATTAAGCTTTGATGCGGAAACACGATTCAAGATATGAGTAAACAATCTTTTCTCCTCCTTGCCTTTTCTTTTAGTTGTTTTATGATGGATTAAAACCCTCCATCCCCTCTTTCTTTTATAGTGTGGAAGTGTGCAGGTATAGCATCTAAACTTCACAACTCTATACGTTCTTCATTCATGTATTAACTCACACTTAATAGAGTTCATAACTTTAATAGAAGAGAAACAATTCTTCACTTAATTCAATTCAATGAAACTCTTTGTTTAGTTAAATACAATTAACTACATATGTTTTGAAGAGGAGGAGTTTACGTATTAGGCAGGAGAAGAGGGAGATCCTTTCATATATTAAATGCCCCCAGATTTTAACGTCTTTAACCCGGTACTGATCCATCACGGTTCCGACTCTTATTTTAAAACCATAACTATAATATAATGTTCGTGGACTTAATATAATTAAACCAAAGACACATGAACCATATAAACATTATATAGAAGATATTCTTACATTCTCCCATTTGGTCCATGTGACGACATGAAGGTTCAATATCATCTATAAATGCGCACTTTTATTATCAAGTCCATATACTGTTAATAACCTTACTTGAATTAGAATTGATCGGATCATGGCGGTCACATGTCATTGAGCGGCATGATCCCTTCCATGTATCACAGATTAATCCAAACTCAATATCACTTTTAAAATTTGAGAAAACCCATAAGTCTCAAAATATATATGTTATCGAACCAAACATAATGTGTACACATTAGTATAATGATGACATATATAATAATGCAGAAACATAACCATAAGTGAATTCAAAGTGTTATAAACGTAATGAGGACACCTCAATTAAGCTAGCAAGGCTCCTTCCTTTACACCCATACGCTCAACATGGCCAATGAACGCCTTGGGCGACAATCCTTTAGTCAACGGATCCGCTACCATGAGATGAGTTCTTATATGCTCAATAAACACCTTTTGTTTCTACACTTCTTCTTTAACTAACAAGTACTTCACATCATTGTGTTTAGCACCCTTAGAGTACTTGTCATTCTTTGAGAAGAAGACTGCTGCGGAATTATCAAAATAAATTCTCAGCGGCTTGGCTATACTGTCAACAATCCCAAGTCCTGAGATAAAGTTCCGCAACCACAGTGCATGAATAGTGGCCTCAAAGCATATGCCATAAATTCCGCTTCCATGGTGGAAGTAGCAATGATAGATATCTTTCCACTCTTCCATGATACTGCTCCTTCAGCTAATAGGAACACGTAGCCAAATGTTGACTTTCTACTATCCACACATCCGGCAAAATCTGAATCTGAATATCCAATTACCTCAAGATGATCGGATCTCCTATATGTAAGCATGTGATCTTTGGTGCCTTGCAAATACCTGAGAACCTTCTTTGCAGCTTTCCAGTGGTCCATTCTAGGATTACTTTGATATCGACCTAACATTCTAATAGCGAAGTTGATGTCAGGTCGAGTACAAGTCTGAACATAGTTCAAACTCCCAACCACTGATGCATAAGGAATTCCTTCCATTTCCTTTCGTTCCAACTCATTTCTAGGACATTGCATTTTACTGAATTTGTCCCCTTTTTGTATTGGAACTATCCCTTCATAGCATTTATTCATTCTATATCTCTCTAAGATCTTAGTGATATAAGCTTTCTGAGACAATCCTAATAATCCTTGTGATCTATCCCGAAATATTTCTATTCCAATCACATAGGATGCCTCACCCATATCTTTCATTTCAATGTTATTAGAGAGATACTTCTTAACTTCATGTAACATTCCTATATATTTTGCGGCAAGTAATATATCATCAACATATAGGACTAAAATCACAAAGTTGCTCCCACTGACCTTAATATAGATACACCGATCAATGATGATTTCTACAAAACCCTAGGACATGATAGTATAATCAAATTTAAGATACCACTGTCGGGAAGCGTGCTTCAGCCCATATATTGACTTTCTCAGCTTACATACCATGTGTTCTTTTCCTGTGGCCAAATATTCTTCAGGTTGGTCCATATATACTTCCTCCTCTAAATCACCATTTAGAAAGGAGGTTTTGACATCCATTTGATGAAGCTCTAGATCATAATGAGCCACCAATGCTAAAACAATTCTCAAAGAGTCCTTCTTAGATACTGGAGCGAAGGTCTCTTTATAGTCAATGCCATCTTTCTGGGTGTAGCCTTTAGCAAAAAGTATGGCTTTATACTTTTCGATGTTGCCTTTTGAGTCATGTTGTAAGGAGGAAATCGAGTATGCAAATAAAATATAAATAAAGTGAAGCAAACCAGATTGTGTCCCTTGCAAATGATTACAAAACCTCCTCCTGATGTAGCAGTGGGAAGTCAGGATCGATCCTCGAGGAAGCGCGTCAGCGGATCCTAAGAAGCGGCAAATCTCACGGCAGAAGTCGACTACAAATGCTCGACCTCGACTAAGATAAGTCGACAGAAGGTTAGGCAAGTCGAACGGAGCAGGCGGCAATCACGCCAGCTGGTCGATATCGAGAAGATTTACTCGATATCGAGGAAATTTTGTCGATGTCAAGAAGTTCTTGTCGAGATCGAGGAAGCTGCAGAAACCAAAAGCGACAGCGATCTCCATTGATCGAACGTGAGAAGTCGATCTCGACCAAACTGGTCGAAATCGAGGAAAAACAGAAACTTAACGAAATAAAATAAAAAACAAGGCTTGCGGGATTCGAAATAAATATATGAAAGAAAACTTCCAAGATCGGGGTTTGCAACAACGATAACCAAACATGTATAAGGCAAGAATAAAACAGATAATCATGCAAATTGCATCGAAGGATCAAACTTTCGCCTTTTCCAACAATTAGACAACTCTTTCAAGAAACCCTAATTGTATCTACCGATTTTATGTTTATAATCCAAGTTGTTATCATGGATCTCCATTAGATGGACAACAAACATATAAAAGGTAGTAGATGTTCAAAACATGATAAAGGTAGGATCTTTACCTCAAAGACGCATGGCTATCGCTGGGCTCGCCCCAACCCTAGAAGTGGGTGGACTACTCGCTCTTCATCGCAGGAAAAGACATCAATAATAAAAGGAAATAACTAAATTTCATTAAAATAAACCAAACCTTACAACCGATCGAAGCCAAATTGCTTTCGCTCTCTCGCTCCTACTCGGCCTCCACCCTCTCTCTCTCTCTCTCTCTCTCTCTCTCTCTCTCTCTCCTACTCGGCCTCCACCCTCTCTCTCTCTCTCTCTCTCTCTCTCTCTCTCTATATATATATATATATATATATATATATATATATATATATATATATATATATATATATATATATATATTCTCCTACTCCTCCTTCTCAAATTGAATGAATAAAACTCAGCCCTATAGGCTTTATTTATAGGCTTCCAATCCTTGCTAATCAAGGAAGGAAAGTATATCTAATTTCTAAAGATAAAACTTAATAAAGATAAAACATAAATCTTAAAGGGAAATATCTAAATATCTTCATGACTTCAATGAATAATCTTCTCTCCTTGGATAAATCTTGATATAACTTGATAGATTCGGACTTGCTTCTCATCCAAGTAATCCAACTCGACTCGGACAAGCCCAACAGCGTCGCGGCCCAGAAATCTTTTGGTCGATATCGAGGAATTTCCTCGACATCGAGGAGAAATGTAATCGATCTCGGCTTCCTTCGTCTTCTCGAGTAGCCTCTTCCTGGATCTGACTCGTACATGTGTTCTCAGTTTGGTCGATATCGAGAAATTTCCTCGACATCGAGTAAAAGTTGCTCGAGTTGGGTTCTTCTCTCAGCTTCTCGATCAGGCTTCTCCTCGAGCAATCTCTGCTCGCACTTCTTGGTCGATATCGAGGAGTTTTCCTCGAAATCGAGTAACTTTCAGCTTTTTGAACAACCTCTCGGTTTTGTCCCGGAAATGCTCCAAATTCTGCAATATTAAACCAAAACTTATGTAGACCTCTATTTCTTGAAAATAAGCATATATTACATAAATTCAACATATTCCCAACCTGAAATATGCAAAGTATTATGGAGCTAAAATGTGCATTTCAAGATGGCTATTTTAGTGGACATCAAATCACCCCATACTTAAGCTTGCTTGTCCCCAAGCAATAACTTGGATGGTCATTCAGAGGAAGAATTTAAAACTCTCAACATCATAGATTCATTCTTATATATAACCCTATAATCGATTACCATCATCAAAAAGGTACTTGTGTCACAAATTCATGCATGTGTAATTTAAAAAGCAACATCTACTCACAAAAGGAGGGTTATGCAAAAACAATTTTATGCGACAAAGCATTAATAATCAAGAGGACTTTAATTTAAGCTCAATAAGGAGTCGATTTGGTAAAAGGCTAAAGGTGGGCACTTTTTGGCAATGTGATGCTAATAATCCGGGGAAATGGAGTACTTTCCAAACTTTCATACCACACCCTTTTTCATAAGAATCATCACCTTTCATGATGTTTTTATCCATAATAATGCTTTTACCTCTCTAACCTCAGCACTGCCTTCTCACGAGTCGCAAACATGGGTGTCATGAATGGCACCGGATACTTAGTGCTTTGGACTCCTCTCCTGGTGTCCCATCTCGCCAAACTATTATCTCAACGAGCAGGGTCGATCTTTGATCGGATTTTCTTTCACTCATTAAATTTTCCATATATTTCAAATAACTCCGCCAAACTCCAAAAATAATAACACAACAACCATATAACCATCTCCATAATGTAACATCATTCTCAACATAATCCCCGGATAGGAAATAAGGTAAAGAATGGGCAATATTTAGATCATGTGGAGCAATAATTGAAATAAGGCATATATATGGCTTTTGTGATGCATAGGCATAGGTGAGGCTTGGAATTTAAACAATGAGAATTATATGAAAATATAAAGTCCTCCATCCTCTTATTATGCAACATGTCAAAAGCAACATCAAATTTTACTTCCTTTCACGGTTTTAAAGAAAATATGCACTTCATTATGACTTCCCTTTACTAGGCAGTCTCATGCTATATCTCTAATGAATCTAATTTTGCATATCTATCTATAAAGATTTTGGATTTTCTCATAAGAGTTAATATAAGCTTCCATGACACTATTGCTTTGAACAATTTACAAGCCTTGGGAGATGTCTCATAGAATTTTGAGTTTTAGCACTTAAGCATAAAATTAAACATTTACTCAAAATTCACCATGTAATAGCAAAAACAAGAATAAAATATATAATAATGATAATGAGCCCTTCCCCCACCCCATACTTAAAATATACAGTGTCCCCAATGTATACAATCAATATAAAACAAGGTAAATGAAAGAACTCACCGCATGTGTCGAGGAATCAAGACAGGGGCTGTCGAGTACTGGATTGATCGACATCGAGCAATTTGGTCGATGTCGAGCAGACTGGCAGCATCGAGTGGAATGTGAAGTCGAGGGAGCTTCTGGCTCGGTCAACATCGAGTTAGCCTACTCAATGTCGAGTAGTCCTGGGATGCTCCTCTTGGTCGATCTCGACTGGCCTAGTCGATTTCGACTAACTTTCAGGGACTTCTTATTCCACCCTTCGCGATCCTTTTATGCATCTCGACCTAAAAATGTTAGGTTCCACACAAAGACAAGACTTTCCATATGAAGTATTCTAAACTAAAGAATTAAAAACCAAAACCAAAACCCAAACGTTCAAAGTCCTAAAATCCAAAAGTTTTATGTACATGCTCTAGATTTTAGAGTCGCTAGGCCGACTTCTTCGTTAGTGTTCAGGATCCATCAATGTGGGTCACCCTTGTGTTTGGCCCTTCTCCTGGATCATCTAGGTCCTGATGGTAGTATGCAAGCTCAGCCGATAAGTTGTTGGTTGTATAGTAGCCCTTGCCTTCCTTCTTCTTTCCAGCTCTCCTCCTTCGCAGATTGGCTTGCCACGGGGCCTTACCTCCCCTTAAATTATTTATATTTTTCTTAATGGACTGAGGAGGGGTAGAAATTATACCTGGACTTACCTTTTCGGACCCAAAACAGAAATCTTCGGGCTTAGGGTTGGTCGATGTCGAGCAAGACTGGTCGACGTCGAGTAGTTTGGTCGACATCGAGGAGGTTTGGTCGATGTCGAGTGCAGGGACCCCATACTTAGACTTTTGGAAAGTCAGGTGCTCAGCAGAGGAAGTCGATGTCGAGAAAGCTTGGTCGACATCGAGGTATTTGGTCGACATTGAGGAAGACAGGTCGATGTCGAGTTGCTTTCTGGTGTGTTCCTCCGTTGTTTGCTCGATCCCGTGGTTGCTGATGCTCTTTACCTCCAGCCATGAAACTTCCTCCTTTGCAGGGCCAAAAGAGAAATCTAAGACCTCATCGCCTATTGTGAAGGTGAGCAATCGCTTCTTTATAATAATCTTGGCATCTGCAGTAGCTAAGAAAGGTCTACCAAGAATAATAGGGCAAGTAGGATCTTCCGCACAATCTATAACAAGGAAATCCGCGGGAATAAAGAACTTGATAACTCCCTCCCTTGATGAAAATCGGAATAAGTTTTAAAGGCCTTAACAGTCTGTTTGTGTCAAAGGTGTTGAAGCTTTAACAGTGTTGATGAAATACAAAACCTGTTCTATATGTTATTATGTTCGAATATTATTTTATGTTATTGTATGCTTCCATTATATTATCATATATACACTAACCTTTCAGGAAGTATTTTCGAATATTATTTCCTTCCTTATGTTGAATATTGGAGAAGATTCAAATCGGAAGATCATGGCCTCCAATGTTTCCAAAGATAGAAGATCCAGCTCAAGCCATGATCCTCTCTAGCCGTTGGTGAAGATCCTTAGGCGCCGATTTGTTTCAATATAAAGAAAAGGAAGAAGAAGACAACGATAATCGGTTGAACACAAGCTTTCATACACTCAAGCCTTCAAAGAGAAATTTGTCTTCTTCGTGTGCTCTCTGCTAGTCCTTAAGAGTCTGTTATTTCATTTCAAAGCATTTGAGAGCTACATAGTGAGCTTATAGGATATATTCAGTTATAGTGTTATACTCGAGAGTTTATAACTCAGGAAGTGAACACTAGGGGATTGATTCACTCAGTGTAAGAGGATTGTACTAGATAGCATAGAGAGGCGGGGCTCTTCTAGACTGGTCTAGGACTCCAAAGGAACGTGAGTTGACTAGATTGCAATTGTATAGGAGAGAGGCTTCTCGGGGAGCTATTAGGGTTGTGGAAGAACCCTAGACGGGGACGTAGGCCAAGTTCGTGCTGAACCTCGTAAACAATTCATAGAGTCCTTTATTTACTGCTTTACCTTATTTCCGCACTTGGTTCAATTGTTTAACTTTGTGATTCAGGTTTTTAGAGAAAAGACTAAGTCTAATCTCAAAGGGTTTTGCACGAGCTTCAAAAGTCTTGTGACTATCTGCGAAAAACCAGCATACTCTATTCAACCCCCCTTCTAGAGTATTTCTATATTACTTTGTTTTACTTTATCGAACCTTCAATTGGTATCAGAGCTTTACTCACTAGTTTTGATCTAACAATCTTGTGAGTTTTCAATCACGTCTGGTGAAGCAAGCGGAGGATTTTTACAGAGAAGGTCTACCAGCAGACCACCACTGTTTGTAGGAAACAACTTTGTCCACTGGAGCTTTGATGAAGGTGTTCATTATAGATCAAGATCTGGAACTTTGGAACATTATAGAGAATGGTCCGAAGATTCCAGAGAAAGACAGACCAAATGGAACCAAAGTCGCAAAGAAGGAGTCTGAATACATCCAAGCAAATCTTGAACTCGTCTCCAAAAACTACATGGCTATTAACTTACTTTATTGTGGT
This sequence comes from Persicaria tinctoria, assembly GCA_037127255.1. Taxonomy (NCBI): domain Eukaryota; kingdom Viridiplantae; phylum Streptophyta; class Magnoliopsida; order Caryophyllales; family Polygonaceae; genus Persicaria; species Persicaria tinctoria. Next base: position 67,433,521 of record JBANSL010000013.1, read on the forward strand.
CTTAGCACTGATGAGTTTAACCGTATTTCATCTTGTAGGTCAGCTAAAGAGATTTGGGACAAGCTGGTCGTCACCTATGAAGGAACTAGCCAAGTGAAAGACACCAAGATCAGCGTCTTTCTTCGAAAGTATGAGCTTTTCAAAATGAAGTCAGATGAGTCAATCAAGGCCATGTTCACACGATTCACAGAAATCACCAAAAACCTTGACTCTCTCGGCAAGAGCTTTACAAACGTTGAGAAAGTAAGGAAGATATTGAGGTGTCTCCCAAAAGAAAAATGGGGTCCTAAAGTAACAGCCATAGAAGAAGCCCAAGACCTCACTACTCTGCCCCTTGATGACCTGCTTGGGAAACTGATCACGCATGAGATGATCCTTAATGAAGACGATGGAGAACTTCCAGCAAGCACTAAGAACTTGGCACTCAAGTCTAAGAAGGATGAGCCCAAAGATGGATCTGATTTCGAAGATGAGGATGACGATGAGGATGATCCTTTTGCTCTTATCACAAGAGGCCTTGCTCGAATTCTCAAAATGAAGAAACAATTCAACAACAAGGATGGATCAGAGTCTTCTAAATTTCGAGGTAAGCCTCAATACAACAAGTATGATAAGAAGACTAAACCTTTGTCTTGTTTTGAATGTGGTGAAACAAATCATCTTATGAATTATTGCCCTCAAAAGACGAAGAGCCAGTCCAAGAAGGGTGACAAATGGAAAAAGAAAGCCATGGTGGCAACTTGGAGCGATTCTGACTCTGACTCCGATGATGAGAAGGCCAATATCTGTCTTATGGCCTCAGAAGATGAATCACACGATAAGAAGCTTGAAGCAACTATAAGAGAACTTATGGAAAGTCCAAAAGAGGTATTATCGGAATTCCTTTCTAATATGATTGCCAATGAAGAGAAACTTATTGCCCAGACTAACATTCTTATCAAGAGAACTGTGGACCAGGAAAGAACTATTGAGGATCTGTCTATGAGGGTCGAAAGTCTTGAAGCTTCTTATTCAAGTCTTGACATTAAAGTCAAGACGCTTGACTCAGAGAAATCTGAACTCAAGCAAGATCTCTCCTCTCTAAGAAACGAGCATCATGACTTAGAGAACGAGAAGATCTCCCTGAATAATAAGATTCAAGACCAACAGACAGCCCTCATAAGTTTTACCAAATCCAAAGGCACTCTTGATAGGATGTTGGGTGAGCAACAAAGTTCTCTAAGCAAAAGTGGTATTGGTTACAATCCAAGGTTTTTAAAGAAGCAGCACATTACCACCTTTGTGAAGGCAAAAGGAAGCAGAGCCTCTCCTATATGTCACCACTGTGCTAGAAAGGGACATGTAAAAGAGACTTGCCCATATAGAAGAAATGATCCATATATCATTCGCAATACATTTCCTGTTCATTTGAGAAAAGAACGGATAACACAAGTTTGGGTCCCAAAAGGCACTATTTTACCAAATATGGTTTATCCCAATAATGGATCCAAATTTGCTTATTGGTCTAGCCACCAAGGTTGATGTTTGTTTTGCAGGAGATCACCAAGGTGAAGGAGCACAAATGGATTATTGATAGTGGATGCTCGAGGCATATGCGTGGAAGAGTTCTCTCTTTCATGATCTAAAGGAGCAATCCACAGGAACAATCACTCTTGTTGACAAAGGAAAATGTGACATCATTGGTATTGGTAGCGTTGGGAGTGATTCCAACCATAGTATTAAAAATGTCTATCTTGTTAATGGTTTAAAGTATAATTTGCTTAGTGTTTATCAATTACGTGATAGTGGCAACAATGTCAGATTTAACAAGAAAAGATGTCTAGTGTGCAGAGAAGACACATGTGAAGTTATACGCTGTAAATGCTGATCAAGTGTCACAAGGAAGCTTAACCTGTCTAAAGGCTTTGACGGACGATCCAAAGCTCTGGCACAGGAGACTCGGTCATGTGAGTCCACATACACTACAGAAGCTTGTGTCCAAAGGGCTTGTAAGAGGGCTACCTGAGATGGACTTCAAAGTTATTGATATGTGCACTGCATGCACACGAGGTAAACAAACACGTAGTTCTTTCAAACCCAAAAAGGTTGTAAGTTCTTCTAGACCCCTTGAACTTTTACGAGCCCAATCTCCCATGCGAGTCTATGCGAGTCATGGATTTATGTGGTCCTATGCGAGTCTAATTATCTCCCAATGGTAAAAAGTACGAGCCCATAGTGTCAATTCGAAGTGATCATGGTAGGGAGTTTGATCAACTTCAGTTTGATTTATTTTGTTCTAAATATGACATCTCCCATAACTTTTCTGCTCCTAGGACACCTCAACAAAACGGGGTTGTGGAACGAAAGAACCGCACCTTAGAGGATATGGCCAGGACTATGCTTTTAGAAAATGCATTACCTAAAACCTATTGGGATGAAGCTGTTAACACAGCTAACTATATTTTGAATCGTTGTCTTATTCGTTCTATCCTAAAGAAAACTCCTTATGAACTTTTCAAAGGCCGCAAACCACTTATATCTTATTTTAAACCCTTTGGCTATACTTGTTTTGTTCATAACAATGGAAAAGATAACCTTGGGAAATTTGATGGGCGTAGCGATGAAGGTATATTTCTTGGCTACTCCACAAGTAGCAAAGCTTATAGAATCTTCAATAAAAGGACCCAGTTAGTTGAAGAAAGTATACATGTTATATTTGATGAATACAATGACGGTTCTTTAAGTGAAAGTGTTGCAGATATAGATCTTAACATCCATGCAGAGAACGAGGAAGGTGATGATGCTGCTACCAAGAACACAGAGAAGAGGAACATGCAAGAACAGATGAAGAATTGGCCCAAGGTGTTGAAGATTCGTCCAAAGCCCTTGGTGTCTAATCCAACAGTGTTGAAACGTCAGAAACTGCTGTAACTGAACCTAACAGGACCACGGAGTCAGATGTACCACAAATCAATCCTAATGGTGTGACGAATCAAGGAGCTGAGACTAGCAGAAGGAAATTCAAATACTCCTCATCACACTCATTAAAGGATATCATTTCTGACCTTACTTATAGTGTTCAAACTCGTTCTAAACTTAAAGATCTTTGTGCTTTTCACGCGTTTGTTTCTCTTATTGAACCAAAGAAGGTAGATGAAGCCCTTCAAAAGCTAGATTGGATCATTGCTATGCAAAGTGAGCTTAACGAATTTGAAAGGAACAAAGTCTGGACCTTGAAGCCTAGGCCAAAGCATCAATCAGTCATTGGCACACGATGGGTATTTCGAAACAAGCTAGATGAGAATGGTAAGATCGTGAGGAAGAAGGCAAGGCTTGTTGCTCAAGGCTACAATCAAGAGGAAGGTATTGACTATGAGGAGACCTTTTCTCCCGTAGCCAGGCTTGAAGCCATTCACATTTTGTTAGCATTTGCATCTTTTATGAGCATAAAGTTATATCCAGTGGATGTCAAGTGTGCTTTTCTTAATGGTTTCTTAGAGGAAGAAGTTTATGTGGCTCAACCCCCAGGTTTTGAAAGTTTAGAATTTCCTAATCATGTTTATAAACTTGACAATGCGCTTTATGGTTTGAAACAAGCCCCAAGAGCTTGGTACGAGCGCTTGTCAAAATATCTTTTAGAAAATGATTTTAAAAGTGGGTTGATCGACAAGACTCTTTTTATCAAAACCAAAGGAAAGGATATTTTAGTTATTCAAATTTATGTTGATGATATATTATTTGGTGCTACTAACACATCTTTGTGCAAGGAATTCTCTGACATTATGTGCAGTGAATTTGAGATGAGCTTGATGGGTGAACTCAACTTCTTTTTGGGATTACAAGTTCATCAATCCAAGAAAGGGATCTTTGTCAACCAAAGCAAGTACACTAAGGATCTCTTGAAGAAATTCAAGATGGATCAATCCAAAGCAGCAAAGACACCCATGAGCTCAACATTATCTCTAGATCAAGACAAGACTGGGAAAAATGTCAATCAAAAGGAGCATCGAGGAATGATTGGATCTTTACTATATCTTACAGCTAGTAGACCTGACATCATGTTTAGTGTTTGCATGTGTGCTAGGTTTCAAGCTGATCTTAAAGAATCTCACCTCGTGGCTGTGAAGAGGATCTTTCGATATCTCAATGGAACTAAGGAGCTTGGACTATGTTACCCAAAGCAAAAGGATTTCACATTAATCGGATATTCTGATGCAGATTTTACAGGCTATAAGGTGGATAGGAAGAACCCATCAGGATGTTGCCAATTCTTAGGAGCATCCTTGATCAGTTGGCATTGAAAGAAACAAAACTCAGTTGCTCTATCCACTGCAGAAGCAGAATACATAGCAGTTGGAGCATGTTGCTCCCAAATCCTTTGGATAGCCCAACAAATGCGAGATCTTGGCATCAACCTCAAAGGCATTCCCATTAAGTGTGACAATACAAGTGCCATCTCCATTACAAAGAATCATGTTCAGCATTCAAGGACCAAACATATTGATGTAAGGCATCATTTCATTAGAGACCATGTCGAAAAAGGTGATGTGTCCATTTCCTTTATTTCAACTGATTATCAATGGGCTGACATTTTTACTAAGCCTTTGGCAGAGGACAGGTTCACCTTCATTAGATGAGAGATTGGGATGCTTAACAAGGATGCACTTTCGTAGGGGGAGCTTTCCCTTTACGAAAGATAAACTCTACTCAGTGTCAAGACCTTTGAGAATTATGTCAAGGTTTGTGAACTAAATGGTAGATTACATATATCGGATCACATATATTTGGCTAATATCTTTTTAGATATTTAATCAAGCATATTTTTAACAGATTTTAAAAATTTTATTTTGTCACATATTTTTACCCGTTGAGATATTTTTGGAACAAAATAATTTAGGATATTTTCCCTCTTATTTTTGGTTAAGAAAAGGATTTGAATTTTGAATTGGAATATTTTCAAATTAGCAATGTTTTTATTATTATCCTTGGAACTCTAAACCCGTCAAATCACTCCATCACCTCACTCTACTTAAACCCAATTCTGTACCCGATTCCCTCACAAACTCAGACTTATCCAAACCCTTCCAAATTCTCTTTCTTCAACCTCCCAAACTGTTCTAAAAACCCCAGCCGATTACCTCCATGGCTCCCAAATCAAAGAAAGCTTCCACACCCAAGACTTGGCGCCAGACCCAAGGGACGTCAGGTCACTGCTACCTCCCCACACCTGAACCCACTCCTCAAGCCATCGTCCCTGCTATTGTCCAGAGCACCATCGCTGAGGGCACGTCTACTATTACCAAGGGCTCTCAAAAACGCTTTGCTAAGAAGCCTCTTAGTGCGAAGCAGAAAGGGAAAAAGAAGGTCATCGCTGAGGAGGTGGACGAGGATGAGGAAGAAGAGGATCTCGACGCCATTCTGGAAAGGGATGCAGCCAAGGAAGCCGAAGATGAAGCTTTAAGGAAGAAGAAGGCCGAAGAAGAGGTCGAGCAGGCAAGGAAGCTTGTCGAGTAGGAGGGTGAGAGAATCAGGAAAGAGGTCGAGGCTGAAGTTCCCACTGAGGAGGAACCAGAGGAAGAAGATGAGGAGGATGACGAGACCGGTGATGACGAGAATGCTGAAGGCGACAACAATGAGGGGTCCGCTGAGGACTTGGGGTCTGCGGACGAGGAGGAAGAGGAGCCAGAACCCGTTGCCTCTCCTTCTCCTTCTCCTCCTCCCTCGTCTCCAAAGAAGCGGAAAGCCCCAGCAGCGGTCAAGCCTCCTTCTCCAAAGCGCACAAGGAAAGACACCCTCAGAGGCTTTGAAGCGCCTGTCAAGAGAGCTGCTCCAAAAATTGCTCGTAGGAAGAATGCTGATCCACCCGCCTACATCCAAGCAAACCAATCCTTACCCGCTTCATGGTTTGAAAATGCTGAAACGGTTGGAAAGTGAGTAGATGAGTTTCGAACTCGTAGGATTTGTTGTTCTGATTTTTTAGATCTTGAGTTCTTTGAAGCTTTGAACTTACCTTGCATCTCTCTACTCAAACAATCCCCTGTCTGGACCCTTCTTAACCTCGAATCTGTCTATTATCCCCAACGCACCCGCCTGTTCTACATAAACCTAAAAGCCAAAGACAATGTCGACGGTTGGTCTTTGGAGTCCATCGTCAAAGGGGTTAGAATCTCGTTCAAGTCCAATGACTTTGCTGATTTCCTTGGCCTACCTAGACCTTGTCCACCCTCTCCCGAGAACCCCACAAAAGAACAGTGCCTAGCTCTTGCTCGATCCAAATATCTCCTACCCGAAGCATCCACCGGCACCTTAAAACAGCTAACCCACTCATCCCTTAACTTAGAGGCAAAAATTATCTTTAACATCATTGTTCGTTGCCTCTTACCCCGTCTTAACTCTGGCTCGCTCCTTACTGATAATGCCATGGTCCTACTTTACCGAATCCTAAATGGCCTTGACCTTGATCTGGCCAACACTATCCTTGGATCCATGGCTCATGCTAGAAAAGCCAGAAAAGGATATCCCCTCCCATTTACCACCCTTTTGACCCATCTCTTCAAAGCTTCTGGATTCAATTTCAAAAATGAAGAACAACAACGTCATATGGGTAAGTTCGACTCCAAGAGCCTTTAAAATATTGGCATCACTCGGTCCCCCCAAGGGACTTGGAGTCTTGCCTCTCCTTCAAAAGCTCTTCCCACTGCCTCAGTCGTTGATGAACGCATGGACAACCTAGAGTTGGGCTTGGAGGAAGTTCGCCTGGACCTCAAGGATCTGCACAAGGAGGTTATGACGGAGATGAGCGGGATAACCAAGCTGCTGCAACGTGTGTGGACAAGGCTCACTAATGATGCTCCGGAAGACGAAGCTTAACCCTACCCTACCCTACCCTACCCTACCCTACCCTATCCCTGATCTACGACATTGCTGGTTTTTGGAAACTATTTCAAAACTTTTGGTGACTGTTTTGCCTCCTCCCTTTGTTGAAAGACAAAAAGGGGGAGATGATCTGTTGTGGTTCGTGGTTTAGACTTTAAAACTTCTTAACTGTTGTGAAGGTCTTGGAAGACCTTGGTTTCGTTTTAAGTTGGATGGTTTTCACGCTTTAAAAATTTTGATCCAACATTTGTCTAACCCATGCAGGTACTTAGTCCGATTCTACTTATATTTTATATGCTTGACTAAGTTGCAGGGATGCACAGGTTTTGTATTTCATCAAGGGGGAGATTGATAACTCCCTCCCTTGATGAAAATCGGAATAAGTTTCAAAGGCCTTGACAGTCTGTTTGTGTCAAAGGTCTTGAAGCTTTAACAGTGTTGATGAAATACAAAACCTGTTCTATATGTTATTATGTTCGAATATTATTTTATGTTATTATATGCTTCCATTATATTATCATATATACACTAACCTTTCAGGAAGTATTTTCGAATATTATTTCCTTCCTTATGTTGATTATTGGAGAAGATTCAAATCGGAAGATCATGGCCTCCGAAGTTTTCAAAGATAGAAGATCCAGCTCAAGCCATGATCCTCTCTAGCCGTTGGTGAAGATCCTTAGGCACCGATTTGTTTCAATATAAAGAAAAGGAAGAAGAAGACAACGATAATTGGTTGAACACAAGCTATCATACACTCAAGCCTTCAAAGAGAAATCTGTCTTCTTCGTGTGTTGTCTGCTAGTCCTTAAGAGTCTGCTATTTCATTTCAAAGCATTTGAGAGCTACATAGTGAGCTTATAGGATATATTTAGTTATAGTGTTATACTCGAGAGTTTGTAACTCAGGAAGTGAACACTAAGCGATTGATTCACTAAGTGTAAGAGGATTGTACTAGATAGCATAGAGAGGTGGGGCTCTTCTAGATTGGTCTAGGACTCCAAGGGAACATGAGTTGACTAGATTGCAATTGTATAGGAGAGAGGCTTCTCGGGAAGCTACTAGGATCCTAAGTCTTGTGAATCAATAAAAGCCGGTTGAATCCTAGGGTTGTGGAAGAACCCTACGCGGGGACGTAGGCCAAGTTCGTGCTGAACCTCGTAAACAAATTCATCGAGTCCTTTATTTACTGCTTTACCTTATTTCCGCACTTGGTTCGATTGTTTAACTTTGTGATTCAGGTTTTTAGAGAAAAGACTAAGTCTAATCTCAAAGGGTTTTGCATGAGCTTCAAAAGTCTTGTGACTATCTGCGAAAAACTGGCATACTCTATTCAACCCCCCTTCTAGAGTATTTCTATATTACTTTGTTTTACTTTATCGAACCTTCAGAACTTACCAACCTGGACAGGCACATTATCAACCATACTTGTAGGGATGACTACTGTATAGTTTGCCATGTATAGCTTGGCATCCATAGGCTCTATAGACCCTATTTTCACCTTTTGCCAGATTGATAGGGGCATGATACTCACGCTTGCTCCTAAATCACACAAAGCCTCATATTTATATTGTCCAAATCCCACAGTCACAGAAAACTTACCCGTGTCAGGTTTTTTCTCAGGGAAGTGCATCACTTTGCATTCGCTGGCGATCTCTGAGATAGATCGCTTGTTGCTAAGGATCTCCTTGAGGAATTTGACATAAGCAGGCATTTCTTGAAGAGGTTCTACAAAAGGACTTGAGATATTCAGTTCTTGAAGCATCTTAACAAATCGTTTAAACTTACCTCCTGTGGGATCCTTTAGGTTCCTAGAAGGGAACGGGAGCGTCTTCTTAGTTTTATGAGCCAGAACAACTTCTAGAGGTGATGAAGACTCCTTGACATCGGCCTGTTTTTGCTCAACATCGACAAGAATTTTGTCGACATCGACCACTGTTGTCGACTTTGAGTTGTCGTGCTGTACAGACGAGTCTGGGCTTGGCTTTTCCTCGACGTCGAGTTGCTTTTCCTCGACATCGACCAAATGTTGGTCAACATCAAGTTGCTGCTGCACGTTGTCGATGACTGTCTTGTCCTTTTCTCCTCCGTTCTCTGACTCGTGCAATTTGTGACCGCTCCGTAGCCTCCCAGCAGCGACATGTCTGGTTTTCCCCTTAGGATTTGGTTCGGCCTGCCCAGGAAGTTGCCCGGTCGGTCGTGGAATCTACGCCGTGAATTGACCCATCTGGGTCTCTATGTTTCTCTTCCAAATTTCCAGCTCTCCAAATCTTGTATTGATGTTCTGGAGCTGATTATTGATGTCGCTTGTAGATTGCTGTTGTTGTGCCTGGTTCCGACGCATCTCATCGAGGATCATCTAGAGATCATCCTTTCATTGATCCCTTTCTAGATGTCCAGGAGCTGTGTATGGCGGGGGGTTCCTAGGGGCACCTTGGTTCCATTATGGTTGTTGGAACCTTTGGTCCCCCATATAGCGATTAGGACCCCCTACGTAAGCTACTTCTTCGTGAGTTTCCGCCATCCTGACTTGCTCTCTGTCTGGGCACTCAGTAGTGGTGTGCCACTGTGAACCGCATTCGATGCAAGGTTGGTTGATAGAGAGATACTTGACTTGCTTGAGGAGCTTGCGGTTCTGATCTCTGTAGTACTACTCTCTGACCTCTGGGTCAGTCTCCTTAGAAGGCTTATAGAGGGGCATGGATGGGGCTGGCCTGGCGTAGGCATTCTCATCGTAGTTTGTTGGAGCCCCATACTTATTGTCGTAATCGGTAAGCTTGTCGAGGATAGCCCTTGCGTCAGCTGGTGGCATTGCTAGTGTTGTGAGCTGAATCTGCCATGTTTTACAGTAACTTTTATATCGATTTCTGTATACATTGCATTCATTTGGGCTTAGATAGTACAGAACCTATGTAGTTTATGTTTATTTGCCAAATTATGGAATCTACACCAATTTCTGTTTAATTCGCAGAAATCGAGGCATTTTTCAGCAATTCTACAGAAGGTCAGTAAAGCTCGAAAAACCACTAAAGAAGTCCAAGGTCAAAGAAGCAGCGGAACCAGTCGAATCGAGCCGAGAACCCAGGCTACTCGATCTCGAGTAGCTCTTACTCGACCTAGATGAGCATGTCCGAGCAGCCTTGGTCGACAGAGCCTGATCGAGAAAGCCAGACCAACCCGACTTCCGGAGTCTACTCGATCTCGACAAGCCCTAATCGAGATCGACGAAGCCCAGCGCCACACCCGGAGTCGACGAAGATAGAAGCTGCCCGAGAAGCCGAGGACGAGAAGCCGAGCACACCTTTACTCGATCTCGACGAACCCTTGTCGAGATCGACAAGCCACCCAGTCGAGATCGACGAGCTGTGGTCGAGGTCGAGTAGACCCAGTTTCCAGAAACGCTTCGTCGTGACGAGTCCTACTCGGTTTAGCTTTACTTGGGCATGAGGGAATCCGAGAATGGCCGAAGATCTATCCAAAGTTGATCAAAGTCTATCTATGGAAGGAGATCTATCAAGACATGAAGACTTACCTTAGTTAGATTTATCTTTTCCTTAGTTGATTTATTTCCTTAAAACAATTTATTTATCTTTTAGCAAATTAGATATAATTTTAGATATAGATAGAAGATTCTATCCTTGAATAGCAAGGATTAGAAGGCTATAAATAAGGCCCTAGGGGCTCAGCTTCATTCATTCAATTTCAGAGAAAGACAAGTAGTTCCACAGAGAAGTTTAGGAGTTCTAAGGTTTTTAGGGTTTTGGCTTTCTGCGAAAGTTGATTGCCAGGATTGTAAATACTTTTTGAATTTAGTTTTAATGCAATTTAGTTCTTTTCATCAATCAATGTCTGTTATTGCAATGAGGCGTGAGTAGTCCACCCACTTCTGGGGCTGGGGTGAGCCCGACGGTGGCCATGTGACGCGATGCGATAAAGGTCAGATCTTTTTGTGCGATTCATCTTCTATCCCTATGAGCATGATTCTTTTGCGAGAATTGAAGGTGATCCTTGTTTGTGTTATTGAAGCGAAAGTGATCTTAATGCAACTTGGATTAATTATGTGAAAAAGGGTTAGTAACAATTAGGGTTTATGCGAAAGCCTCTATATGCCTATTTGTTAATGACGAAAGTTATTTGATGGAAAGCATGATCTTTAATGCCTTTGTGTGTTACTTTGCATGGTTATCGTTGTGGTGTTGAAACCCTAGTCTTGGAAGTCTTTTATTATATTGATTTATTTCTGTCAAAAATCTGAGTTTTAGTTTCGAATTTACAATTTATATTTTCTGTCAATTCTTGTCGATACAGAGGAGATCTTGCCGATCTCGAGTTGGTTGTACTCGATCTCGAGTACGCTTCGTCTAGGTCGAGTTGAGTTCTGTTCTGTTGTCGATTTCTGAAGTTTCTGTCTTGACTTGCCCTTGTCGATCTCGAGTTGACTTGGTCGAGATCGAGTTGCCCTTGCCGGGTTTGCCTGTCTGCTGTGATTTCCGATTTTCTGTTGTCGACTGCTGTGGTCGATCTCGAGTAGCTGTTTGTCAAGATCGACGAGCCCTTTACTTTGCTTTTAGTTTCTGCTTTGTCTTTCCTGTTTTGCTTTGTTCTTTGCTTCTGCTTTTATTTCTGTTTCTTTCGTTGTTTCTGTGTTTCTGTCTTTTCTGCTGCTCTGTCTGTGAGAATTTACAGCTACCTGAGAACTGCTGACGTGCTTCCTCGTGGATTCGATCCTGACTATTCTCTTACTACAACGGGAGGAAGTCTTGTATTTATTTGCTGAGACAGGGAAGTCAGTCTGAACTTTATTTCATATTTATTTCATACTTGACCATCCTCCTGCAACAATAAATTGGCGCCGTTGCCGGGGAAGCAATCATTCGCGCCTTAGGTAGTCAGTTCTCACTATTTCTTTGAGTGAATTCGCAGGTGTATGCGTCGTTCTGGTCAAACACCTGAGTTTGACGCCTTAGACGAACCGGAACGCCTTTTTCATATCAGAGCTAAACTACAAAGAGCCATGGCAGCAGCGGAGACACAAGAACAGCTGATCGCTAGGCTTACCAGGGAAATAGCCGCTAAGGATGCTGCTATCACCGCTGAGAAAGCTGCAAGGGAACAAGCACAGGCTGAGCTTGCCCAATATCCAACCACGGCAGAGGACTACATGCACCCAACCCTCGTCGTGCCTGAATCGGCGATTCTAATCCCTGAAAACTCTTTTGAAATACGCACTCAATTTCTTATAGAGCTTAAAAATAATGCCTTTTATGGTAGATTTAATGAGTGTCCTCTTGAACATATTACAAACTTTTCTGACATGTGCCGTACTATTGTTGAAGGTACAACCCTGGAATATGTCAAGATGAAATCTTTTCGCTGGTCTCTCGCTGGGCCTGCACTGAAATGGCTGGAAGGGCTGAAAGCAAGATCACTCACAACCTGGGCCCAAGTAGAGCAAGATTTTCTGAACAAATTCTTCCCACCTGCCAAAACAGCACATCTCCGCCAGAGAATCACCGCCTTCAAACAGAAGCAAGGGGAACCGTTGGCAAAGGCATGGGAGCGCTACAAGGAACTTCTGCGATCTTGCCCTACTCATGGACAACCACCCTACGTCATTCAGGAGATCTTCTTCAATTCTCTTGATCAAGTCACTAAGGACAGAATCAACCATTATACTCGCTATGAGTATCTGACAATGCCGCCAAGTGACGCATGGGGTGTGCTAGAGAAGCTCACTAACTACGACAACAAGTATGGGTCTACTGCAACCTATGAAGAGAACCCATACGCAAGGCCAGCACCATCCATGCCCTTATATGAGCCACCTAAGGAGATTGATCCTGATGTTAGGGAGCAGTACTACAGAGACCAGAATAAGAAGCTCATCAAGCAAGTAAAGTATCTCTCTATCAACCAGCCTTGCATAGAATGCGGATCGCAAAGGCACACCACTCCTGAGTGCCCACACGCAGAACAAGTCAGGATGGCAGAGCATCATGAGGATGTAGCTTACGCCGGGAGTCCCAGTCGCTACATAAAGGACCAAAGGTTTCAGCAACCACAGTGGAACCAAGGTGTCCCTATGAACCCCCCGCCCTACAGAGCTCCAGGACATCCGGAAAGGGAACAGAAAAAGGATGATATACAGACAGTCCTAGAGGAAATACGGAGAAACCACTCAGAAACTAGGCAATCCTTCAACTCAGTCTATACTCAGATGCAAGGTGTCAACTCTAGGCTTGGGGAAATTGATATCTGGCGGAAATCAGTTGATACACAGATTGGTCAGCTAGCAGCAGGAATCCCCAGACAGTCAGGCTCGCTCTCGGGATCTTCAGAACCAAATCCTAAGGGAAAGACTGGACATATCGCTGCTGTAAAACTCAGAAGCGGCCATCAAATGCAAGAGCCAGAGGTCAGGAAACAGCAGGACGAAGCTAAACAGCAACTCGACCAGAGTCTACTCGATGTCGATGAAGGTCTACTCGACCTCGAGGAGAAAATTCCAGAATCCTCGTCTGCACCACACAGCAACTCGACAGCACCAAATCTAGTCGAGATCGACAAGACTGTGGTCGATATCGATGAGCCCCTGGTCGACATAGAACAGCCTGCAGCACCTCCGACGTCCGTTCTGGCTCCGAATCAGAAAAAGAAGCTGCCTTTCCCCACAAAATCTCTAAAGGACCCAGCAGAAAAGAAATTTCAGCGCTTCATTAAGATGCTTCAGAAACTCAACGTCACCATCCCCTTCACAGAAGCTCTCAATGAAATGCCATCTTATGTCAAGTTCCTGAAGGAGATTTTGAGCAAAAAGCGATCGATGGCTGAAATCACAGAGGAGTGCAGCCACTTGGACATATTGGAGAAGAGGCCGGATCCAGGTAAGTTTGCTATAACCATTGGATTTGGTCCATACAAAATTAATGCCTTATGTGATCTTGGAGCTAGTGTGAGTATAATGCCTTTAACAATTTGGTCCAAGATTAAGATAGGTGCCCTGGAGCCTGTGGATGCTAGACTATACATGGCCAACAACACGGTGGTCATTCCAACAGGCATGGTGGATAATGTGCCAGTACAAGTAGGTAAATTCTTTGTCCTTGCTGATTTTCTAGTTGTTGATATGCAAGAAGATCCTGCTTGTCCAATTATTTTAGGAAGACCATTCTTGGCAACGGTTGATGCCAACATAAGCGTTAGGAAAGGAGTTCTCACCTTCAACATTAGCGATGAGGTAATTGAGTATTCCTTTAATAAAACTGAAAGGCATACAGGTCCAATGGAAGAGGTCAAATCTATCTCAGCTGGCTACATCACCTGCGGGGAACCCAAGGTCAGAAATATGACCCCTGAGGAGCTGGAAAAGAGGGACATGGAGGCTCAGGTGGAGGAGATCATGGCAATCCTCAAGGAGAACACAGAGAATCCAATCGACACAGACCAAGGTAAGTCGTTGTGGATTAATTATTTTTCGGATGCCTTGACAGGGACTAAGTATGGGGTCAAGATCGACCAAGGCTCCTCGACATCGAGTAGAACCCTAGCCGATCTCGACCAGACCAAGGAGACTCCACCAGCACCAGCATCGTCGAGCAGCGAACCAGACAAACCAGGCTCGTCGATCTCGACTAGACTTGTCGAGGTCGACCACCACTCGACGGCCTCGGCTTCATCTCTCTCGACGTTGACTCCACCAGACGGCCAGAGCTCGTCGATCTCGACCACCTTTGTCGATGTCGACCACCACTCGGGGAGCCCAGTCCCTGCTTCCTCGACGCTGAGACCACCAGAGCAAGGATCCTCGTCGATCTCGACTAAGCTTGTCGAGATCGACCACCACCCAGCGCCACCAGATCCGCCTTCCTCGATGAGCAAGCCACCCGGAGCAGAACCCTTGTCGAGGTCGACCAGTCTTGTCGAGATCGACAAGCCATCGTCTTCGTCGACTTTTGCATCTTCGAGCAGACCACCACCAGAACCTGCAGTCTTGTCGAGATCGACTAGCCCTAGTCGAGATCGACCAAATACAGTAGTCCCCGATTCCGTCTCTGCGAAGGTAAGTCAAGGTATGGATCTTTCTTCTCCTATTTCCATTAAAGATTTATCTATACATGGGAGAGGTCTGCCTTGGTATGTGCGATTGTGCAGGATTTCCAATGATGAGCCTAAGGAGTATGATGTTGGAGACAAACTCTATGTCTCCAAATCAAAGGATCATTGGTTTCCCAACAAATTCAACAAGAAGCGGATGGGACCTTTCATGGTGAACAAGATCCATTCTGGAGGATTACAGCTGAGGGACAAGAATGGAGTCTTATTTGAGGCCCAAGCTACATGGGCCCTGCAGATGCCACCTTGAGCATTAATGGAAAGTCGGCCTAGCGACTATAAAATCTAGAGCATGTACACAGACTTTTTAGGACATTTTGAGACTTTGTTTTTGTTTTTTTGGATTTGAACATTTCTTTGGTTTTTGTTGTTTCTATTATGGGTATATGTCTTCTACTTTTCAGGACAATGGATAGAACCAAGCTACGTTCTTACTCGGCCTAGGAGGTGCTCCATTCGATATTTAGAGAAATCTGCACATCTGTCTTGTGAGTTTCTTTCTCTACCCTTACCTTGTTTTTATACAGTGAGGACACTGTAATGTTTAAGTATGGGGTGGGGGAAGGGCTTACTTTATGCATATTTGATTTATTTGACATTACTTGTGCATTATTTCTTAGAATTGCTACATGGCTATTTTGGAATGCATTATTGATTTATGTGCTTATATGCATGATTTTCAAAAATTTAAGAAAAATGACCCCCATTGAAAATTGAAAATTTTGAAATAATGTCATGGAAGCTTTATTGAACTCGACGATGCAAAATTAGATTCATTAGAGATATAGCATGAAATTGTCTAGTAAAGGGAAGTCACAATGAAGTGCATATTTTCTTGAAAACCATGAAAGGAGGTAAATTTGATATTGCTTTTGACATGTTGCATGATAAAATGATGGAGGACTTTATATTTCCATATAATGCTCATATTGTTATAATCCAAGCCTTACCTATGCTTATGCATTACACAAAAGCCATAATATGCCTTATTTCATATATTGCTCCACATGATCTAAATATTTGCCATTCTTTACCCTATCCGGGGATTATGTTGAGAATGATGTTACATTATGGAGATTATCATATGGTGTTTTGTGTTGTTATTATCATTATTGGAGTTTGGAAGGAAATTATTTGAAATATATGGAAAATTTAATGAGTGAAAGAAAATCCAATCACCTCAGGAGATAAAGGTAGATTGACCCTGCTCTCTAAGATAATAGTTTGGAGAGATGGGACACATTGTGAGGAGTCCAAAGCACTAAGTATTCGGGGCCATTCATGACACCCATGTTTGCGACTCGCGAGAAGGCAGTGCTGAGGTTAGAGAGGTAAAAGCATTATTATTGAGAAAAGCATTATGAAAGGTGATGAATCAAATGGAGAAGGAATGTGGAAATTCAGTTTGGAAAGTACTCCATTTCCCCGGATCATTAGCACCACATTGCCAAAAATTGCCCACCTTTTGCCTTTTACCAATCTACTCCTTCATGAGCTTAAATTAAAGTCTTCTTGATTATCAATGCTTTGTCATGAATGAATTATGTTTTGCATAACCCTCCTTTTTATGAGTAGATGTTGCTTTTACATATTTGCACATGCATGAATCTGTGACACTAGTACCTTTTCGAGGATGGTAATGGATTGCAGGGTTATATAAGAATGAATCTAAGATGTTGAGAGTTTTGATTTCTTCCCCTGAATGACAAATAAAAGTATTGCTTGAGGACAAGCAAGCTTAAGTATGGGGTGTTTGTTGTGAGCTGAATCTGCCATGTTTTACAGTAACTTTTATATCGATTTCTGCATACATTGCATTCATTTGGGCTTAGATAGTACAGAACCTATGTAGTTTATGTTTATTTGCCAAATTATGGAATCTACACCAGTTTCTGTTTAATTCGCAGAAATCGAGGCATTTTTCAGCAATTCTACAGAAGGTCAGAAAAGCTCGGAAAACCACTACAGAAGTCCAAGGTCAAAGAAGCAGCGGAACCAGTCGAATCGAGCCGAGAACCCAGGCTACTCGATCTCGAGTAGCTCTTACTCGACCTAGACGAGCATGTCCGAGCAGCCTTGGTCGACAGAGCCTGATCGAGAAAGCCAGACCAACCCGACTTCTGGAGTCTACTCGATCTCGATAAGCCCTAATCGAGATCGACGAAGCCCAGCGCCACACCCGGAGTCGACGAAGAGAGAAGCTGCCCGAGAAGCCGAGGACGAGAAGCCGAGCACACCTTTACTCGATCTCGACGAACCCTTGTCGAGATCGACAAGCCACCCAGTCGAGATCGAAGAGCACCAGGAGCCCAAGTCCGAGCCTGTCGAGCAGAGCTAGCCGGGAGGTCCAGTCGACGAACAAGTCTTGTCGAGGTCGACGAGCCGTGGTCGAGGTCGAGTAGACCCAGTTTCCAGAAACGCTTCGTCGTGACGAGTCCTACTCGGTTTAGCTTTACTTGGGCATGAGGGAATCCGAGAATGTCCGAAGATCTATCCAAAGTTGATCAAAGTCTATCTATGGAAGGAGATCTATCAAGACATGAAGACTTACCTTAGTTAGATTTATCTTTTCCTTAGTTGATTTATTTCCTTAAAACAATTTATTTATCTTTTAGCAAATTAGATATAATTTTAGATATAGATAGAAGATTCTATCCTTGAATAGAAAGGATTAGAAGGCTATAAATAAGGCCCTAGGGGCTCAGCTTCATTCATTCAATTTCAGAGAAAGACAAGTAGTTCCACAGAGAAGGTCAGATCTTTTTGTGCGATTCATCTTCTATCCCTATGAGCATGATTCTTTTGCGAGAGTTGAAGGTGATCCTTGTTTGTGTTATTGAAGCGAAAGTGATCTTAATGCAACTTGGATTAATTATGTGAAAAAGGGTTAGTAACAATTAGGGTTTATGCGAAAGCCTCTATATGCCTATTTGTTAATGACGAAAGTTATTTGATGGAAAGCATGATCTTTAATGCCTTTGTGTGTTACTTTGCATGGTTATCGTTGTGGTGTTGAAACCCTAGTCTTGGAAGTCTTTTATTATATTGATTTATTTCTGTTAAAAATCTGAGTTTTAGTTTCGAATTTGCAATTTATATTTTCTGTCAATTCTTGTCGATACAGAGGAGATCTTGCCGATCTCGAGTTGGTTGTACTCGATCTCGAGTACGCTTCGTCTAGGTCGAGTTGAGTTCTGTTCTGTTGTCGATTTCTGAAGTTTCTGTCTTGACTTGCCCTTGTCGATCTCGAGTTGACTTGGTCGAGATCGAGTTGCCCTTGCCGGGTTTGCCTGTCTGCTGTGATTTCTGATTTTCTGTTGTCGACTGCTGTGGTCGATCTCGAGTAGCTGTTTGTCGAGATCGACGAGCCCTTTACTTTGCTTTTAGTTTCTGCTTTGTCTTTCCTTTTTTGCTTTGTTCTTTGCTTCTGCTTTTATTTTTGTTTCTTTCGTTGTTTCTGTGTTTCTGTCTTTTCTGCTGCTCTGTCTGTGAGAATTTACAGCTACCTGAGAACTGCTGACGTGTTTCCTCGTGGATTCGATCCTGACTATTCTCTTACTACAACGGGAGGAAGTCTTGTATTTATTTGCTGAGACAGGGAAGTCAGTCTGAACTTTATTTCATATTTATTTCATACTTGACCATCCTCCTGCAACAACAGCTAGATACTCATAACGAGTATACTGGTTGATCCTATCCTTAGTGGTCTGGTCAAGAGAGTTGAAGAAGATCTCCTGAATGACATAGGGTGGCTGTCCATGTGTAGGGCAGGATCGCAGTAGGTCCTTATATCGTTCCCATGCTTTTGCCAGCGGCTCCCCAGACTTCTGTTTGAAAGCTGTAATCTTTTGGCGGAGGAGTGCTGTCTTGGCAGGAGGAAAGAATTTGTTGAGAAATTTCTGCTCTACTTGAGCCCATGTTGTGAGGGAGCGTGGACGGAGACCTTCAAGCCACTTCAATGCTGGGCCGGCAAGAGACCATCGAAAAGCCTTCATCTTGACATATTCCAGAGTGGTACCTTCAGCAAGAGTACGACACATGTCAGAAAAATTGGTAATATGTTCAAGAGGACATTCATTAAACTTTCCATAGAAGGCGTTATTTTTAAGCTCAATCAGGAAAGCAGTGCGAATTTCAAAATGATTTTCAGGGATTAGAATGGCCGATTCAAGCACAACGAGAGTCGGGTGCATGTAATCCTCTGTAGTGGTAGTGATACGTTTGGGATACCCGATCCTTCGCATGTGGGCTCAAGATCAAGAACCACGCCGTATATTTGCCCGATCTTGCAATGCTCTTCCATTATCTCCTGATTACACAATTAACTAAACTAATTAATAAACTAAACAAACGCAACCGTTCTTAACTTAAAGAAATTCTAACAAACTAATAGTTACGGCAACTAAACTAATTAAATCTAAACTAAGGAATTACAAATTAAAAGGCAATATTGATAACTTAGAAAAGCTAATTTAATGGAAACTATTAACTAATATAAACTAAGAATCAATCTTAAAGGAATTCAAGAAAATTCACAATTAAAAGTGACGGCTACTGTAACTAACAACTAATGAATTAGCAACGGAGAGATCTTAATCCAATTTAAAACCAACAAAGCGATTAAAGAGAGAAGGCGAGGAAAGAAGAACGCGAAGGCTCGCAGGACAGGATCCGGGCTCGCCGGTGCGGACACGGGAGCGCAGGAGCTTGGCTCCTCAGGGCGCTGGATGCGAGCGGGGTCGTCGAGGCCGAGGCTAGAGCGATGAGGTCAGGTGCGTTTGCTGGAAGCGAGAGCGTAGGCAGAGAACCGCGGCGGCGCGCTGGGAGCGAGCGAGACCAGACGGCAGCAGACGCGAGAGCGAGGGCGAGACCAGGGAGTGCCGAAGAGCCCGCGCGCCGAGTGCCGAGGCCTGCGGAGCTTGGTGCCGGTGTCCACAAGTGCCGGTGCCGGTGTTCTCGAACCGTCGACTATGTTGTATTGGTTGAGGACTTGTCGATCAAGGACAGAGGTAAAGTGACGATGGTGAAGATGATGGGTGCCGAAGGATTTTAGAACACAAGCGGTTTAAGCCTTTGAGATTGATAATCGAGAACCCTTTAATCCATAAGGCATAAGGGGTTTCTCAATTCTATTCAATCTGATTTAATTCAATAGAACTCCAATATTTAAATAGAAAACCTAAGAACCAATTCTACCGTGCAAGATAGAATTTAGGTTGATAAAGATATAATTTTAATCCTAAAGATAAATAAACCTAGAAGATAAAACTTTAATCTAAAATCCTAACCATCTTATTTAATCTAAGTAAGAAATACTAAAAATAACCAATTCTATAATTAGACTCCAACTAACATAGGAGTTACTAAAAATAGAATATATATAAGAAATAAGAAATATAAATAATAAAATAATTAACGTCGTTTCTTCAACGACTCCCAAGGTGGAGCCTTCTTCTTCCGCTTGAGGATGACATCATTCTCCTCCATTTGAAATCGACTCGTCCTCGAGTCGTCGCCTGGATCAAGATCGTTGTTTGACCCACAGAAGACCATCTTGACCCGCATCAGGTAGGGAATTGGGCAAGCTCAGCTTCCACCTCTCTCCTTCGCTCTGTTTCCTGTGTAGTGCGTGCTCTCTCAGCGGCGAGAGCAGCCATTGCTCTTTTCAGTTTAGAGTGGACGTGTATAAGGCGTTTCGGATCGTCTAAGACATCAAACTCAGGCTGTTGACCAGAACGACGCATACACTGCAAAATCAAAACTTAAAAAAAACGTGAGATCTAAATACCTAAGGCGCGAATGATTGCTTTCCCGGCAACGGCGCCAATTTGTTGTGAGGAAATTGAGTATGCAAATAAAATATGAATAAAGCAAAGCAAACCAGATTCCGTCCCTTGCAAATGATTACAAGACCTCCTCCTGATGCAGCAGTGGGAAGTCAGGATCGATCCTCAAGGAAGCGCGTCAACGGCAAATCTCACGGCAGAAGTCGAATATAGATGCTCGACCTCGACTAAGATTAGCCGACGGAAGGTCAGACAAGTCGAACGGAGCAGGCGGCAATCACGCCGGTTGGTCGATATCGAGAAGATTTACTCGGTATCGAGGAAATTTCGTCGACGTCGAGAAGTTCTTGTCGAGATCGAGGAAGCTGTAGAAACCAAAAGCGACAGCGATCTTCGTTGATCGAATGTGAGAAGTCGATCTCGACCAAACTGGTCGAAATTGAGGAAAAACATAAACTTAACGAAATAAAATAAAGAACAAGGCTTGCGGGATTCGAAATAAACTATATGAAAGAAAACTTCCAAGATCGGGGTTTGCAACAACGATAACCAAACATGTATAAGGGAAGAATAAAATAGATAATCATACAAATTGCATCGAAGGATCAAGCTTTCGCCTTTTCCAACAATTAGACAGCTCTTTCAAGAAACCCTAATTGTATCTACCGATTTTATGTTTATAATCCAAGTTGTTAGCTTGGATCTCCATTAGATGGGCAACAAACATATAAAAGGTAGTAGATGCTCAAAACATGATAAAGGTCGGATCTTTTCCTCAAGCACGCATGGCTATCGCTGGGCTCGCCCCAACCCTAGAAGTGGGTGGACTACTCGCTCTTCATCGCAAGGAAAGGCATCAATAATAAAAGGATGTATATATATATATATATTCTTCTACTTCTCCTTCTCAAATTGAATGAATAAAACTCAGCCCTATAGGCTTTATTTATAGGCTTCCAATCCTTGCTAATCAAGGAAGGAAAGTATATCTAATTTCTAAAGATAAAACTTAATAAAGATAAAACATAAATCTTAATGGGAAATATCTAAATATCTTCATGGCTTCAATGAATAATCTTCTCTCCTTGGATAAATCTTGATATAACTTGATAGATTCAGACTTGCTTCTCATCCAAGTAATCCAACTCGACTCGGACAAGCCCAACAGCGTCGCGGCCCAGAAATCTTTTGGTCGATATCGAGGAATTTCCTCGACATCGAGGAGAAATGTCATCGATCTCGGCTTCCTTCGTCTTCCCGAGTAGCCTCTTCCTGGATCTGACTCGGGCATGTGTTCTCAGTTTGGTCGATATCGAGGAATTTCCTCGACATCGAGTAAAAGTTGCTCGATTTGGGTTCTTCTTTCAGCTTCTCGATCGGGCTTCTCCCCGAGCAGGCTCTGCTCGCACTTATTGGTCGATATCGAGGAGTTTTCCTCGAAATCGAGGAACTTTCAGCTTCTCAAACAGCTTCGCGGTTTTTTCCCGGAAATGCTCCAAATTCTGCAATATTAAACCAAAACTTATGTAGATCTCTTTTTCTTGCAAATAAGCATATATTACATAAATTCAACATATTCCCAGTCCGAAATATGCAAAGTATATAGAATATGGAGCTAAAATGTGCATTTCAACATGGCTATTTTAGTGGACATCAAGTCACGCTTGGTCTTAAACACCCACTTAGACCCAACGGACTTGGAACATTTAGGCAACTCGACTAAGTCCCAGACCTTGTTGTCATCCATTGACTTAATTTCTTCTTTCATAGCATTTAGCCACTTTTCAGAATTGTTGCTTTCCATGGCTTGTCTGAATGAGATCGGGTCTTCATCAATGCTTAAGTCACATCCATCTTCAATGGCATAAATTAAACCACATAGTCATTTGAAATAGCAGGTCTCCTTTCCCTTACAGACCAACGCAATGGTTCATGTGGTTCATTTGCCTCTTGCATTATGACTGGTTCATGTACTCTCTCTTCATCTTGTGGGTTTTGGACATCGTTTGGTTGCTCCAATGCATCGTGTAACTATCACTACAACAGAAGTCACTTTTAGCGAGGAAATTTTTCCTCGCTGAACATCGATATTTCGTCGCTAAAGCTATTTAGTGAGGGAATATGCTTCCTTTTTAAATGGTCACTGAAAGCTCCTCACAAAAGAATCTAACGTGGAAAAATAAAATCTTCGCAAAAAAATATTTTGCGAGGAAATCAACATTTGTCGCTATAGGTCTTTAGCGACTATTAAATTTATAGTAAAAGGTAATTATATTTGTCGCTAAATAAGCGGAAGGATTCCATAGTAGTCGTTGAATGCACTTGGCGATAAAATTTAATTTCTTGCAAATTTGTATATTTCCTCGTTAATGATGATATTTATCGATAAACATGATTTCCTCGCTAAAAGATTTATTTCCTCATTAATGATAAATAGTATTTTTTCTTTCTTTCTAAATATTATATTATTATAGTAGCCTATGCAGGATTTGAACCTGCATCTTTGTGCTTAAGCACATCGCTCTATCATTTGAGCTAATAGGCTTAAATAAAATAATATTATCTTTCCCCGGCCTATAATTTGCATTCTTTCTATTTAGAAACACAGTAGAGCTAAAGACATTCCATTCAGTCCCTCTTGAACAACCCTACCATAACTTCAGTTTAGCAACCATTAAGAATATATACAAGACTTAAAAAAATATCAAAGTCAAGGCATGCAACTAATTGTAAAGGAATAAGATATCATCAACACATAATTAACCAATTACTGAATTCTATAGAGAACATACTCGACATAATTCTTGAACAACCATACCATAACTTAAGTTTTGCAACCATTAAGAATATATACAAGACTTGAAAAAAAAGAGTCTAGGCATGCAACTAATTACAAAGGAATAAGATATCATCATCACATATTTAGCCAATTACTAACCTTCTGCTGCCAAGTTATCCACAAGATCAAGGTTGCCTACCGACATCAATAACATCAACATCTAGAACACCATAATCTGGTAGCCATGTTTACAAAGGGAATACATAAATACAAGGTGATATTAATGTAAACCAGTCTTTGTTAAGATCATGTCAAGTACTTTGACTAAAAACACTTGGGACTTCCAACTTACTCTTATGAGAGGATCTCTGCCATAAGGAGTTGAACTCTCAAAGTGCTAACAATAAAGGTATCTCCAAAGGGCGTACATAAAAAGGTAAAATACAGATTCTACCATAATGACAGTAATGATCAAATACACACTACAATCACAATCACCGAGACACGCGATTATTAAAGCATTCCAAAATCATACAAGACCTATTACATTGAATCACATTTATACTCCACGCATAAGCACACTTGGTAGCCTATAACAGTAAACAGAGCACAAAGAGATCAGCTCTCAAGCATTGCTTAACTAAATTTAAACCTTACAAAAACATTTCCAAAGTCGTGTTTATGACACCAGAAACTAGCCCAAAAATTCCTACAAGAAAATGATCAGTACATGTAGTACCTTTACATGGGTGTTTGCAAAGGCAGAAGTTCTAAGAGTTTCTTGGAAAGGCAATACATACCAATTTGCTAACTTTAAACTTAATTAAAGATGAAGAGACAAATCAAATATGAGATAACATCAGCTGGGAGAGGAACGACCCAATGAATTTGTGTACTAGTTTTCCAAGTTTTATATTCAAGAACATATAATAAGGATTGACACTAAGAAGTTAAATAATCAAAAAAAAGGAAAGTATGATATGATCAATAGAGAACTTTCTTAGGTGTCCAATTACTGCTTCTAAGCATTAGAAGCACATAACTTATACACCTTAGAATGGTCTAGACTTGAAAAATATGTTTAAAAGTAATCAATTCAGCAGCAATTCCACTATAAAGATGTGTCATTTCTTTATACGTTAGGTTTCAGGGCATTTATTCTTATGGGAAATGTTTAGTAAATGTAAGGAAACAAACAAGGCATGCAAGCAAACTAACACTTTCCATATATTAAATGGATAATCAAGATTACTAGCATATTAACAAACTAACACTTCTGGAAAAAAATTAACAAAAATGTATAATATACCAATGAAGTGGTTTCACCAATAGCAAGATGCCTCGTGCTTCCCAATTTGAAAAAAAAAACTCCAAAAGGAAAGACACACAGATAAATGCCAAAGTACCTGCAGGGATGTCACTGGATATAGCAATCCACAAATTGGGGCAGCCAAGTATGATGATCTTCTTGATATCATAGACACAATAATGAATTGAAAATACACCATATATGAGTGTTAAGATGATTGGTGAATTCTCAAGATAACAAGAATTGTGAAACTATATACTCATGAAAATGCTAGGATTTCAAAAGCTAAAAGAATAATGGCTATAATCTAAGGCTTTAGCAACCTTGAAGGCTCGTTCATAAAATTCCACAACCTTCTAATCTGGTACAAACTTAACAAATGGTTTTGTCTATTCTAGAATATTTATAAGAGAAAAATCATGCTCACAACTTCTACAAGATAAAGATAAAGATTAAGTTTAAAGATTAAGTGCTTAAGAACTTGGACATTCATGTATTTGATAAATTCAGTTGGCCATTTATTCGAGAAAGCGTAAGGCATTCCTAAAATTCATGAGTGAACTTTAAATTTGATGATTTTTTAGTCTAAAGTAAGTAGTTTCAAATATTAACCTCAGCCAAATACCAGTTGTAAATTTAATCCAGACATATCATGTACGTACATGAGCAATTCAAATAGAGAAAAATCATGTACATGGATGAGAAAGAAAAATGAGTATTATTTTTAAAATGAAGAAAAAGCTTCACAGATCTGATCAGCTCCATTATAATTCAAACGAACCAATAGCCTAAAGACTAAAACCTAGTTTACACAAAATCCCTTACCTGAATGAACATAAATTGACCAACAGCAGGAAGAAGAAGAGGAGAAATAAGGAGTAGCCCTAGATTCCAAAAAATGAAATGAACATCAAGCCAAGATCAACAATTTGTGAATTGGAATCAACCACTTTAATTCACACTCAAAAACTAAGGAAAGAGATAATAAAAGAGGGAGAGAGGAAGATAGACCTGAGAAGGCAGAAGACCTGGATGATAGAGAGGTTGGTGTTGAGGTCAGCGAGGGAGCGAGAGGACAACCAGGGGCCATGGGAGAAGGAGAGAGAATCTTTTTCTTGGGCATCTAATGGCGGACGTGAGAAGAGAGCGAGCGAGACTCCATGGAGTTAGGTCGAGCAAGCCAAGAGACAAGAAGAAGGCGCCATGGGAGACGGTGTTGCGAGCGGCGATGGCCGGTGAGGGAAGAAGAGTTGGCGGCTGGATCTGGCCTCCTGAGAGGTTAGGGTTCCTCACGGGTAAAACAGAAGGAAAAATGAAGAAAATTGTTAAACTTTCGATATGTGAGTTTCAACTTTCAAATCTGCGTGTTTGCAATTTTTTTCTGAATATTTTTTATATTGATTAAAAAAATAAGATTATTAAGATGTTGTCATTTTTATTTTTGACATCTTAAATTTAAAAACACCGAGATTATAAAATAATTTAGCATATATGTTTTTTTGATTTATTTTGGTCAAATATTTTTTTTCGATAGATGTCAATGTTCTGAATCCGATGTTAAATGACATAATTCTAGTAATTTTTGTCTCAATCTGTACTCAGTTATCCGAAACAATTAATAATTTTTTTTAATAATATTGACTAGTTATTAAATAAGGATTGTCTAAAATCATAAATGTTTATGTTTGGATTTATAGTTGATTAAATTATTAGCCCTTAATTGCAAACTTACTTTATGTTATTCAATTTGAATTATAGTCAAAAATAATTTCATTTAAATTTTTCTAAACTTATTAAATAGAAGCAATAATGTTTCCCTCCTATAAGTAGTGATGAAACTAATATTTTCTCACTAAATCGTTGTTTCAACGACAAAAATATTTCTCATAAAACATCAACATATGGCAAGGAATTGAAACTTTTCTCGTTAATAAATTTAAGTAATTTTCCATATTTTATCCAAGCCAATAACGTCGAAAATGGAGTTTCCTCGTTGATTAATATATTTAGCGACAA
Source organism: Persicaria tinctoria (assembly GCA_037127255.1). Taxonomy (NCBI): domain Eukaryota; kingdom Viridiplantae; phylum Streptophyta; class Magnoliopsida; order Caryophyllales; family Polygonaceae; genus Persicaria; species Persicaria tinctoria. The sequence goes on from JBANSL010000013.1 coordinate 67,460,378, forward strand.
ATTTTTTCCTCGAGAAATAAATACTTTTAGTGAGTAATTACAATATTTGTCGCTAATAAATTTGGCGGTTTTACATAATTCCCACCAAACAAATAACGACGAAATTAAAAAATCCTCGACGAATGTATTTTTAGCGATGAAAACATTTCTCAATAAAAACTTCAAATTCGTCGCTATTGTGCTAGCAATTAGCGACGACTCAAGAAATTTGTCGTTGAATGCCACTTTTAATGAGGAATATAGGTTTCTTGCTAAAGTTCATGTCCTATTTTATGAGGAGTGGATATGTTCGTCGCTAAAGGCCAAATTTACCGAGGAAAATTAATTCATCGCTAAAATTTTGGTCGCTAAAAAGCTTTTCTGTTGTAGTGTATGATACGACAATTGGTACACCAACTTTAGAAGAAATAACGGGTAAGGAAGTGTCTACCCGAATTTCTTGAATGTCTACCTTTCGTGGTTCACCACTCCCACTAGTTTGACCATTCTCAATGAACCTAGCATTGCATGTCTATACTATTCTTGAACTATGATTAGGACAATAAAATATATACCCCTTTGACTTTTCAGGATAGCCAATGAAGAACCCACTGACCGTCCTTGAATCAAGTTTCTTTTCATGTGGATTATATACCTTTACTTCTGCTGGGCAACCCCAAACGCGAAGATGCCTTAAACTCGGTTTCCTTCTAGTCCATAGTTCATAAAGTGTCTTACAAACTGCCTTACTAGGAACACAATTCAAAAGGTATACAGAAATCTTTAATGCATGCACCCACAGAGAAAGGGGTAAAGAGCAATTACTTAATATGCTCCTAACCATATCCATTAATGTACGATTCCACTTCTCAGCTACGCCATTCTGCTGAGGTGTATAAGGCATTGTATACTGTGCACAAATGCCTTTACTTTCGAGGAACTTTGCAAATGGACCTGGACGTTGTCCATTCTCATTATATTTTCCATAAAACTCACCACCTCTATCAGATCTCTCTACTTTAACTTTTCTTTCTAACTGCCTTTCCACCTTATTAATGAACACCTCAAGGACATTCACATATTGAGATTTATCATGCATCAGATATATATATCCATAACGTGAGTAATCATCAATAAAAGTGATAAAATACTTTTCTCCGCTCCAAGATGGAACGTCAAAAGGACCACAAATATCAGTGTGAATCAATTCAAGAAGTTGAGTGCTTCTTGTGGCCGGTTTCTTTATTGTGTGTTTATCTTGCTTTCCTTTAATGCAATTTACACACACATCTAGGTCGCTAAAGTCCAAATGAGGAAGAATCTCACTTTTCACCAACCTCATTAACCTTCCTTTAGAAATGTGACCCAATCTTTGATGCCACAAGTAAGCCGAACGTTCATTAGATGCACTACATTTAATGCCTTGACTTTCAACATGTAAGGATTCATAAAACATGGTATCAAGATTGAACCTATAAAGTGAGTCTATTAAAGTAGCAGAACCATAAAAACAGTTATGTTTGTATAATAAAGCTTCACCATGTTCAATCTTAAAACCAAAACCCAAATTATCCAGTCTACTAACAGAAACAAGATTTTCTAGCACATTCAGGTACAAACAGACATCCTTTAAGATCTATATGACAACCAGTGTCTAAAATCAATCTGTAAGTTCCAATGCCTTCAATAAGTGCTTTCATCATATTCCTAATGAACAAATACTGGTTAGTTCCTCTTATGGGCTGGATCGAACTGAATCCCTGTTTAACATGAGACACATGAGTAGTTGCACCAGAATCTAACCACCAGGTATTATTAGACACTTCCATAAGGTTCGATTCAAAGCAAACAGAACAATAATGAATACCTTTCTTCTCGAACCATGCCTTTCTTTTAGGACAATCCTTCTTGAAGTGTCCCAATTTCTTACAAAAGAAACACTTCGCTTTTGTATGAAGGTCACTCTCTTTTTCCTTAATTTGAGTCTTGTCCTTCCCCTTGTCCTTTTTACCTGGCCTTCTCTTACTGCTATTGGCACCATTATGACCAACAAAATAGACAGTTTGGTCCTTCATCTTCTTTAATCTCCCTTCCTCATGTACTAACATGTTCTTTAAGTCCTTAAAGTTCCATTTGTCCTTAATGGTGTTATAGTTCACCTGAAACTGTCTGAACTCAACAGGAAGAGAGTTAATGATGAACTGAACCAAGAATGTCTCGCTTACGTCCATTCCCATGGTCTTTAGCTTTGCCGCCAAATTAGACATATGAGTTACGTGATCATGGATAGGTTGTGACCAATCAAACCTTTTCGTAGTTAGCTCACTCATTAGGCTTCCTACAATTGACTTGTCAGCCAAATCCGACTGTGAATATTCCTTAATTTTCTGCATAAACTCCTTTGCATTCTATGTCTTTGGCATGGATGGCTTGACACTTTCTGCCATAGTCATCCTCATCAGGTTCAAGCTTAGCCGATTAGACCGCTCCCAAGCCTCATAAAGAGTCTTTTCATTATCGGAGCTGGCCTCTATAATGGCTAGGGGTTGTGTATCCGTTAGTATGGCAAGGTCCAAGCCCATTACACCCAGTAAAAACCGGATTTGTTCGGACCAATCATCATAGTTGAGCCCATTGAACTTCACGACAGAGTTGGCAGATGCATAGAGATTTACTGAAGCTGCAAACATTTTTATACATGCTTACCTATTAGTGCTTTGATTACATTATACAAATCCAGATAAATTCATAAACTTTAAACCATGTATTCAAGTAACCTTTGGGCATTACTTAAACACACATACTGATGTAAAGCAATCGGCTAGGCCGGCCAATTGCTAAACTAAAAGCGTCTTGATGTAAAGCAATCGGCTAGGCCGGCCAATTGCTAAACTAAAAGCGTCGATCTTGCTTATGCTCTTTGAATTTCTTCTCGATTTAACAAAAACTAACTAAACTAGTTATTAACTACTTAAGCTACGGTATAACTTAACTAAATTAAAACTAACAAAAGTAACAGTTCTTAACTTAAAGAAATTAACAACGTTCTTAACTAGATTTAAACTAAACAAATTAGCAAGTAACAGTGAATGAATGCAAAGGAAGCGAAGGTGCGGGGACTCGCTAGGCCGGCTCCGAGTTCGCTGGGCACGAGTACGGGAGCGCAGGAGGCAAGCTCCTCAGGGCGCTGGTGTGCGACGGTGATCGACGACGAGGGCGATGCCGAGGAAGCTTCGTAGGGAGCGAGCGCGAGGACGAGATAGCGAGGGCGCTCGATCGACTGAGCCGTGCACAAGCGCAAGGGCGCGAGCGCCTAGCGCGGGCGACTGGACCTGCTTCCGCCAAGCGCCTAGCTTTCCGGTGGCGACGGGGCTGGGTTCGGTGTTGTTGAGCCAAGGTGCCGGTGATGGTGATTGTGATTTGTGAAGAACAAAAAGGGCTAGTGACGGAGGTTGAAGATGGTGATGAACGATGATGATGATGATTGGTTGCCGAAAGGTAATTGACACATGAACCGGATAGCCTTTGGGATTGATAATCGAGAGCCCTTTAATTCATAAAGGGGTTTCTCAATTCTATTCAATCTAATTTAATTCAAAGAGAACTACATTGTTTAAATAGAAAACTAACAACCAATTCTAATCGTGCAAGATAGAATTTAGGTTGATAAAGATAGATTAAAAATAACCTAAAGATAAATAAACCTAACTAAGATAGAATTTAAATACTTAGGGAACAAGATATATCTAGAAGAGATATAATCTTGTGCATTATTAATCTAATTGCATAAAATAATTAATAAAATAATAAACTAATTTGAAGACTAGAACCGGCCCACACATTTAAGCTACTCTACATGGGCCTCAAGAGCGCTCGGCATGAGCCAAGGCCCACTCGACATGCATCTTGAATCTTCTTCCATGGTGGCGCCTTCTTCTTCCTCTTGAGGGCAAGACTCTTTGCCATCAATGGCCCTCGAATCGGTCTTGAGAGCTCGCCTGGATCAAGGTCATTGTTGGACCCACAGAAGGTCATCTTGATCCGCATCACATACTTTCATACCGATGCTAAAATATATATACTTTAATAGACAATCACCACATACATAAAACAAATAAGCATACTATCTTTGGATATACATACTACTCATCCTAGATATGGTAAATCGTCCCTTTAATATTATCAACTATATTCAATGATCCACCTTTGGGTGATCTCCAAGAATGATAGTCAATAAAACCAATTGTTCAATCAAACTATTATTTAACATCCTTTAATCATGAACAATTGAGAACTATAAATCAAAGTCTAAATTTCTTTACAACCATACCACTTTGGTGACTAACAAGTTTTTAAATAATTTAAACAATGAATTCATCTAACTTTAATGCATAGATAAATATCTATGTGATTAAACCATATAACGCATGCACTTTATACTATGCAAGAGATAATTATAAAGCCATAACCCTTATTTCCAAATTAAATCGGCAAACTCTTAATACCGATTCAATTAAATATATATATATATATATATTTTATGGTCAAACCTGTCAACAAACTTTAATTGGCAAAATGTTAGAAATTGGCAAGCGTTAATTAATGACCAAATTAATATCATTAACTCAAACAAAGCAAACCAATACGTAGTATTATAGTAGGATTACAGCAAACAACAATTTCAATAATCCATTCAATATTTCATGAAGAGACAAATCAAAAGCAATAATTACCGACAATGCATGCATATATATTCAACATTTCATGAACTTTTCGCAATAGGTTCCATCCAAATTGGCAACAACACTACTCCGATCATCCGAATGTATTGACTTAATGGTGAATGGTAAAATCTAAACCCGCTCTGATACCAACTGTAAGTTTTTATTCGATTTCGATCATGAAATATATAACATGCAGGATCTAGATTTTACACAAATCAACCCGTGATAACCTGCAAAGAGACATAAACAAAAACTACATGAATCCATTAGATTAAGCTTTGATGCGGAAACACGATTCAGAATATGAGTAAACAATCTTTTCTCCTCCTTGCCTTTTCTTTTAGTTGTTTTATGATGGATTAAAACCCTCCATCCCCTGTTTCTTTTATAGTACGTGTGGAAGTGTGCAGGTATAGCATCTAAACTTCACAACTCCATACGTTCTTCATTCATGTATTAACTCACACTTAATAGAGTTCATAACTTTAATAGAAGAGAAACAATTCTTCACTTGATTCAATTCAATGACACTCTTTGTTTAGTTAAATACAATTAACTACGTATGTTTTGAAGAGGAGGAGTTTACGTATTAGGCAGGAGAAGAGGGAGATCCTTTCATATATTAAATGCCCCCAGATTTTAACGTCTTTAATCCAGTACCGATCCATCACGGTTCTGACTCTTATATTAAAACCATAACTATAATATAATGTCCGTGGACTTAATATAATTAAACCAAAGACACATGGACCATATAACATTATATAGAAGATATTCTTACATTCTCCCACTTGGTCCATGTGATGACATGACTGTTCAATATCATCTATAAATGCGCACTTTTATTATCAAGTCCATATACTCTCAAATAACCTTACTTGAATTAGAATTGATCGGATCATGGCGATCACATGTCATTGAGCGGCATGATCCCTTCCATGTATTACAGATTAATCCAAACTTAATATCCCTTTTAAAATTTGAGAAATCCCATAAGTCTCAAAATATATATGTTATCGAACCAAACATAATGTGTACACATTACTATAATGATGACATATATAATAATGCAGAAACATAACCATAAGTACTTCACATCAATGTGTTTAGCACCCTTAGAGTACTTGTCATTCTTTGAGAAGAAGACTGTTGCAGAATTATCACAATAAATTCTCAGCGGCTTGGCTATATTGTCAACAATCCCAAGTCCTGAGATAAAGTTCCGCAACCACAGTGCATGAATAGTGGCCTCAAAGCATGCCACAAATTCCGATTCCATGGCGGAAGTAGCAATGACAGATTGCTTTCCACTCTTCCATGATACTGCTCCTTCAACTAATAGGAACACGTAGCCAAATGTTGACTTTCTACTATCAACACATCCGACAAAATCTGAATTTGAATATCCAATGACCTCAAGATGATCGGATCTCCTATATGTTAGCATGTGATCTTTGGTGCCTTGCAAATACTTGAGAACCTTCTTTGCAGCTTTCCAGTGGTCCATTCCAGGATTACTTTGATATCGACCCAACATTCCAACAACGAAGTTGATGTCAGGTCGAGTACAAGTATGAACATAGTTCAAACTCCCAACCACTGATGCATAAGGAATACCTTCCATAGGATGCCTTTCCGAGACAATCCTAATAATCCTTGTGACCTATCCCGAAATATTTCTATTCCAATCACATAGGATGTCTCACCCATATCTTTCATTTCAAAGTTATTAGAGAGATACTTCTTAACTTCATGTAACATTCCTATATCATTTGCAGCAAGTAATATATCATCAACATATAGGACTAAAATCACAAATTTGCTCCCACTGACCTTAATATAGATACACCGATCAACGATGATTTCTACAAAACCATAGGACGTGATAGTATCATCAAATTTAAGATACCAATGTTGGTAAGCTTGCTTCAGCATATATATTGACTTTCTTAGCTTACACACCATGTGTTCTTTTCTTGTGGCCAAATATCCTTCAGGTTGGTCCATATATACTTCCTCCTCTAAATCACCATTTAGAAAGGCGGTTTTGACATCCATTTGATGAAGCTCTAGATCATAATGAGCCACCAATGCTAAAATAATTCTCAAAGAGTCCTTGTTAGATACTGGAACGAAGGTCTCTTTATAGTTAATGCTAAAATAATTCCAATCATGTAGCCTTTAGCAACAAGTCTGACTTTATACTTTTCAATGTTGCCTTTTGAGTCACGCTTGGTCTTAAACACCCACTTAGACCCAACGGACTTGGAACATTTAGGCAACTCGACTATGTCCCAGACCTTATTGTCATCCATTGACTTAATTTTACACCCTAAGGATATTTTACATTTGAACCATTATATATATATATATATATATATATATATATATATATATATATATATATATATATATATATATATATATATAGGGGTTGGTTCCAGTGGGAACACCCCTTAAGTTAGGAACAAAAGAACAAGGGTGTGTTTGGCAAAATGGTAGCTGTTGGAGGAGCTGAAACTGTTGGGTAGCTGAAGCTGTTGGATTATTTGAGTTAAATATATGTTAATAAGCTAGTATAGTGTTTGGTAAACCTAGCTGTTAGGGTAGCTGTTAAAAACTTGTGAATAAAAAACCAAAAACTCCGAAAAGCTTGGATGAATAGCTGTTGAAAAGCTTTGATTTCAAAAGCTTTCAAAAGCTAATTAAATAAAAGTCTTATATTTATTTCATTTAAGACTATAGAATATCAAAACCAAAAGCTCCGAAAAGCTACTTGCTTTTGCCAAACATACCCTAAATCTACACCATCAAATCCAAAGAAACCAATGGTTGTGATTAATAGTGACTTTTATTTGAAAAAAAAATAAAAATTCGGTGGACCCCACATCAATACATCTCACGCGCATTGAAGTATTTAACTGTATTTTGGGTAATCGGTAAATCAGCAAACCAATTGTGTGGTTACTGTACAAGACATGTATGGAACTTTTTCTTATTTTTAGGATTTGTGTTTATTTCCTTTTTTTCGGATTTTATTTGTTACCAACATAATTGTGTTAAAATTATATTATTCGATTAAATTAGAAAGATTATTCGGTTCAATATGATAGTTTATTCGGTTAAATTATAAATAATATTCGTATATAAGATGACGATTGTTTATACATTTATTAGCTTTGGGGAGGTTAAAATGTAATCAATAAAATTGTACATTATTTGGTGAAATTACAAAGATTATTCGTATTTAATAGTAACGATTAATAGATTTTTATCTAGGAAATCACTCCAACATGTATATTATTCGTTGAAAAATAGAATAGTATTCGTATTTATATAAGCTATTATTCGTATGCAATGATATTAGTATATATATAGTGTAATTCAAATTACCAAACCAATTAATATATGGTCAATTAACGTGATTATTCGTATAGATCTGAAAGATTATTCGGTTTTACTATAAAAAAAAGATTATTTATTTAACTAGAATGTGTTAGATGGATTGACAATTGTCAATATTTATTCGTGTTCAACTAAGTGATTATTCATATGTATACGAGAGATTATTCGTTTCTACCAAAAAATAATAATTATTCGTTTAGATTGTGAAATTGTATGAGAATTAATTAAATTAGAGGGATTTAGTTAAATTAAAGTCATTATTAAGTAAATTAGACCCGTTAAACTATCATTGTTGACAAATTTTTATCGTTCGACAGGATCACAAATAATATTCGTGTTAAAAATATAATTATTCAATTGTAAGCCATTTATTAAAAAAACTTAATCCAATTAGTAAATTACAAAATAATGGTCGACCCATTGTCATTTTAATAAATAGAAAAAAAATCATGCACACAAAATTAAACGGTTTGGGGAAAAAATTGCCTTGAGTGTTGGGTGCATCACACGGACCGTGGATTGGAGGTGGTTGAATTCCACCGTGGGTCCCACTATTATTCTTTAAAAAAAATATTGGAAATAGCCAATTAATCTCCACCGTTCCTTTTATTCCATTCAACGATTCAGATGTGTTGTTCCTACGTTCCTACCCTAAGGTGTGTTCTCATCCGATCCACACTCTATATATATATATATATTTATGAGATAAAGTTTCATTTAGGTAAACAAATGATGTTGATCAAGAAAAATAAAATACAATTGATTAAGAATCAAAGTTACTATAAGAACCTAATTGATGTTTTTACGAGATAAATTCAAACATCAAACAACATAAAATTTCAACTTGTGAAAAAATTTCCCATTTTTAACAACTAAGATAAATTTGAACAAACTTTTTTTTTTTTCGATCCATATCTAATTATGATATCTAGCAACCAATGAGATATATATTACTTTATGATTTTGACTTACTTTATCATTTATACTAACGATATTTTTTGAATAAAAAATATGTATAACTTCATGTTAGTACTACAATCTAATAATCGTGTCTTTTCGGGTGGAACTTAAGGTTCTCATTTGAAATGAAATTGAAAATTTTAGGATGGTGTACAAGAACTAGAGTGTTCATTTGAAAGAAAAAAAAAGTTTTAGACGATTACGTAAGAAATAGGGTGTTGTTTTTAAAAAATATAGGAAGTTTAAGCATCAAATTATAAGAACAATATACTTTCTATGTAAAGCCCATATATATATCAGTATAGCCCAATATTATCATCAGATCCCAGGAAACCCTAAACTCAAACTCTAAACTAATGAATGCCACCATCTACGTAGTCTCCACCCGTTGCCGCCACAATCTCAGTCGCCTTGGTCTTCCTCCGCCCGCTTCCGCTGCCATTTTCGTCGACTTGGTCTTCCTCCGCCTACCGCCGTCACCATCACCGTCGACTTGCTCTTCCTCCGCGGCCCCGCCCCCTTCGTCACTAACAACTCCATCGCCCTGGTCTTCCTCTGACATGCATCGGTTTCGAATCGCTATCGACATCTCCGCCGCCCTGGTTTATGTGAACATGATTTTTTTTTATTTCACCCTCGTCTCTGTCCTCCTCGATCATTTGCCCGAATTTTGTGAAATCTCTGTGAAGGTTCGATAATGTAAAACAAAGTAATATAAAGATACTCTAGAAGGGGGGTTGAATAGAGTATGCCAGTTTTTCGCAGATAGTCTCAAGACTTTTGAAGCTCGTGCAAAACCCTTTGAGATTAGACTTAGTCTTTTCTCTGAAACCTGAATCACAAAGTTAAATAATTCGAACCAAGTGCGGAAATAAGGTAAAGCAGTAAGTAAATGACGCAGTGAGTTGTTTACGAGGTTCGGCACGAACTTGGCCTATGTCCCCGCCTAGCGTTCTTCCACAACCCTAGGATTCAACCGTCTTTTATTGATTCACAAGACTTAGGATCCTAGTAGCTCACCGAGAAGCCTCTCTCCTATACAATTGCAATCTAGTCAACTCACGTTCCCTTAGAGTCCTAGACCAATCTAGAAGAGCCCCACCTCTCTCAGCTATCTAGTACAATCCTCTTACACTTAGTGAATCAATCGCCTAGTGTTCACTTCCTGAGTTACAAAACTCTCGAGTATAACACTCTCTCGAAATATATCCTATAAGCTCACTGTGTAACTCTCAAATGCTTTGAAATGAAATAATAGACTCTTAAGAACTAGCAGAGAGCACACGAAGAAGACATATTTCACTTGGAAGACTTGAGTGCGAATGAGAGCTTGTGTTCCACGAATAAAGTTCTAGCTGTCTTCTTTTCTTCCTTTCCTTTATAGAGAACAAATCGGCGCCTTCAAAGAAGAATCTTCTTTTCAACGGCTGGATTGATCATGGCATCTTCGACATCTTCTATACTTGGAAAATTTTGAAGCCATGATCTCCGATTGTGTCCTTCTTCATTTTTCGACTTTGGAAGGAAATAATATTTGAAAAACTTCCTGAAATGTTAGTATGAATATATGGAAGTATAGAATAATATAAAATAATATTCGAGCATAATATCATAGAGAACAGGTTTTGTGTTTCATCAACACAGCTGTAGCTTCAAGACCCTTGACATAAACTGACTTGTTAAAGCCTTTGAAACCTATTCCGATTTTCATCAAGGGAGTGGAGTTATCAATCTCCCTCTTGATGAAAGACAAAACCTGTGCATCCCTGCAACTTAGTCAAACATATAAAATATAAGCAGCATCGGACTAAGTACCTGCATGGGTTAGACGAGTGTTGGATCATAATTTTAAAACGTAAAAGACATCCAACTGAAAACAAAACAAGGTCTTCCAAGACCTTCATAGAAGTTAAAAAAGTTTTTCAAAGTCTAAACCACATCAGATTATCTCCCCCTGTTTGTCTTTCAACAAAGGGAGGAGGTAAAACGGTCACCAAAAAGTTTTGAAACAGTTTCCAAAAACCAGCAATGTTTCAGATTCGGGGTTAGGGTAGGGTAGGATAGGGTTAAGCTTCATCGTCCGGAGCATCATCCGTGAGCAGCGACCTCAGACCTTGCAACAGCTTGGACACCCCACTCATCTCCGTCATAAACTCCTTGTGCAGCTTCTTGATATCCAGACGAACTTCCTCCAGGCCCAATTCCAGGTTGTCCATGCGTTCATCAATGGCTGAGGCAGTGGGAAGAGCTTTTGTGGGAGAGGGAAGACTCCAAATCCCTTGGGAGGACCGAGTGATGCCTATCTTCTCAAAGCTCTTGGAGTCGAACTTACCCATATGACGCTGTTGTTCTTCATTTTTTAAATCGATTCCAGAAGCTTTGAAGATATGTGTAAAAAGGGTGGCAAAGGGAAGGGGAGTTCCTTTTCTGGCTTTTCTAGCGTGAGCCATGGATCCGAGAATAATGTTGGTCAGATCAAGATCAAGGCCGTTTAAGATGCGGTATAAAAGGATCATGGCATTATCGGTAAGGAGAGAGCCAGAGTTTAAGCGGGGTAGGAGGCAACGCACAATGATGTTGAAAATAATTTTTGCCTCTAGGGTAAGGGATGAGTGGGTAAGCTGTTTTGAGGTGCTGTTGGATGCTTCGGGTAGGAGATATTTGGATCGGGCAAGGGCGATGCACTGTTCTTTCGTGGGGTTTTCAAGAGAGGGTGGACAAGGTCTAGGTAGGCCAAGGAAATTATCGAAGTCAATGGAGTTGAAAGAGATTCTAATTCCCTTGACGACAGATTCCAAAGACCAACCGTCGGCATTGTTTTTGGTTTTTAGGTTTATGTAGAACAGGCGAGTAAGTTGGGGATAATAGACAGCTTCCAGGTTAAGAAGAGTCTAGGCAGGGGATTGTTTGAGTAGAGAGATGAATGGCAAATTCAAAGCTTCAAAGAACGAAAGATCTAAAAAATCAGAACAACAAATCTTACGAGTTCGAAACTCATCTACCCACTTTCCAGCCGTTTCAGCATCTTCAAACCATGAAGAGGGCAAGGATTGGTTTACCTGGATGTAGGAAGGTGGATCAGCATTCTTCCCGTGAGCCTGTGTGGAAGCAGTCCTCTTGGCAGGCACCTCAAGACTTCTGAGAGTGCCCTTCCTGGTACGCTTGGGAGATGGAGGCTTGGCAGCTGCTGGGGCTTTCCGCTTCTTTGGAGACGGGGGAGGAGGAGGAGGAGGAGAAGGAGAGGGAACAGGTTCAGGCTCCTCATCCTCTTCGTCCTCAGACCCCGAGTCCTCAGCGGACCCTTCATCGTTGTCTCCTTCAGCATCCTCGTCATCCCCGGTCTCGTCGTCCTCCTCTTCTTCTTCCTCTAGTTCCTCCTCAGTGGGAACCTCCTTCTTAGCCTCTTTTCGAACTCTCTCGGCCTCCTCCTCGGCCAATTTCCTTGCCAGCTCGGCCTCTTCTTCGGCCTTTCTCTTTCTCAGAGATTCTTTCTCGGCTTCCTTGGTTGCATCTCATTCCAAGATCGCATCTAGATCCTCCTCTGCCTCCTCTTCGTCCACCTCCTTAGCAATGATTTTCTTTTTCCCTTTTTGCTTAGCACTGAGAGGTTTCTTCGCTGAGCGCTTCTGAGAACTCTTGGTTACTGTAGTCGTGCTCTCAGCGATGGTGCTCTGGACAGTAGCTGGGACGATTGCCTGTGGAGTGGGTTCTGGTTGAGGAGAAGTAGCAGTGGCCTGGCGTCCCTTGGGGGTGGCGCCAAGACGCTTGGGTGTGGAGGCTTTCTTTGATTTGGGAGCCATTTGTTGTAAGCCTAATTTGCCATGTTTTATAGTTACTTTTATATCATTTTCTGCATGCATTTCATGCATTTGGGTTAGAATAATACAGAATGTGTGTATTATATGTTTATTTTCGATATATGGAGGTCTACACAAGTTTTTGTTATATTTCGCAGAAATCGGACGCACTTTGGAGCTTAAAGGAAACTCATGAAAAAGCTAAGAATGGTGCAGCTGGAGAAAAGTCCTTTTTTCGGTACTCATCATTTGAAATCAAGCTTTGATGTCTTCATGACAGTTGTAGCCCTCGAAAAGAGCTTTCCAACGCATGGTCATATGTGTCAATCCGACAAATGAGGACTCGGGAAAGTGCGTTTTAATAACAGAGCAGAAAGCTGAGAGATTTACTCGATCTCGAGTTAATCTACTCGATCTCGAAAAAAGTTGTCCGAGCACACCTAGTCGAGCAGAGCATGGTCGAGAAGATGAGAGCCAGAGCAACTCGACTCCAGAAGCCTTACTCGATCTTGAGGAAAACTGGTCGAGATCGACAAACCCTGATGCCATGTCCGGAGTCGAGGAGTTGTGCCAAGTCGAGAAGCCGAGGACTGAAGACGCCAAGCACCATTCAACTCGATCTCGAGGACCTTACTCGATCTCAAGGACCCCAGCAGCACCTGACCGAGCCGGATCGAGCAGCAGCAACCCGAGACGTCATTCTTACTCGATCTCGAGTAGAGTTGGTCGAGATCGAGGAAACCGTGTCCGAAGTCGCGTTACGCGGTTTGCTGTCCTACTCGGTTTGGGAGACCTTGGAGCCGAAGGAATCGAAGATTGCCGAGATCTATCAAGTTCTATCTATGGAAAGAAGACCTATCAACACATTGAAGATATACCTATTTTAGATATAATTTCCCTTATAGATTTAATTCCTTTATTGCATTTATTTATCTTTAAAGCTTTTAGATATAAATTTAGATATAGATAGAGATTTCTATCCTTGAATAGCAAGGAGTAGAAGGCTATAAATAAAACCCATGGGGCTGATTTTAGGATTCATTCAATTCAATTCACAAGTTAGAGAAGTAATTCACAGAGACGGTTTAGGAGTTCGAAGGTTTTAGGGTTTTGGCGTTCAACGAAAGTTGGAGTGCCGGGATTGTAAAGACTTTGAATTTATAGTTTCTGTTTACTTGTCGATCTAGAGCAGTATTTTGTCGATCTCGAGTTCACTTTAGTCGATCTAGAGTAGTTGTTTTCGATCTCGAGTACTACTTAGTCGAGATCGAGTAGGTTGTTGTCTAGATCGAGTTTCGGCTGCGATTCTTAGTTTTCTGTCGTTGCTGTCTTTTGTCGATCTCGAGTTCTGCTTTGTCGAGATCGAGCAGCTTCTGTGTTTACTTTTGTTTCTACTTTCGTTTGTTATTTCTGTCTTTGTTTGTTTCTTTTTGCCTTTCTGTTTGCTTTTCTTTGAGATTTACAACTACCTAGGATCCGCTGACAGGCTTCCTCGTGGATCGATCCTGACTTCCCACTACTGCATAGGGAGGGAGTCTTGTAATTATTTGCTGGGGCACGAATCTGGTTTGATTTATTTCATTATATTTCATACTTGATTTCCTCCTTACAACAAATTGGCGCCGTTGCCAGGGAAGCTATCATTCGCGCCTTAGGTAGTCAGATCTCACGTTTTCTTTGAGTTACTTTACAGGTGTATGCGCCGTTCTGGTCAACCACCTGAGTTTGACGGCTTAGACGAACCGGAACGCCTCCTACACATCCGAGCTAAACTACAAAGAGTCATGCGGGCCGCTGAGACACAAGAACAGCTAATTGCGAGGCTTACCAGGGAACTAGCCGCTAAAGATGCTGCTATCGCCGCTGAGAAAGTAGGAAGGGAACAAGCAGAAGCTGAGCTTGCCCAATATCCTACCACTTCAGAGGACTACATGCACCCGACACTCATCGTGCTTGAATCGGCTATTCTTATCCCTCAAAATAACTATGAAATTCACACTCCTTTCTTAATAGAGATTAAACACAATGCATTTCATGGTAGATTTAATGAATGCCCTCTTCAGCACATTACCAACTTTACAGACACGTGTCGTACTCTTGCTGAAGGTACCACCTTGGAGTACATCCTGATAAAGGCTTTCCGCTCTCGCTAGTCCTGCATTGAAATGGCTGGAAGGGCTGAAACCACGATCTCTCACGACATGGACTCAAGTGAAGCAGGAATTTCTAAATAAGTTCTTTCCTCCTGCCAAGACATCACTCCTGCGCCAAAAGATCACATGTTTCAAACAGCAGCCTGGAGAGACGCTAGCAAAGGCATGGGAACGCTATAAGGATCTACTGCGATCCTGCCCTACACACGGACAGCAACCCTGCGTAGTTCAAGAGATCTTCTTCAATTCTCTGGACTTGGCTGCAAAGGACAGAATCAACATATATACTCACTATGAGTATCTGACAATGCCGCCTGCTGACGCATGGGCTGCTCTTGACAAGCTGACCAACTATGACAACAAGTATGGGACTCCAGTCAACTATGAGGAGAATCCCTACGCCAGGCCAGCACCATCCATGCCCCTCTATGAGCCCCCTAAGGAGATTGATTCTGATGTAAGGGAGCAGTACTACAGAGATCAGAACAAGAAGCTCCTTAAGCAAGTAAGTTATCTGTCTGTCAACCGGCCCTGCATCGAATGTGGATCGCATAGGCACACCACTACTGAGTGCCCACACACAGACCATGTCAGGCTAGCAGAATACCACGAAGAGGCAGCTTACGCAGGGGGTCCCATTCGCTATATGGGGGACCAAAGGTTTCAGCAACCACAATGGAACCAAGGTGCCCCTACGAACCCCCCACCCTACAGAGCTCCATGACATCCGAAAAGGGACCAAAAAAGGGATGATCTGCAGACAATCCTTGACGAGATGCGGAAGAACCATTCAGACACCAAGCAGTCCTTCAACTCAGTCTACACTCATATACAAGGTGTCAACTCTAGGCTTGGGGAAATCGATGTCTGGAGAAAGTCAATGGAAACACAGATGAGCCAGCTAGCAGCAGGAATCCCCCGACAGTCAAGAACCCTCCCAGGATCTTCAGAACCAAATCCCAAAGGGAAGACTGGTCACATCGCTGTTGTAAAACTCAGAAGCGGCCATCAATTGCAAGAGACAGAGGTCGGAAAGCAGCAAAGCGGAGAAGCTGAGAAACAACTCGACATCGACTAGCAGCAAGTCGACATCGACCAACACTTAGTCGATCTCGAGCAAGGTCAACTTGATCTCAAGGAACAACTGGGAAACCCCTCATCTGCACCACACAGCAACTCGAAATCGACTACAGTAGTCGAGATCGAGGAAGATCAAGTCGAGATCGAGAAGACTGCTACACCTCCGACATCTGTTCTGGCTCCGAATCAGAAAAACAAGCTGCCCTTCCCAACAAAATCTCCAAAGGACCCAACAGAAATGAAATTTCAGCGCTTCATCAAGATGCTTCAGAAGCTCAATGTTACCATCCCCTTCACAGAAGCTCTCAATGAATTGCCATCCTATGTCAAGTTCCTGAAGGAGATTCTGAGGAAAAAGAGATCAATGGTTGAGATTACAGAGGAGTGCAGCCATTTGGACAAACTTGAAAAGAGGCCAGATCTAGGTAAGTTTGCTATAACCATCACTACTAAAAAAACAGGATTTAGCAACGGAAAATAGCAATGAATTTGGCAACGAATGACCGTGGCTAACCGGTTTAGCCACGAACTTGGCAACGGTCGGGCCATCCGTAGCCATATGCCTCGTGACTAAATTCGGGCCGATGTAGCTACGGAAAATAGCAACGAACTCATACCGTCGTGGCTAATTCTGTGGTTGGGTATGACTTAGGAATGTCGTGGTTGTGGCGACGACAATAGCATCGGAAATGGTCATGGCTAATTTTGTGGCTGGGTTCGTTGCCGGTAATAGGTCATGTGTGTTGCTTGTTTCATGGCTGAGTCATTGCTATGGTCGTGGCTAATGGCAATGCTTGGTTGCTACCTTTGAGGCTAGATTCGTGCTTACGTTGTTGTGATTATTTTATTGTTCTATTTATACGATGTAGAATACAAAACACAACATCATGCATATAATGTACAACTAATGAGTCCAAATACAAAACACAACATCATGCACATAATGTACAACATCTAGAAATACTACACCTAAGAAAAAAACACACATTTTATGAATCTAGACACTAGTTTGAGAACTTCCGCCTTGTTCTTGCACCCAATGCTTCACACTGGACCAGCTAGGAATTGAACTGCAAGGTTCCATTTTTTCTGCTCAAGTATGAAATGACCCTGTTCAATTACAAAAATATAAAATACAAATCAAATACTAAATTTCATAAATGAAATATTGAATAAGTAAATAATTTTTTTTTAAATAACAAGTTCATAAACAAAACCATCAAAGATATACAATGCATTGATTCAAAATAGCCCAGATCCAACATCAATTAGGTCGAATGCAACACATACACACAATTGCCAGGTATCATAAACTCACTAGGCACTCAATTTAGTTACCATAATCAGGAGAGTGCTTGAATCTCAAATGAAACTTCAAAATCACCCATCAAAACACTGAAAATTTAGAAAAAAACACAAAGCACAAAACTCAAAATAAAAAAAAATCGGTGCTTTCATATCTCATCAGCCCTTTTCTCTTCCAATCGGGAGCCTAAGATAACTAGATAAGGCCTAAGGGCTTCCATTATACCAATCCAAACAAACAGAAGATAAGCAAAGCGAAATGGAAACCAACTCATACACAGTCAGCCTCATCTTCAACTTCCAAGAGCTTGAGATAAAGAAATAGAGAAAAAAAAGGAGAAACAAGTGTTTCTGTAGAGAGAAAGCAATGAAGGTAATAAAGCAGGGAGTACCTTGGCTTCATAGGTCACCATGGCCGGTGGAAATACTCTCGGAGAAGGACAAATGAAGGCGGCGCTTCCTTCCGAAGGATCTGTTGAAGGCGGTGCTCCTTCCCAGCGGCTGTTGAAGGCGGCGCCATTTTCAGGCGAGCACCGTCCCAGCGGCTGCGTTTCTCCACCATCTTCTTCGATTGAAGGCGGCGCTCCCTCCTAGCAGCTGTGTTTCACCGTCGGCGCCGTTCTCTGTGGGAGGAAGACAGGAGAGCGAAGAGGAGGACAAGAGTGGCTGAGAGCCAAGAGATCTGAAATCTTTGGGGAGAGAGAGATTACAGATCTGTAGAGTATGTAATTGAAACGGGAGAGGCGACATGGATCCTGGAAAAAGCGAATTGAATATGTGAAGAGGGAGATGCAAACAGATCTGTGAAGAGGGAGAGGCGTCATTAGGGTTAGAACGTGAAAAGTTTAATTATATACCGCTCCTCCAAAATTTTCATTCCACCGCCTAAAATTCTAAAGTGCGGGAATGTTACCGCTCAAAATTTCATTTTACAGCTTAAAATATTTTCTATTCATCACCTAAAACATCGATAAAAAAAATTCCAACATATATTGGATTTTTCTATTTTGAAACTTACTAGTAAAATATAAAACATTAATATTATAAAATATTGATAAAAGTCAAAGATATCATTTTTTGAAAACATACATTTATAAAATGCTAATAAAAATTTATTAGTTATATAAGGCTTCATTAAACTTTTATTAGTCGCTTATATCAATTTTCTTGAAAACATACTCTTATAGTATTTTTATAAGAATTTATTGCTTAATATAAGGTTTTATTAAAAATTTATTCATTACTTATATGACTTTTCCTAAAAACATACTCCCATAATATTCTAATAAGAATTAATAACTCAATATAAGGTTTTATTAAACATTTATTAGTTACTTATATGACTTTTCCTCAAAATACACTCTTATAATATTCTAATAAGAATTTATTAGTTAATATAAGGTTTTAATAAATATTTATTCGTTACTGATATGATTTTTCCTCTAAACATACCCTTTTAGTATTTTGATGAGAATTTATTAGTTAATATAAGGTTTTATTAAATATTTGTCAGTTACATATATGAGTTTTCCCCAAAACATACTCTTATAGTGTTTTAATAAGAATTTAGTAGTTAATATAAGGTTTTATTAAACATTTATTCATTACTTATATGATTTTTCCTCAAAACATACTCTTTAAGTATTTTAATAAGAATTTATTAGTTAATATAAGGTTTTATCAAACATTTATTCGTTAATTGTATGATTTTTCGTCAAAACATGCTCTTTTAGTATTCTAATAAGAATTTATTACTTAATATAAGATTCTATTCAACCCTAATTAGGTATTTATATGAGTTTTCTTCAAAACATACTCATATAGTATTTTCGTAAAATTTATTAGTTACTGTACGATTCTATTCAACACTTATTAGTTACTTATATGAGTTTTCCTAAAAACATATTCTTATAGTATTATAAAAAGAATTTATTAGTTAATATAAGGTTTTATTAAACATTTATTAGTTACTTATATGAGTTTTCTCAATACACACCCTTATAATATACTAATAAGAATTTATTAGTGAACATAAGGTTTTATTAAACATTTATTAGCTACTTATATGAGTTTTCCTCAAAACATAACTTTATAGTATTATAATAAGATTTTATTACTTAGTATAAGGTTTTATTAGCTACTAATATGAGTTTTCTTCAAAACATAACCTTATAGTATTATAATAAGAATTTATTACTTAGTATAAGGTTTTATTAGCTACTTATGTGAGTTTTCCTCAAAATATAACCTTATAGTATTATTATAAAAATTTATTACTTACTATATGAGTTTTCCTCAAAACATAACCTTATAGTATTATAATAAGATCTTATTACTTAGTATAAGGTTTTATTAGTTACTTATATGAGTTTTCCTCAAAACATAACCTTATAGTATTATAATAAGAATTTATTACTTAAGATAAGGTTTTATTAGTTACTTATGTGAGTTTTCCTCAAAACATAACTTTATAGTATTATTATAAAAATTTATTACTTAGTATAAGGTTTTATTAGTTACTTATATGAGTTTTCCTCAAAACATAACCTTATACCATTATAATAAGAATTTATTACTTAGTATAAAGTTTTATTAGTTAATTATATGAGTTTTCCTCAAAACATAACCTTATAGTATTATAATAAGAATTTATTACTTAGTATAAGGTTTTATTAGTTACTTATATGAGTTTTCCTCAAAACATAACCTTATAGTGTTATAATAAGAAATTATTACTTAGGATAAGGTTTTATTAGTTACTTATGTGAGTTTTCCTCAAAACATAACTTTATACCATTATAAAAAGAATTTATTACTTAGTATAAAGTTTTATTAGTTAATTATGCGAGTTTTCCTCAAAACATAACCTTATAGTATTATAATAAGAATTTATTACTTAGTATAAGGTTTTATTAGTTACTTATATGAGTTTTCCTCAAAACATAACCTTATAGTATTATATTAAGAATTTATTACTTAAGATAAGGTTTTATTAGTTACTTATGTGAGTTTTCCTCAAAACATAACCTTATAGTATTATTATAAAAATTTATTACTTAGTATAAGGTTTTATTAGTTACTTATATGAGTTTTCCTCAAAACATAACCTTATACCATTATAATAAGAATTTATTACTTAGTATAAGGTTTTATTAGTTAATTATATGAGTTTTCCTCAAAACATAACCTTATAGTATTATAATAAGAATTTATTACTTAGTATAAGGTTTTATTAGTTACTTATATGAGTTTTTCTCAAAACATAACCTTATAGTGTTATAAAAAGAAATTATTACTTAGGATAAGGTTTTATTAGTTACTTATGTGAGTTTTCCTCAAAACATAACCTTATAGTATTATAATAAAAACTTATTACTTAGTATAAGGTTTTATTAGTTAGTTATATGAGTTTTCCTCAAAACATAACCTTATACCATTATAATAAGAATTTATTACTTAGTATAAAGTTTTATTAGTTAATTATACGAGTTTTCCTCAAAACATAACCTTATAGTATTATAATAAGAATTTATTACTTAAGATAAGGTTTTATTAGTTACTTATGTGAGTTTTCCTCAAAACAAAACTTTATAGAATTATTATAAAAATTTATTACTTAGTATAAGGTTTTATTAGTTACTTATATGAGTTTTCCTCAAAACCTAACCTTATACCATTATGATAAGAATTTATTACTTAGTATAAAGTTTTATTAGTTAATTATATGAGTTTTCCTCAAAACATAACCTTATAGTATTATAATAAGAATTTATTACTTAGTATAAGATTTTATTAGTTACTTATATGAGTTTTCCTCAAAACATAACCTTATAGTGTTATAATAAGAAATTATTACTTAGGATAAGGTTTTATTAGTTACTTATGTGAGTTTTCCTCAAAACATAACTTTATACCATTATAATAAGAATTTATTACTTAGTATAAAGTTTTATTAGTTAATTATGTGAGTTTTCCTCAAAACATAACCTTATAGTATTATAATAAGAATTTATTACTTAGTATAAGGTTTTATTACTTATTTATATGAGTTTTCCTCAAAACATAACCTTATAGTATTATAATAAGAATTTATTACTTAAGATAAGGTTTTATTAGTTACTTATGGGAGTTTTCCTCAAAACATAACCTTATAGTATTATTATAAAAATTTATTACTTAGTATAAGGTTTTATTAGTTACTTATATGAGTTTTCCTCAAAACATAACCTTATACCATTATAATAAGAATTTATTACTTAGTATAAAGTTTTATTAGTTAATTATATGAGTTTTCCTCAAACCATAACCTCATAGTATTATAATTTGAATTTATTAGTTAGTATAAGGTTTTATTAGCTACTTATACGAGTTTTCCTCAAAGCATAACCTTATAGTATTATAATAAGAATTTATTACTTAGTATAAGGTTTTATTAGCTGATTATATGAGTTTTCCTCAAAACATAACCTTATAGTATTATAATAAGAATTTATTAGTTAGTATAAGGTTTTATTAACGACTTATATGATTTTTACTCAAAACATAACCTTATAGTATTATAATAAGAATTTATTACTTAGTATAAGGTTTTATTAGCTACTTATATGAGTTTTCCTCAAAACATAACCTTATAGTATTATAATAAGAATTTATTACTTAGTATAAGATTTTATTAGTTAATTATATGAGTTTTCCTCAAAACATAACCTTATAGTATTTTAATAAGAATTTATTACTTAGTATAAGGTTTTATTCAACACTTATTAGTTACTTATATGAGTTTTCCTCAAAACATAAACTTATAGTATTCTAATAAGAATTTATTAGTTAATATAAGTTTTTATTAAACATTTATTTGTCACTTATATCAATTTCCCTTAAAACATGCTCTTATAGTATTATAATAAGAATTTATTACTTAATATAAGGTTTTATTAAACATTTATTATTCAATTATATGAGTTTTTCTCAAAACATATCATTATAATATTCTCATAAGAATTTATTAATAAGTTAATATATGTTTTTTTCAACACTTGTAATTTATATAAAAAAAAATTCATAGTCATATTTGGGCTTGTCAATGGGCCAATCCGAGAAAGTATAGTCATAGTTGGGCCCATAATAAATTAAAGCACATTTGAGCTCAACCGTAATAGCAACGGATTTAGCCACGGATCGAGTCGTTGCTAAATACACATTTCATTCTACGGGCTAATAAGGTAATTGGGCCGATCATTTCTAATGGGATATTGATCCATGCCGAGCCCATAACATTTGTTCTTCTTTGTTGGACACGAATTCAGCTACAATTCAAGCCCACTCACCCCATGTCCAACCCGCCAACAATAACCGATCAAAGCCCACTCACCTCGTGTCCATTCAATCGTTGGATTTCTGATGTTGAATAGCCACGGATTTAGCCATGAGGTTGATGTTGTTGCCAAATCAGCATCGAATACAGCCACGAAATAAGCATTTGTAGCTAATTTCGTGGCTAATTACCACTAGCATCCACTTCTTCAGCCACGAAATCCGCCACGGACATTGTGTTCGTTGCTATTAGCAACGAATTTGATGATGTGGCGTTCTTGGGTGAACACCAGTCACAAAAATAGCCACGGTCAAGAACAGTCGTGGCCAATGTCATTGCTATTGGCAACGAAAACAGCATCGGCTGACATTCGTGGCTAAAAATTCGTAGCTATTTCCTGTTTTTTTAGTAGTGCATTGGATTTGGTCAATATAAATTTAATGCTTTATGTAATCTTGGAGCTAGTGTGAGTATAATGCCTTTAGCAATTTGGTCCAAGATTAAGATAGGTGCCCTAGAGCCTGTGGATGCTAAGCTGTATATGGCCAACAACACTGTGGTCATTCCAACAGGCATGGTGGACAATGTGCCCGTGCAAGTGGGTAAGTTTTTCGTCCCTGTTGATTTCTTAGTTATTGATATGGCGGAAGACCCTGCTTGTCCCATTATTCTAGGAAGGCCCTTCTTGACGACGGTAGATGCCAACATAAGCGTAAGGAAGGGAGTGCTCACTTTCAACATCAGCGATGAGGTAATTGAGTATTCCTTTAATAAAACCGAAAGGCATACAGGTCCAATGGAAGAGGTAAAATCTATCTCAGCTGGCTACATTACTTGTGGGGAGCCTAAGGTAAGAAATATGACTCCCGAAGAGCTGGAAAAGAGGGATATGGAGGCCCAGGTGGAGAAGATCATGGCCATCCTGAATGAGGAAACAAAGAATCCACTCGACACAGACCAAGGTATGTCGATTTGGACTAACTATTTTTTGGATGCCTTGACAGGATGCAAGTATGGGGTCGTAGTCGACCAGGATTCCTCGATATCGAGGACTGTGGTCGATCTTGACCAAAGTCAGAAGCCTCCACCAGCACCAGCGTCGTCGAGCAGCCAAACAGGAGCCGAGCACTCCTCTAGATCGAGTACCTTACTCGAGATCGACCAAAACTCTGCTGACTCGACTTCGCCTTCCTCGACGCTGATTCCACCAGACAGGCCAGACTCCTCGAGATCGACTAAGCTTGTCGAGATCGACCAAGACTCACCCTCCCCAGCTCCTGCATCCTCGAGCAGCCCACCACCAGAAGCTGAAAGTTACTCGAGATCGAGTACTGTTACTCGAGATCGACCAAACACCGTGGTCCCCGATTCCGTTTCTGCAAAGGTAAGCCAAGGTATGGATCTTTCTTCTCCTATTTCCATTAAAGATTTATCTATATATGGGAGAGGTTTGCCTTGGTATATGCGCTTATGTAGGATTTCCAATGATGAGCCTAAGGAGTATGAAGTTGGAGACAAGCTCTATGTTTCCAAATCCAAAGATCATTGGTTTCCTAACAAATTCAACAAAAAAAGAATGGGACCTTTTGTGGTGAACAAGATCCATTCTGGAGGATTACAGCTGATGGACAAGAATGGAGTCATATTTGAAGCCCAAGCTACATGGGCCCTGCAGATGCCACCTTGAGGTTAACGGAGAAGTCGGCCTAGGGACAATAAAATCTAGAGCGTGTACATAGACATTTACTTTTTGGGACTTTTGAGACTTTGTTGCTTTTTTTTTGTTTTTGGTTTTGAACATTTTTAGTTTTTCTATTATAGGTATATGTCTTCTACACTTTTCAGGTCCATGGATGGAAGCAAGCTATATTCAGACTCGGCCCAGGCATTTCTTTCATTCAATATTAAGAGGCCCTGCACACCTGTCTAGTGAGTTTCTTTCTCTACCCTTGTTTTTATACAGTGAGGACACTGTAATGTTTAAGTATGGGGTGGGGGAAGGGCTTACTTTATGCATATTTGGCTTTATTTGACATTATGTGTGGATTTTTAAAATTTATTTCATTAATTGCTTATACATGGCTATTTTGGAATTCATTATTGATTTATGTGCTTATATGCATGTTTTCCAAAGTTTTGAAAAAATGACCCCCATTGAAATTTTGAATAATGTCATGGAAGTTTTATTGAACTCGATGATGCAAAATTGGATTCATTAGAGTTATAGCATGAAATTGCCTAGTAAAGGGAAGTCACAATGAAGTGCATATTTTCTTGAAAACCATGAAAGGAGGTAAGTTTGAAGTTGCTTTTAACATGTTGCATAATAAGAGGATGGAGGACTTTATATTTCCATATAATGCTCATATTGTTATATCCTAGCCTTACCTATGCTTATGCATCACAAAAGTCATATTGAGCCTTATTTCATATTTTGCTCCACATATTCTAAATATTGCCCATTCTTTACCTTATTTTCTATTCGGGGATTATGTTGAGAATTATGTTACATTATGGAGATTATCATATGGTTGTTGTGTTGTTATCATATTTGGAGGTTGGAAGGAAAATGTTTGAAATTATGGAAAATTTAATGAGTGAGAAAAAATCCAATCACCTCAGAAGATAAAGGTAGATTGACCCTGCTCGCTGAGATAATAGTTTGGCGAGATGGGACACACATGTGAGGAGTCCAAAGAACTAAGTATCCGGGGCCATTCATGACACCCATGTTTGCGACTCACGAGAAGGCAGTGCTGAGGTTATAGAGGTAAAAGCATTATTATTGAGAAAAAGCAACATGAAAGGTGATGAATCTCAAGGAGAAGGAATGTCGAAATTCAGTTTGAAAATACTCAATTTCCCGAGATCATTAGCACCACATTGCCAAAAATTGCCCACCTTTAGCCTTTTACCAATCTACTCCTTATTGAGCATAAATTAAAGTCCTCTTGATTATTAATGCTTTGTCACATGAATTGTTTTGCATAACCCTCCTTTTGTGAGTTGATGTTGCTTTTGTATAATTGCACATGCATGGATCTGTGACATTAGTACCTCTTCGAGGATGGTAATTGATTGCAGGGACATATGGAAATGAATCTAAGATGTTGAGAGTTTGAATTTTTCCCCTGAATGACAATTAAAAGTATTGCTTGAGGAAAAGCAAGCTTAAGTATGGGGTGTTTGTTGTAAGCTTAATTTGCCATGTTTTATAGTTACTTTTATATCATTTTCTGCATGCATTTCATGCATTTGGGTTAGAATAATACAGAATCTGTGTAGTATATGTTTATTTGCAATATATGGAGGTCTACACAAGTTTTTGTTATATTTCGCAGAAATCGGACGCACTTTGGAGCTTAAAGGAAAGTCGATCATGAAGAAGCTAAGAATGGTGCAGCTGGAGAAAAGGCCATTTTTCGGTATTCCTCATTCGGAATCAAGCTTTGATGTCTTCATGAAAGTTGTAGCCCTCGAAAAGAGCTTTTCAACGCCTGGCCATATGCGTCAATCCGACAAACGAGGTCTCGGGAAAGTGCGTTTTAAGAACAGAGCAGAAAGCTGAGAGATTTACTCGATCTCGAGTTAATCTACTCGATCTCGATAAAAGTTGTCCGAGCACACCTAGTCGAGCAGAGTATGGTCGAGAAGATGAGAGCCAGAGCAACCCGACTCCGGAAGCCTTACTCAATCTCGAGGAAAACTGGTCGAGATCGACAAACCCTGATGCCATGTCCGGAGTCGAGGAGTTGTGCCAAGTCGAGAATCCGAGGACTGAAGACGCTGAGCACCATTCTACTCGATCTCGAGGACCTTACTCGATCTCGAGGACCCCAGCAGCACCTGACCGAGCCGGATCGAGCAGCAGCAACCCGAGACGCCCAGCCAAGCCGAAGTCGACGTCAGTCTTACTCGATCTCGAGTAGAGTTGGTCGAGATCGAGGAAACCGTGTCCGAAGCCGCGTTACGCGGTTTACCGTCCTACTCGGTTTGGGAGACCTTGGAGCTGAAGGAATCGAAGATTGTCAGGATCTATCAAGTTCTATCTATGGAAAGAAGACCTATCAACACATTGAAGATATACCTATTTTAGATATAATTTCCCTTATAGATTTAATTTCTTTATTGCATTTATTTATCTTTAAAGCTTTTAGATATAAATTTAGATATATATAGAGATTACTATCCTTGAATAGCAAGGAGTAGAAGGCTATAAATAAAGCCCATGGGGCTGATTTTAGGATTCATTCAATTCAATTCACAAGTTAGAGAAGTAGTTCACAGAGACGGTTTAGGAGTTCGAAGGTTTTAGGGTTTTAGCGTTCAGCGAAAGTTGGAGTGCCGGGATTGTAAAGACTTTGAATTTAGTTTAATACAAATTTCTTTTCATACATCAATGTCTGCTATTGCGATGAAAAGCGAATAGTCCACCCACTTCTGGGGCTAGGGTGAGTCCGACGGTGGCCATGTAAGGTGATGCGGTAAAGGTACAATCTTTTGATGCAATTCGTCTTCTATCCCTATAAGCATGATTCTTTTGAGAGAGTTGAAGGTGATCCTTGTTTGTGTTATTGAAGCGAAAGTGATCTTAATGCAACTTGGGTTAATTATGTGAAAAGGGTTAGTAACAACTAGGGTTTATGCGAAAGCCTCTATATTCCTATTTGTTAATAACGAAAGTTATTTTGATGGAAAACATGATCTTTTATGCCTTTATGTGTTACTTTGCATGGTTGTCGTTGTGGCGTTGATACCCTGGCTTTGGAAGTTCTTTATGTATTGAGTTTATTTCTTCCGAAATCTGAGTTCTGTGTTCAAAGTTGCAAATTTACCGTTTTTGTTTACTTGTCCATCTAGAGCAGTTTTTTGTCGATCTCGAGTTTACTTTAGTCGATCTAGAGTAGTTGTTGTCGATCTCGAGTACTACTTAGTCGAGATTGAGTAGGTTGTTGTCTAGATCGAGTTTCTGTTGCGATTCTGAGTTTTCTGTCGTCGCTGTCTTTTGTCGATCTCGAGTTCCGCTTTGTCGAGATCGAGCAGCTTCTGTGTTTACTTTTGTTTCTACTTTCGTTTGTTATTTCTGTCTTTGTTTGTTTCTTTTTGCCTTTCTGTTTGCTTTTCTGTGAGATTTACAGCTACCTAGGATCCGCTGACACGCTTCCTCGTGGATCGATCCTGACTTCCCACTATTGCATAGGGAGGGAGTCTTGTAATTATTTGCTGGGGCACGAATCTGGTTTGATTTATTTCATTATATTTCATACTCGATTTCCTTCTCACAACACCATTGAGATTTTCGGCTAGGGTTTCAGAACAGTTGAGAGGTTGAAGGAGAAGAAGAATTGGAAAGGTTTAGATAAGTCTGAATTGGTGTGAGAATCGGGTACAGTTTGGGGTTTAAGTAGAGTGAGATAATCACTACTACATATATAGGCCTAATGTATCACCCAAAATTATTACATTACACCTTAAAAATGTTACATTAGGGGAAAATGTAACACTTTTTATGGATTACATTTGCGGCCGTTGCATTTGATCTAATGTAACAGTTTCTGTTTGCTAATGTAACGTCGGTTCATTAACAATTCTAAATGTTACATTTGAGACCAAAACTGTTACATTTGAATTAAATGTTACATTTCTAAATAAATGTTACCTTATTAGTGTTGTTACCTTTAACCAAATATGTTACACCCAAATAAAAATGTTACATTTGAAGAACAATGTTACTTTTAATGTCAAGTATTACATTTCAATTAATTTTGTTAAAATAGATATTTATCCATATTGTATATTGTATATTAAATATAAGAATAATCTAAAATAGTTAAAAGTAATAACAACAGTAACATACGTTATCTAAAATCAAATTTTCATTAAAAAAACTCAAAGAGAGTTCATTGAGTTGTGTACATAATTACATGTATCCAAAGGAGTTCATGAAATCTAAAGTAATTATACACAAAAATGGCATATGATTATTTTTTCCAAAATCCACACAAAATCTGCAAAATATATGCAAGTCTCACAAGAATAAAATAAAGATTCACCATCTTGGAGCTACTGATTAACAGGAAATATATTTTCTTCAATTGTAAGATTCTCCTTGTCCATCATCCTACAAATAAATGCAAAGAATTTCAAAATTAGTAGGTGTAGCAGAGAGTTTATTCTAAGACAAAAGATGAAGGACATTCAAAAAAATCTTTCAAGTAACTAAATTAGAATTCAGAAAAATCAAATTGTGGAAAATTACACTCCGATAATTCTCCTTCAACAAACATCTGATTTGGGCAACTCTTGTCTGATGCTAAATCTAATACCAAGCTCTGCCTGAAATCTAATTTTCTAAAATTAGATTTATTCAATCAATACTCTCTACCTATTTAGAAGGACAGAAGGCAATGTTTTTTCTTAAATCCAAAATAACAGAAACCAATATAAAAATGTAAAAGAGGATGACCTTTGGCAAAATAGCCTATATTAGATCTTTGACTAAATTTTGACAACTTGTGCTGTTATTCATGTTTTAGAGGTAAGGTGAGTCCTACATATGAGCCAACACACGATTACACTAAGACAAGAAAAATAACCAACTTATGAGCCAAAAATCCATTTTTTGGTGTGTGGTTATTCATCTCCTTCTTAGGCATAATTAAAATCTTTATTTAGCTTTAGACGAGCTAACCTTTGTAGAATCTACTTGCTGATCCTCTTGTGGTTTGCCAGCCATCATTCTCCATTGTACGTAGCTGCAACAGGGTCTTCTACATGACTTATTGCAATGTAGATATATATGTATATAAAATAATATTTAGGCACATACCTTGTACTTCTGAAAATCCAATTGATCCTGAACTTTTAGAGCTTTAATTTAAACCCCATGCTCATTCCTAATCACCACTCTCCATTGTAGTTGGAACAAGGCCTTCTGCATGTATTCTTGCAATCACTTAGATAGTCAACTAGGATAACCATTTATCTTATTTTCACTAAAATGTAGATTACTTTTTATTAGGCAACCAAGAATATGTATCTCATTTAGCTTTAACATAAACTAAAATCAACATCAATTACAAAATTTTGGAGATAACCTTGACTCTTTGGAAGAGTAACTTAATCACGCCCACCTTTTAATATATTTGTCAAATATGTTACCAGCAATTGCATCTCATCACTAAAGCCAAGACATAAGAAAATGCAACCAAGATATATATAGGAAAGTTCGGTGCTAAATAAATCAGATTCTAGTGTTAAGACAATCATGTTATAGTGCTAAAACTGAGGTGTTTAAAATTAAAATTTCATTGCTCATAAAAATTAGATTATAATGCTAAAACAATCTAATTACAATGCTGAAACTTCAAGTGATAAAAATTCAAATAAAAGTCATAAAAATAAAATTATAGTGCTGAAAATATTCAGATGACTGTCATTCTTTTTTAGGTTCTCTCTTCACTACTTTTCTTATGGAAAATCATGTTTTAATTGGAAAATTATGAGGGCTTTGTGTAACATTATTGAAAATTAGGTCTATGACAGGCATAACAAATGAAGAAATCAGAATATAGTACAAAAACAATCAGATTACAGTGATTAAGTTGAGGTGCTTAAAATTCAAAGAATATCACTCGTAAAAAACAGATTATAATGCTAAAACTATCTAATTACAATCCTGAAACTTTGTGATAGAAACTCAAATTAAAAGGCTCATAAAAATCAGATCATTCCTCTAAAAAAACTTATATTATAGTTCTAAAACTCATATTTTGGTGCTTAAATTTCAAATAACACTCCTCATAAAAATCAGATCATTGCGTTGAGACAATCATATTATAGTTCTAAACAAATCATATGACAATGTTGACCTTACGTGCTAAAAATTCGAATTTCAATGCTCATAAAAATCATATTATAGTGCTGGAAAAAGTCATATTACTATAATCATGTTTTAATTGTAGTGCTGAAACTTAGGTGCTGTAATAGAAGACGTGCTGGAAAATTCGAATTACAATGCTCTTCACTGCACTTCTTATGGGAAAATCATGTTTTAATTGGCAAATTATGAGTTGCCAACTTTTAATTGCACATGTATTAGATTCTAAGATAGATGGATAACAGGAACTAGGAAATGATTAGTTATGAATTCACCAAGGACCTCATTCTGACAGAACAATGACATGCCTTTAGTTCCTAAGGTGAGCGGCGATGAAAGCCGAAAACATAAATTACTGAAGTTATTGCAGGGTATTCCATGATTCATGGTAAAATCTGTGACATGCCTTTATAAATATGCATGTTCTGTGTAAGCGTATCTATACATGGAACTAAGGATTCCCACATGCAATGGCCAACACATAGAGTAGGAGCCTTAGGCAGATAATCAAACAGAAAAAGTAAAGAGCTGAGTACCTTGTTGAAATAATTCATCTGAGTAACCACGCACGTCTAGGAGTATACTAATTGATTCATTCCTCAGTTTCAAAGCAATCCCAATTGATTTAACACTCATGACCTGTCATTCAATATAAAAAATTTAGCTAAGTAAAGAGTTGAGTACCTTGTTCAAATAATTCACCATTACATGTGTCTGCCCATATTGTTGAATAAATTGAAATATGAGAAAAAAACAGTTGTCATGACCAAGGCAGTATAGAAGAGAAAACCTGCTATGTATGTTTAGCACAAGGGGTACAACTTTCTTAATTTTTCAGGGAAAAAAACCTTTCCAATCTGTGATAAAAAAAGGATTGGGGCACATGAGAGATGATGTGGGATAAGTTTCAAAAGTATAACATAAATTAAATTTTCCTTTGAAATCTCACTTAGCAGTTAGCACACAACCACTGCAACAGAAGTATTTAGTTGCAAAAGCAGTTTTTAGTGTATTCGATTCAAATTGCCTTTTCATACTCATCCAAAAAATTTCTTCCTCGCAAGCATGTCAAAAAAGAAACACCCATATTATTTAATTTTATCAGCTAATAAGATCTTAAATAAAGCCTCATCTTCATGTAAACATTAGATAAATGGCAATTCTAATAAAAAAATCATTACCTTATATTAACCCCTAATACGTCATAAACAAAAGCGGCATCGAAAGGAAACCTTTACATTATAAAGATAATCAAAGGCAGGCACAACAAGAGGGTCAAGAGGCCATTTACCTGTGATGCGGCACTATACAAAGTTTGAACTATTCTCAACCAAATTTTCCACCCCTAATAAGAAGTCAAGCACCAATTCACTGAAACAAGACAGGAAGAGTTTGGTTATTTGTGTCAACTCAAACTAGCATTTAGAAATCAAGAACTCTAAACCAATTTGAACCCTAAATTAAGAACACAAAACCAATTTGAACCCTAAATCATGAACCCTAAACTAGTTTTAACCCTAAATCAAGAACCCCAAACTAGTTTTAACACTAAATCAAGATCTCATAACTAATTTCAACCAATTTGAACCATAAAACAAAAACCCTAAATCAATTTCAATCACTAATAGACCACAATCAACATTCATCAATCCAGTGGACCCAAGAATCATCAAGTATGGAATAAAATCCACTGCAAGACAACAACTAATAACAACAACTTGACACTGAGGGTTCGAGATAGCTCTTCCGAGCAAACAAACTCATTCAAAGCATCATCTATACTAAGTGAATGAATCCAGTAGAACGATGAACACCTTGGTTCAAACGCAATTCAGCTTAGTTCAAACACATCAAGCACAAGGACAAACGCAAACCACAATATTACTATCAACTTAAACCATGATAGAACTAAAAATAACCCTAAATTGGAGAAGTTGCCAACCTAGAAATAGGGTTAACGAGATTTACCATCGTCTCGACTAGTGTTTGACCCGAAAATCGAATCTACATTGATGCCGGTGGTGAAGGCTTTGGAGGAATCGCTACTGCTGGATAGTGGTTAGAGAGGGATTGGTGAGAGGAAAGGGTGTCGTTGGCTGGGATGGCGAGCAGAGAGAGGTGCCAGAGAGAGGCTAATGGTCTGAATAGACATCGGAGATGGTGGATCCGTAGGTGTTGTGGTCGCCGGTGAGGGTTTGAAGGGTAAGAGAGAGGAGGTCGGGTTCGGGTTCGGTGGAGGATGGGCGCTAGGTTCGGTGGAGGATGGCCGCCGGCGTTAGAGGGCGAAGGAGAGAATGGGAGGTCCAGGAGAGGCGAGAAATCAACGATGAGAGAGAGAGAGAGGAGAAGACGACGATAGGTGAGGGAAAGATAGATCTGGATCTGGAAGGGAGTGGCTTGCCATAACATAATACTCCGTATTTCATTATTATTTTTTTCAAATATTTTAAAAAATGTGTTACATTTGATTGAACTGTATGCTACAATTAAAACACAGTTACAAGATATTATAAAAATGTTACCTTTGCCCAAAAAATTGTAACATTTTTTAATTGGGTTAGAAAATGTTACAATAGACCAAATAGGTAACAATTTTTAAATATGTTACAAAATTAATGTTACCTTAAATCAAGAAATGTAGTAGTGAATGGAGTTGATAGGAAGGGTTTAGAGTTCCAATGATGGTAATCAAACATTGCCATTTTGACATTATTTCAATTCAAAATTCAAATCTTCTTCTCACAATTTTTAAAAAAGAAGGGAAAGTAATACGAAAATATCTTTTCCAAAATTAAAACACATACTCGAATAACATAAGTGATATATATAAAGAAGTTTAAAATCCATTGAAAACTATATTTGATCAAATATCTAAAGAGATATTAACCAAATATATGATCAGATATCTGTTCTCTACTATTCAGAGCACACACCTTGACATAATTCTCAAAGGTCTTGACACTGAGTAGAATTTATCTTTCGAAAATGGAAAGCTCCCCCTACGAAAGTGCATCATTGTTAAGCATTCCAATCTAACGTCGAATGAAGGTGAACATGTCCTCTGCCAAAGGCTTAGTAAAAATGTCAACCCATTGATAATCAGTAGAAATAAATGATATGGACATATCACCTTTTTCAACATGATCTCTAATGAAGTGATGCCTTACATCAATATGTTTGGTCCTTGAATGCTGAACAAGATTCTTTGTGATGGATATGACACTTGTATTGTCACACTTAATGGGAATACCTTTGAGGTTGATGCCAAGATCTCTCATTTGTTGAGCTATCCAAAGGATTTGGGAGCAACATGCTCCAGCTACTATGTATTCGGCTTCAGCAATAGATAGAGCAACTGAGTTTTGTTTCTTTGAATGCCAACTGATCAAGGATGTTCCTAAGAATTGGCAACATCCTGATGTGCTCTTTCTATCCACCTTATAGCCTGCAAAATCTGCATCAGAATACCTGATTAATGTAAAATCTTTTTGCTTTGGGTACCACAAGCCAAGCTCCTTAGTGCCATTGAGATATCGAAAGATTCTCTTCACAACTACGAGGTGAGATTCTTTAGGATCAGCTTGAAACCTAGCACACATGCAAACACTAAAGATGATGTCAGGTCTACTAGTTGTAAGATATAGTAAAGATCCAATCATTCCTCGATACTCCTTTTGATTGACACTCTTCCCAGTCTTGTCTTGATCTAGAGATAATGTTGAGCTCATGGGTGTCTTGGCTGCTTTGGATTGATCCATCTTAAACTTCTTCAAGAGATCCTTGGTGTACTTGCTTTGGTTGACAAAGATTCCTTTCTTAGATTGATGAACTTGTAATCCCAAAAAGAAGTTGAGTTCACCCATCAAGCTCATCTCAAATTCACTGCACATAATGTCAGAAAATTCCTTGCACAAAGATGTGTTAGTAGCACCAAACAATATATCATCAACATATATTTAAATAACCAAAATGTCCTTTCCTTTGGTCTTAATAAAAAGAGTCTTGTCGATCAACCCCTTTTTAAAATCATTTTCTAAAAGATATTTTGACAAGCGCTCATACCAAGCTCTTGGGGCTTGTTTCAAACCATAAAGTGCTTTGTGTAGTTTATAAAGATGATTAGGAAATTCCGTACTTTCAAAACCTGGGGGTTGAGCCACATAAACTTCTTCTTCTAAGAAACCATTAAGAAAAGCACACTTGACATCCATTTGATATAACTTTATGCTCATAAAAGATGCAAATGCTAGTAAAATGTGAATGGCTTCAAGCCTGGCTACGAGAGCAAAGGTCTCCTCGTAGTCAATACCTTCCTCTTAATTGTAGCCTTGAGCAACAAGCCTTGATTTGTTCCTCACGATCTTATCATTCTCCTCTAGCTTGTTTCGAAATGCCCATCGTGTGCCAATGACTGATTGATGCTTTGGCCTAGGCTTCAAGGTCCAGACTTTGTTCCTTTCAAATTCGTTGAGCTCACTTTGCATAGAAATGATCCAATCTGGGTCTTGAAGGGCCTCATCTACCTTCTTTGGTTCTATAAGAGAAACAAACGCGTGAAAAGCACAAAGATCTTTAAGTGTAGAACGAGTTTGAACACTAGATGTAGGGTCAGAAATGATATCCTTTAAAGAGTGTGAAGAGGAGTATTTGAATTTTGTTTTGCTAGTCTCAGCTCCTTGAATCGTCACACTAGCAGGATTGATTTGTGGTACTTCTGACTCCGTGGTCCTGTTAGTTTCAGTTACAGCAGTTTCTGACGTCTCGACACTGTTGGATTGGACACCAAGGGATTTGGACGAATCTTCAACACCTTGGGCCAATTCTTCAGTGTTGAGAATCTGTTCCTGCATGTTCCTCTTCTCTGTGTTCTTGGTGGCAGTATCATCACCTTCCTCGTTCTCTGCATGGATGTTAAGATCTATATCTCCAACACTTTCACTCAAAGAACCGTCATTGCATTCATCAAATATAACATGTATACTTTCTTCAACTAACCGGGTCCTTTTATTGAAGATTCTATAAGTTTTGCTACTTGTGGAGTAGCCAAGAAATATACCTTCATCACTATGCGCATCAAATTTCCCAAGGTTATATTTTCCATTGTTATGATCAAAACAAGTACAACCAAAAGGTTTAAAGTAAGATATAAGTGGTTTGCGGCCTTTGAAAAGTTCATAAGGAGTTTTCTTTAAGATGGAACGAATAAGACAACGATTCAAAATATAGTTAGCTGTGTTAACAGCTTAAGCCCAATAGGTTTTAGGTAATGCATTTTCTAAAAGCATAGTCCTGGCCAAGTCCTCTAGGGTGCGGTTCTTTCGTTCCACAACCCCATTTTGTTGAGGTGTCCTAGGAGCAGAAAAGTTATGGGAGATGCCATATTTAGCACAAAACAAATCAAACTGAAGTTGATCAAACTCCCTACCATGATAACTTCGAATTGACACTATGGGCTTGTTTCTTAAAGTTTGCAACTTCTTACAAAGTTTTGAAACTCAAATAAGGCCTCTGATTTTTCTTTTAAAAAAGCAACCCAAGTATATCTAGAAAAATCATCAACAACAACAAGCATGTACTTTTTACCATTGGGAGATTTGACTCGCATAGGACCACATAAATCCATAAGTAAAAGTTCAAAGGGTCTAGAAGAACTTAAAACCTTTTTGGGTTTGAAAGAGCTACGTGTTTGTTTACCTCGTGTGCATGCATTGCACATATCAATACCTTTGAAATCCATCTCAGGTAGCACTTTTACAAGCCCTTTGGACACAAGCTTCTGTAGTGTATGTGGACTCACATGACCGAGTCTCCTATTCCACAGCTTTGGATCGTCCGCCAAAGCCTTTAGACAGGTTAAGCTTCCTTGTGCCACGACGTCTCGCTCACACAAATACTGGTAAGCCCCCTTCGGTCTCATATCCGATTTACAACGGTCCCAACTTACTAAGTAGATCTTAAAATCTGCAGCCTCTGCCTTCCAACTTCGAGGAAGAATACGGGCTAGGGGTGTCGAAAGAATAACGCTGACTAATGGGCCAGGGAGGAGAGGCCCCACCATCCGGGTAGAGCGCAACAGCTCCGGGGCACTCTGGCTCGCACAAGGATGGAATACGTTCGCGAGATCGCGTGGCGTGCGGGTAGACGCGAGTTTGATGTTTAGCTACTTAGGCAACGCTCGCTTCCGGGTCGTCGTAGTGCTGCCGGAGAATGTTTCACCATTAGAGGAAGAGAACAACAATGATTTACTCTGAGGTGTGAGATGGCAGCGACCCGGAAAAACTTCTTAACTAAGTTATTTTTGCTGTAATCTTCTATCATTAATATGAAAAATGAGGCAATCTAAACGTTTTCATGTAACGTGTTTTTCCCTGATATAACCACAAATCATATTTGAAAACCCTCCGCGAGGGGCAAAACGCCCCAACAAAATAAAAGATGCAGGCATCGCACTAAGTTTTCGCCAACATCCTACCCAACAAAAACAAAGATAATAGAACTTCAAAGTTGATCTAAGTGTTGATGTTACAAACGTCAGACTTAACGTTGTGTTCATATTGCAATGTTGTATTGAACGTTGCTATCTGGCCCGACGAGGCCCACTTTAGCAACGTCGGATTAGACATTGAAAAAGTGTCCGACCCGCTCAACTTCTTTCAATTCACAACGTTGTGTAGGACAAATGACAACGTCGAAACGAACGTTGCTGCAACGTGAAATCCAACGTTTCTACAACGTCACATTCGACGTTTCATTAATAGCGCTAATCATGGATTTGCGGTGTATATAGAGTGACCCTAAAAAAATTGAAATAAAATGCAGATATAGGCTTGAAAACATCACAGCCAAAAGGGCATTCGACATCAGTATAATTATGCCCTGAAATCAAATTTCCTCAAGTTTAAATCAAGAGGAAGAACTACGTCATGAGTTGATGCTCATTTATGAGCTATGTAGGAAACTCGATGCATATAAAATTCTTATCGAGTTCAGTCGCCCCAAGCCAAATCTCAAGCTTTCATTAAAGCCAAAGTGTTCATGTGAACTCAATACGAAGCTTTTGCTCGTTGAGTTCAATCGTCTCAAAAATCAAATTTCCATCAAATCCAAAGTGTCCACTCTAACTCGATACAAAGCTTCCGCTCGTCGAGTATTGGTCACACATAAATTCAAAACCTAGTTCCACCAAATTCAAATTTGTCCATGTCCAGAACTACGAAGGCTTGATGCTCTCAAACGAGCTACGTAGGAAACTCGAAATCAAGCCATACAAATGTCGAGTCCAGCCGCAAGTTCCAAATCAAATTCATACCTTTGAACTACTAGTGATTTGATTTCGTTATCACGGATACGTAGGAAACTCATATCCGAGTTCAATCACAAACCTCAAAGAAAACAAATCAAACTCGATACTCTATCGAGTTGAAACCCAAACACACAAACCGAAACACATATACCCAATCACATAACCGAACTCAAATCAGACACCAAGTCTAAACCAAATCAAATCAAAACACCTTACTATATACCAAACCAGACACAAAGTCTACCCAAACCAACCTCAAATACATAAAACCTATATCCTCGAACTACGTTGGACTTGATCCTTCCCATGAAGGTACGTAGGCGACCCTCATCAATGGGTGCAGTCCAAACCACCAAAAACCCAAATCCTTGTCCCTTTTCTTTCCTTGTAATTTTTTTTATTTATGTGAGTACTTATATTTTTTTCTCTTCATTGAAGGAAGAACATGGCCCCAAGAGCAGTGATCAATGTGAGCCAGCTCCCAGCAACCTTCGTCGTGAACGGGGGAAGATGGATGAGGAAACGCTCATTGAAGGTGATGTTCGACGTCACTCGCGAAGCGATTTCTGCGACAATCCCGATGGAGAACCAGTTCGGACCTCTTCAAGGTCTCAAGGAGGAGAGGGCATCTACCAAATTGGTGCCTACTTCATCGCCTAATCAAGCAGGCACGAGGCACGTGAAGGGTGGGGCATTTCAACCCACTATAACTGTCATCAAGAACAACGGAGCTCCATCAGCATCAATCCTACCGGCGAACACCTCTACAAACAAGAAGAAGAAGTTACGGAGGAGAGGTCGCAAGAATAGATCTAAGCGTCGAGTGAATGGTACTCTCGCCAAGCTAGCTATGTCACCCGCCCTAGAGTTGGTCAAGGCTACTTTACAAAAGGCCGCTCAGGAGCTGGAAATGGGACTAGTCACGAGGCCTCACATTATGGTGGGAGCTTTCCCTTTCTACATCAAACAAGTAGAAGAGGTGAACATGACCGATCGCATATGGAGGAAGGAGATGTTCAAGCTGAAATTCAGAAGGAGAAAGTAGTTGCCCCTCCTCAAACTAAAAAAGGAAAGGGGCAGCAAAAGCCTTCCGTCCATGAGGATTCTAAGGCATACACTAGTCATTGTCCGGTTCCTTCACTTTTCAAAGAGGAGGAGTTCCCACCCATTACAAATAAACAAGCACATGTTAACACTACCTCACAAGATGAGGCATATGTGATGACCATTGAAACCACCAGCGTTGAAGAGCAACTTCAAGAGTTGTAGAGAAGACTGGAAGAAAAAGACCAGCAAATCGCAGCACTAATGGCCCGAATTCCCGATCCGGGTCAAGAAAGAAAGCATGAAGGAGGTGACACTAATAATGAGGCTCCAAACGGTGCCTCAGGAACAACCTCTGGTGCAACCATCTCAACCGAGGAGATTCAGGAGTTGATTGCTCGGGGCATTAGAGATTTTCAAATTGCCCAGAATCCACCTGTAATGGGATACAGAAAGCCATACCCTCCGCACTATGATGTTGTGCCATTCCCGTCGGGTTATCAAAAGCCCAGCTTCGACAAATTTGACGGTATACATGGGTCACTGCGTGAGCACCTTGCTCACTTTTTACTCAGCATGCGGTGAAACAACCCTTATCGATGCTTTGTTGATCCGTCAGTTCGTGCAATCATTAAAAGGGTCTGCATTTACATGGTACACCCAACTCCCACAAGGATCAATTGAAACTTGGGATGAACTACAAAGAGCTTTCTTGGCTCAGTTTGTGAGCACGAAGATAAAAGTCTCTATCATGGACTTGGCAAACACCATACAAGGCCAAAATGAGAGTGCAAACGACTTCATCGCAAGATGGAGAAGCTTAAGGTTGCAATGCCTGGAGCATCTAAGTGAGTTGGCTTGTGTCCAAATGTGCACAAATAACTTACTTCCGGACCTAGCCATCGATGTGGGAAGTGCCGAGCCATCATCTTTTGATGCATTGGTGTCAAAGGCATGTAATGTGGAACGACAACTCCGACGGAAGGTCACCGCGAGTTGCTCTCAAGTAAATGAAGGTAGAAGGATAAATATGAGACGTCAACCTAAGCGAGAGTCTATGATGACTTTTGTTAAGAGCGGTGGCAAGACAACTGGTGGTA
The DNA here is from genome assembly GCA_037127255.1 of Persicaria tinctoria. NCBI lineage: Eukaryota > Viridiplantae > Streptophyta > Magnoliopsida > Caryophyllales > Polygonaceae > Persicaria > Persicaria tinctoria. The sequence goes on from JBANSL010000013.1 coordinate 67,500,421, forward strand.
GCAATAAAAAAGCCCAAGAAAGGGGCAAAGAGCCGCCAAAAAGACTTTCATTGCAAGAAAGGATGTCAAAACGTTACTCATTTGATGATGAGGATATTCAAGGAATATTTGATCAGCTAATTACAGTCAAAATGTTGAATATCCAGGAGGCAAAAAGACCCGAGGAAGCCGACCGAACGGAGGAGCCTAACTATTGCCCATACCATCGCATTCTTGGACATACAATCTGAGGTTGTTATGTTCTAAAAGACAAGATAGAAGGGATGATTCATTCAGGAGAGATCGCGGTCGAAGGGGCAAAACCAAAAGTGCCCTCTGCATTATCGAATACCATTTCAGTGGTTGAGGTAGCGGAAGCACTTCCTTCACCAAATCAGGGATCGCATGAAGTATCTTTAGAAGCATCGTCCGAGGGCATCGAGAGTGGTGACATTCCCACGGTCTCCTTGCCTTTTATGGCTATACCGGTCCAATTCAAGGTCGATGACGAGGTGCGCATTGTCTGGACCTACCCCGACATGCCAAGGGATGGTCCGGGGTAACCTACATTGTATGAGATCATGACGTGTTCCGATATTGAAGACCTCTTCTCAGACGAAGATGACGATGATGAAAGTCTCTTTGAATGGCAAACTACCATAGGTCGGAATAAATCTCAGTTGCCTGTCAATCGACGTGTCGAGCCTGTAGGTTGTAAAATCATTGGGAGAAGATCCGGAAAGAAGGAAAATAAGAAAAGAAAGAGTGGCAAAAAAGCCAGAAAGCCGAGGGCGGAGCCTAAAGAGTAGTAGCTTCAATCCAGCCGAGTCCCTTTTACTTTAAAGGACTATGTCCCTAAGGACTAGACTAGGGATGGTATGTCTGACAATGATGATGATCCCTTTTAGGGAAAAGATGAGATTCAATGTTGCATGACAACTTGGGCAAATGAGGTGGAGGAACAAGAAGAAGTGGAGGAGGTTGTCCTCCGATCTGGTCGTCAATTACCTCCTTTCCCCTTAAAAGATAAAAAGAAGGGAAAGAAATCAACCTCACGTGAAGGAGAAGTTGTACAGTCCCTTGTGACCGACTATACTTTTCCCTTACGAAAAATTGACCAGACAATTCCGAGGGGAACACTGGTCATTTATCCGGCCGTTGAAGGTAGCCAAAACAAGAATAAGAGAAGAGTGTCAAAAGGCTTTTCTAGAGCTATCGAAGAGTTTGTTACAGCTTCTAAGGAGTCGAAGAGGCCATTGGTGCAGGTGAAAAATGCTAGTTCTCGTCATGGGGCAGAGAACTCACAAGGGTCACATAAAGAGCTTTCGCGTGATCATCTTCGTGTCTCTCAAGAAAGGGGGATTTTGACGGCAAATGTTCAAGAACCGATGACCTTGACCTCAAAAGAGCAAGATATGTTCTTAGAGGAGACAAAGCCTTTGGCACGGGTGTCGGTGTTCAAAAGACTCGAGGCAACGTACGTTAATTGGTGAAGCCTCTAGGCCGTCAGTATTCCAAAGATTGGAGGGAGACATTAAACCAAACAAGGTGATTCTCGAGTCCAAGAAGACCAAGAAGTGAAAGGTAAAAAAGGGAAAACAGCCCAAGCCCATCATCCTTGGCTCGGCTAAAGTCAAAACCATGAGGAGCAGTCTCCGGATTTCATCCCAATAGTTTAGCCCAAATGTACTTATGAATTCTCACATACAAAGAGTGAGCTTGTGAGAGATAATTAGGCTGTCATGAACTACGAAAGGCTTGATCCCCTAAACACACATAGTAGGGGTATGTAGGCAGTCTAGTCGATCTATAGGCTAGATGCAGCCCACCGCCAAAAAAAAAAAAAACAGGGTTCGCAAATGATAGTCAGATTGTTTAGGAAACCCTTCCTAGAAGGTGGGCCTGGATGATTTGAGTGATGCGGTAAAAAAAATCCCGATTTGCGGTAAAACGCAAAGATGGACGTAAAAAATGTCCGTGATTGAGGCACCCTGAAGCCTATGTGAAAAATGGGTGTCATGAAATGAACTACGAAAGGCTTGATTCCTACAAAGTGGGTACGTAGGCAGCTTAGCTACTCCAAAAATGTTAAGCGCAGCCACAAAAACAAACAAAATATCTGCTTTCCTCGACAGGGAAAAAAAAAGGGGTCAAATTCTCTGCTTTTGTAGTCATCTGAGTGTTGTTTCGACTACGGAAAAAAATTAAATATGGACCGGGAGCTCTTTGTGGTCCGACTTCTCCACAGATCTTCTTTGCGGATACTTACGTGTGAATAGCCGTTTCTGAAAATGGGATGTGAAATCAATACTTACGTGTGAATATATACACGTACGTACGTACAGGAGGTATGCACCATATATATATACACTCATTTGTGGGGAGGGGGGATCCGAAAAATAGAGTGCCGTAACCAGAAGAAAAAAAGGAGAAAAGAGAGTACAAGGAGAGATTGCAACAGCAAACACAAACTGCTAAAGGTATAGATCTCCACTTTATACTCCATTCCGGCACTTGGTAATGCGTTATAGGCTCGAAAGTTAAAATTTCGCCTAGGGTCAAAACTTGTAGTCGGGTTGCCGATCCTAAGGGATCGATCCAAGACCCCATAACCAAAAGAGGTCATTCACTCGAGCCCTCACAAATTAATGACTTTCAAACAGAAGTCCCAGAATGTTCATACAAATATAAGTTGGGCATAAGAAGAGGGGAGGGTTACAAACTAAAGTAACCTGAACCGGAGCAATGATGAAATAAGTGCTCTGAAAACTCAAAACAAAAAAAACAAAAAAAAAAACCATCCAATTCCAAGGTGATTCAAGCCAAATTAAAAAAAACACAGAGGCTCGATTACCAGGAAAGCACTCATACAAAAAAATCCACAAATTGGAGAAAATTGTGTCGTCTACTCCCAAATGAATATGCTCAAACTTGACTCGGTATATGCCGAACGCAAGTCCAAAACCCAAATTACCAGGTTTGACAAATCAGTCTCAAATTACACCCAATATCTGATCGCCCTCGATGACCCCTCAATGGCTTCGCTTCTGACTTCGGATGGCGCTCACTCTCCCACAACTTCGACGGTCACCAATATGATGCCGAGACAACCTTCAAGTTCATGATGAGCTTCGAGGAAAAGTGCACAATAAGGTGCCTTTCCGGCGCCTCTCGATCGCTCAACTATGAAACCGGCAAGCCCATGACCCGAGTTCTCAAGCCTATGCCATGCCATCTACCACCGAAGGTCGACAACTTCCTCTAAATAATGGTCGAAACGGCCTCGAATGCCCGACAATGAGGAGTACAAAAACAGGCCTGAAATCATGCTTTTACGAAGGGAGAACAACTGCTCAGGCAGTCAAGTTACGGGTTGTGATATGAACAGCTCGAGATGTATCCCTGACCATGACAAGTTGGGTCCAAAAGAAGGGTATGCAAGGAGTATGTCGGAAGAAACAATGGCAAAATCAAAGCTCTGTGATGGCCGCAATGGATACCAGAAGTTGGCCTCTCGACCATATTAGGGTCATTCCTGCACAACATGTTATTTTTGTGCGCTCCTCAAACACCCGATGATAATCCTTGTGTGCCCCCAAATCAATTTACCAATATTATGCAATAGCTACTACAGCCCAAGTCCCACAAATGCACCTGAGGATTGATCGAGTCAGCCTCGAACACCACGCAAAAGAAGCCAAAAGAAAGTATATATATATATATATATATATATATATATATATATATATATATATATATATATATATATAACAAAAATATATATATAGCAGTCAAGTTGGTGATGCTTTCGTGAACACCTCAGAATGCATCTAAGCATAAAGACAGTTGGGATCAATACAAGTGCAAAGAACGTGTCCAAACAAAGAGCAACAAAAACGGAGCTCTGTAGCAGTAGTGGCGGGGCTGTCAATTTGATATGTTCATGTTGTTTCTGCGAAAGGGTTGCCCAGCAGCCCACTTTAAAGCTCTATTGCGTTTAGCTCAGAGCATATCAAAGCCAACAAAAACTTGTGATTGATAGAGGAAATCACAAGGAATGTGAGAAACAAAAAAAAAATTAACAAAAGCAGGGCTCTGTAGCAGAAGTGGCAATGCCCGAAAGATGACTGCCGACATCATTTTTTCTGCAGTCTTTCCTATGTTGCTAAGCTATGCATAAGTGCAAGGGTAGCTCAAATGACACGTCGAATTGGAGGTTGCAGCAGCGTTGGATTAGACGTTGCTACAACGTCCAATGTGACGTTGCATTTGTTGGGGGAAATTGCCCAAGTGAAGGGGATCCGACGTTGTAACAACGTTGGGCCAGACGTTGTTGCAACGTCGGATCGGACGTTGTACCCTGGATCCCAACGGGCTCCGTCGGGCTTAGCAACGTTTATTTGGACGTTGCTGCTACCTCCAAATCCCCAAGGGCGGGCTTAGCAACGTTTATTTTGACGTTGTGACTACTTCCAGGTTTCCACAACCAACCACCCCTATAAAAGGGAATGAGGACCTTGAATAACTCAACACAACAATTCCACATTCTCGTTCCTTCCACATTTTCAATCCTTCCATGGAGCCGGTTACATCTGGAGTAGTAGGCTCCACGGGCAGAATTGATTATGCAATCGAAAGGGTTCGGTACCCAATGCCCCCGGAGGAGTCCAAATGTGCTTGCAGCAGTCCAGGATACAGAGGCATGCATTCATGCGCGTTGTTTCAGGTCGTTTGTGAAAAAGAGAATCACATTTATGCACCCTTGCGGCTCGGGTGTCTTGAGTGCAATGATTTTCATCCTGGCATTCGTGGAGCCTACGAGTGGAAGGTTGGAGATCTTCTGCTTCAACATATCCAGTCATTCTTCGCCGATGTAAACAGAGGTGACCACGCTGATGTGGCTCAAACGGCAGGGATACTTGTGAGGGGAGCAAATAAAGAGGTTGGAACCTTTCCATTCAATGAGTTAAAGATTAAAATCATTCCGAAGACGAACTAAGAATAGCCTTGTCGATATGAAGAAAAAATTATGTTGTTATCGATGTTGTATTTGTTAGTTGTGGTAATGCCTCGATGTATATAATTTGTTAGTTTTAGTAATGCCTCGATGTGTAATCTGATCGTTATCTATGATGTGAAGCGTTTGCATGTGATTGTTTGTTGTTGTGATCGGGTAGAAACCATTGAAAATAATAACGCAAACAACACGAAATACACAAATATAGCATACCGACAAAATATGAAATGTATGTCATAAACAAAGGGACTATAATGTATCTACTGCAGAGATCGAATGTAGCCCATGAAATGCTCATACATCTGGTCTAGTTGGGGATGCCCGACCAATGCCTGAATGGCCTAGGTCATCTCGTCGACTCAGGCCTGGCGCGCAGTAGTCTCAGCATCAACCTCATCCCCATCCCCATCTTGTCCGATGTCATTGTCTGGGTGGGTAGGCGCAGCCGGAGGAGCACCAGGTAGTACCACTGTCGTGGGCATCACATGACCTCGACTCTTCGACTGGAACCAAGCGAGATAGTCAGCTGAGACGCCTCCCTGACAGCTCTCGATCGTCCTCCGGTGACAGGGTAGAATCTCTCATCGTCCTGATCTGCCCAACGGTGGTGTTGCATACCAAACGTCACGATGTAACGCCTCTGCGGGCGAAACGGGCGCTGCACGAAGGACGGAGGAATGACGGCCAATGGCTGCTCTTGCACGCGGCCAAACTGTCAGAGCACCTTGTCCGGCATGTACGGCTCAAAGATGCCACCGAATCTGAGGGTGCCTCGATAGTTGGAGGAGCGAAACTGACCAGCGAAATTCAGGTCTCTGCCGAAAGGCATCCACTCGACATATGTTCAAAAAATGATATAAGGGAAACAATCTTACTCGACATATGTAGTTAAAATCAAAGAAAGTGAGAAACAGGTTACCTGATTGATGGTCATGCGCTCAAGCTGTGCTCGAAGCATCTTCTCCTTCTTGCGCCTCGCCTTGTCGTTCCCCCTCGTCTCGGCCTTCGACGGGTCGAATCGTTCCATGTATCGTGCCATTTATCGGGGATCATCAGCAAGTGCATCCTTGTCCGAGCGAAGAGGACCCGCAAAACAAGGGATGTACGACCAGATCCATGCTTGAAAATTATAAACCATTAGAGCACTTATTAAATGTAACTCGCAAGTAGAGGAACGTATTTACAGTATTAAAGAAACATGTTACCTGCAAACAGTGCATCACACCCACGTAGGCCCCTGACATCGCCTCTAGTGGCCTCCCCTAATCCCCGGTAAAGGAAGGCAAGCACTCCTGCTCCCCAAGCTAGTCTCTCGGAGTACGGCAAATCCCAAACTAGCCCGAACAATGAGAAGTGTACGCGGCTCTAGGACTTGTCGATAAAGAGCATTGAACCCAGCAACGTAGCTAAGAAAGAAACGACGAGGTCGTGCTGCCACTCTACACTTTCTGGCACTACGCCATCTGAGGTACGGTCGGGCCACTGATCCCGACGGTAGCCGTGCCTCTGCTCCCACCAAGCCGTCAACTCTGGGATGGCCCAACAACAAGCCCTCCTATGCTTCTTCAGCAAGGCCGAGGTCCAACCAAATAACTCCTGCAGTAGAGGCTCTAGCTGTAGTGGAAGATAGTCAGGGAGAGGCTCGCAAGGCAGTCCCTCGATCGGTAGCCCCATCAGACAGGCGACGTCGTGGAGAGTGATGGTCATCTCGCCCCATGGAAAGTGGAAAGAGTTCGTCTCCGTCTGCTAGTGCTCAATGAACACAGTCAACAACTGGGCATTCACCCCGTCCCAGTTTAAATCAAGCAGCCCCAGTAGACGAGACTGAGCTACCGCCTGCACCCATATCCCAAGACCCTCGTACATGTAGCACCTGAACGGACGGAGGTGTGAAGCCCGATGATGAACCTTCAGCAATTTATGCCGATAGGTCGGGTCCGTCCATAGCCGGTGATCCCTATGTTTCCTAAACGAGACCAAAAGATCTCCTGGAGGCAAGTCACCATCAGGGTGCTCATCGTCCCCCTCCTCCTGCTCGCCCCCCTCCTCCTCCTGAGCCTCCACCCCATCCTCAGGCGCCGCATCCTGTGGCGCCTAGGGCGGCCCCTCACCATCCACCTGAGGAGCCTCCTCGTCCTCACCAGCCACCTGATGGTCCTCCTCATCCTCCTCGTCACTCTCGTCATCGAGGTCCTCCTGCTCGCACTGAAGATCCTCCGCTATATCCGCCTGCTCCTCATGTGTGTCATCCGCCCCCAAAGCAGGTGTGAGGGAGTCAGTTGTTGCTGCGATGACCGCAGCCTAAGCAGCGTCTCCATGAGCGTGTCCGGAGGTACTGGCAACAGCCCTTGCATCTGACGCCGTCTGCGCTAACGGAGGTACTGCCAATAGATAATGTGCTGAGGGCACCACAGTACTCAAGTGGAAGAACGTACCGTTAGTGTCTGTATCGTCCTCCGGCCTCCGCTATGTCGGGTATGTATCAGGCTGAACCGCCGTATCTCTCATGGTCAAAGTCTCTTGCTCCGCAAGAGCCATGAGATCTGACACCGTCTGCGAAGACGAGTCAGTGATGATGACCTCCTCCGAATCGGCGCTCTCTACGGCATGTGAAGGCGCGTTGCGGTCTCGCCCGAGAACGATCCGAGAATCCTATTAATTTTTTGAACTACTATGTAAATATATATTTTCTTTAGTTGAATTTCATATTCACCCCTTTATTAAAATGTGTTATTTCATTCAAGAATTTAATTTTCGATCTGCTTACAGTAGTTCACTGTAAACAACTTCATTTGTAATAATTTGTTTCTATAATTTCTTTTTGTATGTTTCGCCAATTCGTTTCAATGATTTCTTTTTTAACATGTTATTTTGTAACAATTTCTTCTAATGCATGTTATTTTGTAACAATTTCTTCTAATACATAATATTTTTTAACAATTTTTTTTCTATAATTTCGCTTTAGACATTAAAGTAGTTATTTTGTTACAATGTGTCTTAAATATATTGAGCATTCAAATTAAATAAGGTTAACTTATCCGATTCATATGATAAACTTATTCGTTATAAAATTCAACAATTAAACAACAAAATAAAATGAAAAATAAAATAAATAAAGTCAAACTAACCGATGACGTACTCGTCAGGGGAGATACCTCCTACGTTCGCCTCTTCCGGCCAGCACCGGCTCTCCCACCACTGCCACCACCCCCATCACCAACGGTCCTCCCGGCACCACCACCACCACGACCACCATCACCGCCGCGCCCCTCACCTCGGCCACGACCTCCTGGCCCTCTGCCCCCATCACCGCCGCCTAATTCGAGATGACCTCACCCAGCACCTCCTCGGCCGCCTCCACCCACGGACACCATCTCCTCTCCCGCATCTCGCCCAGATCCGCCCTCGCCGACGAATCCTTGGCCTCGTCCCCGGGATCTCACCATCGATCTCGCCTAGATCGGTCGCTCTCTCGCACCCTCGGCCTCTCTCTCTCTCTCTCTCTCTCTCTCTCTCTCTCTCTCTCTCTCGGAGGAATCGCTCTCTCTCCCGAATCGCTCGCGTGTGGAGGAAGAAGAAGCCCAACGTCGGTTTCGATGTTGTGCTTTATATAATAAGCACAACAACGTCGGATTCGACGTTGTGCACAGCTGGACCCATTCAACTTAGAACGTCGGATTCGACGTTGTGCACAACTGGACCCCTTCAACTTACAACGCCAGATTCGGCGTTATGCACAGCTAGACCCTTTCATCGTCGGTTTCGAGGTTGAACCCCTTCAACTTACAACGTTTATTTTGACGTTGTAATTCAAATTACAACGTCAATTTAGACGTTTTAGTTATCTTTTTTTTTGGGAATTGAACTTGGCATATTTAATAAATAAATAAAATACATTGTTTGGACATTTTAAATCGTTGAAATTAACTTGGCATATTTAATAAATAAATAAAATACATTATTTGCACAGTTTAGTTCGTTGAAATTGAACATTTCTTTCATATTTAATAAATAAATAAAATAAATTCCATTGTATTAATGTAGGTACAGTAACATAAAATACATAAATAAAACGATAATACATAATTAATTATGAAAATTATAATACATATTGTACATACGCCGGGCTCTGGGCATCTCTATCTACCAAAAACCCTTCCGACATAGTCAAATATTAAAACGATAATACATATATTACATACCCCGATCTCCGGTCATCCCCCCCCCCCCCCCCTTGAAAATACATATATTACATACATTACATACGACAAGTCTGCAACTACGTGGTGCTAACGGCATTGGGTGTACAACTACCAACGGACTCATCTAGACTGGTAGAGATGTCGATTTGTACGTCGATGAACGCGTACGATCGCAACCTATCGTTTCCCGGACCAACCACCCTCTCAATTACGTACTCTGTAACTTCACGGATATAATCCTGACATACATCAGCGTAGAACATGTCCAGCATTTCCGTAACGACTGTGCCCATCTCAGATAGGTAGGCCTCTCGGTCGTTTCTATAAATCTCCGCGTCGTTGTGGCATCCGAACTCCCCTTGCACCGATCTCCTTGAGCCACTCTGACATGAGATGCGGAAAAGGCAGCATAGGAATGCCCCCTTGTACATCCGGTGTTGGCAGTTGCAGTCGCTGGCATCGGGTGGATAACGGTATTTCGTCCCTCCAATTTGATAGCTGATCCCTTCGGACGTTTCTGCGTCTTTTGTGAAGTAAGTGGGAAGTCTAAGATTGGGGGCCGACATTAGGTAGTAATAGTGTGGAAGGGTTTGTGGTGGATGGAATGTGGGTGTGGGTGTGGGTGGCTTTTATAGGCACTTTAGCATACAACGTTCAATCTAACGTTGCATAAGGTTTTGCAACGTTGGAAGAAACGTTGCATCGGGGAACCCTAGGGTTGGGGTTTAGCAACGTTGGATTAAACGTTGCATAGGGTTAGAAACGTTCGATTAAACGTTTTATGGGGTTAGCAACGTTTGATTTAACGTTGCATAAGGCTGCCTATTCCAACCCTACGCGTAGGGTATATGCTAGGGTTGGAAAGGTTGATAGCAACACTAGATTAAACGTTGCTAGGGTATAACAACGTTGTTTCCGACATTGCAAGTTGACCTTATTATTTTGTCCATGACGAGTTAATTAAACCGATATCCAGTGATTTTGAAAGTGAATATGAACATATAGAGTTAATATTTCGATCTTTTTAGTAGGTTCCATTCAAGCGAAAATGAAAATGATTGCAAATGTGACGTTCAGAAAATAAACAACATGGAAATAAAATGCGATATTTCCTGTGCTTACAGTTGCAAATGTGACGTTCAGCTGGCACATTGTGCCTCGTCACTCTAATTGTGTAACGGGTGCCATCTGAGAACTCAACTGTCTTCACGAAACTGTACGGAGTTGAAGGCATGGTAGAGGGTTTTTTGGGTGTTGGCTGTTTGGTGTGATAAAGTGGAGGGGGGACCAATGGGGCCTTATAGGGTGGCCCCAATTACAACTTCTCAACGGACGTTGTAATTGGGAACGTTCCCTAATTACAATGTCCATTCCGACGTTGTAATTGGGGGATGTTCCCAATTACAACGTACATTTAGACGTTGTAATTGGGGAATGCTCCCAATTACCACGTCTGAATGGACGTTGTAATTGGGGAATGCTCCCAATTACAACGTCTGATGTGACGTTGTTACGATTGACACATAGAACGCGTAATTGACGTCATGTATGGTCCTGCCCTTATATACCTCCACCATCAGACCGAATGAATGCATCCCTTTACCTCACAATTCAAGACAATAGTTAATATTTCATTCGTAGATTTGAAAATGTCATCCTCAGAAAGTGAAAAAGCGATGGAGGTGGTACAAGTCGCCCCTCCCCCCCCCCCCCTCCCCCACGACGAAGCAATGTCATCCCACAGGTAAAATCCTTTGGCTGTATTATCCGTCTCTATGTATTTTTCCATTATTTAACCCAAAGTAAATATATACCATTTAATTAATATCAAGTGCATGTACGTTGTTATGCCTTTATCTAGTTTCGAGACTTTACATGTACGTTGTTATCCCGAAACGAAATGGTCAACCATTTCAAGAAACTCGGCATGAAGAACAACATGGTCTTAGTAATCAACCGATCGTGGTCGACCGCTTCAAACCGATCGGGTGGCGTGTTGTTTGCGTGTGAGCAATATGGGGTGTTTCGTAGAAGGGGAAAGCAGATTCGCAGCACGCAGAGCAAACTAAGCAACTGCCCGTTCTCCTTACTCGGTCATGAGGGGGGGGCCGAGTATGTGGACGATGACCGTGCAAAATGGAACGCACAACCATGGGCTCCCTCAACGATTGAAGGGTCATGCTTACGCGGGAAGAATGACACCACGGGAGAAGAAAATGTGCAAGTGGATGAAAGACATAGGAACTCCGCCGAAGGCCATCTCGTATGGGCTACGACAAGCAGATGCGAATAGCGTCACCTCAGCGCGATCACTGGAGAACACCCTCAACAAGCTCGCCGTTGAAGAGAGAGGAATTCGAACGATGACCCAAGATACCCTCCATCGTCTCCGAGAAAGGGGCTACTACTACGAATTCAGGAGGAGCCCAAACGATGACAATGTATTGAATGACCTTTTTCTCGCACACCCGGATGGGATTCGTCTCTTGAACAAATACCCTTACGTCGTCGTCATGGATAGTACGTACAAGACAAACGCGTAAGTACTATATCCTATGTCTTCGTACATTTCTTCCATATATGGTGATATGCTAATGTGCGTACGTTGCGCCACCGCGTCCACAGGTATAACATCGCGCTGTGCGAGATAGTCGGCTTAACGCCAACGGGAAACAACTTTTGTATCGCATATGCCTTTATGGCTCACGAGGACACGGACACGTACACTTGGGTGCTCAACAACCTACGTGTTATTTTTCAGGGTAAGGTGCCCGATTCGATCATGACAGATCGAGAGCTAGGCCTTCTGGCTGCACTTAGGGCCGTCTTCGACGGCCCTATGCGAAGACACAACTTTGAAGATTACAAAAAATCTGGAACTTTCAACTCTATTCAAGAATCAGGTGTGGGGTTTATTCTCGTCTTCGACGGAGGAGTCGTTCCAGAGGCGGCGTAGATATCTTCACGCCCAATGGCAGCCCTTTCCCGGGGTCATGGGTTATCTGGAAACAGTGTGGCTCATCCAACGGACGAGCCTTGTCAAATGTTACACCGACCACGTCCTGCACTTTGGAACGAGGACAACCAATAGGTACGCATATTGTTTTCGTCGTTACCCTTGTCACTCCTTTACTACATTTCGACAGTCGTTCACATCAAACACATGATGCATCGTGTAGGGTTGAAGGCCAACATAACATAAAGTGTTGAAGGAAGCATTACACTCGTCTACTGGTGATTTCTGTGTCCTGGTGGATGCCATTCATCGGGTGAATGAATGTGAGGTGCACGAGATCCAGACTGTGTTGGAGATAGATCATTTCAAGTGGCCAACTAACGCACACGAAGTCCCCTTATTCGATCAGATTAAGCACGTGGTTTCAAAGAAGTGTTTCGAACTTCTCTACGGTCATTGGAGGAAAGTTGTCGACAAAACAGTAGCTTCAGAGTGCGTCGACCTTCATTGGAGAATATGCTATAGGATACCTTGTGTGCACGACGTTCGGCGTTTTGTTGATGAAGGAGTTCAAATAACACCTGACGACATCCACCCATTTTGGATGGATCTGACGTGGGATGAATCAGAAAATGCGATCTTACCCTATGCATGGTCGGCTTCGTACACTGCATCTAATGAAGCTTGTGACTCTGATTTGCACCCACCGGAGCGGGGTAGCATACGGTCAAAGGGCAGACCTAGTGGTAGGTGGAACCCGTGTAGAACGAATCCCTTGCTATCTGAGCAAAATCGGGAGAATTTTAAAAGGGAGGAAGCCAGATCAGGTCTACATGGTAGGGACCGACAGTCCGGACATCCGTCTGACGCACAGTATTGGGGATTTAGCTTGGGAGACAACAATGTGGACCCTTTCATGTTCAAGCACATTGCAGCAGCCGTCAACACCGTGGGAGATGGTCACTACGGAAATTGAGCTTTGGCGCAGCTGATGTTACGGCCAGCGGAGGCACGATTCGCGGATATGAAAGGGTTATTGTGCAACCATCTGGAGCATAACGATCACTTTTACGCTGGTTGTTACATGAGAGGGTATTCGGTCCTAGAGTTTGTCGAACTGCAGAGTTACTCCGGCAGAGTGGGAGGTGACCGGAGATACTGGATCGAGTTGCCGATCATGGGTGTTGTGTTCGAAACCGTCTACCAGGTGCCCCTTGTCGTCTTATCTTGGCACTTGCCCTTCACATGCCTCTCTATGTACACCGAACAACCAAATGACACACCTCATGAGGCCATACTGGGCATGGCATGCATCGGGAACCAAGATCATTTCGCAGCGGTGAGTATGATCTCGCTCCAACCGTAAATTAACTATCATTAATTACCTCACTTAACATTATACTATACTTTTTGCCCTTTTTACAAATATGGTTACATCCCAATGCCCCTTTACCTCCTCCAACGCATGAATGGACGACATACCATCAACCGAGCGTCAACGGATGGGATACTCCCTTCCAAAACCAATTTGATAGATTTAGATCATTGCGGATTCAGGAAGGTCGCCCTCTACACCATGTTTATGAGTCATGAAAGTTGGAATTATCCGTGTCGTATTTGTTTGTTTTCTTGTCTATGAAGTTCAGAGTTGAAAGTTGAATGTTTGGTGTTATGAAGACGTAGAAACAATATAAAAAAAGCAATCATTCATCCAAAATAAACATCAGTTGGCCCCATATCTCAAATTACAAACGGGTTTTAATGTTACATTTCAACAAGGGTTGATGAATTAAACGGAACAACTACCGACCGACTCTTCAGGAATGTTTGGGTATATACTAATCTACACCTGCTGGAACGCATATGTCGTCATCAGATCTTGGGTAGGGCGCACTACTGTATCAACTGCATACTGTGCTACTCTACGACAGAGCGACAGAGACATGTCGTCGTACAAAACGATCATATTATCCGTTATCTGCTCAATCATCCGTGTATAGTACGATGCAGGGTCGTCGTCACACTCCTGACACCCGAACTGCAACTGTGTTGACATCTCCAGCATGTGGGAAACCTGCACAGAAAGTAGATTGCAACGAAAATAATGTGTATAGTTCATATGCTTGCAGTTGCAAGCATCCTCCTTAGGCGGACGAGGGTGTCTCCCATCATTGAACTTGGCATATTAGATAAAGGAATTTGGGCTTGATGCCATTATGTGTGTTTCATGTAAGCTAGTAACGCAAATGTTGATGTATTTATAGATGGCCTAATTAGCAACGTCCAATTAAACGTTGTTATGGGAGTTCACATTGCTGCAACGTTTAATGTAACGTTTTAACAACGTCATATTTGGCATTGTAGTAAGGAAGCCTCACAAAAAACGAGAAAGGATTTCCCACGATAAATTACGCCATGCGAGGGTCGAAATTACAACATCTCGTTTGACTGAAGAAGAAATGGCGGCCGGTAACACACCAAGACCTTTCTTCTCGGTCACAGGGAGAAGATGAGACTACTTCCCGGTTTCGTCGGGATTTGGGCTTGATCCCAACGGGCTCCGTCGGGCTTAGCAACGTTTATTTGGACGTTGCTACAACGTTAAATTTAACGTTGCTACTACCTCCAAATCCCCAAGGGCGGGCTTAGCAACGTTTATTTTGACATTGTGTCTACTTCCAGGTTTCCACAACCAACCACCCCTATAAAAAGGAATGAGGACCTTGAATAACTCAACACAACAATTCCACATTCTCATTCCTTCCACATTTTCAATCCTTCCATGGAGCCGGTTACATCTGGAGTATTAGGCTCCACGGGCAGAATTGATTATGCAATCGAAAGGGTTCGGTACCCAATGCCCCCGAAGGAGTCCAAATGTGCTTGCAGCAGTCCAGAATACAGAGGCATGCATCCATGCGCGCTGTTTCAGGTCGTTTGTGAAAAAGAGAATCACATTTCTGCACCCTTGCGGCTCGGATGTCTGGAGTGCAATGATTTTCATCCTGGCATTCGTGGAGCCTACGAGTGGAAGGTTGGAGATCTTCTGCTTCAACATATCCGGTCATTCTTCGCCGATGTAAACAGAGGTGACCAAGCTGACGTGGCTCAAACGGCATGGATACTTGTGAGGGGAGCAAATAAGGAGGTTGGAACCTTTCCATTCAACGAGTTAAAGATTAAAATCATTCCGAAGATGAACTAAGAATAGCCTGGTCGATATGAAGAAAAAATTATGTTGTTATCGATGTTGTATTTGTTAGTTGTGGTAATGCCTCGATGTATGTAATTTGTTAGTTTTAGTAATGCCTCGATGTGTAATCTGATCGTTATCTATGAAGTGAAGCGTTTGCATGTGATTGTTTGTTGTTGTGATCGGGTAGAAACCATCGAAAATAATAACGCAAACAACACGAAATACACAAATATAGCATACCGACAAAATACGAAATGTATGTCATAAACAAAATACGAAACAATCTATATTAGTAAGGGAAACAATCTTGTCGGTATGCTATATTTAGTATTTTGTTTATGACATACATTTCGTACTTTGTCGGTATGCTATATTTCGTATTTTAATTATATCAAATAATTATATTTCATGATATAAATTAGCTTATGAGCACTAAATTTTACCCGTCAACACTCTGTGTAACTAATTGTAACTGAAATTGAATGAATAAAATCCAGCCCCTAAGGCTTTATTTATAGGCTTCATTCCAAGCTAATCTAGGAAAGAAACTCTATCTATATCTAAAGATTAAATAAATGAAATAGATCTAAAAAGGAATTATATCTAAAGTAGATAAATATATCTCTTCCATCTTGATAGATCTTGATAGAATCTCCTCTTGTGGATATCTCCATTGGACTTTGGATAGAACTTTGATTGAACTCGGATACCCTCGAAATCGACTACTGGGCACCACTCGATATTGACTAACATAGGTCGATATCGACCTGGATTTCCTCAGCTTTAGCTTCTTGACTCGATCTCGGCTTCCAGGAGACAGATCGACTTGATTCAACTCGATATCGACTTGGCATACTCGATATCGACCTGCTCTTTCCTTCCTTAGTCGATTCTGGCTTTTTTGGGTTGAAATCGACTGGCTTACTCGATATCGACTTAGTGTACTGGATATCGACTTGGTGGTGTCGACTCGATTTCCTCGTTTCCAGCTTGATTTGTCCTGATTCCGCTACTCCTTGACCTCAGATTTTCTGTAGTTGACTTCGAGATTTTCTACCTTTCTCTAAAATGCTGTAAAATGCCTCGATTTCTGCGAAATTAAACAGAAACTGGTGTAGATTTCATAATTGGAAAATAAACATAAACTACATAGATTCTGAACTATTCTAGCCCAAATGCATTAAATGTATGCAGAAAACGATATAAAAGTAAGTATAAAACATGGCGAATTAGGCTCACAATAGTACGCATAAGGATTTTCTATTTTTATATGTAGTGAGAGTGGCAACCTAATAAAGTCTAGGATAGAATTTTACTATTAAAAAATACATTTTTTCAAACTCATTTTACAAAGAAATACAAATATACACTTTATTTGATATAAATAGCATGAAAAGTTCTCAAATGTAAGATGAAAAAAATTTCCCTTTTTTAAGGGAAGTAACACATGTATTTTCCAAAATCAAGAAGTTAGCCTAGATTTTCTTTTTATAGAGAAATTACTTAGATGTTTTTCCATTTATAAAAAATTAGGTGGACAACCTTGAACGGACATAAAACAATCTATGAATAGGTGCAATTATATACAATGACACCCTCGATTTAGAAAAATATTTACTAAAATAAAATATTTATTAAAAGGCCAACTTCATCGAAGATTAAAAAAATTAAATCACTAATTTTAGAATAATATATTGCAATTAAATTTCCAATACATATGTTCTTAACATAGTTAAATAAAAAAAATCAATATGGTTTATCAAGTGTATATAAATGTTTGAGAATAATATTATTGTCTGTTTTTTCCGTTAATGAGGGTAGAGTAAAGCGTTAGGTAAATCAGACTTAATGGTAATAAACAAGGTGAACTTTAATTATTTCACCAAGAGAAAGAGCAAAGGCAGATATTGAACCTGAAACCTCTAATTAACCCCCCTTATTCCTTACACTTTAGTCACATCATTAGAGGCATTATTGTTTGTTTTCTGCTTTCTAGTTAAAAAAAAAAAGGTAAACCGCATAAAACCACCCCTTAAATATGACATGTTGATCAAAACCACCCATTAAATTTAATATTGCAGAAAACCATCCTTTATATAGCTTTTGTTTGCCAAAAATCACCCCGCCTCTATGTGAATTTAGATTTTCGTTAACTGTCTTTGAAAAAAACAAAATTACCCCTATACATTTTATTTTCTTGTCACCACTCACCCTCCGCCATTCTTTCTGTACATATGCACAACTCCACATACACTTATTTAATTGAAATTATTCAACAACTCTTACGGTCCTATACTAGACCACCTTCAACCAATGCCTAAATCTCTCCACAACTGTTATGCGAGACCCCCTTCAATATCGTCTCCCTATTTGATAAGGGTATTTTGGTAATTTACTTATTTTTTCTTCTAAAACATAACAAAATAAGAGATAAGATGGTTTTGGGCAAACAAAAGCTATATAGGCAATATTGAATTTAAGAGGTGGTTTTGAGCAATATGCTCTATTTAAGGAGTGATTTTCTACTCTGGCATCCAAACCGTTACACCTCATGCAATGGTTCCTACTACCTCGACACATACACATGGAACTTGATAGGATAAACCGAAACTTCCTATGGAACAAAGGTCTCAACCACAAACCACTTATTAGTTGGTTTGAGGTCTGTAAGGGCAAATCACATGGTGGGCTGGGCATTCGGAGCTCTGAAGATATGAACAAAGCCCTTCAACTGAAACTGATATGGAAAATCCTAGCAGAGCCAACAAATCCTTGGGTTACCATAATTAAGGAAAACTACCTGAAAAACCAGAGCATACTACAGTACCATAAAAAGGGGGGAAATCGTGGCAATGGAGACAACTAACTGGATTGATCCCTTTATTCAAACAAGGACTACGCTGGTCCATTGGTGATGAAAACATATTAAATTCGGGAACGATCACTGGATAGGTGCATCTCCTCTCATTGACCTCGTAAATGACACATCGCTTATTGACCCAAGTTCTGTGGTCTCAGACTTTTTATCTCTGAGGAAGTTTTGGGACCACCGTAAGTTACTATCCACATGCCACAACATTTTCCCAATGACACTATCGACATAATAAAATCCTCTCCAATACCAAAAAAAAAATCCATATGGACAGACTATATTGGAAATGGAGTCAAAATGGATGGATTAGCCCAAACTCGGCAATACAGATGATCGATGAACAACTTAAAAAGACACCAGAAATCAGATATGACATGGATATGGAAACTAGATGCACCAGCCAAGGTCAAAACCCTGCTATGGAAGATCACAAAAAAACGGACTACCAACCTCAGCAAAACTTTCCTCAAGGGGTGCTGGTGTCCCCACAACATGCCCACATTGTGACTCAAATTACGAAGACCTACCACACTTACTATGGGATTGCCTAACCTGGACCCCAGGATAATGATAGCATTGAACAACAACTTCTCTCAAGGAACTGACTTAAACAACACATTAAGAGACGTAAAGGAAAAAATTGGCACCAAAAAATTCACAAAGTTAGCTTTTACGTGGTGGGGTATCTGGTACTCGCGCAATAAATCACTATTCGATGACAAAAAATCTAGTATACAACAAACAATAACCTTCATCAAAGACAATATAATCCTATGGCACACCTCAAAACAACATGATGAAGGATCGAATGACAATGTACCTCTGTATAACAACCAAGACCCACGACAATTATCCAAACGAGCATGGCGCAAGGCACATTGGAGAATGCCTCCTCTGGGGTCTTTGAAGCTCAATTTTGATGAAGCTTACTCTCTTAGTCTCGGAGCCACGTTCGGCTACATAATCTGAGATAACATAGGTCATCCTATCTACTATGGGGTTGGGCCGTCTCCTATTGCTTTTGTCTCAGGCGCTGAGGGTATGGGGCCCTGGCATGGTGTTAATGCGGCACGACAACTCAACATAACAAAACTGATTATCGAAGGCGATAACCTCACCATAATCAACAGCCTCAAGGGTTGTGGCAAACCATCGGGAGATTCCGAAATGATTGTCTCTGACAGTCGAGTCTCTCTTGGTTTCTTCCAATCCATTGAGATTTGTCACGTCTTTCGAGAAGCAAACCGAGTTGCGGACCATTTATCGCACCTCCGACTTGTTCTCTCTGATTCACAAACACCTGACGATAATGTGCTACATAATTACATTCGTATGGATGCCCTTGTCAAATGAGGTCGTCTCATTGCCAAATTATTTCTGGTTCAAAAAAAAAGTGGTTTTCTACCGTTAAGCCTAAAAAAAGTGTTTTAAGGATCAGAGAGGTGTGGCAAACCTAAGAGGCCACTTGAAACGCATATGAATCATCACTTCTCCGACCATGGAAACCCTACCCCGGATCCCTGCCGCCTTCAACCCAACCTGAACCCTGGCCACCGGCCTGAACTCCGACAACCCAAATCCGCCCAAAAATCCATCGGATCCGCCATCAAAAGCAAAAATCGAGCCAGATTAAGCCCTATTCAAAAGCCATTATCACCAAATTGGGGAAAAAAACTAAATCCTTCATAAATCCCATCCAGGAAAGGTTCACAAACAAGAGGGAGAAGAAAAACAGATGGTCTAAAGCCATCAAAACTCAAGCAAAGAGATACAAAAACAAAAGAAGAAGATCATGGAGATTCAAAAGAAGTAAAAGAAAAATGTGTTATTGTTGGTGTAGGTCCTTCCGGGTCTGGCGGTGGTGGATGTCGGCGTTGGAGGCGGGAGGTTTCCGGTGGACGGCGAGTTCCCTTCCCGGTCCCGGTGGCGTGGGGTGCTGGGGTGCGATTTCGGCTCACTTCTTTCGGCCTCAGGTTCTGTTCTGACACCTTTGTTCCGGATTGCATGTATCAAGTTCTCTCTCCCTTTCAATCTTTACAAAGATATATGTCTGGTTTACTGTCAACCTAATGAAAAGTTGGTTGTGTATTATCTCCTACATACCCTTGAAAATATATGTGTACCTGAGAAAAAAATTGAGGTTGATAAGTTCAATATCCTCTATCGAAAGGTTTATACTCTTTCTGTGGTGCCTACTGTCTATAATTCCAAAATTAGAATGGTAAGTCTAGAAAATTATATTCACTTCTGGATGAAACACATTCTACATATGATTTGGTTATGCGAAAAATGTTCTTTATGCCTGAATCTGCGTGTGCTGTATTTGAGCCCCAAGCAAGTGTCTTGCCTTGAAAAAACAATCCATATTGACAAAATTAGGAATCCAGACCGAAATGACAAGCACAACCTACTGACTCCTGGGTCAAAGATGACCACTCTTGAACCAAGAAGAAAATATGTTGCCAAATCTGGGTGTTTTGAACAAAAGACCCCAGGTTTGAAAACTGCCTATTTAATGTTACAGTTTCTTTCGATGATCTACTTTTGGTTTGAAATACTACAAAGCCCAATTGAACATTTTAACTTTGAATCTAGCAGAACGAAAGGGAACCCTTTGATTCAAAAGAACCCTATGGTGAAGATCCCTCAAAGGAATGGAATCCAAAGTAGGAAGATCACAAATGAACAAACGAAAATCGAACAAGAAAATGAAAAACCTATTGGTGGAACAAAGCAGAGAAAAGACATGAGGGGGCTAAATTTGAATCCTCTTAGCCCTCTTTTCGATCCAATGAATCAAGAGCGGAGATCAAGAATGAGAAATCCCAATATAAGAAACTAAATTGGGAAGGACCAACAACTGCAAATCAGGTACCCTCGGTCCAAAATTTCACTCATGCGACCCTATTGTATTTTCTTTGAATGGTTTGGGCACCATCGATCCTTTAGTATAGAATCTGTAATGAACTACGGGAACGACATGAAAAGATTAATCCACTACAACGAGGACCTATGCATAAAATGCTTGGGGAATGCAAGAAAAAAATCTTAATAGAAAATATTACAGGGATATGAACTGTTTAGAAAGGATAAAAACATATTTTGAGAATCAAAACCAAAACCAAGAAGAAGAAATGATGTTTGGAAAAAAAATATCCTATCTTTTTTCAAGGATATCGAAATGACTAAATTAAGCTACACATTTTGCTTTGCAAAACTCTTGTTAGTGAATAAAACCCACCTAGAAAAAGAAACCTTGACAAATAAAAAATTGACCAAGATTTATGAAAACTGTTTAAAGGTAAATCCTACTTCTAGGATTTATTTCAATCCTACTATGATTATAAGAGAAGTGATATATCGAACCCAAAGAGACCGAACGAGTATTGAGACTCAAAGAGAAACAAAAACAAATTTGGAAAACATGCATAAACAAATCCAACTCATCCAAATAGAACGAAAAAGGATATGGAAAAAACATGTATATATAAAATCACAACAAGAATACCAAGAAACAGAAAAGGAAAAAAATGACTCAAAGTATATCTATCAAATAAATAAAGATTAGTACATGGAATGTGTGCGGAATCGCACGTAAAAATCTCTGGACTAAAATTGACACTTTTTGTAAAATAGAAAACATTCAAGTGATGGCGCTCATAGAAACCAAAACAGGTCGAATGTCGGATGAAAAAAATTGGCGAACACCAAGTTTTGATGCAATTGAATGGATCCCCGCGATAGGTCGGGTCGAGGGTATATGCGTTCTATGGAAAAATCACCAACAACATAATGAGAAAATTGAAATCGTTTGAAAGGAAAAACGATTTGTTTCGCTAAAAGTCTCACTCCCCCGCATCTCTTTCTCTTTCTTTCTTTATATAATCTATGCTTCACCAAATGAGGCAGACAAAACTCAATTAAAGGACAAGCATTTCTTCAAATGGCCCAATTGGATGCGGGGAGACGCAGCTGATCGAGATAATAGCAAGTTCAGCTCCTTCCATCGTGACAAAGGCCATCTGATGGAGGAGTGTCGAACGTTCAAGTAGTACTTGGAGTACCTGGTGTCATGAGGATTTCTAAAGGAATTCATCAAGGATTAATCTGGTCCTTCCGATTCTCGACAAGACAGGCCCAAGAGCGAAGAAACACCACCCGATCCGGCTGAAGCTCAGAGAAAGGTGATTCATCTCGTCGAGACAAAGATCAAGGGCGACGCTAAGGCACGCCATAACTATCGGAGAAGCTGTCACTCCCTCGAAGTATTCTCAACAGCGGGTAGCGATCAAAAGCGAGCCAAGCCTCGTCACGGGATGCAAATGGCATTTACCGACGCGGATCTTGACAAAGTTCAACACCCTGATAGTGACCCACTAGTGCTGACGGTCGGCATTGGGGACTTCCACATCCGTCGAGTGTTGGTCGATTTTGGGAGCGCGATCGACATTATGTTCTACAGGAGCTTCGAAGGCCTAGGGAGAGATAAGAAGGAATTGATCCCGGTATCTACGCAACTTGTGGGCTTAGGCACACTCCCGGTGTGGCTGATGGGTATGTTGAAAGAGAAAGTACGATTGGGAGGCAAAATCGTCGACGTCGAGTTCTTCGTGATCACCTCGCTTTCATCGTATAACGCGATAATGGGGCGCCCGTGGGTACACGCAACAGGGGCTGTGCATTCGACGCTACACCAGATGATCATATTCCCTCACCAAGACAGAATGGTTCGGATTCGTGCTGATCAAAGAGCAGCTCGGCATTGTATGAGGATAGGAGCACCGAAGGTAGAGGCATACATGGTGCAACAGACCCCAGTGGTTGTAGACGAAGTCGGGGCCCAGCCCGGTGATAAATCAATTGAGGCCCTGAGCAAGATTATGGTAAGTCCTTACGAACCGGATAAATATTTTCTTATCGGTGCAAGTTTGGCAGGTGAAGAAAAGGAGTCTCTAGAAAGCCTCCTTCGACAGAAGAGCGACATTTTTGCTTGGAGTCCATACGAGATGCCTGGTCTCGATCCGAGTATTGCTTGCCACAATCTCAATGTGCGTGAAAATGCTAAACCTATCGTATAAAGGGTCCGACACTCGTCCGCT
Organism: Persicaria tinctoria; assembly: GCA_037127255.1. Lineage (NCBI taxonomy): Eukaryota > Viridiplantae > Streptophyta > Magnoliopsida > Caryophyllales > Polygonaceae > Persicaria > Persicaria tinctoria. Next base: position 67,523,742 of record JBANSL010000013.1, read on the forward strand.
CAACATACGAAAGCCGTGTTATAGGAAATCGACAAGCTGGTGGACGCTGGGGCTGTACGGGAAGTGCATTATCCGACTTGACTCACCAATACCATGGTAGTAAAGAAAAAGAACGGGGAGTGGAGGGCCTGTGTCAATTTTACGGATTTGAATAAAGCTTGTCCCAAAGATTTGTTCCCGCTTCCCAAGATAGATCAGCTCGTAGATGCTACGGCGGGGCATAAGCGTATGAGCTTCCTGGATGCGTATCGAGGGTATCTGTTGTTGCAGGAGGATGGTCAAGTATGAAATAAATATGAAATAAAGTTCAGACTGGCTTCCCTGTCTCAACAAATAAATACAAGACTTCCTCCCGTTGTAGTAAGAGAAAGTCAGGATCGAATCCACGAGGAAGCACGTCAGCAGTTCTCAGGTAGCTGTAAATCTCACAGACAAAGCAGCAGAGAAGACAGAAACACAGAAACAAGGAAAGAAACAGAAATAAAAGCAGAAAAGAACAAACAAAAGCAAAGATCAAAACAAAGACAGAAAAGACAAAGCAAAGCAGAAAATAAAACAAAGCAACAGACGTACTCGATCTCGACAAAGGTCCTACTCGAGATCGACTACCAACAGTGAAGACAGAAACGGCAAAATCGACAATAGTAACTCTAAATCGAGTAAAAGACAGAAACTTTAAAGGCAAATTTCGAACACAGAACTCAAGAATTTCAACGAAATAAATCAATATATAAAAGACTCCCAAGACCAGGGTATCAACACCACAACGATAACCATGCAAAGTAACAAATAAAGGCATAAAAGATCATGCTTTCCATCAAATAACTCTCGTTATTAACAAATAGGCATATAGAGGCTTTCGCATAAACCCTAATTGTTACTAACCCTTTTTCACATAATTAATCCAAGTTGCATTAAGATCACTTTCGCTTCAATAACACAAACAAAGATCACCTTCAACTCTCGCAAAAGAATCATGCTCATAGGGATAGAAGATGAATTGCATAACAAAATCTGACCTTTATCGCGTTGCCTCACATGGCCACCGTCGGGCTCACCCCAGCCCTAGAAGTGGGTGGACTACTCACGCCTCATCGCAATTGCAGACATTGATTGATGAAAAGAAACTTGCATTAAAACTAAATTCAAAGCCTTTACAATCCTGGCAATCAACTTTCGCAGAAAGCCAAAACCCTAAAAACCTTAGAACTCCTAGAACTCTATGTGTAATTGTGTCTCTAAATTGGAATGTATTGGAATGTGATGATTGAAAAACCAGCCCCTAGGGCTTTATTTATAGGCTTCTAATCCTTGCTAACCAAGGATAGAATCTCCTATCTATATCTAAAATTATATCTAAAAGCATAAAAGATAAATAAATTGCATAATGGAAATAAATCTAAAAGGGAAAAGATAAATCTAAACTAGGTAAGTCTTCATCTCTTGATAGATCTTCTTCCATAGATGGAATTGATCAACTTTGGATAGAATCTTCCTCTTTCGGCTCCAAGGAATCCCAGCTCGACTAGGACAGCTCTCAACGATGCGTTTCTGGAATCGGGTCTACTCGACATCGACAAGGGCTTCGTCGACCTCGACTAGGATTCGTCGTCTTGGCTAACTGGTGCTCGATGTGGCTCGGACTTGGCTCCTGGCGCTCGTCGACCTCGACATGCCCTAGTCGACCTCGAGTAGAAAAGTTCTGTCGACTAGGTCTTCTCGGGTAGGTATGCTCGACAAGCCTGGATCTGGTCTCTTGGGCTCGTCGATCTCGACAAGGCCTAGTCGAGATCGACTAAGGTGGTCGACGATGCTTGGACTGGTGATGTCGACTAGAGCTCCTCGGCATGGACTCGGATAGGGTGGCTCGTCGATCTCGACAAGGTCTAGTCGAGATCGAGTAGAGATGTGCTCGGCTTCTCGTCCTCGGCTTCTCGATCAGCTCTTCTCCTTGTCGACTCCGGGTGTGGCACTGGGCTTTGTCGATCTCGACTAGGGTCTTGTCGAGATCGAGTAACTTTCGGAGCTGGGATGGTCTGGCTCTCGATAATGCTCTGTCGACCAAGGCTGCTCGGACTCGCTCGTCGAGATCGAGTAAGGTCTACTCGAGATCGAGTAACCTTGACTCTCAGATTGATTCGACTGGTTCCGCTGCTTCTTTGACCTTGGACTTCTGTAGCCGATTCCCGAGCTTTTCTGACCTTCTGTAGAATTGCTGTAAAATGCCTCGAATTCTGCGAATTAAACAAAAAATGGTGTAGATTCCATAATTTGGCAAATAAACTTTAACTACATAGATTATGTACTATCTTAGCCCAAATGAATGAAATGTATGCAGAAATCGATATAAAAGTTACTGTAAAACATGGCAGAATCAGTTCACAACAGTATCATCAAATACCGTTAGCAAAGGATGACCAGGAGAAGACGACGTTCATCACCCCACGAGGAATTTTATGCTACAAGGTCATGCCTTTCGGCTTGAAGAATGTAGGGGCGACCTTTTAGCGGACGGTGGTGAAGTTATCCGGAGATCTAATGGGGCGCAAAGTCGAAGTCTATATCGATGACATGGTAGTAAAAAGCAAGGTGAAGGCCAACCACCTCAATGATCTTCAAGAGATCTTCAATCGCGCCCGTGATGCTGGTTTGCGCTTTAACACGGCTAAGTGTGCCTTCGGTGTTAGCTCGGGAATGTTTTTTGGGCACTTGGTTACAAGAAAAGGGATCGAGGCCGACCCCGCCCAGTTTAAGGAGCTACAAGAAATACATAGCCCGACAAACGTCAAAGAGGTCAAAAAGTTGGCAGGAATAGCAGCCACCTTGAGCCGATTTATAAGTCCATCATCGGACAGATGCAATCACTTCTTTAAACTATTGAAAGGGGACAAGATCTTCCGGTGGGACGACGAGTGCGAACAAGCTCTCTTGGAGCTGAAGCAGTACTTGTAGGAGCCGCCTATTCTAGCTACCCCAGGCGACAGCGACGAACTCATCTTATATCTCGCTGTTTTGAGAACATGCCGTGAGCGCTGTCATGGTAATGGATGATGGGGATAGAGTAAAACGACCTGTCTATTATGTGAGCAAGAGGCTCCTAGATGTGGAGGCCCGATACACCCCCTTAGAGATATTGTTTTTGCCTTTGGTGGTGGCGGCAAGGAAACTAAATTACTACTTTCAAACGCATCTGATCGTCGTCGCAACCGCACATCCGCTAAGAGCCCTTCTATAAAGCTCCGATTTGTCTCGACGCGTCGCTCGCTGGGCCGTTGAGCTAGGCCAATATGACATCAGATTCATACCAAGAGCTTCGATTAAGGCCCAGGTGCTCATAGATTTTGTGGTGGAATTCGGGCAGAAGCCGGCAGAGAAGGCGACATCGCAGCCATGGCAGATGCACATGGGTGAAAATGGCCTATGGAAGCTGCAAGTCGATGGCTCCAGCTCACGTCGAGGTTCCGGCGCAGGATTGATACTCAAAACACCGACCGACGAAGTAATCCGCACAACCATTCGATTGGGCTTCACTGCGACCAATAACGAAGCCGAGTATGAGGCCCTCATATTGGGGTTGAAAGGCGCAAAAGAAAAGGGAGCGCCGGGCATCTCTGTAGTGTCTGACTCCTAGCTGATTGTGAGCCAAGTCATGGGGGAGTTCGAGGCAAAGTCAGACTGAATGCTTACCTACCTAGAAAAGGTGAGAGCACTTTTATCAGATTTTCGGGAATGTGAGGTAAATCAGGTACCTAGGGACCGAAACGAAGAGGCGGATGTGCTAGCAGGCCTCGCGCCGACATGTGGAAACGGCGATAGATCCTTGGTGTACATCGACATTTTGGAAACACCTAGCATCACCCATTTCGAAGTCGATTGTGCCGAGCCTAGCCCTAGCTGGATGGATCCTATCATCGCTTATCTCGATAAGGAACGTCTTCCCGAAGAAAAGAAGCAGGCAAGGAAAGTGAAGCTACAGGCCCCTCGATTTTGGCTCTCGCCAATAGAGGAGCTACATCGAAAGTCTTTCACCGGCCCCTAGTTGCAATGTGTGCACCCGATTATTGTCCAGAATCTGCTCTTTGAAATACACGAGGGCGTATGCGGGGTGCATGCCGCAGGAAGGTCGCTCACACAAGGTTACTGGTAGCCTTATATGTAGAAGGATGCCGAATGTTATGTCAGAAAGTGCGAAAAATGTCAGCGCTTCGCCAAGCTCATTCACCAGCATGCAGCCGACTTACACCACATCACCAGTCCTTGACCCTTCGCTCAGTGAGGCTTAGACCTGATCGGTTCATTCCCTAAAGCTCTGGGGAACAAACGATTGATCATTACATCTACAGACTACTTCACCAAGTGGGTAGAAGCAAAGGCACTTGCCGGGATCCGAGACGTCGATACCAAGAAGTTCGTATGGGAAAATATAGTCACCCGCTTTGGGATACCATACGCATTAATCTTTGACAATGGGACACGGTTTAATAGCTCTGTCTACAAAACTTTTTGTGTCGGTTATCGAATTAAGAATTTTTACTCTTCCATGGCTTATCCACAGGCTAACGGACAAGTGGAGGCCACCAACAAGGCAATCATAGACGGACTGAAGAAGCGGCTCGACGCAACGAAAGGGAATTGGTCCGAGGAGTTGTCGGTAGTGCTATGGGCATACCGCATGACCCCTCGACGATCAACGGGAAAATCCCCCTTCGCCCTGGCTTATGGAATAGAGGCAGTCATTCCATTGGAGGTCAGCCTCCCCAAGATCCGCACCTCAACTTTCTAGCAGGGAGGGAACGACAAGGCTCTCCGGGCGAACCTCGACTTCCTGCTAGAGAAGAAAGAAGCATTAGCTATTCGCCTATTCGAGTACCAGCGCAAACTGTTTCCAGCACACTGCAAGCGGATTCAGAAAGAAGCTTTCAGACAGGTGACTATGGCTCCGTTTGCATAGCATTATTATGTTTTATAAACTTTGTTTTTTGGTTTATAATAGTTACTGTGTTGCAAGGGTGTTTGGCATGTCAAAATTAAATCAACACAGTACTTTACTCCAACTCTACAGTCACATCTCTAACCCAGCTCATCTTCCTGACACAAAACTCGGCACCAGGTCCGGTAGCCTTCACTGCCTCTCGTCGGATTCTTTTCTGGTAGCCTTCGTCGCCTCTCATCAGATTCTCGTCACCAATTCCGGTACCCTTAACCGCCTCACGTCTTAAAACTAAGAAATTGGCTGGAACTTGGAAGAGACTTCCGACTAATTTCCCTTGCAATTGCTCCATCTCTTGCCATCCACAGCCATCATCTCCAAACCCATACTTCTGGAGGTTAATAGCAAACGTTAATCCTTCTTAAATTCTAAATCTCGAGTCCCAATTTCAAAACCCCAAAATCGAATCCAAGCCGAGCTAGCCAACGACTCGTACAAGCTGGAGGTCATCGACGGAAACGCATTGCCGCGGACGTGAAACATGGCCAATTTGAAACTCTTTTATATCTAGAATAATCATTAGGTGCTTTATGATTCAGTTGTTGAACTATTTATTTTCCGTCAAGACTTGAATAAGGGGTACTTTTTTTCCGTACCGTGTGGTTTTGTCCCATGAGGTTTTCACGCGATAAAGGTTTTAACGAGACCCCACTATTTTATGTTAATGTTTATTGGAGACAAGGTTCTTTTATGCAGTTTGACAGCCATTGATGGCCACGCACTAGTCACGCCAATTTCGTCAATTAAGACCAATCAATCGCCCTTCATAGGCCATAACGAGTTCGTCAATTAAGATCAATAGAAGCCCTTCATCGGCCTTATTAGAATGAGCGATTTGAGGCCATCGTGGTTCATCATTAAGGACGATCGCCGTCTTTGCCAATTTAGGCCAAAAATCGCCAATTTAGGCCAAAAATCACCAATGAAGGCCAATGGAAGCCATTTGTAGGCCCTCGAGTAAGTTAAATCGACAACTAGTTTTGCATCGACCTACTTTATGGACTTAATCGCCAAGATAACAGGAAGCATCGAATTCCATCACCGTCGGAGGACATTGAGCGAACCCGATGGGCTATTATGTGGACAATTAGCGAATTACATTTATTTCGACTTATGGATAAGTTTCCGCCCAAAGTTAACCAACCTGGAATCCAAAAACAATCTAAAGAAAATCAAAGGGAAAGAGAAAAGATCTCAAAATCCAAACAACCCGATCAGAACGAAGGAGTTAATCAATCTAGGAAAATCCAATGATAAAAGGAGGAGGCGGAGCACGAAAAGGTAAGCAACTACATCGTTCTAGTTCATAATACACGCTCAATCGACTAACTTGAGCGTCGGAGTTACCTCCGGGGACACGAGCCCCGCTCGGTGATCTCTTGATTACCAGCCTATTCTGAACCCACAGATTATTCTTGATCGGGTAAGGCACACAAGTGTAGCTGAACTTCTCGGTTGCAAAGTCGAACCGAGCTAAGTGATGGTAATATCTATGGCTCGTATCCACGCCCTCAACCCAAACGCAGACTACCAAGCATATCCCAATGTTTTTCCTACCAGCTTCAGATGGGATATGTCGACAGGTGAGATCTAACCCGCACGGAGCTCTGCATTTGGCGCGGTGCTTTCGATTTCAATCCGAGAGAAGAAAGTTCTAGTCACTGTCGAGTAAGTCTACTCGAAGTCAAGTACCCGTGTTTGAGTCCGAGTACGAGTGTGTGCCGAGAAGATAGAATGCTTGCAACTAAAGATATGTGGAATTTTATCCATCCACAGGAAGATCTATCAAATCCAAGAGGGATCAATCCACCTTAGTTCTAATTTCCATATAGATTAATTTCTTTTTATCATTAAGTTATATCTTATGTTTTTAAATATAAAGTTTTAGATATAGATAGATTGTTCTTCCCTAGAATAGCTAAGGTTGAACACTATAAATAAGGCTTTAGGGGTAGGATTTTAGAATCATTCAATTATCCAATCCAAGTCACAATTAGAGATTTTCGAGAGCTAGAGAGAGAGAGAGAGGGAGGCCGAGTGGAGCAAATAGAGCGAAATTTGTCTGGCTTTGTTCGGTTTGTACTTTCTTCTGTTTTATTTAATGCAATTAGTTATTTCCTTTATTATATTGATGTTTGTTATGAGGAGAAGCAAGTAGTCACCCAACTTCTAGGGTCGGGGTGAGCCCGACGGTAGCCATTTAAGGTAATGCGATCAAGGTACAATCTATTGAGGCGATTTCGTCTTCTATCCCTATTAGCATAATTCTTTTGCGAAAGTTGAAGGTGATCCTTGTTTGTGTTATTGAAGCAAAAGCGATCTTAATACAACTTGGATTAATTATGTGAAAAAGGGTTAGTAACAATTAGGGTTTATGCGAAAGCCTCTATATTCCTATTTGTTAATAACTATAGTTATTTGATGAAAAGGCATGATCTTTTATACCTTATGCATTATTTTATATGGTTAACGTTGTGGTGTTGAAACCCTGATTTGGGAAGTCTTTAGTTTATTGTTTTATTTTCCACCAATTTCGTGTTTCTGTCCTTCGTTTGTTGCAAGAAAGTTACGTTTTTGTTCTGCTGTGTACTCGAGATCGACAACATCTAGTCGACGTCGAGTAGGTTTTAGTCGACGTCGAGTAGCTTTTACTCGACATTGCTTGTTTTTGCTTCGTTTTCAATCTGTGTTCTCTGTTTTGCAGATTTTGTTCGACTGAGTGGTCGACGTCGAGGACCTTAGTCGACGTCGAGTGCTTCCTGAGTCAAATTCGAGAGTTCTCTGGACTGAAAAGGTGAGCGCTGATATGCTTCCTCGTGGGTCGATCTTGACTGCCTTCTACTGCAACGGGAGGAAGTCTTGTATTTATTTGATGAGACAGGGAGTCCGCTTGATTTTCTATTTTATATTTATTTCATATTTGACACATCCTTCTACAACAACAAATTGGCACCGTTGCCAGGGAATCAATCAATTGTTCCCTTTTTAGTTCCACTTACTCTCTTTTTCTTTTTATTTTTGATTTGCAGGTGCATGTGAAGAACTGATCGCACAACTATAGACTCTATTCTCGAACCTAAGAGATACTTCCATCTTCGACAAAGACTAAGGAGGATGTCGCAAACCAACAATGAGAATGAGGTCATGCTTACACCAATGCAAGAGTTTGAGCAACTCCGCTAACAATTGAGGAATTAACCACCAGAGAAGCAGAACACGCTCGACGAGAGACAGAATATACACAGAATCAACAACCGTAGGAGGCAAGGGTGGAACGAGGTTAACGCGAGAAGGTAACTTGAGGAGCAAATTGGGAATGTCCCAGCCAACACAAAGGAGTATTTGCATCCCACTCTGGAAGTTCCAGAATCACCGATCGTTCTTCCGCCTATTAATTACGAAATTCGTCCTTCTTTTATTACTGAAATTATGAGGGTTCAATTTAGGGAAGGCCCAATGAATGTCCTTTAGAGCACGTTGGTCCCTTGCACGAATAGCGTCACAGTGGCTTGAAGGATTGCTAGCACAATCAATTTGCACTTGGAATGAACAACAAGACTTATTCCTTAACAAGTTATTTCCTCCTGCAAAGGCAGCTGCTCTCAGACAACAAATCACGACTTTAAGACAAAAGTCAGAGGAAACATTAGCACACATCTGGGAGCGCTACAAAAGCTTCTGAAATCATGTCCTACGCACGAACAACCACCCTACGTCATCCAAGAGATCATCTTCAACTGCATGGATGCACCTACTAAGGATCGGATCAACAACTACACTGCATATAGGTATCTCGAGTACACCGCACGACGTGCTTGGGAGACCATTGAGACGCTGAAAAATTATGATAACATATATGAGACTTCTGCGACCTCTGGCAATGAAAGGTATGAAAGGCCTTCCCCATCTATGCCTCTATATGTACCACCTAAAGAGATTGATCTAGACATCAGAGACCAGTTCCACAACAATCAGGTACGTCGCCTTACCAAACAAGTTAAATTCCTTTCTAAAGATAAAACTTGTTTGGAATGTGGGTTTGTGAGGCACAACACTACTGCGTGTCTACATGAAGATCAAATACTCATGGCAGAAACCCACGAAGAAGCAAGGTATGCGGGGGGGGGGGGGGGGGACTACTCAAGGCAGCATCAGCAACAGCAGAACTGGAGCCACTATCGCCAGCCTCAGCATCAAAGAGACCTCCCGCCCTAAAGAGCTCCTGGTCACCCTGACAAAGATGGTAAGAAGGATGACATGCAGGTTATTCTTGAGGAGATGCGGAGGAATCATTCAGATTGCAAGCAATCGATCAATTCCATTCACACTCAACTGTATGGCATCAACTCTAGACTTGGGAAGATTGATATCTGGCGGAAATCTATTGAGACCCATATTGGTCAATTGGCAACATCCGTCCCCAAGGAATCAGGTACGCTCCCTGAATCCTCTGAACCTAATCCTAAAACTAAATCTACAAGACAGGTAGCTGCCATAAATCTAAGGAGTAGCTGCCATGAATCCCGAGCAAAATGCGGAGTAGAAGGATGCAGAAGACTACTCGACGTCGAGTAAGCCAGTCGAAGTCGACCAGACTCTACTCGACATCGAGGAGAACTTAGTCGAAGTCAACCAGAACGCTTCACCTGCCTAGAAATCGACTGCTACGTCGACTAGCCTTCTTCCCATGTCGACAACACTCTTTCACCTCCGAAGAAGAAAATGTTTTCATTCCCAATGAAATCTCCAAAGGACCTAGCGGAAAAGAAGTTTCAGTGTTTCATGAAGATGCTTCAAAGGCTCAATGTCACGATCCCTTACACAGAAGCTCTTCAAGAGATGCCGTCGTATGTCAAGTTCCTCAAGGAGATCTTATGCAAGAAGCAATCGATGGATGAGATCGCAGAGGAATGCAGCCAGATGGACGTCCTAGAGAAAAGGCCAGATCCAAGTAAGTTTGCTATAACCATTGGATTCGATCAATATAAATTTAATGCTTTGTGTGACTTAGGAGCCAGTGTAAGTATTATGCCTCTATCAATCTGGTCAAGAGTCAAGAAAGGTGGTTTAGAGCATGTGGATGCAAAATTATACATGGCGAACAACACTGTGGTCATCCCAACAGGCATGGTGGACAATGTACCAGTGCAAGTAGGTAAGTTCTTTGTCCCTGTTGATTTCTTAGTTATTGATATGGTAGAGGACCCTGCTTGTCCAATCATTCTAGGAAGGCCTTTCTTAGCGATGGTGGATGCCAACATAAGCATAAGGAAGCGAGTGCTCACTTTGAACATCAGCGATGAGCTAATTGAGTACTCTTTAAATAAAACTGAAAGGCACACAGGTCTCATGGAAGAGGTCAAATCCATATGAGCCAGGTGCATCACTTGCGGGGAGTCTAAGGTAAGAAATATGACTCCCGAGGAATTGGAGAAGCGAGACATGGAAGCCCATGTGGAGGAAACCATGGCGATTTTGAACGACGATATAGAAGATCTACTCGACATCGACCAAGGTAAGTCGATATCGACTAATTTGTATTCAGAATCGTTGCCAGGTCTTAAGTATGGGGTCGATGTCAACTAGAAGTACTCGACGTCGAGTACTCTAGTCGACGGCGACCAGATCTAGAGCCATCCCTGGACTGTACCTTCATCGAGCAACATACCCAGAGCCGAGGAGTACTCGACGTCGAGTACATTACTCGACGTCGACCAGTCCTCTTCACACTCGACCTCTCCATCTTTGACGAGCAGTTCACCCGGAGAAACAACGTACTCGACGCTACAAAAGTACTCGGCGTCGAGTACCTTATGCATTATTTTATATGGTTATCGTTGTGGTATTGAAACCCTAATCCGGGAAGTCTTTAGTTTATTGATTTATTTCCCACCAATTTCGTGTTTTTGTCCTTCGTTTGTTGCAAGAAAGTTACATTTTTGTTCTGTTGTGCACTCGAGATCGACAACATCTAGTCGACACCGAGTAGGTTTTAGTCGACGTCGAGTAGCTTTTACTCGACATTGCATGTTTTTGCTTCGTTTTTGTTCTGTTTTCTCTATTTTGCAAATTCTGTTCGACTGAGTGGTCGACGTCGAGGACCTTAGTCGACATCGAGGGCTTCCTGAGTCAAATTCGAGAGTTCTCTGGACTGAAAAGGCGAGCGCTGACACGCTTCCTCGTGAATCGATCCTGAATGCCTTCTACTACAACGGGAGGAAGTCTTGTATTTATTTGCTGAGACAGGGAGTCGGCCTGATGTTCTATTTTATATTTATTTCATACTTGACATATCCTCCTGCAACAACATAGGGTGAAACCCAAATTTTCCTAAATTTTTGTTTATGAAGTTCCAATCTACTCTATCGTACGCTTTTTCCATGTCTAGTTTTATTGTCATCCATCCCACCTTACCTTTACGCGATCTAAAGAAGTGGAAGATTTCGTGAGCTATTAGAACATTGTCTTGTATGGCCCTGTCAGACACAAAGGCACCTTGTAGAGGGTGAATTAGTTTCCCGATAATCGTTTTGATTCTTTCTGTGAAGATTTTCAAAATGATTTTATGTAAAGTGGAACATAGACTGATTGGGTGATAATGACAGGTGGTAGTAGAGTTGTCCCTCTTTGTTATTAATGAAATGAATGTATGATTTATTTGTTTAAGAATTATCCTAGAGTGGAAAAAACTCTTAACCGCTCTGATAATGGAGACACCCACAATATCCCAATATTTTTTATAAAACTTGGCGGTAATTCCGTCATGGCCTGGTGATTTGTTATTAGCTAAACTAAAAATAACATATTTAATTTCCTTTTTGGAAGGATGTCAAATGAGGAATTCATTTTTAGATGTTGTAAGAGAAGGTTGGATTAGGTGAAGCATTTCATCGAGAAGACTGTCATTGATAGCCTCTTGTTTGAATCTTTTTTCAAAGTCGTTTTTAATTTCATTTCTTACATTTTCCTCTCCTATTATCAAAGTGCCTTCCGATGTAGTTATGTTGCGTATTTGTTTCCTATGTCTTTTCCCATAGACCATGTGGTGGAAATACGATGTGTGGCGTATTTGTTTCCTCAATAGATATTTTTCTTTATTAGTGGTTGTTTGTGTGTTATTTGCAGTTACTAATGATTGGATTTCAAGTAATTCATTCTCAACCTCTTGTAATTGGCGAAAAATATTTCCAAAGGTGTGGTTGTTCCATTCTTTAGCTTTTTTCTTAAGAATTTTTTGTTTGAAGACAAGTTGGAACATACTTGACCCAGGACAAAATGCATGTCACGATTGTTTGACGATATTACGGAAATCCTTCCGTTGAAGCCAGGTGTTTTCAAACATGAAAGGAGGAGCCTTGAAGATAGTACTACTTTCAAGTGTTATAGATATTGGGCAATGATCCGAAGTTGAAAATACCCCATTATGAATTATCAGAGTGGGGAATTTATGGAGGATTTGGTGGTCAACTAGAACTCGTTCTAGTTTTTCTCGGATATTATTCTCGTCTTCCTCATTCTTTCTCTAGGTGAAGGGGTTCCCGAATGTAGGGGGATCTACGAGTGAAAAATTATTTTTGAATTGAAGCAAACGAGCAAAGCGAGAAGACCGGGTTTGCACCCCCCCCCCTCCCCCCCATGTTTGTCCTTTCTACATACAATTTCTTTTAAATCGCCCAAGACAATGCATGGGGTAGACGAATCATTTACGAGTGTAGTTAATGTTGCCCAAAACACATCTTTCTCATAGGGGTTTGGAGGAGCATGAACAAAAAGAATTAGAATCCTGAAACCATCATTCATATTTTCATATCGTAGCCCAATGACGCGTGGTGATTGAAATTCAACAGAGATGATTTCATTTGGTAGTTAGTGTGATTTCCATAATAAACCAAGCCCACGCGAACACCCCATGGAAGGCGACCAGATAACCTAATCGAACCCAGCATATTTCCAGAGTTTGTCTTCAGGAATGGTATCTGATTTGGTTTCTGCTAGAGCCAACAACTGAATATGTTCATTTTTACACCATGTGTTCACTTTGATCCAGAACGTTTTTTTCTGTATACCTCTACAGTTCCAATAGGCGATTTTCATGTATAACTTTTGGCAATATGACGACGGGAGATGCCAGTCCTCATATCAAAGAGCAATTTAACTATACATATGATTTGGGGTATAACTTATCTATGGGAGGTTTGTGTAAAATGTTACCAAGATCACACATATTATTGTGTAACCAAGGCAAAAAGGTGCAGGTTTTGTAATGTCTCTTGACCAAGAAACCATTTTGCCACGCACAAGAGGATTGTAGGTTAGTGTTGTCTGACTTTCTAATGGTCCAAAACAACTTTAATTTTGGCATAGTATTAGCAAGTCTCTCATTGAAGAGCACTTCGTTAAAGAGCTTAGATAAAGCCATCTTATCAACTAACGAAACTCCAAAGTATGTGTTTGTGAACCAAGTTAAACCATCACGCCACACAAAGCCAAAGCAAACGAATAACTTTGTAATAGAGTGTTGCCAAGTAGGGGGGAAAAAGCATCAGCCGTGCCCAACTGACCGTAGAAGCAAACCGATAAGAAATCCACATAAACCACGGACAACTGACATTGCAGGCAGTTGAGTCCTAAGGAGGAGCAATTTTTTCCAAGTGCTAAAGTTGTAGTAGCACAATGGGAATCCAACCAACGAGCACCAACTGAACCGGACCAAGTAAAAGCATGACAATATCGCATACTGGGTAATTTAGTCTTATATAAGAGGTAATATAGAAAGCTAAAAAAATTAGACTCATCCAAAGGAAGAGTAACTAGAAGTACAATAGGCAATTCAAATTTCACCGGGATCTGTAAGATATCCGATAAAATAACTGAATAATCAGATTTGCCGCAGGACAAATTTAACAATTTGTAAAGGAAACATTCACAGTCAGGTTTAATAAGAACTTTTACATCACAAACTGAGTAGAGGAAGAGTGCAGGTAATCTTTGATCAAGAGAGCATGCTAGGACACCATCCGACACACGACACATGCGCTCCAAGATGAGGCCAAGCAACTTTGATTTCTTTTTTTTCTTATCCTTGACTTCTTGGTTGTTTCCCTCATCCGGGATCATACTCGCATCTGAGTGATTTGCTTCATGAAGAGGATTTGGGCCCTTGTGGGATTTGGTTGAGGAGAGGATAGAAAATTCCACCTCCAATGATTTTTTACCTTTATTTTTTGATGAAAACACCAAACAAAACAAGGCCAAAGCAGCTTATTTTTTTGATGAAATCAACCCGCAGTTTAATGGCCCTTTCAGGAATTGCTGATAGCAACAGAAACCGAAGACAAACCTCAACGACAAGCCAACAATGCAACAGGAGTAGCCAACACAGGCCTGCCGCCACCAAGCCCTTCGCCACCGGAAACCACCACGAAAGCAGCCCCGACGTCCTGAACCGCAGCCCCTTTTCCTCCTCTTGCGTAAATTTTTCACAATCTTCTTGATTCCATGGTTAAAGATCGACAGGAGCACAGATCTACGATCAAAGGTTGCCCCAATTTTGAAGATTTCCCCTCTACTGTAGGTCAATTTTTGTCATCTGCGGGTTTTTTTATTATATGGAATCGGACTAGGGTTCTGGAATGGACTTGACAGGGGAGAGAATGCTCCAACGAGCCCCAACTGAGGCGCGATTCTGGGAGAACGGGGGAAGGGTACCCGAAATCGGAAGGGAACTAGGCCAAGTAGAGGAAGAAGGGGACGAAGCGATGAAGAAGCAACCGAGATTTTGTTTAGACGGGAAGGTACGTGTTAGGAGGAAAATCAAGTATGAAATATAAATATCAAATTCGACTCCCTGATCTCAGCAAATTAATTACAAGACTTCCTCCCGCTGTAGTAAAAGGTAGTCAGGATCGATTCACGAGGAAGCGTGTCAGCGCCCGCCTTTTCAGTTCTGAACTCAGCAGAAAATCAACCAGACAAACAGAAATAACAGAGAAATGCAGAAAACACAACAAAGACAAAAACTTGATCGATATCGACTTAAGCTACTCGATATCGACTTGAAAAATCGAACAACAGTAACTCGAAATCGACTGGACTCGGAAACTGAAACAACAAAAAACGAAATTTGTATGCATTCAACAAATTCACACATTCAAAGTTCGGGGGCATCTGTTGACGGGTAAAATTTAGTGCTCATAAGCTAATTTATATCATGAAATATAATTATTTGATATAATTAAAGCGTCGCACTAAACTTTAAAAAGTCCGTACAAAAGTCACAACTCTCGGTACTAATGTGTGGTATTACTATATATTATACCTACTATAGGTGACCATAATTAAATTATATAGGTAATATATACCACTATATTTTGTACAAAGAGGTGAATATGTTAGGTGGTTTATTCATTTTGGGCAATAATCCTTGTGTGGCCCCAAATCAATTTCCCAATATTATGCAATAGCTACTATAGCCCAAGTCCCACAAATGCACCTGAGGATTGATCGAGTCAGCCACAAAAAAGCATATATATATATATATATATATATATATATATATATATCAGTCAAGTTGGTGATACTTTCGTGAACACCTCAGAATGCATCTAAGCATAAAGACAGTTGGGATCAATACAAGGCACTGCAAAGAACGTGTCCAAACAAAGAGCAACAAAAACGGAGCTCTGTAGCAGCAGTGGCGGGGCTGTGAAGTTGATATGTTCATGTTGTTTCTGCGAAAGGCAGCCCACTTTGAAGCTCTATTGCGTTCAACTCGGAGAGTATCAAAGCCAACAAAAACTTGTGATTGATAGAGGAAATCACAAGGAATGTGAGAAACAAAAAAAAAATAACAAAAGCAGGGCTCTGTAGCAGCAGTGGCAATGCCCGAAAGATGACTGCCGACATCATTTTTTATGCAGTCTTTCCTATGTTGCTAAGCTATGCATAAGTGCAAGGGCAGCTCAATTGACGCTAAAAAAACGCGTTCCCTATATACACCGCAAATGACACGTCGAATTAGACGTTGCAGCAACGTTGGATTAGACGTTGCAGCAACGTTGGATTAGACGTTGCTACAACGTCCAATGTGACGTTGCATTTGTTGGGGGAAATTGCCCAAGTGAAGGGGATCCGACGTTGTAACAACGTTGGGTCGGACGTTGTTGCAACGTTGGATCGGACGTTGTACCCTGGATCCCAACAGGCTCCGTCGGGCTTAGCAACGTTTATTTGGACGTTGCTACAACGTTAAATTTAACGTTACTGCTACCTCCAAATCCCCAAGGGCGGGCTTAGCAACATTTATTTTCACGTTGTGACTACTTCCAGTTTTCCACAACCAACCACCCCTATAAAAGGGAATGAGGACCTTGAATAACTCAACACAACAATTCCATATTCTCGTTCCTTCCACATTTTCAATCCTTCCATGGAGCCGGTTACATCTGGAGTAGTAGGCTCCACGGGCAGAATTGATTATGCAATCGAAAGGGTTCGGTACCCAATGCCCCCGGAGGAGTCCAAATGTGCTTGCAACAATCCAGAATACAGAGGCATGCATCCATGCGCGCTGTTTCAGGTCGTTTGTGAAAAAGAGAATCACATTTCTGCACCCTTGCGGCTCGGGTGTCTGGAGTGCAATGATTTTCATCCTGGCATTCGTGGAGCCTACGAGTGGAAGGTTGGAGATCTTCTGCTTCAACATATCCGGTCATTCTTCGCCGATGTAAACAGAGGTGACCACGCTGACGTGGCTCAAACGGTAGGGATACTTGTGAGGGGAGCAAATAAGGAGGTTGGAACCTTTCCATTCAACGAGTTAAAGATTAAAATCATTCCGAAGACGAACTAAGAATAGCCTGGTCGATATGAAAAAAAAATTATGTTGTTATCGATGTTGTATTTGTTAGTTGTGGTAATGCCTCGATGTATGTAATTTGTTAGTTTTAGTAATGCCTCGATGTGTAATCTGATCGTTATCTATGAAGTTAAGCGTTTGCCTGTGATTGTTTGTTGTTGTGATCGGGTAGAAACCATTGAAAATAATAACACAAACAACACGAAATACACAAATATAGCATACCGACAAAATACGAAATGTATGTCATAAACAAAGGGACTATAATGTATCTACTGCAGAGATCGAATCTAGCCCATGAAATGCTCATACATCTAGTCTAGCTGGGGATGCCCGACCAATGCCTGAATGGCCTGGGTCATCTCGTCGACCCGGGCCTGGCGCGCAGCAGTCTCAGCATCAACCTCATCCTCATCCCCATCTTGTCCGATATAATTGTCTGGGTGGGTAGGCGCAGCCGGAGGAGCTCCAGGTAGTACCACTGTCGTGGGCATCACATGACCTCAACTCTGCGACTGGAACCAAGCGAGGTAGTCAGCTGAGACGCCTCCCTGACAGCTCCCGATCGTCCTCCGGTGACAGGGTAGGATCTCTCATCGTCCTAATCTGCCCAACGGTGGTGCTGCATGCCGAACGTCACGATGTAACGCCTCTGCAGGCGAAACGGGCACTGCACGAAGGACGGAGGGATGACGGCCAATGGTTGCTCCTACACGCGGCCGAACTGTCGGAGCACCCTATCCGGCATGTACGGCTCAAAGATGCCACCGAATCTGAAGGTGCCTCGATAGTTGGAGGAGCGAAACTGACCAGCGAAATTCAGGTCTCTGCCGAAAGGCATCCACTCGACCTATGTTCAGAAAATGATATAAGGGAAACAATCTTACTCGACATATGTAGTTAAAATCAAAGAAAGTGAGAAACAGGTTACCTGATCGATGGTCATGCGCTCAAGCTGTGCTCGAAGCATCTTCTCCTTCTTGCGCCTCGCCTTGTCGTTCCCCCTCGTCTCGGCCTTCGACGGGTCGAATCGTGTCATGTATCGGGGATCATCAGCAAGTGCATCCTTGTCCGAGCGAAGAGGACCCGCAAAACAAGGGATGTACGACCAGATCCATGCTTGAAAATTATAAACCATTAGAGCACTTATTAAATGTAACTCGCAAGTAGAGGAACATATTTACAGTATTAAAGAAACATGTTACCTGGAAACAGTGCATCACAGTATCACACCCACGTAGGCCCCTGGCATCGCCTCTCGTGGCCTTCCCTAATCCCCGGTAAAGGAGGGCAAGCACTACTGCTCCCCAAGCTAGTCTCCCGGAGTGCGGCAAATCCAAAACTAGCCCGAACAACGAGAAGTGCACGCGGCTCTAGGACTTGTCGATGAAGAGCGTCGCACCCAGCAGCGTAGGCAAGAAAGAAACGGCGAGGGCGTGCTGCCATTCTACGCTTTCTGGCACTATGCCATCTGGGGTACGGTCGGGCCACTGATCCCGACGGTAGCCGTGCCTCTGCTCCCACCAAGCCGTCAACTCCGGGATGACCTAACCGCAAGCCCTCCTATGCTTCTTCAGCAGGGCCGGGGTCCAACCAAATAACTCATGCAGTAGAGGCTCCAGCTGTAGTGGAAGATAGTCAGGGAGAGGCTCGCAAGGCAGTCCCTCGATCGGCAGCCCCATCAGACAGGCGACGTCGTGGAGAGTGATGGTCATCTCGCCCCATGGAAAGTGGAAAGAGTTCGTCTCCGTCTACCAGTGCTCAAAGAACACAGTCAACAACTGGGCATTCACCCCGTCCCAATTTAAATCAAGCAGCCCCAGTAGACCAGACTGAGCTGCCGCCTGCACCCATGTCCCAAGACCCTTGTACATGTACTACCTGAACGGACGGAGGTGTGAAGCCCGATGATGAACCTTCACCAATTTATGCCGATAGGTCGGGTCCGTCCATAGTCGGTGATCCCTATGTTTCCTAAATGAGACCAAAAGATCTCCTGGAGGCAACTCGCCATCAGGGTGTTCATCGTCCCCCTCCTCCTGCTCGCCCCCCTCCTCCTCGTGAGCCTCCACCCCATCCCCGGGCGCCGCATCCTATGGCGCCTAGGGCGGCCCCTCACCATCCACCTGAGGGGCCTCCTCGTCCTCACCAGCCACCTGATGGTCCTCCTCATCCTCCTCGTCACTCTCGTCGTCGAGGTCCTCCTGCTCGAACTAAAGATCCTCCGCTATATCCGCCTGCTCCTCCTGTGTGTCATCCGCCCCCAAAGCAGGTGTGAGGCAGTCAGCTGTTGCTGCGATGACCGCAGCCTAAGCAGCGTCTCCATGAGCGTGTCCGGAGGTACTGGCAACAACCCTAGGATCTGACACCGTATCCGCTAACGGAGCTACTGCCAACAGATCATGTGCTGAGGGCACCACAGTACTCAAGTGGAAGAATGTACCGTCAGTGTCTATATCGTCCTCCGGCCTCCGCTATGTCGGGTCTGTATCAGGCTGAACCGCCGTATCTGTCACGGTCAAAGTCTCCTGCTCCGCAAGAGCCATGAGATCTCAAACCGTCCGCGAAACCGAGTCAGTGATGATGACCTACTCCGAATCGGCGCTCTCTACGGCATGTGAAGGCGCGTTGCGGTCTCTCTCGAGAACGATTCGAACGGTCCCGTCATTCCGTCTCATCCGAGAATCCTATTAATTTTTTGAACTACTATGTAAATATATTTTTTCTTTAAGTTGAATTTCATATTCACCCCTTTATTAAAATGTGTTATTTCATTCAAGAATTTAATTTTCGATCTGCTTACAGTAGTTCACTGTAAACAACTTCATTTGTAATAATTTGTTTCTATAATTTCTTTTTGTATGTTTCGCCAATTCGTTTCTATGATTTCCTTTTGAACATGTTATTTTGTAACAATTTCTTCTAATGCATGTTATTTTGTAACAATTTCTTCTAATACATATTATTTTTTAACAATTTTTTTACTATAATTTCGCTTTAGACATTAAAGTAGTTATTTTGTAACAATTTGTCTTAAATATATTGAGCATTCAAATTAAATAAGGTTAACTTATCCGATTCATATGATAAACTTATTCGTTATAAAATTCAACAATTAAACAACAAAATAAAATAAAAAATAAATTAAATAAAGTCAAACTAACCGATGGCTTACTCGTCAGGGGAGATACCTCATGCGTTCGCCTCTTCCAGCCAGCACCGGCTCTCCCACCACCGCCACCACCCCCACCACCAACGGTCCTCCCGACACCACCACCACCAGCCTCGGTGCGAGATCCACCCACCCCTCGGCCACCAGCAGCCCCTGAGCAGCCATCGCCGCCGCGCCCCTCACCTCGGCCACGACCTCCTAGCCCTCTGCCCCCATCACCGCCGCCTAATTCGAGATGACCTCACCCAGCATTTCCTCGGCCGCCTCCACCCACAGGCACCATCTCTCTCCCGAATCGCTCGCGTGTGGAGGAAGAAGAAGCACAATGTCGGTTTCGATGTTGTGCTTTATATAATAAGCACAACAACGTCGGATTCGACGTTGTGCACAGCTGGACCCCTTCAACTTACAACGTCGGATTCGACGTTGTGCACAGCTGGACCCCTTCAACATCGATTTCGAGGTTGAACCCCTTCAACTTACAACGTTTATTTTGACGTTGTAATTCAAATTACAACGTCAATTTAGACGTTGTAGTTATCTTTTTTTTTTGGGAATTGAACTTGGCATATTTAATAAATAAATAAAATACATTATTTGCACAGTTTAGTTCGTTGAAATTGAACATTTCTTCCATATTTAATAAATAAATAAAATAAATTCCATTGTATTAATGTAGGTATAGTAACATAAAATACATAAATAAAACGATAATACATAATTAATTATGAAAATTATAATACATATTGTACATACGCCGGTCTCCGGGCATCTCTATCTCCCAAAAACCCTTCCGGCATAGTCAAATATTAAAACAATAATACATATATTACATACCCCGATCTCCGGTCATCCCCCCCTGAAAACACATATTACATACATTACAAACGATAAGTCTACAACTACGTGGTGCTAACGGTACTGGGTGTACAACTACCAACGGACTCATCTAGACTGGTAGAGATGTCGATTTGTACGTCGATGAACGTGTACGATCGCAACCTATCGTTTCCCGGACCCACCACCCTCTCAATTACGTACGCTGTAACTTCACGGATACAATCCCGACATACATCAGAGTAGAACATGTCTAGGATTTCCGTAATGACTGTGCCCATCTCGGATAGGTAGGGCTCTCGGTCGTTTCTATAAATCTCCGCGTCGTTGTGGCATCCGAACTCCCCCTGCACCGATCTCCTTGAGCCACTCTGACATGAGATGCGGAAAAGGCATCATGGGAACGCCCCCTTGTACATCCGGTGTTGGCAGTTGCAGTCGCTGGCATCGGGTGGATAACGGTATTTCGTCCCTCTAATCTGATAGTTGAACCCCTCGGACATTTCTGCGTCTTTTGTGAAGTAAGTGGGAAGTCTAAGATTAGGGGCCGACATTAGGTAGTAATAGTGTGGAAGGGTTTGTGGTGGATGGAATCTGGGTGTGGGTGTGGGTGGCTTTTATAGGCACTTTAGCATACAACGTTCAATCTAACGTTGCATAAGGTTTTGCAACGTTGGAAGAAACGTTGCATCGGGGAACCCTAGGGGTGGGGTTTAGCAACGTTGGATTAAACGTTGCATAGGGTTAGAAACGTTCGATTAAACGTTGTATGGGCTTAGCAACGTTTGATTTAACGTTGCATAGGGCTGCCCTATTCCAACCCTACGCGTATGGTATATGCTAGGGTTGGAAGGGTTGATAGCAACGCTGGATTAAACGTTGCTAGGGTATAGCAACGTTGTTTCCGACATTGCAGGTTGACCTTATTATTTTGTCCATGTCGAGTTAATTAAACCGATATCCAGTGATTTTAAAAGTGAATATGAACATATAGAGTTAATATTTCGATCTTCTTAGTAGGTTCCATTCAAGCGAAAATGAAAATGATTGCAAATGTGACGTTCAGAAAATAAACAACATGGAAATAAAATGCGATATTTCCTGTGCTTACAGTTGCAAATGTGACGTTCAGCTGGCACACTGTGCCTCGTCACTCTAATAGTGTAACGGGTGCCATCCGAGAACTCAACTGTCTTCATGAAACTGTACGGAGTTGAAGGCATGGTAGAGGGCTTTTTGGTTGTTGGGTGTTTGGTGTGATAAAGTGGAGGGGGGGACCAATGGGGCCATATAGGGTGGCCCCAATTACAACTTCTGAACAGACATTGTAATTAGGAGCGTTCCCTAATTACAACGTCCATTCCGACGTTGTAATTGGGGAATGTTCCCAATTACAACGTACATTCAGACGTTGTAATTGGGGAATGTTCCCAATTACCACGTCTGAATGGACGTTGTAATTGGGGAATGCTCCCAATTACAACGTCTGATGTGACGTTGTTACGGCTGACACATAGAACGCGTAATTGACGTCATGTATGGTCCCCCTTTTATGCCCTTATATACCTCCACCATCAGACCGAATGAATGCATCCCTTTACCTCACAATTCAAGACAATAGTTAATATTTCATTCGTAGATTTGAAAATGCCATCCTCAGAAAGTGAAGAAGTGATAGAGGTGGTACACCCTCAACAAGCTCGCCGTTGAAGAGAGAGGAAATCGAACGATGACCCAAGATACCCTCCATCGTCTCCGAGAAAGGGGCTACTACTACGAATTCAGGAGGAGCCCAGACGATGACAATGTATTGAATGACCTTTTTCTCGCACATCCGGATGGGATTCGTCTCTTGAACAAATACCCTTACGTCGTCGTCATGGATAGTACGTACAAGACAAATGCGTAAGTACTATATCCTATGTCTTCGTACATTTCTTCCATATATAGTGATATGCTAATGTGCGTACGTTGCGGCACCGCGTCCACAGGTACAACGTCGCGCTGTGCGAGATAGTCGGCTTAACGCCAATGGGAAACAACTTTTGCATCACATATGCCTTTATGGCCCACGAGGACACGGACACGTACACTTGGGTGCTCAACAACCTACGTGTTATTTTTCAGGGTAAGGTGCCCGATTCGATCATCACAGATCGAGAGCTGGGCCTTCTGGCTGCACTTAGGGCCGTCTTCCCCGATGTGCAACATCTACTGTGCTGGTTACATGTAACTCGCAACTATGAAGACACCGCTTTGAAGATTACAAAAAATCTGGAACTTTCAACTCTATTCAAGAATAAGATGTGAGGTTTATTCTCGTCTTCGACGGAGGAGTCGTTCGAGAGGCGGCGTAGATATCTTCACACCCAATGGCAGCCCTTTCCCGGGGTCATGGAGTATCTGGAAACAGTGTGGCTCATCCACCGAACGAGCCTTGTCAGATGTTACACCGACCACGTCCTGCACTTTGGAACGAGGACAACCAATAGGTACGCATATCGTTTTCGTCGTTACCCCTGTCACTCATTTACTACATTTCGACAGTCGTTCACCTCAAGCACATGATGCATCGTGTAGGGTTGAAGGCCAACATAACATAAAGTGTTGAAGGGGGCATTACACTCGTCTACTAGTGATTTCGGTGTCATGGTGGATGCCATTAATCGGGTGAATGAATGTGATGTGCACGAGATCCAGACTGCGTTGGAGATAGATCGTTTCAAGTGGCCAACTAAAGCACACGAAGTCCCCTTATTCGAACAGATTAAGCACGTGGTTTCAAAGAAGTGTTTCGAACTTCTCTACGGTCATTGGAGGAAAGTTGTCGACAAAATAGTAGCTTCAGAGTGCGTCGACGTTCATTGGATAATATACTATAGGATACCTTATGTGCACGACGTTCAGCGTTTTGTTGATGAAGGAGTTCAAATAACACCTGACGACTTCATACAATGCATCTAATGAAGCTTGTGACTCTGATTTGCACCCACCGGAGCGGGGTAGCATACGGTCAAAGGGCGGACCTAGAGGGAGGAGGAACCCGTGCAGAACGAATCCCTTGCGATCTGAGCAAAATCGGGCGAATTTTGAAAGGGAGGAAGCCTGACCATGACAAGTTTAGATCCAAAAGAAGGCTATGCAAGGAGTATGTCGGAAGAAACAATGGCAAAATCAAAGCTCTGTGATGGCCGCAGTGGATGCCAGAAGTTGGCCTCTTGATCATATTAGGGTCATTCCTGCACAACATGTTATTTTTGTGCGCTCCTCAAACACCCGATGATAATCCTTGCGTGCCCCCAAATCAATTTCCCAATATTATGCAATAGCTACTACAGCCCAAGTCCCACAAATGCACCTGAGGATTGATCGAGTCAGCCTCGAACACCACGCAAAAGAAGCCAAAAAAAAGCATATATATATATATGTTATAAAATAAAAATATATATATATATAGCAGTCAAGTTGGTGATGCTTTCGTGAACACCTCAGAATGCATCTAAGCATAAAGACAGTTGGGATCAATACAAGGCACCGCAAAGAACGTGTCCAAACAAAGAGCAACAAAAACGGAGCTCAGTAGCAGCAGTGACGAGGCTGTCAAGTTGATATGTTCATCCTGTTTCTGCGAAAGGCAGCCCACTTTGAAGCTCTATTGCGTTCAGCTTGGAGCATATCAAAGCCAACAAAAACTTGTGATTGATAGAGGAAATCACAAGGAATGTGAGAAACAAAAAAAAAATAAAATAAAAGCAGGGCTTTGTAGCAGCAGTGGCAATGCCCGAAAGATGACTGCCGACATCATTTTTTCTACAGTCTTTCCTATGTTGCTAAGCTATGCATAAGTGCAAGGGCAGCTCAATTGACGCTAAAAAAACGCGTTCCCTATATACACCGCAAATGACACGTCGAATTGGACGTTGCAGCAACGTTGGATTAGACGTTGCTACAACGTCCAATGTGACGTTGCATTTGTTGGGGAAATTGCCCAAGTGAAGGGGATCCGATATTGTAACAATGTTGGGTCGGACGTTGTTGCAACGTCGGATCGGACGTTGTACCCTGGATCCCAACGGGCTCCGTCGGGCTTAGCAACGTTTATTTGGACGTTGCTACAACGTTAAATTTAACGTTGCTACTACCTCCAAATCCCCAAGGGCGGGCTTAGCAACGTTTATTTTGACGTTGTGACTACTTCCAGGTTTCCACAACCAACCACCCCTATAAAAGGGAATGAGGACCTTGAATAACTCAACACAACAATTCCACATTCTCATTCCTTCCACATTTTCAATCCTTCCATGGAGCCGGTTACATCTGGAGTAGTAGGCTCCACGGGCAGAATTGATTATGAAATCGAAAGGGTTCGGTACCCAATGCCCCCGGAGGAGTCCAAATGTGCTTGCAGCAGTCCAGAATACAGAGGCATGCATCCATGCGCGCTGTTTCAGGTCGTTTGTGAAAAAGAGAATCACATTTCTGCATCCTTGCGGCTCGGGTGTCTGGAGTGCAATGATTTTCATCCTGGCATTCGTGGAGCCTACGAGTGGAAGGTTGGAGATCTTCTGCTTCAACATATCCGGTCATTCTTCGCCGATGTAAACAGAGGTGACCACGCTGTCGTGGCTCAAACAGCATGGATACTTGTGAGGGGAGCAAATAAGGAGGTTGGAACCTTTCCATTCAACGAGTTAAAGATTAAAATCATTCCGAAGACGAACTAAGAATAGCCTGGTCGATATGAAGAAAAAATTATGTTGTTATCGATGTTGTATTTGTTAGTTGTGGTAATGCCTCGATGAATATAATTTGTTAGTTTTAGTAATGCCTCGATGTGTAATCTGATCGTTATCTATGAAGTGAAGCGTTTGCATGTGATTGTTTGTTGTTGTGATCGGGTAGAAACCATCGAAAATAATAACGCAAACAACACGAAATACACAAATATAGCATACCGACAAAATACGAAATGTATGTCATAAACAAAATACGAAACAATCTATATTACTAAGGGAAACAATCTTGTCGGTATGCTATATTTCGTATTTTGTTTATGACATAAATTTCGTATTTTGTCGGTATGCTATATTTCGTATTTTAATTATATCAAATAATTACAT
Source organism: Persicaria tinctoria (assembly GCA_037127255.1). Classification (NCBI taxonomy): domain Eukaryota; kingdom Viridiplantae; phylum Streptophyta; class Magnoliopsida; order Caryophyllales; family Polygonaceae; genus Persicaria; species Persicaria tinctoria. Next base: position 67,549,718 of record JBANSL010000013.1, read on the forward strand.
TTCATGATATAAATTAGCTTATGAGCACTAAATTTTACCCGTCAACACTCTATGTAACTAATTGTAACTGAAATTGAATGAATAAAATTCAGCCCCTAAGGCTTTATTTATAGGCTTCATTCCAAGCTAATCTAGGAAAGAAACTCTATCTATATCTAAAGATTAAATAAAGGAAATAAATCTAAAAAGGAATTATATCTAAAGTAGATAAATATTTATAGATCTTGATAGAATCTCCTCTTGTGGATATCTCTATTGGACTTTGGATAGAACTTTGATTGAACTCGGATACCCTCGAAATCGACTACTGGGCACCACTCGATATCGACTAACATAGGTCGATATCGACCTGGATTTCCTCAGCTTCAGCTTCTTGACTTGATCTCGGCTTCCAGGAGACAGATCGACTTGATTCAACTCGATATCGACTTGGCATACTCGATATCGACCTGCTCGTTCCTTCCTTAGTCGATTCTGGCTTTTTTGGGTTGAAATCGACTGGCTTCCTCGATATCGACTTAATGTACTCGATATCGACTTGGTGGTATCGACTCGATTTTCTCATTTCCATCTCGATTTGTCCTGATTTCGCTACTCCTTGACCTCAGACTTTCTGTAGTTGACTTCGAGATTTTCCACCTTTCTCTAAACTGTTGTAAAATGCCTCGATTTTTGCAAAATTAAACAGAAACTGGTGTAAATTCCATAATTGGAAAATAAACATAAACTACAAAGATTCTGAACTATTCTAGCCCAAATGCATTAAATGTATGCAGAAAACGATATAAAAGTAAGTATAAAACATGGCGAATTAGGCTCACAATAGTACGCATAAGGATTTTCTATTTTTATATGTAGCGAGAGTGGCAACCTAATAAAGTCTAGGATAGAATTTTACTATTAAAAAATACATTTTTTCACACTCATTTTACAAAGAAATACAAATATACACTTTATTTGATATAAATAGCATGAAAAGTTCTCAAGATGAAAAAAATTTCCCTTTTTTAAGAGAAGTAACACATGTATTTTCCAAAATCAAGAAGTTGCCTAGATTTTCTTTTTACAGAGAAATTACTTAGATGTTTTTCCATTTAAGAAAAATTAGGTGGACAACCTTGAACGGACATAAAACAATCTATGAATAGGTGCAATTATATACAATGACACCCTCGATTTAGAAAAATATTTACTAAAATAAAGCATTTATTAAAAGGCCAACTTCATCGAAGATTAAAAAAATTAAATCACTAATTTTAGAATAATATATTCCAATTAAATTTCCAATACATATGTTCTTAACATTGTTAAATAAAAAAAAATCAATACGGTTTATCAAGTGTGTATAAATGTTTAGGGTTTAGGGTTTACCCCCAAATCCGCCCAAAAATCCATCGGATCCGCCATCAGCAGCAAAAATCGAGCCAGATTAAGCCCCTATTCAAAAGCCATTATCACCAAATTGGGGAAAAAAAACTAAATCCTTCATAAATCCCATCCAGGAAAGGTTCACAAACAAGAGGGAGAAGAAAAACAGATGGTCTAAAGCCATCAAAACTCAAGCAAAGAGATACAAAAACAAAAGAAGAAGATCGTGGAGATTCAAAAGAAGAAAAAGAAAAATGTGTTGCTGTTGGTGGAGGTCCTTCCGGGTCTGGCGGTGGTGGATGTCGGCGTTAGAGGCGGGAGGCGGGAGGTTTCCGGTAGACGGCGAGTTCCCTTCCCGGTCCCGGTGGCGTGGGGTGTTGGGGTGCGATTTCGGCTGACTTCTTTTGGCCTCAGGTTCTGTTCTGACACCTTTGTTCCGGATTGCATGTATCAGGTTCTCTCTCCCTTTCAATCTTTACAAAGATATATGTCTGGTTTACTGTCAACCTAATGAAAAGTTGGTTGTGTATTATCTCCTACATACCCTTGAAAATATATGTGTACCTGAGAAAAAAATTGAGGTTGATAAGTTCAATATCCTCTATCGAAAGGTTTATACTCTTTCTGTGGTGCCTACTGTCTATAATTCCAAAATTAGAATGGTAAGTCTAGAAAATTATATTCACTTCTGGATGAAACACATTCTACATATGATTTGGTTATGCGAAAAATGTTCTTTATGCCTGAATCTGCGTGTGCTGTATTTGAGCCCCAAGCAAGTGTCTTGCCTTGAAAAAACAATCCATATTGACAAAATTAGGAATCCAGACCGAAATGACAAGCACAACCTTTGACTCCTGGGTCAAAGATGACCACTCTTGAACCAAGAAGAAAATATGTTGCCAAATCTGGGTGTTTTGAACAAAAGACCCCAGGTCTGAAAACTGCCTATGTAATGTTACAGTTTCTTTCGATGATCTACTTTTGATTTGAAATACTACAAAGCCCAATTGAACATTTTAACTTTGAATCTAGCAGAACGAAAGGGAACCCTTTGATTCAAAAGAACCCTATGGTAAAGATCCCTCAAAGGAATGGAATCCAAAGTAGGAAGATCACAAATGAACAAACGAAAATCGAACAACAAAATGAAAAACTTATTGGCGGAACAAAGCAGAGAAAAGACATGAGGGGGCTAAATTTGAATCATCTCAGCCCTCTTTTCGATCCAATGAATCAAGAGCGGAGATCAAGAATGAGAAATCCCAATATAAGAAACTAAATTGGGAAGGACCAACAACTGCAAATCAGGTACCCTCGGTCCCAAATTTCACTCATGCGACCCTATTGTATTTTCTTTGAATGGTTTGGGCACCATCGATCCTTTAGTATAGAATCTGTAATGAACTACGGGAACGACATGAAAAGATTAATCCACTACAACGAGGACCTATGCATAAAATGCTTGGGGAATTCAAGAAAAAAAATCTTAATAGAAAATATTACAGGGATATGAACTGTTTAGAAAGGATAAAAACATATTTTGAGAATCAAACCCAAAACCAAGAAGCAGAAATGATGTTTGGGAAAAAAAATCCTATCTTTTTTCAAGGATATCGAAATGACTAAATTGAGCTACATATTTTGCTTTGCAAAACTCTTGTTAGTGAATAAAACCCACCTGGAAAAAGAAACCTTGACAAATAAAAAATTGACCAAGATTTATGAAAACTGTTTAAAGGTGAATCCTACTTCTAGGATTTATTTCAATCCTACTATGATTATAAGAGAAGTGATATATCGAACCCAAAGAGACCGAACGAGTATTGAAACTCAAAGAGAAACAAAAACAAATTTGGAAAACATGCATAAACAAATCCAACTCATCCAAATAGAACGAAAAAGGATATGGAAAAAACACGTATATATAAAATCACAACAAGAATACCAAGAAACAGAAAAGGAAAGAAATGACTCAAAGTATATCTATCAAATAAATAAAGATTAGTACATGGAATGTGTGCGGAATCGCACGTAAAAATCTCTAGACTGAAATTGACACTTTTTGTAAAATAGAAAACATTCAAGTGATGGCGCTCATAGAAACCAAAATAGGTCGAATGTCGGATGAAAAAAATTGGCGAACACCAAGTTTTGATGCAATTGAATGGATCCCCGCGATAGGTCGGGTCGAGGGTATATGCGTTCTATGGAAAAATTACCAACAACATAATGAGAAAATTGAAATCGTTCGAAAGGAAAAACGATTTGTTTCGCTAAAAGTCTCACTCCCCCACATCTCTTTCTCTTTCTTTCTTTATATAATGAGTGTCCTTATATACACCGCAAATCCGCGGATTAGAGCTGCTAATCAACGTCGGATTCGACGTTGTAACATTAATTACATTACAACGTCGGATTCGATGTTGTAATATGTGAAGTGAAGGATCGGATCGGGCCGAACCGGGCTAACAACGTCGGATCCAACGTTGCTTGGGTAAAAAATAAAAAATCCCACCCACCCACCCACAGTCACAAAAAAAAAAGAGCAACGTCCGAAAGGACGTTGTAAACCAATTTTTTTTTATTTTTTTGTAATATCTTATACTTGGCCCGGTCTGACTCGTATTAACAACGTTCAATTTGACGTTGTAACAACGTCTAATTCAACGTTGTTATAACATCCGATAAGTGAAATTAGCACACAATTAACAACGTCAGATTGGACGTTGTTGCAACGTCTAATCCAACGTTGCTACAACGTTGGATCCAACGAAGTATTTGCGGTGTATATAGGGAACGCGTATATAATCTATGCTTCACCAAATGAGGCAGACAAAACTCAATTATGGGTTTCCCTTATAGACTACATCAAGGGGCTCAATCTTCCATCCATTTTCATGGGAGATTTGAATGAAATTAAATCAACAACCGAAAAGAAGGGGGGATGTACCCCTGTGCAAAGCAGATTTCAAATACTCACGAAATTTATCAACGAGTGTGAACTATTGGAAATCCACACAAAGGGAAATGAATTCACTTGGAGGCGAAACAAGACTGATATAAACATCTATGAGAAACTTGATAGAACCCTTGTGCACCATGAAATCTTACACAAATTTCAAAATCTGGCTACAACTAACCATGCGTTCACAACTTCAGACCACTGTCCAATTTCTCTAGAAATTAAAGATGAATTAAACCACAAAGGTAAACCCTTTAAACTTGAAAAAATTTGGCTATCAAGACCAGACTACAAAAATATTGTGAAACAAGCCTGGGGGACAAATGTTACTGGATCGCAAATGTTTAACTTAGTACAAAAAACTCGTCGACTAAAAAGACTCACAAAAGATTGGAATAAAAGAACATTTGGAAATATTCTTTCCCAACTTAAAGATATAGAAACTAAGTTAGTGGACATACAAAAAGAAAGCAACACAAATAGGAATAGAAATGACACTATCCAAGATAGACTTCTACGGAAAAAAGAAAAACTATTGGAATTCCATAAGATTTGCTGGAGTCAAAGAGCAAAATCTAAACATCTAAAGCTTGTCGATAGAATTCAGGGTATTTTCATAAAGTTGCAACCGGAAGAAGGAACAGGAAAATAATAAGAAATATAACAACTGCAGAGGGAACCCAAATTGTAAGAGAAGACAATATTGCATTAGAAATAAAGAAAGACTTTGAAAAACGATTTAGAAAAGAGAGTATAAACCAAGAACTCTTAAATGAGTACCTCCATCTTACCAGAACAGAAATCATACCTACAGACAACGAGTTTTTAACTAAAAGGGTATCAAACCGGGAAATAAAAAAAGCAGTCTTTGCAATTGGGAAGAGCAAATCCCAAGGATCTGACGGCATGATTGCAGAATTCTACCACACCTACTGGGAAATCGTTGGGCCAGACGTCACAAGAGCTATCAAGAGTTTCTTCCACTCCGGCAGGATCCTAAAAAAAAAAACCATACTTTTATCTCACTTATCCCAAAGTGTGACAACCCGAACTCGAAAAACCTCTACAGACCAATAAGCATTTGCGCAACTGTCTATAAGATAATTGCGAAGATCTTAGTCGACAGATTAAAACAAGTACTTTGGAAAATCATCCATCCTCTTCAAGGGGCTTTGGTAACTGATAGAGCAATTCAGGATAATGTCCTAATTGCACATGAAATATTTCACTCGTTCAAAAACAGGAAAGGAAAACAAGGTTGGATAGCCGTGAAACTTGAAATGGAAAAGGCATACGACAGGGTAGATTGTAACTTTCTCTTCCAGGTGTTAACAAAATTTGGTTTTGATCATCGATTCATCTCTTGGGTTGAAGCGTGTGTGAAAACCGTTTCTTTCTCAATCCTTGGAAATGATGGACCAATGGAGGTTTTCCTTCCTAAAAGGGGACTTCACCAAGGAGACCCGATTTCTCCACAACTTTTCATTTTAGGCGCGGAGATCCTATGGCGAGCTTTACAAGCTTAAAGCAATGAATCCAGAAAAACGATGGGCTTTGAAATTACTAGACATGGAACCAGAATACCTTTCTTATTTTTCGCAGATGATATAATGATATTTGCAAAAGCAAACTCAGAGTCGTGTAACCAGATTAGAAGAATTATTGACGACTATTGTCAAATGTCAGGACAAAAGGTGAATTTCAATAAATCAGCCTTTGAAGTTACTCCAGGAGTCTCGGCCCAACAAAAACAGACAATCCAAAGTATCCTTCACATCACGAATCTGACAACACTTGATAAATATCTTGGATGCCCAACACTTATGGAAATAAAAGAGGAATTATGCACAGAACTTATTTGGCAAGTAGGAAATGGAAAAACAATTAGATTCTGGATAGACGAATGGATAAAAGGCATCAAATTAAACGACTATAAAATAACATCAGGTCCTATTGATCCAAATGAAAAAGTTGAAAAATTTATGGGACCAGATAAACATTGGAAGTTAGAGGAACTTTGTGCCCTTCTTCCAGATAATATTATTGACAAAATAAAAACCACGAAAATCCCACTAAATGAAATAGAAGATCGATTGTATTGGAAACCTAGTAGAAATGGGTGGTTCACCACAGCATCGGCGCTGGAAAGCATTACAAAAACTCAAACAACTCTAGACCAACATACACAGTGGATTTGGAACTTGGACTGTTTTCCAAAGGTAAAAAACTTCCTTTGGAAGCTTGTCATGGACGGAATACCCACCAAGGAAAGACTTGTCGGGAAAGGGGTTGTAGTTCCCCTCTCGTGCAGTTTATGCGATCTCAATGACGAAAACACTGAACACATTTTTATAAACTATCAATACACAAAGGAACTCATTTGGAAAATAAACCAACAAATTGGAAGGACAATTCAAAACACACAAATAAGAGACAAAAATATGAAAGAAATTACGACAGAGATATTCGTGAAGCTGACTGAAACACAAAAAACAAAACTTGCCATTATTTGGTGGAGCGTGTGAACAATTAGAAATAAGATTATTTTCGATGATCAGGGGTTTGGAAACCGAATAAAGCAGCAACAATGTATAAAACATCAATCACGACAATGAGAAGAATCCAAAAGACAATTCTGGGGGAGATACAGATCAAAAGAAAAACGTCACAACACCGACTCAAAGAAGAAGGAAAAATTTAAGATGGCAAAAGCCCGTAGCTGAAAGCTTCGAATTAAATTTCGATGCTTCTGTGATGTCTTCTGGCGAGGCTTCGACGAGGGTTGTCATTCGCGATCACCATGGCTCTGCCATTTTTTGCAGGGGTTCTGTGTGGTGAGATGTCGGCGGTGAAGGCCGAAGCTCTTGCCCTCCATTCTGGGCTTGTGGGTGCTCACCAACTAGGTATTTCTAGGATTGAGGTCGAAGGCGATTATCTTGCGGTTATTAACGCCGTCAATAATGTCTGGAGTTGCCCTTGGGAAATTGAAATGATTATTGCTGATTCAAAGCGTCTTATCCAGAATTTCCAATGCTTCTCCTGTCTGCATGTCTTAGAGAGCTCAACCAGGTCGCGGACAAGGTGGCTCATCTTCGGTATCAATTCGATGACGATTCACCTTTGCATCATTCCGAGCTCCAAGCTCTCGTTCAAAATGACGTTCTTGGGCAGGGGTTTCACAGCACCCAAATCCTTTCCTTGTATTAAAAAAAAAAAGCGTTTTGATTCCTCTTTCCTTTTATTTATTTATTTTCGAGCCGTTTAATTGAAAGAACCCTAACTCCCCCGATCGATTAGCATCTTCCCCAATTTTCCTCCCCAACAGTACGCCCTCAAGTCGGGTCTCTCTACAGATCCGGTGCCGCATCGAACACCACCGACACCAAGGCCGCGTTTTTGGAGGTTTCAGAATTTGCCTTCACCTGCATCTCGCCCCTCTCTTCGATCTCTCACAACTCTTAGGGTTATTCATTTATTTACAGTTGTTACTCATTTGTTGCTTTTTAATCCGCTTACTTGTTGCAATTCTTAATGAATTGTCAATTTGTTTCTCTTGATTAGGCTAGTGGTGAATCAATTGATAGTTGTTCATGGTTTTTGACTTGTTTGTTGTTGGAAATTTAGCGATTGTTTTTGGTGTATAGTTGCTATTTGTTCTGGGATCTGATCTTTTTTTTTTTAATTTCATTTGGCTCCAGGAGTTTGCAATGGATTCCGACAGCTTACCACGAAAAGCAGCGGCTTTTACGTGGGCCGATCTTCCACCGAAAGTGCTAGCAATCATCTCGAGCAAGCTTCAAAAGTATGAACAAATTGAGTTGCGATCTGTGTGCAAATCATGGCTATCCTCAATCCCTCCCAACCGTCACAAATTCAACCCTTACTTCCCTTTCACATCCTCCTTGTTAGGGTTGGGGCAACCCAGGGAGCCTACGTTTGATGTCACCGTTAGCACCAGTGCCGTATACCTTGCCCTTCCTCATTGCAGAGCTTCCAGATTCTGGTTGGTTTGTGTTCGAGAAGTTTCCCCTGGAAACCTGATCCTGTGCCATCCGCTCACTTACCAGGAGATCAAGTTCCCCACATCTGATGCTGTAGATCCTTACTCTGCCTCTATGGCAGTATCAGCAATCGTCGCCAGATCGTTCGTTCACAACGAAATCTGTATTGATTGCAAAGGACTTGTAGGGATATCGAATGTGTCTTTCGTAGGGAAATCACCATGGACCAGATTGGGAGTGATTGGCTTATCTGCAAGAAAAGACTTTCCTGCAAAGCACTTGTTTGGTTTTACCTATGAATTAATAAGCCAGGAGGAGACCGCTAGTAATAGTCCAATAACAACAACGGCAAAGCCATTGTTGGTAGGTGACAACAAGTGCTGCTGCGACGTTGTCAGCTATGTGTTATTTAAGGGATTTATGTTTGCTGTTGACCGACGAGGCCATATATTTGTGCTGAGACCCAAAAAGATGGAGCTGTTTGAAATAAGTATCCTTAGGGATTCAGAGCAGGCTAAGAAAGATTTCGTGATATCGAGTGGAGAATTGTATTTGATTTCAACATTGAATGGGGTGTACTGTCGGATCTACAAGCTATCCGTGGATAAAGACAGTCTAAACAAGATCATTCGTGACAGAAATGGTCAGATAGTAATGGAACAGGTTGCGAATGTGGGCAATGGTAGAGTGGCTTTCATCGGGACGGCCTGCTCATTTGCAATCCCTTACCGATTTCTTCCTCCTCCTTGGAAAGGAAACCGTGTTGTTTATTTGGACGTCGTTGGCAGTTCCATGTGTGGATGTAAGGGATCTGCAGCAGCAGCTGAACCTCAACAGATTATGGTAGTCCAGCTTGCAAGATCAATAGCAGATGAGAGCTCAGTCAAATTCAACAACATTTTGGAGTTGGAAGGCTATTCAGACGTGTTTTCACCCCCTTTCACCGCCCCCATTGGAGTTGGAACGCTACCCAGATGTGTTTACAAACCCTTACGCCACTACCTCCGTGGAGGCGTGAACTAGAGCAAGTGAACAACACCTTTCAAGGAGTCCCATAGTCGAGTTTATTAAGGTTTTTATATTGTGTTATTTTGGATTTCAATTGCACAATCATCTGCTACATTCTGTTCTAATTTCTGTCGCCAGGTCAGTAAAATTACCGATTAATCTTGTTTTCTTGTCACTGGTGTTTCTATCGGTGTATGGTTTTGCAATCGATCGACTGAAATCATGCAGTTCAGAGAATTTCTGTTAGTTAATAGCGGAAAAGTTTAGTTCCTTGGTTGTCTCTCCTTCATTTGTTTAGAAAGCTTAAATGAATATGTACTGCAGGTTGAGGGATAGAACTTTGAAGAAGGGGGTCTGGTGGTGCTCTTATGTTGTGTATAATTATCACTCTAGTTGAATGAAGAGGCAGATTAGATCAGTTCATTGTTCTATTTAAGCCATACTTGTTTATGAATATTACATGTTCTATTGAATTTGGTGCCTGTTTCTGTGTGTGTTGCTGATTTGCATTGGCTCTGGGTTTGAATCTGTTACAAGAATCTCATTTTATCTTGTTGAGAAACTCCACTCTCTTAGGCTAGTTTGAGGTGTTTTCTTCTGCGTTGCCACAACAATGGTGGTTTAACATTTGGAAATCTGAGAAACCCAGAAGTGGAAAATTGGGTATCCGAAGGAAACAGTCGCATTTCTTGCATTCAAACAATTAGATATTGGAAACTTTTGCAGCAATTCACCAAATCACATTTCCTGCATTCAGACACTTAGTTTTGGTTTGTGTTTTTTGGTAGTTCAACGTACTGGGTGTGGTTGAATCTGTTATCTGAATCTTATTTATCTTGTAGAAACTCCAGTCTCTGCTAATTGGGGGGTTTTCTTAGTCGTTGTTCAGGGTTGGTAATGAATTGTATCTCTTGTCAAAGATCCAGAAGTGGTAATTTGGGTATCTGATGAACAAAGCAAATCACATTTCATACATTGGTACATTTGGGCATAGGCAAGTTTTGCAGCAATTTGACAAATAAAATCCACAAGATATCAGCTCACGCGTGTAAGAGAACGAGCACAATTTTCTACTAAAAACAAATTAAAAACCCTCAATAGTCCCCCAATTCCAGAAAACCTAAACAAAAACCCAATTCCAACGGCGAACGCCGATCACGCAAAGATGTTGCCGGCGAAGGAGCCATTGATGGCGGCTGGGCCACGAAGAGCCTGAACCGCCTCGTCTCCAACGAGCTCCAGATCTTCCGGCGGTATCTCCTGTGGATGTGCGTCGACCGGTCCACGTGGCCCTCCGCCGCCCTGTCGTGGCTGGTCTTCGCAGCCTTCGTCCTTGCCGTCCCCGCCTTCTCCCACTTCGTCCTCACCTGCGACGCCAAGCACGGCCGCCCCCTCTCCTTCGCCTTCCTCTCGTATTTCGTCAGGAAGTACGGCCTTAGGCGGTTCTTGTTCCTCGATAAGCTTGTTGACGAGTGCGTCACCCAGGATCTCAGTGTATGTTTTGTTCTTCAATTCTCCTGTCTCTATCTCCAATTTTACTGATTTTGATTTCTAATTCTTTTGGGTGAATGATTGTTTGTTTAATTTGTTGCTGATTTCTATATTCAATTAATTAATCTCAACTTAAATCACCATAAAATGAATAACTAACATTCTGAACACGAGTTACAACTTCATTTTCCGCGGGCAAAGTGGATGTTGTTCTGATATGCCCAACTTGCACAACCGGTCGCCATGCCATCCACATTTTTGAGTTGGTTATTTAAAGTTTAAATGGTTAGATATTGATTTCACATTTTAGAGTTGGGATTCTAGATTTAGTTCCCCCTAAATTCATAGATTTGGTGTATTTTTCCAGATTTTGAAAGTTCCTGTACCCTTGTAAGACTCTTTATAAACCTTTGAACTCTACAGGGTTTTGTTGATCTCAGTTTTAGGATCAACTGACTTGGCAACCTAACACAATAGAATAAAGCATGACATTTAAAGATTGCAACAAGAACAGCTAGGTGATAGACAAACAAGCCCATAAGTTTGAGTAATTTACATGTCCTCTGAAGATCCGAAATCTTACATGTCTGCATTGTTTTGGATGTGAAATCGGTGATGAATACTCCGGTAAAACACAATAATTGGAAATGTGATAACAGGCATCAATCATCAGTTTGAACCCCATGGTATGCTGTTAGATTAGAACCACCAGATCAGGTCTGAGATCATTCAGCAGTGAGATTCTTATTACATGGAAAGCCACCCCCCATGTTTTTAAAGATTTGATAGCAAAATTAGGAGTTAGATCCATCCCTTGGATTTTGTGGGCAAATCCAGACAGATAATATGAACAAAAACCTTTGTGTAGACCTAAAATTTGTGAATAGCTTCACATAATAGATCACTTTTTGAATGATCATTTTTCACCTTTTTGGCGTTCTCTTTTGTTTCTTTACCGCAGAGTTCATTGTGGATATGCTCCATCTTTCTTCTTCCTTCCCTGCTTTGCTGTCGAATGTGCCTACAAGATTTGGTGGTACGCATCAGGGGCATCACAGATCCCATTCTTGGGAAATGCCCTTGTGAGTGATGCTGTGGCCTGCTCTCTCGAGCTATTGTCATGGCTCTACCGGACCACACTCTTCTTCCTCTTATGCATGCTCTTCCGTTTGATCTGCTCTCTACAGATCCTATGGCTGCAGGACTTTGCAGGCAAATTCAAGGAGGATTCTGATGTGGCTTCCGTGTTGGCCGAACACCTTAGGATCAGGAGACACATAAAGATCATCAGCCACCGGTTTCGTCGGTTCATTTTGTGTGCTTTGATACTGGTCACCATTAGTCTGTTTTCCTCCTTGCTGATGACCACCAAGCCTAAAGCCGATGTCAGTTTCTTTAGAGCAGGAGAACTTGCAGTAAGCTCTTTCTCTTGTTGTACATTAGAGGCACTCTACTTGTTTTAATAATGAATCAAACCTAAGATGTCGAATTCATGAACCTGCCTTTTAATGTATTCTTATTCTAAATAGCAACTTCAATTTGTCTACTGATTCAGAATCTTCTATATTGTAGCTCTGTTCAAATTACTTTGGTGACTGGTCTGATGATCATACTGCGAAGCGCAACCAAGATTACACACAAAGCTCAGGGAATAACCTGTTTAGCTGTCAAGTGGCACGTCTGTGCAACTATTGACTCTTAATTTCAACTCAACAGATCCTGATACTCCGGTGTTGATTCAGCAAATGAATTCTAATGCCCTTCTCAGCCGACATTCCAATTAAAGTACAGTGAAAAACTAGCGGAAAATCTATTTTATTTCCATTAAACATGCGACTGTTTTTAAAAAGTTCATACACTAAATGAAACCTAAAACACACTTTACATAATCACAAGTGTGATTTTTGGTACTTGATGGCCTCAAATCGCGAGGCTAAAGTGAAGATCCATTTATTCATCAGAGTCTGTCTGATTCATCAAATCTTATATCACAGTGTTTCCTCCAAGAAGCATTGCTGCTACATCTCTGGTAGTATGTCTTTTCACCATCTTCTTCTTCTTCACTCCTCTCAAAGCTCAGGTGAAGATTCGGATGATGTTCTGAGTTGCCGTCCCTAATTTTTTATTTTTATTTTTTATTATTTTTTATTTTTGCAGTGTTACATATCATGGAACTTGCCTGATTGCATCAGTTTTGCTGAATGCTCCTGTGTGATCTTATTAATTTTTCAAATGAATTGCAGCTGTTTCAAAACTTTGTTTTCTTGTTTTGAACCCTTGCTGATTGCTTTCTGCTTCACCTTTTAAGTTGAAAGGCCTATAGCTGCATTGATATGCATTACTTGTTTCCCAATGATAAATTAGTGGGGAACTGGTTTTTAACTTACATCTGTTATAGTCAATAAACTTTTTTGGTGTATGATGAAACTTTTCAACATGGGATATATTATTGGCTTTGAAGTGAAGCAAAAGGAGCTTTGGTATTACCTCTTATTTCACACATGGCCTTAATATTAATATATTTTAAATTTATCCTCAGATTTCAAGTAAATACCATGAAGTCACTAATTTACTCATGTGAATGATGGAAATTTTATGCCCATTACCAGGCACTTCAGGTGGATTCGGCCAAGGCATCAGACAAATGAAGGAGCTTTTTCTTCAAAGACTGACCAATCAAGCAAGGGTGGATACCGAGCCTGCTTTCATGCTTGCAAGTTTGGCCATGCTATTTCTGTGAAAGTAGGCCATCTCTAAAGTCTGTCAAATGGAGTTCCAATAGCCTGATGCGTGCGAGTGTGAGTTGTTTGCTTAATCAATTAAACAGGTACCTTTTTTGTGTCTTCCTTGAACCATGATGATGTATTTTATTCTACACACGGCATCACAATATTTCAATTTAGTACTCTGCAACTCCAGCACACAGAAAGAGCTAAGGCTGCAGAGGACATGGATTGTTTGGTTCCCATACTATTACATCCATGATATACAGTTCAGGAACGTACATGCCTTGTTTGCAGATCTGTAGGAGCAAACCTTGCTACCTCTCCATGGAGGTTTGGGAAGCTTTCTCCTAAGATTCTATATGGGGTGCTAGAGACCAAGAAAATGAAGAGAGATTACATTATAACTGCCATAAGATTGATCCGTATCATATGTTGAATAATTGTTAAAGTTCCTTTTTTGCATTTTGATGCATCTTCCCTTACTAGTGGAAGCTTCAAGAGTCTCTGGAAACAGCAAAGATTGAACCTGCTAGGCAGCCATGTTGGGGGTTACGATTTACGAATACAAGGGCAGTGTTGATAAGCTTTGGTGGAAGACGCTTGATCAGAAATCCAACATACCAAGATTCACAACTCACCTTTGCTTGAGCTGTGAACATTTAGGCATCTTCCTTACCAAATGCACAAGTTTGGGCAATAGGAATTATGGTCAGGGGTGTGTTTGGGGTGTTATTCGAGCCGAGCTCAATTTTTTATTGAGTTTTTTTTTTTTTTAAATCAAGTTTGGTTTGCTTAGGAAATGAACTAACTTAAGCCGTTCTTTGAATGATCTTTTATCCCGCTTTAAACATAACATATTAACTTAAAACAAATTTAAGAAATTCTACAAAATTTGAGTTATTCAAGTTTAAATTGAACGAGTCGAGCTTTTAACTGAGCTTAAAATTATGTTAAGGTTCGCTTGAAATCATGTTAAGGCTAGGCTTGTTTAGGTAGGACAACGAGCTCGAGACCAGCTTTTTTTTAGTTGAATTCGAACTATTCCGTTCATATAAAATTGAATTTTATGGTTAATGATGCTATTATTGTTATGGAAATTTTTAAAATTTCTGATTGGTCTTGAAGAATTATTTATGACACACCCCTGACTATAATTCCTATTGTTATTGAAATTATTAAAATTTCCGATTGGTCAGTCTTTGAACAAAATTGAATTATTTTTTCCCCTCTTCTCAGTATCACTACGATTCAGTCAATCTTTTTGATTTATAAGAGTTCGTTTGCATAACGAAATCATGAACAAACAAATTGATGAAAATTATCCAAGTTTCAACAACTTTCGAATTTCAGATTCTGAATATATAGGTTCAAACCAAACCATTTAATGAACAATTCATCAACAAATATAACTTATTTATCGATCTTATAAGATAACAATACGGTCGAGGACCTTAGTCGACGCCGAGTGCTTCCTGAGTCAAATTCGAGAGTTCTCTGGACTGAAAAGGTGAGCGCTGATATGCTTCCTCGTGGGTCGATCTTGACTGCCTTCTACTACAACGGGAGGAAGTCTTGTATTTATTTGATGAGGCAGGGAGTCAGATTGATTTTATATTTTATATTTATTTCATATTTGACACATCCTCTTGCAACAAAAAATTGGCGTCGTTGTCGGGGAAGCAATCAATTTTTCCCTTTTTAGTTCCTACTTACTCTCTTTTTCTTTTTATTTTTGTTTTGCAGGTTCATGCGAAGAACTGATCGCACAACTACAGACCCTATTCTCGAACCTGAGAGATACTTCCATCTTCGACAAAGACTAAGGAGGATGTCGCAAATCAACAATGAGAATGAGGTCAAGCTCACACCAGCGCAAGAGTTTGAGCAACTCCGCTTAACAATTGAGGAATTAACCACCAGAGAAGCAGAACACGCTCGACGAGAGACAGAATATACACAGAATCAACAACCGTAGGAGGCAAGGGTGGAACGAGGTTAACGCGAGAAGGTAACTTGAGGAGCAGATTGGGAATGTCCCATCCAACACAAAGGAGTATCTGCATCCCACTCTGGAAGTTCCAGAATCACCGATCGTTCTTCCGCCTATTAATTACGAAATTCGTCCTTCTTTTATTACTAAAATTAGGAGGATCAATTTAGGAGAATACCCAATGAATTTCCTTTAGAGCATGTCCTTTAGAGCATGTTGGTCCTTTGCAGGAATAGCGTCACAGTGGCTTGAAGGATTGCTAGCACAATCAATTTGGACTTGGAATGAACAACAAGACTTATTCCTTAACAAGTTATTTCCTCCTGCAAAGACAGCTGCTCTCAGACAACAAATCACGACTTTAAGACAGAAGTCAGGGGAAACATTAGCACACGTCTGGGAGTGCTACAAAAGGCTTCTGAAATCATGTCCTACGCACAAACAACCACCCTACGTCATCTAGGAGATCATCTTCAACTGCATGGATGCACCTACTAAGGATCGGATCAACAACTACACTGCATATAGGTATCTCGAGTACACCCCACGACGTGCTTGGGAGATCTTTGAGACGCTGGAAAATTATGATAACACATATGAGACTTTTGCGACCTCTGGCAACGAAAGGTATGAAAGGCCTGCCCCATCTATGCCTCTATATGTGCCACCTAAAGAGATTGATCTAGACATCAGAGACCAGTTCCACAACAATTAGGTACGTCGCCTTACCAAACAAGTTAAATTCCTTTCTAAAGATAAAATTTGTTTGGAATGTGGGTTTGTGAGGCACAACATTACTGCGTGTCTACATGGAGATCAAATACTCATGGCTGAAACCCACGAAGAAGCGAGGTATGCGGGGGGGAACTACTCAGGGCAGCATCAGCAACAGCAGAACTGGAGCCACTATCGCCAGCCTCAGCATCAAAGAGACCTCCCGCCCTAAAGAGCTCCTGGTCACTCTGACAAAGATGGTAAGAAGGATGACATGCAGGTTATTCTTGAGGAGATGCGGAGGAATCATTCAGATTGCAAGCAATCGATCAATTCCATTCACACTCAACTGTATGGCATCAACTCTATACTTGGGAAGATTGATATCTGGCGGAAATCTATTGAGACCCAGATTGGTCAATTGGCAACATCCGTCCCCAAGGAATCAGGTACGCTCCCTGAATCCTCTGAACCTAATCCTAAAACTAAATCTACAAGACAGGTAGCTGCCATGAATCTAAGGAGTAGCTTCCATGAATCCCGAGCAAAATGTGGAGTAGAAGGATGCAGAAGACTACTCGACGTCGAGTAAGCCAGTCGACGTCGACCAGACTCTACTCGGCATCGAGGAGAACTTAGTCGAAGTCAACCAGAACGCTTCACCTGCCTAGAAATCGACTACTACGTCGACTAGCCTTCTTCCCATGTCGACAACACTCTTTCACCTCCGAAGAAGAAAATGTTTTCATTCCCAACGAAATCTCCAAAGGACCTAGCGGAAAAGAAGTTTCAGTGTTTCATGAAGATGCTTCAAAGGCTCAATGTCACGATCCCTTTCACAGAAGCTCTTCATGAGATGCCGTCATATGTCAAGTTCCTCAAGGAGATCTTATGCAAGAAGCAATCGATGGATGAGATCGCAGAGGAATGCAGCCAGATGGACGTCCTAGAGAAAAAGCCAGATCCAAGTAAGTTTGCTATAACCATTGGATTCGGTCAATATAAATTTAATGCTTTGTGTCCCTTAGGAGCCAGTGTAAGTATTATGCCTCTATCAATCTGGTCAAGAGTCAAGGAAAAGGTGGTTTAGAGCATGTGGATGCAAAATTATACATGGCGAACAACACTGTGGTCATCCCAACAGGCATGGTGGACAAAATACCGGTGCAAGTAGGTAAGTTCTTTGTCCCTGTTGATTTCTTAGTTATTGATATGGTAGAGGACCCTGCTTGTCCAATCATTCTAGGAAGGCCTTTCTTAGCGATGGTGGATGCCAACATAAGTGTAAGGAAGCGAGTGCTCACTTTCAACATCAACGATGAGCTAATTGAGTACTCTTTAAATAAAACTGAAAGGCACACAGGTCCCATGGAAGAGGTCAAATCCATATGAGCCAGGTACATCACTTGCGGGGAGCCTAAGGTAAAAAATATGACTCCCGAGGAATTGGAGAAGCGAGACATGGAAGCCAAGGTGGAGGAAATCATGGCGATTTTGAACGACGATATAGAAGATCTACTCGACATCGACCAAGGTAAGTCGATATCGACTAATTTGTATTCATAATCGTTGCCAGGTCTTAAGTATGGGGTCGATGTCAACTAGAAGTACTCGACGTCGAGTACTCTAGTCGACGGCGACCAGATCCAGAGCCATCCCTGAACTGTAGCTTCATCGAGCAATATACCCGGAGCCGAGGTGTACTCGACGTCGAGTACATTACTCGACGTCGACCAGTCCTCTTCACACTCGACCTCTCCATCTTTGACGAGCAGTCCACCAGGAGCAACAACGTACTCGACGCTACAGAAGCACTCGGCATCAAATACCTTATGCATTATTTTATATGGTTATCGTTGTGGTATTGAAACCCTGATCTGGGAAGTCTTTAGTTTATTGATTTATTTCCCACCAATTTCGTGTTTTTGTCCTTCGTTTGTTGCAAGAAAGTTACATTTTTGTTCTTCTGTGTACTCAAGATCGTCAACATCTAGTCGACGCCGAGTAGGTTTTAGTCGACGTCGAGTAGCTTTTACTCGACATTGCATGTTTTTCCTTCGTTTTTGTTCTGTTTTCTCTGTTTTGCAAATTCTGTTCGACTGAGTCGTCAACGTCGAGGACCTTAGTCGACGTCGAGTGCTTCCTGAGTCAAATTCGAGAGTTCTTTGGACTGAAAAGGCGAGCGCTGACACGCTTCCTCGTGGATCGATCCTAAATGTCTTCTACTACAACGGGAGGAATTCTTGTATTTATTTGTCGAGACAGGGAGTCGGCTTGATGTTCTATTTTATATTTATTTCATACTTGACATATCCTCCTGCAACAACATAGGGTGAAACCCAAATTTTCCTAAATTTTTGTTTATGAAGTTCCAATCTACTCTATCGTACGCTTTTTCCATGTCTAGTTTTATTGTCATCCATCCCACCTTACCTTTACGCGATCTAAAGAAGTGGAAGATTTCGTGAGCTATTAGGACATTGTCTTGGATGACCCTGTCAGACACAAAGGCACCTTGTAGAGGGTGGATTAGTTTCCCGATAATTGTTTTGATTCTTTCTGTCAAGATTTTCAAAATGATTTTATATAAAGTGGAACATAGACTGATTGGGTGCTAATGACAGGTGGTAGTAGGGTTGTCCCTCTTTGTTATTAATGAAATGAATGTATGATTTATTTGTTTAAGAATTATCCCAGAGTGGAAAAAACTCTTAACCGCTTTGATAATGGACACACTCACAATATCCCAATATTTTTTATAAAACTTGGCGGTAATTCTGTCAGGGCCTGGTGATTTGTTATTAGCTAAACTAAAAATAGCATATTTAATTTCCTTGTTGGAAGGATGTCGAATGAGGAATTCATTTTCAGATGTTGTAAGAGAAGGTTGGATTAGGTTAAGCATTTCATCGAGAAGACTATCATTGATAGCCTCTTGTTTGAATCTTTTTTCAAAGTCGTTTTTAATTTCGTTTCTTACATTTTCCTCTCCTATTATCAAAGTGCCTTCCGATGTAGTTATGTTGCGTATTTGTTTCCTAGGTCTTCTCCCAGAGGCCATGTGGTGGAAATACAATGTGTTGCGTATTTGTTTCCTCAATAGATATTTTTCTTTATTAGTGGTTATTTGTGTGTTATTTGGTGGTCAACTAGAACTCGGTCTAGTTTTTCTCGGATATTATTCTCGTCTTCCTCATTCTTTCTCTAGGTGAAGGAGTTCCCGAATGTTGGGGGATCTACGAGTGAACAATTATTTTTGAATTGAAGCAAACGAGCAAACCGAGAAGATCGGGTTTGCACCCCCCCCCCCCCCCCATGTTTGTCCTTTCTACATACAATTTCTTTTAAATCTCCCAAGACAATGCATGGGGTAGACGAATCATTTACGAGTGTAGTTAATGTTGCCCAAAACACATCTTTCTCATAGGGGTTTGGAGGAGCATGAACAAAAAGAATTAGAATCGTGAAACCGTCATTCATATTTTCATATCGTAGCCCAATGACGCGTGGTGATTGAAATTCAACAGAGATGATTTCATTTGATAGTTGATGTGATTTCCATAATAAACCAAGTCCACGCGAACGCCCCATGGCAGGCGACCAGGTAACCTAATCGAACCCAACATATTTCCAGAGTTTGTCTTCAGGAATGGTATCTGATTTGGTTTCTGCTAGAGCCAACAACTGAATATGTTCATTTTTACACCATGTGTTCACTTTGATTCATAACGTTTTTTTCCTTATAACTCTACAGTTCCAATAGGCGATTTTCATGTATAACTTTTGGCGATATGAGGATGGGAGATGACGGTCCTCATATCAAAGAGCAATTTAACTATACATATGATTTAGGGTATAACTTATCTATGGGAGGTTTGTGTAAAATGTTACCAAGATCACACATATTATTGTGTAACCAAGGCAAAAAGGTGGTGGTTTTGTAATGTCTCTTGACCAAGAAAGCATTTTGCCACGCACAAGAGGATTGTAGGTTAGTGTTGTCTGATTTTCTAATGGTCCAAAACAACTTTAATTTTGGCATAGTATTAGCAAGTCACTCATTGAAGAGCACTCCGTTAAAGAGCTTAGACAAAGTCATCTTATCAACTAACGAAACTCCAAAGTATGTGTTTGTGAACCAAGTTAAACCATCACGCCACACAAAGCCAAAGCAAACGAATAACTTTGTAATAGAGTGTTGCCGAGTAGTGGGAAAAAAGCACCAGCCGTGCCCAACTGACCGTAGAAGCAAACCGATACAAGAAATCCACATAAACCACGGACAACTGACATAGGGGATCAAACATGTGTTTAGATATATAATGGGGATTAGGTGAATTGAGGGATTTTATTCTATGTATTGAATGTTGCTTGAAATTCCAAGATTGCAAAATGCACCCCAAAGGCGACAAGCAACACACAACCGATAGGAGAAGATAAAAAATAGCTGCAGCATTTCTCTCCAGACTATGTTGTGACTGAGGTAAGGGTACCTTACAGGAAGAACAAATACCGACTTTAAATCCACAAACTTATACCTTTCAATTCGTGAGTCCCATAAAGAAACTCTACCCTAAGTACCGTGATTGTGCCACATAGCAACCCGCAAAACAAAAACCACACAAAGGCTGTTGTGGGAGAAGGTGATGTACTCCAATGGTTGATAATTATCCCTGCCATCATTGTAAAAAGAGTTCTTGATCCTAGATGCACAGAACATTTTTATTACCAGGTGAATCTTATCCAAAAGCACAATCAACACCAAGTTTGAAGATGGATTACCAACAGGAAGTAATTTAGAAATAGATTGGAAGTGAGATAGAGATCTTCTAACACAAGGCTTGAATACAAAGTTTGTTAGAACAAAGACTACTTGCAAAAAAGGAAGCATATGTATGCCCTCAGATGGGAGGACTGCATAACTCTAAGCCTTAAGAATGGACAACACTAAATCAGACTTACATTGCATGCAGTTGAGTCCTAAGGAGGAGCAATTTTTTCCAAGTGCTAAAGCAGTAGTAGCTTAATTCAACCCATCCGAGTACCTTTTACTTTAAAGGACTATGTCCCTAAGGACTTGACTAGGGATGGTATGTCTGACAATGATGATGGTCCCTTTTGGGGAGAAGATGAGATTCAATGTTGCATGACAACTTGGGCAAATGAGGTGGAGGAACAAGAAGAAGTGGAGGAGGTTGTCCTCCGATCTGGTCGTCAATTACCTCCTCTCCCCTTAAAATATAAAAAGAAGGGAAAGAAATCAACCTCACGTGAAGGAGAAATTGTACAGTACCTTGTGACCGACTATACTTTTCCCTTACGAAAAATTGACCAGACAATTCCGAGGGGAACAGTGGTCATTCATCCGGCCGTTGAAGGTAGCCAAAACAAGAATAAGAGAAGAGTGTCAAAAGGCTTTTCTAGAGCTATCGAAGAGTTTGTTACAGCTTCTAAGCAGCCGAAGAGGCCATTGGTGCAGGTGAAAAATGCTAGTTCTCGTCATGGGGCAGAGAGCTCACAAGGGTCACATAAAGAGCTTTCGCGTGATCATCTTCGTGTCTCTCAAGAAGGGGGGATTTTGACAGCAAATGTTCAAGAGTCAATGACCTTGACCTCAAAAGAGCAAGATATGTTCTTAGAGGAGACGAAGCCTTTGGCACCGGTGTCGGTGTTCAAAAGACTCGAGGCAACGTACGTTAATTGGTGAAGCCTCTAGGCCGTCAGTATTCCAAAGATTGGAGGGAGACATTAAACCAAACAAGGTGATTCTCTAGTCCAAGAAGACCAACAAGTGGAAGGTAAAAAAGGGAAAACAACCCAAGCCCATCATCCTTGGCTCGGCTAAAGTCAAAACCATGAGGAGCAGTCCCTGGATTTCATCCCAATAGTTCAGCCCAAATGTGCTTATGAATTCTCACATACAAAGAGTGAGCTTGTGAGAGATAATTAGGCTGTCATGAACTACGAAATGCGTGATCCCCTAAACACACATAGTAGGGGTACGTAGGCAGTCTAGTCGATCTATAGGCTAGATGCAGCCCACCGCCAAAAAAAAAAAATAAAAAAACAGGGTTCGCAAATGATAGTCAGATTGTTTAGGAAACCCTTCCTAGAAGGTGGGCCTGGATGATTTGAGTGATGCGGTAAAAAAAATCACGATTTGCGGTAAAAGGCAAAGATGGACGTAAAAAATGTTCGTGATTGAGGCACCCTGAAGCCTATGTGAAAAATGGGTGTCATGAAATGAACTACGAAAGGCTTGATTCCTACAAAGTGGGTACGTAGGCAGCTTAGCTACTCCAAAAATGTTAAGCGCAGCCACAAAAACAAACAAAACATCTGCTTTCCTCGACAGGAAAAAAAAAGGGTCAAATTCTCTGCTTTTGTAGTCATCTGAGTGTTGTTTCGACTACGGAAAAAAATTAAATATAGACCGGGAGCTCTTTGTGGTCCGACTTCTCCACAGATCTTCTTTGCGGATACTTACGTGTGAATAGCCGTTTCTGAAAATGGGCTGTGAAATCAATACTTACGTGTGAATATATACATGTACGTACGTACAGGAGGTATGCACCATATATATATATACATTCATTTGTGGGGAGGGGGGATCCGAAAAATAGAGTGTCGTAACCAGAAGAAAAAAAGGAGAAAAGAGAGTACAAGGAGAGATTGCAACAGCAAACACAAACTGCTAAAGGTATAGATCTCCACTTTATACTCCATTCCGGCACTTGGTAGTGCGTTATAGGCTCGAAAGTTAAAATTTCGCCTAGGGTCAAAACTTGTAGTCGGGTTGCCGATCCTAAGGGATCGATCCAAGACCCCATAACCATATCGTTATCTATGGTTCCAGTCGCAGAATTGATTATGCAATCGAAAGGGTTCGGTACCCAATGCCCCCGGAGGAGTCCAAATGTGCTTGCAGCAATCCAGAATACAGAGGCATGCATTCATGCGCGCTGTTTCAGGTCGTTTGTGAAACCGGCAAGCCCATGACCCGAGTTCTCAAGCCTATGCCATGCCACCTACCACCGAAGGTCGACAACTTCCTCTAAATAATGGTCAAAACGGCCTCGAATGCCCGACAATGAGGAGTACAAAAACAGGCATGAAATCATGCTTTTACGAAGGGAGAACAACTGCTCAGGCAGTCAAGTTACGGGCTATGATATGAACAGCTTGAGATGTATCACTGACCATGACAAGTTGGGTCCAAAAGAAGGCTATGCAAGGAGTATGTCGGAAGAAACAATGGCAAAATCAAAGCTCTGTGATGGCCGCAATGGATGCCAGAAGTTGGCCTCTCGACCATATTAGGGTCATTCCTGCACAACATGTTATTTTTGTGCGCCCCTCAAACACCCGATGATAATCCTTGCGTGCCCCCAAATCAATTTCCCAATATTATGCAATAGCTACTACAGCCCAAGTCCCACAAATGCACCTGAGGATTGATCGAGTCAGCCTCGAACACCACGCAAAAGAAGCCAAAAGAAAGCATATTAGGGTCACATTGGACGTTGCTACAACGTCCAATGTGACGTTGCATTTGTTGGGGGAAATTGCCCAAGTGAAGGGGATCCGACGTTGTAACAACGTTGGGCCGGACGTTGTTGCAACGTCGGATCGGACGTTGTACCCTGGATCCCAACGGGCTCCGTCGGGCTTAGCAACGTTTATTTGGACGTTGCTACAACGTTAAATTTAACGTTGCTGCTACCTCCAAATCCCAGAGGGCGGGCTTAGCAACGTTTATTTTGACGTTGTGACTACTTCCAGGTTTCCACAACCAACCACCCCTATAAAAGGGAATGAGGACCTTGAATAACTCAACACAACAATTCCACATTCTCGTTCCTTCCACATTTTCAATCCTTCCATGGAGCCGGTTACATCTGGAGTAGTAGGCTCCATGGGCAGAATTGATTATGCAATCGATGTTGTATTTGTTAGTTGTGGTAATGCCTCGATGTATGTAATTTGTTAGTTTTAGTAATGCCTCGATGTGAAATCATATCGTTATCTATGATGTGAAGCGTTTGCATGTGATTGTTTGTTGTTGTGATCGGGTAGAAACCATTGAAAATAATAACGCAAACAACACGAAATACACAAATATAGCATACTGACAAAATATGAAATGTATGTCATAAACAGAGGGACTATAATGTATCTACTGCAGAGATCGAATGTAGCCCATGAAATGCTCATACATCTGGTCTAGTTGGGGATGTCCGACCAATGCCTGAATGGCCTGGGTCATCTCGTCGACTCGGGCCTGGCGCGCAGTAGTCTCAGCATCAACCTCATCCCCATCCCCATCTGGTCCGATGTCATTGTCTGGGTGGGTAGGCGCAGCCGGAGGAGCACCAGGTAGTACCACTGTCGTGGGCATCACATGACCTCGACTCTACGACTGGAACCAAGCGAGTTAGTCAGCTGAGACGCCTCCCTGACGGCTCTCGATCGTCCTCCGGTGACCGGTGACCGGTGACAGGGTAGAATCTCTCATCGTCCTGATCTGCCCAACGGTGGTGCTGCATGCCGAACGTCACGATGTAACGCCTCTGCAGGCAAAACGGGCGCTGCACGAAGGACGGAGGAATGACAGCCAATGGCTGCTCCTGCACGCGGTCGAACTGTCGGAGCACCCTGTCCGGCATGTACGGCTCAAAGATGCCACCGAATCTGAGGGTGCCTCGATAGTTGGAGGAGCGAAACTGACCAACTGTTGTGAGCTGAATCTGCCATATTTTACAGTAACTTTTATATCGATTTCTGCATACATTTCATACATTTGGGCTAAGATAGTACAGAACCTATGTAGTTTATGTTTATTTGTCAAATTATGGAATCTACACCAGTTTCTGTTTAATTCGCAGAATTCGAGGCATTCTACAGCAATTCTACAAAAGGTCAGAAAAGCTCAGGAATCGGCTACAGAAGTCCAAGGTCAAAGAAGCAGCGGAACCAGTCAAATCAATCTGAGAGTCAAGGTTACTCGATCTCGAGTAGACCTTACTCGATCTCGACGAGCGAGTCCGAGCAGCCTTGGTCGACAGAGCATTGTCGAGAGCCAGACCATCCCTGCTCCGGAAGTTACTCGATCTCGACAAGACCCTGGTCGAGATCGACGAAGCCCAGTGCCACACCAGGAGTCGACAAGGAGAGAAGCTGACCGAGAAGCCGAGGACGAAGATGCCGAGCAACCCTACTCGATCTCGACAAGACCTAGTCGAGATCGACAAGCCACCCAGTGCCAGTCCAAGTCCATGCCGAGGAGAAGATGCTCGACCAGAGAAGACCACCACTCTACTTGATCTCGACTAGACCTTGTTGAGATCGACGAGCCCAAGAGACCAGATCCAGGCTTGTCGAGCACACCTACCGGAGAAGACCTAGTCGACAGAACTTTTCAACTCGAGGTCGACTAGGGCTTGTCGAGGTCGATGAGCGCCAGGAGCCAAGTCCGAGCCACATCGAGCACCAGTTAGCCGAGAAGACGAATCCTTGTCGAGGTCGACGAAGCCCTTGTCGATGTCGAGTAGACCATGTCCTGGAAAACGCGTCGTCGAGAGCTGTCCTAGTCGAGCTGGGATTCCTTGGAGCCGAAGGAGGAAGATTCTATCCAAATTTGATCAAGTTCTATCCATGGAAACAAGATCTATCAACACATGAAGACTTACCTAGTTTAGATTTATCTTTTCCCTTTTAGATTTATTTCCATTATGCAATTTATCTATCTTTTATGCTTTTTGATATAATTTTAGATATAGATAGGAGATTCTATCCTTGAATAGCATGGATTAGAAGCCTATAAATAAAGCCCTAGGGGCTGAGCATTAGGGATGACATTCGATCAGATTCCCATTGAGAGACAAGTAGTTCCACAGATACAGTTTTAGGAGTTCTAAGGTTTTTAAGGTTTTGGCTTTTTGCGAAAGTTGATTGCCAGGATTGTAAAGGCTTTTGAATATAGTTTTAATGCAAGTTTCTTTTTATACATCAATGTCTGCGATTGCGATGAGGCGTGAGTAGTCCACCCACTTCTGGGGCTGGGGTGAGCCCAACGGTGGCCATGTGAGGTGATGCGGTAAAGGTCAGATCTTGCTATGCATTTCATCTTCTATCCCTATAAGCATGATTCTTTTGCGAGAGTTGAAGGTGATCCTTGTTTGTGTTATTGAAGCGAAAGTGATCTTAATGCAACTTGGATTAATTATGTGAAAAAGGGTTAGTAACAATTAGGGTTTATGCGAAAGCCTCTATATGCCTATTTGTTAATAACGAAAGTTATTTGATGGAAAGCATGATCTTTTATGCCTTTATTTGTTACTTTGCATGGTTATCGTTGTGGTGTTGATACCCTGGCCTTGGGAGTCTTTTATATATTGATTTATTTCGTTGAATTTCTGAGTTCTGTGTTCGAGAATTTGCACTTTAAATTTCTGTTTTCTAGTCGAGATAGAGGAGAAACTTGTCGAGATCGAGTACAGCCTAGTCGATCTCGAGTAGGAACTTGTCTGTGTCGAGTTGAGTTTCTGCTTTCTGTCGTCGATTTTTAAGTTTCTGTCTTCGTTGTCTCTAGTCGATCTCAAGTAGGAACTTGTCTGTGTCGAGTTGAGTTTCTGCTTTCTGTCGTCGATTTTCAAGTTTCTGTCTTCGCTGTCTCTAGTCGATCTCGAGTAGGAACTTGTCTGTGTCGAGTTGAGTTTCTGCTTTCTGTCATCGATTTTCAAGTTTCTGTCTTCGCTGTCTCTAGTCGATCTCGAGTAGCTTCTACTCGATATCGAGTACGCTCGTCTAGGTCAAGTTGGTTGCCTGTCTTCTGCTTTCTGTTTTCTATTGTTGACTGACTATTGTCGACCGGCCTTTGTCGATCTCGAGTACCTGTGGTCGAGATCGAGTAGCCTCTGCCTTTGCTTTTATTTGTTGCTTTGCTTTGTCTTTTCTGTCTTCGTTTTGATCTTTGCTTTTGTTTGTTCTTTTCTGCTTTTATTTCTGTTTCTTTCCGTGTTTCTGTGTTTCTGTCTTTTCTGCTGCTTTGTCTGTGAGAATTACAGCTATCTGAGAACTGCTGACGTGCTTCCTCGTGGATTCGATCCTGACTTTCTATTACTACAACGGGAGGAAGTCTTGTATTTATTTGCTGAGACAGGGAAGTCGGTCTGAACTTTATTTCATATTTATTTCATACTTGACCATTCTCCTGTAACAACAAATTGGCGCCGTTGCCGGGGAAGCTATCAATCGCGCCTTAGGTAGTCAGTTCTCACTGTTTCTTTGAGTTACTTTTCAGGTGTATGCGCCGTTCTGGTATCCCACCTGAGTATTACAGCTTAGACGAACCAGAGCGCCTTTTACACATCCGAACTAGACTTCAAAGAGCCATGGCAGCTGCGGAGACACAGGAACAGCTGATCGCTAGGCTTACCAGGGAATTGGCCGCTAAGGATGCTGCTATCCCCGCTGAGAACGCAGCAAGGGAACAAGCACAGACTGAGCTTGCCCAATACCCAACCACGGCAGAGGACTATATGCACCCAACTCTCGTCGTGCCTGAATCGGCGATTCTAATCCCTGAAAACTCTTTTGAAATTCGCACTCAATTTCTTATAGAGCTTAAAAATAATGCCTTCTTTGGTAGATTTAATGAGTGTTCTCTTGAACATATTACAAATTTTTCTGACATGTGCCGTACTTTTGCTGAAGGTACAACTTTGGAATATGTCAAGATGAAAGCTTTTCGCTGGTTTCTCGCTGGGCCTGCACTGAAATGGCTGGAAGGGCTGAAAGCAAGATCACTCACAACCTGGGCCCAAGTAGAGCAAGAGTTTCTGAACAAATTCTTCCCACCCGCCAAAACAACACATCTCCGCCAGAAAATCACCGCCTTCAAACAGAAGCAAGGGGAACCGCTGGCAAAGGCATGGGAGCGCTACAAAGAACTTCTGCGATCTTGCCCTACTCATGGACAACCACCCTACATCATTCAGGAGATCTTCTTCAACTCTCTTGATCAAGTCACTAAGGACAGAATCAACAATTATACTCGCTATGAGTATCTAACAATGCCGCCAAGTGACGCATGGGGTGTGCTAGAGAAGCTCACTAACTACGACAACAAGTATGGGTCTACTGTAACCTATGAAGAGAACCCATACGCCAGGCCAGCACCATCCATGCCCCTATATGATCCCCCTAAGGAGATTGATCCAGATGTTAGGGAGCAGTACTACAGAGACCAGAATAAGAAGCTCATCAAGCAAGTAAAATATCTCTCTGTCAACCAGCCTTGCATTGAATGCGGATCGCATTGGCACACCACTACTGAGTGCCCACACACCGAGCAAGTCAGGCTGGCAGAGCATCATGAGGAGGCAGGTTACGCAGGGGGCCCCAATCGCTACATGGGGGACCAAAGGTTTCAGCAACCACAATGGAACCAAGGCGTCCCTAGGAACCCTCCGCCCTACAGAGCTCCAGGACATCCGAAAAGGGACCAGAAAAAGGATGATATACAGACAGTCCTGGAGGAAATACGGAGGAACCACTCAGAAACTAGACAATCTTTCAACTCCGTCTATACTCAGAGGCAAGGTGTCAACTCTAGGCTTGGGGAAATTGATATCTGGCGGAAATCAGTTGATACACAGAATGGTCAGCTAGCAGCAGGAATCCCCAGACAGTCAGGTGCGCTCCCTGGATCTTCAGAACCAAATCCTAAGGGAAAGACTGGACACATCGCTGCTGTAAAACTCAGAAGCGGCCATCAACTGCAAGAGCCAGAGGTCGGGAGGCAGCAGAACAACGAGGAACAGCAAGTCGACATCGACCAGGGCCTAGTTGATCTCGAGGAGGGCCTACTCGATGTCGAGGAGAAAATTCCAGAATCCTCGTCTGCACCACACAGGAACTCGACATCACCAAATCTAGTCGAGATCGACAAGACTGTAGTCGATGTCGAGGAGCCCCTGGTCGACATAGAGCAGCCTGCAGCACCTCCGACGTCTGTTCTGGCTCCGAATCCGAAAAAGAAGCTGCCTTTCCCCACGAAATCTCTAAAGGACACGGCGGAAAAGAAATTTCAGCGCTTCATCAAGATGCTTCAGAAGCTCAACGTCACCATCCCCTTCACAGAAGCTCTTAATGAAATGCCATCCTATGTCAAGTTCCTGAAGGAGATTCTGAGCAAAAAGCGATCGATGGCGGAAATCACACAGGAGTGCAGCCACTTGGACATACTGGAAAAGAGGCCGAATCCAGGTAAGTTTGCTATAACTATTGGATTTAGTCCATACAAAATTAATGCCTTATGTGATCTTGGAGCTAGTGTGAGTATAATGCCTTTAACAATTTGGTCCAAGATTAAGATAGGTGCCCTAGAGCATGTGGATGCTAGACTTTACATGGCCAACAACGCGGTGGTCATCCCAACAGGCATGGTGGACAATGTGCCAGTACAAGTAGGTAAATTCTTTGTCCCTGCTGATTTCCTAGTTGTTGATATGCAAGAAGATCCTGCTTGTCCAATTATTCTAGGGAGACCCTTCTTGGCGACGGTGGATGCCAACATAAGCGTAAGGAAAGGAGTGCTCACCTTCAACATCAGCGATGAGGTAATTGAGTATTCCTTTAATAAAACTGAAAGGCATACAGGTCCAATGGAAGAAGTCAAATCTATCTCAGCTGGCTACATCACCTGCGGGGAACCCAAGGTCAGAAATATGACCCCTGAGGAGCTGGAAAAGAGGGACATGGAGGCCCAGGTGGAGGAAATCATGGCAATCCTCAAGGAGAACACAGAGAATCCAATCGACACAGACCAAGGTAAGTCGTTGTGGATTAATTATTTTTCGGATGCCTTGACAGGGACTAAGTATGGGGTCAAGATCGACCAAGACTCCTCGACATCGAGGACCCTAGTCGACCTTGACCAAACCAAGGAGCCTCCACCAGCACCAGCATCGTCGAGCAGCGAACCAGACAAACCAGGCTCCTCGATCTCGACTAGACTTGTCGAGGTCGACCACCACTCGGCCAACTCGACTTCGCCTTCCTCGACGCTGACGACTCCAGCACCAGAGCCCTTGTCGATCTCGAGTACGCTACTCGATGTCGACCAACTTCAGCATCCTCGGGCACCGTCTTCCTCGACACAGACTCCACCAGACAGACCATCCTCGTCGATCTCGACTAAGCTTGTCGAGATCGACCACCACTCGACTCCACCAGATCCTTCCTCCTCGACGCTGCAGCCACCAGGAGCGGAGCCCTACTCGATATCGAGTAGGCTACTCGAGGTCGACAAGACCTGTCCTTCGTCGACTTCTGCATCTTCGAGCCGACCACCACCAGAACCTGCAGTCTCGTCGAGATCGACTAGCCCTAGTCGAGATCGACCAAATACCGTAGTCCCCGATTCCGTCTCTGCAAAGGTAAGCCAAGGTATGGATCTTTCTTCTCCTATTTCCATTAAAGATCTATCTATACATGGACGAGGTTTGCCTTGGTATGTGCGCTTATGTAGGATATCCAATGATGAGCCTAAGGAATATGAAGTTGGAGACAAGCTCTATGTCTCTAAATCAAAGGATCATTGGTTCCCTAACAAATTCAACAACAAGCGGATGGGACCTTTCGTGGTGAACAAGATCCATTCTAGAGGATTGCAGCTCATGGACAAGAATGGAGTCCTATTTGAGGCCCAAGCTACATGGGCCCTGCAGATGCCACCTTGAGCTAAAATGAAAAGTCGGCCTAGCGACTATAAAATCTAGAGCTTGTACATAGACTTTTTTAGGACATTCTTTTTGGACATTGTTTTTTTCTTGTTTTTGGTTTTGAACATTTCTTTGGTTTTTTGTTGTTTATATTGTGGGTATATGTCTTCTACATTTTCAGGTCCATGGATAGATGCAAGCTAAAAACGGACTCGACTCAGGCAATTCTTCCATTCGAAAATATGAGGCTCTGCACATCTGTCTTGTAAGTTTCTTTCTTTACCCTTGCTTTTATACAGTGAGGACACTGTGATGTTTAAGTATGGGGTGGGGGAAGGGCTTACTTCGTGCATATTTGATCATATTTGACATTATTGGTGCATTATTTCTTTGAATTGCTACATGGCTATTTTGGAATGCATTATTGATTTATGTGCTTACATGCATTATTTCTTTGAATTGCTACATGGCTATTTTGGAATGCATTATTGATTTATGTGCTTACATGCATGATTTCCAAAATTTAGAAAAATGACCCCCATTGAAATTTTTGATAAATGTCATGGAAGCTTATATTGAACTCGACAATGCAAAATTAGATTCATTAGAGATATAGCATGAAATTGCCTAGTAAAGGGAAGTCACAATGAAGTGCATTATTTCTTGAAAACCATGAAAGGAGGTAAATTTTGAAATTGCTTTTGACATGTTGCATGATAAGATGATGGAGGACTTTATATTTCCATATAATGCTCATTGTTTATAATCCTAGCCTTACCTATGCTTATGCATCACAAAAACCATAATATGCCTTATTTCATATATTGCTCCACATGGTCTAAATATTTCCATTCTTTACCTTATCCGGGGATTATGTTGAGAATGATGATTACATTATGGAGATTGTTATATGGTTGTTGTGTTTATCATTATTGGAGTTTGAAAGGAAATTGTTTGAATTATATGGAAAATTTAATGAGTGAAAGAAAATCCAATCACCTCAGGAGATAAAGGTAGATTGACCCTGCTCTCTGAGATAATAGTTTGGAGAGATGGGACACATTGTGAGGAGTCCAAAACACTAAGTATCCGGGGCCATTCATGACACCCATGTTTGCGACTCGCGAGAAGGCGGTGCTGAGGTCAGAGAGGTAAAAGCATTATTATTGAGAAAAGCAATATGAAAGGTGATGAATCTTATGAAAAGGAATGTGGAAACTCAAGTTTGGAAATATTCCATTTCCCCGGATCATTAGCACCACATTGCCAAAAACTGCCCACCTTTTAGCCTTTTACCAATCTACTCCTTATTTGAGCTTAAATTAAAGTCCTCTTGATTATTATTGCTTTTTCACATAAATTGTTTTTGCATAACCCTCCTTTTTTTGAGTAGATGTTGCTTTTGAATATTTGCACATGCATGAATCTGTGACATAAGTACCTTTTTCGAGGATGGTAATTGATTGCAGGGTTATATGAGAATGAATCTAATATGTTGAGAGTTTTGATTTCTTCCCCTGAATGACAAATAAAAGTATTGCTTGAGGACAAGCAAGCTTAAGTATGGGGTGTTTGTTGTGAGCTGAATCTGCCATGTTTTATAGTAACTTTTATATCGATTTCTGCATACATTTCATACATTTGGGCTAAGATAGTACAGAACCTATGTAGTTTATGTTTATTTGTCAAATTATGGAATCTACACCAGTTTCTGTTTAATTCGCAGAATTCGAGGCATTCTACAGCAATTCTACAAAAGGTCAGAAAAGCTCAGGAATCGGCTACAGAAGTCCAAGGTCAAAGAAGCAGCGGAACCAGTCGAATCAATCTGAGAGTCAAGGTTACTCGATCTCGAGTAGACCTTAATCGATCTCGACGAGCGAGTCCGAGCAGCCTTGGTCGACAGAGCATTGTCGAGAGCCAGACCATCCCTGCTCAGGAAGTTACTCGATCTCGACAAGACCCTGGTCGAGATCGACGAAGCCCAGTGCCACACCCGGAGTCGACAAGGAGAGAAGCTGGCCGAGAAGCCGAGGACGAAGATGCCGAGCAACCCTACTCGATCTCGACAAGACCTAGTCGAGATCGACAAGCCACCCAGTGCCAGTCCAAGTCCATGCCGAGGAGAAGATGCTCGACCAGAGAAGACCACCACTCTACTCGATCTCGACTAGA
The DNA here is from genome assembly GCA_037127255.1 of Persicaria tinctoria. Classification (NCBI taxonomy): domain Eukaryota; kingdom Viridiplantae; phylum Streptophyta; class Magnoliopsida; order Caryophyllales; family Polygonaceae; genus Persicaria; species Persicaria tinctoria. The sequence goes on from JBANSL010000013.1 coordinate 67,582,882, forward strand.
CCTTGTTGAGATCGACGAGCCCAAGAGACCAGATCCAGGCTTGTCGAGCACACCTACCCGAGAAGACCTAGTCGACAGAACTTTTCTACTCGAGGTCGACTAGGGCTTGTCGAGGTCGACGAGCGCCAGGAGCCAAGTCCGAGCCACATCGAGCACCAGTTAGCCGAGACGACGAATCCTTGTCGAGGTCGACGAAGCCCTTGTCGATGTCGAGTAGACCATGTCCTGGAAAACGCGTCGTCGAGAGCTGTCCTAGTCGAGCTGGGATTCCTTGGAGCCAAAGGAGGAAGATTCTATCCAAATTTGATCAAGTTCTATCCATGGAAACAAGATCTATCAACACATGAAGACTTACCTAGTTTAGATTTATCTTTTCCCTTTTAGATTTATTTCCATTATGCAATTTATCTATCTTTTATGCTTTTTGATATAATTTTAGATATAGATAGGAGATTCTATCCTTGAATAGCAAGGATTAGAAGCCTATAAATAAAGCCCTAGGGGCTGAGCATTAGGGATGACATTCGATCAGATTTCCATTGAGAGACAAGTAGTTCCACAGATACAGTTTTAGGAGTTCTAAGGTTTTTAAGGTTTTGGCTTTTTGCGAAAGTTGATTGCCAGGATTGTAAAGGCTTTTGAATATAGTTTTAATGCAAGTTTCTTTTTATACATCAATGTCTGCGATTGCGATGAGGCGTGAGTAGTCCACCCACTTCTGGGGCTGGGGTGAGCCCAACGGTGGCCATGTGAGGTGACGCGGTAAAGGTCAGATCTTGCTATGCATTTCATCTTCTATCCCTATAAGCATGATTCTTTTGCGAGAGTTGAAGGTGATCCTTGTTTGTGTTATTGAAGCGAAAGTGATCTTAATGCAACTTGGATTAATTATGTGAAAAAGGGTTAGTAACAATTAGGGTTTATGCGAAAGCCTCTATATGCCTATTTGTTAATAACGAAAGTTATTTGATGGAAAGCATGATCTTTTATGCCTTTATTTGTTACTTTGCATGGTTATCGTTGTGGTGTTGATACCCTGGCCTTGGGAGTCTTTTATATATTGATTTATTTCGTTGAATTTCTGAGTTCTGTGTTCGAGAATTTGCACTTTAAATTTCTGTTTTCTAGTCGAGATAGAGGAGAAACTTGTCGAGATCGAGTACAGCCTAGTCGATCTCGAGTAGGAACCTGTCTGTGTCGAGTTGAGTTTCTGCTTTCTGTCGTCGATTTTCAAGTTTCTGTCTTCGCTGTCTCTAGTCGATCTCGAGTAGGAACTTGTCTGTGTCGAGTTGAGTTTCTGCTTTCTGTTGTCAATTTTCAAGTTTCTATCTTCGCTGTCTCTAGTCGATCTCGAGTAGGAACTTGTCTGTGTCGAGTTGAGTTTCTGCTTTCTGTCATCGATTTTCAAGTTTCTGTCTTCGCTGTCTCTAGTCGATCTCGAGTAGCTTCTACTCGATATCGAGTACGCTCGTCTAGGTCAAGTTGGTTGCCTGTCTTCTACTTTCTGTTTTCTGTTGTCGACCTGCCTTTGTCGATCTCGAGTACCTGTGGTCGAGATCGAGTAGCCTCTGCCTTTGCTTTTATTTGTTGCTTTGCTTTTTCTTTTCTGTCTTCGTTTTGATCTTTGCTTTTGTTTGTTCTTTTCTGCTTTTATTTCTGTTTCTTTCCTTGTTTCTGTGTTTCTGTCTTTTCTGCTGCTTTGTCTGTGAGAATTACAGCTATCTGAGAACTGCTGACGTGCTTTCTCGTGGATTCGATCCTGACTTTCTCTTACTACAACGGGAGGAAGTCTTGTATTTATTTGCTGAGACATGGAATTCGGTCTGAACTTTATTTCATACTTGACCATCCTCCTGCAACAACACCAGCAAAATTCAGGTCTCTGCCGAAAGGCATCCACTCGACCTATGTTCAGAAAATGATATAAGGGAAACAATCTTACTCGACATATGTAGTTAAAATCAAAGAAAGTGAGAAACAGGTTACCTGATCGATGGTCATGCGCTCAAGCTGTGCTCGAAGCATCTTCTCCTTCTTGCGCCTCGCCTTGTCGTTCCCCCTCATCTCGGCCTTCGACGGGTCGAATCGTGCCATGTATCGGGGATCATCAGTAAGTGCATCCTTGTCCGAGCGAAGAGGACCCGCAAAACAAGGGATGTACGACCAGATCCATGCTTGAAAATTATAAACCATTAGATCACTTATTAAATGTAACTCGCAAGTAGAGGAACGTATTTACAGTATTAAAGAAACGTGTTACCTGCAAACAGTGCATCACACCCACGTAGGCCCCTGGCATCACCTCTCGTGGCCTCCCCTAATCCCCGGTAAAGGAAGGCAAGCACTCCTGCTCCCCAAGCTAGTCTCCCGGAGTACGGCAAATCCCAAACTAGCCCGAACAACGAGAAGTGTACGCGGCTCTAGGACTTGTCGATGAAGAGCGTCGCACCCATCAGTGTAGCCAAGAAAGAAACGGCGAGGTCGTGCTGCCACTCTACGCTTTCTTGCACTACGCCATCTGGGGTACGGTCGGGCCACTGATCCCGACGGTAGCCGTGCCTCTGCTCCCACCAAGCCGTCAACTCCGGGATGGCCCAACCGCAAGCCCTCCTATGCTTCTTCAGCAAGGCCGAGGTCCAACCAAATAACTCCTGTAGTAGAGGCTCCAACTGTAGTGGAAGATAGTCAAGGAGAGGCTCGCAAGGCAGTCCCTCGATCGGCAGCCCCATCAGGCAGGCGACGTCGTGGAGAGTGATGGTCATCTCGCCCCATGGAAAGTGGAAAGAGTTCGTCTCCGTTTGCCAGTGCTCAATGAACACATTCAACAACTGGGCATTCACCCCGTCCCAGTTTAAATCAAGCAGCCCCAGTAGACCAGACTAAGTTGTCCCAGGACCCTCGTACATGTAGTACCTGAACGGACGGAGGTGTGAAGCCCAATGATGAACCTTTAGCAATTTATGCCGATAGGTCGGGTCCGTCCATAGCGGGTGATCCCTATGTTTTCTAAACGAGACCAAAAGATCTCCTGGAGGCAAGTCGCCATCAGGGTGCTCATCGTCCCCCTCCTCCTCGCCCCCCTCCTCCTGCTCGCCCCCCTCCTCCTCGTGAGCCTCCACCCCATCCCCGGGCGCCGCATCCTGTGGCGTCTAGGGCGGCCGCTCACCATCCACCTGAGGGGCCTCCTCGTCCTCACCAGCTACCTGATGGTCCTCCTCATCCTCCTCGTCACTCTCGTCATCGAGGTCCTCCTACTCGAACTGAAGATCCTTCTCTATATCCGCCTGCTCCTCCTGTGTGTCATCCGCCCCCAAAGCAGGTGTGAGGCAGTCAGCTGCTGCTGTGATGACCGCAGCCCAAGCAGCGTCTCCATGAGCGTGTCCGGAGGTACTGGCAATAGCCCTAGGATCTGACGCCGTCTGCGCTAACGGAGCTACTGCCAACAGATCATGTGCTGAGGGCACCACAGTACTCAAGTGGAAGAACGTACCGTTAGTGTCTGTATCGTCCTCCGGCCTCCGCTATGTCGGGTCTGTATCAGGCTGAACCGTCGTATCTCTCACGGTCAAAGTCTCCTGCTCCGCAAGAGCCATGAGATCTGACACCATCCGCGAAGACGAGTCAGTGATGATGACCTCCTCCGAATCGGCGCTCTCTACGGCATGTGAAGGCGCGTTGCGGTCTCGCCCGAGAACGATGCGAAAGGTCCCGTCATTCCGTCTCATCCGAGAATCCTATTAATTTTTTGAACTACTATGTAAATATATTTTTTCTTTAAGTTGAATTTCATATTCACCCCTTTATTAAAATGTGTTATTTCATTCAAGAATTTAATTTTCGATCTGCTTACAGTAGTTCACTGTAAACAACTTCATTTGTAATAATTTGTTTCTATAATTTATTTTTGTATGTTTCGCCAATTCGTTTCTATGATTTCTTTTTGAACATGTTATATTGTAACAATTTCTTCTAATGCATGTTATTTTGTAACAATTTCTTCTAATACATATTATTTTTTAACAATTTTTTTTCTATAATTTCACTTTAGACATTAAAGTAGTTATTTTGTAACAATTTGTCTTAAATATATTGAGCATTCAAATTAAATAAGGTTAACTTATCCGATTCATATGATAAACTTATTCGTTATAAAATTTAACAATTAAACAACAAAATAAAATGAAAAATAAATTAAATAAAGTCAAACGAACCGATGGTGTACTCGTCAGGGGAGATACCTCATGCGTTCGCCTCTTCCGGCCAGCACTGGCTCTCCCACCACCGCCACCACCCCCATCACCAACGGTCCTCCCGGCACCACCACCACCACGGCCACCACCACCACCAGCCCCGGTGCGAGATCCACCCACCCCTCGGCCACCAGCAGCCCCTGAGCCGCCATCGCCGCCGCGCCCCTCACCTCGGCCACGACCTCCTGGCCCTCTGCCCCCATCACCGCCGCCTAATTCGAGATGACCTCACCCAGCACCTCCTCGGCCGCCTCCACCCACGGACACCATCTCCTCTCCCGCACCTCGCCCAGATCCGCCCTCGCCGGCGAATCCTTGGCCTCGTCCTCGGGATCTCACCATCGATCTCGCCTAGATCGGTCGCTCTCTCTCACCCTCTGCTTCTCTCTCTCTCTCTCTCTCTCTCTCTCTCTCTCGGAGGAATCGCTCTCTCTCCCGAATCGCTCGCGTGTGGAGGAAGAAGAAGCACAACGTCGGATTCAACGTTGTGCACAGCTGGACCCCTTCAACTTACAACGTCGGATTCGACGTTGTGCACAGCTAGACCCCTTCAACTTACAACGTCGGATTCGACGTTGTGCACAGCTGGACCCCTTCAACGTCGGTTTCGAGGTTGAACCCCTTCAACTTACAACGTTTATTTTGACGTTGTAATTCAAATTACAACGTCAATTTAGACGTTGTAGTTATCTTTTTTTTTTGGGAATTGAACTTGGCATATTTAATAAATAAATAAAATACATTATTTGGACATTTTAGATCGTTGAAATTAACTTGGCATATTTAATAAATAAATAAAATACATTATTTGCACAGTTTAGTTCGTTGAAATTGAACATTTCTTCCATATTTAATAAATAAATAAAATAAATTCCATTGTATTAATGTAGGTACAGTAACATAAAATACATAAATAAAACGATAATACATAATTAATTATGAAAATTATAATACATATTGTACATACGCCGGTCTCCGGGCATCTCTATAATACGTAACGACTGTGCCCATCTCGGATAGGTAGGCCTCTCGGTCGTTTCTATAAATCTCCGCGTCATTGTGGCATCCGAACTCCCCCTGCACCGATCTCCTTGAGCCACTCTGACATGAGATGCGGAAAAGGCAGCATGGGAATGCCCCCTTGTACATCCGGTGTTGGCAGTTGCAGTCGCTGGCATCGGGTGGATAACGGTATTTCATCCCTCTAATCTGATAGCTGATCCCCTCGGACGTTTCTGCGTCTTTTGTGAAGTAAGTGGGAAGTCTAAGATTGGGGGCCGACATTAGGTAGTAATAGTGTGGAAGGGATTGTGGTGGATGGAATGTGGGTGTGGGTGTGGGTGGCTTTTATAGGCACTTTAGCATACAACGTTCAATCTAACATTGCATAAGGTTTTGCAACGTTGGAAGAAACGTTGCATCGGGGAACCCTAGGGGTGGGGTTTAGCAACGTTGGATTAAACGTTGCATAGGGTTAGAAACGTTCAATTAAACGTTTTATGGGGTTAGCAACGTTTGATTTAACGTTGCATAAGGCTGCCCTATTCCAACCCTACGCGTAGGGTATATGCTAGAGTTGGAAGAGTTGATAGCAACACTAGATTAAACGTTGCTAGGGTATAGCAACGTTGTTTCTGACATTGCAGGTTGACCTTATTATTTTGTCCATGTCGAGTTAATTAAACCGATATCCAGTGATTTTGAAAGTGAATATGAACATATAGAGTTAATATTTAGATCTTCTTAGTAGGTTCCATTCAAGCGAAAATGAAAATGATTGCAAATGTGACGTTCAGAAAATAAATAGCATGGAAATAAAATGTGATATTTCCTGTGCTTACAGTTGCAAATGTGACGTTCAGTTGGCACACTGTGCCTCGTCACTCTAATAGTGTAACGGGTGCCATCCGAGAACTCAACTGTCTTCACGAAACTATACGGAGTTGAAGGCATGGTAGAGGGTTTTTTGGGTGTTGGGTGTTTGGTGTGATAAAGTGGAGGGGGGACCAATGGGGCCTTATAGGGTCGCCCCAATTACAACTTCTGAACGGACGTTGTAATTGGGAACATTCCCTAATTACAACGTCCATTCCGACGTTGTAATTGGGGGATGATCCCAATTACAACGTACATTCAGACGTTGTAATTGGGGAATGCTCCCAATTACCACGTCTGAATGGACGCTGTAATTGGGGAATGCTCCTAATTACAACGTCTGATGTGACGTTGTTACGACTGACACATAGAACGCGTAATTGGCGTCATGTATGGTCCTACCCTTATATACCTCCACCATCAGACCAAATGAATGCATCCCATTACCTCACAATTCAAGACAATAGTTAATATTTCATTCGTAGATTTGAAAATGTCATCCTCAGAAAGTGAAGAAGTGATGGAGGTGGTACAAGTCGCCCCTCCCCCACGACGAAGCAATGTCGTCCCACAGGTAAAATCCTATGGTTGTATTATCCCTCTCTATGTATTTTTCCATTATTTAACCCGAAGTAAATACATACCATTTAAGTAATATCAAGTGCATGTACGTTGTTATGCCTTTATCTAGTTTCGAGACTTTACATGTACGTTGTTATCCCGAAATGAAATGGTCGACCATTTCAAGCAACTCGGCTTGAAGAACAATATGGTCTTAGTAATTAAGCGATCGTGGTCGACCGCTTCAAACCGATCGGGTGGCGTGTTGTTAGCGTGCGAGCAATATGGGGTGTTTCGCAGAAGCGGGAAGCAGATTCGCAGCACGCAGAGCAAACTAAGCAACTGCCCGTTCTTCTTACTCGGTCATGAGGGGGGGCCGAGTATGTGGACGATGACCGTGCAAAATGGAACGCACAACCATGGGCTCCCTCAACGATTGAAGGGTCATGCTTACGCGGGAAGAATGACACCAAGGGAGAAGAAAATGTCCAAGTGGATGAAAGACATAGGAACTCCGCCGAAGGCCACCTCGTATGGGCTACGACAAGCAGATGCGAATAGCGTCACCTCAGCGCGATCACTAGAGAACACCCTCAACAAGCTCGCCGTTGAAGAGAGAGGAAATCGAACGATGACCCAAGATACCCTCCATCGTCTCCGGGAAAGGGGCTACTACTATGAATTCAGGAGGAGCCCAGACGATGACAATGTATTGAATGACCTTTTTCTCGCACACCTGGATGGGACTCGTCTCTTGAACAAATACCCTTACGTCGTCGTCATGGATAGTACGTACAAGACAAACGCGTAAGTACTATATCCTATGTCTTCGTACATTTCTTCCATATATAGTGATATGCTAATGTGCGTACGTTGCGGCACCGCGTCCACAGGTACAACGTCGCGCTGTGCGAGATAGTCGGCTTAACGCCAACGGGAAACAACTTTTGTATCGCATATGCCTTTATGGCTCACGAGGACACGAACACGTACACTTGGGTGCTCAACAACCTACGTGTTATTTTTCAGGGTAAGGTGCCCGATTCGATCATGACAGATCGAGAGCTAGGCCTTCTGGCTGCACTTAGGGCCGTCTTCCCCGATGTGCAACATCTACTGTGCTGGTTACATGTAACTCGCAACTGCGAAGACATAGCTTTGAAGATTACAAAAAATCTGGAACTTTCAACTCTATTCAAGAATCAGGTGTGGGGTTTATTCTTGTCTTCGATGGAGGAGTCGTTCGAGAGGCGGCGTAGATATCTTCACGCCTAATGGCAGCCCTTTCCCGGGGTCATGGGGTATCTGGAAACAGTGTGGCTCATCCACCGGACGAGCCTTGTCAGATGTTACACCGACCACGTCCTGCACTTTGGAACGAGGACAACTAATAGGTACGCATATCGTTTTCGTCGTTACCCTTGTCACTCCTTTACTACATTTCGACAATCGTTTACCTCAAGCACATGATGCATCGTGTAGGGTTGAAGGCCAACATAACATAAAGTGTTGAAGAAAGCATTACACTCGTCTACTGGTGATTTCTGTGTCCTGGTGGATGTCATTCATCGGGTGAATGAATGTGAGGTGCACGAGATCCAGACTGCGTTGAAGATAGATCGTTTCAAGTGGCCAACTAACGCACACGAAGTCCCCTTATTCGATCAGATTAAGCACGTGGTTTCAAAGAAGTGTTTCGAACTTCTCTACGGTCATTGGAGGAAAGTTGTCGAAAAAACAGTAGCTTCAGAGTGCGTCGACCTTCATTGGAGAATATGCCATAGGATACCTTGTGTGCACGACGTTCAGCGTTTTGTTGATGAAGGAGTTCAAATAACACCTGACGACATCCACCCATTTTGGATGGATCTGACGTGGGATGAATCAGAAAATGCGATCTTACCCTATCCCTGGTCGGCTTCGTACACTACATCTAATGAAGCTTGTGACTCTGATTTGCACCCACCGGAGCGGGGTAGCATACGGTCAAAGGGCAGACCTAGAGGGAGGAGGAACCCGTGTAGAACGAATCCCTTGCGATCTGAGCAAAATCGGGCGAATTTTGAAAGGGAGGAAGCCAGATCAGGTCTCCACGGTAGGGACCAACAGTCCGAACATCCGTCTGACGCACAGTATTGGGGATTTAGTTGGGGAGACAACAATGTGGACCCTTTCATGTTCAGGCACATTGCGGCAGCCGTCAACACCGTGGGAGATGGTCACTAAGGATATCGAGCTTTGGTGCAGCTGATGTTACGGCCAGGGGAGGCATGATTTGCGGATATGAAAAGGTTATTGTGCAACCATCTGGAGCATAACGATCACCTTTACGCTGGTTGTTACATGAGAGGGTATTCGGTCCTAGAGTTTGTCGACCTGCAGAGTTACTCCGGCAGAGTGGGAGGTGACCGGAGATACTGGATCGAGTTGCCGATCATGGGTTTTGTGTTCACAACCGTCTACCAGGTGCCCCTTGTCGTCTTATCTTGGCACATGCCCTTCACATGCCTCCCTATATACACCGAACAACCAAATGGCGTACCTCATGAGGCCATACTGGGCATGGCATGCATCGGGAACCAAGATCATTTCGCAGCGGTGAGTATGATCTCGCTCCAACCATAAATTAACTATCATTAATTACCCCACTTAACATTATACTATACTTTTTGACCTTTTTGCAGATATGGTTACATCCTAACGTCCCTTTACCTCCTCCAACGCATGAATGGACGACATACCATCACCCGAGCGTCAACGGATGGGATACTCCCTTCCAAAACCAATTTGATAGATTTAGATCATTGCGGATTCAGGAAGGTCGCCCTCTACACCATATTTAGGAGTCATGAAAGTTGGAATTATCCGTGTCGTATTTGTTTGTTTTCTTGTCTATGAAGTTCAGAGTTGAAAGTTGAATGTTTGGTGTTATGAAGACGTAGAAACAATATAAAAAAGCAATCATTCAACCAAAATAAACATCAGTTGGCCCCATATCTAAAATTACAAACGGGTTTTAATGTTACATTTCAACAAGGGTTGTTGCATTAAACGGAACAACTGTCGACCGACTCTTCAGGAATGTTTGGGTATATACTAATCTGCACCTGCTGGAACGCATATGTCGTCATCAGATCTTGGGCAGGGCGCACTACTGTATCAACTGCATACTGTGCTACTCTACGACAGCGCGACGGAGACATGTCGTCGTACAAAACGATCATATTATTCGTTATCTGCTCAATCATCCGTGTATAGTACGATGTTCGGGTGTCACACTCCTGACACCCGAACTGCAACTGTGTTGACATCTCCAGCATGCGGGAAACCTGCACAGAAAGTAGATTGCAACGAAAATAATGTGTATAGTTCATATGCTTGCAGTTGCAAGCATCCTCCTTAGGCGGACGAGGGTGTCTCCCCACTTCAAAAATGAAACGGGTCCCATCATTGAACTTGGCATATTTGATAAAGAAATTCGGGCTTGATGCCATTATGTGTGTTTCGTGTATGCCAGTAACGCAAATGTTGATGTTATTATAGATGGCCTAATTAGCAACGTCCAATTAAACGTTGTTATGGGAGTTCACATAACACAACGTTTAATGTGACGTTGTAACAACGTCAAATTAAACGTTGCTGCAACGTTTAATGTAACGTTTTAACAACGTCATATTTGGCGTTGTAGTAAGGAAGCCTCACAAAAAACGAGAAAGGATTTCCCACTATAAATTACGCCATGCGAGGGTCGAAATTACAACATCTCGTTTGACTGAAGAAGAGATGGCGGCCGGTAACACACCAAGACCTTTCTTCTCGGTCACAGGGAGCGGCCCTAGGGATTTTTTCTGGTGGGTAGAAGACGTCTCGCTCACAGAAATACTGGTAAGCCCCCTTCGGTCTCATATCCGATTTACAACGGTCCCAACTTACTAAGTAGATCTTGACATCTGCAGCCTCTGCCTTCCAACTTCAAGGAAGAATACGGGCTGGAGGCGTCGAAAGAATAACGCTGACTAATGGGCCAGGGAGGAAAGGCCCCAGCATCCGGGTAGAGTGCAACAGCTCCGGGGCACTCTGGCTCGCACAAGGATGGAATACGTTCGCGAGATCGCGTGGCGTGCGGGTAGGCGCGGGTTTGATGTTTAGCTACTTAGGCAACGCTCGCTTCCGGGTCGTCGTAGTGCTGCCGGAGAATGTTTCACCATCAGAGGAAGAGAACAACAATGATTTCCTCTGAGGTGTGACATGGCAGCGACCCGGAAAAACTTCTTAACTAAGTTATTTTTGCTGTAATCTTCTATCATTAATATGAAAAATGAGGCAGTCTAAACGTTTTCATGTAACGTGTTTTTCCCTGAAATAACCACAAATCATATTTGAAAACCCTCCGCGAGGGGCAAAACGCCCCAACAAAATAAAAGATGCAGACATCGCACTAAGTTTTCGCCAATATCCTACCCAACAAAAACAAAGATAATAGAACTTCAAAGTTGATCCAAGTGTTGTTGTTACAAACGTCAGACTTAACGTTGTGTTCATATTGCAATGTTGTATTGAACGTTGCTATCTGGCCCGACGAGGCCCACTTTAGCAACGTCGGATTAGACGTTGCTAAGTGTCCAACCCGCCCAACTTCCTTCAATTCACAACGTTGTGTAGGACAAATGACACCATCGAAACGAATTTTGCTGCAACGTGAAATCAAACGTTTCTACAACTTCACATTCGACGTTTCATTAATAGCGCTAATCGTGGATTTGCGGTGTATATAGAGTGACCCTAAAAAAATTGAAATAAAATGCAGATATGGGCTTGAAAACATCACAGTCGAAAGGGCATTCGACATCAGTATAAATATGCCCTGAAATCAAATTTTCTCAAGTTTAAATCAAGAGGAAGAACTACGTCATGAGTTGATGCTCCTTTATGAGCTATGTAGGAAACTCGATGCATATAAAATTCTTATCGAGTTCAGTCGCTCCAAGCCAAATCTCAAGCTTTCATTAAAGCCAAAGTGTTCATGTGAACTCAATACAAAGCTTTTGCTCGTTGAGTTTAATCGTCTCAAAAATCAAATTTCCATCAAATCCAAAGTGTCCACTCTAACTCGATACAAAGCTTCCGCTCGTCGAGTATTGGTCACACCAAAATTCAAAACCAAGTTCCACCAAATTCAAATTTGTCCATGTCCAGAACTACGAAGGCTTGATGCTCTCAAACGAGCTACGTAGGAAACTCGAAATCAAGCCATGCAAATGTCGAGTCCAGCCGCAAGTTCCAAATCAAATTCATACCTTTGAACTAGTAGTGATTTAATTCCGTTATCACGGATACGTAGGAAACTCATATCCGGGTTCAATCACAACTATCAAAGAAAACAAATCAAACTCGATACTTTATCGAGTTGAAACCCAAACACACAAACCTAAACACATATACCCAATCACATAACCGAACTCAAATCAGACACCAAGTCTAAACCAAATCAAATCAAAACACCTTACTATATACCAAACAAAACACAAAGTCTACCACAACCAACCTCAAATACATAAAACCTATATCCTCGAACTACGTTGGACTTGATCCTTTCCATGAAGGTACGTAGGCGACCCTCGTCAATGGGTGCAGTCCAAACCACCAAAAACCCCAATCCTTGGCCTTTTAAAGTATCCGCATAATTTAAAATTGTGAGGAAGTACAGATAAGGGTCGAACTTTATAAAAAAATTTCAAATTAAAATGTGTTATGCGAGATTGTTCCTTTAACAATTTTTGTTTAACATATTTTTGGCACGCTCGGTGGGACCCTTTTCTTTCCTTGTAATTTTTTTTATTTATGTGAGTACTAATATTTTTTTCTCTTCATGAAAGGAAGAACATGGCCCCAAGAGCAGTGATCAATGTGAGCCAGCTCCCAGCAACCTTCGTCGTGAACGGGGGAAGATGGATGAGGAAACGCTCATTCAAGGTGATGTTCGACGTCACTTACGAAGCGATTTCTGCGACAATCCCGATGGAGAACCAGTTCGGACCTCTTCAAGGTCTCAAGGAGGAGAGGGCATCTACCAAATTGGTGCCTACTTCATCGCCTAATCAAGCAGGCATGAGGCACGTGAAGGGTGGGGCATTTCAACCCACTATAACTGTCATCAAGAACAACGGAGCTCCATCAGCATCAATCCTACCGGCGAACACCTCTACAAACAAGAAGAAGAAGTTACGGAGGAGAGGTCGCAAGAATGGATCTAAGCGTCGAGTGAATGGACTCTCGCCAAGCTAGCTATGTCACCCACCCTAGAGTTGGTCAAGACTACTTTACAAAAGGCCGCTCAGGAGCTGGAAATGGGACTAGTCCCGAGGCCTCACATTATGGTGGGAGCTTTCCCTTGCTACATCAAACAAGTAGAAGAGGTGAACATGACCGATCGCATTTGGAGGAAGGAGATGTTCAAGTTGAAATTCAGAAGGAGAAAGTAGTTGCCCCTCCTCAAACTAAAAAAGGAAAGGGGCAGCAAAAGCCTTCCGTCCATGAGGATTCTAAGGCATACACTAGTCATTGTCCGGATCCCTCACTTTTCAAAGAGGAGGAGTTCCCACCCATTACAAATAAACAAGCACATGTTAACACTACCTCACAAGATGAGGCATATGTGATGACCATTGAAACCACCAGCGTTGAAGAGCAACTTCAAGAGTTGTAGAGAAGACTGGAAGAAAAAGACCAGCAAATCGCAGCATTAATGGCCCGAATTCTCGATCCGGGTCAAGAAAGCAAGCATGAAGGAGGTGACACTAATAATGAGGCTCCAAACGGTGCCTCAAGAACAACCTCCGGTGCAGCCATCTCAGCCGAGGAGATTCGGGAGTTGATTGCTCGGGGCATTAGAGATTTTCAAATTGCCCAGAATCCACCTGTGATGGGATACAGAAAGCCATACCCTTCGCACTATGATGTTGTGCCATTCCCGCCGGGTTATCAAAAGCCCAGCTTCGACAAATTTGATGGTATACATGGGTCACCGCGCGAGCATCTTGCTCACTTTTACTCAGCATGCGGTGAAACAGCCCTTATCGATGCTTTGTTGATCCGTCAATTCGTGCAATCATTAAAAGGGTCCGCATTTACATGGTACACCCAGCTCCCACAAGGATCAATTGAGACTTGGGATGACCTACAAAGAGCTTTCTTGGCTCAGTTTGTGAGCACGAAGATAAAAGTCTCTATCATGGACTTGGCAAACACCATACAAGGCCAAAATGAGAGTGCAAACGACTTCATCGCAAGATGGAGAAGCTTAAGGTTGCAATGCCCAGAGCATCTAAGTGAGTTGGCTTGTGTCCAAATGTGCACAAATAACTTACTTCCGGACCTAGCTGTCCATGTGGGAAGTGCCGAGCCATCATCTTTTGATGCAATTGTGTCAAAGGCATGTAATGTGGAACGACAGCTCCGACGGAAGGTCACCGCGAGTTGCTCTCAAGTAAATGAAGGTAGAAGGATAGACATGAGACGTCAACCTAAGCGAGAGTCTATGATGACTTTTGTTAAGAGCGGTGGCAAGACAACCGGTGGTAGCAATAAAAAAGCCCAAGAAAGGGGTAAAGAGCCGCCAAAAAGACTTTCATTGCAAGAAAGGATGTCAAAAAAGTACTCATTTGACGATGAGGATATTCAAGGAATATTTGATCAGCTAATTACGGTCAAAATGTTGAATCTCCAGGAGCCAAAAAGACCCGAGGAAGCCGACCGAACGGAGGAGCCTAACTACAGCCCATACCATCGCATTCTTGGACATACAATCCGAGGTTGTTATGTTCTAAAAGACAAGATAGAAGGGATGATTCATTCAGGAGAGATCGCGGTCGAAGGGGCAAAACCAAAAGTGCCCTCTGCATCATCGAATACCATTTCAATGGTTAAGGTAGCGGAAGCACTTCCTTCACCAAATCAGGGATCGCATGAAGTATCTTTAGAAGCATCGTCCGAGGGCATCGAGAGTGGTGACATTCCCACGGTCTCCTAGCATTTTATGGCTATACCGGTCCAATTCAAGGTCGATGACGAGGTGCGCATTGTCTGGGCCTACCCCGACATGCCAAGAGATGGTCCGGGGCAACCTACATTGTATGAGATCATGACGTGTTCCGATATTGAAGACCTGTTCTCAGACGAAGATGACGATGATGAAAGTTTCTTTGAATGGCAAACTACCATAGGTCGGAATAAATCTCAGTTGCCTGTCAATCGACGTGTCGAGCCTGTAGGTTGTAAAATCATTGGGAGAAGATCCGGAAAGAAGGAAAATAAGAAAAGAAAGAGTGGCAAAAAAGCCAGAAAGCCGAGGGCGGAGCCTGAAGATGAGTATCTTCAACCCAGCCGAGTCCGTTTTACTTTAAAGGACTATGTCCCTAAGGACTTGACTAGGGATGGTATGTCTAACAATGATGATGATCCCTTTTGGGGAGAAGATGAGATTCAATGTTGCATGACAACTTGGGCAAATGAGGTGGAGGAACAAGAAGAAGTGGAGGAGGTTGTCCTCCGATCTGGTCTTCAATTACCTCCTCTCCCCTTAAAAGATAAAAAGAAGGGAAAGAAATCAACCCTCACGTGAAGGAGAAGTTTTACAGTCCCTTGTGACTGACTATACATTTCCCTTACAAAAAATTGACCAGACAATTCCGAGGGGAACACTGGTCATTCATCCGGCCGTTGAAGGTAGCCAAAACAAGAATAAGAGAAGAGTGTCAAAAGGCTTTTCTAGAGCTATCGAAGAGTTTGTTACAGCTTCTAAGGAGCCGAAGAGGCCATTGGTGCAGGTGAAAAATGCTAGTTCTCGTCATGTGGCAAAGAGCTCACAAGGGTCACATAAAGAGCTTTTGCGAGATCATCTTCGTGTCTCTCAAGAAAGGGGGATTTTGACGGCAAGTGTTCAAGAGCCTCAAAAGAGCAAGATATGTTCTTAGAGGAGACGAAGCCTTTGGCACGGGTGTCGGTGTTCAAAAGACTCGAGGCAACGTACGTTAATTGGTGAAGCCTCTAGGCCGTCAGTATTTGTTGTAGGGGAGGAAATCGAGTATGAAATATAATGAAATAGATCAAACCGGATTTAGGCCCACACAAATAATTACAAGAC
This sequence comes from Persicaria tinctoria, assembly GCA_037127255.1. Classification (NCBI taxonomy): domain Eukaryota; kingdom Viridiplantae; phylum Streptophyta; class Magnoliopsida; order Caryophyllales; family Polygonaceae; genus Persicaria; species Persicaria tinctoria. The sequence goes on from JBANSL010000013.1 coordinate 67,598,710, forward strand.
TCCCTCCAATGTAGTAAGAGAAAGTCATGATCGATCCACGAGGAAGCGTGTCAGCGGATCCTAGGTAGCTGTAATCTCACAGAAAAAGCAAACAGAAGACAGAAACAAAGAAACAAAGAAAGAAAGACAGAAATAACAAACGAAAACAGAAATAAAAGCAAAGAGAGACGTACTCGATCTCAACTACAGTAACTCGAGATCGACTAACAACAGCAGCGACAGAAAGCAAATTCAGAATTGACGACAGAAACTCGATCCAGACAAATCAGTACTCGATCTCAACAAAGGGAACTCGAGATCGACTAGAAGTAGCAGAAACAGAAACTCAGAAAACTCAGAATCTCAACTCGATATAGACCAACACCCAACTCGATCTCGACTAAATTAACTAGAGATCGACAAGACACTCCTCTAGTTCGACAAAGAAACAGAAACTGTAAAGGCAAATTTCGAATGCAAAACTCAGAATTTCGACAGAAATAAATCAATATATAAAGAACTTCCAAAGCCAGGGTATCAACGCCACAACGATAACCATGCAAAGTAACACATAAAGGCATAAAAGATCATGCTTTCCATCAAAATAACTTTCGTTACTAACAAATAGGCATATAGAGGCTTTCGCATAAACCCTAATTGTTACTAACCCTTTTCACATAATTAACCCAAGTTGCATTAAGATCACTTTCGCTTCAATAATGCAAAAGCGCTAAGGATCACCTTCAACTCTCGCAAAAGAATCATGCTCATAGGGATAAGAAGACGAATTGCATAACAAGATTGTACCTTTACCGCATCACCTTACATGGCCACCGTCGGGCTCACCCCAGCCCCAAAAGTGGGTGGACTACTCGCTCTTCATCGCAATAGCAGACATTGATGTATGAAAAGAAACTTGCATTAAACTAAATTCAAAGTCTTTACAATCCCGACAATCCAACTTTCGCTGAATGCCAAAACCCTAAAACCTTCGAACTCCGAAATGTCTCTGTGAACTACTTCTCTAACTTGTGAATTGAATGAATGAAAAACCAGTCCCTAAGGCTTTATTTATAGCCTTCTACTCCTTGATATTCAAGGATAGAATATATCTATCTATATCTAAAAAGCTTAAAAGATAAATAAATGCAATTTAGTAATTAAATCTATAAAGGGGAAATAAATCTAAAATAGGTAAGTCTCTTTATGTTGATAGATCTTCTCTTCCATGGATAGTTGTTGATAGATGTAGGATAGATCTCGACCATCTCGGACTCATTTGGCTTCAAGGACTCCCAAAGCGCGTAGGAAAGCAAATCGCGTAACGCGGCTCAGACACGGCGTTCCTCGATCTCGACCAAGACTCCTCGAGATCAAGTAGAATTGGTCGTCGACCATGGCTGGCTGGACGTCTCGGGTAGCAGCTGCTTGATCAAGCTCGGACATGTGCTCCTGGCTCCTCGAGATCGACTAAACAACTCGAGATCGAGTTGGGTTGGCGTCGAGGATGTGTTGCTGGTGATGTCGAGTAGCTCCTCCTCGACATGGACTTGGACTGGCGTTGTTGGGTCCTCGATCTCGACAAGCTTCCTCGAGATCGGGTAATGGTGGTTCTCGGCTTCTCCGTCTTCGGCTTCTCGACTTGGCACAGCTCGTCGACTCCGGACATGGTGTCAAAGTGTTGTCGATCTCGACAAGGTGTACTCGAGATCGAGTTGTCTCCGAGAGTCGGGTTGTCTATGGCTCAGCTTCTCGATCAGTGCTTAGTCGACAAGGCCTGTGCTTGGACACATTCGTCGAGATCGAGTAGAGTGTACTCTAGATCGAGTAAACATGGGCTCCTAGCTTGATTCGACTGGTTCCGCTGCTTCTTGTCCTTGGACTTCTGTAGTTGATTTCCGAGCTTTTCCGACCTTTCTCATAGCTGCTGTAATTTGCCTTGAATTCTGCGAAATTAAACAGAAACTGGTGTAGATTCCATAATTTGGCAAACAAACATAAACTACATAGATTCTGTATTATTCAACCCAAATGCATGAAATGTATGCAGAAAACGATATAAAAGTTACTGTAAAACATGGCAGATTCAGCTCACAACAGTATTGAAAAGATTGGAGGGAGACATTAAACCAAACAAGGTGATTCTCCAGCCCAAGAAGACCAAGAAGTGGAAGGTAAAAAAGGGAAACCAGCCCAAGCCCATCATCCTTGGCTCGGCTAAAGTCAAAACCATGAGGAGCAGTCCCTGGATTTCATCCCAACAGTTCAGCCCAAATGTGCTTATGAATTCTCACGTACAAAGAGTGAGCTTGTGAGAGATAATTAGGCTTTCATGAACTACGAAAGGCTTGATCCCCTAAACACACATTGTAGGGGTACGTAGGCAGTCCAGTCGATCTATAGGCTAGATGCAGCCCACCGCCAAAAAAAAAAAACAGGGTTCGCAAATGATAGTCAGATTGTTTAGGAAACCCTTCCTAGAAGGTGAGCCTGGATGATTTGAGTGATGCGGTAAAAAAAATCCCGATTTGCAGTAAAAGGCAAAGATGGACGTAAAAAATGTTCGTGATTGAGGCACCCTGAAGCCTATGTGAAAAATGGGTGTCATGAAATGAACTACGAAAGGCTTGATCCCTACAAAGTGGGTACGTAGGCAGCTTAGCTACTCCAAAAATGTTAAGCGCAACCACAAAAACAAACAAAACATCTGCTTTCCTCTACAGGGAAAAAAAAGGGTCAAATTCTCTGCTTTTGTAGTCATCTGAGTGTTGTTTCGACTACGGAAAAAAATTAAATATGGACCGAGAGCTCTTTCTGGTCCGACTTCTCCACGGATCTTCTTTGCGGATACTTAGTTAACACAGAAACAATCATGTTAGTTCAAAGTGTGTCAAAAAACACAAAAAAATGGGGGGCGAACTTTGTATGCGTTCAACAAATTCACACATACAAAGTTCGGGGGCATCTGTTGACGGGTAAAATTTAGTGCTCATAAGCTAATTTATATCATGAAATATAATTATTTGATATAATTAAAGCGTCGCACAAAACTTTAAAAAGTCCGTACAAAAGCCGCAACTCTCGGTACTAATGTGTGGTATTACTATATATGCAATAGCTACTACAGCCCAAGTCCCACAAATGCACCTGAGGATTGATCGAGTCAGCCTCGAACACCACGCAAAAGAAGCCAAAAAAAAAAGCATATATATATATATATATATATATATATATATATATAACAAAAATATATATAGCAGTCAAGTTGGTGATGCTTTCGTGAACACCTCAAAGTGCATCTAAGGATAAAGACAGTTGGGATCAATATAAGGCGCTGCAAAGAACGTGTCCAAACAAAGAGCAACAAAAACGGAGCTCTGTAGCAGTAGTGGCGGGGCTATCAAGTTGATATGTTCATGCTGTTTCTGCGAAGGCAGCCCACTTTGAAGCTCTATTGCGTTCAGCTCAAAGCATGTCAAAGCCAACAAAAACTTGTGATTGATAGAGGAAATCACAAGGAATGTGAGAAACAAAAAAAAAATTAACAGAAGCAGGGCTCTGTAGCAGCAGTGGCAATGCCCGAAAGATGACTGCCGACATCATTTTTTCTACAGTCTTTCCTATGTTGCAAAGCTATGCATAAGTGCAAGGGCAGCTCAATTGACGCTAAAAAAACGTGTTCCCTATATACACCGCAAATAACACGTCGAATTGGACGTTGCATCAACGTTGGATTAGACGTTGCCAAAACGTCCAATGTGACGTTGCATTTGTTGGGAAAATTGCCCAAGTGAAGGGGATCCGACGTTGTAACAACGTTGGGTCGGACGTTGTTGAAACGTCGGATCGGACGTTGTACCCTGGATCCCAACGGGCTCCGTCGGGCTTAGCAACGTTTATTTGGACGTTGCTACAACGTTAAATTTAACATTGCTGCTACCTCCAAATCCCCAAGGGCGGGCTTAGCAACGTTTATTTTGACGTTGTGACTACTTCCAGGTTTCCACAACCAACCACCCCTATAAAAGGGAATGAGGACCTTGAATAACTCAACACAACAATTCCACATTCTCATTCCTTCCACATTTTCAATCATTCCATGGAGCCGGTTACATCTGGAGTAGTAGGCTCCACGGGCAGAATTGATTATGCAATCGAAAGGTTTCGGTACCCAATGCCCCCGAAGGAGTCCAAATGTGCTTGCAGCAGTCCAGAATACAAAGGCATGCATCCATGCGCGCTGTTTCAGGTCGTTTGTGAAAAAGAGAATCACATTTCTGCACCCTTGCGGCTCGGGTGTCTGGAGTGCAATGATTTTCATCCTGGCATTCGTGGAGCCTACGAGTGGAAGGTTGGAGATCTTCTGCTTCAACATATCCGGTCATTCTTCGCCGATGTAAACAGAGGTGACCACGCTGACGTGGCTCAAACGGCATGGATACTTGTGAGGGGAGCAAATAAGGAGGTTGGAACCTTTCCATTCAACGAGTTAAAGATTAAAATCATTCCGAAGACGAACTAAGAATAGCCTGGTCGATATGAAGAAAAAATTATGTTGTTATCGATGTTGTATTTGTTAGTTGTGGTAATGCCTCGATGTATATAATTTGTTAGTTTTAGTAATGCCTCGATGTGTAATCTGATCGTTATCTATGAAGTGAAGCATTTGCATGTGATTGTTTGTTGTTGTGATCGGGTAGAAACCATCGAAAATAATAACGCAAACAACACGAAATACACAAATATAGCATACCGACAAAATACGAAATGTATGTCATAAACAAAATACGAAACAATCTATATTACTAAGGGAAACAATCTTGTCGGTATGCTATATTTCGTATTTTGTTTATGACATAAATTTCGTATTTTGTCGGTATGCTATATTTCGTATTTTAATTATATCAAATAATTATATTTCATGATATAAATTAGCTTATGAGCACTAAATTTTACCCGTCAACACTCTATGTAACTAATTGTAACTGAAATTGAATGAATAAAATCCAGCCCCTAAGGCTTTATTTATAGGCTTCATTCAAAGCTAATCTAGGAAAGAAACTCTATCTATATCTAAAGATTAAATAAAGGAAATAAATCTAAAAAGGAATTATATCTAAAGTAGATAAATATTTATAGATCTTGATAGAATCTCCTCTTGTGGATATCTCCATTGGACTTTGGATAGAACTTTGATTGAACTCGGATACCCTCGAAATAGACTACTGGGCACCACTCGATATCGACTAACATAGGTCGATATCGACCTGGATTTCCTCAGCTTCAGCTTCTTGACTTGATCTCGGCTTCCAGGAGACAGATCGACTTGATTCAACTCGATATCGACTTGGCATACTCGATATCGACCTGCTCGTTCGTTCCTTAGTCGATTCTGGCTTTTTTGGGTTGAAATCGACTGGCTTCCTCGATATCGACTTAGTGTACTCGATATCGACTTGGTGGTGTCGACTCGATTTCCTCGTTTTCAGCTCGATTTGTCCTGATTCCGCTACTCCTTGACCTCAGACTTTCTGTAGTTGACTTCAAGATTTTCCACCTTTCTCTAAACTGCTGTAAAATGCCTCGATTTCTGCGAAATAAAACAAAAACTGGTGTAGATTCCATAATTGGAAAATAAACATAAACTACATTGATTCTGAACTATTCTAGCCCAAATGCATTAAATATATGCAGAAAACGATATAAAAGTAAGTATAAAACATGGCGAATTAGGCACACAATAGTACGCATAAGGATTTTCTATTTTTATATGTAGCAAGAGTGGCAACCTAATAAAGTCTAGGATAGAATTTTACTAATAAAAAATACATTTTTTCACACTCATTTTACAAAGAAATACAAATATACACTTTATTTGATATAAATAGCATGAAAAGTTCTCAAATGTAAGATGAAAAAAACTCCCCTTTTTTAAGGGAAGTAACACATGTATTTTCCAAAATCAAGAAGTTAGCCTAGATTTTCTTTTTATAGAGAAATTACTTAGATGTTTTTCCATTTAAGAAAAATTAGGTGGACAACCTTGAACGGACATAAAACAATCTATGAATAGGTGCAATTATATACAATGACACCCTCGATTTAGAAAAATATTTACTAAAATAAAGCATTTATTAAAAGGCCAACTTCATCGAAGATTAAAAAAATTAAATCACTAATTTTAGAATAATATATTCCAATTAAATTTCCAATACATATGTTCTTAACATAGTTAAATAAAAAAAAATACGGTTCATCAAGTGTATATAAATGTTTGAGAATAATATTATTGTCTGTTTTTTCCGTTAATGAGGGTAGAGTCAAGCGTTAGGTAAATCAGACTTAATGGTAATAAACAAGGTGAACCTTAATTATTTCACCAAGAGAAAGAGCAAAGGCAGATATTGAACCCGAAACCTCTAATTAACCCCCCTTATTCCTTACACTTTAGTCACATCATTAGAGGTATTATTGTTTGTTTTCTGCTTGCTAGTTAAAAAAAAAAGGTAAACCGCATAAAACCACCCCTTAAATATGACATGTTGCTCAAAACCACCCATTAAATTTAATATTGCAGAAAACCATCCTTTATATAGCTTTTGTTTGCCAAAAATCACCCCGCCTCTATGTGAATTTAGATTTTCGTTAATTATCTTTGAAAAAACCAAAATTACCCCTATACATATTATTTTCTTGTCACCGCTCACCCTCCGCCTATCTTTCTGTACATATGCACAACTCCACATACACTTAGCTAATTGAAATTATTCAACAACTCTTATGGTCCTATACTAGACCACCTTCAATCAATGCCTAAATCTCTCCACAACTGCTATGTGAGACCCCCTTCAATATCGTCTCCCTATTTGATAAGGGTATTTTGGTAATTTACTTATTTTTTCTTCTAAAACATAACAAAATAAGAGATAAGATGGTTTTTGGCAAACAAAAGCTATATATGCAATATTGAATTTAAGATGTGGTTTTGAGCAATATGCTCTATTTAAGGAGTGATTTTCTACGCTGGCATCCAAACCGTTACACCTCATGCAATGGTTCCTACTACCTCGACACATACACATGGAACTTGATAGGATAAACCGAAACTTCCTATGGAACAAAGGTCTCAACCACAAACCACTTATTAGTTGGTTTGAGGTCTGTAAGGGCAAATCACATGGTGGGCTGGGCATTCGGAGCTCTGAAGATATGAACAAAGCCCTTCAATTGAAACTGATATGGAAAATCCTAGCAGAGCCAAAAAATCCTTGGGTTACCATAATTAAGGAAAACTACCTGAAAAACCAGAGCATACTACAATACCATAAAAAGGGGGAAAATCTTGGCAATGGAGACAACTAACTGGATTGATCCCTTTATTCAAACAAGGACTACGCTGGTCCATTGGTGATGAAAACATATTAAATTCGGGAAAGATCACTGGATAGGTGCATCTCCTCTCATTGACCTCGTAAATGACACATCGCTTATTGACACAAGTTCTGTGGTCTCAGACTTTTTATCTCCGAGGAAGTTTTGGGACCACCGTAAGTTACTATCCACATGCTACAACATTTTCTCAATGACACTATCGACATAATAAAATCCTCTCCAATACCAAAAAAAAATCCATATGGACAGACTATATTGGAAATGGAGTCAAAATGGATGGATTAGCCCAAACTCGGCAATACAGATGATCGATGAACAACTTAAAAAGACACCAGAAATCAGATATGACATGGATATGGAAACTAGATGCACCAGCCAAGGTCAAAACCCTGCTATGGAAGATCACAAAAAAACGGACTACCAACCTCAGCAAAACTTTCCTCAAGGAGTGCTGGTGTCTCCACAACATGCCCACATTGTGACTCAAATTACGAGGACCAACCACACTTACTATGGGACTGCCTAACCTGGACCCCGGGATAATGATAGCACTGAACAACAGCTTCTCTCAAGGAACTGACTTAAACAACACATTAAGAGACGTAAAGGAAAAAATTGGCACCCAAAAATTCACAAAGTTACACTAGGCCAAAAAAGCCATTTTACATCGCTATATATACATCGGTTCCATGTCTATTTGATGTATTAAAACACGTTTTGCTTTTATACATCGGTTACTTATTATAACCGGTGTAATAGGTGTTCGTAAAATATATATAACCGATGTGTAAAGTATATACATTGGATGTAAAATAAACCGATGTAAGATGAGTAGTGTATAAAGTTTTTGTGTACATTAATGGTGTCTTATATATATCGCAAGATATGTAACCGATGTTAAATATAGTTAATTTAAAAAAAAATGAAATGCGTGTCTGATGAAATTCTATACGTGTTTGAATCCCGCCCATACTTTTTTTTTTTTTTTAAACACCCGCCCATGGTGAAAACAGAAGCTATTCCCTCAGAATACGAACGGGAGAGAATCATGAGAGAGAATCCAGAAAGAAAGCCTCCAAAAAACCCTAGAATTCGCACCCTCCCGCCGACTCCTCAAAACACCCAAATCAGAACACCAAAACTGATCTCCAGATCCAAATCAATCCAAAGCTCCAACTCAAAATCGAAAAAACACGTCCTCATCTTCCAAAACTAGAAGAAAAGGGCGAAACAAAGATGTCGAAGAAGAGTACCGGGACTCAGAGAAGCAAAAAAGCTATGCCCAAGTGTATCTCAACAAAAAATAATACACTCGTATGCCCCAGATCTGGAGTGAAGAAAGAGTTCCTGGCTTGGATCTGATTTGGCCTCGTTTTCCTGCTTGCGTTGGGAGTCGGCGGCCTCTCTCTCTTCGTGGGTTGCTCTCACTGATGGTGAAAGGTGTTTCTTTTTCTTCTACCTTTCCCCTGTTGAATCGACTTATGTTTCAATTGTTGAACCTATGTTAACGACCCCTTTATGTCTAAATCTGTCCGGGAAAAGGAAAGGGCATTTGTGGCACCTGACTGAACTCAAGTTCTCCTCAAGATATCTGACCATTGATTTGAACAAACTGTATTGTATGGGTTCTTTGACCGTTTAAATGAAACGATATACTTAGCTGGCTCATTGCTTGTTCTCTTATTAACATTTCTAATCTTTCATGCCCAATTACTTCTTGTCTAATACGATTACTATTGATAAGTTGTTGCTTTCCTTTGACAACCTTCCAATTACTGTTAATGAATAAATTGTTCAATTTTTATCTTATAAACAAAAAGCTTGTATGTGGGAAATTGCAGCTCTATTTATCATTATCAGCAAGAAATCCATATGGATTTGCTTAAGTTTTAGCAACTAAGGTTCTACTAGAGGTTCAACATCTAAGTGCAACTTCTTCTCATGTTTGATAGCTTGTTTGAAGCTTGTGGTTCAACAAATATTCCTGAGACAGTTCAAATGATACATATTACTTTGCATCATATTACTGATTCTGTTGGTGATATAATTTTATCAGTTGCATAAGAATTTGTTCATCAATTTTTTTGCAGGGGAAATGATTTCATAATAACATATGAAGACTAATGTAAAAATGAAAATTTAGATTGTTTTGTTCTTAAGCACGTTGAGCATCATAGGCCTGATGTAAGTGTTCATACGAATGTACTCTACTTCTCTACCGTTTCCCCTTTTATTTGGTCAGTTTTATCATTAAATTTGCATTGTCATTATCTAGGTATTAAAGGACAAATATTTCTGAGCTGCATTAGTATGGCTATCGCATGTTCAGCGCATTTAGAAGTCTTCATAATCAGGTACGAAGTGCTTCTATTGTGTGTATTTTACATTTTTCATGTTTTGTTTTGTTCGTATATTCAAATGCTGAAGCAAGCTAATATAGGTGAGAAATGATAGTATTTGTAGACCAATTAGAAAGATGTGATATATGTTTTCTTGCTAGTTGAGATGGTACTGTTTATCATCCCCTGCATTGTGGTAATTGGTAACTTTCCAAGTTCTTAGTTAATTTATCACTAAATAGACTCAATACATCATATATTTGTAACTAGAAATCAAGGCCACTGCCACTGCATAGTACTTAGTATTAGTAATCTCATATGATTTCAGTTCAATTGGCATAGAAAAACTTATAGCATTGGAGCATTTTTTTCCTGGAGTTTTCAATGTTTATGACTCGACTACTGAGTTGGAAAAAATGCTGGACTTCCCGGAACACATATGGATATTGAGCTCGTGGGGGGACCTGAAAAGTGGGGGGGGGGGGGGGGGGGGGGGGGGGCAATGGATTTTCTTGATGATATCCAACTGCTTTCCAGGAATCTCTATAGAATTTTATGTCAAGCATCAGGGAATTTTTGCAAGTTTTTCTCCTTTTGCTGTAATATAATGTAATTTATTACTATATTACTTAAATTAATAGACAAGTTAATATTGTCCAAGTGCAATTCTTTGACACCTCTTGAACTCTCATATTATTCAGAAACTCGTTTTCAAGCGTCGTAATTTGGAGGGAGCTCATCATTTGCTACCAGTGGTTGCAGAGGTGCATCTGTCACTTGTTTGGGCTTTTCCATACTCGATTGTAATTCCGAGGAGCGTTTCATTATGTTTTGGTTTTAGTGGCTTGATACAATTAGGGGTGGAGTTGGTACAATACTAATTTGTTTTTGTCGTTACCACGTACCAACCAATTATAATTGGTAATCTTAAAATCCAAACCATTACCAACCATCGAAGGGGTTGTACCAGCTTAATTGGTAAGCAATTAAGTTGGTTGGTACAGGTTGGTAATGGAATTTTTCCATGTTTTATTGTGTTGAAGAAAAAAGCATACAAATAATAATCAAAGGCAATACAACTTAATTAAAATTTATAAGTAGCAACATAAATATTTAAATTGGTCATACATTTAAGCACAAAAGCAGTATATAAACTTAAATAGACCCGATAATATTCAAAATAAAATGTCTACTAGTTCCTAAATAACATTTAGGTTTTAATCTGAGGCTGAGTTAATATTCCTTCCTTGATTAAAAGCATTTTCTGAAAATAACAAATATAAAAAGAAATCAAGTTAATAGATAATACTTATTAGTTATTACTTAATATAAAAAAACAAAATAAAAAATAAAAAAGAAATAGGTATTAGTACTAATTAACTTGAATAAGCCCTGTAATGAACAATTGAACATCATGAGTTGGGTGGAGTGGAAGGTCACTTAGATTCTCCTATATAGCTTGCACCAAATAAAAAAGATTCTCCTATATAGCTGTCATTCCAGACAACGTTACTAAAAAAACTAATTAACTTGAATTAGGAAGTCTTAGAACCACAAAAAAACCAACAGCAGTAATGTACAAACAGGCTGAACAGCAATCAGCAAGCTAAGTCTTGAACAAAAAAAAACAAGTCTTAGGACAACCGACAACCAGCAACAATTGAAGGGAATTTGGGATGAAGTAGAAGTGTCGATATGCAGAAGGGTTAAAATTGAAAACCTATATCTGACTTATTGTAATCTTAAAACAATATAAATAAGCTTTTAAAAATAATTTTAAAAATCCTAAATATATATTGGTAATAGTTGGTTGGTAATTACCGTACCAACCAATTGAAACTCGGTTGGTAATGGTAATCCCAAGTTTTCTGTTTTGATTACCATTACCAAGCCGACTTTTAGCAATTGGTACGGTATACCGTACCAATTAAATTGGTAACCAATTATATTGGTTACCAATTTAATTGGTTCGGGTGGCACGTCTTGGTACGGTTTTCGTGGGAAATTTTCCCCAGCCCTAGATACAATGTAGCTAGTTCTATATTTTATTTTAATTTTTGTTTTATAATTATGTTATTTGATGAACAAAGGAAGAGACAAATGTGTTTTTATTAATGAATGAGATATGAGTGTTGTGAACATGCTATTTTGTGGTGGAATGAATGCATGGTATAAAGAATTTATAGGTATTTATTTTCAGAATGGTGAATTTGCTAGCTGCTTCGGGAAAAAAAAAAAGTTAGCTTTTACACTGCCACTTCATACACCGGTTTTCATCTGCAGGTCTCAAGTTTCTACATCGGTTTTTATTTTGAATATATCGGTTAGGCAACCGATATATTAAACTTTGATGTTCTTGTCATCACATATTACATGGGTTAATATGACTTTTATACACCGGGTACAGACTGATGTATAACATCCCGCACGTGACCGGCAGAGCCTTATACACCGGTTTCAATCAACATTATACACCGGTTATGAACCGATGTATAAACACTTTATACATCGGTTCTGCCCAAAAACACTTGTTACTACACCCGATCCGTACATCGGTTCCAAACCAATGTAAATGGCTTTTTTCACCCGATGTATAATGGGTTTTTTGGCCTAGTGTTAGCTTTTACGTGGTGGGGTATCTAGTACTCGCGCAATAAATCACTATTCGATGACAAAAAATCTAGTATACAACAAACAATAACCTTCATCAAAGACAATATGCTCCTATGGCACACCTCAAAACAACATGATGAAGGATCGAATGACAATGCACCTCTGCATAACAACCAAGACCCACGACAATTATCCAAACGAGCATGGCGCAAGGCACATTGGAGAACGCCTCCTCTGGGGTCTTTGAAGCTCAATTTTGATGAAGCTTACTCTCCTAGTCTCGGAGCCACGTTCGGCTACATAATCCGAGATCACACAGGTCACCCTATCTACTATGGGGTTGGGCCGTCTCCTATTGCTTTTGTCTCAGGCGCTGAGGGTATGGGGCCCTGGCAAGGTGTTAATGCGGCACGACAACTCAACATAACAAAACTGATTATCGAAGGCGATAACCTCACCATAATCAACAGCCTCAAGGGTTGTGGCAAACCATCGGGAGATTCCGAAATGATTGTCTCTGACAGTCGAGTCTCTCTTGGTTTCTTCCAATCCATTGAGATTTGTCACGTCTTTCGAGAAGCAAACCGAGTTGCGGACCATTTATCGCACCTCCGACTTGTTCTCTCTGATTCACAGACACCTGACGATCATGTGCTACATAATTACATTTGTATGGATGCCCTTGTCAAATGAGGTCGTCTCATTGCTAAATTATTTCCGGTTCAAAAAAAAAAGTGGTTTTCTACCGTTAAGCCTAAAAAAAAGTGTTTTAAGGATCAGAGAGTTGTGGCAAACCTAAGAGGCCACTTGAAACGCATATGAATCATCACTTCTCCGACCATGGAAACCCTACCCCGGATCCCTGCCGCCTCCAACCCAACCTGAACCCTAGCCACCAGCCTGAACTCCGACAACCCAAATCCGCCCAAAAATCCACTGGATCCGCCATCAACAGCAAAAATCGAGCAAGATTAAGCCCCTATTCAAAAGCCATTATCACCAAATTGGGGAAAAAAACTAAATCCTTCATAAATCCCATCCAGGAAAGGTTCACAGACAAGAGGGAGAAGAAAAACAGATGGTCTAATGCCATCAAAACTCAAGCAAAGAGATACAAAAACAAAAGAAGAAGATCGTGGAGATTCAAAAGAAGAAAAAGAAAAATGTGTTGTTGTTGGTGGAGGTCCTTCCGGGTCTGGCGGTGGTGGATGTCGGCGTTGGAGGCGGGAGGCGGGAGGTTTCCGGTGGACGGCGAGTTCTGACACCTTTGTTCCGGATTGCATGTATCAGGTTCTCTCTCCATTTCAATCTTTACAAATATATATGTCTGGTTTACTTTCAACCTAATGAAAAGTTGGTTGTGTATTATCTCCTACATACCCTTGAAAATATATGTGAACATGAGAAAAAAATTTAGGTTGATAAGTTCAATATCCTCTATCGAAAGGTTTATACTCTTTCTGTGGTGCCTACTGTCTATAATTCCAAAATTAGAATGGTAAGTCTAGAAAATTATATTCACTTCTGGATGAAACACATTCTACATATGATTTGGTTATGCGAAAAATGTTCTTTATGCCTGAATCTGCGTGTGCTGTATTTGAGCCCCAAGCAAGTGTCTTGCCTTGAAAAAACAATCCATATTGACAAAATTAGGAATCCAGACCGAAATGACAAGCACAACCTACTGACTCCTGGGTTAAAGATGACCACTCTTGAACCAAGAAGAAAATATGTTGCCAAATCTGGTTGTTTTGAACAAAAGACCCCAGGTCTGAAAACTGTCTATGTAATGTTACAATTTCTTTCGATGATCTACTTTTGGTTTGAAATACTACAAAGCTCAATTGAACATTTTAACTTTGAATCTAGCAGAACGAAAGGGAACCCTTTGATTCAAAAGAACCCTATGGTGAAGATCCCTCAAATGAATGGAATCCAAAGTAGGAAGATCACAAATGAACAAACGAAAATCGAACAAGAAAATGAAAAACCTATTGGTGGAACAAAGCAGAGAAAAGACATGAGGGGGCTAAATTTGAATCCTCTCAGCCCTCTTTTCGATCCAATGAATCAAGAGCGGAGATCAAGAATGAGAAATCCCAATATAAGAAACTAAATTGGGAAGGACCAACAACTGCAAATCAGGTACCCTCGGTCCCAAATTTCATTCATGCGACCCTATTGTATTTTCTTTTAATGGTTTGGGCACCATCGATCCTTTAGTATAAAATCTGTAATGAACTACGGGAACGACAGGAAAAGATTAATCCACTACAACGAGGACCTATGCATAAAATGCTTGGGGAATGCAAGAAAAAAATCTTAATAGAAAATATTACAGGGATATGAACTGTTTAGATAGGATAAAAACATATTTTGAGAATTAAAACCAAAACCAAGAAGCAGAAATGATGTTTGGAAAAAAAATCCTATCTTTTTTCAAGGATATCGAAATGACTAAATTGAGCTACACATTTTGCTTTGCAAAACTCTTGTTAGTGAATAAAACCCACCTGGAAAAAGAAACCTTGACAAATAAAAAATTGACCAAGATTTATGAAAACTGTTTAAAGGTAAATCCTACTTCTAGGATTTATTTCAATCCTACTATGATTATAAGAGAAGTGATATATCGAACCCAAAGAGACCGAACGAGTATTGAGACTCAAAGAAGAAACAAAAAAAAATTTGGAAAACATGCATAAACAAATCCAACTCATCCAAATAGAACGAAAAAGGATATGGAAAAAACATGTATATATAAAATCACAACAAGAATACCAAGAAACAGAAAAGGAAAGAAATGACTCAAAGTATATCTATCAAATAAATAAAGATTAGTACATGGAATGTGTGCGGAATCGCACGTAAAAATCTCTGGACTGAAATTGACACTTTTTGTAAAATAGAATGATGGCGCTCATAGAAACCAAAACAGGTCGAATGTCGGATGAAAAAAATTGGCGAACACCAAGTTTTGATGCAATTGAATGGATCCCCGCGATAGGTCGGGTCGAGGGTATATGCGTTCTATGGAAAAATCACCAACAACATAATGAGAAAATTGAAATCATTCGAAAGGAAAAACGATTTGTTTCGCTATAAGTCTCACTCCCCCACATCTCTTTCTCTTTCTTTCTTTATATAATCTATGCTTCACCAAATGAGGTAGACAAAACTCAATTATGGGTTTCACTTATAGACTACATCAAGGGGCTCAATCTTCCATCCATTTTCATGGGGGATTTCAATGAAATTAAATCGACAACCGAAAAGAAGAGGGGGATGTACCCCTGTGCAAAGCAGATTTCAAAGACTCACGAAATTTATCAACGAGTGTGAACTATTGGAAATCCCCACAAAGGGAAATGAATTCACTTGGAGGCGAAACAAGACTGATATAAACAACATCTATGAGAAACTTGTTGAACCCTTGTGCACCATGAAATCTTATACAAATTTCAAAATCTAGCTACAACTAACCATGTGTTCACAACTTCAGAGCACTGTCCAATTTCTCTAGAAATTAAAGATGAATTAAACCACAAAGGTAAACCCTTTAAACTTGAAAAAATTTGGCTATCAAGACCAGACTACAAAAATATTGTGAAACAAGCCTGGGGGACAAATGTTACTGGATCGCAAATGTTTAACTTAGTACAAAAAACTCGTCGACTAAAAAGACTCACAAAAGATTGGAATAAAAGAACATTTGGAAATATTTTTTCCCAACTTAAAGATATAGAAACTAAGTTAGTGGACATTCAAAAAGAAAGCAACACAAACAGGAATAGAAATGACACTATCCAAGATAGACTTCTACGGAAAAAAGAAAAACTATTGGAATTCCATAAGATTTACTGGAGTCGAAGAGCAAAATCTAAACATCTAAAGCTTGTCGATAGAATTCAGGGTATTTTCATAAAGTTGCAACCGGAAGAAGGAACAGGAAAATAATAAGAAATATAACAACTGCAGAGGGAACCCAAATTGTAGGAGAAGACAATATTGCATCAGAAATAAAGAAAGACTTTGAAAAACGATTTAGAAAAGAGAGTATAAACCAAGAACTCTTAAATGAGTACCTCCATCTTATCAGAACAGAAATCATACCTACAAACAACGAGTTTCTAACGAAAAGGGTATCAAACCAGGAAATAAAAAAAGCAGTCTTTGCAATTGGGAAGAGCAAATCTCAGGATCTGACGGCATGGTTGCAGAATTCTACCACACCTACTGGGAAATCGTTGGGCCAGACATCACAAGAGCTATCAAGAGTTTTTTCCACTCCGGCAGGATCCTAAAAAAAATAAACCATACTTTTATCTCACTTATCCCAAAGCGTGACAACCCGAACTCGAAAAATCTCTACAGACCAATAAGCATTTGCACAACTGTCTATAAGATAATTGCGAAGATCTTAGCCGACAGATTAAAACAAGTACTTTGGAAAATCATCCATCCCCTTCAAGGGGCTTTGGTAACTGATAGAGCAATTCAGGATAATGTCCTAATTGCACATGAAATATTTCACTCGTTCAAAAACAGGAAAGGAAAACAAGGTTGGATAGCCGTGAAACTTGAAATGGAAAAGGCATACGACAGGGTAGATTGGAACTTTCTCTTCCAGGTGTTAACAAAATTTGGTTTTGATCATCGATTCATCTCTTGGGTTGAAGCGTGTGTGAAAACCGTTTCTTTCTCAATCCTTGGAAATGATGGACCAATGGAGGGTTTCCTTCCTAAAAGAGGACTTCGCCAAGGAGACCCGATTTCTCCACACCTTTTCATTTTAGGCGCGGAGATCCTTGGGCGAGCTTTACAAGCTCAAAGCAATGAATCCAGAAAAGCGATGGGCTTTGAAATTACTAGACATGGAACCAGAATACCTTTCTTATCTTACACAGATGATATAATGATATTTGCAAAAGCAAACTCAGAGTCGTGTAACCAGATTAGAAGAATTATTGACGACTATTGTCAAATGCCAGGACAAAAGGTGAATTTCAATAAATCAGCATTTGAAGTTACTTCAGGAGTCTCGGCCCAACAAAAACAGACAATCCAAAGTATCCTTCACATCACGAATCTGGCAAAACTTATTTGGCAAGTAGGAAATGGAAAAACAATTAGATTCTGGATAGATGAATATATGGATAAAAGACATCAAATTAAACGACTATAGAATAACATCAGATCCTATTGACCCAAATGAAAAAGTTGAAAAATTTATGGGACCAGATAAACATTGGAAGTTAGAGGAACTTTGTGCCCTTCTTCCAGATAATATTATTGACAAAATAAAAACCACGAAAATCCCACTAAATGAAATAGAAGATCGATTGTATTGGAAACCTAGTAGAAACGGGTGGTTCACCATAGCATCGGCGCTGGAAAGCATTACAAAAACTCAAACAACTCTAGACCAACATACACAGTGGATTTGGAACTTGGACTGTTTTCCAAAGGTAAAAAACTTCCTTTGGAAGCTTGTCATGGACGGAATACCCACCAAGAAAAGACTTGTCGGGAAAGGGGTTTTAGTTCCCCTCTCGTGCAGTTTATGCGATCTCAATGACGAAAACACTGAACACATTTTTATAAACTATCAATACACAAAGGAACTCATTTGGAAAATAGACCAACAAATTGGAAGGACAATTCAAAACACACAAATAAGAGACAAAAATATGAAAGAAATTACGACAGAGATATTCGTGAAGCTGACTGAAACACAAAAAAAAAACTTGCCATTATTTGGTGGAGCGTGTGAACAATTAGAAATAAGATTATTTTCGATGATCAAGGGTTTGGAAACAGAATAAAGCAGGAACAATGCATAAACCATCAATCACGACAATGGGAAGAAGCCAAAAGACAATTCTGGGGGAGATACAGATCAAAAGAAAAACGTCACAACACCGACTCAAAGAAGAAGGAAAAATTTAAGATGGCAAAAGCCCGTAGCTGGAAGCTTTGAATTAAATTTCGATGCTTCCGTGATGTCTTCTGGCGAGGCTTCAACGAGAGTTGTCATTCGCGATCACCATGGCTCTTCCATTTTTTGCAGGGGTTCTGTGTGGTGAGATGTCGGCGGTGAAGGCCGAAGCTCTTGCCCTCCATTCTGGGCTTGTGGGTGCTCACCAACTAGGTATTTCTAGGATTGAGGTCGAAGGCGATTATCTTGCGGTTATTAACGCCGTCAATAATGTCTGGAGTTACCCTTGGGAAATTGAAATGATTATTGCTGATTCAAAGCGTCTTATCCAGAATTTCCAATGCTTCTCCTGTCTGCATGTCTTAGAGAGCTCAACCAGGTCGCGGACAAGGTGGCTCATCTTCGGTATCAATTCGATGACGATTCACCTTTGCATCATTCCGAGCTCCAAGCTCTCGTTCAAAATGACGTTCTTGGGCAGGGGTTTCACAGCACCCAAATCCTTTCCTTGTATTAAAAAAAAAAGCGTTTTGATTCCTCTTTCCTTTTATTTATTTATTTTCGAGCCGTTTAATTGAAAGAACCCTAACTCCCCCGATCGATTAGCATCTTCCCCAATTTTCCTCCCCAACAGTACGCCCTCAAGTCGGGTCTCTCTACAGATCCGGTGCCGCATCGAACACCACCGACACCAAGGCCGCGTTTTTGGAGGTTTCAGAATTTGCCTTCACCTGCATCTCGCCCCTCTCTTCGATCTCTCACAACTCTTAGGGTTATTCATTTATTTACAGTTGTTACTCATTTGTTGCTTTTTAATCCGCTTACTTGTTGCAATTCTTAATGAATTGTCAATTTGTTTCTCTTGATTAGGCTAGTGGTGAATCAATTGATAGTTGTTCATGGTTTTTGACTTGTTTGTTGTTGGAAATTTAGCGATTGTTTTTGGTGTATAGTTGCTATTTGTTCTGGGATCTGATCTTTTTTTTTTTAATTTCATTTGGCTCCAGGAGTTTGCAATGGATTCCGACAGCTTACCACGAAAAGCAGCGGCTTTTACGTGGGCCGATCTTCCACCGAAAGTGCTAGCAATCATCTCGAGCAAGCTTCGAAAGTATGAACAAATTGAGTTGCGATCTGTGTGCAAATCATGGCTATCCTCAATCCCTCCCAACCGTCACAAATTCAACCCTTACTTCCCTTTCACATCCTCCTTGTTAGGGTTGGGGCAACCCAGGGAGCCTACGTTTGATGTCACCGTTAGCACCAGTGCCGTATACCTTGCCCTTCCTCATTGCAGAGCTTCCAGATTCTGGTTGGTTTGTGTTCGAGAAGTTTCCCCTGGAAACCTGATCCTGTGCCATCCGCTCACTTACCAGGAGATCAAGTTCCCCACATCTGATGCTGTAGATCCTTACTCTGCCTCTATGGCAGTATCAGCAATCGTCGCCAGATCGTTCGTTCACAACGAAATCTGTATTGATTGCAAAGGACTTGTAGGGATATCGAAGGTGTCTTTCGTAGGGGAATCACCATGGACCAATTTGGGAGTGATTGGCTTATCTGCAAGAAAAGACTTTCCTGCAAAGCACCTGTTTGGTTTTACCTATGAATTAACAAGCCAGGAGACCGCTAGTAATAGTCCAATAACAACAACAACGGCAAAGCCATTGTTGGTAGGTGACAACAAGTGCTGCTGCGACGTTGTCAGCTATGTGTTATTTAAGGGACTTATGTTTGCTGTTGACCGACGAGGCCATATATTTGTGCTGAGACCCAAAAAGATGGAGCTGTTTGAAATAAGTATCCTTAGGGATTCAGAGCAGGCTAAGAAAGATTTCGTGATATCGAGTGGAGAATTGTATTTGATTTCAACATTGAATGGGGTGTACTGTCGGATCTACAAGCTATCCGTGGATAAAGACAGTCTAAACAAGATCATTCGTGACAGAAATGGTCAGATAGTAATGGAACAGGTTGCGAATGTGGGCAATGGTAGAGTGGCTTTCATCGGGATGGCCTGCTCATTTGCAATCCCTTACCGATTTCTTCCTCCTCCTTGGAAAGGAAACCGTGTTGTTTATTTGGACGTCGTTGGCAGTTCCATGTGTGGATGTAAGGGATCTGCAGCAGCAGCTGAACCTCAACAGATTATGGTAGTCCAGCTTGCAAGATCAATAGCAGATGAGAGCTCAGTCAAATTCAACAACATTTTGGAGTTGGAAGGCTATTCAGACGTGTTTTCACCCCCTTTCACCGCCCCCATTGGAGTTGGAACGCTACCCAGATGTGTTTACAAACCCTTACGCCACTACCTCCGTGGAGGCGTGAACTAGAGCAAGTGAACAACACCTTTCAAGGAGTCCCATAGTCGAGTTTATTAAGGTTTTTATATTGTGTTATTTTGGATTTCAATTGCACAATCATCTGCTACATTCTGTTCTAATTTCTGTCGCCAGGTCAGTAAAATTACCGATTAATCTTGTTTTCTTGTCACTGGTGTTTCTATCGGTGTATGGTTTTGCAATCGATCGACTGAAATCATGCAGTTCAGAGAATTTCTGTTAGTTAATAGCGGAAAAGTTTAGTTCCTTGGTTGTCTCTCCTTCATTTGTTTAGAAAGCTTAAATGAATATGTACTGCAGGTTGAGGGATAGAACTTTGAAGAAGGGGGTCTGGTGGTGCTCTTATGTTGTGTATAATTATCACTCTAGTTGAATGAAGAGGCAGATTAGATCAGTTCATTGTTCTATTTAAGCCATACTTGTTTATGAATATTACATGTTCTATTGAATTTGGTGCCTGTTTCTGTGTGTGTTGCTGATTTGCATTGGCTCTGGGTTTGAATCTGTTACAAGAATCTCATTTTATCTTGTTGAGAAACTCCACTCTCTTAGGCTAGTTTGAGGTGTTTTCTTCTGCGTTGCCACAACAATGGTGGTTTAACATTTGGAAATCTGAGAAACCCAGAAGTGGAAAATTGGGTATCCGAAGGAAACAGTCGCATTTCTTGCATTCAAACAATTAGATATTGGAAACTTTTGCAGCAATTCACCAAATCACATTTCCTGCATTCAGACACTTAGTTTTGGTTTGTGTTTTTTGGTAGTTCAACGTACTGGGTGTGGTTGAATCTGTTATCTGAATCTTATTTATCTTGTAGAAACTCCAGTCTCTGCTAATTGGGGGGTTTTCTTAGTCGTTGTTCAGGGTTGGTAATGAATTGTATCTCTTGTCAAAGATCCAGAAGTGGTAATTTGGGTATCTGATGAACAAAGCAAATCACATTTCATACATTGGTACATTTGGGCATAGGCAAGTTTTGCAGCAATTTGACAAATAAAATCCACAAGATATCAGCTCACGCGTGTAAGAGAACGAGCACAATTTTCTACTAAAAACAAATTAAAAACCCTCAATAGTCCCCCAATTCCAGAAAACCTAAACAAAAACCCAATTCCAACGGCGAACGCCGATCACGCAAAGATGTTGCCGGCGAAGGAGCCATTGATGGCGGCTGGGCCACGAAGAGCCTGAACCGCCTCGTCTCCAACGAGCTCCAGATCTTCCGGCGGTATCTCCTGTGGATGTGCGTCGACCGGTCCACGTGGCCCTCCGCCGCCCTGTCGTGGCTGGTCTTCGCAGCCTTCGTCCTTGCCGTCCCCGCCTTCTCCCACTTCGTCCTCACCTGCGACGCCAAGCACGGCCGCCCCCTCTCCTTCGCCTTCCTCTCGTATTTCGTCAGGAAGTACGGCCTTAGGCGGTTCTTGTTCCTCGATAAGCTTGTTGACGAGTGCGTCACCCAGGATCTCAGTGTATGTTTTGTTCTTCAATTCTCCTGTCTCTATCTCCAATTTTACTGATTTTGATTTCTAATTCTTTTGGGTGAATGATTGTTTGTTTAATTTGTTGCTGATTTCTATATTCAATTAATTAATCTCAACTTAAATCACCATAAAATGAATAACTAACATTCTGAACACGAGTTACAACTTCATTTTCCGCGGGCAAAGTGGATGTTGTTCTGATATGCCCAACTTGCACAACCGGTCGCCATGCCATCCACATTTTTGAGTTGGTTATTTAAAGTTTAAATGGTTAGATATTGATTTCACATTTTAGAGTTGGGATTCTAGATTTAGTTCCCCCTAAATTCATAGATTTGGTGTATTTTTCCAGATTTTGAAAGTTCCTGTACCCTTGTAAGACTCTTTATAAACCTTTGAACTCTACAGGGTTTTGTTGATCTCAGTTTTAGGATCAACTGACTTGGCAACCTAACACAATAGAATAAAGCATGACATTTAAAGATTGCAACAAGAACAGCTAGGTGATAGACAAACAAGCCCATAAGTTTGAGTAATTTACATGTCCTCTGAAGATCCGAAATCTTACATGTCTGCATTGTTTTGGATGTGAAATCGGTGATGAATACTCCGGTAAAACACAATAATTGGAAATGTGATAACAGGCATCAATCATCAGTTTGAACCCCATGGTATGCTGTTAGATTAGAACCACCAGATCAGGTCTGAGATCATTCAGCAGTGAGATTCTTATTACATGGAAAGCCACCCCCCATGTTTTTAAAGATTTGATAGCAAAATTAGGAGTTAGATCCATCCCTTGGATTTTGTGGGCAAATCCAGACAGATAATATGAACAAAAACCTTTGTGTAGACCTAAAATTTGTGAATAGCTTCACATAATAGATCACTTTTTGAATGATCATTTTTCACCTTTTTGGCGTTCTCTTTTGTTTCTTTACCGCAGAGTTCATTGTGGATATGCTCCATCTTTCTTCTTCCTTCCCTGCTTTGCTGTCGAATGTGCCTACAAGATTTGGTGGTACGCATCAGGGGCATCACAGATCCCATTCTTGGGAAATGCCCTTGTGAGTGATGCTGTGGCCTGCTCTCTCGAGCTATTGTCATGGCTCTACCGGACCACACTCTTCTTCCTCTTATGCATGCTCTTCCGTTTGATCTGCTCTCTACAGATCCTATGGCTGCAGGACTTTGCAGGCAAATTCAAGGAGGATTCTGATGTGGCTTCCGTGTTGGCCGAACACCTTAGGATCAGGAGACACATAAAGATCATCAGCCACCGGTTTCGTCGGTTCATTTTGTGTGCTTTGATACTGGTCACCATTAGTCTGTTTTCCTCCTTGCTGATGACCACCAAGCCTAAAGCCGATGTCAGTTTCTTTAGAGCAGGAGAACTTGCAGTAAGCTCTTTCTCTTGTTGTACATTAGAGGCACTCTACTTGTTTTAATAATGAATCAAACCTAAGATGTCGAATTCATGAACCTGCCTTTTAATGTATTCTTATTCTAAATAGCAACTTCAATTTGTCTACTGATTCAGAATCTTCTATATTGTAGCTCTGTTCAAATTACTTTGGTGACTGGTCTGATGATCATACTGCGAAGCGCAACCAAGATTACACACAAAGCTCAGGGAATAACCTGTTTAGCTGTCAAGTGGCACGTCTGTGCAACTATTGACTCTTTCAACTCAACAGATCATGATACTCCGGTGTTGATTCAGCAAATGAATGCTAATGCCCTTTTCAGCCGACATTCCAATATGGAATCAGATGAGGAGGATTCTGGAGAGGAAGAAAATGAGTTGGACAACACTAGAATGATCCCAGGATATGCATACACCAATATCTCGTACCAGAAAAGACAAGCTCTCGGTCAGTAACATATTCTTGAGACTTTCTCTCTTCCACAGTGTGGTCCATGTGGATCTTTAAGAATCAAGCAGATTAAAGTTATCTTTTTTTTTTTTTTTTTGCAGTGACATATTTTGAACACCACAAAGCCGGGATCACAGTATATGGGTTCATGATTGATAGAACTTGGTTGCAACTGATCTTTGGTATTGAGTTGTCTTTAGTACTATGGTTGCTCGGAAAGACAATTGGTATCTGATGAACACATTTTGTCCTCGGGTGATCTCTTACCTCCAGCAGGCAGCAGCAGCAGCTCCAGAGTCTTTCTCTTCCCATCTCCAGATTTTCGCTCCTGCAGAATGTTCTCTCTTTCTCCTCCATCTCGCCAGCAAATATCTGCATGTTTATCTTTTCCTTTCCTGGGTAGTTTGTTCATAGATGAGTTGTGTTGTTAGATTGGTAGTTGGTACAGTAGATTCCCATTTAATTATTGGTTATTGGTGATGAGTCATGAGGATGGGGACTATCCGTCAGGACCTCAATTTACTGCAGCTTTCAGAGGATATGGCATTGGACAGAGACAACTGGAGGAGATGCATACGGGTGGCAGACGTTTAGTGCGGGGGGAGTGGTGTTGTGTGTGCTTGTCCTGCTTTGGCTTTGTTTCTCTTTTGTTTGCGTGCTCCGTGACTAGATTGGTGTTCTTGCTTTACTAGGGTTCTTGTTATATTTCGTTCTGGGTCTTTCGGAAACACTCTCTCAGGCTTCCCGGAGTAAGAGTGCGTACATCCTGACCCCCCAGACCCTGCTTCATTGCGGGATACACTGGGATGTTGTTGTTGTTGGTGATGAGTCATGAAGTTCATGTAAGATCATAAAATTATTTGTTCTTGGCAGATCCAATTTGTAAAGGAACTAGGTGTGTCACCTGATCTGTCAAACCTGAATGTAATGAAATCTCTAGCCCTCAAATTAAAGTACAGTAAAAAACTAGCGGAAAATCTATTTTATTTCCATTAAACATGAGACTGCATTTAAAAAGTTCCTACACTAAATGAAACCTAAAACACACTTTCACATAATCACAGGTGTGATTTTTGGTAACTTGGGATGGAGTGATGGAGACCCTCTGAACCTCATCATCCTCTACTTAAAGCATTATATTACTGAAGTTATCAGATAGCTGATCCATTTGAATTTATTCATCAGTCTGATTCATCAAATCTTATATCACAGTGTTTCCTCCAAGAAGCATTGCTGCTATGTCTCTGGTAGTAGGTCTTTGCAGCATCTTCTTCTTCAGTCCTCTCAAAGCTCAGGTGAAGATTTGGATAATGTTCTGAGTTGCCCTCCCCAATCGTATTGTTGTCCAGAGGATTGTTGCAATTGTGGAGAAGGATCCAGGGATTCCATCTTCACCAACTGAGCCGCAGCTTGTGCAGCAGCTATTGCGTCTTTTGCAGACTGTGCTGCTGCCCTTGCTGCTGATGCTGCATCCTGAAGTTGCATCTCATCTCCAGCTGATAATCTGGTTCAAAATTCAGATAAGATGGCTCATCGCCTTACAGAAAATTGATGATGGTGAGAAGAGGGTTGAATTGTTTTATGGTACCTGGTTGATGAACTTTTGGGTTCAACAGGCTCAACCATTGTCGGGTTCAATTTCAAAGGCATGTTTGAGGCACTCACAAAGCTTCGCGGTACTTCCTAATCATAGAAAGATATTTCCAATTAGATTCATCTTGTAAATGATTTCAGTTTCAAACAGAAAAGAGAGCGATTGAAGACATACTATGCACTCTGCTGGAGGCGTGAGAAGCTCCTTCTCGGTCTCTGTTGTATCCCATTCCACCTGGTACTCCTTAGCTATCTCTTTCATGACCTTCAACTTCACTTCTCCGGTTGGATTTCTAGCTGAGAGCTTTTCAATCAGCTGTGAACATAGAAATGTAACAAATTCATAACCCGTAAAAGTTAGACCTCAGCAGGACAGAAAATGGCAATTTCGAGTTATTGATCTTAGAAAGCAACTTATCATATACATACCAAGCGGCTCACGCCACTGTCTGGACGTAGATCAGTTGCAGCTGACACAAAATCTTTCCCATATTTCTTTTGAAAAATGTCTTTGATGGCCAGCAATTCTGGGACATCCGAGCATCTTACATGTCTTTGAAAAATGTCTTTGAGTTGGTTATTTAAAGTTTAAAAGGTTAGATAGATTTCACATTTTAGAGTTGGGATTCTAGATTTAGTTCCCCCTAAATTCGTAGATTTGGTGTATTTTTCCAGATTTTGAAAGTTCCTGTACCCTTGTAAGACTCTTTATAAACCTTTGAACTCTACTGGGTTTTGTTGATCTCAGTTTTAGGATCAACTGACTTGGCAACATAATACAATAGAATAAAGCATGACATTTAAAGATTGCAACAAGAACAGCTAGGTGAAAGACAAACAAGCCCATAAGTTTGAGTAATTTACATGTCCTCTGAAGATCCGAAATCTTACATGTCTGCATTGTTTTGGATGTGAAATCGGTTTACTCCGGTATACACAGTAATTGGAAATGTGATAATAGGCATCAATCATCAGTTTGAACCCCTTGGTAGCAGCATCAACTAAAGTGATCCTCAGGGCCGCTATCATCTCCCCCGGATGAATCAAAGCCAGAGTGGCGACCAAAGGTGAGTATCAGCTCAAGGAGAGCCCTGCTCTCTGCAGATTCTTCTCCACTCTGTTCTGATCTTGAACTGAGGTTGATATGCCTCAAAACCAGTTGTGTCAGCATTTCCCGAGGAGAAGCCACACGGTACATCCATCTCCTTGATCTTGGCTTGAACTGAACATGGAAAAGTGTTGGGAAAAAAAAAACAAAATTACCCGCTGTTAGTCTCAACAGTCATCAGCAGCAGCAATAAAACATTCAATGCCATCGCCGGCATCATTATCATCATCATCATTGTCACCATCCTCTGCTTCAGTCTCATCCTCGTCTTCATCTTCATCACCATCGTCGTCGTCATCATCATCGTCGTCGTCATCAGAGTTGTAATCATCAGTGCAATTGTCCCCATCAGCATCATCATCCCATAATAAATCATAGCCATCCTCATCGTCATCATCAAAACCATCCCACAATAAATCATAGCCATCCTCATCGTCATCATCAAAACCAAGGAAATAATTTCGATGACTTACGAGAACCTTTTCAATACAAGTTAAAGCGGGGAGAAGTTAGAACTTCCCAGGCTTCCTAAATGGCCCAGCACCCAACAACAATCAAATACTAAAGGGGGGAGAAATCAAGATCCGGCTAGCACAGCACAGCACAGAAAAGAAGATAATGAACAGAGCAAAGAACAAGTAGCCACAAAACAGCTATATTGTGAACCTCATGTGATTGCCAATAATTAATTGGCTAGATAATCTAAAATGACAAATATTTCCGAACAATAATTCAAGGTTAAAATGACATCTTTTTTTTCTAAATGTATGGAGCATTAAATAATAACTAACCATACAGAAAAAACCTCACCCTTTGACAAGATTAAAAACCCAGAAAATCAAAGCTATCCAAAACCAGATAGGAAATATATTAAACAAAATTCAACATTCAAGTTTGACAAAGGAATCTGCTTTGATTATGGCTAACTCTAGCTCAACTCCACATCAGGCACAAGACCGAGCCCCGTTGAAGGTTTATTTCCGCAGATCCGAGCTCAACAGTTGGGTCCAAGCCATCCTCACACAGTTGGGCCTGCTTTCCATTATGGGCCAGCCCAAGCTCATCCCCACTCTACAAGCTCAGGGCCACAAACCACCACCTACTCTCTAGAGGGCCCTTGGCTGCCCATCCTCTTCAATAAGGTGTCAAATACTCAAATGGAAGGTCCGAATTTCAAGTCTAGCAATGCTTAGCCTATACTTCTACGTATTAGGGGAGTTCAGTTGAAGAGGAAAAAAATACACCTAAAAGCTGAGAGCTTTTCTCATAGGAGAGATTCTGCGATTTTATCAAGACCCTTGACTGATTTACCTAAAGTGTGTTCATCCTTGTGTAAAGCAACCCCTTATTCATTCCTTTGACAAGTTTATCCAAGGAATTAAACACTTATCCTCTATCAATAAAATACCAAAAAAGAGTTGGGTTTCCATTGATTCTAGTTCGAGTTTTCCTATCCCTGTTACGGACTTCCTGCTGGACAGATTCTGGAGGTTTTGGCGTTACATGACTACATCCTAGGAAACTTATTCAAGGCTCGATCAATCACTCCTCTTTCTTGGGAATATGACAATCCCCTTGCCATACCCTATCTTATTCTCCAAGAGAATATTACCACTGAGTAAGCTATAGCTTTAGACCAACTCTCAAGAAAACCTCACTCCTAAAAAATAGGTTAAAGGCATGGGAAAAATTCTTGAATCAAATTACTACTACCAGAGCCAAATTTACATTTTTAATTTATGTTTGATGTTTACAACTAACCTGGTTAACCATCCTTCTTAATTCAAAAGTCAAAAACAAACCCCATGGGGAAAACAGGTAAGGCTCATCTTTTCATGCATCGTCACCTTGTCATATGATGGATTACATACACCATGAAAGGTAAATTCAATGCATAAAAAGAAAGAAAATTACCTCTCCGATGTTTGGAGGCAGTGTAGCTCTTTCCTCGGCTTTGGGAGTCCATATCTTGATATCATGCTCAATTCCACTACTAGCCAGCATGGGAACATGAGGATGAGATTCAATACAGTTTACCACGTGCTTATCAGCTTCCATAACACGAATCAGCTCTCCCCCTTTCTTCATCCAAATAAAAATCCGGCCACAATCTGATCCACTCACGACATACTCACATTTAGGCCCATAGAAGCTCACACCTTTTACTGTGTCCCAGTTTCTGTGGCCCTTGTACACACGGGGTCCTGACTTTTCATTAGTATCCATGTTGGCTTGCGATGAATCTGTAGAGTTCTCAGGGTCTAACTCAGATGAATCACTTTGTGATGTAGAAGATGGCAAAGGGTGAGGTCCCAGTCCCATATCTTTATCAAATAGGTAGATATTCTCATTATTGTAGGACACTAAAAGCTCACTCGAGTCAGAAAATGCCAATCCTGTTATCCCCACCACCTCAACACCAATCAAATGCCGAGGGCAAAAAAAGTTCACAGGTCGATCAAAATTTGACCCATCCCATTGATCCCAATACATGCGAATATCATAAAGTCGAGCATACTCATCAGTTCCCCCAACTGCAAATAAATTAGGGTTCCTGGGATCAATTGTAATGGCATTCAGACGGATAGCAGGGCCATGTCTCCTCCGACCACCAACTGGGAGACATGTCAAAAGCTCCGTAGAAGATTTTGATCTCAAATCAAACTGTGTTAACACACAAAATGCTGTCAGGGTGTAGCGAAAGGATATGAGACAGGCTACAGATCTAAATTAACTTAATTACATAAAACATCCATAATTCAAGATATCGAAAAAGAAGGCTATAGTTCCTTTCTTCTTGCACAAGCTTTATCATGAGTTGCAACATCCAAATTAGAGGTATAAGTTTAGCATTCATAATAATTCTGTTTGATTCAATGACTTCTCCCAGTTCTAAATTCTAAATAATAATGTAAAGGTATACTAATTCACGATGCAAATGTTATACATATGAGAAACAAAGAGCAAACTGCAACTTACATGCTGAACAAGTCCGTCCTCACCACAAGTGTAAAAAATATGTGGGCTCCCTGGCTCAATAGCCAGCTTATGAGCTCGCCCATCATGTGATCCCAACAATGACGTCTCCGCACCTCCGCTGTTTCGTAGCATTGCATGTCTAACCTGTAATTAGGTAAGGTTCTATTTAGACACATGTTCTTTCTCAAGAAGTGAAAATATCTTTCAGCACAACGGAAAAAAAAAGAAGAAGAAGAAGAAGAAAATGGTGCCAGATGTCACCATGTCTATGAAGGATATGTTTTCAAATTTAATACATCTAATCAAAGAAAATAATAAAATAAATTCCTTACTCCTTCACAGACATCTATCTATTTAGGAAAGATTGAATAAACCTGAATATTACAATTAAATAAAGCTTATGTAAACAAACTGCTACCTGTCCATCCGCAGCACAAGTAACAATGCTGCAATCACCACTATAAGGCATGAATTTTGCTTGAAACACATTTGCATGATGACCAGAATGAAATGCATGTTTGATCTGTCCAGTTTCCCAATCCCATAATATAACTTTCTTGTCATCAGATCCTGATATCAGTATGTCACCAACAGCATTAAAGCCAACAGTATTCACACAGCCCCTGTGCTTTTCAAGCTTCCTCAGGATATCAAGTTTCAGAATAAGGTCCTGATAAACATAGAAGCAGCAAAATCAATACAGTAAGATTTACTTCAACAGGAGTACAGGACTGTCAGTCCTACAGCTGCGACAGAGCAACACATAGAAAGTGTTTGAATTAGAGTATGATCAATGTAAGTACTATCAAATCATTTTTCCATATGGGTTCTACTTGTTATCTATGTGGAAAGAAACAAAAAAGAAAAGTAAAGGTGTACATGTATTAAAGCTTTATTGGCAAAGCAACTAAAAAATGAAATGTTGTTGTTGCTACAATCTCAACATCAACAACATATTCTGCCTTATTTATCTCTCTCATCCAATGCGGATGAAACCAGGTAGATGTTACATTTTCAAATCCCTAAATTTGAAAAGCAGTCCCTTAAAATAATCAGTTCACAGCATGAAAAGAAGTTAAGTTTTGCTTGAACCAACATGAAAGCATCACTAGACGATGCAGTGGAAGCCCCATCAATAGCATCAGTGACCCATAAAGCATATCGATTGAGATGATCGAATTCCCAATTGACCAAACAAGATAACTATTCGTTCGATATTCTGAAGGGGAAAATTAAATCATCCATTCAATTGTAAAGGGAAGATCCAAAAAAAAGGAGAAGAAAAAGAAACTAGGGTTAGAAGAAAAACGAACCTTGGAGGCGCCGAGTCGGTGGGCGAAGCTTCGAGAAGAGAGTTTGCCGACCTCCCGCTGCCACACATCTACGATGGCCTTCTCATGGCAGAATCTAGCTCTCTTACGACTGTTGTTGTCCATTCGTGGGTCGAATTAGCCACAACAACCCCCGAATTAAATCTAAATCAAGAATAACCCTGTCTTAGATCGATCAAATTGAAGGAAGAGGAGCCGAAATTAGCAGAGGGAACAGTAAGTGTGATTTCAAGTTCAACCCAAGCCAAGCATGAAACTGTATCTCCTCCTGATCGTCAGCAAGACAGCCTTCAAGGATCGAATTTTGTGTGTGATTCCAAATTTCATACTTTCATATGTAATATTTATATTTTAAAAAAATAAAAAGAGTTTTCACCTATCGATCACTTTTTTTTTTTACTTTTTACCTTTTTTTATATATAATTAGGAAAGGATTCGGGCGAGCCAGCTCTACCCGACAGCATCTCTGCGGATGAGGTCTATAAGACCTAAATCATTGTGAATATCGACACCCCGGGTCGAGTGGAAAATATGTGCAACCTTATCAGTCACTCTATTACCCAAACGGGGCACATGAAAAAATGAAACTTCTTTCAAAGTCGATAGAAGGATTTGTATATCAGATAAGATAAGCTCGATTTCCCAATGATATTTAGCTTTTCCTTTTAAATGGTCAATAATTATACTCGAATCACCTTCGATATGAATTCTGTCAATATTGAGTTGATTTATATGTTGGATTCCCATTTGTAGAGCCAATGCTTCAACTTTGAGTGGGCTTTGTTTGTCAAGTTTTTGATAATACGTTCGTATTGGTTGACCATTCCAGTCTCTGAAAATGGCCCTCGCCGTACTTTTGTTATTAGGTAGCGATGAACCGTCAAAATTAAGCTTAAACACACCCCTATGGGGTTTACGCCACATAACCCGATTTTGAGTTTGTTTGTTTTTCTTGGGTTTGGGGTTATATGTGGGTGTAGAAGATTCCCCGGCTAAATCATCCTTTAGCAATGCAGATTTCCTCCAATTTTCGATGTGGTAGTTAACCAATCGTAGAGGTATGTCTTTTAACGGAGCAGGGATTTGTTTAAACAACAGTTGGTTTCGAATATTCCAAACAGACCACCAAGAGAAGGCGAGTGCCTCCTTGGCCGACGAACTGAGATCAGTTCCAATGAGCGACAGAATAGGTTTGATGTCTCGAGATTGACCAGTTATGCTTGTAATGCTCGATTGTACATGAGCAGGGAATTGAATGATGGAACACACGAAGGGGCATTCCAGAAGGAGGTGGACCTCATCTTCAGCCGTGTCATTGCACAGACTACATGTAGAAGGAACGGGGACACCCCGACACAAGAGCCTGGCAGCAGTTGGAAGACCATCCTGAGAGACCTTCCAAAGAAAGTTCTTAACCTTTGGCGGAATGTTCACTTTCCATATCCAGGCGTTGGTGTCTAGATGTGTCTTAGATTGAGCCGTGATTAATTTATATGCGCTTGCAGTGGTAAACCACCCAACCCTATACAGTTAGGTAGTGCTTGTAGTAGTTAGGTAGTGCTTGTAATAGCTGATCCTCAAAATGAGAAGCGGGGAGTGGAATATCTAGAATTTCTTGTACTATACAGTTAGGTAGTGCTTGTAGTAGCTTCTCCGTCTACCACCTCCCCCCTCATGATGTAGTCGCTAACAGTTTCCGTCATATTATTGATTTGTGGACAATCATTCCTATCCTATAGAGAAGAGTTTGTGAGCCAGTTATCAATCCAAAACTTAATTGACTTCCCATTTCCAACTGACCAAATAAGCCCTGTCTTAAATTTGTCTATCAGGGTAGACAGTGTGGCCCCCTCTTCCTGTATTCGAAGATATTGGTGGTGCGGAGATATTTGTGTCTAATCAGAGTAGCCTAGACATTATGTGGTTCAGCTAGGATTTTCCTTAAGAGTTTCATTTGGAGGGCTTCATTCATCTCTCTTGACTTCCGAAACCTCAGACCACCGCACTGTTTTGGTCTACAAATCTTGTCCCAACTTATAAGTGGACGATGTTGAAGATCCTTGTTCCAAAAGAAGGTGCGACTAATTTGATCAAGTTCTTTGTGTATTGTAGCGGGAAGCATGAAGTTTTGCATAACATACAAAGACTTCACAGATAAATTGGAGTTTATTAAGATAGCGCGACCTTATTGTGATAGGGCATTAGCACGCTATTTACTTAATTGCTCTATAGATTTGCAGATGATATCTTCGAAAGTGTTCTTTTTTACTCTTCCATTGACAATGGGGCAGCCCAGATATTTTTCCAAAGAGTTCTCATTCATAATGTTTAGTCAGTTACGTATCTCTAAGATCATATGGTTTGTGATGCCTTTTGTGGCTTGGAAACTGGATTTATGAAAATTAGCTTTTTGTCTAGAAATTTTACAATATGAGTCAATTATAGATCTCACTTTAAGGGTTGCCTCGACACTACCTTTTGAGAAAATGATGATGTCGTCAGCGAAGGAAAGGAACGAAATGCGAGAGCCATTTCTACAACAAGGGAAGCCAATTGGGGATGAATCCAAGTTAGCTTCGGCTGATAGCTTTCGTGCCAAGATTTCAGCTCCAAGGATAGATAGGAAGGGGGAGATCGGTCTCCCTACCGGAGGCCTCTGGATGGAAACAACAAGTCCGTCGGATCGTTATTTACTAGCACTGAGAAGAAGACCGTGGTTACACGTTCCATTATCTAAGAAATAAGGGTTTCATGAAATCCAAAATTTTCTAATACCTTTTTTGTGAAATTCCAATCAACCCTATCATATGCTTTCTCCATGTCTAGTTTTATTGTCAACCAACCCTCACCACCCTTACGTGCACGAAAAGAGTGAAAGAACTCATGAGCTACAAGAACGTTATCTTGGATAGCTCTGTTTGACACAAATGCACCCTGAAGAGGGTGAATTATTTTACCGATAATTGTTTTAATCCTATCAGTCAGGATTTTGGAAATGATTTTATATAAATTTGAACATAGACTAATAGGGTGGTAGTGGCTAGTATTAGTGGGATCGTCTCTTTTTGGAATAAGAGAGATAAAAGTATGATTTATCTGTCTAAGAAGTTTTCCAGAGTGGAAAAAAACCTTTAAAAGCTCTTATAACAAATGTGCCAACAATATCCCAATATTTTGTATAGAATTCAGTTGTAAAACCATCCGGACCCGGGGATTTATTTTTTCCCAAGTTGAAGACAACGGTTTTAATTTCCCTATTAGAGGGATTTCGAATAAGGAAATCATTTTCCTAAGAAGTTATGGATGGATGGATTAAATCCAACATTTCATTCAGGAGTCTGTCATCAATGACCTCTTTTTTGAATCTCTTATCGAAGTCAATTTTGATTTCATTCCGTACATTATCCTCACTCACAATCAAAGTACCTTCGGACGTAGTAATATTGCGAATCTGTTTCCTATGTCTTCTCCCTGTAGCCACACGGTGGAAATACGATGTGTTCGAGTCAGAGAGCCGGATATGTTTTGATTTTTCTCT
This sequence comes from Persicaria tinctoria, assembly GCA_037127255.1. Classification (NCBI taxonomy): domain Eukaryota; kingdom Viridiplantae; phylum Streptophyta; class Magnoliopsida; order Caryophyllales; family Polygonaceae; genus Persicaria; species Persicaria tinctoria. The sequence goes on from JBANSL010000013.1 coordinate 67,633,224, forward strand.
TTGGTTCCAGAAGGTTTTTTGGAAAAGAAAGAGCTTATCCTTCTTGTTAATAAGAAACTTTTCTTTATTATGGTTTGGGTGTACACTATTAGCAGGTAATGAGGATTGAATGTGGATCAGTTCGGTCTCCACGTCCTTTAGTTGACGAAATTTGTCAAAGGTTGACTTATTCCACTCTTTAGCCTTTTTTTTAAGAATCTTTTGTTTAAATAGAAGTTGAAACATAGCAGAGCCGGGGCAGTTAGCTCACCAGGCTTGTTTAACAACATTGCGGAAATCCTTTCGTTGCAGCCAAGCATTCTCGAACTTGAAGGGGGGGGGGGGGGGGCTTTGACAGTAGAAATGTTCTCAAATGCTATAGATATAGGGCAGTGATCGGAAGAGGAAAAAGCACCATTGTTTGTGATTAAGTTAGGAAACTTCTCGATTATCTGTTGGTGAAGAAGCACTCGATCAAGTTTTTCGCAGATGTTAAAATCATCATCCGGGTTTTTCCTCCATGTAAATGGGTTCTCGAAAGTGGGAAGATCAATGAGTTAGCATTTGTTTTTGAAATTTAGGAGTGTAGAGAATCGGGAACGGGCGGATGGGAGCACCACCGAGTTTATCTTCACTACATAAGATTTTATTTAAATCACCTAAAATCATACAAGGGATGATCGAATCTTTGACAATTGCAGTTAGCTCTTCCCAGAACGAAGTTTTCTCACTACGGGTAGGAGGGGCATAGACAAAAAGGCCTAAGATAGGGAAACCATCACGCACACTATCCAAACGGAGACCAATAATCTGGGGTAAGTGAATAGCAACAAAGATGGTGACATTAAGTAATTGATGAGATTTCCATAGTAAACCAATACCACCCGAGCGGCCACTAGCTGGCGACCAAACAACATTATCGAAGCCTGCACTTTTCCATATTTTGTCCTCGGGAATAGATTCCGATTTAGCTTCTGATAGTCCCATAATTTGAATATGCTGATTTATGCATAAGGAATTAATTTTTGTCCAAAATATTCTTTTTTCTATTCCTCGACAATTCCAAAAGCAGATCTTCATTTATACCTATTGGAGATAAAAGAACAGGCTTTAGTAGTTCTTAAATCGAAATGTTTTTGCTTTGATAATTTTGTAGGGATATTTGCTAAATTTGTGGAGGGAATATCCAACCAATGAGAAGGGAGAATTTGAATCAGACCAGGCTCAGCCGGCCACACCAACCAGCGACAAAGGTCACACACGCCCCTTTAATCTGTAGGGGCCCAACAAGTGGCTAGTGATCAGGCCCAGAATCTTCAAGCCCATCGATACAGTAAGACGGCTCCAATGAAAACAACTGCAAATGAGAGTGAGCTCCAGTGCGGAAGTGCACATCCAAGGACCGATGGGCACCTAGAGACAGTGTAATTGTTGTGGAAGGTCAGCAGATCGACCTGCAAAGTGACTGTAAGAGATTATAAACTTACCAGAGTAATTAATAACAGTGGGTCGATGAACCGTAAAAGGGACGCAACCAAAAGACCGCATCGGCCAAGCCAATTCGGGAATTGTAGGTGCAATGGGAAGGTAACAGAAAAACTGAGGCAACTCCCATACCCAAGCACCATAATGACCAAGAGGAGACGGAAGCCCAACCAAAAAGAGTGTGGAAGTTGACATTTCTATACGAAAGGGAACTACACACCGAGTACCCAGAACCCAATTCGGAAAGCCGAGTGTCAAGCAAGCTGGACGAAGCGAAGTAAGCATTCGGAGAACCATGGAACATGTGATTTACGATATCACACGAAATATAAAACAACCATAATATTTTGCATAAAGGGATAGGATACAAATGGCACCGCCATCTAGGACTACACCACTACATCCCAAGGAAAACAGGTCATGGATCATACAGGAGGAGAGACATGTTACAAATGCTACTAGGAGATGTATTATACATAACAAAGCAAAATAACCACCGTGAGAGAAGACTAGCTCTCCTAATGGAATTAGATGGTAAGTAGAGCCAAAAGAAAGCATGATATAACCACCTAAACACAACCAAATAACCCATTCGAGGGATCTACCAAGGTTGAGGATGAAGATAATTAAGCCAATTAGGTGGTGAGATCATCACTCCAAAATATATTGCCTAGAAGAGCCAAAAGGGGCAATGAGGCTGATACCTTATGGGGAACTTAACCATGGAAGCGCTTTTTACCACTTGCAAGCATGTCGGAGCAAGCGGTGTCGGTTTCTTCGGCTTGTAGCTTTCTCTTGCTAGATGATGATTTGGATATAGAAACTACACCCTGAGAAGAGGTCTGATCAGCAACAGGATTCACTAACGCTGCGACCGAGTTCGAGACTAACATCACTTGGTTGTGATGAGCCACATCAGAAAGGCGAACCTCTGTAGAGGTAGAGAATTCAAGGAGAATTTTGTCCACTACGTCATCAGTGAAGTTAGTAGGAAGCGCCTCGCACTCATGGATAGAAGTTGGGTCCTCCTCGTAATCGACCATGTCCAAATCAAAGGTCTCATTGAACAAGGAATCTAAAAGAGCTGGTTCGTAAGCAGGGGAGTCGAAAGCTTCATTAGTTGAGGCGCATGCTGGAAGAGACACAGGAGCGCCTGATGGAGTGATGCCGGGGTGGGTTGGAGAGACGATAATAGGCCCAACACTTGGGGGGACCAGAGTAATCGGTTGGTTTGCAAAAGACTCAAACTGAGAGGATTCGAGAAGGCATGGCGGGGCCGAAGTAGCCCCATCCACAATAGTGGGGGGGGGGGGGGGCATCCATCTGCATTGAGACAGGAACCGGCGCAGATGAAGCCGAGACTGGCTCCGAGAAGCTGTTTGAGGAGTTCTAATTGGAGGATTTCGAGGACTCGTCAGCATTGGCCCCAAATAATGCCAAGAGAGCTTGTTTCGAGTGCCCGAACATCGGGGGTGGGGGTTTCTTCTTTGAGGCCACCTTTGACCACTCACTCGAGAACCCAGGCTCGCCACCAACAGATGAAGCACCACCCTGAGCAGGATCAACGGTGGCCGGATCAGCAAGGGACGGATACACTACGGCAAGCCTGGAGGGGCAATCTACGAAGTCATGGTTAGGGAGCCCACACGCCCCACAACCCTTAGATAGATCTTCAAACTAGACTGGATATGACATCAACTCTTCAGCCTCGTTTAACACTTGAATCATGCACGCCCGGATCTTGGTATGTCCACCGAAGCGCATATGCGAGGGTAACAGAACCTTGCACCATTTTTTACCAAAGGCAACAACACGAATAACATCACCAATCTTGTTGCCTTCAATGAGATCAGTGAGCACCTTGTCACTGATGTATTTGACCAGGAGGCCCGTGATACAGATCCACACATCGAGTTTAGTGAGCAATTCAGTAAGAGGGTCGAAATCGATCATCCAAGGCCGGATCACCGTCATTTGTTTTGCCACATGAAATGGTCTCCCCATCCAAACCTTCTTGCAGTCATCCACCAAATCAAACCGGATTTCCATCCAATTGTTCTTCATGGGGATGATTTGAAATCCACCGGATCACCGTCATTAAGGTTCTCTTGCCCCATTGGTTCCTTACCTGAGCGACACATGGGCGCCTGATCATCCGCCATGAGACACCGACTGAACAACCGACCATAGACACCAGGAGAAGAGCAAGAATAGAGAGCAGGATTAAGGAATAGAGGAGAAAAGAAGAGTATAAAGAGGAAGAGAAACAACCCCACACCGCCAATTTATGGAAGCCCTAAGGTAACAGCCCGAAGAGAAACCCCAAGACCCACCTACGACATCGATTATAGGATCCAACAGAAGCCTAAACCCGCTGCACACACACGACTGAAGATGAATAGTCCCCTAGAGAAGAAGCGGTCGAAAGGGGTCGGGCCGGGGGGGCTTGCTAGAGGGTCTAAGGAGCGAAATCATCATTAGCACCATTCTACCCAACACACACTTGGCAGGGTACAGAGGGGTAGTAAGGCTACACCATGAGAGATTTGGCATGGATGAACAGGGGATGAACACAACAATCCTACCCACGACCGACACGGAAGCAAGGCCACCGTCCGACCCATGATTACTTTGAGGGAGGAGCAGTTGAAGACGTCGTTGAAGAGGGGGGCGATTTGACATATTTCATACCATAGGATCGAGATTACAGAGATTTGAAAGAGATTTGGGGCCGCATAGAAACGGAGATCTATTGTGGCGTGTGGGTCGCGTAGACCCTTTTTTTATTTACTTTTTTTTTAGGTAAAAATTCGAGACCAGACATATTTGGACCTCGATGGCCGACAAGTCGGCAGATGGGAAACCGTAAAAAATAAACCAAAAATACAAAGAAGGTGCAACGAACAAGCAAACGAGCTCTACAAAGCGAAACAAAACACAACTAATCCGAACAAGACGAGGATGTAGATGAAGGACGAAGCCAAGCACTACCCAGGAGCAGCACCGTAAGTCAGCGGCACATCAGGAGTCACCTGCGGGCAGTGAAGACGAACCTCCAAGGAACCATTCTTCCGAAGAAAGGAGACGCCTCGATACACACTACCACGACCCCAGCCTATCCCGACTCCGACTGCCAAAACCTCATCAAACGGAAAAGAAAGCCCAGTCACGCCAAACGAAGAGACACAAGGTGCTTGAACCGAAACACACCAGAAACCCAATCGGGATTTACGCAAACCCCACAGGATGGCAAATGAGCCCAGGATTGCCTTGGGCCCAAAGGATGGAAAACATGCCTTAGAGAAGGCCAGGCAGGCCCACACCAAGGTCAGGAACGATGCACAGAGCAGAGGAATCCGAAGGCACCGGCGAGGAAGAAAGGGGGCTAGGATTTTTGCACTGTCAACACGCCGCCGCAGCCGTGAAGAGGAGCAGATCCACGACGGCCGGGCGGACGAGTGGGAGGCGAGCACGAACGCCGGTTGAACAGAGAAGAGATGGCTGGAGAACGAGGGAACCGCCGTGAGCACACCCGCTGAGAGACCGAAAAGAGTCAGAACGGACCCCGAGATCTGAAAGGGCGAGGCTCACAGGAACTTGAATCGACACTAGCCCCATGGAAATCGAGCCAAACGACCGATTAAAGAGGTAGCGAAAGATGGGAGCGCCGAGCCCGAGACGGAGGACAAAACTCCGGTGACAAGGCAAGGCGGGATGACTATGTCGAGGACAAAGTCAGGACAACGGAAGTATTAGCAGCAGCAACAACAACAACCGACGACGGCGAGGCGACAGATGAAGAGAGCGGAGATGGGGGGATGAGAGAGGCGCCTCGATGTGACACAGACAGCCCGGAACGATCCTTTTTTATTTACAGTTTTGAATTAGGAATGTTCATCAAAAAAAATTAATAGAGTTTTCACCTACCGATCACTTTTTTTTTTTTTTACTCCCTCCGTCTCGAAAAACAAGTCGTTTTAGACTAGTTGAGTTGTATCAAAATACATGTCGTTTTAGGTTTTCTAGGTAGGGGATAGTAATGATTTGTATTGGTTTTTGTGTTGTTGACTTTTTAAAAGATTTTGATTGGTTAAAAAATATAGTGGGTATTTAAAAACAATAAAATTAATGAAAAAAATTAGTGAAATGATGATGTTGATTGATGGGTGAGTGTTTTATTAAAACTAATGTACAATGTTAAAACGACTTGTTTTTCGAGACGGAGAGATTACTTTTTACCATTTTTTTATTTACAACTTTGAATGAGGAGTGGCATGGTATTACATTTGGGCCTAGCAGCATCTTTAAACTTTAATTCTTTATAACAATATCTAAAGACAAAATTACTGAACTTATCCTTATATCGATAAATCTTTTCAATCGTTATTAAGATTTCCCTTTTCAATCGTTATTAAGATTTCCAAGGAGAATTTGGGTTGTTCTTGATGACTCCAAAGCTATCACCTTCAATAATAACATTTCGAATACCCTTGTCTTGGCTTATTTGTAATCTGCCGTAGATTGTTTGAGCTTCAGTTTGAAGCACATATCCTTTTTGAATCTTACATGTCTGCATTGTTTTGGATGTGAAATCGGTGATGAATACTCCGGTATAACACAATAATTGGAAATGTGATAACAGGCATCAATCATCAGTTTGAACCCCATGGTATGCTGTTAGATTAGAACCACCAGATCAGGTCTGAGATCATTCAGCAGTGAGATTCTTATTACAGGGAAAGCCACCCCCCATGTTAATAAAGATTTGATAGCAAAATTAGGAGTTAGATCCATCCATTCGATTTTGTGGGCAAATCCAGACAGATAATATGAACAATAACCTTTGTGTAGACTTCAAATTTGTGAATAGCTTCACATAACAGAGGCTCTACCGGACTACAGTCTTCTTCCTCTTGTGCATTCTCTTCCGTTTGATCTGCTCTCTACAGATCCTACGGCTGCAGGACTTTGCAGGCAAATTCAAGGAGGATTCTGATGTGGCTTCCGAGTTGGCCGAACACCTTAGGATCAGGAGACACCTAAAGATCATCAGCCACCAGTTTCGTCGGTTCATTTTGTGTGCTTTGATACTGGTCACCATTAGTCTGTTTTCCTCCTTGCTGATACCAAGCCTAAAGCCGATGTCAGTTTCTTTAGAGCAGGAGAACTGGCAGTAAGCTCTTTCTCTTGTTGTACATTAAAGGCACTCGACTTGTTTAATAATGAATCAAACCTAAGTTGTCGAATTCATGAACCTACCTTTTCATGTATTCTTATGCTAAGTAGCAACTTCAATTTGGCTACTGATTCAGAATCTTCTATTTTGTAGCTCTGTTCCATTACTTTGGTGACTGGTCTGATGATCATACTGCGAAGCGCAACCAAGATTACACACAAAGCTCAGGGAATAACCTGTTTAGCTGTCAAGTGGCACGTCTGTGCAACTTTTGACTCTTTCAACTCAACAGATCCTGATACTCCGGTGTTGATTCAGCAAGTGAATGCTAATGCCCTTTTCAGCCGACATTCCAATATGGAATCGGATGAGGAGGATTCTGGAGAGGAAGAAGATGAGTTGGACTGTTGGACAACACTAGAATGATCCCAGGATATGCATACACCAATATCTCGTAATGAACACATTTTTTTCCCTCGGGTGATCTCTTACCTCCAGCAGGCGGCAGCAGCAGCAGCAGCTCCAAGGCTCTTCCCATCTCCAGATTTTCGCTTCTGCAATGTTCTCTCTTTCTCCTCCATCTTCTGCCAGCAAAATGTCTTTTCCTTTCCTGGGTAGTTTGTTCATAGATGATTTGTATTGTTAGATTGGTACAATTCCCATTTAATTATTGGTTATTATTGGTGATGAATAGGATCATAAAATTATTTGTTCTTGGCAGATCCAATTTGTAAAGGAACTAGGTGTCTCACCTGATCTGTCAAACCTGAATGTAATGAAATCTCTAGCCCTCAATTAAAGTACAGTGAAAAACTAGCGGAAAATCTATTTTATTTCCATTAAACATGCGACTAAATTTAAAAAGTTCATACACTAAATGAAACCTAAAACACACTTTCACATAATCACAAGTGTGATTTTTGGTACTTGAGGGCCTCAAATCGCGAGGCTAAAGTGAAGATCCATTTATTCATCACAGTCTGATTCATCAAATCTTATATCACAGTGTTTCCTCCAAGAAGCATTGCTGCTACATCTCCGGTAGTATGTCTTTTCACCATCTTCTTCTTCACTCCTCTCAAAGCTCAGGTGAAGATTCGGATGATGTTCTGAGTTGTCCTCCCTAATCTTATTGTTGTCCAGAGGATTGTTGCATGGTGAAGAAGAAGGATCCAGGGGTTCCATCTTCGCCAACTGAGCCGCAGCTTGTGCAGCAGCTATTGCGTCTTTTGCAGATTGTGCTGCTGCCCTTGCTGCTGATGCTGCGTCCTCAAATTGCATCTCATCTTCAACTGATATTCTGAATCAAAATTCAGATAAGATGGCTCATCGCCTTACAGAAAATTGATGATGGTGAGAAGATGATTGAATTGTTTTATCATTTTATGGTACCTGGATGATGAACTTTTGGATTCAGCAGGCTCAAACATTGTCTGGTTCAATTTCAAGGGCAGGTTTGAGGCACTCACAAAGCTTCGCGGTGCTTCCTGATCATAGAAAGGTATTTCCAAATTCCAATTGTCATATTGTAAATGATTTCAGTTTCAAACAGAAAAGAGAATGATTGAAGACATACTATGCACTCTTCTGGAGGCGTGAGAAGCTCCTGCTCAGTCTCTGTTGTGTCCCATTCCACTTGGTACTCCTTAGCTATCTCTTTCATGACCTTCAACTTCATTTCTCTGGTTGGATTTCTAGCTGAGAGCTTTTCAATCAGCTGTGAACATAGAAATGTAAGAAATTCAGAACCCGTAAAAGTTAGACCTCAGCAGAACAGAAAATGGCAATTTCGAGTTATTGATCTTAGAAAGCAACTTATCATATACATACCAAGCGGCTCACGCCACTGTCTGGACGTAGATCAGTTGCAGCTGACACAAAATCTTTCCCATATTTCTTTTGAAAAATGTCTTTGATGGCCAGCAATTCAGGGACATCCGAGCATCTTGAGGATGCAAATATCAAGCTAGAGATCGCTTCTTTCATATCCGGAGGGCAATCCCTATAAAACCCGAAAAAATGGCTAATTAGTAGGTGTGACTGGGGTATCGGACATTGAAAAGGATTTGTAAAATTCCTGCACCTTTGTTTAGAAATAATCGGGAGCCTTGCAACAATATGTTCGCAGAAGAGCTCGATAATTTCATTTGCAGCCATTATGTTTTGTTCCCTAATGACATGTTCAACCTGCAAGTGAAAGAAAATTCAGACAACACCCCAGTGAACGGCCTTTAATCACAAAAGAACCATCCATATGAATCGGGAGCCTTGCATCAATATGTTCTACATTGAACTCATTGCTAACTCTATACTGACGCCAGAAAAGGGTCCAAAAAGCCCCAAAGATACAAGAAGCGTCATTATTCACCAATAGATAGATCTTTGCTACAGCAGTTTTCGGATTAACTACTAACGACATTGCCTACGGCATAAATCAGGACACAAAGGTTCATAACTCAAGCACATTCTGGCACAAACCAGACCCCCGAACTCGGTCACAAATCCATATTGTTCCAGATCATCAGACAACAGTCAAGAAGCTTCAACAGGTGAGCCACCAAATCTTCATAAATTCAGTTGCGGCTAATCCAGTTGATTTCGGTCCAAAATCCAATTCAGTACAATCCGGATTAACTTTTCTTGAGAAAATTAGAGTGAAAGCTTTTCTGTGAAAGCTTTTCTGTCAAGGAAAAAGTTGAAAGCTTTTCTGTGAAATTCACAATTGATGTTCAGGTCTAGGTTTAAAGAGAGTACCCGGATACGAGCAGTGGAGTCCTGGCGGGATTGAAGAAGCAAAGCGACGTCGCGGCGCATCTGCCTGACGATCGCCTCCCGCTTGTTCCTCAGCAGCTTAATCCTCGCCGTCGTCATTTTCGCCCACGTCTTGCTGTACGTTCGTTCACGTCGTCAATTAGAAATGAAAATGGAGGGAGGGATAGATAAAGAGGGTTTTGATATCATACCATTTGGAGGAATTGAAGCCGGAGTGGAAAACGGAGAGGCCCATCTTCATCATCTTCTTGCTCTGGCTTCTTGCCAAATACGCAACCGACATTGTTGTAATTTGTAAGTCTCGAATTCCTTCTGAATAATTGGGGTTTTACAGTTCAAATTGCACTTCTGCAGGCCCGCGTGGTGAGAGATGAAGATGGAGGGTTTTGGAGCGTTGGTGTAAATGGCAACAGGGGGATCGGTGAAAACCAACAAGCGAGAGGACGCACTGTGGGGGTCAACAGCAACGGTCACATTTCTGTTTTATATACTTCGGGAAAAAAAAAAAAACCTAAAATAGCCGTTACCCTTGCTGCCTTGCCCCGTTGCCTAGGGTGTGCATAACCGGGTACCCGACACGAACCAGTTAATCGTGTTGGGTAACCGGAACCGTTAAGCCCAAATTCCCCGAACCGTGTCCAAACCGTCTAAATCCGGGTACCCGACACGGTTAGGGTATTCGGTTCCGTGTCGGATACCCGGGTACCCGACACGAACCGTTTTTTTTTTTGTCTGTCCGTGTGTTCCTTCCATAGTTCCCTTCACTGTGTGTCTGTGTAACTAGGGTTGGCAAATGGTACAAAAATTACCATACCAACCACAAACCAACTATGTTGGTAACCACACTTGTGGTAACCAACATGGTGGTAACCACGTGAATGTGGTACGGTAATGGTAATGAAATCTGAATATCATGGTTACCGAGTATATATATGTATTTTTTTATTTAATGTTTTGTTGTTATTATCTTTGAGTTTTAAGTTTTTAATCTATATTTTGTGTTTTGATTTTGATCTAAATTGGTCATTTTTACTTTTTTCTTATAGAAACAATAGGAACATTTTGAATGTTTGAAAACTTTGAACTTATTTTGTTTGAACTTACATGAACATTTTGAATGTTTGAACAGTTGAATTTTGTTTGTTTCTTCAAGACTTTGAACTTTGTTGGTTTGAATTGGTTTGCACTTTAGGTTGTGAACTTGATTTATTGAACTTTTAAAAGATGGTAACCATATTTTTTTGTTCGATAACTTACATAACCACCGAAAGGTAGCCAAGAAGTTTCAAAAAAATACAAACTGAATTAAAGCTTGGTAATCATGATAATGTCCCGATGGTAACAACAATTCGTGGTTACCAAATATGCGGTAACCACGACTTGTGGTTGGTACGTGGTATAAAAATTTACGTACCACCAATTTGTCGTTGGTACGTGGTAATCATCATTTTTTGTGGTAACCGTACCATGCCAACCCTATGTGTAACTGTGTGCAGAAGAATCATTAAGCTTAAAGCAAAATAGCTTGCATTGAAATTTGCCCATTACAGAATCATTTAGCTTATAAAAATAAAACATAAACAAATAATCACTTTCTTCAACAATTCACAAGATTTGGTCATCAAAGGTTCATTGATCATCATTTACTTTCTTCCGAAATTCTTCCTCGGCGCTCGGCAGTCAAGGCTCTCCCATGGGGTTTAAGCACTTGCTGATTCATACTTACCATGGAGATTGGAAGAGAGAACACCCGCCCCCTTGCTGGACCGTCGGCGTTGAATAACACATGTGATGCCGGATCTGGAGAATTCTAGATGAAGAAAGTGAGGTTGCTATCTCCCGTTGCCAGGCGATTTAGGCCGAGTCGGAGGCGCCGAACTTGAGAGAAGAAGAAAGTGAAGCCACATTCGCCGCCACCACCAGGCTTTTCAGGGAGAACATCGGAGTAGGGTGGCTCAACGGGTCGGGCCGGGCCAAAGCCGAACCGAGTCAAACGGGCCGGGCCAAAACCGACGGCCCGATTTTTTGGGAGGGGCGGCCCGAGGCCCGAACCGAAAACCGAAAATTCGGATACGGTTATTTCGGTTTTTGGCCCGAAAAAACCGGAAAAACCGAAACTCTATAAATTGTTTATATGTTCGAAAAAAAAACCTAGATTTCTAAAAGTCTCACAAAAATCACAAATTGATTTGCAAATCTAAAATTACAACAATAATAGAACAAACTATTGAGAATACAAGGAGATTAACACAAATAAAATGTTAAATTTTGCCCAAACCTACTTTCGGCTTCCTGTGTGACAGTGAGAAGAAGAGGCGGATGCGGGAAAGGCGGTTGCCGGACTGGGAGGCTGGAGTCTGGAGTGCGAGAGTCGACTAGTCGAGAGAGGAGACTGGACTCACTGCTGGACTTTGGAGGATGCGAGAGAGGAGCGCCAAGGAGCCAGGAATCCAGGAGGCTAGGGTGGCGTCTACGATACCGCGAGAGAGGCTGCGTCTGATGTTTGAAAAATGAAAAAGACGGGGAGTACTGGACACGGGCAAGCAGAGCAGCAAAGGAAGGAAAGGAAACTAGGGTTTTAATTTTTTTTTTATTATTATAAAAAACGGTTTTTTCGGGCCAAAACCGAAATTTGGAATTTTAAGAATCGAGGCCCGAACCGATATGTACCGGGCCGGCCCGAAACCGAGAATTTTGGTTCGGTTATGGGTCGGTTTTGGGGCCGGGCCACATTCTGAGCAACCCTACGTCGGAGACTCGGAGTCGCTCAGTTTATAAAGAGAAAAATAGAGGATTGAGGAGGTGGCGGCTCTGTTCTTGGGAAAATATTCGAATCGAACCCAAGACCTATGGGTAACTCCTTCGGCCCAAAACCAGCTGAGCCGTTCCAATTTGGTGATTCTAAATGGACTATCTAATACTAATACCATTCAGAGCCGACAAGGCGATTTGCCTGACCCGAACACGAACCATTCAGAGCCGTGTTTTCTCGGTTCGTGTCATTATCGTGTCGTGTTTTTTTGGTTTCGGGTTTTTTCGTGTCGTGTTTTCGGTTTCGGGTTTTTCTGCACACCCCTATAGTTGCTAGGGGTGTGCATAAAAACCCGAAACCGAAAACACGATACGAAAAAACCCAAAACCGAAAAAACACGACACGAAAATGACACGAACCGCTAAAACACGGTTGTAAACGGTTCGTGTTCGGGTCGGGCAAATCGCCTTGTCGGGTACCCGACACAAACCATTTTTTTTTAATCTATATTTAATGTAGTCCTAGTATTATATAATCCGTATTGCATCAGGATGATGAAATGGCCCATTTGGTTAAGCGTTAAAGCGTCTTCTTCCAATTTGTAAGTGGGCTAGGGATTGATTCCCAGATTTTTCATTTTATGGCTTGTTAACTTGGGATTTTTTTAAAAGCAGACGCCTGTCACAGTGTCACGCCTCCCATTCCTATTTCTCCCCAATTCAAAACCCTAAGTCTAAACACTGAAGCTCTCTCGAGACGGCGACGACGACGGTGAACTCTTCCTCTCACTCTCAAACGCTCTCTCATAATCTTTCTCTCAATCTCCGACACTCCCTCTCTCGAAAGATCCGGTGGCGATTATACTGGTGGAGTCGTGGAGGCCGAAGGTGCAGGCGATAAGGGGCTGAAGGGCGTTAGGCTAATCCATGGGCCTGGCTCAACCATTTTTCTCTCTCAATCCTCTCTAAATATCCGGCTAAAGATAACTAGTGAATCAACTTATCTCTCTCAATCAAAAGGATAAGGCAACAAGCAACTCCACCCTCTCTTTGAGTTTTCGATTTGGTCTGGATCTAGATGGTTGGTTTATTTTTTCAGTTTGGTCTTTTTGATTGAATCTAGATCAGTTTCTCTCGATTTTCGATTTGAAGATTGTTCAAGAGATTGTTGTTCACATGATTTAATTTTTGTTTTAGAGCCTTGGTTTGTTGAATTCATGGCTGAAGGTATCCGACACTTCCACACATGAAGAAGGGAAAAAAAATATAAAAAAAAATATATGGTTCGTTTCGGGTACCCGGGTATCCGATACGGAACCGAATACCCTAACCGTGTCGGGTACCCGGGTTTAGACGGTTCAGATACGGTTCGGGGTTTTGAGGTTAAATGGTTCCGGGTACCCGACACGATTAACCGGTTCGTGTCGGGTACCCGGATATGCACACCCCTAACCGTTGCCCCAGTCTGGATCTGCTGTCACGAAATCCCCGTCTCTTTTTTTTATATTCAAATGTGGGATATTACCCTATTATTATATTAGAAATAAGCGTTATCCTCCAACCGGAGGTACAATATTGCAAAATGAGGAGAAGCTGCTAGGTAGATAAATGTGTTTAGCAAAAGCATCAGTTAAAGACAGTGACCAGTTGGCAAGGGCGTCCGCCGCCTTGTTCGCCTGACGTTGGAGAAATTCACTTCCCAACTTGGGTCCCTAGCTAACGCCCTGCATCGATTGATCAAGTGAAACTTCGGATTCGGAGGCACACATTCCACCATGAGTAGCGCCCTTAAGTTGGAAGAATCCGTCTCCACGATCAGCCGAGGTACTCCCAATCTCTTGGCTACCTCCAATCCATAGACAACCGCCCATGTCTCAGCAGTTTGAGCACAGCAATGCCCACATTTGAATGTGAGCGCTCGAAGGATTACTCTCTTATCATCTCGGACCAGGCCCCCTCCGCCAGCCAACCCCGGGTTCCCCTTCGATACTCCATTGATGTTCAACTTAGTCCAACCTAGTGGGGGTAGGGACCAATCATGTGACCGGTCATCAATTGGGACCTGTGTGAGGCGTTTTTTAGCATGGAGGGTCGTCGCCTTCTGAGCTATGTTCGCGAAGGTACGCATTTGGTTCACAACAATGGTCGTGACTCCCCTAAGGGTGTCTTTCCCTTCAAACACTAGGGCATTCCTACACTTCCACACATGCCAAATCATGTATGAGAAGGTCGCACTCCATTTGTCTTCTTTCCTTACGTTAGTCAGAATCCAACGACCCACCTCTGATTCCTCAAAAAAGGAAGCCTCGAGAAAGTTGCTCGTGAGTTTCCGCCAAGCTACTCTAACCGATGAGCCGTCCCTCAAGAGGTGTAGTGTATACTCCTCTAAGCCACACCTTGGATATCCATGAAAATGCGATAAATGGCGCCTCACTCGAACTTGGTTACTCAATATGCTGTTGTGCGCCGCCAAGAACACAAATGCTTTAACTCTTTGATGTGCAGGCACACGCCAAATGTGTCTCCAACCGTCGCTTCGTGCTTCATCAACCACGCTGTGGATGAGAGACATTGCTGATTGAGTAGTGAATACCCCCGAGCTGGCGTGCGCCCAATAAAATTTGTCCACAGCAGTGACGTCGGGAGTGACTTGCACCGCTTAGAGCTTCAACATTATCTCCGCCGGGAGGAATGGTGAAAGAGTATGTCAATCCCAGCTGCCATTAACCCATAGCTCTCCCACCATATCCCCAGGCGATCTTCAAGTATAGGTTGCGTCGCGACATCCATAAGGCATTGCCCTTCTAACCAAGTATGCATCCAGAACAAGGTCAATATCCCGTTGTCAATGGCAACTCGCAGGCCGAGCACCAGCAAATCAACCCCATGAATAATTGCTTTTCAGTTGCGGGATGCATCTTTGCCTACCCCGAACATATCTATGTCCAACCTCCCCTGACAATGCTTGCCTCGAACTACCTGGCTCCAAAGATCCCCGTCTCTTTAAAGTCCCCTCTCATAATATCTCCCATGGGTTTAAATATATATACCGGCGGATGGGATCACCTGTGTTAAAAGTCCCTGCCCCATAAAAATCCCTCATCACCACCAGAATTTTTAAAATATATATAGGTAAAAGTTCCAATGAAACGGAAAATACGGTGAAACAAATGAATATTATATTACACTAGTATGAATATTATGTATGTGGATATGAATATATGAATATTATTGTATGTGAATATGAATATGATGTTATTTATTTTATGTTATGTAAGTATAAATAATATTACTTTCATATGCTTATTTTCACATTATATTCATATTCAAACAACCTAATATTTATATATTCATTTGAACATAACATGATATTCATATGAATATGACATGATATTCATTCGTTTCACCGTTGCACCGTATCTTTCGTTTCATCAGAACCTTACCCTATAGGTAAAAGTTCCACTGAAAAAAATAACAGCCCCCCTGTTTTCCCCTCCCCAACCCCCCTAATTAAAGAAAAAAGAAATTGATTAAACTTTAAAAAACATAAAAAAACAAAAACAAAATAAGCAAAGGGGTGTAATACTGTAATGTAAGGAGAGACATGGGCACAGGTGAGGAGGCGAGACAGCTTATCCTCACCGGGTAGATTGTGAGAGGGGATAAGGATGGAGGGACAACTGATCTTCTCTCCTATCCTGGAGCTTGTCCCCCTCTCACAAACCTTTCCCATTTTTTATTCTTTTAATTCATTTTTTTTTAATTTCTTTTTTTTTTGGTTTTAATTATGGTTTGTGAAGGGAAGGGGGTTGGAGGATAGGAAGGGTGACAAGGTTGATGACAAAGGATTTGGAGCGATCTCCCACCCTTAACCCTCTTTCTTAATTTTTTCAAATTCTAATATTTTTTAAAAAAAATTGGGTGAGAGATATTCAGGGGCAGGGGGTTTTGGACTAGGTGATCTCAATCGGTTGTCCCCATCTAAAAAAAAATACGGCTTCTTATTCCTCGGCCTAGTTCGTCCACTGGTTTAAATTCCGACAAATCGCCCACCGCCATCGCTGCCTTGCCACTGCTACCTTGACTGACACTTCACATTTGCCGCCACCAACCAGACCGACATCTCTCCTTCCTTGCGCCTCTGCCTCCACCACCGTCACTTGTTTGAAGTAGCGTTGTTCCAACACTAATTGGGATTTTTTTTGGGGGGGGGGGGGGGGGGAGTGCAATCCTTGCAAGCCAAGGAGAATGGTCCAGTTTGGATCTCCTGTAACACCGAGTGTTATATTCGATATTACACTTAATTATTTCGGGTATAAATTCATATTAAAAAATTATATTTATTTTATACACTTATATTAACATGTTTATAAAATTTTATTATGAAAATTTATGGATGATTAAAAGATTGATATAAACATGTTAATATAAGTATATAGAGTATAAATATAATTTTTTAATATGAATTTATACCCGAAATGATAAAGTGTGACACCAATTGTAACACATAAAGTGTTATACGAGATCCAAACTGAATATAGTCATTGACCACAAAGACAAAAAAAAATAGCCTTGTTTGGCAAGGCTAAATCACATCAATAACATCTTAATATATATTTATATATTAAGATGGCACTGGATTTTCACCCAGATCTTCTGGATCTCAACCGTCGGGATGCTATTAGTTAGGTTTTCCAACCGAATTCTTACCTAATAAAATAACATCTTAATATATATTTATATTTTTAAAATATATATATAATTATATATGTATATATATTTTTTACCCCCTTACTTTGCAAGGCCTCCTATCCTTTTGACATTGGTTGTTCGGTTTTCAATGCTCATGTTTTAGGTGATCCAAGGTGTTCTTCTTGTTCGTTGAAGAAGCGACGATCTGAGTTGGGACTGGTCAGGATTGTGGTGATGTGTTTAAGATGAATCCGTTTTTGAGAGGCTTTTCCTTAGAGTTTGTCTTCATTGCCCACCAAATTTCAAGTCCTGATATATCGTTGGTCAACAGTGCAACCGTGGTGGTGTTTGGTTTAGTTCTTCGTCTACTTTTTCAACTTCATGGTCTTTGTTTTGCTTGGGCTCCACATTTTGTATGGGGTTCAACTTGTTGCAGCATCTTTAATTTTCGTTTTGTTTTTTCAGCTTGAATTGTATCATGGCGATTAGTCTGTTTGCCTATCCCTCAACCTATCGAGGGATCAAATACTATGTTGGCTGATCTTCTTGAATACTTTGCTGTATTAAAAAAAAAAAGAATGAAATACGAAGTAATAACATAAAAATTGTTCCATTAGATTCCTTTTTAGGGACAATTTGCAACAATGGAATAATCATTAACTGGTTGATATTCTTCTGGTCAAAATATTATCAAGAGTATCACCACGACACTCAATTAGTCATGCATATAGTAACTCCATAATTTATACCAATATTATTCTTCAAAATATCTAAAAAAAACATATTCTTCCATTATATTCTTAAGAATTTTGAATTCGGGTACTATTAGGTAGGTTAGGATTTGATCTTTATCTCTATTATTCTTTTGTAACTCTCGCGATATATATGACATTTTATTATTATCAATGTAAAGTGTGGTTTTACCCATCAATTCTTAATATAAACTATAAATATCACCCATCAATTGTGTGGAATTAAACTTTAATTCCATACAAATTTGGGTGAATCTCCCTCTATTCGTGTTCGTGTACAGGGTTTTGAGATCCACCATTATTGATCTCTCAACTCTGGCTGCCATGTTCTAGGGAGCTGTTTCTTTATACCATTGTACTGACATATCTTTAACTTTATCCGGCACCGATGAGATGATATTAGGTGTAGAAAAATTCGATGTCCAAACTTCTTTCAAGCAGCCACATAGTAGTTTTTTTTTAGTTTTTTTTATATATCAGAGATGATCCATCTTAGATGGTAAATTCCGGGGACGTAACCCAGTCGTCAAGAACCACTCAGTGTAGGGTTGTTCAAAATGTGACCTGGCCCGAAAACCGAACTAAAAAAATCGATTTCGGTTCAACCCTGTATTAGGTTATTTTTTTAATTAAAAAATCACCTAATAGAGTGAGTATGTAGGGTACTAGGGTCTTCCATCTTCATTTTTCAGTCTTCACTCACCCCGCCCCGCATACACCGAGGAAAACACAATTCTACTTGATGTCGACTACTTTGGTCGATGTCGAGTACTTCTCTGGGCCAGTCTGAGTCGAAATCGAGTAAAGATCCAAGAGAGTGTTTACTTGCAAGTGAAGGCACGTGGGAAATCTATCAAGAGGAGTGAAGATCTACCAAGTTGAAGATATTTATCCACATTGGGAATGCCTACTTCTACCTTAAGAGATTTATTTGTTTTATTTATCCAAGTTATATCTTAAGCTTTAGATATATAGTTTTAGATATAGATAGATTATTCTTTCCTAAATTAGCAAGGATTGAATACTTATAAATAAGGCCCTAGGGGCTGAGTTTTAAGATCATCCAAGCCACAAGCAATTGTGTTTACCCATAGATAGCGAGTAGAGAGAGCTTTCGTCGAGAGAAGGTGGAGCGAGTCGAGAGACGTTTTGGCTTCGATCGGTTGTAAGCTTGGTTTTGATTTAATGAAATTTAGTTCCTTTAAATTATTGATTTGTGTTTTGATGTTGAAGAGCGAGTAGTCACCCAACTTTTAGGGTCGGGGTGAGCCCGATGGTATCCATGTAAGGTAATGCGATAAATGTACAATCTTTAATGTGATTTCATCTTCTATCCCTATGAACATGATTCTTTTGCGACAGTCGAAGGTGATCCTTATTTGTGTTATTGAAGCGAAAGTGATCTTAATGCAAAATTGGATTAATTATATGAAAAGGGTTAGTAACAATTAGGGTTTATGCGAAAGCCTCTATCTTCCTATTTGCTGATGACGAAAGTTATTTGATGAAAATGCATGATCTTTTATACCTTTGGCATTATTCTT
Source organism: Persicaria tinctoria (assembly GCA_037127255.1). NCBI lineage: Eukaryota > Viridiplantae > Streptophyta > Magnoliopsida > Caryophyllales > Polygonaceae > Persicaria > Persicaria tinctoria. The sequence continues at coordinate 67,652,375 of JBANSL010000013.1, forward strand.
ATATGGTTATCGTTGTGTCATTGAAACCCCGATTCTAGGAGCTTTTATTTTATTGAATTCGTATCCCCAATTTCGTGTTTACTTTCGTTGTTTTTATTTCGCAAGGTTACATTTTATTCTGCACTGACTACTCGACATCGACAAAACTAGTCGACATTGAGTATTGTAGTTGACGTCGAGTACTTTTTACTCGACGTAGGCTCTGTTTTCGTCTTCTGTGGTGCAGTTGCCGGTTTACTCGACTGAGGTAGTTGATATCGAGTACTTCTATTCGACATCGAGGACTCTGCTGGTCGATTACAAGAGGATTCTGGAACGAGAAAGGCGAGCGCTGACACACTTCCTCGTGGATATGATCCTGAATACCCTACCACTACAACGGGAGGGATTCTTGTAATTTTATTTGTTGAGACATGGAGTTGGTTTCCTTTCATATAGCTTTATATTTGCATACTTGATTTCCCTTCGCAACACAAAAACATGCAACAACACAGATACATGAAGATACAAACAAAGGAACACAAAGCAAGGAACAGAAAACCCCCTGAAGCTCTCACATCCAAGATCTGAGATGGAGCCAATGAAGACGATGGAGTCAAGCTTGGAGATTAAGCTATGACTTCATCTTCTTTCTTATTCTAGCAGGACCTTTGTCTTCAAATCACCAATGGAGGGAGATTGGATCGCCTTCTCTAATGGAGATTTCTCCTGAGCGGCTTTGAGCTCTCTTGCTTTCTCTTTATCTGATTTTAGGGTTTTACCTTCAACTGACGACGTCGAGTGTGTGGGAGATAGGGTTAGGAAGCGAGCATATATAGAGGTGGACTAAGTTGAAACACAACGTTCCAACTTAAGGCAACCTTATCTTCCACACTCAAAGCCACACACACATGGATCTGGAAGAGAGGTGAGCTGGGTCGGGCTTCTGGCTTGGGCTTGAAGGGCCCAAGTCTTACATTTCCCAAATTTGGTCTAACTACCTACATTTCCCTACCTAGCTTGCCTTATATATAATTGTTACATTTTATACAACACAACGTAAGAGAATTATATGCATTATAATTTTACCCCATAATTCTCTAGCTTTGTTCAGGATCTGTATCACCAATAGCAAAACCATGAGCCTGGGTGAGCACCGTATCCGTCCTCAACCCAGGTACCTGCAGGTTAAGGAGACATTGAATTAAGATAATCCCTGCAAAAACAAAACTTGTTAGCAGGGTTCAGGTCTCCCTTGATCTTCTTCACCTCAAGTACTTTATCTTCCAGTTTTTCTTTGATAAAGTGGAACCTGACATCAATATGTTTTGTTCTCTTATGGTATATTGGGTCCTTGCATAGGTACAATGCACTCACAGAGTCTGTATGGATAACATGCAAGACAGATTTCTTCTAGAATATTTCCTTCAGCAATCCTTTTAGCTAGATGGCTTCATTTGCTGTTTCTGTTGCTGCTATGTACTCAGCCTCAGTGGACGAGAGAGCCACCACAGGCTGCAGTTGAGTATTCCAAGAAATGCAATTTTCTGTCGAAGTAAAATAGAAAGAAATAGTAGATTTCTTGTTGTCTTTGTTGCTAGCATAATCCGAGTTCACAAAGCCCTGCAAGTTTGGAGGATTCTTATGAGCACTAAAGACCAAGCCATGGTCCTTAGTACCACACAAGTACCTCAACGGATACTTCATTGCAGACCAATGTGCTTCTCCATGATTAGCCATGAACTTTCTCACCACACAGTGGCGGAGCTGGGGGGGTGCTCGAGCACCCCCTCTGGCTCGGGAAAAAAAATACAAAAAATAAAATAAAAATTTGCATATATTTAGTTTTTTTAAGGTAATATAATACCTTTAAATGATATTTGAAACAAAAGTGCTATCTAGCTCAAGTGGTAAGGGAAGGAAAGGGAGAAAGTAAGGAAAATCAAAAGGTGTTGGGTTCAAATCCCACTTCCTTTACTTTTTATTTGTTTTACTCTATCATTAATTTTTCTTTATATTTTTTTGTTTCTATCAACCATTTCATTAAAAAAAATGTCATATTTATGTTTAAATTATATATTAAACCCTTTCTTTCAATATTTATGTTTAAATTATATCTATATTTTTTTTGTTTCTCTCTTTTTATTTTTCTTTTGTTACTCTCAACTATTTAAATACAAAAAAAATCATTAAAAATTAACAATTTTAGTGTTTTTTTCAATATTTTTTTTACAAAATCTTCTTATCAAGTATACGCCAAAAAAAAATATTTCATGAAATTTTTTTAGCACCCCCTACCCGGAATCCTGGTCCCGCCACTATCAACACACTTATATAAAATGTCAAGTCAGGTCTAGTGCATAGCATGACATACATGACAGAACCCACAACAACATCATAGGGGCATTTGGCCATCCTTTGTCTATCATTTGGTGTTGTGAGACACTACCTTTTTGTGAGATCCAAGTCGCCCCCTAAGGGGACTAGAGCAGGCTTTGAAGAAAGCATGTTAAATCTAGACAACACCTTGTGCACATAATCAGATTGAGACAATTTCATCAATTTGTTTTTTCTATCTCTGATTATATTAATCCCCGAGATTTTCTGAGCAGGACCTAAGTATCAAAATGCTTCATCAGATTCTTTTTTACTCCACTTATAAAAGCAAAGAATTACATATTAAAAGAATATCATCCACATATAACAGAATATAAATGGGACAGGGAGAGGCTCTTTTATGATATAAACAAGTATCATATTTACTTCTCTTGAAGCCAAGGGATCTCATGCATATATCAAACTTTTTATTCCATTTTCTAGGGGATTGCTTGAGTCCATAGATGGATTTTTTAAGCAAGCAAGCATGATTTGGATGATCTTTATCTATAAATCCCTTAGGCTGTTTCATATAGATAGTCTCATCCAAATCTCCATGTAAAAAGGTTGTCTTAACATCCATTTGTTCAAGTTTAAGGTCATGCATAGCAGTAATGGCAAGCAACAATCTCAAGGTTTTATATTTTACAACAGGAGAAAAAATATCAGTATAATCAAGACCTTCACGTTGAGTAAAACCTTTTGCCACAAGCCTAGCTTTAAACTTAGGAGGATTAGAGGAGTTCAAGCCATCTTTCAAATTAAACACCCATTTACAGTCAATCAATCTAGCTCTAGCAGGTTTAGGAACTAGCACCCAAGTTTTATTATCATGCACGGACTTTATCTCATCAGACATAGCATTTTTCCAATGAACAGACTGTTGGCTATGTATAGCAGATTCATAAGTGTCAGGTGTAGGAAACTTAACAACTTCAGCAACAATCATAGAATATTCAACCAAATTAGAAGTATATTTCTTATTAGGAATATTTATCCTAGGACTTCTATCTCTAACAAGCATGTAATCATTCATAGATGAAGGCACAGAGTCCCCAAGGGGCACATTTGCAGTCAGAGTAGGAGGGATAGAAGTAGAAGATGAAACAAACACAACATTTTCAGTAGAAGAGGGAGAAGTGTATGGATTTATGATACTCCCTATAAAGCCTTCTCTTATGTCTTCAGTAGCTTCATTTCTCGTCAAAACTTCTTCATGCCCCCCCCCCCTAATTTGGATGATGTTGGAGTGATCACTAAGGAATGCAACATATGCACTGAATGACCAATATCAAACTCAGGCTCCTCATTGTCAGGGTACAACGTTCGAGGAGAAGCAAAGGGGGCTGTGGGCACAGAGGTGGTACCTGAAACTTCAGAAGAAGAAGTTAGTTTATCCTTAAAATAAAAACTATCCTCTTCAAAGGTAACACTTCTAGAAGTAATGACTTTATATCCTGCAAGCTGAATAAGAAGGAGTTTATAACCTTTCACACCCTTTGAGTACCCTAGCATAACACATTTGAGAGCCCTTGGCTGCAGCTTGCCCTGTGAAACATGAGCATAAGTTGTGCATCCAAAGGGCCTCAAGTATCTGAGGTTAGGCTTCCTCCCAGTCCACATCTCTTGAGGGGTTTTGAACCCTATAATAGAGGATGGGGACTCGTTGATAAGGTAAGCATCTGTCAAAACTGTCTCACCCCACATGGAGGGTTTCATGCCTGCAGAAAAGAGCAGACATCTAGTTTTTTCAAGCAAAGTACGATTCATCCTTTCAGCTGGGCCATTCTGTTGGGAAGTGCTTGGAACTATCAAATGCCTTTTAATACCATTAGCATTACAAAACTCACTAAAAGCATGATTAACAAATTCCAAACCATTGTCAGTCCTAAGGCACTTGACCTTATGGCCTGACTGGCCTTCTACCTTTTGTTTTCAATCTTTGAAAGACTGGAAGGCTTCATCCTTGGACTTAAGTAGACCTACCCATACCTTTCTAGAGTAGTGATCAACAAAGGAGATGAAGTACTTCCTTCCCCCAAGAGTATCCACTTGAGCCGGACCCCAAAGGTCTGAGTGGATATACTCTAGAGGAGCCCCTGCAACATAAGAGGAGCTAGAGAAAGGCAAATTGTTAGCTTTACCAAGAATATAGTTTTCACAAGCACTCAAATCAACAAGTTTTTTTTTTATCCAGAAGACCAGTTTTAAACAAGTAATAGATGCCTTTATTACCAATGTGGCCCAATCTGTTATGTCAAACCTTAGTGTTTTCAAGAGGCATAGAGTCAAGTTTCTTAGTGACATTGCATTCAGGAGGTCTGGTAACATAATACAGACCACCTACTTTCACAGCAGTAAGAAGGTGAACACCATTCTTACTGACACTTTTATCCCCTGCAAAGTGGTAATTAGGCAATGTTGATCATCAAGTATAGAGACAGATAACAAACTTCTTCTCAATGTTGGGACCCACTTGACATTTTCGACAAGGATACTCTTCCCATTTGACAGTTGTAGTGAGACATCACCTGCACCCTTGATTTTAAGAACAATGTAGTCATCAAGCATTACCTCACCTGTGACAGACTCATTAAGAGATTTAAACCAAGATTTCACAGGAGTAGCATGCATAGTGTAACCTGGATCTAAGATCCAAGTATTACTATCAACAGAAGAATCACACATAAGCAATTCATTGGGATAAGTAGTATGAGACTCAAACACAACAACATTTTCTTGTTTATTTTTATTCTGGTCAGCCCTTTTCTTCTTTCTGCAATCTTTAATCCAATGCCCTACATGACCACAATAGTTACACTTTGAGTCTTTGGGCACCTTCTGATCAGACTACTCATTTGGAGTCTTCTCATCTTTCTTAGACATATTCTAGGGAGGCTTTCCCCCCTTATTTTTATTGCCCTTCATATACAAAACCTCAAACTTATCAGGTTTGTCATTTTCGTCAGTTTTAACATATCCCTTTATCTTAAATACCTTCATAATCTAATTTTTTTTTCCAATTATAGACTCAACAGGTTTATCTTTAGACAAGGAATCTCTACTAAACTGAATAACATCATTGAAAGTATCAAACTGAGAAGGCAGAGAGTTAAGCAATAAAATAGCATGATGAGAATCTTTGATACTGTCATTACACCTTTGTAATTCTTGGGACATCTTCAAGAATTTATCTAGATTATCTTGCAATGTCAAATTTGAATCTGTTTTGAATGTAAAAGTCTACAAAGCAAGGAAATCAAACTAGGCAGAGAATTATGTAAGTATAAAGTTTCTAAGGCATGCCAGAGGGAGTAAGGATCAGTACCTGTTGAGCGACCTCATCTGTAAGTCATAGCATGATTTGAGCATGGGCTTGCTGAGCCATATCTAGATCATATACATCCTTACCTTTATCCTCAAGCTTAGAGGTTTCAGAGGAGTCAGTGACTCCAGGGATCTTAACCCCACCAGAAGGAGTCTTCTCAGAAGTTGGAGCAGGCACATTGACAGCCTTCCAATAGTTTTCTTCCACAAGAATAGCCTTCATCTTGAGTTGCCACATGGGAAAATCCATGTGGCCATCAAAGGCTTCGATCTTGAAAGAGTTATCAGACATGGACACATGGTACCTACAAAGATGTGAAACAGAGTAGTACCAAGTATCTTTCAATCACGAAACACAGAAACCCTAAGATCTATAACAGATTGCAAGATAAATAACAAACAGAGGGTTTTTAACACAGAAGCAAGATTTATATTTCCAGTGGTACGTCAGACAGTGGATACTTAATGGTCTGCCCAATGTCCACGCCCCCAAATCTATTTATCGCGTCTATAGAGATGAAAGAAAGGAAGAAGTGAAACACTCAAGCTCTGATACCACTATTGTAAGATTAAGTCCGATTCGAGTTCAATATTTGTCAAGAACACATATCCTAATCTAAGCATGCGGAAGCGTAAGGAACACAAGACGTTGGTGACGCGGTTCGGCGAACCTACTTCGTGGGGTCTCAAGAAGGGGAGACACAAACCCGATTTCACTAAGCATCGCAGGTCTTACAAAGGTAACAAACACCTAAGGCAAGCAGCAAGCAAACACAGGCAACAACACAGATACAGGAAGATACAAACAAAGGAACACAAAGCAAGGAATAGAAAACCTCCTGAAGCTATCATATCTAAGATATGAGATGGAGCCGATGAAGACAATGGAGTCAAGCTTGGAGATTAATCTCTGACTTCGTCTTCTTCCTTCTTCTAGCAAGACCTTCGTCTTCAGATCACCAATGGAGGGAGATTAGATCGCCTTCTCCAATGGAGATTTCTCCTGAGGACCTCTGAGCTCTATTGCTCTCTCTTTCTCTAATTTTAAGGTTTTACCTTCAACTAACGACGCCGAGTGTGTGGGAGCTATGGTTAGGAAGCGAGCATATATAGAGGTGGACTAAGTTGAAACGCAACGTTCCAACTTAAGGCAACCTCGGCTTCCACACTCAAATCCACACACACATGGATCCGGAGAAGAGGTGAGCTGGGTCGGGCTTCTGGCTTGGGCTTGAATGGCCCAAGTCTTACATTTCCCAAATCTGGCCTAACTGCCCACATTGCCTACCTAGCTTGCCTATATAATTGTTACATTTTATACAATACAAAGTAAGAGAATTATATGCATTGCAGATTCTACAAAGAGTAGAATCTGGAAGTGTTCATCAACAAAAGCTCAACGTCATACAAGATTCTGGTTCATCTTCAGCTCCATCATCTTCAACTTCATCGGAAATGGCTACAGGCAATGGATCTGTTGATCGTAGACAATATCTAACCATAAACACCGTCTGATGAACGCTCTGTTCATCCACTCCTTCGACAACTCTGATATGGTTCCTTCCACAATTCAATTGAGAGGGGAAAACTATAGGTGTTGGAAAAAATCGATCATGAAAGCTTTATCGGTGAAAAACAAACTATGGACCATTGATGGTTCAATTGTGCGAACTGCGGAGAACTCCTCACAGTGGGACAAGTGTAACGACATGGTATGTTCATGAATCTTGAACACTATATAGAAAGAAATCTATAGCACCATTGATGAGTATGATAATGATACTGCCTTAGAAATGTGGCAAGATCTAAAAGAGAGCTACGGCCAGAAAAATATCCCTCTGATCTTTTAGGTGAAGAGGGAGATTCAAGATTGTCATCAGAACTCCATGTCCCTCACTAACTACTTCACCAAGTTGAAAGGTCTTTGGAAAAGGCTCTCTGTGATTTCGAATCCCATGAAGTGCGCTTGTGGTAAGTGTAAGAGAAATCTCAAAAAAAAACTGTAGAAATTGATCAAGAAAACAAGTTGATGAAGGTCTTGCTTGGGTTGGATGAAAAGTATGACAATACTTGACAACAGATCTTGATGACTACCCCATTGCCATCACCCAGTCTCTCACTGACTACTTGACCAAGTTGAAAGGTCTTTGGCAACGACTCTCTATGATTTCGAATCCCATCAAGTGCACTTGTGGTAAGTGCAAGTGCAATCTTCAAAAGAAAACTGAAGAAGCTGATCAAGAAAACAAGTTGATGAAGTTCTTGGTTGGGATGGATGAAAATTATGACAGTGCTCGATGATAGATCTTGATGACTACCCCATTTCCATAACCCAGTCTTGCACATGCAATGCTACTCCAAGATGAAGTAAGCTCGAAGATGTCAATTGATCATAAGTCGTCCAAGAAAGAGGTTTCTGCTAAACCTATGTCTGCTAATGTGAGGAATGATGAGAACAGTCAGCCCAAAAGGGAGAAAATGCACTCATTGAGGTGGAAACCACAAGGTTGAGAAATGTTAGGAAGTAATTGAATACTCGAGTTCGCACTACAAGAGTAAGAGCAAGCCACAGATGCAAGGCTCCAAAGGTGGTGATAGCCGGAGGTCTGAATCCAAGCCTAAGGCAAATGCTGTAGAGAGCTCCAATCAGGTCGATGCTCAAAGTTCTTGTTTGGTTCAGGATCCAGTAGCTCACAATGGACATCTGATCAACAACAAATGATATCCAAATTCATTTCCTTCTTGGCAAAATCAACTCTTTCTATCCATGAGTCTCATCTTGCAAGTATCTTTTGCTCTAATGCTTCTATTAAATCACACTTATAGATAATGGATAGTGGTGATATAGATCACATGGTGTGTGACATCTTCTTCTTGACTAACCCTATACCTATATCTAATGTCAATGTTATCCATCTTCTCGATAGAAGCACCAAAGTTATTACCCACTTTGGTAATGTTTTCTTACCTAATACCACTCTCACAAATAACCTATGTGTCCCTAGATTTAAATACAATCTTCTTTCACTTCCCAAACTTGTCAAAGACCATCAGTTTCATTCTTACCTTATTGGTGATCACTGTTTTGTTTAGGACCCTCTAAGGATGAAGACGATTGCAGTTGGTAAGCTTCTAGGGGACCTATACTACATGGATCCAAGTGAGTCTGGGAAGGTTTTCATCTGTGATCAACTAACCAAAGTTCAAACACATTTCTCATTAAGCAAATTCCATTTCTTTACCTTTGTTTCTACCTAAGAAAAAATCTGTAATTCCTAATAACAATGCTTTATGGCACTTGAGACTGGGTCATGCCCCTCTTGAGATTGCTAGATCTCTTATGTTTCAATCCAAAATACCACATCACTATTGGGGTGATGTCATTCTTACAACCATCTACATCATAAATAGGCTACCTAATCCCATTCTCCACAAAAAATCTCCTCGTAAAATTATTTCATCCACGATATGATCCATGTATATTTCCGGGTTTCCCTTTATGCTCAAAAAGGATTCAAAGTTCTCAATACGAAGACACACAAGTCCCTAATCAGTAGAAATGTTATATTTTTGAGCATATCTTTCCTTACTCTCTATTTGCTAGCACAACAAAAACATCTTCTCTAACTTTGTCCCTTTTAGACTTTGTTGACCACAATTTTCCCTTTGATTACACTCCAACTACTAACCCATGATGATTTGATCCCTTACAATGATATATCACCCCTTGCTCCTTCTTTGGATGATTACTCTCCCTCACCAACTCTACTACATTCGATGACCTTCTTTCTGTTGACCCGCCCGAACTTGTTGCTCCCACACATCTCTCTACTCGTGATCATAGCCCCCCACCCCCACCCCCACCCCCACCCCTCAGTCCCCACCCCCCAATTGGCTTCAGGATTTTGTTTGTCAAGCATCAAAGGAGCTTACCCCTTCTACAGTTGTCTCATCTAAGTTTCATTGTCTTTCCCCCCTTGCTAACTCTTGCATCTATACTGTCTACACCCCTAGCTACTAGATTTTTGTGAACAATGTAGCATTCTATTCTCTTCCAAGAAATGTGACTGAAGCTCTAAAGGACCCTGCTTGGTGTGATGCAATGGTAGTTGAGTTAGATGCACTAAAAAGGAATCATACTTGGGACATTGTTCCCCTTTCTGCTGACAAATCTCTAGTGACGTGCAAGTTGCTCTTCAAGCTCAAATTTAAGTCTGATGGCTCACCGGAAAGGCACAAGGCACGACTTGTTGCTTGAGGATTTACTCGGCTCTATGGTGTACAGATTACTTTGAGCATTAATTTTCTCCGGTTGCACGCATGATCACTTTCAGGACTTTGTTTGCCATTGTTGCTGCAAACCAATGGCATATTTCGCAAATGAATGTTACCAATGCATTTCTGCATGGTAACCTTGAGGAGGATGTCTATATGGCTCTCCCTTCTGCTTATAGTGCTCTCAAAGAGCTTCAATCAAAGGCTTCCAATCATTGTCTTCAAAGGGAGTCAGAGAGTGAAGTCAATGGTGGTCCTTTGTTCTGCAAACTGAAAAAATCTATATATGGGCTCAAACAAGCATCTAGACAGTGCTTTGCTAAGTTCTCTCAAACTGTCAAATTAGGAGGATATACTCAGTCTAAGGCCGATTATTCATTATTCACCAAGCAACAGGGAGAGTCATTCCATGCCTTTTTGGTATATGTATGATCATTGTTGGAAATGAACAGGAAGAGATTGAGAGGTTGAAGCAACATCTGCACAAGAACTTCCAAATCAAAGATCTAGGGGAGTTAAGGTACTTCCTTGGGATTGAAGTGGATAAAGGCAAAGCTGGAATCTATCTAAACCAGAGGAAGTACACAATGGAGTTGCTGGAAGAAATTAATGGGAATGGCCGACTCTAAGCCATTGGCGCGCTACTCCATTAGATGCTCATATGAAGCTCTCAAGTGAAGGGGAGCATATGAAATCTCCTCAAAAGTATAGATAGCCGGTAGGTAAGTTGATCTATCTCACTGTTATAAGACCAGACATCACATACTCAGTCCAAGTATTGAACCAATTTATGTAAAACCCAACTGAGGATCACTAGAAGGTCGGGAGGCATTTGCTGAGATACTTAATTCTCCAGGACAAGGGTTGATGGTGTCAAGCAAGTCAGAAGTTAAGATGAAAGCATATTGTGATGCAAATTGGCAAGCATGCCCTATGAGTAGAAGATCTTTGACAAGATTCTGCATTATGCTAGGTGATTCCCTGATCTCATGGAGAACAAAGAAACAGACATTCGTCACCATATCCACGGCTGAAGCAAAGTACAGAACAATGGCTGCAACCTACTCTGAAATCACATGGTTGGTTAGAGTGTTACAAGATCTAGGCATCGATCATGGACCAGTAGAGTTGTGCCATGACAATCAAGCCGCACTACATATAGCTAGAATCATGTGTTTCACGAGAGAACGAAACAAATCGAAGCCGATTTCCACCTTGTAAGAGACAAGATTCTAAACAGAGAAATAGAAGCTAAATACATACATATTAATTAGGAGCGGCGAGCAGATATATTCACCAAAGTAGTGAGCCATGAATATATGACAGAATTGACTGTCAAGGTCAGAGTTGTCAACAGGTTTAAGTAACTCCCAGCTTGAAGGGGGGTGTTAGAAATAAATAAGTGGCTTACCACTTGCATAGTCAGTTAGAAGTTAGTTTTGATCATGTGTGTGAGAATGGATATGAACATTGATCAATGAGCTATATATATAAGCTAGTGTGTGAATACATTGTAAACAGAACGACAAACTCGCAATGACAATGAATTGTCTTCACTTTCACTCTCTCGAATTTTGGTCTCTAATGTACATCTTCTTCTTCTTCTTTCCGCATACATCTGTCCATGGACGTCTCTCTATTCATGTTCAGATCACAACTTTACTCACATCAGTCGGTTCCAACCCAAAATGTTTGGATCAATTCGATTCGATCGCCCAACCCGTTTGCGCCACCCGGACCATGCAATAACCCAAAATTTGTTTATTTTTGGGAAATTTCCCCGGTTACCCCTGAGGTATAGCTTAATTCATGGGGTGTACAAATCTTTTACATAATTCGCATGGTACCCTTGAGGTTTGGTAAAATTTTGTCTCGCGCCCTCATCCGTTAACTTTAACTGATGCCGTTTGTTTTTATTGAATAAAAAAAGAGAAATTGAAAAAATCAAAACGTCTGTATTTGAATTTGAAGAAGACCCCGACGTTCATTCCTCGAGAAGAGGTGATCGGCGACTTGGGGTGGCTATTAGTGCTCGGACGATTACAAGGTGGACGAAGACACCGATGAGGGAGGGGATCGACTAACGCTGACGTCGGCTAGAGGTGGATACCGGCGACGGGGTGGGCAAATACAGGTACGTCTTCTATGAAATTTTGCCCCTTTGCGAAAATTAGGGTTTAGTTGTTATGTAAATTTCTTGTGTTCTCTAGTCAACTTTAGGGCTTTTGAAATTGAGGGGTTTTGAGTTTGGGCACAAGAACCAATCTTAATAGCCATCTGAAATACAAACAAGTATAGGAGCTTTGCAACAAAAGACAAATCAAAAGATAGATTGAACATTACAAGGAATACACACAAAGTTCCTGGCCATATAGCTAGTACAATGCCTTGAAATTAAATCATTTCCAGCAACAATAAAATTTGAACTAGCTTACTAATTGGACTGAATAATTGAAGATGACAGGTATATTATGGTGATGATTTGTGGCTAAATTCGTATATTGAGTAAAATTTGAACTAGCTTATTAATTGGTTGGTATACATTTGATCCCATCCATGGATTTTTATGATTTCTGATGTGGTAAATATTGAGTGGAATTTGTGATATTGTAGTAAACTAATTATATCCTAAAGAAGTCTTTTGTGGTGTTAATGCCTTTCTATCATAACAAATTATAGTGTAGTTTTTTTTCCTTCTCCAAATTTTGGCCTATTAGCTCAGTCGGTAGAGCAATGTGTTTAGGCACAAGGACGTGGGTTCGAATCCCACATAGGCTATATAGATTTTGAGTTGTTGTCTTGCTTAGAGAAATTAATTTTCTACAGTTTTTGGTGGGAATGCATAAAGCAGCATCCAACACCAACTCACTAGCCTTGTGATGTAATTTTTGTTAATTTTAAGAATATCCCATTTATAACATATGAAAAGAATGTATTTTTGATATCAGTATGTTTGAAACACATGTTTTACAACCGAATTCTCAATTGTGATGAGAAATGAGTGCAAACCATTCTTCTTTCCTTATTTTTTTTCGAGGTCTTCTAAGCTAATAGGCAATGGCCCAAAGTACTAACATCTGATTAGTTCTGAAAATACATATTCAATATCTCATATTTCATTGCAAGGAAAACTAATACTACATATTTTTTCACCTTATTTGACTAGTTGGTCGGATGTAGCATGAAAGTTAATTGACTACTATGAAAATAAAGAAACATGATTAATGACCCTTGGCCAGAACACGAAGAAGATTATATATTAAGAGAGCATCAAGATAAAAAACAATTCCTGACAGAAGCATGAGTGAACCGCTGCAAGATCAGCTCCTATGCTTGATTTGCTAATAAAACCAATTGCTGATTTGTAGCACATCGATGTGTACAAAAACACATTGCTCTTCCATTTGAGCTAATAGACTAAAAATTTGCTCTTACATTTACAATGAGATATAGAGCATATGAATTAAAAAAACAGTGGCAAAAAGTGTCAAAAGCCTTCCTCGGTTGTGGAAATATCACATTGTGTTCCTGAGGGAGGCTTTTGGTACAATATCAAATGCTTTCAACCTTGATGGCTTTGGACTTTACTAATGTGTAGAATTGAAAAATATCAAATGCTTTCAACCTATTGGTATTGCTTTTATTTACTTCATATTTTCTTTTCATTTTGTATAATAGGTGGAAAAGGTTATAGCTACTAGTAACCCTCTCATCCACATGTAGAAACAAACCCAATAAAATTGAAAAAGGCTATAACCAACCAGATGGAGATCAATAGTAAAATATGACAGCAAGTGAAAATAATGTATATATATTGCCTTTTGTTTTCACTTCTTTTCTTCTGATTTTTAAACCACCTATTTGTAACTTCTTCACATATTAAGTGAAAATAATTTATCCAGCATCAAAAGATTATACATGTATTCAAGTAAGGAGGGGTCTTATGGTGAGGAGCAGGATGATCCAAAATTGCATAAATATACACAAAAGTACATGGATATACAGAAAAATGCACAAATGCTATCTATGTAGGTGTTTCCTACAGTATTTGACACAAATTTAATATATGATGCCAAATTTGTGGGTATTGCAGTTCTAAAGGCACAAGAGAATGCAACATGGATGGGAATTGCAAAATCTCAATTTGTGGGATAAAACAAAACCAAATACTACTCACAAACTGAGTATTTCACATCACACATTTACAAACTCAGCACAAAAACTCAATAATTCACACCCAATTTCACACTAAACCCTAATTTTTGGAAAGGGGTTCGAAATATCACAACATGACATACCTAGCAGGCTGACATCACCCTCTTCCAGCAGATTCCAGCACCTCTAGCTCCAGTCGGCTCGGTACGGCTCGACATCCTCCTCTCTTGTGTCGCCTCCTCCACCTCTGTGTCGCCTGAGAGTCTGCCCCTTCTTCCTTCCTCTCTTTTGTGTTTGACTGATTGAATTTTCAACCTAAACCCTAAATTTCAGAAAAGGGACAACATTAATCCACTTACCTCATATCAACGTCGCCTCCACCTCCGACTGGCGGCCTAGACATCCGACCACTGTTGCCTTCGCTCCCAGTTATGGGGGTTAATTGTTCGCCCTCGCTCGCCTGAATCGCCTCCATCGTTCCGCTCAATTCGTCGTCGCCTTTGTCGATTACCTTCGCCTCCAGCGCAGGACTCGCCGTCCTCCAGTCGCCCAGTTCTGCATCCCCTTTCCTCTCTGTTCGACATCGAAGACGCCCTCTCAGTCTGACCATCCATCGTTCTTTCTTTTTCTTTTTTTTTTTTAAATCAAAACTAACGGAGAGCTGGAAACTCTGTCAAAATTAACTCCGTAAGGGCGCGAGGTGAATTAGGAGTAAAGGTTAGGGATACACCCCGCGAAAAACGTTATATCACGAGGGTACTTCGCGAAATTTCCGTTTATTTTTTACTATAATCTTTCTACAATTTTTGCTCATTCCTGTACGACGTCGTTTATTCTGCTTTTTTTCCCCTTCAATCTGCCTCCTCAGTCCTCCCCGAAGAAAGAACCTTCACGGCTTCACGCTCTTCAAACCGCCAAGCTCTTCCTTGACCCCATCTCCCTCCGAACCTCCAAGCTTAACCCCAAAACGCTACCCCTCCAAGCCTAGTTGCTTCCATTCCCTTTCTGCTCCATCCAACGAGGTATCACCTTCTCCAAGTGCAAGCTTTCTGTTTTTGTTACACCTTCTCTAGTTCCTTAGGGTTTTGATAGGGTTTTAGGTTCCTTTTCTGTTTGCTTGTTGCTTTCTGCTATGCTTTGTCAATCCCCGCTTCACTATTTTCCGATTCGCATTCGTTTGTTTCTGAAGTGAATTGAATTCGCAATTTTTTGAATTGGTAGATGGTGTTGAGATTTCCAGACAATTAATTAGTCTACCGTGATGATGATATATTGATATCCCAGTTTTATGGTTATATCAGTAGAACATCATAGAAGCTCAAATCCAGCCCTTTGTTTCATTTTTCTTTGTCTTGTCAACATTATTTTACTGTGGCCATGTGATATTGAGCTCTTATGATGTTCTACCGATATTAGTTTTAGTTCCTTTATTTTTTCAATCCTTTTCATCTGGGCAAGTAAGGAGGAATTGGAAATTCTACAGCTGTTGGTTCTCGGAAAGACTGGAGAATGTAAACTGCTGTGTAACTGTTCATCTGCCAAAATGAAAAGAAATTATCTGGCTGGTGATTTAATATCGCCAGTGCATAATTTTTTTTTTGCCTTTTGGATATTTTGTTTAGGTGAGTATTGTTTTAGGTGAATTGCCTATTGTTTAGGGGATTTAGGTGAGTTGTGATTTTTGGTTGCGGTTTAAGTTCCTAAGTGTTTTTTTTTCTTCTGTAATCTCAGTTGTGTTATAATTTTGATTAGTGATTCAATTTGATGTAATCTTGACCAAGTAAGAACCATATTCTGATTCCTTTACTTCATTTTCAATATGATAATTTTTTTTTCCCAAAAGCATTCCAGCCCAGGTGTTCTATCTAATTTCCCAATGGGGGAACTCACATGGGTTGCTCATAAAAGCATTAGCCTACAAGAAGCTAAAGAGAGGGTCTATACCCGATGTTTCCGGTTGAAATTATCTCTCCTTATGATGTAATCATTGATTTCTAATCTTACAACCTGATCAGGTTGCGGGATTTCAGGGTTCCGGGTTCTCAGATATGCTACCACAAAGGATAAAGAGGGCTGTGGCAGATAACCCAAAGAAAGTTGCTAACTTGATTGACCTTGTCAACCTTCCTTCTACTCTTAGAGAGTTTGTGGGTCAGTCTCAGACTTCCCGTCTCGGCTGTTTCATGCGTGTTTGGTCCTATATCAAGACCAATAACCTCCAAGTAATTCATTCACCCTTTTTCTCCTATTTTACATTGTAAGTCTGTGACTTTGTTAGGCATCATGTTTGAGTTATTATGAAATACTCCCCTAATCTCAATTCATGTGAAAGAGATGGTTTTATGTTGTTTGAATGTTTACTCTGCTTCCTTGGCTTTTATATTTGTGATTAGCTTGATACTTGCATTCTATGGTAGACGGGCTAGTGTGAGTTGATATCTTGTTTGTTTATTTGGATTGTCAAATTTCTCCAAAAAGAAACTGAAAAATCAGGGCCTTAAGTTGATATCAGTCTTTTAATTTTTGTTGTGGTGTAAGGTCAGATTTTCTATTTTAGTAAACCTTCCAAGCATGAGGAAGGTGCATGAGGTGATGGCTCTTGGATCCGGTGGTTTAACTATAGGAAGGAAACATAAACTCTGATATAGGTGTCTATAGAATTCAGCATTCAACACAAAAAATGTTAATTATGTATAAAATGTATGGCTGCCTCGTGAGCTCTTATGAGAGGATGCATAAGGATTGTGAGAATCGCTGCATATCCTGTTTCATGCTTCATTTGCAAACTTGCCCGGCTACTAGTACCGGAAGTAAAAATGATTTCTTATTTGGTTAGGGTTTGTTTAGTGAGAAGTACTTCTACATTATCAGCTTTTTATTAGCACAAATAAGCTTATTAGAAACTCCTTTTAATCAATTAACACAATACACCATACTGTATTTTTTAGATGGGAAAATATTTACTTTGATTTCTTATGCAGGATGCAACCAACAAGAATATGGTTAATTGTGATGAAAAGTTGAAGAGCATCTTTCTGGGGAAGACTAGAGTTGATCTTGCTGAACTTCCTGCTTTGATAAAATTGCATTTTCCCAAGGAACCGAAATGACTTCTTTATATCCAGGTACACATTATCCACAACCCTGGAATTGCTTTTGATAAACTCTGCAATTCTTCCTACATCTAATCTTCTACTTGATCTTCACTTTTGAGTGGTCAAAAGTTAACCTTATCACTGAGCATCAGTTATCCAGATTTCATAGATTATCAAAATTATGAGATTGTAGTTGGTGGTAGAAATTAGAGCTATGATGCATTCACATTCTGCAACCATTAAAAGAAAATAACCAATCTTACATAGATAAGCCTGCAATGGGTTTTGATGCTCATCACAAAAATTTCATTATATGATTCATATCACATAATTGGCAACTATTCAGTTTGTTATTTCTTTTATGGAATTAAAAGAATCTCCACAATATCTATATCATTTGTCTGGATCACTGCTTGAAGATAGATAAAAATTGGTCACATAATTAGTCATCTTGAAGAATCCAATTACAAAACTCGATGTCCGATTTTTTAACCTGTATATTATATGTGAAAAGTGTGCAAATAAAACTTGGCTAATGTCACACCAACTTTCATATATAGTTAGAATATGGCTGCAATACATATTTTGGTTTGAGTAAGTTTTCCTTCAAGTTTCAAAATATTCTCTTTCATTTCATCACATCATTGGTAGATTTGCCACAGGCTTGTTCAAGCAGTAACTTCTGGTTTGATCCCTAAAAATTGGAAGACTACAACCATTCAAGAACTTCCAGTAGGCTTGCCATCATGTAATGCTCATCAACAAGGATATAACGGTGCAACTTCACTAGTTTCTTGCTCAATTTTCTGCTTGCTCTATGGCTGTACGGGGTTTTGACTTGGGGGTTTAGTTCTTAGGCGTGAAGCGTGATGTCTGAACTTATGGCTGCATAGTATGATATATGGTTTGAACAAGGAATGATTTTACCAGATATGCTATGAGACTCTCTCTTTCGGGTATTGAATGTTGATCTCTATTGACAACAGTTGACAAGGGACTGATTGACAATAGTTAACAGGTGGCTGGCAGAAGAAACGGTAAGTTTTCATTGCACACCGCCATGCTATTGAACATTGAGGAGTGAACTCCGGAGTAGAAACTATCACTGAAGTCGTAAAATGTGGCCTAGAGCTCAATCTTCACCATAGAGACATGTACTGAAAAGTTACAAGGAATGGGTTGGATCAATATTTTCCTGGCTGAGTTTGAAAGAACAAATAAGGGTAAATTGGGAATTAATGTTTTCCTCCATCCTTTTCTTTGGTTCACAATTCACTAACACTAAGGCCGTGTTTGGCAACGGGGTGGGAGTAGGTGGATGGGGATGGACTTTTGGGGGTGGAAGAGATGGTGATGGAATCTCGGGATGGAAGAGGTTGAGTTTTTAATCCAGTTTTATCCCGTTCGTGTTTGGTTTTGGTTAAATGTTTATGGGATGGATGACACTGACAAAGACAAATTTGCCCCCACTATTTGACCCGAAAAGACAATATTACCCCTAAAAAATACCCCTCCACTTCAAACCCCCATCTTCACAAATACCTTTCCCAGTTTGCCGGACGACAGAAGAGTGGGAGGAGGTAACACCTCGCCTGGGCGACCGTCACGCCGGAAGCAGCCACCAGCACCTCCGCCGTTCCCAAGCGCCACCGACTACCTTAGCAACGTCAGACTCCATGTAAGTCATGAATCCCTACTTTGCGATCTCGGCGCAGTTCTCATTGGTTTTCGATGTCCATTTGATTTTCCTCTAATCGGGGAAATCTGCAATATATGAAAACGGGTTTTTGATCCAATGCTTAGTAGAGGGTATTCGGATTTTGTTGAGAGCAGATTGGGGGTTCAATTTCGAAAAGGGGGATAATCCCTACGAGATTCTACATAACCCATGTTCGCTTAGGGTTAACTGATTTTGAATTTAGGGTTATTGAATTGGCGATGAAGTAGGCTAATTGAACAATTTAGACTTATCCCTACTCACGTTCTAACGAGCTGGGAACTCATTTTTGGTCCATTGAATTGCATCACTGGGTTGTACTGCTTCAGAGGAAACTCCGGTATTGTGTGACAGAATAACGAATTATTTCATTGATGGGTGTTTAGTTTCTGTCGTATTATTCATATTATTTGTTGCGTGTACTGATTGTCTCCTGCTGTCGACATATTTCCGAACACAAAACCGACCTATTCATTCGGTATGCTAGCGAATCTGGTTTCATTCTTGTTTGGGACCTGCCCATATGGAATCCTCTGGCAAAGCCAATGGAAAGGGCAAAGGGAAGGCAACGAAAGCAGCGTCTCGTTCTGAGGACAAGAACTACGTCCCCCTGCCTTCTACTGGTCGTTGGAATTGACAAAGAAGCTGATGCATTGTCTCCTCGCTTATCAGCAGGAATATGGAAAGGATCAATCCTTCAAATGGGGGCCCATCACCACCGCATTCGAGGCTGCCACGGGTAAGAGGTGCAACCAATTCACTCTGAAGAACCGAACTCGCGACATGAAGTCGATCTATACAGCCTGGGGTAAGTTGAAAAAAGGGGAGACTGGCCTCGGCTGGGATCAGGACGCTGGCACCGTAAGGGCACCTGACGAATGGTGGGACAAGAAAATCAAGGTATGATGTGCTCACCTTCCCTTTCCCTTACGTCAATGCAAGAGTGACTGCAATGAACCGAAACTCGTCATGTGACTTGAATTGCGCAGGAGGATAGCAAATTGGAGAGGTTCTGGAAGAAGGGGATCCCGCCGGAATTGGAAGAGCTGTTCGACCAGGTGTTCGGAGGCACCGTAGCCACCGGCGAGTATTGCGTCGCCCCCTCCATGGACCCGGAAGCTATGGCTGCGCAGGTACATAACGAGGCTGAGAAGGAGAGGCTTGATGACCTCTCGGACGAAGATGATCATGACGATGGTGCTGCACCCGACGCAGGGGTCACCCCTAACTTGTCACAATATCAAGGTGTTGAACAGGAATTCGACGAGCTTTTCACCACCCCTCGCCCTGAGTCAGGAACGCCCTCCATGACCAACGTTGTCCAGGGCATTGTGGAGGACGATGTCTCACCCTCTAGCCGGCCGGCTGGAGCTCCAAGCACCGGGGCGTCACAGTAGTCTCGGCCTAAGCGACGCCCAGGTTCCGAGACGACGTCTTCCCGTAAGGCCTCCAAGCGCAATGTTCGCATCTCGGAGGGCACCAGGCTGTTCGAGCACAGTGTCGGGGTCATTAAAGATAGCGCGCGTGACATCATTGACTTGATGAAAAAGGATAAGGAGAAGGATGAGGTATCGTCCAATGCCCCCCAAGACACAACGAAAGAAGTGTTGGATGTGGTGAGGTCGATGGTCGGGGAGGGCCTTTTTTACGAAGGAGACCCCCTATGGTGCTTCAGCTTAGCCATCATCAAGTCACCCGAGCGACGTGAGGTGTTCGTTCAGCTTGACAGCAACGTCGCCCGCCTCAAGTGGCTTCGGTGGTTGTATTCGACCAACGACGGGCAGCAGTTGAGCGCCATCCACCTAGACTAGCATCGGCGAGCCTTCCATTTTCCCCACGTACGAGAACATTGTCCACGTAGCCCCCTAAGTTCACAAATAAGGATACAGTTTGAGAATGTGTGTGAAAGACTTATGTATCTCTTTACTTCGTGTGTTTCTTTACTGTTGCTTTCAATTACCAGCTCCCGATAATGGTAGATACAGTTACATTCAATTGCCGCATGTGTCATGTGGCCTTGAAATCGTTTTCCCCACTTGTAATAAATATGTTTACAGTTATCCGTTATTTCGCCGTTCTTCATTGATGTCCAATGTGAAGCTGCTAATGTATCGTTGTTGTGATTCCTCAACGAACTCTCTGATTTGCCTCATGCAGGACGAAGCAAACGGTCGCCGAACGTCGTCGTCGACGTCGCCAAAGACAAGCGAAGTGCCGCTGGGTTCTTAGGCATCCTTGGCATATGGCTCACCATTGCCAACCATTACTTCAAAAGGGTGCACAAGGTACCACAGTTCCTTGGAGAGTACACTGGGGCACGATGGGTTGACCAGATCCTAACCCACCGGTCAAACGTCAGGAGCGTTAACGCATTCCGGA
The DNA here is from genome assembly GCA_037127255.1 of Persicaria tinctoria. Taxonomy (NCBI): domain Eukaryota; kingdom Viridiplantae; phylum Streptophyta; class Magnoliopsida; order Caryophyllales; family Polygonaceae; genus Persicaria; species Persicaria tinctoria. Next base: position 67,673,678 of record JBANSL010000013.1, read on the forward strand.
TGGAGAAGGCGGTCTTCACTCGACTATGTGGCATGCTGGAGCACCAGTACGGTCTTCGGGGGTCAATACAACTTTCTGTGATCGAGAAGGTTGCTATCTTTGTGAATACCATGGCCTGGGGGTCTAGTCAGCGAAATTCGTGTGAGCGGTTCCTCCGATCGACGTACACAATCTCAGAGACAATATCGGAGGTACTAGACGCCATATGCGGGGGCAAGTGTAACGGCTTCCGCGGCCTAGCAGGGGACCTGATCCGGCCTCGCGACTCTCATTTCCGAGCGATACCGGAGGAGATCAAGAAGGACAACCGGTACTGGCCATACTTCAAGGGCGCAATTGGCACAATTGACGGCACACATATTGAGGCGATCATGCCAAAAGATGACCAGGTCCGGTTCCGATGCAGGAAGGGGACAACAACCTACAACGTCATGGCGGTATGCGAGTTCGACCTCCGGTTCACATTCATATCCGCCGGCTGGGAGGGAAGCGCGCACGATGCCCGGGTGTTCGATCACGCATTGAAGACGTCGGCGCTGAGGTTCCCCCATCCACCGACGGGGAAGTACTATCTATGCGACAAGGGGTACGCTTTCCGAAATGGGTACATGATTCCTTACTCGACATCGAAGTACCACCACCCGAACTTCGTCGCATCCCAACCGAAAAACGAGAAAGAAGCCTTCAGCAAGTCACACTCTTCTCTCCGAGGAGCGATAGAGAGGTCATTCGGGGTGTTGAAGATGAAGTGGAGGATCCTCCGTCAGCTCCCAAGGTATCCCATTCGGAAGCAGATTTCGATCATTATTGCGTGCTTCGCCCTCCACAACTACGTGCGGGATTCATGCGAATTTTCCGACACGGACGATGAAGACGATCCAAGGTTCATGGAGCCTCCGATGGGTAGTGACATACCATCCGACGGGGACGGCGATGAAGACGCGTATGACGACGCGGGAGAGGATGTTGGACATGATGACGATGACCCCTTTTTCCCTTTCGACGATGCACCAGGGGGAAACGCAGAGATCAAGGCTCTTAGGGACGACATTGCTCAACAGATATGGAACGACCGTCGCATGGGCAGGTAAACGTTGGATGGTCGAAGCGGTATAGCGTGGCCTTTGGTATAAACACATATGTCATACCACTACTTGAATGCTTAGCCATATTTATGGGAGTGGTCATTTGTATAAACAACAACTATGTCATTAGGCTATGGTGTTATGGTAGTCTGCAAAACACTACTTAAACTTTTATGTTGATGGGAGTGGTCTTTTGTATGAAGACATGTTAACTGGTTTTTGTGTATCACGTGAGGCAAACAAAAGAATGAAAGTAATGCAACGTCCAATGTATATGTAGCCGAGGAATATGCATATATAACAAAGGGAAACAGTTTCGGTTACAACGGTTAGGATAAGGGTGCAACAACACTCGGCTTACAAAAAGAGGTAATCACTGCCGAGGTTGCGCAAACATTGTTCATGCATTACTTACGAGGCCCCTACATGCGCAAAATGGGGGCCGACATCCAAAGTTTCAGAAGAGGTTCACAATTACCAGATAGGGAATACAACAACTACAGGAATTCTGCACAAAAAGGGGTAACAACATGACTTTAGAAGCTAGATGAGCTACCGCCTGGTCACCAGAGGCACAATGATCGCCAGCATGCAGAGGATAATCCAGCCGAGGAGCCTGTTGAGGCGCGAGAGCCTCTCAGCCCGGAGCTGGTCAGATGCATGCTCCACCCAACGGCCACACATGAAGAAGCTGACCTCCGCGACCCTCTGCGTCAGGTGGTTGTTGCTCGCCTCAGAAACGACGAGCCTGTTAGTGAGGGACACTTCCCTGTCCCTGGTCTCCTGCAGCTGCGTGTTTGTTGCAGCCAGGGCTTGCTCCCTTAGCGCGTCCTGGGACAGAAGGCCCCGGACCCGGGCACGCAGCTCCTTCAGTTCGTCGGTGGTGTATGCCCACAATGCATTATCCTCCTTGACCTGCTCGGGGTCACGGGGATCAGAGTCTGCGTCTGAATCTTCCTCTTTGCGGCGACGACTAGAATGGCCCTGCTCGTATGACGTCCTCAGCCAGGGGTACTTGCGAGGGTCACCACTCGCATAGCTGCGATCACTGTCGGAGTCGGTATCGGAATCGGTGTACGGCCACATGGTTCCTACGTTCACATGGGAACCGTTTTGTGAGAGTGAGTATTGAAACCGGAATAGACAGAAAGCATCTGAAACATAAGACTCAATGGAAGAGGCAACAGCATAGTGGAAGTGACTGATGAAAAAAGGAAAGAAAGCAACAAGCATGGTAAACATACAGCTACACAGAAGACACAACCGTGCAAGAACACACAGTGCAACATAACTAAAAAGATGGCATAGCTGAATATATATCCAGTAAGACATACACATGGAAGAACAAACCCGGATGTAATGCAAGAAAACAACTACTAGTTCAATGGGAATGTAAAGCTGACATTTTTAAGAACACAAAACAAGGTTCAAGATAAAGAAGGTAGGGTAAGTAAGATAACATGAGAGATGATAAATCCCAGCAGAAACTGAAGTCAACCTCATGACACACACATAACAACAAGTGATGAACCAAAGCATGTAATCCATTGCAGAAACTCTAGTCAATCTCATGAAAGAGCTCTAACAACAAGTTATGAACCAAAGCATGTAATCCATATGAACCAAAGCATGTAATCGATGTAGACAAGTTTTATGTTTTCATTATAGTAAACTATAGGCAATGCTTGTTTGGTCAGCAAAGAGAGGCAGGTTTTCAGTGTTCTGTCTTTTATTTTTGGTAAGCAAAGAGAGGCAAGCCTCTAAAAAGTCCATTCAGTTTTTTTTCTGTCTTTATTTTGTGTTTTGTTTTATTTTATTATTATATCATGATGCATATTTTTGGTTAACTTTGTATATTTGATCATTGAGAACATTGACTGTAAGAAAGAGAATCCTGTATTGACTATCTTAGAATAGAGGATAGAGGTTTTCTGTTTTGAAGTGAACTCTGTACCAACTCATTCATATAGAAATTATGTATTCCAAAATGAACTTTCCCCTGATTTGCCATCTTCATGTTCAATTTGGAAATTAGCTAGGCCCTGTTTTGTCATTCTAAGTATTACCCCATATGATTCAAAGCTGCAAATTTGTTGTTTGTTATGAACTGCTCATCCAGGGGATAAGTTACCAGATTTTCTGCTTATGTCTCCCTAAGACTACTGTTTTTCCCATTTCTTCATTCTTAAATAAGCTAATTGATCTAAGAAATTTATGCATCCGTGTGGTCTTGCTAAGTTTTTATGAAGACACTTCTAGTTTGTTTGAAATATCAATGTGAGTGGTAATTGCCTGGTTTTGGAGGGACAAGGGAGCAACTGTGGTGCCTATGTTTTTCTCTGTATTAATTTTGTTGTTAGCTTTATGTTTTCATTATACTAAAATAGTTGTGATGAATTTTGTATCTTTTATCCTATACTCTGTAGCATTTTCAGTATCTTGGATTGAAGTTGACTCCATAACCTAACCAAGGTAGACAAGTATTATGTTTTCATTATACAAAACTATAGGCACTGCTTGTTTGGTAAGCAAAGAGAGGCAAGTTTTCAGTGTTCTGTCTTTTTTTTTGGTAAGCAAAGAGAAGCATCGAGCACTGTCAGTTGTAACTATGGGCAAGTACAAAAATGAAGCAACTAAGCATGTCAACCTTAACACATGGCCTATTTAGCATATCACCTGAGAACATTCATCACATACCAGCCAATATATCTTCCAGTTCAATTGCAACAAAGAGCTTCTACTTTTTCAGACAGAAGCACATAATGAATAAGAGTATTCAGTAACCATAACCAGCACATATCACAAGACTTATGTATCTCTTCAATACAGGGAATAAGGAGCACATTGAACCTCAGATCAGAACCCAATATCAGATATCATATACAATAAACATCCGACAATCAGACACATATTAGAAGATGATGAATATGTATAACAACAATGACTTTAGACAAAGATGTCATATATCTCATTATTCACAAAATTCATCAAACCAATTCGAAGCTTTCATTATTCACATACTGTCAGACAAATCGCATGCACTGACAAATCCTAGACATTTCACTTGTCGTTGCTATAGGGCGGGAAAACTCGAAGCTTTCAGTGTAAATGCCTAATACTGTAATCAAAAAGCCAAAATCATAGAAGTTCAATCGAATGGAAACCCGAAAATCACGACTTTGCACATAAACCCTTAAGATTTTTTAATGCAATTGGGGGAAAACTGGAAAACTCACGAAATTAGATTCGAAACACAACCATAAAATCACAATTGAGTTGAGAAGAACGGGATTACCTGGGTAATTGGAGATTTCGGCGAAGGAGAAGGGAATCGTCGGTCGGAATCGCTGGGTAATTGGAGATTTTCGGCGAAGGAGAAGAACGGGATTACCTTGTTGGCTTGCGAGGGAAGAGTCGGGAGTTGAGAGGTCGGGAATTTATGGAGGACAGAGGGAAGGGAAGGGCAGATTGGGGATGGAAACCCTTCGCATCCCGTCCACCTCCCTCCCATGAGGTGCTCCCGTCACCCCGTCTCAACCCCCCCCCCCCCCCCATCCCCTGATTGCCATCCCTCTCCACCCGTGGGATCTCCTTACCAAACATGCCAGCTCCGTTCCCGAGAACCCACCTCCATCCCGCCCATCCCCTTGCATCCCCTGCCAAACACGACCTAAGAGGAAGTTAGGATCACCCATTCATTAGCCAAATGTGTCACGACGGTTTAAACCCAATTCACTTTAGAACTGTTAGATATCATATGATTCACTTTATTGGGTCAAGTCATAAATTACACCATGTGGGGAACTAGGATTTTTGTTAGGGCTTCAATTATGAAAAATTAACCTTTGTAAAATTATTACTTTCCTTTTGTAAAATTATGAACAAATTGTCATTAAGTACTTTTCTACCTTTTTTACATACTCTTTCTTTACACAAACTTTAAGAAAATCAACAAATATATTATTGTACCTTAATTTATTACAATTTATTTTTATTTCATCGAACACTACAACTAATAATCTTGATTTTGGTTAATAGAGAGCGGCCCTTCGGAGTTCGAACCAGGGACCTTTGGGTACTACCCGCAAGTTCTCTCTGGTTGAACCATTCCGGAATGGTTCTACAACTAATAATCTACCAATTACAAAATGACATTTTCGTAAAATGAAGGTCAAAATATTTACAACATGTTTTCTTAAATAAAATTAATACTATAAAAAAAGATACGTTTTACCAAATAGATAGAGTATTATTTTTAGAAAATGGATCAAGCATTATCAATAAGAGGATGGATCGGATGAGAACACCTCTTAGGATGAGAACGTAGGAACAGATCCGAACCATTGATTTATGTGAAATGGATGGTGAAGATTTAACTTTAATTATATTTTTTTTTAAATCTAAAAGCAAGGGCCCACTGTTTAATTCCATCACTCTCGTTAATATGCCGTGTTCTACACACTGATCAAATCCCTCCCTTTTGAGTTTTAACGGTAGTAGACTAGTAGTTCAGTTTTTTTTGGTTGGTTCTGTAGAACTTCTTTTGATGGCAAAGCTTTTCAATTAAAACAATTACGTGGGTCTTATTATATGAAATTTTTTAACGTGATTTCTTCCTTTTTTTACCGATTATTTTACTTTTAAATCACAATCGGTTGTGGGATATTCAATAATATCACTTTTGTATGTACATATGAATATATAATATCATTTCTCGTTCCTATGAATATTCTGATTTTACTGAATAATGTACATGTTTATTGATTATTTTTAATATTTAAAAATCAATAAATATATAAATAATTGTCCTTTTACATATGAATAATCTCTCAAATTTAACTGAATAATCTCTCAAATTTAGCCGAATAACTGTTTTATTAAGTACGAGTAATTTTTCTAAATTAATCGAATAATGTAATTTCGATAAAATTATGTATAAGATAAAATTGGGTTACTGTATACGTACATAATTAACTCATAATCTCTCTACGAATAATAAATCGTCTTCTTGCTTACGAATAATCTCATAAACGATCGTCTTTTAACATATTCATAACTAATTAACTCATAAACAATCATCTTCTTACAGACGAATAATCTCTCTACTTCAACCGAATAATCTATCAAATTTAAATGAATAATCTTCTCTTTAAATACGAATCATCTTTCTACTTTAAACAAATAACTTAATTTCACAATAATAAATGTACAATTGTATTGATTATTATTTTAACCTCTCCAAAACTAATAAATGTGTAAACAGTCGTCATCTTACCTACGAATAATATTTACAATTTAACCGAATAATATATAAAATTTAATTGAATAGTATATCACATTAAATTGAATAATCTAATTAACCGAATAATATAATGGTAAATTACACAATTATATTGGTAACAAATAAAATAAAGGAAATAAAAACAAAAGTAAAAGAAAAAGTTTCATACCTGTACAAGTGTACAGTAAGTGAGGAGTGGTTATCATCCCGTATCCTTCGTCCAATTTACAAGAGTGAAGAGGGGCTGATTCAAATTTACCCGGTACAATTAATGCGCGTGAGATTACTTTTGTGGGTCCACCGATTTTATTTTTATTTTTTTTCAAAACAAAATCACAATCAATCTTAACCGTTGGTTTAGTTGGATTTTATGGTGTAGATCTGTTCCTAGGTTCCCACCATAAGGGGTGTTCTCGCATGAGCCACCCCCTATCAATAAAACTTTAAAAAAAAAATACTTTTATACTTTTTTTTTTAAAACAAGATAAGAAATTCAGTTTTCTAGACAAGCCCAGAGAAACCAAGAGACCGGATAAGCCGGTGGATGGACTAACCATCATGTACAACTGGAAGCAAATAACAGAAATGAAATTACAGAAGCAAATGACATAAATAAATAAAAAATAAGCTAGGAACGTACAAGTCATCCTACACTGCGAAACACAAGCCAAAAGAAGAACGAAACGATCAGTCAAAGAGACAATGCACACAGCGAACTCTGGGGACCAGCGGACACCTCAGATTATGGACTCGAAGAGCCTTCAGATGTCAATCGCACGTCCACGACGTCATCGAACATGACACATCAACCATCGCTCACAAGAAGTCTGCATCACAACAAGAACAACACAGTACACTAACCCGCAAATTCAACCACAAACCACACCATTGCTCAATCAAACCCCAAGCACTCATCTCAACCCTCAAGGACGATAATAAAATCATGAGCAGGCTACCACAAGGATAAGTCTTAATAGAGGCGATAAAAAACAAGACAAGGAAGACAAAAGAGCAGTAATGAACCAGAAAGCGAATGAATGAGCGGACTACAACAATCAAAAAGGCCGGTGGTGCAAGAGGATTCCCCGGAGCACCGGAGGGTGGGCACGTCAAGAGAAGTAAGTCGAGGCTAACAACAAAGGACGACACCAAGCCAAGGAACCCCAGCGGAGGTGGGCCAAGATGGCGGTGGATGCACCCCAAGCTCGGTGAGAGAGCAATCGAAGGGTGACGACAGCAGCTGTCTAAGTCGGGGGAGATGATGGTGAGGTGGCTGATGAGGCTTGGAAGCGGGAGGCCGGGCCGTGGAGGTGGTGGCTGGTGAGCCAGGTGGAGGCTATGGAGGCCGACACCGGTGGGAGGTTGCGGAGTCGGTGGCTAGGACGGCGGCCCGGCAAAGGTGGTTGTGACCTGGGGGAGAGCCGAGGGCGCAAGTCGGAACCAAGAGAACATGTGGCGGTGGTGGCCAACGAAGGGAGGTTATGAGCGGTGGTGGTAAGCCGAGAGCTATGGGGGATGTAGTCGAGGACGGACCCGGTGAGTGAAAGGGAGAAAGCCATTGAAGGCAAAGAGGAGGCGGCGGTGGAACCAATGGCAGGTGGCTGGTGGCCGATGGTTGGTGAGGACAGGTAGGAGGGGGGGGGGGCCAAGACGTACAAAGAACGTCTCAAAAGAGAGTGTCTTTAGGTCAGCATTAACACAAAATTATACTTTTATACTCTTTTTTTGGTAGCCTATTTTTATAAATTTTTTAGTATTATTTTTTTTATTACATAAGAATCCGCAAACTCAAAAGCCAATCAAGTCAAGTAAAAACCTATGGTGCTGCTTCAAGCCAGGTGCTTGACGTGCAAGGATTTTCTTCATCCTTGCACGCCAAGGCTAAGGCTATACCTACAAAAAATAAAGAGCACTTTTAATTGCTGTATTGCACAACAATTAAAGGTTATTTAAAAATAGGGGGTTTATATATACTTAAATATTTATTTGTTTATTTATATATATATATATCTGACTTGATAAAAATCCCGAAAGGGTAATGTTGAAATTTGGCTTTATAAGGAAATCCCGAAAGGGCTTGAACCAAATCCCGAAAGGGTTAGAATAAATCTCGTAAGGACTTGGTTAAATCTTGCGGCGTCTTTGCTCGAGCGGTGTGGGGCGCTACTTTCAGCGTTTCTAGGAGTTCTTCTGCTTGGTTGGGGGCGTGAAGTCTGGAGTCAGGACTGGCTGGGATTGAGGTGGTGCGTTATGGGCGACTCTGTATCCGGGAAGTTGTTTCCTTGGAGTTTCGTCTGTACTTCCCAAAGGAGATAGAGTCCTGCTGTATCGCTGGCCCGCGGTGCTACTATTTGGTGGTGCTTGACTTCGTCCTTCGTCGTCGTCCGTAACTGCTAGGAGTAGTTCCTCTTAGATCGTTTCTTGTAGTAGTGTTTTTTCTGCTTGTTTCTTAGCGTCATTTTTCTGTTATTTTGTATGCTTTGGCGGTTTCCGCCTGCCGATTCGTCGGCCTCTCGGGAATCAGGCTAACCTGAATTAATAAATAAAAAAAAAAAAAAAATTCAGGTAAAAACCAACCGAGATTTTTTTTTAATTTCATGCAATTTACCCATTCCTATACGACGTCGTTTACTCTGCTTTTTTTTTCCCCTGCAATCTGCCTCCTCGCACAAGAAAGAACCTTCACGGCTTCACGCCCTTCAAACCGCCGAGCTCTTCCTGACCTCCTCTCCCTCCGAACCTCCAACCCTACCTCCCAAACGCCCAACACCCCTTACCCCCTCACCCCTTTCTCTCTCGCTCTCTCTGTGAATCGGTGAAGATGTCAATGGCGAGGATCCTTGCTAGAGCTTCAAGGTCCGCTCTGGTGCGCTGCAAAAGCTGCTCCGTTGCTCCCTCTCCGGCGACTTCCTCTATGCCTCTCTTCGCCAACCGCTTCCATTCCCTTTCTGCTCCATCCAACGAGGTATCACTTTCTCCAATTGCAAGCTTTCTGTTTTTCTTACACCTTCTCTAGTTTCTTAGGGTTTTGCCAGGGTTTTAGGTTCCTTTCTGTTTGCTAATTGCTTTCAGCTCTGCTTGTCAATTCCCGCTTCATTATTTTCCGAATCGCGTTCATTTGTTTCTGAATTGAATCGAATTCTCTGTTTTTTTTTAATTGGTAGTTGGTGTGGAGATTTCCAGACAATGAATTAGTCTAGCATGATATGATGATATATTGATATTCCAATTTTAAGGTTATGGTATATCTGTATTGGAAAACATGAGTGAATGGTAAAGTTGTACACCTTTCATGTTCAAATCCAGCCCTTTGTTTCTTTTTTCTCTTGTCTTATCAACATTATTTAACTGCTGTCATGTGATATTGAGCTCCTATGATGTTCTTCCGATAATAGTTTTAGTTTGTCTTTTTTTCAATCCTTTTAATCTGGGCAAGTAAGGAGAAATTGGAAATTCTACGGCCGTGGTTCTCGGAAAAACCAGAGAATGTAAATTGCTAGTATGTAACTATTCATCTGCAAGAATGAAGAAAAATTATCTGAATGGTGATTTAATATGGTCAGTGGATTAAAAAAAAATCTTCAAGTTGCCTTTTTCTCTTCATGATCAGCAATTTTTTGTGCTTCTTAAAAGTGACTTTTAATTTGAGAGCAAAAAAAGGAGCCCTAGCATGTATCTTAACCTAGCTCCTTCTTGCTGTTGTTGACATAAAAGGTGATTCAGTTTGAGTTGTGAACCAATTATGATTGGGTTATGTCTGGTTGTCATTCCTAATTTATGTCTGGTTGCTTCTGATTGTTTGGGCAGGCTTCAGTTTTGCAACACCTTCTGTATAGTACTTCAACTTTTCAAAGGTTTGGAATGTCAACATCCGCTTCCACTGAAACCAATGAGAAAAAAGAACAGGGGAATAATGTTGAAGAGAAAGGGGGTAATGCAGAAGCTGCTTCTTCTGAACAAAAACAAGAGTCAGGTAATGGTTCAGATTGTTAATCTAATTTTGAACATGTTGAAAGATGGAGAGCAGCCACTGATCAAAGCAGTAAACTGCATTTTGTAACAGATAGTGAGGATGAATCCATTGACCTTTCCAAGGAGGATCTAGTGAAACTGGTGACTGAGAAGGAAGCACTCCTGGAGATAAAACAGAAAGAGATTGCTGCTATACAAGATAAGGTTTTGCGTGGCTATGCAGAAATGGAGAATGTCATGGAACGGGCAAGACGTGAAGCAGAGAATTCAAAGAAGTTTGCTATTCAGGTTGTGAATAAGTTTATATTTTTTAAATCAAATGCTAGGAGGCATATCTTGAAGCTTTATATGCTGATGCTATTCCTGGTTTGCATTGCAGAATTTTGCAAAGGGTTTATTGGATGTTGCAGATAATCTAGGCAGAGCTTCTTCAATTGTGAAGGAGAACTTCACAAAAATTGACGTTTCTAAGGATGCAGCTGGAGCTGTGCCACTTTTGAAGACCCTTCTTGAAGGGGTGGAAATGACTGAGAAGCAACTTCTTGAGGTAAGGCAAAGGCAATAGGTCCATGAATTGCTTTAGCTGCTTTCTGATGGATTGACTACATCTTTTTTTCGTCTATAATTTTGTGGTTGAAGCTATGTAGTTTAGCTGATTTTGGACAATCATGAACTGTTCATAAAAACCTTTTGATTCATGGAAACTGTTGAACAGTCTTTTGTATCCTTTATATTTATTGATTCTTGTTTTCTATGTACATAATTTGCATAAATGTGTAATTATAGTTAAACCTGTTTTAGTTAATATCTACAAATTTCCATTCATGATTATGCCCCTAGATGATGAGGCTTGTCTTGTATCATGTGTGTTTTGTCATGTGGAAGTTCAATGAACATTTTTTTAAGGCTGACCTCTCTGTGTTTCTGTTTGTCTGAAGGTTTTCAGGAAGTTTGGTGTAGAGAAATATGACCCGACAAATGAGCAGTTCGATCCAAACAGGCACAATGCTGTATTTCAAGTACCTGATAATTCCAAGCCTACAGGAACCATTGCAGTTGTTCTGAAGGTATTGTTTGTGAGTGGATTTATTTTGTTAATTTGCTGGTGGGATTATGATAGTCTGCTTATTGATATTCAACTGTGGTAATGAAGACATTACTTGGTGGGCAAACTGTTGAACGAGTGGATAAGCATGAATGATGATTTAATTTGCTGGTTCACTGGAGGAAATGAATGAAACAAAAACTCTTTTACAGTTTGAAACAAGTTATCTATGCTTTTCAGTTATCACTTGTGACTATAAATGTTCACTTTCTTAGGATCAAGTTAGAAAGCATTTCCGATATCATGAAATGCTGGGCAACTGCCAACTATCTAATTCCATCTGGAGCAGATCGGTCTTGATGATAAAACTTGTTTGGATATTTGATCCCTATTCGTGGATAATTTACGATTTATCAGCTAGTACCTAGTAGTAATAAATTAATAGGACTCCAACCATGTGTTTCCTTGACTGTAAATACTAGTTATCAGTTATTACTTTTAGATTTCCATTTTCAAATTACACCTATCATAAAGTTGGGAGTAGATTGCTTTTGTTCCAGAGCTTTTACTCTGCAAGGCAAAACTTAGTTCCATCCATTGCTATGCTGTTTTATGGAATCAACCCTCAAGGGAACTTTATTGACGAGTAGGCTCATTGCCGAGTCATTTTTTTATTATGCTGGAAATTTTATTTTGCCCCGACAGAGAGATATATGTAGATGCTGGGCCTGCATAGGCCACCAATCTAAGTGATATAACCTAACCCCGGAATTCTTTGTGCAGGCTGGATACACGCTGCATGATAGAGTTATCCGACCAGCGGAAGTTGGGGTCACTCAGGCAAATGAAGGTGGTGAGGCCAACGAGGAGTCTTAAGGTTGTAAAATATGGCCTTGACTCAACCCCCTTACATGATAGTCGACAAAATTTTGCTTGCCATTTGTGAAAGATGAATCTGAAGTGTGCTTTCTTCCATGATTATTCTAGATTTAGAAAAATATTGAAAGCCGCTGAAGATGCCACTTTAAGACTTGGTTGTCTGTTGTTTCCTTGCTTTTTTGTTCATGTATCCATTAATTACAGATTTGCTACATAAAAAGCAGCAGCAGTTGCAGCTTCGTGTTAAATTCGTTATAAGCTATTCAAGAGGATCTTGAGTTTTTTTTTATATATCATCCTTCAGGCCTCTGCATTTGGGGGATTTTGGTGTAGGTTGAAAGTTCAGTTTCTATGCTGTGAACTTCCTATTTATTCGAGTAACCCTGGGGTATTAGGTAACTTGGCTGCAACACTTCTCTTTGAACGTTTGGCTGGTCGAAGTAGGATTCAAAGGTTTTGTACTTCATATCGCTGTTTAAAATTGAGGTCATACTGATGTAGTTGTGGCTCAGCAAGTCGCTTAAGCATTGTCATCAAACTGCACGCAAACTTCCTAAAACGAAGCTACCGTGAGTTGCATATTCCAGTCTTGATGAAGTTACCAGATGCATTCAGCCCCTTTGTCCACTACTCTCCTGGATCTGGATCCCATTCATCTCCGAGTGCCCCCATGGTTGTCCGTTGGTCGGATCAGGGCGCCTTGTGTAAACTGTATTTGGTCGGTCAAGTTCAAATAAACACATTGTCCTGCGATGTGTTGGTTTTAGTGACCTGGGAAAATTACATCATCCGACACATTGGGTCAAGTTTAAATGGAGGTGTCACCTGAAACTTTGGATCGAGTTCAAATTGGGTGACACATTTGATCATATTCAATTTAAGGCATTGTCGGGTGATTGGTTGGGTTGAGTGACAAGGGGAAAACCACTCACCCCACGCATTGCTGTCATTCATTGCCCATTGAATCCATTTCGGATCAAGACATATCAGGTACCAATCACATCACACTGTGATCAATTGCAGTATCACTAAACAATACGAATCGCTACGAGGACCTGCCCACAGGGTGCACAATTCAGGATACGTTTAGCACTCGCTAGACACCTTTCTACAACTCAGGAGGCTTATTGTTTATGGCAAGGAAGGACAGACTAACTCATACATACATGTGCTGATGATATACATACACCTGATGACAAACTGGTTACAATGTGCAAAGCATGGGATCTAATGATCTATTGCTAGCTGCACGGTTTTCGCTTAATCACAGAGCATAGCAGCTCATTAGAGAAATTCAACTTCTACATCATACAGCCACAGCCACAACCACTACTTAAAACCTTCACAAAATAACATAATTACAAAGGCAAAGTATGCCATTAGGACAACAAAAGCACTCCCAAAATGCACAGCTAAATCATCAACCTGGTTGACGCATAAGATCTGTTCTACCATCAGTTCGTTCGAGTGGTTCTCATTGATTTGACCATCCTGGATCAGGGCTGTCTTCTTGGGATTCCAATGGTATTTCCAAGTTCAACTGGGTTTTGAAGTAACGCGGAGTTGAGAAGCCCTCTATTTGCATCTGCATACAGCAAGACCAAGTTTGGAGACAGGTTACTTGTAAATATTTTCAGATTCCACGACAAATCTCGTATAGAAAATAATCAAAATATCACAAAACGGTTATCTGCATAGTTTCTCGCCTTCCCTATATATTATCTTTTCTTCGGGAAATGGTGGTTATGTTGTCACAATTTGGTCCTCATTAGTTACATACTTACATCCAAAAAACAAATGGAAATAGTCATCTATGATCCATCATGCCGTGACCAATCTGTTCCCTCAGCCTATCCGGGGAAAAGAACATGGAAGACAAAGGATAAAGAGCTCGGTGACGGCATATTTCCATCCTAAAATGGAATGATAAAACAACTCTTTTAAGACTGCCCAAAATTCTTCAGTCACCACAAATTGAAGGGTGGTTTATTTATCCTTTTAAGGCGGTGTTTGGTTGGGGGTACACAATCATACCTACTCTCTTTTTTTCCTTTTGCATTTATCTTTCTTGAATTTTGAGCATGATTTCCAAAAACTACCCCAGTATATCATACTAGCATTTCATCTTTGATTCCTAAATCTAAACAAACAAACATAATAATTTATCATGTTTCGAACCATTCTGATATCTGATTGTCCAACTGAGAAAAGGATCATAAACTCCTATTGTCAATCCTGAATACCTTCCAAGTCACACCAAGTCAAGCAACAAGAAACAAACAAGCATGTAATGAAGCATGGCCACCAGAAGCAACACCAAGTCGGCAACAGAAAACATGGTTCTGAATTTTTCATCTGACTAGCTATCAGAGAACTACCCTGGTATGTCATATTTCCTATAAACAAACAAACAGAATCATTTATCAAGTTTCAAACCCATATTCAAAATTTAACAAACCTAACACCGTCCTGACATCTGACCGTCAAACCAAGAGAAAAGGATCTTACACTCATATTCCAAATCCTATATACCTTCCAAAACATGTATTGAAAAGACTGAAAATCAATCAGAATTAACATCGAGCAACAACAAACAAACAAGTACGTAATGAAGTATGACCACCAGAAGCAACACCAATTCAGCAACATAAGACATGATTCCGAATTTTCATCCGACTAACTATCAGAAAATTCCCAACAGATGGCGGTAAATCGTCAATTGTCAGCTTATCAAACAGGCTTAAAACAACAAGAGAAAATCAAAGCACAGCTTTTTCACCTGATGTCCAGCTTCCATCGGACCCTGATTAATATTGAGTAGCCCATCAAAGGAGTCATCATCAGACATTTCCCCTTTCTCTGTCGCCTCTTTCCCTCCTGATTTAGCCCTGTATTGGACCATTTTCACATCCTCCCTTTTCTTTGCTTCCAATACAGCAATCTACATAACATATGAATTATTATTAAACATGTACTAAATTTCATCAGTAACTGAAATAACACGAAATTTGCATATTAGTAAGCCAGACTGAGATTTTTGGCAAAGAATTACATAAATAAATAAAGATAAGCAATTGACTGTTCCTCAAGTCTCAATAAGCAACAACCGTCCAAGTCCAAACCTTTGATTATCTCAATGAAAAGTGTAAAAAGAATCTCCTCCTGAAAACAAGCACTTCAATTTTGCTAAAAACCCTAGAAAGATAAAAACTGAGAGGTAGCCAGATAGATGAACTCGGAGGAGGCTCACCGGAGTATACCGGAACTTGCGCCGAGGCGGAGTACGCGGCCGCTCCACCAGGTCATCGGCGGAGGCGGGAGGCTCGGTAAGCGGGGTCCACTTGCAGAGGAGGACACCGGGGCCGCTCTTGACGAGGTCGGTGGGGCCCGAGGGGGGGTTGCTCCTCTGGTGGCGAGTGATGGAAGGCCGCGATCGCTGGAGGGAGGTCACGTGCACCCACTTCTTCTCCCACCGCCTGACGGGGCCAGTGAAGTTCGCCGGAGACGAAGACGGAGGTTGCTGACCGTACCTTGAAG
Organism: Persicaria tinctoria; assembly: GCA_037127255.1. Classification (NCBI taxonomy): domain Eukaryota; kingdom Viridiplantae; phylum Streptophyta; class Magnoliopsida; order Caryophyllales; family Polygonaceae; genus Persicaria; species Persicaria tinctoria. The sequence continues at coordinate 67,689,477 of JBANSL010000013.1, forward strand.
TTCTGCCGAGCCGAGAACCCGCGCCCTCCATTTGTTTTTTCCTCCTTCACTGACTGAATCAAGTGTCGCTGTTTTTCGGTGTGGGGTTTTATTCGTTATATATCAAGCGGGATAATCGTCCCCAAACGACGTCGGATTGTTCTTTTTGTTAGGCTGTGTTTGGCTGGAGCATGGAGGTGTGAAGTGTATTTCTTCTACAATAAAGTTTATTTTATTTGAATTTTAATAATTTTATGAAAATTTTATTTTATTTTTTTATTTACAGACGGTATCATTTTTTTTTACAGTGGACAAACAATAGGAGGGCTTCACACGGAGAAATCTCAATTAAAAAGGAGAGTATACATATTACAAATGATCGTATGCGTGATAATGTAATTAGTTACCTTATTTGCTTCCCTATAACAATGGTTGAACTCTGTGTGATCAAAAGAGGTCTTGACTCTTGAGTATGTCTATCTTCTCAATGCGAAGCGTAATTTCCCATTTGAAGTTAACTCTATCTTTGATTGCCTTCATTATTTCCAAGTTGTCTCTTTCGACAATAACGTTGCGTAATCCTCTGACTATTGCTAGTTGCCTAGTTCTATTCCTACACAGATGGTCGTGGTCTCGATTTTGGAGACCGTACCTTGACAATTCTCTTGTTGAAAGATATCTATAACTTGATCCTTAGAGTCCATGATCGATGACTCCTCCCATATGGCATAAACCAGCGGCATTGACCGAGTCATCAACGTTAATTTTGTAGATAGCTCTGTTAGGTTTGATCCATTTCGCTTTTTTTTTGGTGACCTCTTTGCCTTTGTCTATTCGGTTCCATGTTTTACTATTGTTAATTATTCTTTGGAAAAGGTTATTTATAGGTTCTAATTTCTTGTTTTCAAATATAACATTATTCCTGATTTCCCATATAGTCAGATGAAGCAAAGTTCCTCAAAATGGTCATTATTTTTCTCAATGATTTGTAGACGTTCTATGCTTAACCGTCTTCCTCTATGGTTTAATAGCACTTTGCCCATATACTATTCATAGCGAGTCATACTGTCTTTGTAACTCTGCAATTCATGAAGAGATGTTGAATATCTTCATCCTCAGATTCACAGAGACAACACTCTTAGGGGACTCTATTAATGTATTTATTTAGTCTAGCTTTTACAAGTAGTCCATCAATTGTCAATCTATTAATATTACTAATTCTGCTAGCATTTTGCTGACGTGTCACGCCCACAATTAAAGTTGAATTTTTTATTCAAATGAGATTTTCTTATTGGTCAAAATTATTATGGAAACTTTAAAATATTTGTTTCCTAATTTAAATATGATTTGAATCCATTCCCTTTTTTTTATTTTCGGTTATATTGCCGTAAATATTGAGACATGTTTCCATTTTTTTTTTCCGGATTGCAATATATCTATCTATCTATTAATATTACTAATTCTGCTAGCATTTTGCTGACGTGTCACGCCCACAATTAAAGTTGAATTTTTTATTCAAATGAGATTTTCTTATTGGTCAAAATTATTATGGAAACTTTAAAATATTTGTTTCCTAATTTAAATATGATTTGAATCCATTCCCTGTTTTTTATTTTCAGTTATATTGCCGTAAATATTGAGACATGTTTCCATTTTTTTTTCCCGATTGCAATATATCTATTACTAATTCTGCTAGCATTTTGCTGACGTGTCACGCCCACAATTAAAGTTGAATCTATCTATCTATTAATATTACTAATTCTGCTAGCATTTTGCTGACGTGTCATGCCCACAATTAAAGTTGAATTTTTTATTCAAATGAGATTTTCTTATTGGTCAAAATTATTATGGAAACTTTAAAATATTTGTTTCCTAATTTAAATATGATTTGAATTCATTCCCTTTTTTTTATTTTCGGTTATATTGCCGTAAATATTGAGACATGTTTTCATTTTTTTTTCCCGATTGTAATATATCTATTAATATTACTAATTCTGCTAGCATTTTGCTGACGTATCACGCCCACAATTAAAGTTGAATCTATCTATCTATATATATTACTAATTCTGCTAGCATTTTGTTGACGTGTCATGCCCACAATTAAAGTTGAATTTTTTATTCAAATGAGATTTTCTTATTGGTCAAAATTATTATGGAAACTTTTAAATATTTGTTTCATAATTTAAATATGATTTGAATCCATTCCTTTTTTTTTATTTTCGGTTATATTGCCGTAAATATTGAGACATGTTTCCATTTTTTTCCCGATTGCAATATATCTATTACTAATTCTGCTAGCATTTTGCTGACATGTCACGCTCACAATTAAAGTTGAATCTATCTATCTATCTATCTATCTATTAATATTATTAATTCTGCTAGCATTTTGCTGACGTGTCACGCCCATAATTAAAGTTGAATTTTTTATTCAAATGAGATTTTCTTATTGGTAAAGATTATTATGGAAACTTTAAAATATTTGTTTCCTAATTTAAATATGATTTGAATCAGTTCCCTTTTTTTTTATTTTCGGTTATATTGCCGTAAATATTGAGACATGTTTTCATTTTTTTTTCTCGATTGCAATATATCTATTACTAATTCTGCTAGCATTTTGCTGACGTGTCACGCCCACAATTAAAGTTGAATCTATCTATCTATTAATATTACTAATTCTGCTAGCATTTTGCCGACGTGTCATGCCCACAATTAAAGTTGAATTTTTTATTCAAATGAGATTTTCTTATTGGTCAAAATTATTATGGAAACTTTAAAATATTTGTTTCCTAATTTAAATATGATTTGAATCCATTCCTTTTTTTTTATTTTCGATTATATTGCCGTAAATATTGGGACATGTTTCCATTTTTTTCCCCGATTGCAATATATCTATTACTAATTCTGTTGGCATTTTGCTGACATGTCACGCCCACAATTAAAGTTGAATCTATCTATCTATCTATCTATATATCTTCTATATATATTACTAATTCTGCTAGCATTTTGCTGACGTGTCATGCCCACAATTAAAGTTGAATTTTTTATTCAAATGAGATTTTCTTATTGGTCAAAATTATTATGGAAACTTTAAAATATTTGTTTCCTAATTTAAATATGATTTGAATCCATTCCCTTTTTTTTATTTTCGGTTATATTGCCGTAAATATTGAGACATGTTTTCATTTTTTTTTCCCGATTGCAATATATCTATTAATATTACTAATTCTGCTAGCATTTTACTGACGTGTCACGCCCACAATTAAAGTTGAATTTTTTATTCAAATGAGATTTTCTTATTGGTCAAAATTATTATGGAAACTTTAAAATATTTGTTTCATAATTTAAATATGATTTGAATCCATTCCTTTTTTTTTATTTTCGGTTATATTGCCGTAAATATTGAGACATGTTTCCATTTTTTTTCCCGATTGCAATATATCTATTACTAATTCTGCTAGTATTTTGCTGACATGTCACGCTCACAATTAAAGTTGAATCTATCTATCTATCTATCTATTAATATTACTAATTCTGCTAGCATTTTGCTGACGTGTCACACCCATAATTAAAGTTGAATTTTTTATTCAAATGAGATTTTCTTATTGGTAAAAATTATTACGGAAACTTTAAAATATTTGTTTCCTAATTTAAATATGATTTGAATCAATTCTTTTTTTTTTATTTTCGGTTATATTGCCGTAAATATTGAGACATGTTTCTATTTTTTTTTCCCGATTGCAATATATCTATTACTATTTCTGCTAGCATTTTGCTGACGTGTCACGCCCACGATTAAAGTTGAATCTATCTATTAATATTACTAATTCTGCTAGCATTTTGCTGACGTGTCACGCCCACAATTAAAGTTGAATTTTTTATTCAAATGAGATTTTCTTATTGGTCAATATTATTATGGAAACTTTAAAATATTTGTTTCCTAATTTAAATATGATTTGAATCCATTCCTTTATTTTTATTTTCGATTATATTGCCGTAAATATTGGGACATGTTTCCATTTTTTTCCCCGATTGCAATATATCTATTACTAATTCTGTTGGCATTTTGCCGACGGTCACGCCCACAATTAAAGTTGGATTTTTATTCAAATGAGATTTTCTTATTGGTCAATATTATTATGGAAACTTTAAAATATTTGTTTTCTATTTTAAATATGATTTGAATCCATTCCTTTTTTTTTTTCGGTTATATTGCCGTAAATATTGAGACATTTTTCCTTTTTTTTTTTCCGATTGCAATATTCTCATAATTCGTCTACATACATTGAACTTAAATTTGAATCTTGGTATATTTTATTTTTGGAAATTTATACTCTACATAGACCCATATCCAATTGTCAATTATAAAATGCTACGGAGCATAAATTAACTTTCACATATGTTCATATTTTCTCACCAACCATGCAAGTGTTTCATTTTCAAATAAATTAATCAAAGATGTACTCGGATTGACTGCATTCATTATCTTAACGGATTGAATTCATTTAAATATTTGTTTATTATATCACATTTATCCCAATCATGTTAAAATTTTCTACGCTCTATTCGTTTAGCTAAATATGTTGTTTAATATTCATTCACGCTTTGTTAGGATGGTAAAAATTATATAAAATATTATTTTTTCAAAATTTTTATAAATTAATTTCGATAATAGGTAATCTATTAATAATACTAATTCTACTATCATTTTGCTGATGTGTCATGCTTACAATTAAACTTGAATTTTTTATTCAAATGGTATTTTCTTATTGGTCAATATTATTGCTGAAATTTTAAAATATATGTTTCCTATTTTAAACATATTTGTTTCCTATTTTCATATTAAAATATTATTTAATTTGATATGTTGTATGTCAATTTGTGATCTATTTTAATCGTCTACATTCATTGAACATTCGTCAAGTCTTGGCTGATTTTATTCTTGGATATTGAAATTGTTGATTTATCATATTTAACCGATTGCAATATTCCCCACAATGTCTACATACAACGAACATGTAATAATCAATTTGTAAATATTCGATTTCAAAAATTAATTATAAAAATCAATTAGAGTAAAAAAAAGTGTTTTTTTTTATTAAATTATTTTAGACATCTTAAATGACTATCGAAAAATAAATAATATTTTAAGACTCACAAGCATTACTAATGCTTATTTTGCATCTTGGATGAGGCTTCTTAGATCACTTTTCTACCTTTAAGGATTTTTTTTTTTATTATCTTACCTTTATTTTCACTATTTATTTCTCTCTCTTTCTAACCATCTTTCTCATGAAAATAATGAATAAGTTATGTACATCTACATAGCTTCAAAATTATTCACACAATCATGTGCTTATGATTTTTTAATATTCGTACGGGAGTTTATATTTTACTTTTTAGATCCATGCTAATGATAATAATTATATATTTATTTCAAATTATATTAGGTGGTGTGTTTGAGTATTATTACTACTTTACCTTATTAAATCATTTTCAAAATTTGTATCGTATCTTTTTTCAACTAATTTATAAATTATAAAAAAATACTTTATACATATTTTTGTTGTAAACACGTATATATATTAATATAGTATTATATAGATATATAAAATGATGTTCAAATTAAAATGGATCAAGCTCCCGTGCCTTCAAGGCACGATATTACACTAGTTTCCATACTAAATTCTTAATTATGGGTGAGACCTGTAATTTCAAAATCCAACTATGATCTATATCGTGTGATTAATATATAATGTACTGTATAGTTAATAGTAAATTTATTGAATTAATCTCAGTAGTTAAAAAATGTAGTATGAAATGATATTGTGTAAATAATATTAGATAATTTAGTTACCATTATTAAATGATACTTGTGCAAATAATATCTTGCAAAAATAATAATGAATTTTTTTTTTTTAATATTCGACCAAAATGTTAACAAATTAGACAGAAGGCATTGGCGAAAAATGAAAACCTCAGGGTATTTGATGACAAAATAAAAACTTTAGAGGCATTTGGTAAAATATGTTAAATTTTCGTTCACCACTCGAATTAGCCTTAACACCCAAAATTCCGTAGTTTTATTCAATTTTTTCAAGGTAAATGACTAAAATGCCCCCCATTTAGTAACCCCACCTCTCCCCTTTCTCAACCTCTCCCAGTCTCCCTCTCCGTTATATGTAGCAAACGTTCCCCAGACGCTCCACACACACCCATCTGTGCAGCCAGCGTTTTGGCAAGGGGAACAACGATCGAATCCGGCGACATCAGCGGGTCGTCTGCAAGTCGGCGGGTCGTCTTCGGAAAGTCGGCGTCCACTTGAACCCTGGTGGCGGCGTAGAAATGTAAAGATTCTTGACACCCCTCTTCTAGGCATTCAATTGAAATTTCGGGTGTATGGGTTTAGGATGTCATATAAAGACAATTGGGAGTTGGATTGGTGTGTAAGGCCACGAATTTGTTGTAGTCATTGAGTTATTGTTGTCCGAAATTCCCCTCGAGGCCGATTCCGACTTGCCCCAAATTAGGTCATATTTTGCAACTCGTGTGAATGACTGATTATTGTTGTTAATGGTTGAGTATTTTGGAAATTACATTACTAATTCCATGAGTTGCTGTTGCCGATTCTGATTTTTCTTCCCATTCTCACGATGTTCTTGCTAATTTTGCAAATTGGGGTTTTGCCAATATGGATGTCGATATGGGGAAGGAGATAGGGAAGGTGATACCTGTGTTCAGTGCGAAGAAGGTGCGACAGCAAGCTTGAATTGCACCCGTAAATCCCCGGCTGCCAGGATGGAGACTTCCAGATTCATCCCCTCCATTCCCTATCTCCACCCTCTCCATCTTGAACCAAACACTAGACTCGTTACCGGAGACAATTTTTCAAACCCTCTCCATCCCTTCCACCCAGTAACAAACATGGCCTAAGGCCCTAAATCCCTAATTCATCGTTTGTCCACTCAAGTTGTCAAAATCTACGGGATCCTGGTTCAATTTCGTGTTTCACTTTGTGAGATTTTTGAATGTGCTCTTGTAAAGGCCACTGATTTTTGGTTAATTGCTAACTTATCACTTCAGATTTCAAGTCTGCCTTTCAATCGGAAGTGATCAAGAGTAGCCATGAATGCTCCTGACCGTTATGAGAGATTCGTCGTCCCGGAGGGCACCAAGAAGTAAGGCCTCCATTCATCCCCCTCCCAAAAATGTTTATTTTCCCTCTCTTCTTTTTTGAAATTTTATTTTCTGATTTTGCCTTTGGCGTTTTGAATTTGCGTAGGGTATCTTATGAGAGAGACACAAAGATAATCAACGCCGCTACCTTTACAGTCGAGAGAGAAGACCATACCATTGGCAACATCCTCCGCATGTTCGTCTTTGCTTTTGCTTTCAGCTTCAGTCAACATTTTTTGCTCTTTGCTGTATCTGTTGAATCTTTGAAGTTTTAATTTTTGTATTGTTTTGATCTTTTCAGGCAGTTGCACAGGGATCCAAATGTTCTATTTGCTGGATACAAGCTTCCCCACCCTCTCAAGTACCAGATCCTTGTCCGGGTTAGTTGGCTTCTTCTTTGGGTTTCCTTGCGAATTTTTTATCTCATGAGTTCATAGTCGTGAAATCTACGAGACATTGTTTACCTTGTACAAAGTTACAAACTGCTGGGCTGAAAGTTTGTGGTGATTCATTTGATCATATACGATAATCAAACTGTGAAATTAGGTGGCAGTGGGCATTGAAATTGAGTCATTGAGAAGGTTTCCATGTTCTCTATCTTTCTTCTACATTATTTATGTGCGACACCTCCATTGGGGAGGTAGTTTCTCAGTGGCCTCAAGGTATAAGATGAGAATACTAGGCTAAAGGGTTGTAAAGATTCATTTGACCATATAGGAATGACTCGAAATAAACTCAACTTCTGATTATAGACCAAAAATTTACCCACTTGTTGACTTACACGAGTTATGGTTATGACTAGGCTTCAATAATCAATGTAAGCAAATGAAATATTGAGTGGACATGATTTCGATTCACAAATTTGTGCACACGTCAACAAACTAGCTAAAAAATCCAACTAGATAATAAGCTCATATTGTTTTCGGTCTAAATGGATATATTTTGGATCATTTTTAGCAATTTAAAAGGTGGAATTATTTTTGGTCTGTAAGCAATAGTTGAAATTCTTTTGAGTTATATTTCCGATCATATATGATAATCAAACAGTGAAATTGGGTGGTAGACTAGTGGGTACTAATTAAGAGGTTTTTCATGTTATCTGTCAGTCGCTCAGTCTAAGGTTAGACCTAAGAGACTAAATAAGGCAACTGGTTGTCAACTGTCTTTCTTCTACATTGTTTATGTGTGAAGCCTCCATTAAGGAAGTATTTTCTGGGTGGCCCCAAAGCATAAGATGAAACATCATTTTCTCATAAAAAACAGCAAAAGAAACCATAGAAACGTTATTGGGCTATTTGCACTAGCTGCATTCTTGTTTAGCACTTGTAACTATACAAATTCTGCAATACCAATCAACTTTCTCATGTCATGTGAGTTGTGTCTCTCAGTCTCATCTTTTCCAACTGCTCTAATCACGCTTTCCTCATCTTTAATTGGAGCGGCCAATGAAAACATGACCTCATCTAATGACAGCAAATCAAGATGATTTACCCTCCAATTCTTGGCACTGCTTTCACGTCTATCATCCTCTAGTACTTTGATGAATGTCTTTCGGGCATCTTTCTCCGCCTGAGGACCCTTTCCTTTATGCCCTCCCAAATGAGAAATCCAACTGTGGTTTTCATGGGGAGTTTATAGAATGCCATTTTGACCTGATATTTGGTTGGCACAGATTCACACCTCAAGCCAGTCCTCACCAACTCAGGCTTACAATCAAGCAATTAATGATCTGGATAAAGAGCTGGACTGTCTGAAAAGTGCATTTGAGGTAAACATCTACATCTCTGAATCTTTTTGTTTTGTTCCCATCTTATGTTGGTCAGTGAATTATTACCCATTCAAATAGTGTCCGTCTTCAACTGTAGTTGAGTTTTATCCTTGATGTGAACGGAGTTTTATCCTTGATGTGAAAGGATAAAACATTTCATACACTTGGGTGTTTTCTTTTAAAAATGATCATGTTCTTAGCCACTTGAGGCATTGTAATTTACTTACCACACATTATGGTCAAATCGCTTTGGAATGAGAAATCATCGGCTGCTAACTCATTGCAATCTTCAATGCACAGGCGGAAGTGGCAAGGCAGTCAAGTGAGTACTAACAGCACAAGCCCTTCTTGGTTTGACTCCTTGTAGGAAGGAGGACAAGCACCGGGTTATCTGAACCCGGACATGTTAGAAACTGCACATCAACTAGGCTTGCTTTTGCCAGAGTAATAGGATGTCTCTCACTATTATGCACTTGTTCTTCTGATGACTGAATTTGCCATAATAACACCTACTTGTCTGCTTTATGGCCCTTAGCTTTCTATCATCTGAATCTGTAGTAGTCAAACTTAGTTTGGTTAAACGTTGTCTCTGGAAAACCTTTTTATTAGTTTGCCTGTCTGAACACTATGGTTTTGGGAACTCAGGGCTGATTGAATGTTCTGTTTATCAGTTTACTTCCAAGAAAGCTATGCTTTTGAGATCTTAGGCCAGATTGTTAAAGTGTGACCATTGGTTGTTTTCCCACACTAACCTTGTACCTTCGCCTTGTGCCCGAGGGATAAGCCTCTAGGCTTACAAGTCTTACTCACCTAGGATTAGACATGAGCAAGGGTCAAGGGTCGACCCGGACCCGACGAGTTTTGACCCGGCGGGAACCCGAAGAGTCGACGACCCGGCGGGTTAGGGTCAACAAGGGTTAGGGTCGAGGCGGGTCAAGGGTTAGGGTTAGGGTCATGCTGATTTTGACCCGTGGACCCGGCGGGTCATCTATTTTTTTTTTCCAAAAATAGAGGTGAAGAGGAAGAGAAATTCAACATTATAGAATGACGGAGTCATCTAGAGAGATCCAATTTCCTACTATGCAGACAATTGCTCGTCAAATATTCGCCGCTCCTTGCTCAACTCTAGCGGTGGAGCAACGTTTTAGCCAATGTGGTCAAATTTAAGTGAGAAGAGAGCAAGACTCTTGCCCGAGACTTTGGAAGGTCAAGTTTGCCTAAATGATTGGAAGAGGGTGGATATGTGAATTCAAAATAATGACCACTTAATCGAGTCAGACTCAGATGAAGAACTCGACGATGACACAATGGTCAGGAGTTCAGATGCAAAGCAACGAGATCGAAGAGTCTTAGCATGGGATAAGGTAAGTCGGGATCAAAATGAATATAAAGAACTACGTGATCTTTCATTCCTCTTCCCGAGAGATACGTACACAACTAGAAAACCGGTCCATACCCTTCTTCCTTTTTATTTTTATTTTTTTTAACCTCAAAAACTTAAAAAAAAAATGACATGTCATGACCCGACGGGTCAAAGGGTCGACCCTTGACCCGGCGGGTCACCACAACACGTTGACCCGTGGCTTGGAAGGGTCAGGGTTAGGGTCAGAGATATCCCGACCCTTGACCCGGCAGGTCCGACCCGTGCTCATGTCTACCTAGGATGTGTGGGCGAACAACCTATTATGGGCGGGTGCATATATGGGACACCTTGTTAAATCTTTAGCTAGACTCCTTACTACCTCCATGTAGTCATGTGGCTTACAAGCACATTGACAACCTTTAATGATATCAGCAAGAGAAAAGTTTTGATCTGCTTGTTAGTTAACTAACATGTTTTTATGATGCAAGTACATTGAATTATATAAATAGGCATATAATAATAATGAATTGATCATCTGGTTACATGATCAAGGTAAGAAATTCTTCATGAGCACCTTCTGCACAAGCCCACAAGCAACCCCATTGCTAGGTATGCCCTTAACACGCTCAACTCCCTCAGCAAACACTACCCCCATCCCCATGTGCAGGTGAGGTTCAATGTGGCAGTGGAAGGCCCAGACACCGGGGTTATCCGCAACGAATCGAAGTGCCGTCCACCCGTACGGGAAGATCACGGCTGTGTTCCGCAGAGGCGGGTTCTTCAAGTTCAAAGTCCCCAGGTCCTCCTCCTTGAACTTGTCTTCCCCGTAGCCCAACACCCAGAAATCGTGTCCGTGCAAATGCCAAGGGTGTATCTCGCAGGTGTTTGCACTCAATGCATTCGCGTTCTGGAGTATCAAGTCCACCGTTGTATTCAGCCCGAAGACATAGACGCCGTTGCCTGTGGTGGCATTCGGATTGGCGGGTGGCTGTCGGATATCGTATGATGCTGGGAAGTTTTCCGGAGGTGGTGTGGCATCAAAGGCGTTCTTGAGCCTAAACTTCATGGACCCGAGGTATGGGGTGGGAGGGAGGGCAAGAGAGATGTTGTTGATGGACCATTTGATGAAACCATTGATCTTGTTTTGGGTGTTGAGGAGTACGACACGTCGGTGAGCGGATAAGGGCGGTTTAGGGGAGCCGGAGAGGGCGAGGATGCTTTTGGTGAAGGCCTTGCTGTGGGTGTAGTTGTTCCACAGAGGGGTAGTTGGGGGTGGGAGGGCAGGGAGCTTGGAGGCGGATGTTGGGTGGTAGTTGAGGACAGTGAGTGCTGGTGGGGTGTGAGGTTGGCGGCCCCTGACGCCAAGAGAGACCCAGTAGTTGGCGGTAGCCGGTTGGTCGGTGGTGAGGAGGACGGAGTAGCTCTCGCCGGAGTAGATGTCGAGGTCCTCCACCGTGAAGGGCTGGACGTAGTTGCCGTCTGCTTCCACTACTACCATCTTGTGGCCCTGCATCAGTTCAAGTCGGGTCACAATTACAATTAGCCAATTTAGCCCTTCCAAACCAATGAAATGTGTCTAAAAATTCAATCTCCCTTGACAAATTTGGAATTTTAAAAGTTCAACATGGAGCTTTTTTTTATACAAGTACAAATTCGAGATTAAGCAACAAACTTGATTCTCGAGAAGCCGACAAATCAACAGACAAACTAACCGTCGTGATACATTACAATAGTAAATCAAACAGAAAAAAAAAGGGTGAAACAAAAAAAGACCATTGAGTCGAGGACGAAAACGAAGAACAAAGCTAAGCACCACCAAATAGCACCGCTGGTCAGTGGTACATCAAGTTATCTTTTAGGGTGCAATTTAAAGTTATTTGACTCATGATTAAAATCTAACGACTAATTTTCCTAAATTTACCTAACCAAATTAATTGATCTAATTGCAATGTTTATAAATCTCTCTCTCGCTCTCTCTCTCTGATAATTTTTTTTTGACAATTTTTCTATCTTCAATCCAATTCTGTATATAATACCCAATTTTTTTATTATCAAAAAAGTATCTATTGTATAAGATATGAAAACTTAAAGTAAAAATAATAAGTTATCTATAATTTATATAATAAAATATCAAATTGTTTGTGTCTATAAAAATTAAATAACCAATTATCATTATGCAATCTCATGACATAATTTTTTTTCCAAAGAAGTTATTTGGGCTTAATATATTAATATATTGTGAGATTTATTTAGATTTAACTTATTTTATACTAATTTCTTTTAATTCTATGTTAATTACGTAACAGTTTAGAAGTATTGAAAGAAATTAATTAACTAATTGAACGTGTATTAATATCAAATTTATTTAAGTTAAAAAAAAGTGCACACGGTGCAGATACTGAACTAGTTTCTATTTATTCAAAGCTCTCGGGTTTAATTATAGCGTAAAGGTATGAAGTTACATTCTGGTTAGTAAATGGGATATGAAGTTATTTGAACATGTTCAATCTTCAAATGTTCATAATTTTTTGTTCAAATATTATATTTATACTTATATTATATCAAATCGAAATTATCAACAAGATACTCATATATACTAAAATTTATTTTTGGTGGGATCCTTGACCAGAAGGACAAATGTTGTGGCTGGTCTACGAGTATGCTATTCACACAACGAGTTTTTGCCAAATGCATGGTGAGTGGATGCCGACAGGAGTAGTCGGCAAAAGGGGATGGAATTAGTTGTGGTGTGGGCAAAGGGAGGGGGTTGATTTTGCAAACACCAACATGAGGAGTCGACAACGGCAACGAAGGTAGTTGTGCTGTTGTGGACTGCGTAATATAGGAAGGAAGGCTGATTTTTGCCTACACCTACAGGAGGTATCAGTGTCTACTGAAGTCCGTTGGGACTCGGGATCGGGGGTCGTGTGTGCACGTGCGCCCATGCGCTAATAGTCAAGCACATAAGCTGAGAGGAGTTCCATTCTAAAACAAATTGGCAATAGCAGGAGTAACCCACTAGTTTATATACTAAGAATTCTTTGTTCATATTATCAATGTGGGACACTTTTGGTCTCTTCACATTAGTTCATTCTCTCAACATCGTCGACACCGTACGAATAACGATAAATTCGTCGTGCACATAACAACACCCTTATTATTATTATTATTATTATTATTATTATTATATGATAATTTTGCTTTTGTACACAGACTTTTGTGACATGTATTATAAATTTATATATCTTAGGACAGACGTTGTAGGTATACATGTTTGAAAGAATGTCATCCCCAAATTAATAATGAAAATGGTAGGTGGCTAGGACCATCACCCACCAAATTAAAAGGAATTGCCCCAAATCTTGCATCTTAAGTTACATAACTTCGCATCAGTGGTCGAATTTGTCCGGCCCTTTACATATATTATAACTATAATTAATAATAGTTTACATGAGGATAATGATGTGCACTAATCACAATGATTTCACATCAATTTTAGTCCTTCCCCTTCAGGTCAAATAGGTAGAAATTATCTGATAAATTATTTGTGTTAAATATATAATCCTTCTTAATAAAAATATAGCATTTTAATATTCATGCATACTTTGTATTTAAGTTACTTTTATTCGATTATAATCTATCTAGCTATAATTGATTTAATTACTGTATTAATTATGTTAACATATTCTTATGTTATAAATGGCATATTCACTTAATTGGTAAGGGAGGCGGAGCCGGGGCAAGGTCCCTCGAGCCCCTAACTTGTTGAGATTTCTTTTATTCATGTGTAATTATTTTAAAACGATATGTTGTATTAAAAGACTAAAAAGATATTGTATATTAAGGGTGTTGATAGATACACCGCAAATCTAAAGGTAAAAAATGCACGTCCTTAACGACGTGCAATCCTTCTGACTAATTAGCGTTTTAAAAAAATTAATTAACCCTTTTTAACCATGACGTGCATGATTTGGGGTGTATATAGCGAACACGTATATTAATATATCTAATTTGCTTAATAGGAAAGCATTTAAAATTTGAGGTCATGTGGGAGTATGCAGTATCTGAGATAAATTATGTGAGTCAAGGCTTCACTGGTTTGGTCATGTGCAGAGGAGAGAGCCGAGCGCGCCAGTTTGTATGTGTGACAGTTTAGAGATCGATAGAGTACGACGGAGCAACAGAGCCGGATCTTCTAGTAAGCAAACCCAGCTCCTGCTGGGTGGAATTTTTTTTTTCCAACGCATAATTATTTTTTTGCTAGGGTAGTTTTATTTTAGTTATAGAGTCACTTGCAAATTAAGAAGTCCCCTATTTATAATGTTTATTTGTAATGAGATTATTTATTATTAAACATATTTTGTAACTCTTCTAACTATCAAAATTTGAATCTCTTTTATATTTTAGGTGAAAAACTCTATAAGAATCGTATTTTGGTTTGGAAAAAATTCGTCTCTTCGCAATGAATAGTTTTCCGCTTACCTAACTTTTAAACATTAGATCCGCCACTGCGGAGCAGAGAGAGACCGAAGAAGAGTTGAAGGGAGGTGATTAGACAAGATTATGCCCTTCTTAACCTTAACGAGAGCATGGTTATGGATAGAACGCATTGGAGGAGATTCATCCATGTCGGAGAGGGTTAGACTGGTCCTCAGAAGAGTGGCAGAGACCATATCCCCCGTTCGCACACCATGTCATCATCTTCTTTAGTTTCGTTTGTTACATTTTTCCTTTTGTTTTTCTATGAGTTTATATTTGTTGGTGTATGGGCCACTAGAAAACAGTCGCTTGATGACGCCGGGGAAAGAGTGTGTACAATTTGACCCCTCAAACCCTGCTCCGACGAAAGAAATTGAGAATTTTGTTGGATCGAAGCCTTTATTTTTTTCAATATCAGGATTTTATTTAAAAAAATCATCATTTTAGAAATAAAAGCTTATTCAAATCTTAATTTTAGAATTATTTTTCAAATTTTATTAAAAATTACTCCTAACATAATGGGGAAAATATTCCTAAGAGTATTTGGAGTCTCCCTAGGGACATTCTACCTCCACCACTTATGATAATGGTCACTTCTATATAGGTTCCTATTTTTAAAAATGAGTAAAAGAGCTAGCTTGATAACAACTAAAAAAAACCCGAAAGTAGAAAATTTGAGAAAGTAGATAAAATATACATGTTTGGTTGTATTTTTTGTGATAGAAAAATTAAGGAAGTTGAATTCTCAAAAATTTAAATTCATCCATTTTAAAAAAATTTAACTTATATGCTTTCCCTAGGTAAGTTGCAATTCCACATTTTATAATTAGAAATTTCCAATTCTTTTATTTTAGTTCCTAACCTTTAAAATTCAACCAAACATATTTTTTCAATTCTCGAGAAATATAATTTGTGAAAATTCAATTCTTGGAAAATAACTTCACGGAAATTATTCTTTCCGTGTTAAACCAACTATTCCTAAGATTTTTTTTAAAAAATATTAATGGTTTCTATCATGTAAAGTGAAATTAGAGGTTAATTATATTTGCTAGCTAGTCAATTTTTAATAAATAAGACTAGCACTATGTGTGTATGAAATAATTTAGAATAGAAAAAATAAAAACAAAGGTGGATGCATAAATGGGTGAAACATGGCATGCGTGATGAGCATGTTTAAAAGTCAACCGATGGATGAGCTACCAACTATACACTATTTGGACCCGAATAAAAACATGTGAAAACTAGGGTTGGCATGGTACGATAACCACCAAAAAATGGTGATTATCACGTACCAACCACAAACTGGTGGTACATAAATTTTCATACCACGTACCAACTACAAGTCGTGGTTACCGCATATGTGGTAACCACGGCTTGTGGTTACCATCGGTACATTACCATGGTTACTAAGCTGTAATTCTGTTTGTATTTTTTTGAAACCCCTTGGCTACCTTCCGGTATTTATTAAAGTTATCAAACGAAAAAATATGGTTATAAAAAATAATATGATTACCACTTATTAAAACTTCAAATAAATCAAGTTCACAACCTAAAGTACAAACCAATTCAAACCAACCAAGTTTAAAGTCTTAAAACAAATCAAGTTCAATTGTTCAAACATTCAAAATGTTCCTGCAAGTTCAAACAAAACAAGTTCAAAGTCTTCAAACATTCAAAATGTTCTTATTGTTTCTAATAGAAAATGTAGAAAGGACCAATTTATGTCAAAATCAAAACACAAAATATAAATTAAAAACTTAAAACTTAAAGGTAATAACAACAAAACATTAAATAAAAAAATTAATATATATACTTGGTAATCATGGTAACCATGGTATTCAGATTTCATTACCGTTACCGTACCATCTTCACGTGGTTACCACCATGTTGGTTACCACAAGTGTGGTTACCAACATAGTCGGTTTGTGGTTAGTATGGTATTTTCCGTACCATTTGCCAGCCCTAGTGAAAACCATCATTAAAACGACACCCCATTTGCTCATCATTCATCGATGCGATGTTTTCCATTAGGGAGAAAGTGCACTCACTCACTCACATACAACCTTCCTTTTTTTGCATGTAAAGGCTTTTTGTATTATGAGTTTCATTACTTGCATTTTGCAGAGTATGGTCCTAAAACACCCACGTTCACAACTACACCATATATTTAATTAATCCCCATGTTAATTATTCTCTCTCTCTGTGTCTTTAATTATCTAAATTATTTTAGTTCTATTCAGCACACTTTTAATAATAGGAAAAATGAAATTATTGCAAAAAATAATTTTAAAAATCAATATTTGATATGATTTTTACCTAAAATGTGTTAACAAGTCAAAATTAATTATTTCAGATCGGATGGAGTATTTGTTTAGAAAAAGAGGTTGATCATTGTAGGTATTTTATTCTTTACTTTAAGGAAATGCCTTTGTGATTATTAGTGGTTTATTAACTGTAGTTTATGATAAAGCAAAAAACAAAAAAGTGTAGTAATTAAATGCGAGTATAATTAATAGCTTATTTGTTGATTAATTTCCTTAAAATTATACAATATGCTAAAATGACATATTTTGACGAACAGATGAAGTAAGTATCATTTAAAATCAAATGAATTGAGATATGATTATATCTTCTCCATTTGGCAAAAACATGTTATTTACTATATATTTTCATGGTTTTTGAATGTTAAAAACTATATAAAATATCATTTTTTTTTAAAAAAAAAAATTCAAAATATGAATTAAAAAGGTTGTTGTTTTATATGTGGTTTGTACAATGGTTTAAGAGATGTACGTGTATGTTATATGTATAACATAGAAATTAATGAATTAAAATGTGAATGCATAGAAAGATGAGTAAGTGATATATGTAGAGCAATGTTAATATATGCATATATAGGAAGATAACCTGAATAGCCAAGTTGAGAGAGGCAAGGGAAGTGGTGCTGGCGAGGCGGAGGCGGTACACTTTGTTAGGGAGCACCCTCATTATTTGTGGGGCGCACTGCTCCGTCCCTCTCAACTTGCACAGCGTCGTCGATGAATTGCCTATCCCCGCCGCTAGCGAGCAGTTGTACTGCCCTCTCCCGTTGATCAACAGGCTCTGCATTCATTCATTTCTGGTTTCATACTCATTCATCACTTATAATGCACAACATTGTATTATAATATATATGCATTATAATTAAGTTATAAAATATGGCTACCCTTAATTTAGGCATGTACATACTCTAACTTCAATTTTTAAATACATATGTTGCATGTACGTAGTTGAGGGAGTGCTGTTAAACATTTTGCTACAAAATATCGCAACGAATTTTCGAGCAAAACAAACCAGTGAAAGCTACGGATCAAAAATCCCGCTTAATTTGTCGACATATAACGACATCCATTCTCCATATATATATAGTAGTATTGCTTTGTGGTTGAAGTGGTTTGGACTATTAATTAGTCTTATCATGATTCTCCACTCTCCAGATTATAGATTAGGTCAACTAATTCAATTCATTTATCCACCGGTAAAAAAATATATGCACATACATAATGTTCAAAATTATTTTTTAATATTAAGGGAGGAGTACTAATCAGTCCTAAAAATATGGATGATAATTAACCTAGCTAATATATAGGTGTAAAGTGTTGACTAGCTACTTGATTAGGTGATTAAGTAGTCAAAATAGTTAGTTACATGTTAAATTGTTACTGTATGAATGATTACCGTTACCGTTGTCTAAATACATACAGCAGAAACATTGTAATTGATTCAATTCAAAATAATAATTTCAACAGTAGCATTTTTAAAGACTGTCTTAATGACAGGTTGGATCTAGCTTTTAGAGACCGGCCAATTAATTTAAGAGGAATAAATAAAATAAGAGAGAGAGAGAGAGAGAGACCTGGGGTTCGCCGATCCAGCGGAAGGGGTTGGAAGAAAGGCCAACTTCTTGATCGAGGGCGGACTGGTGCCACCAGTCGCTGAGCAACAGGTTGAACTCGGCGTCGTAGTGGAAGGGGTCCTCCTCTCCCTCCGCCACGTCCACTATGAGAGACCCGTAAAGCCCAGCTGATCTCTGCATCCCGTAGTGCCCATGGTAAAAGTATGTTCCCGCCTGCACACCGCCATATATGCTTAATGGAGCAAATAGTAAGGATTATAGTATTATATTTCAAAAGGCCAGGCAAGTCTAACTAAGATTAACGGCTACTTAGTCCGACTTCAATTTTTGTTTATACCGTTCTAGCTACTACTTACTGTTAGTCTGTTACACATTACATTATTATACTAAACAATTATTATAATCGATCCGAGTATTTCCCAGGCTGTCCATTAATGTAGACGACCGAATAGAGATGGAGATCGAGAGGACACCTCCATCTTTAAATGGGTTATATGCTGCCCAATCAATTAAGTTGTAGCTAGTGTAGAATCTCATTTAGCTAGCTAGGGCAATGGCGGAAAATATCTATATCCACATGGATTTTTAAAAATATTCTTTTTTTTTTATTAAACATGTAATATATCTACTTTTATTAGGTTAGTTTTACTAAAATATATATGCACGGATGCACGGATGGATTGTAACTACGTACATAATATTTTAATAATTTAATTTTGTCTAAAAAATAATATAGATATAAATAAACTAACAATTATTAAATAATTAATTTTGATATAAATAATTCTTTTCACCAAAAAATAATATAGATATGTACTTAAGAAATACTACATATTTATCTATTAATATTTTGGTTAAGTATGACTATAAAATATTTTTTATTTATATTTTTATTACTTAACTAAAAAATATATAGATAGGCACTTATATAACTTTTTTTTAACAAGGAAATCCACATTTGGTGACATATTATATGACTTTCTATAAATTATGATAACATATTTTTTTTCTTTCTAATCAACCACAACGTTTATTATATAGGACGTTCTAAACATTGCTAACGACGAGGTAGAGTTAGGTAAGAGTGTTAGACTATTAACATATACTACCTCCGATCCAAAATATAAGTCGTTTGACTTTTTAACACGTATTTTAATGAGTTAAAAACTATATAATATATTAACTTTTTTATTTTTATTTTTTTATAATTTAATACTTATTACCAACAAATATTAAGTTGTAAAAAAATAATTTAAAAAAAGTTGATATTTTATATAGTTTTTAGCTTCTTAAAATACGTGTTGAAAAGTCAAACGACATATATTTTGGATCGGAGGGAGTATAGATTTAGTAGGCCCCACTTTCGCCTCTCAGCTAAATATATATATATAGATATATATATATATATATATATATTGTATAACCTTTTTAATGCTATTGCTATGTATATAACTAAAAATCAAACTATAAAGTGAAGTTACAGATCACAAGGATAACAAACAAAGGAAGTTACAGATCAACCATACAATGAAAATGCAGATGGAATGCCTAATTCTTTATACCATAAATCATGATACGATTTGTTACCAAAAGGACAAAAAAATATTACATGTATATAGACGCTCCTAGGCCTGCTACATTAATTATGTTGTTATATATTGATAGATTACATAGGTCTTAATATTGTATAGTGGGCTAAAAGCCCATTAAGGCCCAATACCTTTGTAACCTATATATATATGTTATATCAATGAATGGAAACCCTGAGGAGGACTTTACATCAATTCTACAATTCTACATGGTATCACAGCCTTTTCTTCCTCACGGAACCCTAGTTTGATCCTCCCGCCCCACCTCCTCTTCCCGTCGCCGGCGTCGTCTCCTCGTCGCCTCTCTCTCTCTTTCCCCTCCTCACCGGCCTCCCGTTTACATCAAAAAAAAAAAAAAAAAAAAATCTCTTACCATGGCTCTCTACGATCACCAACATCACGCATTCTCTGGATACTCTAGATATCCTACCCCTCGACATGTCGGTCCTCAGGCCTCTCTGACATCGCCTGACCCAGGCTATGTTCCGCCAGCTCTGCATCACGCCTTCTCCTCTACGCAGCCGACATCTTCAGACTCTTCTTGGTACATGGACACTGGTGCCACCTCCCACATGACGAACTCCTCAGGTAACCTCTCATCTATTTCTTTTAAGGGCCCTGCCCACTCTATTATCGTCGGAAATGGTGGTCGTCTTGCTACTTCGGGAATTGGCCACACCAAATTACAGACCCCAAACCACCCACTACACCTCAACAATGTCCTGATTGCCCCAAAGATTGTCAAAAACCTTATCTCTGTGCGTCGGTTCACTACTGACAACAACGTTTCCCTTACGTTTGATCCCTTTGGTTTCTCTGTGAACGATCTTACTACGGGGGTTACTCGCATGAGATGTAACAGCACCGGGGAGCTCTACCCTGTCACACCACCTCCTGCGTCCAGTCAGTCGTGTCCGGTCGCCCTCTCGGCATCATCGTCCAGCCTGTGGCATGCACGCCTGGGCCATCCCAGCGCTGCCGTTCTAGATGTCCTCCGTTCCCAGAACCTTGTCACCTGTACTAAAGACCCACACTCTGGTTTATGCTCTTCCTGCCAACTAGGCAAACATGCCAGACTGCCGTTCCAACGGTCTTTGACCTCTACCCTTGCTCCCTTTGATATCATTCACAGCGACATTTGGACCTCTCCCGTGCCTAGCAAGGAGGGTCACAAGTACTACCTCTTGTTTCTTGATGATTACACTCATTACTTATGGGTCTTCCCGTTGCATTTCAAGTCCCAAGTGTTTCCTGTCTTTGCCAGATTCCATACCTACATCAAAACACAGTTTCACATGTCCATCAAATGTTTCCAATGTGACAATGGTCGTGAATTTGATAACAAAGACTTTCACTCCTTCTTTGCCGCAAATGGGATCTCCTATCGCTTGTCTTGCCCCTATACTTCTCAGCAGAATGGCAAGGCAGAAAGAATCATCAGAACCATTACCAACATGATGCGTTCTCTCCTCTTCCACGCATCTATTCCCCTTCCCTATTGGCCCCACGCCTTATCCACCACATGTTATCTCCTAAACATTCTCCCTTCCACTACCCTACACCATCGCTCGCCAGCTCAGACACTTTATTACGCCGAGCCTAGGTATGATCACCTTCGCACCTTCGGGTGCTTGTGTTTCCCAAACCAGTCCTCCACAGCCCCGCACAAGCTTCACCCGCGCTCCACTCCATGTGTCTTCCTAGGCTATCCGTCTGATCATCGCGGTTACATTTGCCTCGATATCAAAACCCACAAGATCATTCTCTCACGTCATGTCACCTTTGATGAGTCGCGATTTCCCTTTGCGTCTCCCACACCCCCTGTGTCTCCGTCAGAGTCTGAGTCACCATTCCCTCACTTCCTTATTCCCCAGAGCTCTCCCGGTGCTCCTGCGTCTCCCCCTCCCCCACCCCCACCACCCCCCACCACCAGACCACACACCCGCAGCGTCTCCGGTGTCTTCCGACCCCGTCAGATCGTATCCATGACTACCACCCATCGCCCCACCATACAACCTCATGGCCTAGCAAAGCAGACCCCCCGCCAAACACCAATGCCGCGGGCGCCGCACACTGCTGCGCCCGCAGCCTATCAATTGCCCATGCCCCCAGCATCGCATAACCTACTGGCGGCGCCCGCCGCAACATATGTTGCGCCCGCCGCAACACATGCTGCACCCGCCGCAACACATGCTGCGCCCGTCGCATCCCTCCCCGTCTCGCATCACTCACTTGCGGCGCCCGCCGCAGGGTATGCTGCGCCCGCCGCATCCCACACCGCCTCTGCACCCCTTACCCGCAGCTCTGCTGCGCCCGCCGCCTCCTCCCCATGCTTAGCCCCTCTTGCTCCCATCCGTCCCGACACCCAATCACCCTCTGCCTCCACCCAGACCTCCCTCTCCCCCATTCCCACCTCCCACAAAACAGCCCTCCAAGACCCGAATTGGCAGGCGGCTATGCTCGACGAATACAGGGCCCTTACGAAGAATGGTACTTGGGTTCTTGTTCCTCGCCCTCCTGAGGCGAACGTCATTCGTTGTATGTGGCTCTTTCGTCACAAGTTCCGATCTGATGGGACTTTGGAGCGCTATAAGGCCCGTCTTGTGGTGAACGGTAGATCTCAGCAGGCAGGTATTGATTGTGATGAGACGTTCAGCCCTGTGGTCAAGCCTGCCACTATCCGAGTGGTCCTGAGTCTAGCTCTGTCGCGCAACTGGGCCATCCATCAATTAGATGTCAAGAACGCATTTCTTCATGGCCATCTGAATGAGACGGTCTACATGTTTCAGCCGCTGGGGTTTGCTGATGCTGACCGTCCGAAGCATGTCTGTCTCCTCAAGCGCTCTCTGTATGGTCTGAAACAGGCTCCGCGGGCTTGGTTCCAGCGTTTTGCCTCTCATCTGCTCCGTTTGGGTTTCACTGGCAGCCGTTCCGATTCGTCTCTGTTTATCTATCGCCGAGGCTCAGACTTGGCATTCCTGTTGCTATATGTCGACGACATCATTCTCACCGCCTCTTCTGATGCTCTTCGGACGTCTATTATTTCGCAGTTGAGTGCGGAATTCTCCATGTCTGATCTGGGTCAGTTGTCTTACTTTTTGGGAGTTGCTGTTCAGCGTCATGCGTCAGGTCTGTTTCTCTCACAGAGTAAGTATGCTGCAGAGATTGTTGCTCGGGCTAAGATGGTCAACTGTAATCCAGTCGCCACCCCTGTCGATACATCCAACAAGCTCAGTGCTCATTCTGGTCCTTTGGTTGATGACCCGACATTGTATAGGAGCCTCGCTGGTGCTCTTCAGTATCTCACTTTCACCAGGCCTGACATTAGTTACGCCGTTCAGCAGGTCTGCTTGTTCATGCATGCACCTAGGGAACCTCACTTTCAGGCTTTGAAGCGGATCATTCGGTACATCAGCGGCACTCTTGAGCTCGGCACCACGATCACTCCTTCCTCTAAGCTCGATCTTGTTGCTTACACTGATGCGGATTGGGGTGGTTGTCCTGACACACGTCGCTCCACGTCTGGGTACTGCGTCTTCCTCAACGACACCCTTGTGTCATGGTCAGCCAAGCGTCAGTCCGTCGTATCTCGCTCCAGCGCTGAGGCCGAATACAGGGGTGTTGCCAACGTTGTGTCCGAGTGCTCTTGGCTCCGAAACCTCCTCCTTGAGCTCCGTTGTCCCCTTCAGAAGGCCACTCTGGTCTATACGGACAACGTCTCCGCCGTCTACCTGGCTAGCAACCCAGTCCAGCATCAACGCACGAAGCACATTGAGCTTGATCTCCACTTTGTAAGGGACAAGGTTGTCATTGGACATGTCCGCGTTCTCCATGTCCCGTCCTCTTATCAGTACGCTGATATATTCACCAAGGGTTTACCTCGACAGTTATTCATTGATTTTCGTTCCAGTCTCACTGTAAGGACCCCTCCCGTTTCGACTGCGGGGGTTTGATAGATTACATAGGTCTTAATATTGTATAGTGGGCTAAAAGCCCATTAAGGCCCAATACCTTTGTAACCTATATATATATGTTATATCAATGAATGGAAACCCTGAGAAGGACTTTACATCAATTCTACAATTCTACATATATAATTAAATTTAAAAGGAAGGTGTTTATTAAATTAAATTACTATTAATTAAAAAAAAAAAAAAAAACCAGAAAATTAATTAAGTTTAAGGGCGGATCGATATCGGACCTTGTCGACCCGGAACCGGTAGGTGAAGGACTCGCCGGGGCGAATGGGGCATTGGGAGATGGAGGCGGTGCCATCGGCCCAGGGGGTGCCCAGCTGCCGGATGCCGTGCCAGTGGATCACCACGCCTTCCGTCGACAGCCGATTGGTGAGCTCGACGTGGATGGTGTCCCCGGCCTGAGCCCGTATGGTCGGCCCTGGGAACTGGCCGTTGATCGCCATCACCGCCATCTCCTCGCAGTCCGGCGACCAGAGCGTGTACTCAACCTCCCATTTGAAGTGCCTCACCTTGGCCGCGCTGGCCGCGAGCACCGCCCACAACAGGGTGAGGGTGCCCACTTGCACCACCAGGGTTACCGGTTGCCTTCTTCCCATGAATGCTATTGCTTGTGTTACTTGTGTTGGTCAAGGTTTATAACTTTTCTGTTTTTATATACAGGGAGGGTTACTAAGCACATGGGCTTTTTAGCTCTTGAGGAATACAATAACATTATTAGAATACAAAAGATTAGTGTTGCCTTTTTTGGATATGATTAATCTAGAGCTCTAAAAAGACTCAAATTAAACCCAACCCGGCTCGACCCACCCAACTCAAACGCTCGAAAAATTTTGGATTAAAACTCGAAAATTTTGATTAGAGACTTTTTTTTACCCAAACACAAAAAATCGGTATTTTTCTAGGTTAATTGGGGTTCAACCCGTTGACTCAACTGACCCGGTTTGTTAAAATAAAACTATGATCAATCAAAAGCCAAGAAAATCTCAAAGTCATATTATAGTAAGTTCAGTAGTTAATATATCATTAAAATTAATTAATTTATAATTATATATTATTAAAATTATCCATTGAGATTCAAATTTATTACTTTTTATAATTACAAGAACTTGATCTTTCTTTTTTTAAATCAACTTTTATAGTTATCTATATTGTATATTATATTATTATTCCCCCCGATCGGTAATATTTGATTTTTTTTATTTTTCAACATGTTTTTTAAAAAGATAAAAAAACTCTATAAAATACTAAATTTTTTTAAATAATTTTACACTCACAAGGTATAATATATCTATATATATTTAAGTTAATTAATAAAAATATAAATCAAAACTATTTCATATCCACCCTTACCAAAAATATAAGATAAATATTTTATAGATAATATTTTATTTATATGTAGATTATTTTTGTTTGAAAATTTTATTTACATCTATTTATGGAAATGTATCTACCCATAAATTGATTTAATTACGTTATAATTCTTATTAATTTGCAACTATATATAGAATAATTTTTGTTGCTACTATATTATTCAAATAAAAAAAAATGAACACCATAACAAAAAAAAATCTTTAAAAACTATTTTTTAAGATTAAGGGTATTTGTTAATAGAAAAAAAAGTTATGGTTTGATTTGTTAAAATATAAAAAAATATTCAAAATATCTGTTTTTAATAAATAAAATATAATAATGTTGACAAAAAGTTACAATTTGTTAAAAATTAAAAAAAAATATAATTCAAATTTTTTGCGTTCAATATTTTTAATAGATTTTTTATCGATAATTAATACAATTTTCAAATATTGTATTAACATATTTCTATGCATGGTACAAGACACACATTAGTTATAACTTATAATGTTAAAGCCGATGTATAGATTCCTATTTGACATCCAAGGGAAAAAAATTTCCCTTCCAAAAATAATATTAAAAAAGGTTTCTCTATTAAAATCAATGCATAGCATTCTATACCAAACCAGAATCGTCACACGCATCCGGTCTCGAGGGTGCAATAGGCAGTTATTGACCTCGTTGTATCTTTTAGGCACCGATTTGGGTAGATCTCCCTATATCTCGACCAACAGCAGCAACTCTACTAGCCGATTCCCTCTCTTTGTGGTGATGGATGGTCGATTCCTCATCAGTGGTACAACATCTCAATCTGTTGCAAACACTACAAGTATCCGAGGTTTACCTCAAGATAAGTTTTCTTATAAACCCTCTCTTCCCCTTTCCTTTGATTTTAATCAGTTTCCCAGGTTAGATCCTATGAAAGCCCTTATGATTCTGACTAAAAGGAACTTGAGTCTCCCTAGTTGCTTGAAGATGAATTTGAGATTCCTGGATTTTGGTTTTCAGTCTAGGTCTGATTCCCTCTTCAAGTGGAATAACTTAGTTAGTTCTCAAATTGCAGATTTGGACCTTAGTATTGCCCTCCTGGTTTCAGCCTTAGTTGACTGCCAACCCCATACTTTATTGGCCTTTTCTTGCAATATTAGCAATAATAATATGTATTTCAACATGCATCACAACTTGTTTTGGAATACTTTGAGATCTAACATTCTTAGCCCAAATTGTTATAATGTTTGTTTTCGCTATGATCTCTGTATGATTTACCTTTGCTCTGTTGGAATAACTCTAAACATTCAAATCTAGAAGATAAATGAAATAAATGTGGATGAAAAGGGCGGCAAACTCTCGAGTTCCCTTGAGGATACCAATTCAAACAGCCTTGGACTTCAGGTGTAATCTCCCCCTATCTCAACAAAACAACTCTTCAGTAATGCTCCATGAAACCCTTCTTGGGTCATTGTTGTGAGCTGAATCTGCCATGTTTTACAGTAACTTTTATATCGATTTCTGCATACATTGCATTCATTTGGGCTTAGATAGTACAGAACCTATGTAGTTTATGTTTATTTGCCAAATTATGGAATCTACACCAGTTTCTGTTTAATTCGCAGAAATCGAGGCATTTTACAGCAATTCTACAGAAGGTCAGAAAAGCTCAGAAAACCACTACAGAAGTCCAAGGTCAAAGAAGCAGCGGAACCAGTCGAATCGAGCCGAGAACCAGATCGAGTAGCTCTTACTCGACCTAGACGAGCATGTCCGAGCAGCCTTAGTCGACAGAGCCTGATCGAGAAAGCCAGACCAACCCGACTTCCGGAGTCTACTCGATCTCGACAAGCCCTAGTCGAGATCGACGAAGCTCAGCACCACACCCGGAGTCGACGAGGAGAGGAGGCAAGCCGAGGACGAGGACGACCAGGCAGCACTCGCTGCCAGCGACTCGACTCGCTGCAGCGGAAATCTTCGCTGCCAGCGGAACGCACCAAGACGAGGGAGCTCGCCAACTCGCTCCAGCGGAAGGGGGCTCTCGCACCTGCGGATCGACGACCCCACTGCAACGGAAGAGGCAACTCGCGGAAGCGGAAGGGAAGACCCAACTCGACGTCGACGAGCCCTTGTCGAGGTCGACGAGAACCCTGAGTCCAGATGTGAGCCAGTCGAGTAAACCTACCCGAGGAGACCTAGTCGGCAACACTTTTCTACTTGAGGTCGACTACGCCTTGTCGAGGTCGACGAGCACCAGGAGCCAAGACTGAGCCACATCGAGCAGAGCTAGCCAGGAAGTCCAGTCGATGATCCACCCTACTCGAGGTCGACGAGCCCTTGTCGAGGTCGAGTAGGCCAGTGTCCAGAAACGCGTCGACGAAGACCTGTCCGAGTAGACTTGGGATTCCTTGGGGCCAAAGGAGGAAGATTCTATCCAAATCCATCAAGTTCTATCTATGGAAGACGCAATCTATCAAGACATGAAGACCTACCCTATTTAGATTTATCTTTTCCTTGTTGATTTATTTCTTTATGGCATTTATTTATCTTTTAGCAAATTAGATATAGATTTAGATATAGAGATAGATGATTATTTCCTTGATTAGCGAGGTTTGATCACTATAAATAAGGCCCTAGGGGCTCAGTTTTATTCATATTCCAAGACACACACAATTAGTTAATTCCACAGAGAAGTTTAGGAGTTCTAAGGTTTTTAGGGTTTTGGCTTTCTGCGAAAGTTGATTGCCAGGATTGTAAAGGCTTTTGAATTTAGTTTTAATGCAATTTAGTTCTTTTCATCAATCAATGTCTGTTATTGCAATGAGGCGTGAGTAGTCCACCCACTTCTGGGGCTGGGGTGAGCCCGACGGTGGCCATGTGAGGCGATGCGATAAAGGTCAGATCTTTTTGTGCAATTCATCTTCTATCCCTATGAGCATGATTCTTTTGCGAGAGTTGAAGGTGATCCTTGTTTGTGTTATTGAAGCGAAAGTGATCTTAATGCAACTTGGATTAATTATGTGAAAAAGGGTTAGTAACAATTAGGGTTTATGCGAGAGCCTCTATATGCCTATTTGTTAATGACGAAGGTTATTTGATGGAAAGCATGATCTTTTATGCCTTTATGTGTTACTTTGCATGGTTATCGTTGTGGTGTTGAAACCCTGGCTTTGGAAGTCTTTTAGCATATTGAGTTTATTTCTGTCGAAATTCTGAGTTTTGTTCGAGATTCTGCAAATTTAAGTTTCTGTTTCCAGTCGACATAGAGTAGACCTTTGTCGAGATCGAGTTCTGCTTTGTCGATCTCGAGTAGGAGCTGGTCTAGGTCGAGTTGGTTTTCTTCTGTTTTCGTCGATTTTAACTTTCCGAGTTTCTGTTGTTCACTGCTGTGGTCGATCTCGAGTTGACTCTTGTCGAGATCGACGAGCCTCTGCCTTTGCTTTTAGTTTCTGCTTTGCTTTGTCTTTTCTGTTTTGCTTTGTTCTTTGCTTTTGTTTTTCTGCTTTTATTTCTGTTTCTTTCGTTGTTTCTGTGTTTCTGTCTTTTCTGCTGCTCTGTCTGTGAGAATTTACAGCTACCTGAGAACTGCTGACGTGCTTCCTCGTGGATTCGATCCTGACTATTCTCTTACTACAACGGGAGGAAGTCTTGTATTTATTTGCTGAGACAGGGAAGTCAGTCTGAACTTTATTTCATATTTATTTCATACTTGACCATCCTCCTGCAACAACAGTCATGTGGGGGCAAGCTACAAAAACTTTACATACCAACAAGCTCAATGCAAATCTCTTACAAACTTTGCTCTTAACAAGAATCTCTTACAAACTTTGATCAAGGCCCAAGTGATGCAAGCTGAGTGTGAGCTGACTACAACAACTAAAATCCTAAATAAACACATCCTTATGAAGTTTAAGATGTTTGTTCCTTTAATTTATAATGATGATGTACCCCTTTGTGATGATGATCCTATCCTCAAAAACTGTTTTAATGATCTACGGTGGCGACCCCACCTATTTTCAACGGCTGTTTGGGGTTCGGAGATAGTAGAAATTTATGTTTTCAAATCTATCCTTATGAATCAAGAAATTTTAGTCTACCTTTATGTGTTTTTGGCCAGTTTTTGGCTGTGTGGTTTGCTTTATGTTGCCGATGTTCAGGTTTCTGGAATCCATGATAAGATGCCTTGTTTGAGAAGTGGAAGGGATATCCACTGGAATCAGAAGAGTGATTCTGACATGCTTGGGCTTTGCCCTTATGAAAGGTGGTGCTACAAGAATGAGTTGATGTCTCCACCTTGGAGTCTTTGTCCTGGAAGGCTTCTGTTGTGCGTCAGATCCTCCAAGAGGTGCAATAAAGTAAGCTCTAACAACCACAAAGGTATGATCTCTCCTCAACTCCAACCAAAACTTCAAGAAAAACTTTGGCTATAAGCCCCACAATACTGCCTTCTGGAGGCTCGGTGGCACGCCAAACCAACCTTACTCAACAACATTTCATTCAAAACCTTCTCTACAAATATACATGCTATGATCCAAAGTCAGAAATATGCTTCCAAGCTAACAACAGCAGGAATCAGCAGAGACAACTTAACAAATGTAAATGTTACTTGGATTGAGAAAGAACACCAAATTGTAACCTTTCATGTAATATTTAATTTTTCTGATTGTGCTATGGAAAACTTTTACCAAGGAAAAAGCCAAATAGGCAATTTTAACAAGCAAATTCATGATTAGTATCGGATATTGGAACATAAGAGGCTCGAGAAGGCCAATACTATGGCAAGAAATTAAGCAGGCAAGAATGAGAAGTAAACTTGATATGTTGGCCTTAACATAAACCAAATATGTCCTCCCACCTCGTGAAAACCAGATAAAGAGTGCAGGGTTCCATTCTTGTTACTCTATTTCGGCTTCTGGAACAAAGGGTGGCATTTGGATCCTCACTCGACATATAGCATTATAAGTAAGGATAACATTCTTGAGCAAACTAATAGAATATTTATGTTTGAACTCATAATAAAAGACTTAAGACTAGCCATAATGTTTGTCTATGCACCAAGCATTGAATCACACAAAACAAAATTCTGGGAAGAAGTGTATGCCAAAGTCAATAGACATATGCTAGCAATCCTTATCATTGGAGACCTAAACGACATAGAAAATGATATTGAGAAGGTTGGGGGCCTTCATCCATCAATCAACAGATTTAGAAGACTGCAGAAGGTAAAACAGGAACTTAATTTGCAAACAATTCCATTCAAGGGATCACCATTCAAGTGGAGAAAGAATTCAGGAACAATAGATAATACATATGAGAGATTGGATAGGGGTGATCTTGTTCATCAAGAAATCCTATCAAAGTTCAAAGATTTAACCATGTCCCATCATCCATTCACGTCGTCTGACCACTGCCTCATTACAACAAAGATAGGTTCAACCTCAAAGGAAAAAGGGTTCTCTTTTTCACTTTGAGATGGCATGGACTACATTCAAAGAATATGAACAAATGGTAGAACAAGTTTGGAAAAACAAAATCTCTGGATCTTTCGGATTTAAACTAATGCAAAAACAAAAGCTCTTAAAAAACAACACTAAAAAATGGTGGAAATCGCACAATAATAATCTACTTAGACAACTATCCAAGAGGATCAAATTAAAAATCTACAGCTCTCTCCCTTGGGGTTCTCTCTCTAGAGGGGACATTCAAAGACTTAAAAGATTAGAAAATAAAAGAAACCACATACTTGAATTCAGTCATAAATTCTGGAAGCAAAGAGCAAATATCAGACATGTACACCTGGTAGATAAAAACACTAAACATTACCAATCCTTTATTAAAATAAGGAATTTTAGATCAATAACGAAATCCTTTTAAACAAAAGATGACCAAATAATCACAGATAAGGGAAAAATAAAGGAACATATAACTTCGGAGATGACAGAAAGATTCATGAGTCCAAATAAATTAAAAATTGCACCAAATAATATACGATTTATTAATCAGGAAATCATCTCACAACAGAACATTGATCATATAAGGCAACCCTATAATAAAGAAATTAAAGATGTAGTCTTCAATATGGCAGAAGATAAAATACTAGGCCTAGATGGTTTTCTTCCAGAATTTTACTCAAAATATTGGAGCATTGTTGGTAACTCAGTTTGCAAAACAGTTAAAGCTTTTTTTCACTCAGGTTCTATTCTCTCAGAAATCAGTCAAATCTTCATAGCCTTGATCCCTAAAGTAGAAAGCCCAGAAACAATCAACCATTATAGATCTATTAGCCTTTGTAATACGATATATAAAATCATTACAAATTTTTTGGCAAATAGACTCAAACATATTTTACCTAAGATTATTAACCCTTTTCAAGGTGCATTTGTAGAAGGAAGATCAATCCAAGATAATACCTTAATAGCGCATGAAATATTCCATACCTTCCATAAACAAAAAGGCAAAAAGGGATGGATGGCTTTAAAAATAGATATGGAGAAAGCTTATGATAAAATTAACTGGAACTATATTCAGGCAGTTTTAACAAAATTTGGCTTTCATCCTCAGGGGATATATTGGGTCATGAAATGTATCACAACCACTACATTCTCAGTTCTTATTAATAACTCGCCCGGTAGTAAATTTAAACCAGAAAGAGGTATCCGACAGGGGGGTCCTCTTGCTCCTTACATCTTTGTAATAGTTATGGAAGGATTAGCAAGAGAACTCATAGCAGAAGCCCAACTCAATGATGGTTTAGTGGGTATAAAACTAAAACAACAAGGTACCCCGATACCCATGTTAACCTTTGTAGATGATACTCTAATCTTTGCGAAAGCCTCGCATATAAGTCTAGACACAATAAAAAATACTCTCAACAACTTCTCTAATCTTTCAGGACTAACAATCAATTATCAAAAAAGCTCTATCCAATTATCAAAAAATGTAAATCAAAATCTTTCCATATCATTAGCACAACAAATGAATATCCCCATAGCCCAAGGATTGGAAAAATATCTAGGCATCCCTATAGTCAATGGTAAGGTTATAAATTGTGTGTTTGAAGAAGCACTACAAAGCCTTAAAAAACAGCTATCCAAATGGAAATCCTCTACATTATCTCAAGCAGGTAGAACAACTCTCATTCAAGCAAATTTAAGCTCCAAAACTAATTACTTGATGCAAAACTTCCTCTTTCCAAAAGTAATCTTGCAACCGATAGACCAAATTAATAAAGATTTCTTTTGGAATAAAATGAGATCAGAAAGATATAGCCCCCTAGTTAACTGGGAAAAAATTTGCACACCAAAACACCAAGGTGGTCTTAGAATAAAACTAGCAGAAGAGCGTAATATCAGTCTACAACAAAAACTTCTTTGGAAAATTCATACTCAACCGGATAATATTTGGGTTAAAGTTGTAACCGTAAAATATAACCTAAACTCGAATAAATTGAACTTGAACATCCACAACACATCCTGGCAATTTGGGAGATTAATTCAGCTGAATGATTAATTCCAACATGGCATGCACTGGATTATCGGGAATGGAGAAAAGATAAACATCTGGTATGATAACTGGGTAGAAAATTTCTCTCTAAAACCATTTCAAAATGATAGCTCACTTGCTTCTCCTTGATGAAATACATATGCTATAATGCTAACATTGTAGGTTTGATGAAAGACAAAAGTATAAGGTATTATAGTTTATACAAACTGGATATTGTTTTATGCAGATTATATATATTTGTCTAAGATCTATTTTTGGCTTAGATTTAAAGGTTGTTTTAAATCTAAAATCTGAATTAAGTCTTTGGTATATATCTATTCTAACAAAATATCTTTTAGTTACAGAATTTCGGTTAAGGATCAATTGGATAAGATATTATGGATTTCTCTAGAGATAACATTGCAGGGTTTTTAAATTTAAATTAGAGTCGGCCAAGATGTTTGCAACAAGAATATCTCAGCAGCTTGAACAGAAAAATCTCGGCCACAGCAATCTCGGTTGTTCAGATTCAAAAATCCAGAACGTTCCCAACGATTTGAAAGTTGAAAGAAGACGCTAAGTTGTAAAGAAAATCTGGGAACTAAATCAGCAGAAAAGAAGGGGCATTCAACTATAAGAAGAGGAAAATGAAGCGACTCTAGATACACATCTTCATCAAGCCTTCTCTGCAAACAAAAGCGCCCTCAAGTTTCCATTGTCGACTGTTGATTTATTTTTTTCCTGTCTCTCTATCAGTCTATTGTAATCGCTTTATTTTCTTTGAGATTTAAGAAGAGTTAGAGCTTTGTATTATAAGTCATTCTCTGTTATACTAAGAGTATCATATTCTCAAACGTATCACACTCCGGTGTGGCAAAGGGGACTTTTATTTCTCTGTATCTTGGGTTGACTAGATAGAAGCGAGGTAGGCTTCGAGTTACAGAAGAGAGGAAGTTCTTCTAGGTTGTATCTAGGACTCATAAGGAAAGTCAAATAAAAGTTGTTTGAATCCTATGGGTTGGATAACTCTAGGCGGAGATGTAGGCTAGTTTAGAGCCGAACTTCGTACACAAGTCAAGTGTTCTTTACTTCTCTCGTATTATTTAATTGTTTGATTTCTACAGACAGCTCAAGACACTTAAAGATCAGTTCTAGGCCTTGAGATTCAATATCAAGCCCTTGACGTTTCCAGTTCTGGAGAGTTTGCGAAAAGCGTTCATACTCTATTCAACCCCCCCCCCTCTCTAGAGTATTTGTTTAATTGTCATCTATTTTAAGTACTCGATTTTTCAATTGGTATCAGAGCTTAAATCACTTGTTTGGTTTAACAATCTGTGAGATCGATCATGAGTACTCTAGGAGAAGGTTGATTTGCTCAAGGAAGGTTGTCTAATCGCCCCCCTCTCTTCTGTGGTGACAAATTTGTGCATTGAAGGTCTTTGATGAAAATTTTCATCTTCGATCAAGATATGGAGCTCTGGGAACGCATACAAAAAGGACCATATGTACCAATGAAGCTTGACACTCAAGAAGAGTAAAAGTGGCGAAAATAGAAGAAGAATATAATCAGACTGACTTGGAAAATATGACCAGGATCGAATTTTCGGGCCATGAATGTATTGTATTGTGGTTTGAATGCTGATGAATTTAATCGTATCTCATCTTGCAGGAGCGCTAAGGAATATGGGATAAACTTGTAGTGACCTACGAAGGTACAAGCCAAGTTAAGGAAACCAAAATCAGCATCTTCTTGCGAAAATATGAGCTATTCAAAATGCTTCCCACAGAAACAGTAAAGAAGATGTTCACCAGATTCACTCAGATCGTAAACAACTTGGATTCTCTCGGCAAAATATTCACAAATGAGGAAAAGGTGAGAAAGATTATGAGGTGCTTGCCTAAAGCTAAATGGGGACCAAAAGTAACTGCGATAGAGGAAGCTCAAGATCTGTCAACTTTGCCATTGGACGATCTCCTCGGTAAGTTAATTACCCACGAAATGATCCTTGGTGAAGAGGATGGAGAAGTGGCCTCTATTGTAAAGAACTTGGCCCTAAAAGCAAAAAGGGAAGAAGCTACCTCGGCTGACGACGAGAGTGAAAATGAAAAAGATCCATTTGCACTCATCACAAGAGGATTATCAAGGATACTCAAGATGAAAAAACAGTTTGCAAACCGAGAATACACCAACACATCAAAATCCAAAGGTAAGCCATACAATTCCAATAAGAAAACTAAATCAATGGCTTGTTTTGAGTGTGGTGATACAGAACATCTAGTCAAGGATTGTCCATAAAAGAAAAGGAACAAGTTTCGAAAGGACAACCGAAAGAAGAAAGCCATGATGGCTGCATGGAGCGATTCCGACTCCTTGAGTGACTTTGAACCTGAGACAGAACAGGAAAATCTTTGCCTAATGGCTGATCATGAGGAAACTCCTAAGAAGCATCTTTGAACTATTGTAAGGGATCTGATTTCAAGCCCTACTGCTGTTCTGTATGAATTTCTTCAAATTTTGATTTTAAATGAAGAGCATTTTATACACGAGACTAACATCTTGAAAGAGAAGCTTTTGGAACAGGAAAGAGGCTTGAGCAAAATGTCGCTGGAAATGAAAAATCTCAAGGTTTCTCAGTCAGCCCTTAACAATAAAGTCAAGGCCTTGGAGACAGAAAATTCTGTCTTGAAGCAAGATCTCTCTTCCCTAACTCTTTACACCAAGGAGCTAGAGAAAGAGAAGATCTCGTTGGCTGATAAGTGTAGAGACCAGCAGACCTCTCTCATGCGCTTCACCTAATCCAAGGTCAATCTCGATAGAATGTTAGGTGAGCACCAATCATCTCTTAACAAAAGTGGTATTGGATACAACAAGAATTTTCCAAAGAAAGCCCCTACCACTTTTCTGAAAGCTAAAGGATCATAAATTGACGCACACCCACATGTCATTTTTGTTGTAAAAAGGGTCATGTTAAAACTACTTGTCCATATCGTAGAAATGATCCTTATATTATTCGTAATACTTTTCCATTGTTTAAGAGAAAAGGTAAAGCAAATCTGGGTTCCTAAAGGGACTAGACCACCAAACATGGTCAATCTCGATTACGAATCTAAATTTGTAATTTGGTCTAGCCGGAAAGGTTGAATTTGGTTGTTTTTCTGGATATAACCAAGACCAAGGAATACAAATGGATACTTGATAGTGGTTGCTCATGGCATATGAGTGGAAAAAGTTCACTATTTTCGGATCTAAAGAAGCAATCCACTGGTACGATTACTCTTGGTGAGAAGGGAAAGTGTAACATAATTGGGATAGGTAAGATTGGTAAGGACTCTTCAAACTATATTGATGATGTTTACCTTGTAGAAGGATTGAAGTATAATTTACTTAGTATTTCTCAATTATGTGACAAAGGAAATATTATTGTTTTTTATTCCAAAAAATGTCTACTAAAAAATAAAGATTCTGGAGATTTGGTCCTAACGGCTCCTCGCAATAATAATGTATATTCCATGAGCACTAACCAAGTTGCAGGAACAAGCTTAAAATGTCTCAAGGCCTTGACCGAAGATCTTAGGCTTTAGCATAAACGACTTGGGAATGTAAGTATGCACACATTGAACAAGCTACATTCAAGAGACTTGGTTCGTGGTCTCCTCGATCTAAACTTCAAGGTAGATGAGCTATGCAATGCATGCTCATGAGGTAAGCAAACTCGAGGGTTATTCAAACCTAAGAAGGTAGTAAGTACATCTCACCCCATTGAATTATTGCATATGGATCTTTGTGGACTTATGCGTGTCAAATCTCTCAAAGGAAACAATATATTCTTGTCATTGTTGATGATTTTTAATGATTTACTTGGGTTTCATTTTTACGAGAAAAATCAGAGGCTTTATTTGATTTTTCAAGACTTTGTAAGGAGTTACAAACCTCAAAAAACATGCCTATTGTTGCTATTCGCAGTGACCACGGGCGTGAGTTGGATCAACTTAAGTTTGATTTCTTTTATTCAAAATATGGAATTTCACACAACTTTTCGGCTCCTAGAACTCCTCAACAAAACGGGGTTGTGGAACGAAAGAACCGCACCCTAGGACTATGCTTTTAGAAAATGATTTATCAAAATCACTTTGGGCCGAGGTTGTCAACACTGCAAATTATATTCTGAACAGATGCTTGATTCATCCAATTTTAAAGAAAATTCCTTATGAACTTTTCTATGGAAGAAAGCCTACTGTTTCCTATTTCAAAACGTTTTGGTGCAAGTGTTTTGTTCACAACAATGACAAAGATAATCTTGGGAAATTTGATGCTCGTAGTGATGAGGGGATTTTTCTTGGTTATTCATTAAATAGAAAAACATATAGGGTGTTTAATAAATGCACTAGGGTTGTGGAAGAAAGCATCCATATAATATTTGATGAAAGCAATAACGGTGCGTTAAGTGGTAGCTTTGCAGATTTAAACTTGAATCAGCACGAGGAACAAGACTTCGACATTGAAGAAGAAAAGGAGAAATCACTACGTCGGAATATGCAGGAACCAATACAAGATACATCCGAACAAGCTCAAGACCTTGACATGCAGGTTCAAGATCTTGAACAAAGGTTTCAAGGCCTTGACTTGGGGAATGCAAAACAGGAACTGACCATTGAACCTGAGCCTCAAGGTCTTGGAGAAACCTCAACATCACAAGAGCCTAAGAGACGAAAGTTTAAGCGAGCCTCATCTCATCCAATACAGAACATCATATCAGATCCACAATCCGGTATCCGAACTCATTCCAAATTAAGGAAATTGTGTGCTTTTTATGCGTTTATATCTCTTGTAGAACCAAAAACTCCTACCGAAGCACTTCAAGACCCAGATTGGATTATAGAAATGAAAAGTGAGCTCAATGAGTTTGAAAGAAACAAGGTGTGGACACTCACTCCAAGACCCACACATCAATATGTCATCGACACTAGATGGGTCTTTCGAAACAAGTTGGATGAGGATAAAAAGATAACTCGCAACAAAGCTAGACTCGTGGCTCAAGGGTATAATCAAGAAGAAGGTATTGACTACGAGGAGATATTCGCTCCCGTAGCAAGGTTAGAGGCTATTCGTATCTTGCTTGCTTTCGCATCTTACATGGGCATTAAACTTTTTCAAATGGATGTAAAATGTGCTTTTCTAAACGGTATTTTAGAAGAGGAAGTATATGTTGCATAACCTCCTGGTTTTGAAAATGAGGATTTTCCGAATCATGTTTATAAGTTGGATAAAGCACTTTATGGTCTCAAACAAGCCCCTAGGGCATGGTATGAGAGATTATCAAAATACCTCCTTGAAAATGGTTTTAAACGTGGTTTGATTGATAAAACCCTATTTATCAAAACTCGAGGTAATGATTTATTAGGTGTTCAAATTTTTAGATGATATTTTATTCAGTGCTACTAACGATTCTCTTTGCAAGGAATTTTCTGACATTATGTGTAGAGAATTGGAAATGAGTCTTATGGGAGAATTGACGTTCTTTCTTGGACTACAAGTTCATCAAACAACGAAAGGAATCTTCTTGAATCAAGGCAAGTACACGAGGGATCTACTAAAAAAATACAAGATGGATCAATCGAAGGTCGCCAAGACCCCTTGACGAGAGGATTTCTCGACCAAATAAATTTGTAATCAAGACCCCCGCTATAGTATAGGGGAGTCAGGTTCGTCCTTAGGAGAGAAGTCAGCGGTTCTAGGTTTAGTGTGTTTTGGGGTTCAGGAATAGCAGGAAAAGGTGATGAGGGTGGTTGTCGACAAAGAATAGAGGGGTCGATGTCGAGGGATTGAGAGAGAATGGTGGTTTGATATCGAGTAGAATATGTGCCGAATAAAAATAATAAAATAAAACAAATAAAGATGCAAACTTCCAAGGTTAGGGATCACCACAACAATAAACATATGTGCAGATCATAAATCACATAAAGATGCATGCTTTATATCAAAGAATCGACTTTCGCAAATTCCAACAATTTAGGTGATAGAGGCTCTCGCATAAAAACCTAATTTGTTTCTACCTTTTCTTAATTAGGATTAGTCGGCTCTCGCAAATAAACCCTAATTACTATCCAATTCATAATAAGACCACTTTCGCTTCAATATCATGAATAAGAAATTTCCTCAACTCTCGCAAAGGATTAAACACATAGGTAGATGATGATAAAGACATATAAATTCATGGATTTATAAATCCAACACACATATCTATGTTGGGATCACCCCAACCCTAGAAGAAAGAAATTAGAAACAACCCATAATAAAAGAAATTAACTTTAACATAAAATAAACTAAAACTTACACTCGTTCGTCTCCTTCCTTCTCCTTCTCTCTCTCCTTGCGCCATAAGACGACTTGACTTGAATGAATGAAAATCAGCCCCCTAAGGCTTTATTTATAGCCTTCATTCCAAGCTAATCTAGGAAAGAAAACTATATCTATATCTAATTCTATCTATCTTTTATCTAAAGATTAAATAATGGAAATAAATAATTAAATCAACTAGGACTATATCTAGGCCGTGTTTGGCACGGGGTGGGAGGGGATACCGGGGGTGGGGGTGGCTTCTCGGGAGTCACGTCCGCGCGTTTGGCAGGGGATGCGAGGGGGTGGAGCGGGATGCGAATGTGGGGATGCGGAGGGTGAGCGCGGGTGAGAGGTCCATCTGATTTGGGGGAGATGGACGGGATGGGAAGGGTTCCCATCCCGGATTTGCCCCTTCCCCTTCCCTCTCTCCTCATAAACCCGACCCTTCACCTTCCATCCTTCTCACGCACGATTCGAAAACCCTCTCCAGAGACGACGACCATCATCTCTTCCCTGAGCTCTGCGCCGACGAACTGAAGGCAGGTAATCCCGTTCATCTCCATCTCTTTCGATTTTAATGGTTTTCTTCCCACTACTGCTCCACTTTCGGTTCGAATTTGGGTGGGTTTTACAGTCCTTCCCATTTCGATTGAAGAAATATAGGGTTTTGTTCAAACGTTTAGGGTTTCGATTGGAAGTTGTGATTTTCGCTTCCATGTTTACGGTTCTAGAGTTTGACATTGACAGCTTCGATTTTTCCTTCCATGTATGGGGTGCGATTGAAATATCACTCTGAATTTCTGCAAATGTGTAGTAGTGTAGGGTTTTCGATTGAACATCAGTAGGTTGCACCTAACCCAGATGCATCCAACTTGAAACCAACAGTTATGCATCCAACTTAAAAATGCACTCCATTTGTATATCTTCATGCTTTGCAGTTGCCATTTGATCATGTGTTATGCTATTGCATCTACAACCATTGTTGGCAGATCTTGATATGTTCATTTTTGTGGTTATCTTCGGGTTTTTGTTTATTCGTTGTTTGTTTGCATTTGTGTTCATGGGGTTTTGTCCCAACTCATCAGGTATTTGCATCCCCTGTCAATCAGGATCTTGCTTGTGAAGTTTTTTATGTGCTACTCAGTGCTTGCAATTGGATTATATAATGCACAGAATCTGATCACATTCATCCTGTTTCTTCGATGGCTTTCACTTGATGATATCATCCCCATTTGAATTGAACTCTAATCGATATCCTACTGTATTTGAATTTAACTTCCATGGTTAACATCTTCATTATGCATATGAAATCTGTAGTTATTCACTTGTCATATATTTGCAAACCTGTTACATATCTTTCTTCATTTATCTGTGTTTGACTGTCTGTTGTTGCAATGTGTGATTGGACTGCTCATTTCAATATTATTATTCACACATCCAGGTCTGCTCAAAGTGACAATTTTTTTCCTGAATTTTGTGATGGTTTGGACTGATCATTTCAATATTATTATTCACACATTGCTCTTATGCTGAAAGTCACAAACATTTTGAAATCATCTTGCAGAAAGGAATGGAGGTGCTTTGTCAAGAAAAAATTATTTTCTACTCAATGGTTCTTCAGTGAGCATTTCAAATATTTTTTGCCATTATGGTTTTGAAGTGTTACTCTAGTTGTGGTTGCATTTTATTGTCGTTTGGCTGATGACTGTTGTATCCATAGCTAATGAATTGATGATGGCTACTTGTATCCTTCATTTTGTTTGGGTGATAACTGGTGGCAATAGGTATTGTACTGGTGTGAACAGATATTGAATTGAAGTGTTGGCAATTGTTCAACAGCTCATGTGGAGTCGTATGGGTCACGATGTTTTCCATCCCTTGCTTGAATTGAGAATTGAAGTGTTGGCAATTGCCATTTTTCAGTTTCTTGTCCTCCTGTGAATGTTGTTGCTTCTCCTCTGATTGTTGTTTGCATTTGTCCACGTAGGAATCATGTGGCCTCACTCTGACACCGAGTCCAACACCGACTCCGACAGTGACCGCAGCTACGCTAGCGGTGACCCTCGCAAGTACCCGTGGCTTAGGTCGTCATACGAGCATGGCCAGTCAAGTCGTCGCGCGGCACGGGATGACGACGACTCTGACTCTGAGCGTCGTGACCCCGAGGACAGCAAGGAGGACAATGCACTTTGGGCCTACGCTGCCGACGAACTGAAGGAGCTGCACGCCAAGATCCGGGGCCTCCTCGCCCAAGACGCACTAAGGGAGAACGCCCTGACCGCCGTCAACAACCAGCTGCAGGAGACCAGGGACCACAACGTCTCCTTGACGAACAGGCTCGTCGTCTCTAAGGCGAGCAACAACCAGCTCGTGCAGAGGGTGGCCGAGCTGAGCTCCTTCATGTGTGGGCGCTGGGTGGACCACGCAAGCGACCAGCTCCGGGCTCAAAGGCTCTCCTGCATGGTCAGGCTCCTCGGCTGGATTATTCTTCTCATGCTGCTGATCATCATGCCTCTGGTCACCCGCCCCTAGGACATCGCCTCTATCTGCTGTTGTTACCCCTTTTTGTGAAGATTTCCAAGTGTTGTATTTAGTTGTTTATGGTCGTTGTGAACCTGTAACGAAACTCTGGATTTGGGCCCAAATTTTGTGCATTTCGAGGCCTCGGATGTAGGAACCATGTTTGTGCAACCTCGGCATGCTTACCCCTTTTTGTAAGCCGAGTGTTGTTGCACCCTTTTGCAATGGTGCATTAACCTAACCGTAAGTTATGCAGCGTAAAGTTATATTCCTCCAGTACACTTGTTGTTCACATACTTTCATCGTTTTCCTTTGATCATGTCATAGACAACATAAGTGACCATACGCTTCCAAACTGGATTCATTACATGACCCATGTACCAATATACAAAATGACAATAAACATATGTCCATTACATGAAGTAGTTAGAACCAACCTACCCACAACATCATAGGCGATTGGCAATATGGCTGATACAAAAAGGTGATGGCCATATGAACTAGTTAGAACCATGTACCAAATATACAAAAGACGAATGAGGTGCGGCAACACTCTAGCGCCTTGACCATTCAAGGTTTACCTACCTCCGCGACGGTCGTTCCAAATCTGCTGAGCAATATCATCCCTCAGAGCCTTGATCTCTGCATTTGACCCCGCCGCTTCGTCGTGTGGGAAAAAGGGGTCATCGTCATCATGTCCAACATCCTCCCCCGCGTCGTAAGCGTCTTCATCGCCGTCCCCGTCGGAGGGGATGTCAATCCCCATCGGAGGCTCCATGAACCTCGGATCGTCTTCGTCGTTGGACTCTGAAGCACCGCGTGAATCCCGCACGTAGTTGTGGAGGGCGAAGCACGCA
The DNA here is from genome assembly GCA_037127255.1 of Persicaria tinctoria. Taxonomy (NCBI): domain Eukaryota; kingdom Viridiplantae; phylum Streptophyta; class Magnoliopsida; order Caryophyllales; family Polygonaceae; genus Persicaria; species Persicaria tinctoria. The sequence goes on from JBANSL010000013.1 coordinate 67,732,237, forward strand.
ATAATAATAGAAATTTGCTTACGGATCGGATACCTGGGGACCTGCCGGAGGATCCTGGACTTCATCTTCAACACCCCGAAGCCCCTCTCTATCGCTCCTCGGAGGGAAGAGTGTGACTTGTTGAAGGCTTCTTTCTCGTTTTTCGGTTGGGATGCGACGAAGGTCGGATGGTGGTACTTCGTCGTGGAGTAAGGAATCATGTACCCATTTCGGAAAGCGTAGCCTTTGTCGCATAGATAGTACCTTCCGGCCGGTGGGTGGGGGAACCGAAGCGCCGGCGTCTTCAAAGCGTGGTCGAACACCCGTGCATCATGCGCACTTCCCTCCCAGCCGGCGGATACGAATGTGAATCGAAGATCGAATTCGCATACGGACATGACGTTATAAGTTGTTGTACCCTTCCTGCATCGGAATCGGATTTGTTCATCATTCGGCATGATAGCCTCAATGTGTGTGCCGTCAATTTCTCCAATTGCGCCCTTGAAGTACGGCCAATATCGGTTGTCGTTCCTGATTTGCTCGGGTATGGCTCGGAAATGAGGGTCACGAGGCCAAATCAAGTCCCCTGCTAGCCCGCGAAACCCGTTACATTTGCCCCCGCAGATGGCGTCTAGTACCTCCGATATTGTCTCTGAGATTGTGTATGTCGATCGGAGGAAGCGCTCGCATGAGTTTCGCTGACTGGACCCCCAGGCCATGGTGTTCACGAAGATGGCAACCTTCTCTATGACAGAAAGTTGGATGGACCCCTGAAGGCCGTACTGGTGCTGCAGCATGCCACACAGTCGAGTGAAGGCCGCCTTCTCCATTCGGAATGTGTTCACGCTCCTGGCGTCTGACCGGTGGGTGAGGATCTGGTCAACCCATCGTGCCCCAGTGTAGTCTCCTACGAACTGGGGCACCTTGTGCACCCTTTTGAAGTAGTGGTTCGCAATGGTGAGCCATATGCCAAGGATGCCGAATATTCCTAGTGCGCCCTTCGCATGTCTGCGGCGCCGTCGACGACGGCGTTCGGTGACCGTATCCTTCGTCCTGCATGCACAGATGCCGATGTTTATGACAATGAACCACAACACAATGCAGAACAATGAACCACAACATAATGCGGAAAATCAGTGATTTATGCGCATGAACCACAACAACGAAGTATTAACACACAACAACGAACAAGTTTATTACAAGGGGGAAAACGTTATAACGGCCACACAACATGTGCGGAAAATGTATATAACTGTCTCTCGGCGATGGACGACGATCACTCTAGCTGGATGGTGCTCAGATGCTGACCGTCGTTCGTCGAATACAACCACCGAAGCCACTTCAGTCGGGCAACGTTGCTGTCAAGCTGAACGAACACCTCACGTCGCTCGGGTGACTTGATGATGGCTAAGCTGAAGCACCACAGGGGATCTCCTTCGCCGAACAGGCCCTCCCCAACCATCGACCTCACAACATCCAACACTTCTTTCGTTGTGTCTTGGGGAGCATTAGACGATACCTCATCCTTCTCCTTATCTTGTTTCATCGCGTCAATGATGTCACATGCACTGTCTTTGATGACCCCGACGCTGCGCTCGAATAGCCGGGTCCCCTCCGAGGCACGAACGTTGCGCTTGGAGCTCTTACGGGAGGAGGTCGTCTCAGAACCAAGTCCTCGCTTAGGCCTAGAGGGTTGTGACACCCCTGCGCTTGAAGCTCCAGGCACCCGGCTAGAGGGTGAGGCATCGTCATCCACAATGCCCTGGAGAACGTTTTGCATGGAGGGCGTTGCAGAATTGGGGCGATGGGTGTTGAACAGTTCTTCGAACTCCTGTTCAACACCATCATATTGTGACCCGTTAGGGTCCCCCCTTGCGTCGGGGTCATCAGCATCATCATCAGCTTCTTCATCCGAGGGGTCATCAAGCCTCTCCTTCTCAGCCTCGTTGTGTGCCTGCGCAACCATAGCCTCCGGGTCCATGGAGGGGGCGACGCAATACTCTCCAGTGGCTACGATGCCTCCGAATACCTGGTCGAACAGCTCTTCCAATTCCGGAGGGATCCCCTTCTTCCGGAACCTCTCAAATTTGCAATCCTCCTGCGCAATTGAAGTCACGTGACGAGTTTCGCTTCATTGCACTCTCTCTTGCATTGACATAAGGGAAAGGGAAGACGAGCACATCATACCTTGATTTTTTTGTCCCACCATTCGTCAGGTGCCCTTACGGTGCCAGCTGTCTAATCCCATCCGAGTCCGGTCTCCCCTTTTTTCAACTTACCCCAGGCTTGGTATATCATCTTCATGTCGCGAGTTCGGTTCTTCAGCGTGTACTGGTTGCACCTCTTACCCGTGGCAGCCTCGAATGCGGTGGTGAGGGGCCCCCATTTGAAGGACTGATCCTTACCATTTTCCCGCTGATAAGCGAGGAGCACATGCATCAGCTTCTTTGTCAATTCCAAAGACCAGTAGAACGCAGCGGGGACATAGTTCTTCTCCTCAGAAACAGACGCTGCTTTCTTGGTCTTCCCTTTGCCTTTCCCCTTCGCTTTGGCAGAGGAATCCATATGGGCAGGTACGAAAATGCAGTCGACGAGGGTCGCTAGTATATCGAATGAGTAACAGTCGTTGTTGTGTTCGACAAAAAGGATATACGACAACAGGCGACAATCAGTGCATGAAAGAAATAATGTCAATTTTAACATGGAAACTAACACCAATCAAAGAAATCATTCATTATCCTAACATGGTTCAGAATAATTCCCATCTTCCAATCTGTTGCCAAATTCAACCCATTTTCAACCCAATTTCGAATAAATCATTCCCATCTTCCTAAGCATACCCAATCTCGTTCCAAATTCAACCCAATTTCAAAGAAATCATTCCTCAAATTGTAACCCTAACCGAACATGGAGATTTATTCAATCTCGTTCGGAACATTCGCAGCTGGCAATTGTTCAACCCAATCTGTTGCCTTCCTAATATCCTATACTCAGCAGTGCATCGAAATCCCCATATTTCCACATTGCCGATACCCCCGACTACAGACATGGACCCAAAGGCTCGCTAGGAGATCGATAAATCGTTGAAACTCAGTGAACAAGACAACAGTAGGGATCCAGGACTTACATGGAGTCCGACGTTGCTGTCGTCGTCGGTTGCGCTGAGGCAGGCCGGAGGTGCGTTTGCCTGCAGCCGGAGGGAAGGCCGCCGCCGCCGACCTCTCGTCTGTCTTCCTAATCTCCCTTCGAGCTAATGGGAACTGACAGTGAAGATGGGGGTTTTGTTGAGGGGTAATTTTTAGGGGCAATTTTGTCCTTTCATGTCAATAAGTGGGGGCAAATTTGTCTTAGTTATTGTCCTCCATCCCATAAACTTGAAACCAACACCAAACACGAACGGGATTAAACTGGCTTCAAAATTCCACCCGGTCCCACCCGGGTTTCCATCCCCATCCCGTCCACCCCACAAAATCCATCCCATTCCACCTACCCCCACCCCGTTGCCAAACACGCCCTAAAGCACTTATCTCTCCCTCCCACAACTGAAACCCTAGACTCTTCGCCCGATCTCCATCGCCGCTCCTTTCTCTCCTCTCCTCCAGGGTTCATCCAACTATGGTGCAATGTGGCGCAGGAGCAAAAATGGTGTCGGGTGACCGGGTTTACTGCACTCCTCCACATTGCCACTTCTTGATTTCCCTTTCCTTTTCCTTTTAAGGCAAAGGCGATCTCTCCACCTCCATTTCCATTTCCATGGTAGAAATTGAATGAATCCAAGTAAGTTCATCTCCCCCTCCCTCTCTTCCAATGCGACTAGTGATTTCCACCTCCATCTCCTCGTTCGATTAATGAATTCCTTTTCATTTGTTACCTATGCTAACTTCTAGATCTCCTGCCCTCTGCTACACTCATTTCGGTTCGCTATCTCTAGGTACTCCTCGCTTTCTTCCCCTCCTTCAGTCCTCTCGTTCTCCCTTTCATTCTTCATTTTGAGCTTTTCGGTTACAGCTTCTTTGTGTGGATTGCCTTTTGGAATGGATCCTACCTTTTTTCGGTTTAAAAATATTAGTAAAAAAAATTTGGACTAGCTGATAGCAGGTCGATTTTTTACCTTGTAGGTTGATTGTGTTGTGATTGTATTTGTGCAATTGTTGATTTTCGTCTTTTGGCTATCTATCTACAACTACAGCCAAAAATACATGTAATAAATTCTTCAGTCTCGAGTTTTCAAGCACCTTAGATAATAGATTTGATGGATGCAAACACACTTTACAGTTTATATACATATTTGGTGATTTAAATTATCCCTCAATGGATTCATTACTCAAATGAACCTGAGTTTGAATTCATTTGGTGGATATTGTTAAGTTAGGTGTTTTATACCATATTGCTAATAATTACCACGATTTAATATATGACATCTAGAGGTGCGGTGATGGTTGCATCGTCTTCCACGAACATCCTCCCAAGGTACAAAACATTTCTCTCAATTCTCATCTCCCTATCGACTTCCTGATGAATAATGCCCCTTCCCCTTAAATTTACATTTATGAGAAGTCTTCAAGCCTCCAAATCGGGCTCATCTGAAATTTAGTTGATGAATTGTTTAGTTAATGAAGAAAGTAGGCACCTATTGAATTTAATTTTTGGTTTTCAATTTGAATTTTCTAGCCCTTCTTTTTGCCTTATCTCTTATCTAAATTTCTCTCATTGTCTGTCTTGTAAAGTTTACGCGTCTAATGCTACCTTCCTATTTTGGTTATTTTAATTTACAGGAAGCCTCAAATCCATGGATGCACCTCTCATCATTCCAGGTTGATTAATGTTGCAGGTTAATTTCATTCATCTCGATCCTTTTTCATCTTTTGAATTGAATTTGCTTTTTGAACTTGATGGAACCATAGGTAGTGATTAACTTTTTATTAAGAATTAAGAATTGAATTGGATTGACAGATTTGGGATACAACTTAAACTTACTTGAAAGACTTCTTACATGTGATAGAATTAATTGGCTGTATGAAAACACCTAATGCAGGGTTGGTAATGTTGATGATGTTTTGTGGTCTTGGTCAAGTTTGCCCACTTGTTGCAATCCCCATGTAACATTATGGGAGCTTAACAGGGAGAATCTTGATGGTGGTACAATTTTATTCACTTGAAAAGATCTCTACTTCTTAGTCTCTTACATTGGTTCTTCAACAACCCCATATTTTACGCCTTCAACCGTTCCTTCTGTCTTTTAATAAACTGCCAACATTTTTTTTCCATCCAGCAAGCTTTTTCTTAAGAATCCTCAAAATGGATGCTCGGATTTTGGGTGAGGGACCTTGCATAAAAAATGTTTTCTTCTCATACAATGCAGCCCTTAGAGGTACAATTAAAACCCTTTAGTATCACTTTTGGCTGCATTGTCGTGTTCACATTTCGGTTTCTAATTGCTTGATTCAATGCAATCTCAGGTGAAAACCAACAAAAAAAATCATAGTAAGATTAAAGAGTAACCTCCTTCATACTCTAATGAGTAGCCTTATGTATTGGCCACTGCATGTACTTTTTCATTTGAATCTGGTTATCTTCATAGTGTCTTGAATGTAAAAATGCATTGTGTCCACATCCATGCTTAAATTATGCTGGCAGCTTTGTGATGGCTCTGTTTTTTAACAAGTGTGTACCTTGTTTGTTGTTCTCTACTTAATGTGCTTCCATGGTTCCACTCTTGAGAGCTGAAGGATGGCTAGTTACTCTTTATCTTTTTTGTAGTCCTCAAACTAGTTAGAGAATGAAATTATAATTTCTAATGAAGCAAGTTATATATGCTATGTAAATTGATATGTCTGTCATTCAGTTAAGACTCATGTAAGAAAGGGCATACGACAAGTGTGTAGGAATCATGTGTAATTTGATAGGTATATGATTCATTTCTTGGAGAAAAAACATATTTTTACTTGACTTTTTTTAACTTTGGAGTTTAATTTATATGAAAGCCTTGTGTACTATGGAGTACTTAATTATTTGAGCTTTTAGTTTTATAGTCATGCCTTTAGTTTTATGGTTAACTTTATACTTTATCTTATTGAGTTTTTTTTATTTGTCGTTTTATACTTTATCTTATTGAATTAAAGCTAATTTATTTCTACATGTATATTGAGATCCGAAAGTTTGTTGACAAAGTCACATGTAAGAAAGTGCATTGGAAATGGATCCGTTGTTTCCAATTACTTGTTGAATAATTTGAGTTTTATGTAAATTATGTAGATTATTTTATATGTAAATTTGTATAAGTAACTAAATTTGTATATTTGGTTGTCGAAAGAATTAGGTTTTTTTCAATCTTTGGCCTGAATTATGAGTATTATATTTTTTTTTATAAATATGGGACTTTTTAGCCCGGGTCTGAAGAATCCGGGCTAAAAAGCAGTGCTTTTTTTAATTGCCCAGAAATAATTTAGCAACGGCGAGATGCTGTCGCTTTTGCCGTGGCAAGGAATTGGCCACGGCTGTAGCCGTTGCTAGTATCTTTTGCCACCCCTGGTTTCGCCACGCCTGATTTGTCGTGGCTAACGCCGTTGCTAATGGTCTTTTGCCACAGCAAATAGACTTTTAGCCACGGTAAATGGCCGTTGCCAATATCTTTATTTTTTTGTAGTGATGCTTGGATCATGCTTAATCTCTTCATGATCCAAAGGATGCTCAAACTGAACACTGTCCCCCTGAAAACCATCAATGTTAGTAGCAAACTTGCCATTAGAATTCTGAGAATCCCCATCACGTGGTCCCTTAAACCACTCTGGATACCCCACAATCTTGAGACAGTAGTATCTAGTATGACCTTTCTCCTTGCAATGCTTACAATACCTGTCATACTTAGATTTCTTAAAATCCTTTCTCTGTTGATCTTGAACTTTCGATTGAAAATTATTATTCACAACAAACACAGTACCATCAGATGGAACATTTCTACCCACAACTAGAGCATTCATATCAGTCTAAGCATATGTAATCCCCTCCTGCCTCTCAATTTGAACAACCATCTGAAAAAACTTGTTAATACCACGAATCTGATCCATAGACAACACATTGTTTCTAAGATGCTCATAGCTATCATTAAGCCCCATCAAGAATTGCATAACCTTGGCTTTAGTTTCCCTATCCAATATCTTTTTCAAGATAGTACAGATTCAGTGATTGATTCCCTCACAATTACAAACATGAAGGGGATCAAGAAGCTGCAATTCATCCCAGATTCGCTTGAGTTTCTCATAATATGTTGTGACAAACATATTTTCCCGATGAAGATTACTAAGCTCTCTTCGCAACTGATAAATGAGAGGATCGTTGGGCTCATAGAACCTCTCCGTAATCTCATCCCAAAGTTCTTTTGATGATTGCACATACATGAAATGTTCACCTACTTCACTCGTCATCGAATTTATGAGCCAACACATCCCCATGTAATCGACTCTACTCCATCGCTCAAAATCCTCGCTATCCTCATCAGGCCTAACACAACTTCTCGTAATGAAACCTAATTTTGCTTTAGCACCTAATGTCATTCGAACACCCCTACTCCAACTAGTGAAGTTCGTTCCATTGAACAACGTGGATACGAGTTGCCTCCCCGGGTGATCAGAGTTCGAAAGGAAATACGGATTGACATGGATATTATTCATATCTTGCGCGAAATCACCAAATTGCACCATATTTGGTCCAAACACTCCAGTAGCAGCACCTCTGAACACCACGACCCGTTCCAGGACCACCAACACCAGATCCAGGTGCAGGAGGTGTTATTGTGATAAACGTCCCTCGTCCGACGCCATTGCTAGCGCCGACACTAGATCAAACACCATGATGAAGCGGAGAAGAACCAGCACCTCTCCCGGCTATTGCAGAAGCAACACGAACAGATACAACAGAGAAGAACAACGAACAAAGGATCGGAACCACAACGAATCTCAACGAGATTCACTGTGCTCTAATACCATTTGAAGCAAAGAAAATGATCAAAAATGGAGGAAGGAAAATGTTATTGAACTAGTATAGTTCCCGTGCAATTGCGCGCTTATTTTAAAATTTACATTTCATGAGATGATATTCTTTTTTTTGTTAAAAAATTATTATTTAAATATAATATATATGATATGATATAATTAGTTATATAAAGATTGTTTTAACTTTAATATAGTTAGAGTGGATTACTTAAGCACAAATGTAAGTGAAGCCAACTACTTATTAATATTATGTTTTGAATTACTCTAATTAGTTGCTAAAAAAGTTAATATCTTTGTAATATTGAAAAAATTATATTTTGAAGAAATCTTATTGACCACTAAAAACATTTAATAACTCTATATTGTTAAAAATTATATTTTGAACTAATCTAATTGATTGGTAGAAAAAGAATTAATATATTTTAAACTTTATTTAAAAAATAATATTTTAAATAAATCTCATTGGTTGCTAAAAATGTATTTTTGAATTTTATTGTAAATTAATCTCAATGTTTAATGGTTAATTAAATAATAAAATAAATTAATAAGAAATAGAAAATAATGAGAATTAGTGGTTAGTTGAAATATCTAGAATTAAGCTAAGGATGACACGTCAACAAAAACTCTTCTGTTTTAAGAGTTTATATAGATATAAGGGCAAATTGCATAAAATAGCACGAACTTTAGAGGTGGTTGCACTCAGTGGCACGAACTTAAAAAAATACAAAAATAATCACCAACTTTGGTGTTTAGTTGCGGCTAGTGGCACGTATACCCCCTTAGGGGTGTTTATGATTCGGTCCAAACCGAATTTTTGGGCCGAACCAACACAAATCGAACCGAACCTAACCGATTTTTTTCGGTTCAAGAATTTTCATTTTTTGGTTCGGTTTGTGTTCGGATTCGGTTCGATTTCTGTTAAACCGAATGCATGGAAATTAGTACAGTCATTTTACAGAATGTGTGATTTACACATACCCTAGCTCATATATCTTTTAAACTCATGTACGCTTGAGGAGTTTAACTAAGATTTACAAGAAAGAGACTCCCGCGTAAACTATATTTAATGGTGGCTTTTCCAGTGGAAATATATATGTGAGTACGTAATTAATAATATATCTGAGATAGAAAGGGAAGACATATGATAATATGTGTGTAAGCAAGAAGGAAACGATACTGCTCGAAAGATTTGCGTTACCTACACTGTAAATGAATTTGAGTTAAGCCCAATAGTTATATTAGATTGAATTCAATGTTTTGAATTAAGCCCAATAGTTAGTAAGGTTAAAGAAAAAAAAAATGAAAAAGAAGAAAAAAGGAGAATTCAAAAAAAGGATTAAAGAGAAAAAAAATATTATAATTGGTCAAAACCCCTAAAATCTCTCTAATGTTGACACTTAGCATAAACTCTTCTAAATTAAGAGTTTATATAGATATAGATAGTTAGTAAGATTAAAGATAAAAAAGAGAATTAAAAGAAAAAGAAGGAAAAAAGGAGAATTAAAAAAAAAGGATTAAAGAGAAAAAAGAAAATTATAATTGGTCAAAACCCCTAAAATCTCTCTAATGTTGACACTTCAGCATAAACTCTTCTAAATTAAGAGTTTATATAGATATAGATATAGATAGTTAGTAAGGTTAAAGAAAAAAAAAGAATTAAAAGAAAAAGAAGAAAAAAGGAGAATTTAAAAAAAAAAGATTAAAGAGAAAAGAGAAAATTATAATTGGTCAAAACCCATAAAATCTCTCTAATGTTGACACCTCAGCATAAACTCTTCTAAATTAAGAGTTTATATAGATATAGATAGTTAGTAAGATTAAAGAAAAAAAAAAGAATTAAAAGAAAAAAAATGGAAAAAATGAGAATTAAAAAAAAGGATTAAAGAGAAAAAAAAATTATAATTGATCAAAACCCCTAAAATCTCTCTAATGTTGACACCTCGGCATAAACTCTTCTAAATTAAGAGTTTATATAGATTTGAGGGAAAAATCTCTCAACCAACTCAATCTATTACAAGGGCAAAAGCTCTTTAGTCCTTATTTATATAGACAAGCAACAGAACTACCTTCTAACAACAATTTGAAGCTAGGTACTATAACATTTCTACTACTCTACATTATTAAATACATTGGAGTAATATTTTATAAATCTCGTGGGCCACACACGGATAATGAACTACGGAGTAATATTTTTTTAAAAATCGCGTCATGACACGGAACTACATGCAAACGCCTACGGCCTACATGTAGGGAAAACGATAACATTTCCAGATCCAGCCCGCCCAAACGAGGCCCAGAACGCTGGCAGATCCCGACGATGTCGTTTAGACTTCTGTAATAGAAATCCGACGTGTTTTGTGTTCTCTAAAACTAGCATGAAAAGTAAAGGGGATAAAATCTAGTTTATCCAACAAACAGCCCCTTCAACGTCTCTCCCTCCACACCGATGATGAGAGCGATAATGGCGCTCTCTACCTGCTCTTCATCTTCTTCAATGGCTTTTCTTCCGTATCCATCTTCCACTCCTCTCCCTCTCCTCCCAAACTCCTCTCTTTCTCTGTCCATTCCCCTCTCCTCTCCCAATTTCTCCATTTCTCTCCACAGTTATCATCCTTCTTCCTCTTCCCGCCGACTTTCTCGTTCACCTCCGAAATTTCCTCCGCCCGCCGCTTCCGCCTCTTCCGCCGCCTCCGCCAACGCCGAAGTTGAATCCGAAGTGGAGAAGGATAAGCTTCCGTCCGAGCTCCACGTCACTGAAACTCAGGAGCCGAACTCTAGCGTGAGTGTACCATTCGCAAGCCTATTGAATTGAATTAGTTTGTCTATTTGAGTGTGCAGTGTCTGGAATTGCTTTTCAGGATTGATGTGTAATGATTTTTATCTGGTTTTCTGATATCGTTTCAGGTGAAATTGAGTGTTGTTGTGCCGCCCGTTGTGTGCGATGATTGTTACCAGAGGGTGATTCGGGAGTTTTCAAAGCTAGCTAAGGTGTGCCTGATTGTATATAGGAGTGAAATTGCTTTGACCTTGTTTATGGTGTGGAGTAATTGATCCGCTTTTTATCTTCACTTGTGCATTTTGGATGCTTAGATTGTCTAAATTTCTTATCAAACTCTTCTACATTTTACTGTTATCGATTGTGTCTGTATAAATGACTATAAAAATTGAATATAGACTTGCTCTGATTAGTTATTGTTCATTCTGAATGCTTTCTAGTAAAAGATGAATAAAGTACTTAGGCTACGGTATGATGTATGCTACAGCTACCCTACTTTGAACAAACATAATATTTAATTTTAGGATGGTGTGTCTGGTGCTCTCCTTCGAGTTTGATCATTGAGATGCTTCAAAATCTAACAATGGTAAGGAAATTGATATGCATATTATCATCTTGTAGATTCCTGGATTTCGCCCTGGAAAGAATATTCCAGAAGGTATTCTTCTGAGTTATGTCGGGAAGTCAGCTGTTCAAAGGGCCACAGTCGAGTCTATCTTGAAACGGACTCTTCCACATGCCATGCAATCTGTATGATTTGCTTTTCTCTTCCAAAGTTACTTTCATGGCAAAGTATTCATCCTGAAATGGCCATAAATCATTAAAAATCTATGGATGATTTGTTATTACTTCAAACATTATAATCCTATATATTCTCTCAAGTCATAAATACTTTACCCTCTCCAGGCAATCAAATGCTATTTCTATTTCCTGCATAAGCACTATGATGAGAATCTGAATGTTTTCTCTGTAAATGCTATAGGTAACTGGGAAGGCTCTAAAGGATTCCATTCACATTACAACCAAATTTTCTGACATGGAGGAGGCATATTTGTCCTCTAACTCTATAAAGTGAGTTCTCTGTAGTTTCTCTCATTTGATCTGGTGCATTCCTTTATTCAATGATTAACTCTTTAGGCAATTTTTCGTTGCGGCAACCCAATCAAGGAGTTACATGGCTCCACTCGTGGATAGTTAAAAAGCAACAAAAAAAGATAAATTTCTCAGTGCTAAATTGGGTTTCTTTAGCAGTCCATTTGTTGAGTAGCCCCTTTTAATTGTCTGTTGTACTTTGCTATCTGTTCTTGATGGACCAGGTGAGCAAAGTTGGTTGTTTGAATGGTCATGTTAGTTTTGTTTGGAAGATTATACCTTGTCTTTTCTTAGTTCAACTAATGTCATTCATGTTGCAGATATGAAATTCTTGTCGATGTGACCCCTGTGATAAGATGGGTTCCTGATGACGGATACAAGAATTTAAAAGTAGTTGTTGAGTTAGATAATGAAATAGCTGCAGAAGAAGCTTGTGAACAAGAACTCAAACGGCGGCATAAATCAATAGGTCTTCTGAGAATTGTCACTGGTCGAGGGCTCCAGGTGATACTTTCCTTTCTAGAGTTCTTGTATCATGCAAATATTTTTTTTCTTTTTAAACCAAGGAAAATTGGAAGGAGCCTGGATTTCTTATGGTGTTGACTTAATTATTATCAGCTTGTTCGTATCTTCACGAAAAGGGAAACAAATCTATCAGTTGACAAGTGCTACTTTGATTGATGAATAGAAAATGGTTAGATTGGATTAGTTCCAGGAAGAAATTAGCTAATTTAAATCTCAAGCATGAAAAGGGAAACCAATCTGTTAGTTGATAAGTGCCCATTTGCAAGAGATAAACTTCAACTCATGCTAATATGAACTGTAGATGTTGACATTAAAGGTGTGTCCCTGGAAAGAGAGATGAAGCTTTGTGTTAATCAAAGGTTTGAAAATAAAAACGTACTCCCTCCGTCTCAAAATTCATGTCGTTTTAGCCTCAAAATCTTGTATCAAAATTTAGGTCGTTTTAGGTTTTCTAGGTAGGGGATAATAATGATTTGTATCGATTTGTGTGTTGTTGACTTTTTTTAAAGATTTTGATTGGATAAAAAATGTAGTGGGTGTTAAAAAAATAATAGTAAAATTTATGGGAAAGTTAGTGGAATGATGATGTTGATTGATGGATGAGTGTTTTATTAAAACTTGTGCAAAATCCTAAAACGACTTAAATTTTGAGACCGAGGGAGTATAACATAATCTCAGCTTTTTTTAAATTTTGGTTTTGACTCTTATCTTTTGATGCCTTCAACTCCCCCAGTAATTTGATGATACTTGATTATTTTTTTAAAATGATTTTTGTTGTACCCGTGTTTTGATGGATTGTCTACGTAACTTCTTAGGAAGTACAAGTCTTGTGTAGTTTCTCGAGGGTTTGAATTTTGTTTTTTTTCCGTTTTTATTTTTTCTGATCTGTTTGGTTTTATTCGGAACTTTAGCTGATTCTAGTTTGATTTTGTTTTCGTGCAACAAAAACTGAAATCGAAAGCAACCTAGGAAGGGTTGTTTGATCTGCAATCCAACTATCATATGCTGATATGCATGTGCTTTTACTTCCATCACCGGGATTGGAATTCTGTCATCAGTTTACTGATTAACCATAGTAGAATGTTTTTTTAATAAAAATATTATTATTATTATTATAAAATACATCTGAAATGCCTTTTTTAATATAATTTGGAGCATTCACAGGCGGGTGATTTAGCAGTACTTGATATATCAGCAACAACAATTGGTGATGCTGAAAAAATTCCATCCGCTGAGAGTAAAGGTTTACCTCTTATCTACTATTCATATTCAATCTAGAGTAGCATACTGGAAGAAAAATGATTTAGTGTTCTCTACAAAACAGAGGTTTAGGCATTGTTATGTCATGTCTATTGCATCTAGAAATCTTGCGGTGACAATATATGTAACATGTCAAGTGGTAAAGGTATAGTCACAAGTTAATCAAATATAGGTTTGAAAGCCGGTCCTAACATGGGTTTTATTCAAGTTACAGATATAGACTGAAAAAACAGGGTTGTATTGCTTCAGGGAGGGATTAGGCTTTGTAAATCTACATTGCCATTTATGTGTGCCTGCATACAGTCAGGGTTGAAGGGCTGATTCTCAACTCTGAATTTGACATGTTAATTGATCACCTTCTAACTACTTTGAGAATTCATGATCAAGCAATTAAAATTAGGTTGTACTCTAGTCATTTGACACACATAGCATTTTAATTAGAACCGTCATCCCATTCCCAAGTTAGCTACACAGTAGTGATAGTGTTCCTCTGTTATTGCAGCATCTAGAGCATGCTAATTGGACACACTCTGCCTTGTATCCTCACCAGACAATTTCCCAGATTTTATTGTTCAGCCATAACGCTGTTTTAGTTCCTCCATTCGTCTTGTATATCTATTGTCTAGTTTTTCAGTTGTGTTTCGTAAATAACGTTATTATATATACAAGCAAAATACAGGTATTATGTCTAATGGTGTGGACTTAGATTTCATGGTTCTCTTTCATTCAAATATTCATTTGGTTCATTTGCATTAACATAATGTACATTAGTGAATGTGATAATCACAAAGTCTGATTCTTATCTCCGTTAGTCCATTAATGTATACTTTGTCACCTCCTTCCAGGCTTCCATTTTGATACAGAAGATGCTGAAAGAGTCCTTCCTGGGTTCCTTGATTCGATAATTGGAATTCAAGCAGGAGAAACAAAATCCTTCCCACTCCAGTTTCCTGAGTCATGGAGACAAGAAAATCTCCGTGGTGTGAATGCTCAATTCACTGTAAGTGAATAATTGAATGTACTGCTGCCCTTAAATATTTCAATACTTCCGTGTGATAAATATCCTTATTTTCACACAGCTAGTTTGTAATGCTAAATAAATCTTTCTATTATCCTATTGTAAACTGTTTTTCCATATTATATGCAGAATGCACAGTAGTTTGCATTACTGCATGCATTTTATTCTTGACTTAAATGAGACCATTAAAATTGGTCTTTTTAAACTCATGGAGATTTCAGAGTTGTTCATTTCTTAGAGACAATATTTAAGTATCATATCTTTCTAGGTGGTGTGTAAAGAGCTGTTTTACAGAGAACTTCCAGAATGGAATGACTCAATTGCCGAGAAGCTTCTTCCAGGATGTTCAACATTGGAGCAGGTAAAACATTTGATATCCATGTAAGCTGTGGTTGTGGTTTAGGAAATCATTGTATTTGATCATCTTTTGAGTTCAAAATTCAAATGGTTGCTGTAATTAACAGGTGAAGGAGGCATTACTGCAGAAATGCCAGGAGCTTGAACAAAGCGCTAAGGAACAAGCTACAGACAATGCCATTCTGGACCAACTTCGCAAGGTTCATTTCATCCTCCCTCCTTCCCATTCACTTGGTTGGCCACACAAAAAAAAAAAAAATAGCGCTGATATAATTCAATGATGGTAAAGATATGGTGCAAAAATCTTTCCTTTTTTTTTTTTCCATGTCCTAGATTGTTTTAATTGCTTCTATCGGCAGCTTGAAAAACGAAACCCGTCTGTTTTGTTGTCTTGTTGACTGTGTATTTTGTGACACGATGTCAAACTGATTCTTGAATTGAATTTTGCACTTTCTCCTATTTTTTTTCCCAGATGGTTGAAGTCGATATCCCTCGCTCCTTGTTTGAGGAACAAGGTCGGCAGCTATATGGAGCAAAGCTTTTGCAGATACAGGTTTTGCTTTTTAATCTTAATTGAGCGAATCACATGTGTGACTTGGGGAGAGATGGAAGACACATGAAAAATGTGAAACTGAAATATCATATGTTGCAAATGATAAATTTTCACGGCTATCCTTCTCAGAGAACATTAATTCTGCATGCCCTCGTCTTTTGCATTTCCTTCTGTTGACAAACATGATACAGAATTACAGATCCATAATCTTTTTCTGATCTCATCTTTCCATCCATTTCTGCAGGGCAACATGAAACTAAATGATGAGCAACTGGCAACCCTAACTAGTCCTAAGGCAGTAAATGAATATCTGGAGTATGAGAAGGAGAATATAGTTGAAGTGATAAAACAAAATCTGGCAGTTGGAGATATATTTAAACGAGAAAATTTAGAGGTGAGCTTTTCTTCTTACAACACTAATCATATTTCTTTTCATATTTAAACAAGAAAAATTAGAGTTGAGCTTTTCATCATTTTTCTTTTCAAATTTAGAGGTGAGCTTTTCTTCTTGATGTCCAAGCTGAGAATCACTATAAAAATTCAATTAAAATATGTTTTTGATGCAGTTCTCAACGGATGAATTAGTGAATGAGGTCCAGAACTCCATACAAGAATTGAAGACCCATCAACAAGACTACGAGGAGGAGCGTGTTAAAGAACAGGTTCGTATACCACACCCGAAACTCTGCTTTGTTTGACAAAACACATGAATAAGAGAAAACCCCTGTAACTAGTCATTTTTCCTATTTTTCCTTGGAGATTATCAGTGGCTAATTACACAAAAGTTATCCATTTTATACATGTGATCTGGTTGAATGCTAGCTTATCTGATTGTATTCTGCACGACTACTTTGTTCCAGCATACACTTGCTCGATAACTAATAGTAGTCTAATGTGTGAAGGTTCAAGAGGTTCTAGAAGGAGCCAAGGTGCTTGAATGGCTGAGACAGCATGCCGATGTCCAGTACATTACCAAATGAGGTCGAGAAATGGCTTCTTCACTCTGTAAAGAGTGAGAAATGCAACCTTCCTTCGGGAGTCGTCTCTTCTGTTGCTTCGGCAAGTAATCAAAGGCAACCAAATGAGACAACTCCGAGAAGAATTTTGTGATTCCAGCACATAATGCTTCCCAATTTAGATCCCCGGGCCTTTTTTCATCGGAGGTAAGGAAATTCAATTAAAAAGCCTGCTGCATTATCGTTCCAGACAATGCTCGACTGAGCTTCTGCTAGTTCTTTGCAGAACACATTTTGCGACACGTGCAATGTAGAAAACGCGTAATATATCATTACTTGTAAGTTGTAACAGAGAGATTAGATCGCAATATTCTTGATCGATGATGCATCATTCCGAGATGCATACCCAGGAGGAAAAAACACAGCAATGCACATTTCTTCTATTAGGACAGATACTGAAACCTGATTCAAACCATTGCTGCCTAAAAAAATGATCATTCACAATGAACTATGACGAAATAGAGTTCGAACTCGTGACCTCGGGTGCCATTTTATATTAGTTAACAGTGCTTGGCAGCTTTTATAAGGAGGTAGCTGAAACTTTACTCCGTTGATTTAATAACCCTTCAATTCAAAGTTGAAATACAACAATTTTTGAAGTGGTGTTAGATCTGGGCCAACCTACCAACAGATAAGATCCCCAAATGGGGGAAAGGAAAACATTCATACTGGTGGTTGGGCCAAACGAGAAGAGTAACATGTGGGCCGTTGTACACGTTATAGGTCCCACAGATCAATCTGTCTTTAACAAAGACCCTTCAAACAAATAGGCCAAAATCAAGAAAACCACCCTTTAAATACATCATTTTTTACAAAACCACCCCTTAAATTGAGAATTTCAAGAAGTCATCCTTGAAAATTTAGATGTTTTCGAAAGACCATCAATCCAATCTTTTACGTTAAGTTTGATATTAAAAGTGTAAAATTACTATTTTGCCTTCATCACCAATATCCTAATTCATCTCTTAGCAATTCTCAAGTATCAATTCATCCTTGATTTAGTTGATTTGAAGTTAGTCGTTATTAATTTAGTTGGTTTGAAGTTCTCTCAAGTGTTTATCCTTGACCTCTTAGTCCTGTTCTCAAATGGAAAATAAAAGTTGTCGAAAAATGATCTCCCTTCTACCCTTCAAATATATTAAAATCATAATGTTATGGGTCGGGCTATTCCTTGCATGTTGACTACTTCGCCCTCTTTTTAAATCTAATAAAGCGCATTAGAAGCACGGAGAGCCCCGTTTCTCCTTTTAACAAAAAGTCTTAACAAAAAAGGTGAAATGGGTGGTTATTTGTAAGTATCTAGCTTTTTAAGGGTGATTTCTTGGAATTTTCAATTTAAAAGGTGAGTTTGTATAAAATAGTGTAATTAAAGGTGGTTTTATGGAATTTGGCCTAACAAAATATGCATTGATTGTGCTGTGGAACAATCAATCTAAATCCTCATCCGAGCTTTGAGATGAAGAAACTAACGTGGAAGCTGGAAAAGGACAAAATTCACGTGATTGAGATTTGAGAGTACTCAAGGATTTCTTCCAAGTTTAGATTTATACATCCCGTTTCTTATTTTATTTATTTTTAATCATCCACAAAAATTGTGTGCAAATGTTCAAATGTTTATTTTTTAGACATTTTTTTTTTGCCTTCATTAGTAGTTTTGGGTGTGTCAAATGTACACATTTGAGTATGTGATGTGTAAATTTGAGCACACCATCTCCCTCATATCCTCCCCATGTGCAAAAATATTTACAAAAAACAATATAATTTCAATAGTTTATTTTTTTTATGATTTTCTTTTTCTTTTAAATAAATTGTATTTCAATGGCGTGTAAAAAAATGCACATTTTACCGATGGGGCAAATTACTAAAAAGTAATGTGTATTTTTACACATCTTGTGCAAATGTGTATATTTTACACAAAACCATTGTGGTTGGTCTTACTACTTTGTAAGTAATTAAAATCAATTTTTACTAAAAAAAATTAAAATCAATTTAAAATTGTTTTTTTTATATATGATAGTGTATTTTATCTTTATGTTGTAAACTTTTATGTTTTATTTATAGAAGGGAATATCTTTTTCTATTGGCGAGTCTGTCAACCTGGCTAGTTATGACTAGACCTGAGTAAATATGGGTCAATTCGTCCAGTCCGTCCGAAAAAATATACGGGTTTGGATAAAGTAGTTGACCCAAGCGGGTCGACAAGCCCGGCTCGTTTCAGCCCGGTTTTATATTAATATTATATAGGGAAAGCTAATTAAAATACCCCCACCATTGGGGGTATGGTAAAAAACTTTTAAATATAATAAAAATACCCTGACCTTTAAGGGTGTGGTAATATATTACCACGGGTTTTGTCACGGGACAAAAAAGCTGAAAAGACAGCCTACATGTATTTTTTTTTTTGACAAGGTAGTCTACTTGGAACCCTTTTTTACAAATTAGCAGTAAAATTGGGTTTTCTTGAACGATTTCCTTACGAAAACAATACATCGACGAAAAAACAAAACTTACTCAGCCAAGTCCGTGAAAGAATCAAAGAGGAAAAAGATGAGAGTGAGAGAGAGAGAGAGAGAGAGAGACAACTCAAGATAAGCGACCACGAGGGAGGAAGACTGTCATTAAAGAGGAACTATGAGCTGGCTGGAAGACCTGGAAGACAGTTCAAGAGGTGACTACGGAAGAAGATAGGAGAGAGGAAAATGCGTTGGGTATTAACTCAGTCCAACTCCTTATTTTTTTCTAAGGAAAATGTTCAAGAAAACCCTTGTAAAAAAATCCATGTGGGCTATCTTGTCATCATTTTTGGCCCATAAGGAAACACGTGGTAATATATTATCACTACCCTCAAATGTCGGGATATTTTTTGTAACATTTGAAAGTTGAGGATATATTTTTACCATATACCTAAAGGTGGGGGTATTTTAATTAGTTTTTCCTATTATATATAATTATAATTTATAATTATATAATTTATAGTATATAGTACTCCCTTTGTTAATTAAAACTTTACGTTTTACTATTCACACATGTTTAATTAGGTGTTAAAAACTATATAAAATATTAATGTTTTAATAAAAAGAAATTAACGATTTCATGCTTATTACTATTAAGTATGAATTTATAAAAACAAATGTAAAAAAAGTTAATATTTTATATAATTTTTATCATTCTAAAAAAGTGTGCATGAAAAATGTTAATATTACTATTAAGTAGCATCAATCTCCTTGAGCTCTCGAAAAATGTTACCAAATATTTTCTTATTCCATTCTTTAGTCAATCTTGTCAGAAGGTGTGCATGATTCGGTCCAAATCGAATTTTTGGGCCGAACCAACACAAACCAAACCGAACCGAACCGAACCGAAGTTTTTCGGTTCGGCTTTCGGTTCGAGAATTTTCATTTTTCGGTTTCGGTTCGGTTTGTGTTCGGTTTCGGTTCGGTTTGTGTTAAACCGAATTTTTTTATACACTACATAAATATATTATATATATAGGTTTTTGAATATTTTATATATACACACATACTTACTGTATTTGCATAATGTGTATACATACATTATATTTAAATACACATATATACACTATATTTGCATGTGTATGTATAATATATTGTATATGTATATATACTATATTTGTTAAAATTTTAAATTTTGTATACTTTAAAGTATTTTGGAATATGTACACATATTTTGGAATATATACACATATTTTGGAATGTGTATATATACTATATTTTATATATATTTGTATACTTAATTTTTTTTTAATGAAAATTCGGTTTAATTATGTTAAAACCGAACCGAACACAAACCGAACCGGCAAATAACCGAACCGAACCGAACCTAATGCATTCGGTTCGGCTTTCGGTTTGAGAATTTGGGATTTTTGGGTTCGGTTCGGTTCGGTTCGGCCCGGTTCGGTTCGGTTTTAGACCGATGCACACCCCTTGCATTTTCCTTGTCATATTATACATAAGGGATCCCGCAAATTGTGTTCTTCACATTTGTTGGACAATATTTCCATAATGCTTTCATGTAGTCCATATTTTCTCAAATTTAAATGGTTGAGTTTGCCGTTGTTCTTGGTTGTCAAGTTCAAATATATTGGGTAGTGATCTGATGATACAAAAGCATGGTTTTATGTTTTCATATTTGGGTACCATTGTAAGATCTATTCTTATACGAGAGTTCTATCTATTTTTTCATAGATGTTATTAATGTCATTTTTGTTTTCCCTCTACGTTTTATTTCCCAAAGGTGGGATGCCAGGGAGACTATATGATGTGATTTAGACTTATAGATTTTTCTTATATTTTTCTATTTAAAAAGTGTCCCACATCGCTTGTAAACACATAGGAGGCTAGAGTTTCTCCTATATATTGTGTAAGGTTTCCCAGTTTTAATACAAGTTAAATTTTTGAGTGAAAAGTTGAGCACATTTGCTTCCTTTGATTCCAGGTTAAGGATCATGTTTTTGGTGAGATGCTAAAAACAAAACCCTTTGGTGAGATGCCGAGGGAGACACCTTAGTGAGAGACGAAAGTGTTGAAGGGTCGAGATCCTCAGAGTGCGATTTCGAGGGGATTGAGATCGAGTGTGGGAGGTTCAAGGGTGAGAGGCCTGCGAATCTTGCCATACATATCAGGTTACTAGTATAAGGTTTATCCCTTCAAATAAAGGAGGAACCTCATCGTTGATCCTGGCGGCTCGGAGTGTTCCCAAGCACATCAAGCGTAATCAGAGCTTTCAGCTAGGGTTCCTCAATCTTTTTGTGTTTTTGTCACAAACATCCACAACCATCCGTTGGAGTTTTGTGCAGGACCAATCATTGAAGTGCATTACGTAGATCCAACGTACAGGGGCGTAATGTACCATTTGGAAGGGCCTTATGGATTCGAGAGCTTTTGCGAGACCAACCATCGATACCTTACGCAGATCCAACGTATAGGGGCGTATCGTATTTTTCGGAGGGCAATGCCAGATTCGAGGACGAATCTTTTTCAAAGGAAGGGAGGATGATGTGATCTAAACTCATAGATTTTTCCTTTGTTTTTCTATCAAAAATGTCCCACATCGGTTGTAAAGACTTAAGAGGCAACAATTTTCTCCTATATATTTTGTAAGGCTTGCCATTTTCTAATACAAGTTAAATTTTTGAGTGAAAAGTTGAGCACATTTGCTTCCTTTGATTCCGGGTTAAGGATCATATTTTTGGTGAGATGCTAAAAACAAAACCCTTTGGTGAGATGCCGAGGGAGACACCCTAGTGAGAGGCGAAGGTGTCGAAGGGTCGAGATCCTCAGAGTGCGATTCCGAGAGGATTGAGATCGAGTGTGGGAAGTTCAAGGGTGAGAGGCTTGGGAATTTTGCCACACATATCCGGTTACTAGTAGAAAGTTCATCTCTTCAAATAAAGGAGGAACATCGTCGTCGATCCTGGCGGCTCGAAGAGTTCCCGAGCACATCACTATAATTGTTTATTTAGTTGGTTATGATAAGGAATATCTTTGATTTTTTATAATTCATATTTTAGATAGGCATTATAGATAGATTTAGATTCATTTGGGTGTAAATATTGCATGTTTAGTTGGTAGTTTGCATACTTTTTCATTAAGTGGTCAAATGTCATAATTTACAAGTTTTAGTGGTTAATTTCAGGTTAGTAGATCCGAGGTGGGAAGTGGAGAATTCATGAAGAGTCGAGAAGAGAGCCTAAGTGAAGAACAAGTCAACAACGGTTGTCCGGGCAGTAAGCTGAGTATGTAACGCACTTTTTGGAGGCTTCGTTGATCTGATTAATGCAAATGCATATGCGTGAGAAAGATCTTTTCAAGGCCTATAACTTTTGTGAAGACATTTGGACCCGAATCAAAGTGTTCGAGGGTAAAAAAGAGAAAGTTCCGACCCGTAACTCTACAATTCTGACTTGGAAGGTTTGTTGCTGAAATGGTGGCGCCCACCATGAAAAGAGTAGCGCCCGCCGCGGAAAATACGATGCTTGCCATGGAAATGGCGGCGAACACTGTAAGCAATAAGACAAAATCTCCTAAAAGATCTATCTTTGTGTTTAATTTTTATCCTTTTGGCACGTTTCTTCTAGGGTTTTTTCGACCTCTTTGACTACTCGTAGACATGTTTAAACTCAGTTTTAATATCACCAAAATCATAGGATCATATTTTTATCCTTTCGGCACGTTTGGTTTTGCCTACGATTCAAGACTTGGTTGGTTGAATCGTGCATGAGACTTGATTTCTAGTTATTCTTATGAACCATTTCATCTTCTTCGGTCTGATTTCATGTTGTTAGTTTTGCTTTGATTGGTCATCTTTGTAGAATTGCATCTTGCTAGAGTTTTAATTAATTCGCATGAATAATTAGACCTTTGTAGTGAACATGGTTGAGTAAATCCACAAGAAGGAACTTGATTGTGTAGGGAGATGATAGATTGGTTAAATATCGGTTCTTAAGATCCTAAGGTTGACGAGATGACAATTATCGACGCATACTAGTTTCTTATGGAGGTTGGTATTGTTTTTATGTCAAGTATATTGGGAATTTAAGGTGGATATGTGGGTTTACCTTGCGAGACAGAATCAGAAATGAGACTATCCACGAAAGGGTGGGAGTGGATAGTATTCAGGCTAAGTTACGAGAATCGAGACTACAATGGTTTGGACATGTGCAGAGGAGAGATCCAAGTGCGCAGGTGCGCCGATGTGAAAATTTGGCTATCGAAGGCGTTCGTCGGGGCAGAGGGCATCCGAAGAAGAGTTGGGGTAAAGTGATTACACATTATCTGGCCGCTCTGGGACTCTCAAAGGAGATGGCGCGTGATATGACACAATGGAGGAGTGCTATCCGTGTTGACGAACATTAGTCGGGTGCAACGTTTTACCGCATCATGCCTTTTACGCGTATCCTTTACACTGTTTTTCTTTTATAGATTTTTTTTGAATTACAGTTTATGTAGGATGTGTGCTACCATCTTCCCTTCTTGTCTTGTCTTTGGGTCACTAGGAAACACCCTCTCGGCCTAGTCGGGGAAAGGGTGCATACAATCCGACCCCCCAGACCCTGCTCTTTGAGCGGGATATACTGGGCTTGTTGTTGTTGTTGTTCTTATGTTAAATCGTACAGAGACATGGTAGCATAGGAATGTAAAGGGTTGTTAGATTCGCAAGGGTTGACAATCTATATAAACCAACATCGGAATAATCAAACAACTAGAAGGAGATTCAATGATCGGGTCTACCACCCAATGTTGCAAATTTGTATATGAAACCACTTCTCTTCTATCTTTTATTCGCTATTTTTAGTATTCTTTATTGATTATTGTCATTTATATCCCATCTTTCCTTTCATATTGATAAATACACATTGCAATTGAAATACTTGGTTCTTTGAGGGCTCGACCCCTTATTTATATACTATACTAGTTTGTTTGTTTAAGAATTATTCTTTGGCGAGGTGAACCGATGACTTTCTCTCCGTCAAATTTGGCGTCGTTGCCGGGGAATCAAGTCTATTTATTTGTTTTGTGTATTTATTGATTTTTTTTTTCTGTATCTAACCCCATCGCGAACCTATCTTACGATTCACGATACCCCGCTGCTATTTTTTTTCAAGATGTTGAGGTTGTTGCAATTTCAAGGGGAAAATTTTCACCTTCTTTTCATAAGAGTGCATAATTTATTGGATGCCCATTATGCATGGGGTTACCAAGATAGTTTGCAAGATATGTTTGTTTGCATACTTGAGGGCATGACTCTTGAGGCCGAAGAACTTTCCGAGTCAATGGGTAAAGGAGGCTTGACGAGTTTCGATTTATTAAGGATGTGAGATTTTTTCTGCTGCATGGGTCACTAGGTGGAGCGAGACAAATTCACACGCCATGTTTTGTTGGAGCATGTGCTCGAGAGGATGGAGCGACGTGAGGAACAATTAAACCAACTCGCTCGAGCATTGAATGATTTGAAAGCAGAGCGGAGCTTACTTCATCAAGTTGATGAAGGAAGCCAAGACGCAAACAACGATGCATGGCTTAGTCAATGTTGGAGGAGAGAGCCCAATGTTCCCTAACATGAAGTCTCACGAGTGCTCGTTGCGACGACCTGATGTGGTCTCCAAGTCCTCTTCGTTGCTCCTCACCACGGCGAAAAAGGGTCTTTCATTGCGGCTGCTCCTGCCTCTTGCGCCCACAACAAGCTGATGAGACTTCTATTCTTTGATCCTACTCGTCGCGACGATTCCTAAGAATCGCAGCCGCGACAAGTTGTAACTCAACTCCTTTTGCCTTGTCCCTTGGTTCTTGTGTTGAGTCCATTCTTCCTTGATCTTTCGGATTATTAGCTCATTTTGATCTCTCCCAAGCTCTCAACCACTTTGGACTACGAATCTGCATAAATCCAATAAATCCGTATAAATCCAATAAAATATCTCAGATTCTTGGTTCTTGTGTTGATCTCGCTGATCTTTTGGGTGGGCACAAGAGTTTGATTTGCTAAAGAGAGCGTTGACAATGTCTAGATAAGTCTTGAATGCACATATGAATAACCCGTCGAGTTTGTGACGTTAATAATGACACTTTTTAGGAGGCAACCCTAGGTGAGTTTTCTAAATTCTTTATTTAAATTCCCAGTTAGATAGCCTAGTTTGTTTTTCAATAAGTTATATATGATAGATTCAGATGCCATGTAGATATTTTTGGTATTCCTTTCGAGCTAACCTTCTTAGTAAAGGGTTCGTGGAACGAAGAACGAATAAGAGAATAACACGGATTCCACGACGGCCGTCGCCCAAGCCACGACGTCCGATGTCCAAGCCACGAAGCCCACCACCAGAGCCACGATGTCCACCGTGGATTCCATGGTGCCCGCCGTACAATAGGTTTTCCAAGGTCCGTTTTGTCCAGCAATTGCAGCCTCCACCACCGTGATCGAGTATGTTTCCTTTCACTCACGTGTGTTTATTTTAATTTTTGTTGTCTTTAATTGATTTTCATTGAGGATAATGAAATATTAAGGGTATGTATGGATGCACATGTTTTTTTTATTAACTACTAAAAAAAAGTAGTAGAATTAGTTTATTTGGTGTATGGGTTCACATTTTAACTAGTTTATAGTTAAAAAAAAGTTTTAAAAAAAAAGCTAAACCAACAAGCTTATTTGATGTTTATTTGGTTTGAAAGTACCACAATACCCCTAATAACAACCAAATAAACTCTACTTTTTACAAATAAGCTGTTTTTCGCCCCATACGGAGATTATCTTTTTGTTTAAAATTTTAACTACTTTTACCAACATTTTACAAATTTTACCTTGTTTATAATTTTAGTCAATTTATTAACCCCGTCTCATATACGCACCCTAAGTGTTGTTTCTCCCGTTGGTGACCCCTCCTGCTATCCCGACGGTTCTTCTCTAGCTTCTTGTGTTTTGTTGTACTAGCTTGCTTTTTTTTTTTATGTTCGGTTGCTTCTCATGATGGCATGTCCATCTATCAATTTTTCCGATCTCTCGGTACATTAGATATGGTTATGCGGTGGACTAAATTATTACTTGTATTTTAAAAAAATAAAGTATAGTGTCATAAGGCCGTAAATATCACACAAAACACGGGGCGTAAAGTAACCCAAAACCTTTTCCCTTTTCTTTTTTTTTTCTTGTACAAATCATATGCAAAATGCAAGAAATGGGACCCACACTCACACCCTCACTCCACACTGTGGGTCCCACCCGCCTCCCGTTATCCCACATTTCACACTACGCTCTGACATTTTCTCCTCCCCCTCTCTCTCTCTCTCTCCAGAAGTCTCGACAGTGACGACGACCATTTACTCTCTTCTAGATCTGAGGGAAGACCCCCCCAGTGACCCCTTCCTCCTCCTCGAGATAAACCCTTGCTCTGTTGATTCACGATCTGTGTAAGCTTTTCCCTCGCCAACCATTGATCTCACTCGAAATCTCGGACTTCCTTTCTCTCTCTAACTCCGCCTTGTCGTTTTTCTCTAATCTCCACCTGCTCCACCCGACTCCTCATTCAATGTGCTTAGGGTTTTCGTTCTTCGGTGGAGTGGACGGGAGGAGTGAGGAGATCTGTCTGTGTGTTTGATAATCATGTTTTGATTTGACTTGGTTTTTGCATTATGTTTCCCCTCTGCTGCACATTCTCTATGGATCGATTGATTTGATATTTAACTGTTTGTTTTACTACTACTCTTATCTCCTGTACTTGCAATGGATCTGGTGTACTTACAATGGTGATTAAAGGTTGTTTGTTTCTGCTGTGCTGTGCTGTGTTGTTTGGATTAGGCTAAAGACTTGAGATCTGACCTGCTGTGCTGGTTGTTTGATCTGAAAAGGGCCTAAATAATGTTGTTTGAGTGTGCATTAGTAATAGCTTTGTTTTATCTAGAAATGTTGACAAATCTGTCTGAATATATAATTCATATGGATTCCAATTGCATATTCAATTGTATCTTCTAACGGGTTCAAATGAATGTTATGAATGCAGGACATCTTTAGGCCTGGCTGGTTGTAAATGGCGGTGACAGACGCAGAAAACCCACTTCTAAGTGATGTCACTTGCGGGTCTCTACTTCAGCAGCTGCAGGCAATTAGCTAAACCTTTGATTGGAACTATTGAATTCATTTCTCTCTTATGCCATACTTATTTGCTGATATCTTTTAGCTGTGATTGAGTAATGCCTGATATGCTGATAAGTAATGTTCGCTTTGTGCAGCAAATTTGGGATGAGGTTGGAGAAAGTGATGAAGACCGAGACAAGATGCTTTTACAGATAGAGCGGGAGTGTCTGGATGTTTACAAGGGAAAGGTTGACCAGGCCGTTAAATCGAGGGCTCAACTTTATCAAGCATTGAAGGATGCTGAAAATGATCTCTCAACCCTCCTCTCAGCTCTTGGAGAGAAGACTGTCACTGGCATGGTAAAAATACGTTTCCTTCAAGCTCTAATTGCAGTTGGGGTTCTGAGTTTTGTAATTAATGCAGTCCTTTTCCATTGTAGCAATTTTCTCATTGATTTTCTTGGTTATATTTAGCCCGAGAAGACATCGGGTTCCATCAAGGAGCAACTTGCAGCCATTGCACCAGCGCTGGAGCATCTGTGTCAACAAAAGGAAGAGAGATTGGAAGATTTCTCTGATGTGCAATCACAAATTCAAAGAATCTGTGGTGAAATTACTGGTAACTTGAATGATCAGGCCCCTATAGTTGACGAGTCAGACTTATCCCTGAAGAAGTTAGAAGAATATCAAGCTCAGCTTCAAGAACTTCAGAAAGAAAAGGTGAAGCTGATTCTTCCAATTAGTCTATTTTCATTTTCAATGATATTTATCCATTATCTGTATCATTGCTTGCTGATGATTTCTGTATTTTGTGGGCCAGAGTGAACGGTTGCACAAGGTCCTGGAATTTGTGAGCACGGTGCATGATCTTTGTTCTGTCCTGGGCATGGACTTCTTTAACACTGTCATGGAAGTTCACCCGAGCTTGAATGACTCATCTGGTGTACAATCGAAAAGCATTAGCAATGATACACTTTCAAGGCTTGCAAAAACAGTCTTAGCACTCAAAGAAGACAAAAGGCAGAGGCTTGAAAAGGTGAATCGCCCTGTTTCTCCCTAATGTTTAGGAGTTCTGCACTTCTTGTTGATCAATGGTTTATGTTTTGACCTTCTGTTATGAATTGCCGTGTTATATGTTCAGTCTCTCAATTTTGAGCATCATTCATGCGTCCGTTTCCTTACATTCTGTACATGTGCACCACAGTACCACACTTCTCGCGAACTGCATATCTGTAACTGTAACTGTAATATCATCTGAAAGTATATTCCTTTTGTACTTGGGTTGTGGCATTAATTAGCAAAGAAGAAACACCTTGATTCCCGTTTATGCAAAATCTGGTCTTTGGATTCTGATATAATGTGCTGTATATGCCGCAGCTGCAAGAGTTAGCCGTACAGTTGATTGATCTTTGGAATCTGATGGATACCCCAGAAGAAGAGCGTCAGCTTTTTGATCATGTCACATGTAACATATCAGCCTCGGTGGATGAAGTGACCATTCCTGGGGCCCTTGCCCTTGATTTAATAGAACAGGTAACTCCAATTTTTACTTTGACTAGATATGTTTGAAGCAACTGGTATTGTTTTTTCCTTATTGTCTATTTTGCATGCGAAGGCTGAAGTGGAAGTTGAGAGACTTGATCATCTGAAGTTCAGCCGGATGAAAGAAATTGCCTTTAAGAAGCAAGGTGAACTTGAAGACATATATGCCCGTGCACATACAGAAATTGATACCGATGCTGCAAGGGAGAAGATCTTGGCACTGATTGATGAAGGGAATGTTGAGCCCTCAGAGCTGATTGCTGATATGGATAATCAGATTGCAAGAGCCAAAGAAGAGGCTCTTAGCCGTAAAGAGATACTGGACAAGGTTGAGAAATGGATGTCAGCATGTGAAGAAGAGAGTTGGCTCGAAGATTACATGCGGGTAATTTTTCCCTCCACACTCTTTTTTAGTTTCATTGTCTCTAGGTAAGCTAGGTTAGTGCATCCGTGTTTGCTTACGTGTGATGTGAGGAAATTTTAACTTCTATTAGCTGGATCTAGCGGTGACAAAGGTTATTCAAAAGAGATTAAATTTCGACCAACTTCTTTGGCGTTCATTGATTTTTGATATTGCTCAATAGTTATTTCCCGGTATTTATTTAGCCATAACCCACCCTTCCCCAACACACACACATGCACTCCCTTGACAGAAAAGAAAATAAAAGTGATCATGCCTTTTGATGGTCTGTCATAGAACATTTCTTCAATTGATTTTAATGCTGGTCATAAAATGCATTTAGTTGAATATGAAAAGAATTTGAAGTACAGAAGATATATAATTTCTCACACTGCATAAGATAATAGTTGTAGCTGCAGCAGCCACAAAAAAAAAAGGTGGACTTAATTGATTAAGTTACGATTGTCAACTAACACTTTGTTTTTCTGGAACGTATGCTACTGGATAATGCTCTTTAACCTCGTATATTTGTAGTCACAAAACAACTAATGTTTTATACTTCTCTACGATACAGGATGACAACAGATACAATGCAAGTCGAGGTGCTCACTTAAATCTCAAGAGAGCAGAGAAAGCTAGGGTTCTGGTGAACAAAATTCCAGGTGCATACAGCAGGAAACCATGCCCATTTCATCTTTGGATAGGCCTTAGGAAAATGATTTTACATTTTTTTCAGTTTCACCGAGTTTGTTCTATGTGGGAATGTAGCTATGGTTGACACCTTGGTTGCCAAAACTCGTGTTTGGGAAGAGGATCGTGGCATATCATTCACATATGATGGTGTTCCACTTCTGGCCATGCTGGATGAGTATGCCATGCTCAGGCAAGAAAGGGAGGAGGAGAAGAGGAGGTCAAGGGTAAGTGCAGCTAGTCACCATAAATTAAATGAAAAAAAATTACACAGGTTTCCTCTTTCAGATTCTTTAATAACTACAATAAGCTATGATAAATTTCTAAGCATGACAAAAACTAATTGAAACTTTAAAGATGAGAAATCCTGCTAGAAAACCGAAGCTGAAAACAGCTCAATATTTTCTGCTGACAGGAACATAAGAAGTTCCAAGATCAGATGACTGTGACAGACCACCAAGAGCCTGTGTTCGGTTCAAAGCCAACTGGCCCAAGCCCAGCTAGACCCCTTAGCAGTGGCAGCAAGAAAGGGGTGGGTCCACGTGTAAACGGGGGCAGCAATGGCACTCCAAGCAGGCGGCTCTCTCTGAACGCCAGTCAGAATGGGGGCCGTTCATCGACCAAGGAAGGTAGGAGGGATTCCCGATCAGCAGCCCCTGCAAACTATGTAGCAGTGTCAAAGGAGGATGCAACATCTCATGTCTCTGGCGCAGACCCAGCTCCCTCTACGCCTTAATAAAACCGCGCCCTAGAGAAGGGAAAACAGCATCGATCTGTAGAATTTTCGGTCAGTTAAGCTTAAAAGCTAGTTTAGTTGCTGTTGTAGGGAGAAACCACCCATGTTGGAGAAGTGTCCGGAGATGTAATGATAGAGAGTAAAACTAGTACTGCCATTGTCTATTTTCGTGTTATATATTAATTGTGTTTTTTTAGGGTATGTGTCTTACTTGCTATTCACAGTGCTCTATTTTGCCAGTACACAGGCATTTGGACTTCACTTTGAATTTGATTGTTCTTATGGGATTATATATGTATTGTATTGTATGTCTGCTGAAATTGACCCCGTTAATAGGCACGTATTGTTGAGGAATTTGGCTCTTTATTATCTAAGGAATCCAAGTGCTTGCTGATAAAGTCGTTGTGTTTCATCCATCTGAATAAGAGATGGTTTTATTTCCTTCAGCACCAAAAAAATAAAGAGAGATGCTTTTATTAGTAAAAATATATTAATAAAAATGTTATTTTATATAAAATATAGTACGGAGTAGTTTTTATTGGCTCTTAATGAGATTTTTTTTAATAAGAAGTATATTTTGAGAATAATAATTATTTAGGCTATTTTTGGTAATTATTTAAATTTGAATGTAATTTGAGGCTATTTTCTACAACAAGTAAATACTTGAGACTATTTTATGTATTTTTTTATAGTCCATGCTATTGAGTGCAACAATCGTTAAAAGGTTGGACTATTTTTTGCATTTTTCCCGATTATTAAAAGATTTTTTTTTTTGATAAACTGATTATTAAAAGATAACTATCTTATTATTATAGTTTTAAACTGAAACTGAAATTTCAAAATCTATATGTTTTCTATAGTTGAAATTTGCAGCAACATACATGTCCCTGTATTTGAGAAATGGAAATCAAGATGCGAGAAACAAACCAGACGACGAAAGCTTCATGGTCTACAATGGAGCCTTGTCAATTCGTTCATATTACATTTTCCGACTAACTCGATCAATTTTTTCAAAATAAAGGTTTTAGGCTTTGACCCATCTATATTAGGCCCAATGTATACACCTGTTCTTTCTATCTCATTACACGGAAGAGATGAATGAACGAAGGGTGTTGTTACTCTAAATCCGGATTAAACAAATGCACGTATTTATGAACGTGGTACCACGTTCCTTCCAACGTGTAAGTAGACACTGGAAATCAAAGGTAAATCAAGATTTAGGGCACCACGTTCATATCGATTTGATGCCCTAAACCTTGATTTGTGGTATATTTAGTTTCCGCGTTGAGAGAATCGTATTTAGCTACATCTTGATCTTTTAGAGGCATTTTAGTCTTTTATTTTTCAAGTTAATAATAAGAGTTTAAAGGGAAATGGGAAGATGAGTAGTTACTTGCAAACAGTTAGCTCTAATGGGTGGTTAAATGAATTTATTTTAATAAGAGGTGGTTGATTGAAAATACGAATGAATAAAGGGTGATTTGATGCATTTTTACCTAAAAGCTATATAAAATATTACTCATTTTATAAATTAAAAATACTCCCTCCATTTCATAATTTAAGCTCTTTGATTTTAATGAGTTAATTTTTTTATAAAATGTCAATTTCTTTTGATAATTATATATATATAATTTCATATTTATTAGTAATAAAAATAAAATTACTTTTAAAAAAATAAAAATAAAAGATATTTTATAGAGTTTTTAGTAAAAATAAAATTGATTTGGTGATCACCATTCACCGGTGCTCTTCTTTTGCTCCACTCCTTTGAATCCTCTTAAAGCATCAACACTCATGGGGTAACCCCGTCCCTCTCTCTCTTCGTAATATTTTGACACCTCATTTTCCACCAACTCTACCTCATCCCTTAAAAATTTCTAACTTTTAACCACACTCATAAGTTTACCCCATTACTATTTTTTTTAACTTTATTTATACCCCACTATATATTTTTAACCAATCAAAACTTATTCAACTTAATTAAAAAATATAATCCTCTTTTATAAATATTTTTTAAATAGAAAAAGAGATAGGAGAAGGGGTGGGTTCTGGGTTGCCTCTTTCCCTTCCACTAGTCAAGTAAACATTCACATTTATCATCTACCTCTATTGGAAGAGAGAGAGGGTTAGGGGTTAATAACCTTTGATGCTGATGCTCTTACGTCACCCATGTTTTTCACGAAGTCAATCGGGTGACGAACAAAACAACACATCTTTGCCAGCGACAGATTCAAGGGTTATTTGCTTCTCATCCAGAGCTTCTTGTTCTCGTCCGAAAGGACGCTATTGGGTGGTGGATCCGTAAGGTCTGACACCACCCAAATTCTTGCTTTGTATCAAAAAAGAAGAAGTGAAAATGCCTTAAATTATGAGATGGAAGTAAGGGTGTTATTCGAGTCGAACGAGCCGAGTAGGGGGTTACTCAAATTCGGCTCGTTTTTGTTCAAGCTCGAGCTCGAACTTGGCTCGAATTTTTGTCGAGCTTAGAAGTGAGCTCGAACTCGGCTCGCGAGTATTTGAACAAGCTCGAGCTCGTTTTGCTCGTTTTTTGTCGAGCTCGTGAGCTTGTGTTATTGTTGTAGCTTGTTTTTTTAATGAAAGTTCATTTCTGAGCTCGTTTTTAGCTCATTTATGAGCTCGAGCTCGTGAGCTCGTTCGAATGTCAGAAGTGAATGAGACTGATTTGAGAGAAACCCTAAAAGGGGAAAAAAGCACAAGAGTAAATTTGTCCGAGCTATACAAGTTACCCGAGCTCGAGTTCGTACCTGGCTCGAGCTCATACTCGGCTCGAGCTCGGGAATCCGCTCGAACTTGGCTCGTTTTTCAAATGTGAACGAGCTCGAGTCGAATCCAAGCCGCTCGTGTTCACGTAATGCCCCTGGGTGGAAGAAGTATGAAAATGTTGTGCGCACGGACACATTCAAATTTCAAAAGCACTGGCAAAGGTAAGGAAGGAATCAATGGCGAACAATAACGAACATGCAATGCTGTTGCTTCCGTCTCTCCGACGTGCCGATGAGCTTCAAAATCACGACCTCTCCTTCGCCTACTACTGTAAATCGTTATCTTTTCTTTTCTCCCTCGTCTGTTCAACTTCATCCCCTACCTACAAACCCTAGAGACTCTTCTCTTCTCTTCTTTTGATCGTCTATTTCAATTCTGTTTTCTTTTCTCTGAATTCCTCAAATAGATTGGTTGTATGCGATGGAGCGGGGTTGCAGATCATACCTCAGAGCCAGCGCACAAAGGCTACCGATTCCCTCCTTTTCTCGCTCATGAAACCGCTTGAAAAGGTTTGATCCTTACTTTCCAATATTATCTTCTCTCTTGATTGAATTCTTCATTGCTTGATTTGCCAAGTTTTACGGTTAGGAATGTCGATTCTTCATTGCTGGTAGTACTGCAGCATCGATTTTCAATATTAGATTGTTGTGAGTTGTGACTACTGAGCAACTTGCTGCTAATATTTAAACACTGGAAAGTATATGTCACAATAAAATGGAGCTTTCTTTACCCTGCATTAAGATGACATTCCAGCAATAACTTTATCAGTGATTGATTTCCCAAATGTTGGAAACTTGGAAAGGGCTAGTTTATTATTGCTACACTAGTTTATGGAATGTTACTTCGTTCAACTTTCTCTTCAGTAGAGCACTTATCTTTAGTACTCGTTGGAATCATCTCATTATTTGGACTGCAGGCAATTAAGTAGATCCATTTTGTGATTATTTAATGGAAGTCTAGCCTCGATGTCAAGGTTTTCTTTTATAAGGAAGGAGTTTATTGATCATCTTAGTTTAATTCCCTCATCACTTTTGTGTTGTATGGGACTATTCAAGGGTGTGACTGACTTGGGTCAGATAAGATTCTCCTTCATCAAGTTAGTTTAGTATGTTTTTGGGTTCTCAGTATGGTTGTTTGCATGTTTTATGAGTAAAGACTAAAGAGTGCTGATCTGATCGATCTAAAAAGGATGTCAAAATAGTCATAACACCAAATGGAATGAGCTAAAAGCACAAATGCTTTGACAAGAACGACTGCTTACCAGAAGATATAATCCTGTTGATACTCTTGACAGGATGTGTAACCCCACGAATTATATTCTGTTTGTAGTTATAAGTGTAGGCATTTGATCAATTACAATTCGTTGAGACACCTGCTTTGGCAGGAGGACATGTTTACCGTAGATTCGGAGAATTTGTCTTTTTAAAAAAAATAAAAAATAAAAAATATGGTATCTTGGTCTATAGGTTCTAAAGTTTGCTTTCCTATCTCTTTAAGCATTAAACTCCAGTAGAGGCAAAAATCATTTTATTATTTGTTTGTTCATAGTTTATTAGACTTGTATCTTTGGCATTTAACCATGCTTATCTTCAGCTTTAGAAATTTGATGAAATTGGTATTTTACAGACAGGATAAGAAGTCCTTGAACAGGGCCTGATGATCACTTGCAGTTGCAAGGATTTATTGTGAACGTGTTTGCTGAGGCAGACAAGCAAGATCGTGCGTGGATGGGCAGATATGTAAGATATAATTTACTGGACAAATCTAAAGAGTTTAGTGATAGTGTGGTTTGTGTGCAGGATGTGCCTTTTTTTGTTTCTCTCGTTTTTCTTGCTGTTTTATGTCCATCCCTCTATTCTCTCGAATCTCTCCCATCCTTGTTTCCCTTCATTGTGTTTGCACTTGAGCCTCTCGGAAACATCCTCTTGGCTTGGTTGTGGAATGGGTGCGTACACAACGGCCCCCAGACTTGCTTATGCTGGATATACTAGGCAGTAGTTGCTGCTGTTAATAATACAAGTGGTAACTTTTGTAAATGTTTAAGCCTGGTTCTGACTGCAATATGTTCATATAGTTTAAAACCTGATTTGCTAATTTGGGTGATGGGGAGTTCTTTCATGTGAGTAAGGGCTATGAGAACTGAGAAGAAAACTTAGCACATTAGAGGCTAGCCCAAAGAGTAAGAGTGTTCTGCTGAAAACTTCTTCTAACATTGTGGCGGATACTTGGATTAGGGATATACACTAGGTATTATGTGAACGTTATTGCCATTGTAAATTTTATCTTGTAAATATATCTTCTTTCTGAAACCTTCTATTCATGTAACTTTATCCTCCTTGTATATTGACTATTGAGTAGTCAAGCAATTTTTTTTTACAAAATTGTCTTCTAGTGCATATGACTTAAATAGATGTGGATGAGGCATGTTACTTTGGTATGTTTTGGTGCTCTCAATATGGTTGTTGGCTGATTTGAGATCTATAAAGGGATGGAACAATGGTCATAAGACCAAATATATTGAGCTAAAAGTACATTTGTAGTTGTGTACAAATCAATATGACCCCCAAGTTTAAATTTTGTTTTTAGTTAAAGTGTACCCATTTCATCAATTACACTTTATTGAGGGACTTGCTTTGACAGGAAAGAATATTTGCCAGAAAATATTTCTCGTTTTGAAAACTTTGGTTTGTTGGTCTGCATTCTATAGTGTCCAAAGTTTGCTTTCCTTTGTCTTTAGGCCTTAACCTCCATTTACATGAAGGGCCATGAGAAGAAAAGTTTGCACTATAGAGGATTTGCCTAGAGATAGTGTGAGGACCAAGACTATGTAACCAGAGGGTGAAAGGTAAAGGGGATTGAGAGAGAGAGTTTAGACGAGAGAGATTGAGAGGATAGACAGAGGTAGAAAGAAGTAATTACATTTGATATTGGATGATCCCTCAGAAAGGATTACAAGGGCCTTTTATAGGCAGTTAGATCCACCGATTACATTCTTGCCTATTTTCCATTTATCTCCCCTGTTTCCATAGTGCTCCTAATATGCCCTCCAATGCTACAGTACCCTTACAGATAGTAGAAGTGTTTGTTGAAAACTGTTTCTAAAGTTGTAGCAGATACTTGGATTAGGGATTTTGGAATGCACTAGGTTTCATGCGGATTTTATAGTCATTGTCAATTTGATGTTGTAATAACTACTCCTTTCCAAAACCTTCTGCTCATCTAAACTTATCCTCTTTGTACATTGAATTAATTCAAGCAGTTATTTTAATGTGAAATTGTGTTCAAGTGCCTGTGGCATAAATAGATGTGGATGAAATTGACACAACTCATAGTCAGAGATGATGGATAAAGTGAGAAAGGTTTTGAAATAAAGATCTATGCATTTCAATTTATGTTAGATTATATAAGTTGTAAATCATTACATCTTTTCTAAATCTTATTAACGTTAAGATTAGTTTCTGGCTCATGCATGCACATTTCAAGATTGACATAATATCCTTTTGTTTTTATGAGCTATAGCGCCTAACACGATAAGGCTGAATGCCCCAGCAAAAACACTGTCAGGACTCAGGACAGGCAGTTCCAGGAAAAAAAAAGAGGAAGAAAGGGTGAAACTGAAATCAGTTGCTTCTTCCAGCAATTATACTTTTCTCAGTTACTGATTAATTGCTTATGCTTCAAAAACTCAGACAAAACCTTCTGTGCTGCAAGCATACTCTTTGAGATTCTGAACCAATTTGGTTCAATAATGTCTTCTCTACCCTTGAGAGTTTGTCCCTGATGTATACAAACGTATGTTCTTCTCTTTTTTTTTTCCCTTTTCTTTTTTTTTTGTCTTGTCTTGCCTGCTCTGGTAGCATGATGAAGAGATACTGTGTAATTAGTTAATTATCTTTTACAGGACTCAGAACCAAGCAAGGCTAGAGATGAGATCGATTCTACGCTGTGACCTGATCTTTCAAATGAGGATAAGATGAATCGCTGATTATCATACCAACAATTATCAAGCTCCACAATTAACAGCCAAGTCAAAATATTATAGTTAGTCCCAACAGTATCATTAGCCATCTTACCCCGAAGAACACCCACCTCCTCCTCGCCATCCTTCGGGGGCAATTCCACCTTCAAACTCATACGTCAACTTCCAATCACACAAGTCTCTGACGCATCATACCCCAACCAGCCAGCTCAATCAGCCATTAACTATTAGTCAAAAGACAATTCTGGCTGTGCAAATGGGACTGCCTGAGATCCTGCACCGGTTTCTCATTAGACCTATCATTATGACAGCAATTATCAGCCAACACTAGTAAATTGCTGAGTCAAACAAGGCAACGGGACCTGCGATTGGTGCATTGGCCTTTGATGATGTGAACTTAGGAAATCCCTTGAATCGCTGACAAAGACATCTGCAGGTTAGTAGGTTTGTCCTCTCACCATACTAGAGAGATGTGAACAGAGTCTATTCATTTTGTTCCCCTGCCAATCCATTGCAAAACTGTATATTGATGTGTAAATATCATCCTGATTTTTATTGAGTGGAGTAATAATTTATTTAGACACCATGATATCACAGGCTTTTAGGGTATAATTTGGCTGATTTATTGTCATTGGTGTTTTTTTTTTTTTTGGGTTCACTGTATTTCCTGTCTTTGGCTGGTTCCCATAGGAATCACAAGGAGAGAAATATTTGGCTGAAAATCGATCCTTATCTCGTCTCCTTATCTGAAAGATAGTGCTCATGAGTTAGAGTTACCTTTTTCTTTCCAATGCCTTTGCTTGATTGAATGCATCCTTGTTTTGTTTTCGTAAGGAACAACATGATTGTTTGCTCTGCTTGCTTGCATCTGTATACCCTGTCTTTCGACGGGTTCATTGTTATGCTTAGTACTCAGCATGTTCATTCAAATGGCTGCATGCATAATTATGTCTGAAAATTCTACCTTCAAGATTCACTTTTTTATGCTTTGGAGAGTGCTGTATTTCCGCTAGGTTTGAATGTAACAATCTGCAGAGATATTTGAATAGTTCTTTCTTTTTCCAAAAGAGATGATAAGACTTAAAGATAAAGAAAAGGGTAATATGCTTTCACATTCTTGATTAGGAAAGTTAGGGACTAACAAACACTTTTTGATCAGTTCTAATGAATAAAGTTTGTGTTATATATCATCTTTTGACCCTGGGAAAAGTAACTGAGAATATTTGCCTCCATAATTGCAATTTGTGGTAAAGTAAGTAACTTTATTGGGATATAACTGAAATAACTAACCAAGTAATTTATAATTTTTTTAGTAGGTAAAAGTAGAGGATCAAGTATATAAGACAATTAAGTTCTTTTACTAGTTAACTAATACTGTAAGATAACAAAGATGATGAAATTTAATACCCCACACTGACATTACACATAGACTACTAAAAAGGAGCACATAGGATAAGTCCTTTTCCTCCTTTCTGATATGCCTCCTACAATACTATGGACTGTGCAACAAAACATGAAGACTGAAAAGAAGGCAAAAAGTTGGTAAGATGAAGACAAACTTCTATGCAAAAGAAAGTGATGCCACTATGTGATAAAACTGCAGGTTCTCCAGTAGCTCCTTGGCATGGCTGGTGCCTCGGTTCTCGACCCGGAAGAAGAGCTCCTCGCTTAGCTGCTCGCCGATGTGAGCCTCGACTAGGACTCCCGCCACACTCTTGCAGCTGTTAGCTAAAGCTCTCCCCACCTCAGCAGGGTCATCCGGTTGGCTGACCACCAGCGGGCTTCCTCCTTTAAAGACTTGAAGATCGTCGATGGCGAATGACCCGTTGGCATCGACTACTTCCTTGAAGTCTTGCAAGCTCGACGCGTACACCGGGATGTTGAACGTGTCGCGCTTCTCGCTCGTGATCAGCCCCTGCAAACCATCGGAGGATCAGCGGAAAAATGACAGAAAAGTAGAGCAACCAATGGGTAGGGCCACCCCTCATGATCCGACATGATAGTACATGATTCCCATCAATTTTCTTTCAAATTTGATTGGCTTTTTCTGGGTTATGAAGGTGGGGGGGGAGGGGGCCTCTTGACAATTGTCAAACACTCTCAACAGCCCAGAAAAAAGAAGCTTCAAAAGGGCACAGCCATGAATGATTTTAAATTCCTAACCACTGAAGTTTTGACAGAATGTGTCTTATTGTGCAGTTCAGTGTATCTACCTCTTGGACGAGGTCATTCCATGCATCCTGAAAGTGGGTCCCGAAGAGGAGGCCGGGCCCGCCTTGGTCGGTGGGGTCCGCTGCAGTCCGACCAAGACAGACAAGGAACATGGTCCCTCCTCTCTTCATCTCCACTGCCCTGGCTCTCAGGAATGCAGCCAGGTCTGACTGGAATTGCTTCTTGTAAGCGTTTGCAGTGCTCTCACTCGCTCCGTGGATGAACACCCTCCCTTTGTTGTATGCACCCGACTTCTTGTCCAACACACTCTCCGGGACCTACACAAGTTAACGTCGATTCATCAGTCGAACACTGACGACGATTTCAAGATTGAATACTCGGCATGGATGAGACTCAAAATGGCAAAAACTAGCATGCCATAAACATGGATCAATGTCGGTAATTTACTGTTATTTGATGGATGCAACCATATCAACACTAATATATCGGATCCCATCAGTGCTGTTATTTGATACTAAAACGTATATCCCAGAAAAGGAAGATATAAGGTGGTGGTAGGTTCAATACTTTGGATTTTGGAAGTTTAAATCATAATTAAGTTATTACATAAGGTCAATTAGTTTGAAAATAACGGCTGAGATAAAAGGTAAAACGGACAATGGTCATTGGCACTTGAGTCCATTGACTAATTAAACAAACTTAGTTTAATACTTAATTAATAACCGTCGGCAATTGAGGAATTATTGTTTGACCATTGCTAAACCAAACTTTTTGAAAAAATTCTCATCAAGTGTTTGATACACTATTTTTCTATAATTAGTTCACTTTAGGTCTAATAAATTCAATTAAAGGGTGAAATTTTAATATTTTATAACCTAGATAAAAGTGATTCAATTTTGCAATCCCATCTAAGCTGAAATAATTAACTTTAGTACGTAGAAGAAATTAACTAGGGTTCAATTACTTCTCCGTCTAAATTCATTAACATCGCCGAAATCCTACATATATAGTTATAAATGAAATGATTTATATATACATAATAATTATATATGTACTAAAAAGTATAAGACAAGAAATTATGATAATTAATTGTATATCAAACCTATCCTAAAATAATTGAGAAATTCCTTAATATCTAGCTAGTAGTACGGATAGATCCCAAAAGTTCCATGAATAAAGTTTACTACGTAATTAATATAATTAATTTTTTGGAGTATCAATTAAATTGAGGAAATTAAACTCTACATTTTAAAGTTTAAAAAGCAGTAATTAAATACTGTAATTAGCAATTAATTATATTGAGACACCAACCTGAGAGAGCCAGTGCAAAGAGAAAGCAGAGTGGAAGACATCAACAGATCTGGCCGGGAAGAGGCGGCGGTAGAAAGAGCCGGGGACGCCGGCGGCGAAGTAGCTCCGGTGAGACTCGGCGGCGAGGCACTCCTCCATGTTGCGGCTGCCTTCCTCCAGCATGGGAGGGAAGAGCTTGAAGAGAGTGTTGAAGTCATTCCCGGGGAGGTCGGAGAAGAAGGCGGAGAACTCCGGGGGCCTCTCGACGCCGGCCTCCTCGTACCGCTCCCTCAGGTGCTTCACCATCACGTCTACGACGTAGAGCGTGTTGGACCCCGAGGAGCACCCGAGATCGACCACCACGAAGGGTCCCGAGGAGCTCCTATCGAGCCGAACCCTGTCTAGGGTTTGCTTCAGGAGGTGCATCATTGATCTTGCATGCTTAGCCTTCAAAACAAAAGGAGATAGTCATACATTTTAAAGACCATATAGATAGACAGACAGATAGATG
This sequence comes from Persicaria tinctoria, assembly GCA_037127255.1. Taxonomy (NCBI): domain Eukaryota; kingdom Viridiplantae; phylum Streptophyta; class Magnoliopsida; order Caryophyllales; family Polygonaceae; genus Persicaria; species Persicaria tinctoria. Next base: position 67,773,491 of record JBANSL010000013.1, read on the forward strand.
TGTATACCTGGGCTTGGGAGTTGTTGGCGTAGCTGGATTCGCCATTGCCGCCTTTCATGCTGAGCATCCTTTCAAGCTTCAGGTTGGAGACCACCATGTTCTCAGCCACCATTGTTTTACAACCTTTGTTTGAGATTGAGTGGTGTTGATCGAATATATATATAGGAGGAGAGTGTGTTGTTGTGTGAGCTAGACTTGGAAAGAGAGGTACATCAAATGTGTGGAACTTCATCCTTATTTATAGAACTAATATATATATTTTTTTAAATAAAGAAAAGAAGTGGGGAGCTAGGGCAGCACTTTAGATCGAGTTGATAAAATAACTCTTAAATTTGGTTGAATTTTAACCACTCAATTTTAAATAAGAGATTTAGCTACTTTTTAATTTATTTTTTAGGATCAACATATTTCTATAGGATAATCCTATCAACCCTACGGAGTGGAGAATTATAGTCATTTTAAATTATTTTTGCTTTAATTCTAATGGTTATAATTTCAAGAATGGGGAATGTTGTAAAATTTCAAAAGCCTATGAGTTAGAAAATCTATTACATCAACAAAATGGTTTAAAATTTTCTAAAAACTCTAAAATCCATAAAATGGTGAAAATTGATTAGTTTGAAAAATATTTGATTTTACCCTAAACAAGTGTATAAAAATATGTTTCTAATTATTGCAAGCTTTTGTTTTATTTAGTTTCTTATTGAAAAATTTCTAATTAATCATATGTTAACTATTATGCATCAATAAAAAAACATTTATTAAATTGTCAAAAAAATCATCCTTACATTAATTAAGTAATAAAAAAAGACATTTTTTTAATGCACTTAATGGTGTATGTTTTAAGTGATATTTTATATGCGTTATACATACGTTGATTTTTGTATTTCAAAATTTCATTTTATCTAATTGATTTTAAGTTGGTCTATATTTGAAAAGACTTTAATAAAAGTTGAAAAAATGATTTAATCCAGTTAAACCATATAAAACAAACTTATTATACGTTTTTTAAATAAACCAAAAACTAAAAAAAAATCAACCTTTTTTAATCATTCTTCATAATTATTGCTAAATTATAAAAAAATAAAAAATTGATACTTAATAATTTTTTAGTTTCTTAGAGAAATATAATAAAATGGAAGAATTAATTAGTATATATAATAAAAGTTGTCCCGTGCATATTTATAGCTCACTAGTTGCACGAAATAATTAAATTTTTTACATTTCTTAAGTACCTTGAACATTAATAGAGGAGAGCAAATAGAGGGACAATAAGGCCATCAAAGGATCACTAATAAGTGCAGTGTTAGGCTATAAATAGGTTTATTGGGGGGAACACAATAACCTATGTGCTTAAAAAATGAAATGTATGAATTGAAGTCCCCAGTCAAAAATTGAAATTAGCATATGCACTTCACATGGAAACTACAAGAAAGCAGGCCAAGATTGACGCCGGATTTCCTTTTTTACTTTTATTTTATCTGTGAAAAAAATGTGTTTATATTAATTTTTATGAAAAAATGTGTTAATATTTATTTTTAGGAAAAAATGTGTTAATATTAAATAGGCGAATAGTGCAATTTTTAATTTTTTTTGAAGCTGCAATACAATCTTTTTTTTTTGTAATAACAAATTTAAACATTTTAAGGTTGTTTGTCTATTTTCTCTAAATTTGTGCATTTTCTTTATTTTACAGGAGCGGCTGGAATTGCCCTAACACTATTTTTTCTTAAAGAAGGGGTAATAATCTATGTACATTGTCGAGTCCCAATTAATGATCGATAAATTGTTCGGTGGCTTCAACCGAGCTTTTGCTGGGTCAAGTTGAACGCATATATATGGGGCTTCCTAGGAATCCTAGGTAGTCTGCGCCAGGGGGAACTATAAGAAGTTGTGATCACAATTGGTTGGGTTGTGTTGTGTTGTATTGGTTTGCGGCTAATTTGGGCATCGCTATCTATTGCATTTGCACCAGTTGTAGTTGTAGAGCTCCAGGGAGTTATTTATGGTCTTTTCACGTGGGATGGAGTTTTTTTTTAGTAGGCAAAAAGGGGGTGGCTCTAAGAAAGAAGGCCACCCTGATCATCATTTCGGATAATGTTACAGAGTTCCCTATTAAAAGGGATATTAGACATATTACAAATGTCACTAGATCTAGTTATGAAATCTGCTACACCATTAGCATCACGAAAGCAGTGCTTGAACTCTATGTATTCAAGCTCCAGTCGCATCTTCTTGATCAATTCAACTTGCCACCATATCTCCCATATGGGCCTTGTGTTGTCATTTATGGCCTTGATCACCTCCAGACAGTCGCCTTCAATTATTACTTTGCGTAGACCTCTTGTTCAAGCCATTTTAACACCTGCACAAAATGCAGCTGCTTCTGTTTAGATAGCAGAACCGTCATCTACCTGTTGTTGAAAAATACCAATCACACTTCCATTACAGTCCCTAAAAATCTCATCCACTTGGCAGAAGCCAGTAGGTTTAGTTGAGCCATCTACATTGATTTTGTAGGTGGCCCTTGGCGGGTTTTTTCTAGCTGATCACAACTCTTCGTCTTGCTTCTTTCGTTCTACTGTTGGGATTAGATATAGTAGCATTCAACCAATCTCTTACCTGCACAAAAGTCCTAATGAAAACTTGTGATATTGATTCAAGTTTTTTGTTCTTGAATATTATGTTGTTTCTAGTTTCCCAAATTAATTGCCAAATGAAGCAAAGATCCTCGAAATTAGGCACGGTTGGTTTAGATTGGAGGAGTTCACTTAGAGGGGTGTTATGGGCGGTGTTATGAGATACAGATTTGCCTGTAAGTTGTTCATAGGCGACTATAATTCTTTTAGTGATGGGTCAATGAAGAAAAAGGTGATCATTGTCTTCATCTTTGTCATTGCAAAGACAACATTGAGAAGGTACTCAATTGAATTAACGATTAAGTCTTTCTTTCATTGCTAATCCATCTTGTGATATTTTTCAGATGAGGTTCTTAATACGAGGAGAAAGGTTTATTTTCCAAATCCATTTTCCATTCTCTACGTTCTGGGTGGGGTTGCTTATTATTTGCTTAACATATTTTGTTGCTTATTATTACTTGGGATCAAGTTTGTTGTTGGGTGCAACTTGCAAGTATATATGGATTCTTAAGCTGTCCTTAGATTAATGATAAAAGTCCAATGTTAACTATTTATTATGAAACCAATCTTAACTCTAAAGTGCAACTAGATCGATCAAAATCAAGCAAGAAATCTCATATCTCAAACAATTTCAAGCTAATAGGAACTTGAAATAAATAAATACAACACATGGAGATAAAATGTGGCTAGTGGGCAGAGTTGGAACCTTATTGGGCCAGAGGTGGCCATGACCCTCAAATAGATAAAAATATATATTTTCTTCTCATTGTTCGATATCTATAACTTCGATTTGATATATTATAGGCTCGAATTCGATACCGAGTAAAAAGTTATGAGCGTTTGAAGATTGAACAAATCTATGCAAATTATTTCACACATCATTTACCAAAACAAGATGTTTCTATTGTAATTATCGTTTGCTAAACTTTATAGCTTTTTAGTATAATTAAACTTGAGAATTTTAAATCAGTAGGTTATATTAAAATATTTGACGATCGTATAATTAATCACCCACGATTTGTATTGTTTTAAAAAAAATTATTTATGCATTTATATTTTCGAGGGCTTCTTAGACTTTGCTTAGGATCCAGAGATGGAAGAACAAGAATGGTCATTTGACGTCCGAGCAAACCACACCGATGAGATTCCATTTTAAAACTTATTGATATCAGGAGGAGTAGTTCATTAGCTTATCTTGAAAGTGTGGATTCCTTATATAATTAATGTGGGATATTCATTTCACATCCCAAAATTTCATCTATATAATCAAGTCAATTGAATAGGTTATCTATAGTGATTCCATTCCTAAATTTGACGAACATAGTGATAAATACATACCTGAAAATTAAAATTGACCATAACGGTATAATAACCACAACCGGCCATTTTTCTCAACTTTTTCAACTCATACACAGGAGACAAAAAGGTAAAAATTAAATAAAAGAGTGTGGTAAAAAGTATCCACAAAAAAGCTTTATGGAAGTGAATTATTTATAGAAGCCTCCAATAAAATAAACCCTTTTTCATAACACCAGATGTTTTTTTTTTTTGGTCTTTACAACATCGTTTGAGTGGGGTGGATTGGATATATATATATTCATATATATAATTCATATGCACAATATGTATATGTATGTAGTATGCATGGGTTACTTTCAAGCATGCATTACAAATAATGCAGCCTATAAGACAGCAAATTATAAGCAAAGAATACAAAGAATTGGGGGTGTGTTTTACTTTAGCTTGTCATGTAAATGGAAAGGCATGATAAGAGTACCCTCTACCAAGCAACACCATCATTTATTATTGCTATATATCCATTTTCATCTTTTATCTGTCATTATGAACTTGCATTGCATATATGATCAGTCTTCAGTACTGAGCTTGCCAATAAATTTGTTGCCTTTGATTGGTTTCATTTCCATGTTATGTAAATTGTTATTTTCCATTATTGCTTACTATTGTGGATAAGGCATATGTATATATATATATCATATGTGTCTAACTCTAAACGTCTTGGGTGAGCTGTTGATTGATTAACTTACCCTTTTTCTTTAATAAGAATGTTGTATACGTTTCAGCACATTTAGAACTTGAGGGTGATACACTAGTTTATCTATTGTCATTAAAAATAAAAGTTGGTTCGTCTTCGATAGATCACTATTTAATGGGCTTAAAAGAGAATTTAAAGAGATAAACACAAATCAAATCTATCTAACTAATTTTCCTAATTATCTAAATAATATTTTAATTAATTTATTCTAATATATCCTAATATTCCCCATAATTGAAGCGGATATCCTCGAGTTTTATAATCCAACGAGTTGCAATTCTACAACAAATACCCGCTTCAGAATTTCGATCAGTTATCTTTCAATTTTGCACAACAATTTCGATTGTATATTGTTTGCCATATATCATCACATATTTTCTAATAAAGTCGTTTTTCAGCATAATCAACACATATTTTCTAATCAATTTGTTTGTCAGTATATGTGTGTGTGTGCGCGCGTGCGTGCGTGCATATTTGCCATAAAAAGGGAAGTTGACACAGATAGTTGACAAACAATGGGCATGTAGCTGACAAAAATAAGCTTACAAAGCATCACAAATAGATGACCAAAAAGTTGGAAATATCATAATATTGCACATATTAAGAGCAATGTAATTGTGGTTAATTCACCTACAATATACATAATACTTGATGGAGGGAAAGTCAATGATTTTACTTCATCAAAGTAATTATTGAATAGGTAAATAAAGAGCGGTCATTCTGGAGATCGAACCGGGGACCTGTGGGTACTACCCACAAGTCCTTTCCGGTGAGCCATTCCGGAATGGTTAAAAGTAATTCTCAAACAAACAAACTAGTATGGTATGGAAGTAAGGAGTCGATCCCGCAGAGAAACAAGCATCTCGATATATTGTGTATTTATTAATTGAAAGGAAAGATATGAAAAAAGAGAATAAAGGGATACAATATGAACAAAAGCAAGTGATAAATAGAAGAGAGGTGTTTCCACCCACAAATTCTCGGCTTTGGTTGGCGTCATTGGTCATTGAAGCCAATGAAAGTTGTTTCCTACGAATTCTTCTCATCTTAGTTTGAATAGATTAAAACACAACTAGCACAATTAATCTCTTACACCTTTATGCAACCAAAACACGGCTAAGATTTACCATAAAGATAGCATATAGTCCTAAGAATCTGGACATACACTAACTTGTGATTGGTCAATCACCATTGAATAGTATTGATCCACTTGGAGATGCTGACACTGCTGACACCGACGTCGGTGTCAGCATCTCCGATGTCGACGTTAGCAACGTCAGCGTTAGTGTTGACATGAAAAACAAAAGTGTTGACACGAAAAAAAAGCATCCCCGACGTCGGTGTCAACATCTTCGATGTTTGAGTCAGCAACGTCAGCGTTAGTCCTGACACGAAAAAAAGCATCCCCGACGTCGGTGTCAGCAGTGTTAGCATCTCCAATGTCGGCGTCAGCAACGTCAACGTCAGTGCTGACACGAAAAACAAAAGTGTTGACACGAAAAAAAAGCATTCCCGACGTCAGCGTCAGCAACGTCAGTGTCTCCGACATTGGCGTCAACATCGTTGGCGTCCGCAAAGTCAACGATGTATATAGTGTCAATGGTGTCCGCAATGTTAGTGGTGACGTGTCAACGGTGTCAACAACGTCGGTGTTAATGGCGTCAAGAATGTCGGTGTCAGCAACATCGACATCGACAACGTCGACGTTAGCGGCATCATCGCCGTCAATGGTCTGGTAATAATTGAGCTTTAAAAGCATCTTAGATCAATGTTAAAGCGATGTGTTTATGCACAAATAAGATATATTAATGCACTTTTAAAATACAAATGCATGTGCATATCATTTCTATAAGGTTGTTTAAGCTTGCACAACATAAAATTATATCTGCACAACATCATGTTATATTTGTACAACAAAAAGTACTGACGCTCTACCAATTTTTTCAAATTTATGGATTCTTCCCTAATTAAAGAAATTTTTTTTGACATTTAACAAACTCACCCTCAAAATAATTGATAGGATTAGGATCTTAAATGTCTAATGGCATTATATGACACTAACTGATTAATGAAAACCATATGATCACGTACATATATATGGGTGATTATAAATTTATAATGTCAATCGAGTGTTTATATGTTTGCTTTGAAAACCAGTGTGATCCTCACACACAAGCCTCCATGGGAGGAGAACCGAAGCAAGCGAGAGAGAGGAGGAAGAGAGAGTTTGTTGGAATCTTGAATTCTGTTATTTTCTCTATTGATTGGGTTGCTGTACAATACAGAAGTTGTTTATATCACTTAGTATTGTTCCCATCTTACCCTTTGTATACTACATGTATATCAAACATGTGTATAGTTTTATATCCCCCTCTCAAGTTAGACTAGGTGAAGACACTAAGCCTAACTTGGACACAAAAAACGGATGTTGAACCTCCCCTAGTGGTTTGGTAAAAACATCAGCAAGCTGTAAGTGAGTCCTAACATGAGAAGGTGTAAGAAAGCCATCCTGAATCTGTTCCCGAACATAATGACAGTCCAGCTTCAAGTGCTTAGTGCGCTCGTGAAACACGGGATTTTCAGCAATATGAATTGCTGATTTGCTGTCACAATGAAGAGGGATTGGCTTAGGGATGCTGCATCTCATATCTGTGGCTAGTGAATCAAGCCAGACCAGTTCTCCTGCAGTCTTAGACATGCTCCTATATTCGGCTTCCGCTGAAGACTTTGAGACAGTTGGTTGCTTCTTTGTTTTCCATGAAACAAGAGCATTCCCCAAAAACACACAAAATCCAGTGACAGATCTCCCAATGAAAACACAATTTCCCCAATCTGCATCACAAAATGTTGTGAAGGAGAGACTGTTGTTGATGGGATACATGAGACCTAGTTCTGTAGTGCCATGGAGATACCTTACAACATGGAGAGCTGCTTGCCAATGTGGAACCCGTGGAGTAGCCATGAATTGGCTCAAGTGTTGAACAACAAAAGAGATATCAGGTCTGGTCATATTCAGAAACAAAAGTCGACCAACCAATCTTCTGTACTTCTCAGCATCTTCAAGTATCTCACCATCATCAATTGAGAGTTTCAATCCTCTCTGTAGTGGAAAAGGTGCAGATTTACAGTCAACCATTTGAGTGTCCTCAAGGATGTCTTTGACATATTTCCTTTGGTTGAGTAGAGTGCCATGAGGAGATCTTGAGATCTCCAATCCCAGAAAATATCTAGCCTCACCTAGATCCTTGATAGTGTAAGCTTTGTGCAGAGCCTGTTTTAATGCCATAATCTCATAAAGAGAGTCACCTGACACCAGCAAATCATCAACATACACTAATACCACAATCATGCCTGAAGAAATATCTTTGGTGAAGAGGCTGTAATCATAAGTAGACTGAGCAAAACCTTGAGCTAACAAGAACCTGCATAGCTCAATATTCCATTGCCTGGAAGCCTGTTTTAACCCATATAATGACCTTTTTAGGCGACAGACTTTGGGACTAGAAGCCATGTTATATCCTTATGGTATTCTCATATATACTTCTTCATTCAAAAAACCATGTAAAAAAGCATTGTTCACATCAAGTTGGTGCACAGGCCACTGCTTGAGAGTAGCCATGGCTAACAACAGTCTCACAGTTGTGAATTTTGCTACTGGTGAGAAGGTGTGATGGTAATCCTTACCCTTCACCTGGTTATATCCTTTTGCCACCAGTCGAGCCTTCAATCTTTCAACTGATCCATCTGATCTAAACTTGACTTTGTACACCCATCTGCATCCAATTGCTACATGACCTGTTGGCAGATCAGTTATTTCCCAAGTATCATTGCTTTCTAAGGCAATGATCTCCTTCTGCATTGCTTCCACCCATTGAGGATTAGCTGCAGCTTGTTTGTAAGTTTGGGGTTCAGGAGTGGCTAACACATGAGCTAAAGAAGCAACATATGCTGAGGAGTAAAGGTTTGGATTTGAGATCTCAGTTGCAAGGAATGACTGAGACTGGGAAGATGGTAGGTTAGGCAATATGAAATCATGGAGATGGTTGGGCAGATGAGAATGTCTTGAAGACCTTCTCAAAACAGGCTGAGTTGGGACAACATTTTCTTCTGTCACAGAATGTGCAGGGCTTAATGAGGTGGGTGAATCACTAAGAGAATTATCAATGGTCATGTTTTGAAGATGCTCTTGGGAGGATGTGTTGATGGGTCGAGGGAATAGGTGAGCATTAGGCTGGGAGTTAGAGTTGATGTGTGATGGAGATGGGTGGAAGCTGCAGTCATGCAAATCCAGAGCAGGATTTACCAATGGCAACTGAGATTGCATAGTACTCTCAGTAGCAGACTCATGAAAAGGAAAAATATTTTCCTTAAAAATGACATCCCTGCTTACTATGACTTTCTTATTTACCAAATCATAAAGTCTGTAAGCCTTTTGCCCAGCTGGATAACTAAAAAAAAAACACCTCAAAGCCTTGGCAACAAACTTGTCTTTGGGTTGCCCCCTTGCTAAGGCATATGCTAAGCACCCAACCACCCTTAGATGATCATAAGAAGGTTGTGTACCATACAACCTTTCAAATGGAGTACTCCACTTCAAAATTGCAGTAGGCAACAAATTTATCACATGAGTAGTAGACAACACACAATCACCCCGGAATCTCAAAGGCAATTTAGCATGAAGTCTGATTGATCTAGCAGTCTCTATAAGATGCCTATGCTTCCTTTCCACACGCCCATTTTGTTGTGGAACATAGGGAGCAGACATTTGATGTAGAATCCCTTTACTTTCAAGAAACTGCTTACACTTAAAAAAATTCAGTGCCATTGTCACTTTTGATTGTCTTGACCCTTTTATCAAACTGATTCTCAACCATTTGAATGAAGGAACATATCACCTGACTAACCTGTCCCTTATTCTGCACTAGCTGTGTCCATACAGCCCTGTTGTGATCATCAAGAAATGTAACAAAGTATTTAGCTCCATTCCAGGTTGGAACTTTATAGGGACCCCATAGGTCAATATGCAAAAGCTCAAAGCATTCACTTGCAATAGAAGAACTAGTATTAAAAGGCAAGGCATGAAGTTTAGCTAGGACACATGAATCACAATCAAGGCTATCCAAGCTACTGTCTTTACAACCAGGTATGTGAACCATTTTAGACACAGATGCATGCCCCAATCTGGCATGAAGTAAAGAGCTGCTAGGACTAGAAGAAGCATTGCTGAAGGCTGACTGATTATTCCTTGTATGAACATCAATCTTGCCATTATTGCCTTGAACCAATCCTCTTGAAATATCTGAGAAATCTACTACAAGCTCGAGAGTTGCTTTGAACAACCTGCTATGAACTCTCTGACCAGTGAGTACTGTGTGACCACTTCTAGGGTCCTGTAAAATGCATGTGTTCTTGTGAAAGTTAACATCCACCTCTGAGTCATCAATAACCTTCCCAACTAATAGAAGATTAATCTTAAACTCAGGAATAGAAAACACATCATATAAAATCAGTCCTGAAGCAGTGTGAACATCTCCAACCTCTGAAACATACTTAACTGATCCATCTAGCAAAGAGACTTTAATAGGGACCTTAACTGTCTTTTAAATCTCAGCATTCTATCATCAAAGACCATATGATCCGTAGCTCCACTATCTATTACCCAAACATTATCATTTTCACAGTGCTTCCTAGCAATACTCAAGGCATAAACATCATTCAGAGATGTAAAGGAGAGAAAGTTACCAGCAAAGTTGGCATCACATCTTGCCACTCCTTTCTATTTGATCGCCTTTAACACCTCTTGGATAACTGAACTTAGGACATCAGCATTTATGTCTTCAGTGCCACAGCTTCCTGCTACTGTCAATGGAGTATCATCCATTTCTCCATCAACAGCATTAGCTCTGGCTCCAGGTTTCCCTTTAGGAGTCTTGAACCACTCCGGGTATCCTATGATCTTGAAGCACTCATTCTTGACATGTCCTGTCATCCCACAATGAGAACACTTCTTGTTTGCTTTTTCTGCAGCTCTATCTGCTTTCTCCTTCTTGTAATCCCTTTTCCCTTCAGTTGGTTTATTGGCAAAGAAGGCATTTGAATCACTGCTACTCTCGCCAGTTGATTTCTTATCAACTTGCTGAACAAGGTAAAAGGCTTTGTTTAGGGAAGGCAAAGGTTCTGTAGCAAGGATCTGGTTCCTTACACTTTCGTAACCTCCATTCAACCCCATCAAAAAATGAATCATCTTGTCCCTATCATCTTTCTCATTAACTTTCTTCTCCGGATTACATGTACATTTATCCATAGCTCCACAATCACATCTCAATTTCCCATCTAAACTGAGGATTTCATCCCACAGTTTCTTCAATTGATTGAAGTAATCGACCACAACCATATTTCCTTGTTCAACATTACTCAGATTTCTCTTCAATTGAAAGAGCAATGGTCCATTTGAAGGTGCGTACCTTTCAAGAACCTCATTCCACATCAGTTTTGCAGTTTCGACATAGCTGAAACCTTCAGAAAGATTTGGCGCCATTGAATTCAGTATCCAGCATCAAATCATGAAGTCGCATCTATTCCATTTCTGCAGATCTGTTGGACTCAAACCTGCCTGCTTAACGCTTCCATCTATGAAGCCAATTTTCTGTTTGGCGCCGAGCGCCATTTTTATTCCCCGACTCCAGCTCAGGAAGTTTGCTCCGTTGAAGACGTTCGTCACCAGCTGTGCTCCTGGATGATCTGAGTTCGATAAACTCAGGGGATCGTTCATGCTGTTGTTGATTCCCCCAATTTCGCGACGAATTATTGCTCCAAGTTCCTCCATCTTCTGCGAATTACCAGATCTCCTTCCCACAGTGCTTGTTTATGCCGATCGAAGACCTGCGAGCTCTGATACCATGAAAACCAGTGTGATCCTCACACACAAGCCTCCATGAGAGGAGAACCGAAGCAAGCGAGAGAGAGGAGGAAGAGAGAGTTTGTTGGAATCTTGAATTATGTTATTTTCTCTATTGATTGGATTGTTGTACAATACAGAAGCTGTTTATATCACTTAGTATTGTTCCCATCTTACCCTTTGTATACTACATGTATATCAAACATGTGTATAGTTCTATATGCTTTTATGGTAAAATATAATGCAAGACAGATTGCCCACTATTTACACCAAACTAGAGCAATTTAGGAAAATCACAGGGATCATCATGAAGTATATTTTGTACACATTTTTTTCTTACCCCAGTAATTTAATGGATGGGTGATTAATATTTGAAATTAAGCAATTTACTGTGTGTGTACGTAGGGATACAACGTACAGACGACGTCATGGATTGTACATGTATTTGTACTCTTTGTATATATGCAGGCATGCAGCCAATATTGCTTATATTAGTGTGTATTAGTGTGTGTGTATATATATATATATATATATATATATATATATATATATATATATATATATATATATATATATATATATATATATATATATTCAATTCGATCATCCATAAGATCCTTTAATCAACTAAGTTGCAAAACATTTTAGAAATATGCATTATTTTAAAAAATGGATTTAAAGATTGCCTAAAGTAAAAATTCTTAAAACTTGAGTTACTCCCGCAAGTCCGAACACACGTACGTTCATACATAATGCTTATTTTCTGCATTTTCAAATTAAACTTGAGGTGGTATATACACTTCCCTTAATTGGATTTTATTTATTTTTTAACACATGAATTAAGTAGTTTTCTAGTTTAAGCTTATTATACCGTTTGTTTGACCTATATATAAATGAAATAGCTTAATTGAAGGTTACACATTTGAAAAACCGTATAATAATCCTTACTTTCAAAATGAAGTACATCTATATCCCCGTCTATCTATTTATCTATCTATAGATAGAGGTTATCTATCTATCTACCTAATGTATACAAGTATACAACCTTTATCGTGTACACATGCATGCTTTATTGTGTACGCAGAAATTATTCGTCTGTTTGCTCATAATTATTCGTCGGTTTTCACATGATTATTCAACTATAATTATGTAATTATTCATTTGTACAAATAGTATAAAAATATATCTACATTTTATTTTAACGAATAATAGCACAATACCACTAAATACTTAGATATTTTTTGGGTTTGGAGATATAAAAAGATGATTCAAGAACGTTGTTGCATCAAAGAAAATATGTTCTGGATATTTTGAGAGACCGCAAGCTCATTAATTGCAAATCTTCTTCCTTTCCTCTTCCAAGAGGATTAAAACTTTTAACAAATTCAGGGTGTTATCTTACAGGATGCAAAATCCTACAGAAATTGATTGGCAAATTGCTATTGTTGATAGGCTTCTCAATTACCCATTTTTACTCCCTCTGTCTCAAAATATTTACTACCTCCGTCCAAAAATACATGGGCTTTATTATTCACGCACGTTTTTTTAAGGAGGTAAAAACTATATAAAATATTAAATTTTTTATTAAATTTTTTTAATAATTACAAATTTATTGATAATAAGTTTGTAATTATTAAAAAATTTAATTAAAAAATTAATATTTTATATAGTTTTTAACTCCTAAAAAAACGTGCATGAATAGTAAAAGCCCGTGTACTTTTGGACGGAGGGAGTATCATTTTACTATTTGATATTTTTTTTTATAATGATAAAAAAAACTATATGAACCGACTTGTATATGCATGATTTCATATCGCCAAGCGCGTCGGTGAATTTATTTTTCCTGAAAATCATTTATCGACAGCGGCTTTCCGTGTCGGCAAAATGTCTACTGATTTTGTTCAAACAAAAAATCTGTATTGATAAGCTGTTTTCGGGCAAAAAAAATTATCGGATCATTTACTCAAATCCTAAGAATATATTGTAAAATTCTATGACATTAATAATATCATATTGATTTTATTTAGGTTAAAAATACCTTGACATTGTATTTAAAAACCACACTTGAAATGCTACTATACCGTTCAAATATTGCAAGTTATAACGTTAAAACAAAACTCTATTACCTCTTGGATAGTTGGTTTAAATGGTTAAAAGGAACTAAAAATCTTATCCATCAAACTAACAAAACTTCTCTCTCACACACAAACACAAACATGATTTCATCCTCGACTCCATAGAACTCTAGAAGTGATTAAGATCCTAAACATGGATAATAAAATTAGTCGAATGATGGGTCTACACTCTACATACTTTTGACATTCTATAGTAAGATCTTTAATCCCCTTATCATGTAAGCTTAACTCATGTTTAGAATAAAGATATCATGTTTTAGAAGCAATTTAGGGCATGTTTGGTTGGGAATTGGGGAGATTGTAGAAAATGCACCGAGTTGTGTGTTATAGTGTTTGACAGGGATTGTCAATGGGGGTTAAGGGGATTGTCGAACAATCCTGTTTTTTGAGATTGAGGGGATTGTCAATGAGGGATTATTATCCTTTTCCCTTACCAAACAAACAATAATCTTCATTCCGCTAAACACCAACGAGGTTATAATCTCCATCCCCTCAACGGCTCAACCCTTATAATTCACAAATATAACCTCCATCCAGTAATCCTCTTCATCCCTAAAAAAAACAATCCACTACCAAACATGCCCTTAGTTTCCTTCGCCAATCCATACCTGTATTGGTGTAATCCACATCAGTAACGTTTGGCTCAAACTTGAGTTGAAGCTTGAAACTTTTAGTTAGAAGAAACTTTTTTTTTTTTGCATAATTGAATGGTAGGCAGCCTTTTTTGATTAAAAGGGAAATAAAAGGGCTAAAGAAGGGGACATAGTTCCAGGAATTGGTCCAAAGTTTTCAACTGCAGCAACTGCTTAGGTTTTGGATTTATCAGGCAAAAATCTAACAGCATAGGACTAGCCTCTATTCCATCGCTTACCTATAAATAAAATATACTATATGAATGTGTCTTCTTGCAAAAGCAATTTAATCCCTCACCTGAATTCACTGCAAAGTTAAATGCTTTTTTTGGAATTATTGTAGGTAAAGCAAGCTTCTTCAAAGTCATCCATTTTGCCTTCTTTGTCACATGCAGTGCTCATCACTCTTGCCACTTATACCACATGTTTGTTAATACACAAGACATTATAAAAATGAAAACTTCCTCTAATCATTGTCTCTATGTTCAAATAGGGAAAACTATGATAATCTCATATAAGGCGAAACGGATGTTTAACCAAACAAAACCTGCTCTAATCCATAACATCTCACTAAGAAAACTATCACCTTATACATTCATTTATAAGGATTGAAAACGTGACCTCACAGTACAAGGCTCCTAAAATACGTATGGTGTCGAACTATAGCTGGCATTATAAGCTTATAGCAGACATGGCATTAATAGTTACTATACAAGGGTAAGATTAAATATTCCAAACTGTATTTTTTCTATGAACTTGGATCTGGTTAGATCCGAGTATCATTGGCATTGGGAATGGATCATGGATTTGCATGGAATTCAGGGTAAGGTGGTCAACTGGTCATGAATCAAATCAGTACAAGTCATCACCCCTCATGGAGATTATCCATGACACAAGTAAGCCATGCTAGGATCTTTCGAGCATGTCTAATATCAAAATACACTCCCATTTTACAAGCCCATGGATCAGATAAAATGGAAATTTTGCAAGATCCAAAAAGTGGAAAAAGCACCACTCAAATTGGCGCATTCTAAATTATTCTACATTAGAAATGGAAGTCGGATATATTCTACATTTGGATATGAGCGAACACTACATTTCCTGAATTTTCCAAAAAAAAAAAATAGAGATACAGGAGATTTTGAGATGAATTCTAAGACTGACCTCCCACTAATGACAAAGTTAACAGAAGATTAGGCACCCTAAAAAGGGTGATGAGACATGTAGTAGAGTTTCCATTTCGATTATGAAAATAAGAATGACACAAACTTAATCTAACAGTATCACTAACCTGCATATTGTACAAATCACAGAAAATTATCAACCGCACGTGAGTCTGACCATACCTGAAAAAACGAGGGAGGGAGAATAAATCAAGATGAATGATACTTTGAAATGATCGTTTTATAGCAAGAAAGTTTAAAATATGTTAATCCAAATTTTCAACTCGGTAAATCTTGTTCCAAAACACTGGTGCTGTAAAATATAGTTCATAATTTACATGTCTTCCAGGTGAAAATCAGCAAACCATAATATCCTACAAGTCTGTGAATGACAGGGGATTTACCTAGTTGAAAGTTTGGATTTCTAAATGGATGCCTTTTAGATTGCAAATGAGTATTACAGATTAATTGTTCCAATGGAAAACCCCATGTATAGTGTGTGTGTGTGTGTGTGTTGGGGGGGGGGGGGGGGGGGTAGAAAACATCATCTCTTGCAAAGTGTTCGGTCATGTTCGAGCTGCTTGTAAACGCATTAATGGTTTCTTGAGTGAAGCTTATGTTGCAGAAACTCATTCCCCTAGAGATCTCGTGCACTTCTATTTAATAATTGCTAAAGTTGGTTTTAGTTTTACCTCAGCTTCAAAACCAAGCTCTGAAGCAAACATAAATTTTCTAGCTCATTTAATCAGCTCAAGTCTGGTTCAGGCTCAATTTCCTAGTTGTAATATGGGGCCACAGTGACAGCTTAGTGAAACCAAAGGCTAAAACAGAGCATTTCTGAAAGTCACCTATTAGCAGTACCAGTTCTACCAAATGAGTAAAACACAGGGGCAGTTGGCTTTACATGAGCATATTCCCACATACCACCTAGAAGGCTTGTTGCCTTATTTTTTTCAAGTCTTCTCCCTTGGGTAACCCTCAGAAGCCTCATTCCGTAGGTCACCGTCAGTGACCTTTATACAATTCCCCAACAGCCATAACTGTTTGGATTTTAGAATCCTCTGGTTAGGCTTTGATTCTTCCAGCCTCTTTCATCTCATGTGGGCAACATATTGTATCTATCTAATATTACAAAAGCTAGAAGCTGAAAATGGAAACTTAGCAGAATTTTGTCATAAAAAATTTCTTATCCTAAAAAGTGCATAACTCTACAGATGATGATCAATAAGGCAGGACAAGAAACACTTCTTGAAATCCTAAACCACAGCAAGTAAGCTTCAGTCAATCGGTTCAACTACTAATGATGTTATAATTTATTTGAGGTTCTGAAAAGCCAAAAGTTCTTCCATTAGATATTCTAACAGCTTTACTTCAAGTATACTCTGACATATAACAAAAGGAAAGCCAAAGTTATTGATTGGATATTCTAATTGTAAGTGGTTCCAATATGAAATAAAGATATGCCCTTGCATATTAAGGATGACTTTAAGCTTGAATTTCCTTCCATTAGATCACATGAACAATACCACACTTATACAACATTCAGCAGCTTCTCTCAATTCTGTGATACACATATGCTCTCTTCCCTTCCCTAATACTATCTCAATAAAACAAATCAATCCCTAGAATTGTCACGGGCTTAGGAATTTTATTGTTATTCTAGAGAAATGCCTCTGAAATCAAAAGACAAATAAAGAGGGCATAAAACAGTAGGGGTGTTATTCGAGCCGAACGAGTCAAGCTTGGCATATTCAAGCTTGGTTCGTTTGTTAAACGAGCTCGAGCCGAGCTGAGTCCAATTTTTAAACGAGCTTTCTTTTTTGTCCAAGCTTGGCTTATTTAAGTAAATGAACGAGCTCGAACCAAGCTTTTTTCGAGCTTTAAGTAGTTTTACTTGGTCACAATATATTAACTTAAAGAAAATTTTAGAAATTCCAAACACATCAAGCTATTCGAGCCTAAATCGAACGAGCCGAGCTTTCAACCGAGTTTAAAATCATGTTCATGCTCGGCTTGTTTAGGTAAGTGAACGAGCTCGAGTCAAGCTTTTTCGAGCAGATCCCGAGTTGAGTTGTTCAGCTCATATTACAGCCTTATAAAACAGTATTGATTTCTAAATAGAGAAGGATAAATATTCAGAAACACAAAATATTACCTGATTGTAATGTGCTACGTAATCTGTAGAGGAATGAATCTTCACAGAGATGTTATAATATACTCCTATTTGAATATGGATCTCAACTGGGGATGGGACAGAAAACACCTTTGAACTTGTCATAGAACCATCTGAAACATAAAACCGCCACTGTCAAAAACTCATTTTCTTTTGACAACATACATAGTGCGATGTACCCATGGACACCCTGGGATAAATATGGCTGTGACTACAACAAAGCAGTTAGGGAAATTCTACATGCCACCCTTCTATTTTCAAGAACAATATGAAATTCATTAAAAAATCCCTGGGAAATAGAAAACTCTAGGTGGATGGAGCCTTTCTTTTCTTCTATCATATTATGTTTATTTGTTAATGCCTAACGTGGTCGTTTAGTTTCTTCAAAAAGACAATTTTCCATATTAAAATGAACCAGTTAAACTTCTAATGTCCGAATCATGTACTTATTTGTAGTAAAATATACATCAGGGTAAAATTTGATTGCAAAAGATAGTTTGAAGGCACTAATTATGTAACTCTGCATATCAAACAAAGACAACCTTTAATTAATAAATAAATAAACAGAAAGAAGGGACCACATAAATTTCCTTAACTAGAGTAGAATTTATGAAATTTGTTTCATTTTTGCCTCAAATATCAGTATAAAAAGCAAAGGAGTATCATATATAATTTCCAGAAGTTTCAAGTATATTTGTTCAGAAGGTACTCATATCCTCTCATGAGATTCGGTAGTTGCATAACTACACAGAAAATACAAACAAAGACCACCAAAGATCAACATAATGGCAACTTCAACTGCTTACTTAAAAAGACAGCTTGAAGCACTGAAAAAGATGGGGGCAAAAATAAAACTGATACTGCACAACTATTAACATCACATAGAAGAGACAATGATTTTTCCGACTCTAAAGGTTGGTAAAGATGCTTGCCTCTTTCAAAAATGATACAGCTTAATACATAAATACTGTACCTGCATGAAAAGATGGGTCGATTGGCATCATTTCCTTCAGCGCCGTTTTTATTCATTTCTCCAAATACCTTCGCTGGAAGAACATCGCATGGTCCATTAATTGATCCAACCATCACAGTACTCTCGTCATTAGATTCATAAACCTACAAAATGGATCATACTGACCAATTGAGCTTCACTTGTACTCTGAAGGATTCCTGACTACTAGTATTGACAAATTTGTGGAGGACACTCTACCTCATTTCCTTCAGGGGCAGAAGGGCGGCCAACTGTTGCAGGCAAGTCGTCAGGAAAGTAACACCGATTGACAGCAACCCACCTTGAACCAGTTTGGCTATCTTCCCACATGGCCTAGTTTACAGATGAATGAAGGTGTCAGCATCTATATGTAAATATAAGTGACTGTAATATATAAATCATAGGCGATGTGCATATAGCAACCAAAAACTAACCAACCAACACTCTTATAAATAACCAGCTTAAAGAGAGAAAACATATATCCAAACAACCACTTGTTATTGCTTTTTACTCATATTCCTCAAAACAGTAGGTTGTGCTCTAAAATCTCTTAATGCAGCAGGACAACATATACAACACAGACAAACCAGATAGTAAAACTTGCCTGAAGCTTCGAAGGTATCAGCTTCCCATTGCTAGATTGAACAAGTGCATAATCCTGCAATTTAAATACAACTCCATCTATGCAACAAGACTGATAGAGCTTCTTGTTGTCCACAACATGAACATCACCGATCCAATCAACATTGCGCAGGTCTTCTGAACTCTTTCCAGAACCCTGCAGCTCAGTACTAACTGCTGTTTCCACAATCTGCTTTTCTTGTCCTACATCTTGATCATTTTGATTGAAATTACACATAGGGTTATAGTCATCAGTTTTTTCCCCATCAAATTTCTCTGAATGATTATCCAATTGAGTGCTGTCATTATTCTGCTCTGGAAGCACTCCAGCACCATTTAAAGCACCAGCATGATCAACATTGCTATGGCTGTTTGACACAGTTAGATGACCAGATGTGTTCGGACAAGGAGGATCTGCAGGAGGACTAGCCGTATGCTCAGTTTTGACTTCGTCTTCACATTGAGATGCTTCAGGTTTTAGGACATGTTGAACAGGTATACTTTCCAATGATCCAGCTGAATGGAACACACAAGATGCTGCCATCTGCTGTTGTTTCTCATCTGAACAGCTTACAGAATTGGGAGCCTCTTTCTTTGTAACTGCTGAGAGTTCACTTTCATGCACCTCATTTCTCTGCAAAGCCTTCCCCTCAGCTAATTCAGCTACAATACCCCCATGAGGGGCCCTTAGTTCTTCAGGCTTTGTATTTGTAACTATCTTTTGCTGATTTGCAGTTAGATCCTGAGTTTCCACTTTTTTCTCAGGTGGAGACTGAACTGCAGCACTGTCAGATGTGATCTTTGAAGTAAGCATATTTCTTGTTACACGCCCATACTTTGGAGGAAAAGGCTTGCCACCACTGATGGTCATGCACCTAGGGCAATACCATTCACCTCTTGGAACAAACTTCTGATTGCATGACTGGAGACATTTCAAATGAAAACCTTTCTCACAAGCATCACAAACAAGCATATTATCAACTTCACTAATGATCAACTTGCATATTTGGCATGTCAAAGATTTACTCATATAGTCCCTAGATGGAGGGGTCCAAGAAGGGTGTTCTGCAGGCTTCGGATGTAACATCTTCTGCACTATTTTAGATATTTCAGGATGATGATTCATCAGAGTAGCAGCATGAACAAACTGCATTCCCTGGATCGGATGAACAACACTGGGCACAGCTCCAGGTGGTGCCTGAGTCATTGTTGAATTAAAAGTCTGAACATGCGTTGCCTGCGAATTTACTTGTGGGACATGCAAATTTGCATTTCCTTGTATCTTCATTGGCGGGTGATCTGAAAGCTTAAATTTTGTGCTGATATTACTTGATGGAATAGACTGAGGCTGCAAAGCTGCTGTAGTCTTCACCACAAATCCAGCTGAAGAGAAAATTGGAAATAATCAGTTCAACACAACAGGAAGA
This sequence comes from Persicaria tinctoria, assembly GCA_037127255.1. Taxonomy (NCBI): domain Eukaryota; kingdom Viridiplantae; phylum Streptophyta; class Magnoliopsida; order Caryophyllales; family Polygonaceae; genus Persicaria; species Persicaria tinctoria. The sequence continues at coordinate 67,794,223 of JBANSL010000013.1, forward strand.
GAAAAGGATAGAGGAGAATTATAGTACATATCCATTGAAGGCTGAATGGATGAAAGACTTAAACAGATCAAATCCAGATTAACACTTGTAAAGTGACAAGGAGGAGGAAACTATGACGCTGAATAGCTAATGAAAGATCCCAAAAGGAAAGGCCCCTCTTCCTGTTCACATTTGAATCCAACTGATCCTTGACCAAGTGTGGGATAGAATCGGCTAAATTACAAGAACAGAAGAATCCCTTTGAAAACAATTGTGCTATTTTAGATATACATGAGTTTCCTAGAACCCTCGACATTAGCATTTGGCTAGCAGTAGCAGAAAGCAAAATGTGTACATGTCTCACCCTAATTTAGAACATAGTCCGTATTAAAAAGTCTTAGCGGTGCAATAAAAAGATAAGAAGATTGATATATGCTCGTGAAGAAAAACAATAACATCAAGTGCTGCCAAATAATAAAGACCTGGACCTTGAGGGGTTTGAGAAGGTCCACTGATCCTTCCATCAGATCGAAGATGTGGTTTCTCAACTCTAGCAGTTGCCAAGGAGTCCCTTCCAAGGTTGCTATAAGGTTGTCCAGTAGAAATTCCAGGTGCAGACACGTGACCACTAGATGGTTGAAAAGACAAGATTGTAGATGTTGCAGGAGAGGCGTGACCCATGGGTAAAGAATGTTGAGAACTTCCAACAGAAGCTGGCATTTGGCTTGCTTTATCAGAGGTAAATGGGCGGATAGCAGTTGGCACTCCACTCGGTGCCCGCTGAGTCGAATCTACAGCAGCTTGAGGAGTAAAGGTTTTTGCTTTTCCCATCTAAAATAAACTAGAATTAGAGAGGGCATGAACTTTAATTGATTAAAAGATTCAAGATGAATACATGGGATAGCAAACAGTATATACTAATTCAGAAATCATATCTTCATGAGTAAAAACAGTACAGTGTCTATTCCAATGTTCTCTCACTATGTGACATAGAATTTGTGCAGTTTAACTTAAAATTTCGTACTTTCACGTGGAAAAAAAAGGATCCACTTTCTTACTTCAATAAGATTCTATAAGATGAAATAATAAAATTCAATGTTCATATGATTTCAGATATTCCAACACAAAATAACACTCCCGCTGTTCCTTCACAAATTCATCCACAACATAGCACGACAAATGCCACCATCTACCATTGAGAACATTAACAGGGGTCAACTGAACCAGCAGTCATCATACACAAATTTTTTATACCTTTCATGTGCCAACGCTCTCATTAGCAGTAAGAGTTCACGGTTTATCAGCATTAAAAAAAACAAATAACAAAAGTACAAAACCAGCCATATGCCACACGCAGCAAACAAGGAAAAAATGCAGGGTAGAAGAAACCATAAAACATGACCAAATTGACGATTCTATGCACCAATTGACCAAATTGACAAAGGGAGGATGCAAATCCAAAGAAAACCTCACATGTTTCATGGATATCTCCATCTTCTGAGCGATGGATGGCTTGGGAGCGCGGAGACCCAATCTCTGCTGCTCCTTCAGCCTATTGAGGCCCAAATCCTCAATAATCCCACCAAACACCTCCCGCGGCATAATATCCTTGGGCGCCAGGTCCTCGCAGATGGAGACCACCTTGGCTCTAGCCTCCGACATCATCGACTTCTCCACATCCGTAGGCTCCCTCCCGCCTCTCATCGTCCCCATGGCAGACAAAACCAACACAATCTCAGCAATCTTCCTCATCTCCGCCTCATAGGCGGCTCCTCCTCCACTCCTTATCCTCTTCCTCCCGGTGCCTCCTCCGTCCTCCATCGCCGCAGCGGGCCTCTTCTCACCAAGAACCGCCACCTTCACGGCCGCAGCAGCAGCGTTCGATTCCGCAGGCTCGGAATCCATCGGGAAGCGCTCTGCGCGCTTAGGAATCGGCAGATCGAGGCAAGAGGAGCTGAAGGGGGGTGGGGAGAGGGGGAGAGAGAGGGGAAACCCTAGGGGAGGGAGAGGGGACGTTGGGGGGTTTGAAAATATGAAAAATTGAGAGGGGCTTTTGGCGGGGAATTGAGAGAGGAGAGCTTGTAAGTGAGAGATGTTGGGGAGCGAGTGCTTGTTGTGAGATCGCGAGACGCCTTACTGAGAGAAACAGCGAAGAGGCGGAGAAAAGAGAGAGAGGGGAATTCGGGTAGAGAGAGAAAGACAGGCGTTTTCTTCCTTCTGCGTATCTTTTTTTCCTTTTTATTAGTATGCTTTCCTGTTGTTATGCTTCTGAAGCGGCTACCGTAATTGGGCCGGGTCGTTGAGTAACCCGGCCCAACTTTTCCGGGTTCGTTTGCCACTCCAAGTATTACATTTTTTTTTTTGAGAAAAAACAGAACTTAAGACCCATAAAAATCAGAAACAAAACCAAGTTATCGCGCCCTGGCTCGATTTTTAAAAAATAAAATATAAATAATAAAATAAATCAATATTATACAATTAAATAAAATTTTAGTTTAATATTTTGAATTAAACTTATAAAAACAAACTCATAAGAGAAGAGTATAATAGATTCATTAAAGATGGATTCTATTGTGATAGTATATGAAGATTGACAAATAGATATATAAGTTATATATTACTTTACTATTTGGAATTAAACCCATTAGTTATTTCAAAAATAAAAATTAATTGCAAAAAAATAAATAAATCCATTAAAGATGGATTCTATTTTGTGATAGTATATGAAGATTTACAAATAGATATAAGTTATATATTAATTTACTATTTTTGAATTAAACCGATTAGTTATTTCAAAAATAAAAAATTAATTGCAAAAAGTAAATAAAGAGGAAAGAGAAAAAAAGTGATTGGTTAGAAAGGAGAAGATTAAGGTGGGCGTGCCACATAGGCAGAAACTCTTCTATTTTAAGAGTTTACTAGTGTAGTGCCCGTGCGTAACGCACGGGATTTGTAAAATATATTTTATTTTATAAAAGATATTACTATAATTTATTTATATTATATATTAGATATATTATATTATTATAATAATATAAAAACGATATAGCAGAATAATATAAATTTCGATAAACAAATAATGCTTATATTATAAGGAAATTTACAAAAAAAAACACCCTTTAAATATGGGTGTTTTCACATAATCACCCCTTAAATTCAAAATTACAGAAAACCACCCTTTAAATGGTCTTTGTTTACAACTCATCAGTCACCACCCATTCCTCTATTTTCGTTAATTTATCATTAAATATATTATATTTTAATATTTTTAAACTCAAATTTGATTATAAATATATTCAAAATTTGCATTTAAGGGATCGATTATATTTTTGGGATCATTTTATTTATTTTTATAAAATAATAATAAATAAATCCTAGAATTATGATCTTAATTCATTTTTGCAAATATTTATAAATTTTTAAATCATTATAAAAATTACTATTTTATTTATAATACGATTAAGAATCATAATTTCTATTTATAAAGTTAAAAATAATCCTAAAGTTATTATTTATTTATAGTTTAAATATTTTTGTTTAATAATTGAACTTTATTAAATATTCAAAAAAGTCTATAATTATATTTAAGTTATACGATTAATCGATAACCTATTTTTGTACAAAAAAAATAGGGAAATTTACAGAAAAAAGTTATCTATAAATTTTATATTTCAAAAGAGTATTTTATTTGCCTAAAATCACAATAACCATTTAATATTATTTTAAATATGAAAATTTAAAATTTAAATTATTTTAGGTTAAATGTGAAAATCCATCTTTTGTTGTTGTTGTTGTTCCTACGTGGCTACGTGTGTTAATGGGTTGGTCTTTCAAGTTTCAAGGTGTTATAATTTTTTTTATTTAAAAAAGAGGAGAAACAGAGGTGTGGAAAAGCACCACTGCACCAGTCGACATTCCTTGCCCCTCATCCCTTCTCCCAGAGTCCCAGGCTCCCAGCCCTCATCTTCTTCCTTTGTATTTCGATCTGAACAACAAAAGAGATCCTTTCTCAATTTCAATTTCAAATCGATCCTTCCAGTAAGTCGATCTGAAAGAGAAAAAGAGACGCCTTTTCTTTCTCCCCATCCCGAATTCAGTCATCCTTTTCCTTTCGAAACCCTAAAATAAATTTCCATGGTTTGTCCCCCAAGCCTTTCAAAAAATCTAGAGAATCGACACTATTCTTGCAATTAAACTTTGTCAATTTCGATTTGAAAAAGATTCTTCATCAATTTCGATCTGAAAAATCAAATAGAGACGAAAACCGAACGCCAACATATATGACAATCAACGATGTTGGGACGAAGGTAACGATTCTTATTTATTTGCTTCATTCTTCAACTTTACCAAAGATTCATACCTTGTCTAAACAATTCAAGTGTTTGCATTTTATTTTGTCAAAGCATCGCCCCTCTTATAACTGATTCGAAGGCTGATTTGAAGTAGTTTAGCTGTCATTTAAGGATTGTATTGAACTCGATTAGATTCGTATCGTAGGTAGTAGATTATTAGTTATGAGGCTTATAAAATTCATCTAAACTTGCTTCAACTGTACATGTGTGATTGAATTAAGGAACATCAAATTGATTTTGTAATTGAAGAATAGAAGGGATAAAATTGGACGGGAAGATGAATCAAAGAAATTGGACGGGTATTCTTGTTGTTGGGTTTGTAAACTTGTATGTGCAAAAACCTGAGTTAAAAATGCAACTCAGTGGTGCTAGAAGCTGCCCACATTCCGTTTGGTTGTTTACATTGTTAAGTGCATTACATTTATGTTGTTTGACATTTAAAATACGTAAATTTTGTTTGTATATTTTAGAGAATTAGATTTATTGATGATGTTTGACATAGTGAAGAGTAGCCTAATTTGATGGATTCAAGTGCCAAATCTGATGCTGCTCAAGAGAACTTGGACTTGCAAGCTCAAATGCTCTTTGCTTCTGCACCTCTTTGGAAAGATCATACTTATGTTAGTAGCAGTTGACCCAATTCATTGAGGAAAATTTTTCATCATCAGGTAAGCCTGTTAACTTTGTTTAGTTTAAAGTCTTATGTATTTCATTTTCTTTATTACCATGATGGTTCTTGTCCGTTCCAAAGAATTATTACTTAAGTACTTTAAAACTGGAAATGTAGACATAAGTAGCACTTTGAGTAGGTTCAAACTACCATTTTTTTTACATTTAGATTATTTTTGTCTCTCTCTCTCTGATCTTTCTAGGGTCTTTTTCTTAAAGGGTATTTTCTTTTTCTGCGTCCATTTATCAGCTACTGAAAAGTCTATCTAATTGTATACAAATGGTCAGATTGTGGCATGCTGGTATGGAACTTAAAAGAGACCATTTGTTTTTAATCAAAGCTACTTACCATTAATGTGTGAAATGACTTCCAGATCTGATACGGTTGAATATGGTAGAATAAAGAGAGGGATAAAGGTTAATGTCAATAGTAGGACCTCTTTGAAGGTTGCTTGTGCTTGTTTTTCTCATAAATAGTAATGCCTCTGAATGCAAAAAAATCCAAACAGCTACTCATAAATAGTTTAATGCATTTGAATTCAAAAAAGTCCAGAGATAACGCAAAAAAAACAGTCTCAAGGTAATGCAAATGATATTTTGCTATGATTATAAATAGTTGAACCATATATAATTCCAAGCAGGTGCTCATTAGTGGTGTACGGGCTGTTTGTTATGCATAAGTGGGTTCCAGTTCCATACATCATGGCCCGACTGCACTAGTCGATCTGGAAGAAATAATAGCAATAAATAATAATAAGAAAAATAATGAAGAGTAAATACAGTAAGCAATAAATCATAAGAACAAAAAGAATGGAATATGGTAACCCCACCTGGTCCGTTTAAGTTTTGGAAAACCTCTTTGTTCACAACATCGATGGTTGTATTTTTTTGTCGACCGTCCTCATCACATATTAATACTTGCAATATTTCTTTTTAATAGATAAACATTGGGTTTTAACAAATCATTCCAGCAGGAATCTTATAAAATAAAATATTATTGTGAACACTGATTAATGGAAGTTACATACACAATAAATAATAGCTTACCAACCAAAAGGGTTAGATTGACATCTTTACTTTGGATAACATCAAATTCAGTGAATTGAAATGAATGCCCGGACCCCGGAGATTGTTATTTCTTTGACTTTTGTGTTAGCAGAGAAGATAACCTTGTGGGGTGGGAGCAATGACGATATTGGTCAAGGTACTTTATCAAAGTGAAAATTGATATCTCAAACATTCCATATTCTGAAATGCATGCAAAATCTTTGATCAATGGTATTCTTATGGAGGCATGAACTTTATTATCCTGAAATAAAATAGAATGAGTGTTTGTGAACATTTGCAACATGTGCCAATAAAATATACAAAATTCACGAATTAGTAATGACTCACACCTTTTCATCGACACATATGAAGTCTTTTGAAATGATTTCCTGCCTATTTTTGAAGTTAATGTTGTCAAACATTGACACAATACAGACTTGGATGCTCCCTTTGGTGTTGGTGGGATTAAGCTCATCGACATATATAATCTTCTTCATTCGTACCTAAAAAAAACAATAGAAAATTGAATCAATACTAATACATGAATAAAGTGATTTGAAAAGCATGAAAATAAGGAAAAAGGGGATACCGAGAGGGTGCAAGAAGGGGAATTGGCAGCGATCCTGAAACACAAAAATGTAAAACGTAATAAGTAAAAGTGGGTTGAGAGAGAAGCAGATAATAAATTGAAGAAGGAATAAGCAGAGTATGTAACCCGTTGAAGATGGTTGAAAATAGGTGATTTAATTGTATCTTTCATTATCAATATATAAAGATATATAGAGAGACTAAAATCGAAAAATCCAGCAGTAAAAAATTCCAGAATAGATAAATATTGGATTTTAACCAACTTTCTAAATTCAAAGTGAATATTCCAACAACTGAAATTTCTGACTTTTCTAGAAAATATTAGATAAATATTGTGTTGGTTGTAGATTACAATCTTTTTTATTTTAAATTTTCTTAGCAAATCCCCCTCAAAAAGGTAAGCAACTGGAGGCAGATATGCAATCTGTTTTTTTTTTCCAATTTTCTTAGCAAACTTTCTTAACATATTAAGGGATAAGCATATTAATTTCTGAGTTTTTTCCAATTTATTTGAATTAGTTAGATTCGGATTTACTTCAGATTTTTTTTTCTTGAATAATTATTTGTTTAATTAGATTTAGGATATGCAATCCGTGTTGTTATTGATTGTTACGCTCATCCAGATTTTCATCTGTCTTCCGTCCATTTTGATGTTAGTTTTAATAATCTCTGCGAGTTTACAGGCTGGCAAGGTTTGTGGCGAGAAGTGGAGATCCATGTCTGATGAAGTGGGTGTCATTTCCAATTGATCGATTTCAATGTGTTTGAAGAAATAAGTTTCAATCTTGTGACCCCAATTTTGCGAAATGGTTTCAAGTTTCAAGAGAAGAAACCCTATGTTGATAAGGATGCAGAGCTCAAGGTAGATTATGAGAAGGACTTGAAAGAATTGGAGGCCAGCCCATCGGAAATGCAAATATAAGAGTGATGTTTTGTTTTTGCACATATTATTTGTTTCAAGCTATGCTTGTTCTTGGTTGAGTTACTGATTGTATGAATAATCACTCTCTTTTGCTGGCTTAGGATGATGATGAAATTCAGTAGCCAGAAGAACATCTAGCAAAAACTATGATTGTTGTTTCAATTTTTGTTAACAACAGTCATAAGTTTAAGAACGATGTAGCTGATGAGATTGGTTAGTTTGGATTCGATTGGTCAGTTTGGTAACAGCAAGAACGATGTAGCAGATCACCATATGAGATAGGTTGTAAGAAGGGGTTGACAGAAGAAAGGGTGCAAGACGAAGTTCGGGGATTGATGATAAAAGAGGACTGAATTGTTATTGCTAATTCAAATGAAATATCTTAGTAATTGATTTTGTGTTAATGAAAAATGATTATTATATTCGATATTTGTATAATGAAATGAAAGATGGTTAAATAAAATTATGGATCAATTGAATGGTTAATTATAGGGGGGGTGCGGATTAAATATTAGAACGACACGTGGCATATTAAACGTGAGGGCGCCACGAGGCAGAAGTTACATCTGCTTTAGTATTATATTAGATATAGATCTCCGGCCGTTTGCTAGCCATAGCGTGAGCAACCTTGTTCGTCGTTCTCCGCACGCAAGACCACCTACACTCGTCAAATCTTCCCGCCTCCTTCCGAATCCCTTTCAACAGATTGCCCAGCTGTCCCCGCACCTCCGCTTGCTGCCTGATCTTGTCATACAAAGGTTGACAATCACCCTCGAAAACCACATGAGTGATGCCCACCTCTAACATCTTCCTCATCGCCCATAGAAGTGCCTCAGCTTCAGCCACCTCGACGTCCTCGGTCGGTCGAATCCTCGTTGCTCCAAATAAGCACATTTCCCCTCCTCATCCCTGCCAACCATCCCCACGCCACACCCTCTTCGATCGTGGACCAAAGCGTCATAGTTCACCTTGATTCTTCCCCTCTCCGGCTTGGTCCATTTCCACACCATGTATGGATTAACTTTTATTAAAACCAGTATAATACAATATATATGCACGGGAGTTTGATCCATTTTAATTTGAACATCATTTTATATATCTATATAATACTATATTAATATATACTTGCTTGGTTAATGATTTGCTTTCTTCCTTAATTTTGAACTGGTTTGAGACATTGAGTTGAAGTGGTGATGCCAATATGAATCCTAATTTGGTAGGATTTCAATGTGTGTCAACTGCCATTGAAGGAGATATTGCTGGTTACAAAGCAAGTAATTGTTTCTGAGTGTCTGAAACTCGCGGTGAAGATAGGTTCATTATCATTGTTCAGGTTATCCAGCAGACACACCAACACTAAGGCGTGTTTGGTATTGAAGAGTTATTTTTAGGGGCATTTTGCAAAATAGCCACGAAATATGACCCATTTTGCAAAATAGCCGCATTTTGGGACAATTTTGAGAATTGTCCTCAATATAAACCCTTCTACGCGCTCCTACGCGCTCTCTCTCCCGTCCTCTCCGTGAGCTCCTCCTTCCCCGTCCATCTTCCCGCATCTCGGGCGAGCGATTCCTGAATCCGGCTCCTCCTTCCATCTTCCTCCATCTGCGTTCATCCCGGAGCAAGGGAGGCCAAGCGAGGGAGCGAGGGAGGCCGAGAGCGAGGAGCGAGCGTCTGGTCTTTGTCCAGCGGCAGCGAGCGAGGGAGTCCCAATCTGAAGTCGAATTCCATCGGTGCTCCTGCTCCGGTCCAGATCTGAAGTGGCGCGGGCGAGCGAGGTCGAGCAAGGCAGAGCGGGCGAGCGAGGCGGCAGAGCGAGCGAGGCGGCGGAGCGAGCTCGAGGAAGCGGCTCTTCTTCATCAACTCAAATCTGGTTGTAAGTGTCGATTCCTCCCTCCTGGCCTTCGATTTTGTCTGTGATGTGCAAATTTTGTCTGTGATTGCCTTCTACTATTTTACTTATCAACCGATTCCTCCCTCCTGGCCTTCGATTTTGTCTGTGATGTGAAAATTTGCGCCGAAGGCGCAAATTTTCTTCGATTTTTTTAAGTGTTGGAGTCGATTTTGAAGTCTCAAGGTGTTTGTGTTTATGTTTCTTTGTCAAATTGCACTGTGAAGGCTTCGAAATTGAGCATACATGTGACAGATTTTGCTTCTGACTAAGCGATCTTTGCTTCCGACTGTTTTCCTTATCGATTGATAAGGAACACGATTTTGTTTGTGATGGATTGCAATTGCTGAACGAAATCTGAAATCTTGTTGCAATTATAGATGAAAAGGTCCAAAATCCTGCAATTATGTTCATTGAAGCATCAATACATCCTTTGTTCTTGAAAGCAAATTCCTCGATCATGTGGCTGTTTAGTAGTGTACTCTTTTTTTAGTTCAGCAAAACATATTCCTAGATACAGAATTTTGTCTGTGATTTGCCTTACTGCCTTGCTTCTGGTTTGCTTCTGACTGATTTGGCGTTGAACGCAAATATAAGAGTACGATGTGCAAATATAACCATAAATTGTACAAATATGAAATTATATTGAGAGAAAATAAAATCATATTGAGCACAATTTCACAAGTCTCGATTGTTGTGCAAAAATAACCTATTGTTGAGCAAAAATAACATGATGTTGAGCAAAATTTCACCAATCCCCCATGTTGTGCAATTTTACTCTATTGATGAGCAAAAATATAACCGTGTTGTGCAATAATCTTTTAAAAAAGTATAAAATTATATTTACAAAAAGTAAGATCATGTTGAGACACAATTTCACAAGTCTCGATTGTTGTGCAACTCTTACAAGCGAGTCGTGCAACTCTTAAAACAAGAGTCATGCAACTCTTACAACAGAGTCATGCAACTATTAAAACAGAGTCGTGCAACTCTTAAAACATGGTCGTGCAACTCTTAAAACAGAGTCGTGCAACTCTTACAACATAGTCGTGCAACTCTTACAACATAGTCGTGCAGCTCTTACAACAGAGTCGTGCAATTCTTAAAATAATATATGAGAGAAAATAAGATCATGTTGAGAACAAATTCACAAGTCTCGATTGTTGTGCAAAAATAACCTATTGTTGAGCAAAAATAAGATGATGTTGTGCAATAATTTATTGAGAAAGTATAAAATTATATTGAGAGAAAATAAAATCATATTGAGCACAATTTCACAAGTCTCGATTGTTGTGCAAAAATAACCTATTGTTGAGCAAAAATAAGATGATGTTGAGCAAAATTTCACCAATCCCCAATGTTGTGCAATTTTACTCTATTGGTGAGCAAAAATAAGACCGTGTTGTGCAATAATCTATTAAAAAGGTATAAAATTATATTTACAAAAAATAAGATTATGTGGAGACACAATTTCACAAGTCTCGATTGTTGTGCAAAAAATAATGAGTTGTTGAGCAAAAATAACCGTAAGTTGTGCAAATATGAATCAAATCTATTTTTTTTTTTTTTTTTTTAACATTTTGTCATGCAAATATAAGAGTACGATGTGCAAATATAACCGTAAATTGTACAAATATGATCAAAGTCTAGTTTAGAGTTGCACTTTTTCCGTGTCAGCACTTTTTTTTTCCATGTCAGCACTTTTTTTAGAGTTGCACAAGCATGGATAACAATTTCACAAAGAATCGAAGAAGCACTTTTATACATGGGATGAAAATGTTTTCACTTGCACTGCATTTCATTCTCCTACTAACAAAGTACAATTTACTCTTACAAGAGAGTCGTGCAACTCTTAAAACAAGAGTCGTGCAACTCTTACAAGAGAGTCGTGCAACTCTTAAAACAAGAGTCGTGTAACTCTTACAACAATCGTGCAACTCTTAAAACAGAGTCGTAGTGTCAATCCCCTTCAATGATTGAGTTACATTGATATCGGATTGTTTCTTGTTAAATTGTGACAGTTGGAAGTTATTTTTTCCTATATAATCCACAGGTGAAAAGCTACACACCCACTGCTTAACTATTTCTATTCATCCAAAACATATGAACAAAAGTGTTTACTTGAGAAAAACATAATTCATCGCATGCCTATTTAATTGAATAACACCATGTGGTGACTTATGTTGTAATTCATCAAGCATAAAAATTTATGATATTGGCAAAAAAAAAATGAAAACTGCCAAAGCCCCAGTATAATTATCAACAGTAAGAAGGTGATGAAATGTCATGAAAAGGACTGTACAGTATTACATTTGACAATTTATCAAACTTTTAACCCCCCATATTTTATCCCAATTGCTCAATTCCCTTTCCTTACATAATAAATAAACTACTAGCCGATCATGGTGTTAGCCGAATCCAAATCCCTCGTTGCCTTCGCGCATCGCAAGCAGCAAACTCTCCTGCAGATGCTGCTTCGAAGGATACTCCGGTAGATCCAGCTGGTTGAAGCTGCACCCACATATACATTTGGTGTTGGAATCAAAACAGCTCAAGGGTTATCATGGACAATGAAGAGGGCAAATTCGAAGAATCGACAATTTAATTATAATATTAAAGCTTTCTGAAACAGATAGAGGAGGAGGTGAAGGGCAGTTACCATGTATGAGCTGAAGGCAGATGATCAACACTTCCATAAGCCTTGTGGATTTGAAACTTCTGTGTCCCAGATATTCCTTGAAGTGCACTGAAGCCTTCAAGAGGAACCTGAATTGAAAGTGAATCATGTTAAACTAGGTTAAGTATTAGAATTCCAATTCCTAGCATGCTATCGACATCCTTGAAGGAAATCATTGGATACCTGTACGGAGACATTAAAAGTCTTTAAAATGCCATAAAGGAGAAATTTGGCTATAAAGCTGACATTTTGGAAATTTACACAATTCGTTAAGTAACCAATTGATGTGTGGGAGTTTATTGGTGAGCATAGTTTTCTTTAATTATACTAAGCAACTAAATCCGCAAAGAGCAAAACTCAAACTGCTGATGCTCAAACATATGGTAATCAATAGGAATAATGCATCAGGCAAGCCCAGGACCCAGCTCCCCGGTCCATACAGTTTAACACATCGCAAGCTCAAAAATGCCAAAAGAAAAAGAAGCAATCATGGGACACTTACTCAGGTGCATGATACCCAGAGGTTCCAAGAACACGAGTTGAATGAAGACGTGCAGCCATGTTAGGTGCTTGATTAGACAAATCAAAATCGACAATCTTAGCCACATCATCATCAAAGAGCAGCACATTGCTGGACTCAATATCACGATGAATAATATGAGGATCTGCCTTTTCATGCAAATACTCTAGTCCTTTTGCTGCCCCTACCGCAATCTTAACACGCTGTGCCCTTGACAGAACTGGTCCTGGCTGTGCCCCTACTGCAAACAACCACATAGCTCAGTTTATAAAATTTAAGAAAGGTCCGACACAGACAGACACAAGGCCAGTTTATGAGGTAAAAATTAGAAAAAACAACAGTAAACCAACACAAGAACAAGAACTCTAACATTAGAAAAAACAACAGTAAACCACACAACAGCAAGAACTCTAACAGGACAAGCACAAACCTCCCGGTCCAGGTAATTAAGCGCAGGCTCGTAATTGATTTCTAATCAAATTCAAAAGTGTAAAATCAGGTCCAAAACGACCACATGCATTAAGAAAGACTATGACTGTAAAATTGCACCTGAACCGTGGAAAGAAAGCACTACTAATCCTTTAAGTAAGATTGACTATATTTATATCTTCAGTACTAGCATCACTCCTGCAGAAGTTATCACCTGCATTAAAAAAGGGCTCATACAATGTTTCAATTGAATTAAATCAAGATAATCAAAATTTCAAATAACAAGTTAAAGCATGTTGTTTGAAGCTTCATCTGAGGGTGTGTTTGGTAACGATATCTAGATATCAAGATATCGATATCTAGTTATCAAGATATCAATATCGGGTGATATCTTTGATATCTTGATATCAAGATATCGGTATCGGTATCAAGATATCGATATCGGGCTCGATATCAAGTGATACCTCCCAAAAAAATGGGTATATCAAAATAGGCCAAATTTGATATCTAGATATCAACTGAAATCGATATCTGACTCTTACCAAACACAGATATCAGATATCAATTGATATCAAGTGTTATATTATCCATACCAAACACTAGATATCGATATCAGTTAAAGTGATATCGATATCTAGCCCTACCAAACACTAGATATCAGATATCGGGGCTGATATCTGATATCTAGATATCATTACCAAACACACCCTGAATGAGCTACTCGAATTTGGTGCTTCTATTGTTCCATGACAATCACATACTGTATAATTATACTATGCCAAACACAATCAAATTGAAGCACAATCAAATTTAAGGCAAAAAATGTAAAGAAACTTACCAAGTAATTTGACAAGGTTTCGATGGCGAAGACGATTGATGATGGTGAGGGAGCTCACAGAGGAAATCATCTTTGCTTTTGATATCATCTTCTCTGGTGAACCTCTTGAGTCTTGACGGCCACTTCCTGGACTATCTCATTGGGAAAAAAGCCCCTGAAAACGACGCCGTATCCACCCTCTCCCGACATGTTCTTCTCGTTAAAATCTCCGTCGCTTTCTTCAGATCCTTGAAAGCCTCGCCATAGATCTGGCCGCCTTGCTGCTGCTCACTCCGGCCATCGCTCCCTCGCTCGGCATCGCTCGCTCCGAGGAGACGAGGAGATCCGAGATCTGGTGGAGGAGATCCGGAGGTTTCAGATCTGGCGATGCTCCCGCTCCCTCGCTTCCTCGCTCAGCCTCGCTCGCTCGCTCGCTCGAGGAGATCTCGGATCCGGCGCTCGCTCGATCGACCTCGCACCGGCCTTCGGCGCTCGCTCCGCCGCTCGCTCGAGAGCTCCATCGCCTGAGATTGGAGTGACGATGGGATTGGGGCAACAATCAGAAAAGTAAAATTGAGAATTTAGTATATATAACGGCCATTTTCCTAAATTGTCCAAATACGCGCCCATTTTGCAAACACGTCCAAATAAAGTGCCTGTTTTGCAAAAAATTTCTTATTTTTAATCCCTAATAGGTATGAGTGCATATCATGGAGATTGAACATCATTTTATATATCTATATAATACTATATTAATATATACTTGTTTACAATAAAAATATATATACAGTATTTTTTAATAATTTATAAATTAGTTGGAAAGCGATACAATACACATTTTGAAAATGATTTAATAAGATAAATAGTAACAATACTCAAACACATCACCTAATATAATTTGAAATAAATATACAATTATTATCATTAGGGTAAATCTAAAAAGGAAAATATAAGCTCTCGTAAAAAGATTTGACGAAGATTTATAAATTAGTCTTCCATATTACATGTTTAAAATAATATTTTAGTATGAAAAATAGGAAACAAATATGTTTAAAATAGGAAACGAATACTTTAAAATTTCAGCAATAATATTGACTAATAAGAAAATACCATTTGAATAAAAAATTTAAGTTTAACTGTGGGCGTGACACGTCAGCAAAATGCTAGCAGAATTAGTATTATTAATAGATAGATAGATTATTACGATAGATTAATCTATCTATCTATCTATCTATCTATCTATCTATCTATCTATCTATATACATATACTAAAACCGATGCATTGGTGCCTACGTGGCGGCGCGTGAGTGCATCTGCATATGTGGCGGCGCGTGAGTGCATCTCGCAAAGCTTTCTCCCGTCAGAAAGAAAATCTAATAAAAATAATTATTTTATTTCACCATTAACACATATAATTGGATAGATGGAATATCTTATAAAAGAGTAAATATTATATAAGGAAAAAACTATATCAATATAATTAAATGTAGTAGTGGTAATAATAAAACTAATTAATAAAACTAATTTTCATAGTCATACTTACCAAAAATAGTAATAAATAAATATGTAATATTTGATATGTGCTATTTTATTTATATTTAGATTATTTTTTGGTGGAAAGAATTATTTATACCAAAATCAATCATTTAATAATTGTTATTTTATATGTATCTATATTATTTTGAAAATTTTTGCAAAACATGCAATTTATTTGGACGAATTTGCAAAATGGCCACAGTTTTGGACAATTTAGCAAGATGTACCATATATATATATATACTAATTCTCATTTATTTTTTTTTCTGAGAGTTGCTCCATCGTCTCTAAACTCTCTCTCCCCGCTCCCGATTGAAGCGATGGAGGTCTCGATCTCTCCGGCACCGGAGCGGCTGTCTGGTGGCGAGCGAGCGGCGGAGGGAGCGAGCGGCGGAGGCCGGAGCGAGCACCGTATGCGGCCGTCCGAGATCTGGAGCGTCGATCTCCGCCTCCTGTATCTGAATCCGCCCCTCCCCGGTCGAAAATCAAATATGCCGCCTCCCGGTGGAGTTTCGTCGCCGTCTCTGCAACTCCACCCTTCCGAGGTTCCCGTCTCACCAGCACCAGGATTGTCGACGGTGCACCGTCTCTCGGAGGCCTCCATTGGAAGCGGAGGCAGCAAAGGCTCGGATTGACAGTGCGGGGGAGGTGCGGATTTTCAGATAAGAGAGGATCGAAAAACGTTAACGTCTCCTCTCTCCGATCTATTGCTAGCTTTCTCCGATCTATTGCTCACTGTTGATTTCCAATTTTTGAATGTGACATGTTTTTATATGCAGATGATCAATCCGGGATCGATCGGCCTTGTGTTTCGTGGAGTTCTGCCCTACCTGTGGGAATCTAATTCAATACGAGTTGGCCCAATCGGGACGGAGAACGGGATTCTTCTGCCGAGCGTGTCCGTATGTCTGCCATCTAGAGTCGAAAGTATCATATCTTTATCGAACGGCTTCTGCTATATTGTTCAGATGCTCAATTGCATCTCTGTGTAGTCTTACTCTTGATGATAGTGTTACAATTGTTTCTCTAGGCCAAGATTAAGAGAGGGGTGAAGCTTGCTAAGAAGGAGGGACAGCCGGTGGCTGTTGGACAAAAGAATGATGGACCAACTACAGATGGTATGCTGTCGCGATTTCGAATGTGTTCCAATCTCTTATCTTTGTAATTGTGAAATTATATTTTTGTTCTGGTTGGGGTTTTAATTCACAATATTGATATTGTTAGTAGTGTATATGCAACATGGCTGATGAATGGAGTACCAAACACAAATTTATGACCAACACTTTGCAAATGTGTGCTTAGAGGATGTCACTGATGCAACTCAGCTTTTCTTGTCTGATATCATCCATACTCACTTTGAGTTGCTAAGCATTAGCTCATCGTTTGATTTTTTTGTCTCTATAGCTAGTCCATGTATTGACATCAGCTTATCGACATATATCTGTTATCGAACAGCGTTTCTTTGCTTGTATTGTCCGGGGGTCTGCTTTCTTCTTGCTTCTATCTGTTATTGAGGTTAATGTTAAGTTTATGATAGGTTTCTGATCAAGTGCTGTTGAACAGTTCAATGGGGATTTTGCTTGAAATTATTCAATGATTGGCTTTGTTGCTTAGTATTTGATTGGGGTTTTCTTTTCTACTCTATTTCCCCTGACAGCGCCATGATAAACATATATTCATGCTTCGTGTGTTGCTTTGGCCTTTGTGTTTCTTTCCTGGAGATAGCAGATTAAATTCTTCGACCAATGCATCCTTGTTTATCATGCTCCTTGCTATGGTTTCTGTATGTTATCATTAAAGGATGAATATATGATCTACTACAGTTTTATTATCCTTGTGCAACTCTAAGACAGAGTTGTGCAACTCCAAGACTGAGTTGTGCAACTCTAAGACAGGGTTCTGCACTTATTTTACTTAAAGACGGGTAGAAAAATTTAGATCCTTTCCAAGTTTTAGGTTGCGGGAAAGCACACGACTCCTGCAATTTAGTAGTCCAAAGTTTTTGAATTTTCATTTTCAATATCATGATTTCCCTTGAGATTTTTTGTGCTAGGATCTTTTGTACTCCACATTCCTTTTGTCTTTTGCTCGGTCTTATTTCTGTTCACCCGGCTTGTTGATGTTACTTTTACCTACCTCCTAGCACCTGGGTTAGGTTAATGAAAAGTAGTTTCCTTATTCCCATGTTTCCCGTCTCATTCATTCATTCGCATATATGGGTTTTCTGCTTATTGAGACACCTGAACAAATTATTGAGACACCTGAACAAATATAGGGGATGCTCAATATCATCAATGATGTTGCTGGAATTTCTCAAGGCAGCAAAAATACCCAATTGAAACAAAGTGTGTCATTACCTGATTTCCTTTGCAACTATGGTACTTTTTGATCCAAAAGATACTCTTAAGGGCAGATTGTAGGAACTAAGGGCAAGATCAGCAAACGCTGCCTCAGAGTTATACAGGTAAGTGTAGGTAACAGTGTTGTCTTTGACTCTGCAATCTTGTGAGTCCGTTGCTCTTTTTTGCTTCATCTTTATTGTTAGCTCTAAATGTCTCATTTACATGGAATAATATAACATCTTTTATTTTTCTTCAGAATATGGATGCCTACCTAGAGAAGTGTAGGTTTCTCCCAAGGCTTAACAATGAACTTCCGGATAAAAGAAATTCGACCTACAAGGAAAGATTCAGTAGCTTGGAGAACTTGGTGCTGATAATGGTTAGTTTCCTTCTACTCTTAGCCTTTCCTGGGACATCCTGCAATCATCATCTTTTTAAGCTCAGGCCTATATAATAAGCCGTCTCTAACTGTACTTTTTGTTGACAGTTTGAACATGACACTGTTCTGATTCCCAAAGAAACCTCATGGTTTGGGTACTACCCAGATGGTTCCTTTGGTTCGGTGTTGCCTCCACAATAGGTAGTTGAATAAATCTCTCTTCGCAAGCAAATTATGTCGTCTTTTTCTTTCGTTTTTTGCTAGGAGAGGGATATATTGGGATTGCTTACTTCTTCCAGTTTAGATTTTATGTTTCTAAACCATTTTTCTACATTTCTATATGTAAAAAGAATCTAAAGGTGTTTCTACTGCATTAGGGAGATCAGAGTTGTACTTCTGGAGCTCCTTATGTTCTATTAAAGCACAATTTTTATTTCTATAATTTTTGCTGACAAAGGAAATTTTTTAAGACATGATCTAGTATATGGAATGATTATAAAACAGCCACAAGGTAGGGAGAGAGCTGGGAACACAACATATGATCTCACGAGGCATGCACTTTTATGTTAGTGTCATAGAACATCATCCTGAAGTGGCAATGTCTTGAAAGTTTTAAAATCATTTTATAAGTGTCCAGTGATGCATTATTATTGAGATTTAAGACCACTGAATAGGTGGCTTGCTGTGCCATAAGCCATTCTCCAAATGTTTCTGAATTATCTCATGCAAATATTTTTGTAATCATCTGGAGTTTTGATCTTGCTCTTGTTGCTTTGCAGACAAATCTTTACATTGAAGATTGGATTGGGTTGAAAGCACTCGACGATGCCGGGAGGGTGAACTACGTAAGTGTACCTGGAAACCATGTTGGAATTTCACGCAGTGACATGAAAACATACAAGAAAGTCCATCTTAAGCGATTTGGCTCACATATATCTGGGCAAAAGATCGACAAGAAAGTCCAGTTTGGTCCAATTCTGAATTTAAAGCCTTATGTTTCTGGATCCCATGTATGTATGGTTTGCTTTGGACAGCTCGTTTGTGGGAGTGGAACGAGATGAGAAGCTGAAATTAAATAAGTTGTCCAACACACTTTCTTAGAATCATAGATAATAAGTGCAACATTTTGTAGAGATTTGAACTCGAATATATTCTTTCTTTATCACTAGGCAAGTCATGCCCGTGCTACGCACGGGACCTATAAGTTTTGGGATTTTATAGGATTATTTAAGAAATTATTTTATGTCATATTGTTTCTTAATATAAACTATATGTTCATAACAAGTAAACCTTGGT
The DNA here is from genome assembly GCA_037127255.1 of Persicaria tinctoria. Lineage (NCBI taxonomy): Eukaryota > Viridiplantae > Streptophyta > Magnoliopsida > Caryophyllales > Polygonaceae > Persicaria > Persicaria tinctoria. The sequence goes on from JBANSL010000013.1 coordinate 67,813,667, forward strand.
TTTATATGCTTCATAACAATTTCGTTTAAGTTACTTATAAAATGTTTTTTTTTTGCATGTTTGACATTTAATTTTAATAAATATTATTACGTAATTGTTAATGTCCTAGTTTGGTATATTACATGAAATTCAACTCATAATTTTATTTGTTAATATTTTTTTGTTGATTATCCATATCATCTTGTAAAAGTTAATTGTTTTATGATGGATTAAACTATTGATATTGTTTTCACTTCAAAACCAAAATATAAAATTGGTTGACTTGTGTATAGATATATCATATATTTATACAGTCTTTAGGATACACACGAAAATTATAAAACAATGTACAAATAGTAAATCTTGATTTTATATGTATCATAATTTGGTTTAAGTTATTTATAAAGAATATTTATATTTTTTGTATGTCTTACATTTTATTTTTTAAGAAAAATTATTATAGTTAATTGTTAATGGAAAATGTTATGGTATATTTAATGTCCTAGTTTGGTATCTTATACTTGCATGAAATTCAATTCACATTTTATTTTTTCAATATTGTCTCTATTGACTATCCATATCCTCTTCAAATGGTAAAAGTTAATTATTTTTTCTTGTATTAAATTGTCGAATTTTTTTTTTACTTTTAAACTAAAATATAAAATTGATTGGCTTGACTAAGAAAAGATTAGTTGTTTGTATATACTATACTATTCAAATTTTTTTTTTTGATAAAATTGTACTATTCAATTTAATTACTAAGAAAATAGTTATAATTTTAAAATCAAATATTATATTTTTTTTCGTAGATGTCATTATATATAGAATTTTGTAGATAGACTTATAGAGATTAAAATAAACAAAGTAGTAGATAACTATAATATTATGTCTTTATTTGCATCTTTAAATCAAACATTATATTTTTTTTGTTCATCTATATTTTAATTGTAAAATCAAAATCAAATGATTATTTTCCCAATAAAAAAACAGAAAGAAAATGATTATTGCTAAAGAAACAGAAAAAAGAGTATTTTGCTTTTCAAATTAATCAAATGGTAATATTGATATTTAGTTAAAAAAAAAATTATATAGATATTTTAAAATTTCATATATAACTAAATGAGCAATTATCAAATTATAAAATCAAATAAAAGGAAAAAAGAAAGAGCATTAAAATAATCTTTGGTGGGAGAATTATATTAAGATTGAGATTTGAGAGTTATGGAGGAGAGTCAGGAGCATGCCCATGCGATGCACGGGACATGTTTTAGTTACGTTGCTTGCTCATTTAGCTACACTACAAATACAAAAGGTTATAAATATTAAAATTAATGTGATTAAAAAGAATAAGAATTAGCAAAGTCATGCTATCCACTCTGATAACACACATAAACGAAATAAGAATTAGCAAAGTCATCAAATGATCGAAGATTCAAATGAAATAACAATGTAATTGAATTTCACATGGGGTCATTTATATACATAATGTAAAGTCTTTTTCAGTCAATTTTTATTCTTATCATCATATGCTTTGCTGTCAAATTCATTTAATTAATCAAGCAATATGTTGTTAAAATTCAAACAACATGCACACAAAACAATCAAACACAATAGTACAATACTATACACATCATCAATCTCTTTAATAAAAGAAGCCAAAAGTCTTATAAACTTTTAAATAAAAGGAATATATATTGGGTATGGGTAGAAAACGAAGCCGCCTTCTCGCAGAACGATTGAAGGAAGTTGACAGCCTCCGGGCCGGGGAGTAACCAAGAGCATCAACCATAGCATGCCAATGCGCGTCAATGGTGGCAATGGCAAAGTAGCATGGCTTGTCCCTCAATCTCAACTTGGCCATTGAGGAGGAACCCGATGATCTCGTTCGAGCATGACCTTTTGTTTGCAAGGGCGGTCCAGCATTTAGACTCTCCACCACCGTCGTTTTGAAGCCTTGTCGTCGCTGAGAAGCCGCCTTTTGCAGCTCAGGGCACACTGCTTGTTGCAAGGAGCACTATAAAGGCGATTGCCAAAGCGTGAAAGACGGATGGTAGAGAAGCCATGAGTCAAAGGAGATTGACAGGTGAGGAGATGAGAAGGGTGTGGGGGTTTATACAGAGGTTGGATATGAGTAGATGGGAAGACAACCAAGAGTTAACATAGAGGGGGGTTACGTACGTTAAGAGGAAACATTATGATTAGAATTTGATGTGTTTATTATGGTTGATCGGTTTTGAATTTAGAAATTTCCAAAAGTCATTTTGGTTGATTAAGAACCGTGGGCATTTAATAGCCCTTTGCACACCACATCTCCAATTGGTTTTGAATTTAGAAATTCTTAAGAGTGATTATGGTTGATTGTCATTAAGGACCCTAAGAACACAATTTTTATAGGTTTATAGATAGATAGATAGATAGATTTCTTGCATAAACTTCTTTCAGAACACGGGAAACTGAACTCTTCTTCATCTACTTACATATTTTAGTGCTGACAGAGTTATAAAAAAATGATGACGCCTAATACAAAGTGCTGACACGAAAACGCTGACATGTTGTGTGCTGACACGAAAAAAAATGTTGACGCACAACATAAACTTGTTATGAAAGACATACAAAATTGACAAGTATAACAAGTCATTTTATACCCCGAGTACAAAAAAGAAGTAACAACATTTTATAGCAAGTGTTAATGAGCAACGCTGTACATCATGCTCAAACCAGTTGAACCAACCGATGATTATGTTTCCTAGATACGAGCATAATTCTTAGAAACAAAACCAAGTTTCCTTAGTGCTGACATCGTTTTTATACGTATTTTTAGTGTTGACATCGTTTTTATACATATTTTTTTAGTGCTGACATCGTTTTTATGCGTAGGCGCAAATTTTCTCATATTATAATTGCACAACAATATTTGCACAAAAGGTGAATTTCAATAAATCAGCCTTTGAAGTTACTTCAGGAGTCTCGTCCCAACAAAAACAGACAATCCATAGTATCCTTCACATCACGAATCTGGCAACACTTGATAAATATCTTGGATGCCCAACACTTATGCAAATAAAAGAGGAATTCTGCACAGAACTTCTTTGACAAGTAGGAAATGGAAAAACAATTAGATTCTGGATAGATGAATATATGGATAAAAGGCATCAGATTAAACGACTATAAAATAACATCAGATCCTATTGACCCAAATGAAAAAGTTGAAAAATTTATGGGACCAAATAAACATTGGAAGTTAGAGGAACTTTGTGCCCTTCTTCCAGATAATATTATTGACAAAATAAAAACCACGAAAATCCCACTAAATGAAATAGAAGATCGATTGTATTGGAAACCTAGTAGAAACGGGTGGTTCACCACAACATCGGCGCTGGAAAGCATTACAAAAACTCTAGACCAACATACACAGTGGATTTGGAACTTGGACTGTTTTCCAAAGGTAAAACACTTCCTTTGGAAGCTTGTCATGGACGGAATACCCACCAAGTAAAGACTTGTCGGGAAAGGGGTTTTAGTTTCCTTCTCGTGCAGTTTATGCGATCTCAATGACGAAAACACTGAACACATTTTTATAAACTATCAATACACAAAGGAACTCATTTGGAAAATAGACCAACAAATTGGAAGGACAATTCAAAACACACAAATAAGAGACAAAAATATGAAAGAAATTACGACAGAGATATTCGTGAAGCTGACTGAAACACAAAAAACAAAACTTGCCATTATTTGGTGGAGCGTGTGAACAATTAGAAATAAGATTATTTTCGATGATCAGGGGTTTGGAAACAGAATAAAGCAGGAACAATGCATAAAACATCAATCACGACAATGGAAAGAATCCAAAAGACAATTATGGGGGAGATACATATCAAAAGAAAAACGTCACAACACCGACTAAAAGAAGAAGGAAAAATTTAAGATGGCAAAAGCCCGTAGCTGAAAGCTTCGAATTAAATTTCGATGCTTCTGTGATGTCTTCTGGCGAGGCTTCGACGAGGGTTGTCATTCGCGATCACCATGGCTCTGCCATTTTTTGCAGGGGTTCTGTGTGGTGAGATGTCGGCGGTGAAGGCCGAAGCTCTTGCCCTCCATTCTGGGCTTGTGGGTGCTCACCAACTAGGTATTTCTAGGATTGAGGTCGAAGGCGATTATCTTGCGGTTATTAACGCCGTCAATAATGTCTGGAGTTGCCCTTGGGAAATTGAAATGATTATTGCTGATTCAAAGCGTCTTATCCAGAATTTCCAATGCTTCTCCTGTCTGCATGTCTTAGAGAGCTCAACCAGGTCGCGGACAAGGTGGCTCATCTTCGGTATCAATTCGATGACGATTCACCTTTGCATCATTCCGAGCTCCAAGCTCTCGTTCAAAATGACGTTCTTGGGCAGGGGTTTCACAGCACCCAAATCCTTTCCTTGTATTAAAAAAAAAAAGCGTTTTGATTCCTCTTTCCTTTTATTTATTTATTTTCGAGCCGTTTAATTGAAAGAACCCTAACTCCCCCGATCGATTAACATCTTCCCCAATTTTCCTCCCCAACAGTACGCCCTCAAGTCGGGTCTCTCTACAGATCCGGTGCCGCATCGAACACCACCGACACCAAGGCCGCGTTTTTGGAGGTTTCAGAATTTGCCTTCACCTGCATCTCGCCCCTCTCTTCGATCTCTCACAACTCTTAGGGTTATTCATTTATTTACAGTTGTTACTCATTTGTTGCTTTTTAATCCGCTTACTTGTTGCAATTCTTAATGAATTGTCAATTTGTTTCTCTTGATTAGGCTAGTGGTGAATCAATTGATAGTTGTTCATGGTTTTTGACTTGTTTGTTGTTGGAAATTTAGCGATTGTTTTTGGTGTATAGTTGCTATTTGTTCTGGGATCTGATCTTTTTTTTTTTAATTTCATTTGGCTCCAGGAGTTTGCAATGGATTCCGACAGCTTACCACGAAAAGCAGCGGCTTTTACGTGGGCCGATCTTCCACCGAAAGTGCTAGCAATCATCTCGAGCAAGCTTCAAAAGTATGAACAAATTGAGTTGCGATCTGTGTGCAAATCATGGCTATCCTCAATCCCTCCCAACCGTCACAAATTCAACCCTTACTTCCCTTTCACATCCTCCTTGTTAGGGTTGGGGCAACCCAGGGAGCCTACGTTTGATGTCACCGTTAGCACCAGTGCCGTATACCTTGCCCTTCCTCATTGCAGAGCTTCCAGATTCTGGTTGGTTTGTGTTCGAGAAGTTTCCCCTGGAAACCTGATCCTGTGCCATCCGCTCACTTACCAGGAGATCAAGTTCCCCACATCTGATGCTGTAGATCCTTACTCTGCCTCTATGGCAGTATCAGCAATCGTCGCCAGATCGTTCGTTCACAACGAAATCTGTATTGATTGCAAAGGACTTGTAGGGATATCGAATGTGTCTTTCGTAGGGAAATCACCATGGACCAGATTGGGAGTGATTGGCTTATCTGCAAGAAAAGACTTTCCTGCAAAGCACTTGTTTGGTTTTACCTATGAATTAATAAGCCAGGAGGAGACCGCTAGTAATAGTCCAATAACAACAACGGCAAAGCCATTGTTGGTAGGTGACAACAAGTGCTGCTGCGACGTTGTCAGCTATGTGTTATTTAAGGGATTTATGTTTGCTGTTGACCGACGAGGCCATATATTTGTGCTGAGACCCAAAAAGATGGAGCTGTTTGAAATAAGTATCCTTAGGGATTCAGAGCAGGCTAAGAAAGATTTCGTGATATCGAGTGGAGAATTGTATTTGATTTCAACATTGAATGGGGTGTACTGTCGGATCTACAAGCTATCCGTGGATAAAGACAGTCTAAACAAGATCATTCGTGACAGAAATGGTCAGATAGTAATGGAACAGGTTGCGAATGTGGGCAATGGTAGAGTGGCTTTCATCGGGACGGCCTGCTCATTTGCAATCCCTTACCGATTTCTTCCTCCTCCTTGGAAAGGAAACCGTGTTGTTTATTTGGACGTCGTTGGCAGTTCCATGTGTGGATGTAAGGGATCTGCAGCAGCAGCTGAACCTCAACAGATTATGGTAGTCCAGCTTGCAAGATCAATAGCAGATGAGAGCTCAGTCAAATTCAACAACATTTTGGAGTTGGAAGGCTATTCAGACGTGTTTTCACCCCCTTTCACCGCCCCCATTGGAGTTGGAACGCTACCCAGATGTGTTTACAAACCCTTACGCCACTACCTCCGTGGAGGCGTGAACTAGAGCAAGTGAACAACACCTTTCAAGGAGTCCCATAGTCGAGTTTATTAAGGTTTTTATATTGTGTTATTTTGGATTTCTCTTGCACAATCATCTGCTACATTCTGTTCTAATTTCTGTCGCCAGGTCAGTAAAATTACCGATTAATCTTGTTTTCTTGTCACTGGTGTTTCTATCGGTGTATGGTTTTGCAATCGATCGACTGAAATCATGCAGTTCAGAGAATTTCTGTTAGTTAATAGCGGAAAAGTTTAGTTCCTTGGTTGTCTCTCCTTCATTTGTTTAGAAAGCTTAAATGAATATGTACTGCAGGTCGAGGGATAGAACTTTGAAGAAGGGGGTCTGGTGGTGCTCTTATGTTGTGTATAATTATCACTCTAGTTGAATGAAGAGGCAGATTAGATCAGTTCATTGTTCTATTTAAGCCATACTTGTTTATGAATATTACATGTTCTATTGAATTTGGTGCCTGTTTCTGTGTGTGTTGCTGATTTGCATTGGCTCTGGGTTTGAATCTGTTACAAGAATCTCATTTTATCTTGTTGAGAAACTCCACTCTCTTAGGCTAGTTTGAGGTGTTTTCTTCTGCGTTGCCACAACAATGGTGGTTTAACATTTGGAAATCTGAGAAACCCAGAAGTGGAAAATTGGGTATCCGAAGGAAACAGTCGCATTTCTTGCATTCAAACAATTAGATATTGGAAACTTTTGCAGCAATTCACCAAATCACATTTCCTGCATTCAGACACTTAGTTTTGGTTTGTGTTTTTTGGTAGTTCAACGTACTGGGTGTGGTTGAATCTGTTATCTGAATCTTATTTATCTTGTAGAAACTCCAGTCTCTGCTAATTGGGGGGTTTTCTTAGTCGTTGTTCAGGGTTGGTAATGAATTGTATCTCTTGTCAAAGATCCAGAAGTGGTAATTTGGGTATCTGATGAACAAAGCAAATCACATTTCATACATTGGTACATTTGGGCATAGGCAAGTTTTGCAGCAATTTGACAAATAAAATCCACAAGATATCAGCTCACGCGTGTAAGAGAACGAGCACAATTTTCTACTAAAAACAAATTAAAAACCCTCAATAGTCCCCCAATTCCAGAAAACCTAAACAAAAACCCAATTCCAACGGCGAACGCCGATCACGCAAAGATGTTGCCGGCGAAGGAGCCATTGATGGCGGCTGGGCCACGAAGAGCCTGAACCGCCTCGTCTCCAACGAGCTCCAGATCTTCCGGCGGTATCTCCTGTGGATGTGCGTCGACCGGTCCACGTGGCCCTCCGCCGCCCTGTCGTGGCTGGTCTTCGCAGCCTTCGTCCTTGCCGTCCCCGCCTTCTCCCACTTCGTCCTCACCTGCGACGCCAAGCACGGCCGCCCCCTCTCCTTCGCCTTCCTCTCGTATTTCGTCAGGAAGTACGGCCTTAGGCGGTTCTTGTTCCTCGATAAGCTTGTTGACGAGTGCGTCACCCAGGATCTCAGTGTATGTTTTGTTCTTCAATTCTCCTGTCTCTATCTCCAATTTTACTGATTTTGATTTCTAATTCTTTTGGGTGAATGATTGTTTGTTTAATTTGTTGCTGATTTCTATATTCAATTAATTAATCTCAACTTAAATCACCATAAAATGAATAACTAACGTTCTGAACACGAGTTACAACTTCATTTTCCGCGGGCAAAGTGGATGTTGTTCTGATATGCCCAACTTGCACAACCGGTCGCCATGCCATCCACATTTTTGAGTTGGTTATTTAAAGTTTAAATGGTTAGATATTGATTTCACATTTTAGAGTTGGGATTCTAGATTTAGTTCCCCCTAAATTCATAGATTTGGTGTATTTTTCCAGATTTTGAAAGTTCCTGTACCCTTGTAAGACTCTTTATAAACCTTTGAACTCTACAGGGTTTTGTTGATCTCAGTTTTAGGATCAACTGACTTGGCAACCTAACACAATAGAATAAAGCATGACATTTAAAGATTGCAACAAGAACAGCTAGGTGATTGACAAACAAGCCCATAAGTTTGAGTAATTTACATGTCCTCTGAAGATCCGAAATCTTACATGTCTGCATTGTTTTGGATGTGAAATCGGTGATGAATACTCCGGTAAAACACAATAATTGGAAATGTGATAACAGGCATCAATCATCAGTTTGAACCCCATGGTATGCTGTTAGATTAGAACCACCAGATCAGGTCTGAGATCATTCAGCAGTGAGATTCTTATTACATGGAAAGCCACCCCCCATGTTTTTAAAGATTTGATAGCAAAATTAGGAGTTAGATCCATCCCTTGGATTTTGTGGGCAAATCCAGACAGATAATATGAACAAAAACCTTTGTGTAGACCTAAAATTTGTGAATAGCTTCACATAATAGATCACTTTTTGAATGATCATTTTTCACCTTTTTGGCGTTCTCTTTTGTTTCTTTACCGCAGAGTTCATTGTGGATATGCTCCATCTTTCTTCTTCCTTCCCTGCTTTGCTGTCGAATGTGCCTACAAGATTTGGTGGTACGCATCATGGGCATCACAGATCCCATTCTTGGGAAATGCCCTTGTGAGTGATGCTGTGGCCTGCTCTCTCGAGCTATTGTCATGGCTCTACCGGACCACACTCTTCTTCCTCTTATGCATGCTCTTCCGTTTGATCTGCTCTCTACAGATCCTATGGCTGCAGGACTTTGCAGGCAAATTCAAGGAGGATTCTGATGTGGCTTCCGTGTTGGCCGAACACCTTAGGATCAGGAGACACATAAAGATCATCAGCCACCGGTTTCGTCGGTTCATTTTGTGTGCTTTGATACTGGTCACCATTAGTCTGTTTTCCTCCTTGCTGATGACCACCAAGCCTAAAGCCGATGTCAGTTTCTTTAGAGCAGGAGAACTTGCAGTAAGCTCTTTCTCTTGTTGTACATTAGAGGCACTCTACTTGTTTTAATAATGAATCAAACCTAAGATGTCGAATTCATGAACCTGCCTTTTAATGTATTCTTATTCTAAATAGCAACTTCAATTTGTCTACTGATTCAGAATCTTCTATATTGTAGCTCTGTTCAAATTACTTTGGTGACTGGTCTGATGATCATACTGCGAAGCGCAACCAAGATTACACACAAAGCTCAGGGAATAACCTGTTTAGCTGTCAAGTGGCACGTCTGTGCAACTATTGACTCTTAATTTCAACTCAACAGATCCTGATACTCCGGTGTTGATTCAGCAAATGAATTCTAATGCCCTTCTCAGCCGACATTCCAATTAAAGTACAGTGAAAAACTAGCGGAAAATCTATTTTATTTCCATTAAACATGCGACTGTTTTTAAAAAGTTCATACACTAAATGAAACCTAAAACACACTTTACATAATCACAAGTGTGATTTTTGGTACTTGATGGCCTCAAATCGCGAGGCTAAAGTGAAGATCCATTTATTCATCAGAGTCTGTCTGATTCATCAAATCTTATATCACAGTGTTTCCTCCAAGAAGCATTGCTGCTACATCTCTGGTAGTATGTCTTTTCACCATCTTCTTCTTCTTCACTCCTCTCAAAGCTCAGGTGAAGATTCGGATGATGTTCTGAGTTGCCGTCCCTAATTTTTTATTTTTATTTTTTATTATTTTTTATTTTTGCAGTGTTACATATCATGGAACTTGCCTGATTGCATCAGTTTTGCTGAATGCTCCTGTGTGATCTTATTAATTTTTCAAATGAATTGCAGCTGTTTCAAAACTTTGTTTTCTTGTTTTGAACCCTTGCTGATTGCTTTCTGCTTCACCTTTTAAGTTGAAAGGCCTATAGCTGCATTGATATGCATTACTTGTTTCCCAATGATAAATTAGTGGGGAACTGGTTTTTAACTTACATCTGTTATAGTCAATAAACTTTTTTGGTGTATGATGAAACTTTTCAACATGGGATATATTATTGGCTTTGAAGTGAAGCAAAAGGAGCTTTGGTATTACCTCTTATTTCACACATGGCCTTAATATTAATATATTTTAAATTTATCCTCAGATTTCAAGTAAATACCATGAAGTCACTAATTTACTCATGTGAATGATGGAAATTTTATGCCCATTACCAGGCACTTCAGGTGGATTCGGCCAAGGCATCAGACAAATGAAGGAGCTTTTTCTTCAAAGACTGACCAATCAAGCAAGGGTGGATACCGAGCCTGCTTTCATGCTTGCAAGTTTGGCCATGCTATTTCTGTGAAAGTAGGCCATCTCTAAAGTCTGTCAAATGGAGTTCCAATAGCCTGATGCGTGCGAGTGTGAGTTGTTTGCTTAATCAATTAAACAGGTACCTTTTTTGTGTCTTCCTTGAACCATGATGATGTATTTTATTCTACACACGGCATCACAATATTTCAATTTAGTACTCTGCAACTCCAGCACACAGAAAGAGCTAAGGCTGCAGAGGACATGGATTGTTTGGTTCCCATACTATTACATCCATGATATACAGTTCAGGAACGTACATGCCTTGTTTGCAGATCTGTAGGAGCAAACCTTGCTACCTCTCCATGGAGGTTTGGGAAGCTTTCTCCTAAGATTCTATATGGGGTGCTAGAGACCAAGAAAATGAAGAGAGATTACATTATAACTGCCATAAGATTGATCCGTATCATATGTTGAATAATTGTTAAAGTTCCTTTTTTGCATTTTGATGCATCTTCCCTTACTAGTGGAAGCTTCAAGAGTCTCTGGAAACAGCAAAGATTGAACCTGCTAGGCAGCCATGTTGGGGGTTACGATTTACGAATACAAGGGCAGTGTTGATAAGCTTTGGTGGAAGACGCTTGATCAGAAATCCAACATACCAAGATTCACAACTCACCTTTGCTTGAGCTGTGAACATTTAGGCATCTTCCTTACCAAATGCACAAGTTTGGGCAATAGGAATTATGGTCAGGGGTGTGTTTGGGGTGTTATTCGAGCCGAGCTCAATTTTTTATTGAGTTTTTTTTTTTTTTAAATCAAGTTTGGTTTGCTTAGGAAATGAACTAACTTAAGCCGTTCTTTGAATGATCTTTTATCCCGCTTTAAACATAACATATTAACTTAAAACAAACTAGTACTATCCCCGCGTCATGACGCGATTTTTTTATAAATAATATTTAGATATAGATAAATCATAGACATTAGATTTAATTCAATATTTTTTGAATAAAAAAAAGATTTAATTCAATATTTTTAATTAAACCCATTGATTAGTAAATGTGTTAAAAATAATAGAAAAAAAATACACTTGGGTTAAAGAGATAAAGAGAAAAATAAATTATAAATAGTGAAAGATAAAAGTTTTGAATTAATCCCATTGGTTAAAAAATGTAACATCAAATAATATTGGGTAATTAATATTAGAATATTTTTCAAAAAAAATAATATTAGAAAATATAGTTACCATAATAAAATGATATTATGTAAATAATATTTTCACAAATAACTTTGAACATAGAGAGGACATGTGACATAAGTTAATGTATATAGATATAGATAGTTAGTAAATTAATTTGAGTTAAGCCCAATAGTTATATTAGATTGAATTCAATGTTTTGAATTAAGCCCAATAGTTAGTAAGATTAAGGGAAAAAAAAAGAATTAAAAAAAGGATTAAAGAGAAAAAAGAAAATTATAATTGGCCAAAACTCCTAAAATCTCTCTAATTTTGACACATCAGCATAAACTCTTCTAAATTAAGAGTTTATATAGATTTAAGAAATTCTACAAAATTTGAGTTATTCAAGTTTAAATTGAACGAGTTACATATATTTCGACTTATTTGTGCAGGAAATGAACTAACTTAGGGCTCGTTTGGTTGTACGTAGGGAATGGAAAGGTAATCAATTCCTTAAAATGAAAGGAAAGGAAACCGAAAGAATTACCCACTAGTTTTGTTTGGAAGATTTTATGAAAGGAATTATTTCTCTTTTATAAATATTTTTTCTGTAAATTTGTTCTCTGTCAAATTATACGTCAAAATGTAGAACATCAACTAGAAATCCCAAAATATCAAATCTCACTCCCAGATGCAAAATTTGAAAAAATTAGCTTGAACTCAATTGATTGAAACAATGTTAAACAAAATCAAAATCTAATTTAACAATGAGATCGAAATGAAATCCCTCATTCAATAAGCAAGAGTTAATCAAAACCACTCTCCATCTAGATGGTTGCAGAGGGATGGACCAGATCTGAGTGGCAGGGTCATCGATGGAGGTTAGTTGCATAGGAGGTCGGTGAATCAAATCGCGGAGGTGATCTGCGAATCGACAGTGAATATCGGATCGATGAAGGTGGAGAGGTGGAGGTTGTCGATGAAAGGGCGAGCAACTCCATCCCTTTGAAGATAGACGACGGTGGTCGGCGAATCGATAGCGGATGAGGGAAGATGGTGGAGTGGAGGAGGTTGGCGGTGTGGTGATGAAGGTGGTTGGCGAATCGACAGTGAAAGAGGGAAGAAGGTGGTCCCGTGGACTGGCGGAGGTTGGCGACGTGGATGGTGGTCGGCGAATTCAGTTGGAGTCAGTGGAGCGTATACGATTTGGAGAGGGAGAGTAATCAAAGGGTTGAAGCATTTGAGGCGGAGAGATTAGGGCCAATTTTAGAGGGGTAATAAAGAGGGTTAATTGTTTAACTCCTAGAACAGAATTAATCCTTTGAGGAAACAAACCAAACAGAATTATACGGACCAACGGGTAACATTCCTTTGTTGGGACTGTTTTTTCAATAAACAAACACGCCCTTAAATTGAACGAGTTACATAAATTGAACGAGTTACATATTAACATACTCCTGTGTGGGCGATTAGCGAATTACATATATTTCGACTTATGGATAAGTTCCCGTCCAAAGTTAACCAACCTAGAATCCAAAAACGATCTAGAGAAAATCAAGGGAAAAGAGAAAAGATCTCGAAATCCCAACAACCCGATCGGGACGAAGGAGTTAATCAATCCACGAAAATCCAATGATAAAAGGAGGAGGCGGGGCACGAAAACGTAAGCAACTACACCCTCCTAGTTCAGAATACACGTTCAATCGACTAACTTGAGCGTCGGAGTTACCCCGGGGACACAAGCCCCGCTCGGTGATCTCTTGATTATTTGCGGGACTAGGACTTCGATCCGCTTCCCCGTCGTCTGCTGATCATATTGAGCACAAAATTACGCTCACAACTCCCACATCACTTCTCGAATCCAAAAGGCTCCTATCTGCAGGGAGGGAACAACGAGGCTCTCCGGGCGAACCTCGACTTCCTGCTAGAGAAGAAAGAAGCATCAGCTATTCGCCTATTCGAGTACCAGTGCGGACTGTTTCCAGCACACTGCAAGCGGATTCGGAAAGAAGCTTTCAGACAGGTGACTATGGCTCCGTTTGCATAGCATTATTATGTTTTATAAACTTTGTTTTTTGGTTTATAATAGTTACTGTGTTGCAAGGGTGTTTGGACTATATATTATTTTTTCTGCAGCTATGTGGATTCATGGAATTTGGTTATTCTTATGCCTCTTCTACACTTTTTTTTCATCCTCCATTTTGAAGTTAGCTAGTATTCTACACTTTGGGGGGTATTATGATGATTTTGATGGGTATTTAAGTCATTTTCCAAAGGATGAATGTGGAAGTTGTAAGAGTCTGGGAATTAGAAAATAAAGCTTGTGCCAAGGAAACTCGAATCTTTTCTGCTTCCATAGTTGATGACGTGACAAGGTATTTTCTGTTGTGCAGTTGGAATCACTGTCCGGATGGTACGTCACCGGAGATAACATCAGTACAACCAAGGCTATTACTAGGGAGTTTGGCATTCTTACTGATGATGCGTTTCAAGATGCATTAGTAGCTGCAGATATCGCTGCTGTCACAGGTTGGCATGGGTGTCGGCCTTGGCATGGGCATGGGGATGCTCAACATGGACAATGTCGCGACTCATGACTCTGCTGCGCCACAACATCTAGCCTCGCTGATCCACCAGACTCCCCCGGTTACCACTAGCGCTCCAACCTTTGTCGCGCCTCCCCTCTTGGTTCCTCCCTCCGCTCCACAATAGGCCAAGCCTGATCCCGGAAACAGCAGCTTGGTTCCTTTCCAGGATCCATCTGCCGTTGCTATGAGTTTGGCCTCCTTTTCCATAGTTTGCTACAACAGGCTACCATTGCCAATTCCTAATCATATTTTTACCTATTCATGTCGATGTCCCTGTTTAATTTGCAAACCAAACATCAAGTGTTCAAACACAAAAAGGTGTTTCTTCCACAACACACTTTCATGTTAAGCAAACCCCAAACAAAAGTACATAACATAAGCTACATATCTTGCCAATTCAAGTCTACAATTTAAGTTTTCCGATAAAACATGAAACCAAAAAAACACATAGTTATATGAAGTTTTACAAAAGCTTACTAGCTTGTACAAAATCCCCGAGTAGCTTTGTTCAACATTGTCTTCGGCAAATAGAGAAGATCATACATAGACACCATGACTTATCTCATTGACGAGATCCCGAGGGTTGCTTCATACCTAGACACCATATAAGATGAGAATATACGAGGTGCAAGTACACAAAATAGAAGATCATATCCTAAAGATTAGAATAAGATAGAGCAAATAGAGAAGATCATACCCCTTCTGTTATAATTTAATGAAAAAGAGTACATAAACTCAAAACTAAAAGGGAGCATAGAAAATAATACACCGTACCGGCAAAGAAAAACATGTACTAAGAAGTAAAAAAACTTATCTACATCCAGCTAGGAATTCAAAACAGTCGTTAACTTGTATTATATCTAACCATAATATAATCTTCCTTGAGAAACAAATAGATGAAAGAGCTAGCTTGTGCATTTCTCTTCATATCACATACTATACTTATAATGTGATTCTACTAATAAGTAAAAACTGAACTAAATCCAGCCCAGAATTGAAACAACATCCGGAACCAGTAATGATCAATTAAAAAAAGGTTGCTTTCTGTAAATTTTATTAGTTATATGAACAAAATTTATTTCTGACCAATGAGTGCATTTTCTTGGATCCCTAATTGGCTTTTATTTTAATTGATTTATGTGGAGTATGCTTGCCCAGTGGATGCACAACAACAACACTTGATGAGTTTATAGTTTCTGCCACTCCCTCCTAGATAAGAGTTACATTCATGTGAAAGCTCAACTGGCCAACCATTTTGGAATTTTTACCCACTAAAATAAGAGTTCAGAGACATCATAAATAGCTCAAACACTGCAAAGGGTAGAGTGAATAAAATCTAAAGGGAGAAATCATCGACGTATATAGCCCTGTGGAACCTTGAGAAACCTTAGAATAATATAATTATCTTGTTGTCCATTTCAAGATAACCTTAGAATCAAATTTGCTACATATCTGGTCTTGTAGCAGTTTTGCCATGCAAAGATGCATGAATATCATATGGATACAGGAAGACAACAGTTCTGATAGCACCAAGTCTATATTCACCTATGGCAATTTAGAAGAGTAACTTGTAAAATCAATTCCTTTGCCTTTTAAATATAATTCTTACCTAGTTGGTCGATAGTTCTAATAGCACCAAGTCTATATTCACACGGCAGTAATGATTAACTATAATACATAAGGTTGTTATCTATGTCACTCGTCTATATTCACATGATTGGAAGAACACATGTTTATGACAAAGCCAGAAAACAGGATGATATTTAGAGAATAGTAATAAAGCATTAGATGTATAAAGATATCTATCATTCACCTCAAGCATAAGCTGACAGAAACCATCGGCATCGAGCAACCTGAGGTCCTTGTCTTGGTTTTCGTCAATCAGGCTAAGTAAAGTATCTAGGCCTTCCACAAGTATACCAAGGGTCTTGTCTAACAGGGGTTTAGCACAAGCAAAGACCTGGATAGGGAAATCAACCGGCGTTAGAAATCTCCCATCCATATGCCATAACCACCGGGAATAATTAAGAGAAATTAGGATGAAATTAAGTTCAAACCACGAATGCATATAACTAACCAAATCTCACCAATTGTTGGTTCTGCGTTATATTTTACAAGAATGGTGTGTAATCCTTCGTTAGGATATTCTCATACACAAAAATATTAAACTGAAAAAGGTGTGCTTTGCTATAGTTGTTTCATTTACTAGATATGCATATCACAAGATACATGCACATAAAAGGAGGATAAACTGAAAGGATCAAGGACATGTGCAATTATTTCCCAAATTAAGTATCCCGCAGTCAAGCTTCCATGAAAGCAACATACAGGAACATAAATATAACTCTGCATGCACGACAACGAGGATATATAATAACTCCATTGTTGCATCTATTAAACCCAGTACACAGGGTTTAAGAGATATGCAATAACTGGATCCAAACTGTTCAGGCAAAATAGTTAGAAATATTTCTCTTACCTTCAAGAATTTACTCTTCCAAAGAGAAAGCTGTCACACAAAGGCGACACGCAAAACAAGCATAGACAAGAATCATGCACACAAATGTGCCATAAGAATTAAAAGCATGCTAAGATTTTTAGGTAAGAACATTTGGACCAGTTTAAAATAGGAAACATAATCTTTATGAACAAGACTTGAAGGAGAACACATGACTCATGAAGAGACTTATGCAGCAACCCAAACAAACTGGAATGAAAAAGGTAAAGGTGCAAGAAAGACTTCCTTTGATCTTTTTGGAGAGAGCTTTGATGAAACAAGTATCTCCAAGGATAACCATCTCTATGGTTTCCTAGCAAACATGATAATTGATGAAGCTGAAGGAATGGCATATAGTTGATTCCTTATTTTTAGCACCATCCTTTTTTATACAGTTTTCAAGGGTCTGGAAAGCTCATTGAAGTTCTCTTGCACTTGAAAGCTCATTGAAGTTCTCTTGCAAGAAGGAACAAGGAGTTAGTCCTCATTTAAAAAAAAAAAAAACAGGAACATTTTTTGATGAACTAGAAGCAATTCTCTATTCTCTTATGGCTCCTAGCTTAAGCTGATGCTCAAATCGAAATGAGAAGAGGCTAGGTGGACTCACCGGGGGATCTAGATAACGATGGCCTTGTGACCTATAGGCCTCAACTGCAATCAGTTCTGCAATAAAGTTGTAGCAAAGCTGGCATACATTAGGAAGAATTCCTTCTGAGACCGCTAGAACGTATTTGATACTCAACAACAATTCATATATTTCATTACATGGTTGAAGGTTGTTAAGAAGACCTTCTAAGATTCTTAAGTTCTTGCCTACTGTATATTTGGTGAGCAGTTTCTGCTTCCTCTAATTTCTTGGTGTTTTCAATTCAATAAACCCAAAAATATACTAGCATGTAGTTTTTTTTATTTCAATAGGCCGTAGATACATGGATTTTTATCTATAAATACAGTATATTGTTTTTGTGCAAGTATATATAGAGTTTGCTTTCTAATTTCAAAGTGTCAAACTCCCAGTGTGCTTTTAATACATTTACCCAAAATTCAGTATAGAAGGACTTTAACTCAACAGCAAGACTTCAACAGAAGGACTTTAACTCAAGAAATCCGCTACTTTTTCCGTTGGACAAAAAAAAAAATCGTCTGCTAAAGTTTAGTAATTTTATTTTAAGGTATTTTTTGTCATAAATTTAACTTTAAATATATTCAGTATAGAATTGTAATAATGCATCAACTTATTTTAAGTTTGTTTTTAAAGTAAAACCAATTGAAATCCAAAACAAAAGTAAAGATATAATGTTGAATTTAGGAATACAGGAAAAATAATCCCTAATATATTTTAGATTCAAATACTTAATCCTGATTTTTAATTCATCCTAAATATATTTATCCATAATTTGAAAAAGTGGAAATATATATTTGAAATGGTAAATATATGGAAATATATATTATAAATCTAATTAATCTGGAATTTAATATTGAATACCTAACTAATCTTAATTTATACCTAATTCAACCATAGAACCATAGATTTAAGTATTAAAGAGGAGTAGAAGAGGGAAAAAACGATAGCAAAGACTTACTCCACACTAAAAAAAATGGTAGAATGAAAATTGAGCATTACTTACTACAGAAAGTGGCTGACAGCAGATAGAGGAAGGCTTATCAATTGAGAAGTAAAAAGAGAAAGAAAAGATAGCAAAGACTTAATAAAGACAATTAGACTACCATAGATCTTAGTCTATGGAAATTGGCTTGTAAACAAGCAGCAGAGAAATAATATACAAAGAGTGAGATCTTACACTAGTTGCAGCTAAAGAAGCTTAAAAAAATACACTAGTGGATTGAACGTTTTTACCACAGATCATCAATACAATATCTCTTCTCGTTATATATACATTGTAATTCAATTTTTTTGTGTTTGTCATATTTTTAATAGATTTTTTTATATATAGATAAAAATCTATATACTTGAAGGCAATTCAATCTTGACATCATTCACTACTGCACAAAAACAGTCCCTAAAAGCACAATCTCAGCATAGATCACCAACAATATTACATCTCCTTCAATTTGGTTCCTTCTTTGTAGCCTCTCCTTTTACTTTTTCATGGTGTAAACATATGCTATATATGAGATGAAGACCATATTAAACCACAAAGGATTAGTGCAGGAAAGAATATCAAACCCACCATAAGAGATTAAACGATCCAATCACAAGACATTGAGCAAAAGCAACACTTAAATAGTCACAAAAAACAATTGACTGCCATTTACAACAACTGTAAAAAAAAATGGAAATCAGAAGCAAATGCCATTAATCGAAAGGAACATTACAGTCATACCCTTCAAAGAAATGGAGAGAGAAACTTAGTCTCCTGTACAACGAGCGCTCTGTTCTTTACCCTTCAAAGCTGTTTCGGAAACGAGAGCTCATGAAACAGAATATCCAACACAAACAAGGCATAAATCGAAAGGAAATCGAGAGAGAAAAGTGACTGAGACGAACCTAGGGCGAACAAGAAGTTGCTGGAAGCTGCAATCGAAACCCTAGGCTCAACGACCGCTCAGTTTTTGCCCTTCGAAGCTGCTTCGGGAATGAGAGGGAGTCGAGGTTAGCTCCCCACCACCGGCGCCTGCAAGGCTTACCTCCGGCGACCTTGGATTTCCAACTATGGCACAGGCGAGGGAGGGAGAAGGCGAGGGAGGGAGGGGCTCGATGTTCGGGAGGTGAGAAGAAATTTGGAGTAGGAGTTTTTTTTTTTTTTTTTTTTAATTTTCAATTTTTTTAAGTTGGGCTACTCTACTCTTTAGCTACGAGGCTGTGGCAAATTTAGTGCACCCACCTCATTTTTTGCCACGGCATAATTCTACCGTAGCCATTATGGCGTTGGCATCGCTAGCTATAAGGAGGCTAGCAACGGAATAATCATTTCCGTGGCAAATTTCAGCTATAGCCAAATTCTATCAACGGCCACGGTTAATCCTTGCCGTTGCTACCATGTGTGGCTAATATGTTTTTTTTTGTAGTGCCATTAAATGGTTTTGTTCACGTATCACCATCCACCACATATTTCCATTATAATTCCATTAAATATAGTATATTTTAATATTTTATACTTAAAATTTAATGTTTAAACTTGAATATATTTAAATTAAATTTATTGTATGGATAAAAAAATTATATTAATATATTAGGGGGAAAATGTGTAAAAATTTTAAATTCTATATTTATTTGGAAGGTTTATAACTGTGGAAAATATTATTGAATTTTATTTAAAAATTAAATCAAACTTTCATAAAAAAAAATTTTAATAAAAAAATACTTTTGAGCCTGAATTTTTTTAAAAAACTATTTAGATAATTTTTTCATTTTTAGTATATAGTTTAGATGTTTAAAAATGAAAGAAAATGAGACATGAATTATAAATATAAAAAATGACATTGAATTTAAACAATGCTAGTGACTTATAAACTTATTTTAATTTTGATTAAAAAGTAGTCTATAAGGTATTTTTAAAAATTTATAACCATTTTTAGGAATAATAGGTGAATTTGTTCATATATACATCAAGTTTTTTAGGAATAAAAGTAATCAGATGCATTAGAAACGCAATTAGGTTACTGAAGTTAAGTTGTTTATAAATTACCAATTCATGACTCGGTCATCGACCGGTTGATGGTTATTGACAAATTACCACTATTGCACTTAGGGTCCAAATTCCATCGATCAAAGGCTATTACGAAGTAAAATATATGTTTGCAAATTCAATTTATCTTTGATTGTAACCTACAATCTTATCTATATTTAAACAAATCTTTTTTAAAGTAAACAATTTTATCTATATTTAAACAATATTATCTATCTCTATTTTCTTTTATTTTTTAAATTTTAAAGAGAAAAAAATATTGTTTTAAGGGCATTTAGGTAAAATCCACCTTAAATGCTATAATTACTAAAAAGAAAATATAAGGGGATCCCTATATCCACGGATTTTGGGAACGACTTGGGCGTGCCTACGGCGACAGGGAGAATGAGATCAGACCGCTACCAATTCCTCCTCGACAAGGTGACAGCTAGACTACAAGGGTGGAAAGTGAAGTCGCTCTCGTTTGCCGGTAGAGTGACTCTCGCCAATTCTGTTCTTACCAGCCTCCCGGTCTACTCTATGCAGTCGAGCATGTTGCCCAGAAGCATTTGCGATGATATCGACCGCCAAGTTTGGGGGTTTATATGGGGATCGACGGCCGAGAGCAGGAAACCTCACCTTTTGAATTGGGAGATTGTTACCTCCTCCAAGCCGAACGGTGGACTCGGGGTCCGTTCGATGCGAGTATCGAACCAAGCAATCCTGGCCAAGCTCACCTGGTGGCTTTTGAAGACTCCGGACGCCCTTTGGAGCCGAGTTATTAGAGGAAAATATTGTCGGGGAAGGGCTGATGTTGATATGTTTGAGAGAAGGACGAGTGTATCGAGCACTTGGAAGGGGATTCTACATGGGGCTGAAATACTTACCCCACAGCTTAGAGTGGCGATTGGCAATGGTCAATCCACACTTTTTTGGATCCACCCATGGCTATCGGCAACTCCACTCATGGACAGTGCATTGCAGCCGATCCCAGAGCATATGATTGGGGCAACTGTCGCCGAGATGACGAATCGGGGAGCTTGGAATTGGCCCATGCTTTCGCCGTATCCCAGAGCATATGGTTAATTTAAATTTATATTGTGGAAAACGCCGCTACCTTACTTACTGTTGTTCACTTTAACCCTCCACTCATTTCAGACCTGCTTCTTCCTCAATGTTGTCATCAAATCCCCAATGTTGCTGCTTCTTCCTCAAAAACCTCCTCAGCCTCCTTCCATGGCGTGGCTTCTGCTCGGCCTCACCCTCTCGCTCTTCGTCGCACCTGACCGCCTCCCCTTTCCGATCCCTCTTCTTCGACCTCTGCTCTCGCTCCCCCTCGCTATGACGGTGTCGTCCAAGTCGGAGCTACGCTCTTGCTCACCAGGAACTCAGACCCATGCCGCGGACGCCACCTCCATTCTCCCCGACCTCTCTCTTTCGATCTCACCTTGGGGTTTCGCTTGATTAACACTGGCTTTGGATTTGAATTTTGAGTTTCCGATTAAATTGAATGTCATTTGTTTTAGTTTGAGAATGAATGAATGAATGAATGGTGTTGATGTGGTATTTATTTATTTCCTTTCCTTTCAAAGACAAAACAGAATGAGCAAACTTTAAATCAAACTCTATACCGTTATCAACCAACTCATCAAGTAATAAGTAACAGTTCCTAGACAAAGTTTAAAATTCAGATTAGGAGATAAACAAAACCACTTCCATCAATAGTACGTTTACCCTTTGGTTATCAAAACAAGACAAAACTAATTACCTCTTTGTGCTATCAAAAAACCCAGTTAGCTATGGAGTTATATAAAAACTAGTTACCCGCATCCATATCTTCGTCCTGCGGATAATCAAGATCAATCTCCTCGGCTTGTTGCAGGATCGGCGGGTTTTCCCCAAAAAGAGCATCTAACTCATCATCCTCGACAACACCGTGGTCTAACCATTCACCGAATGCGTCCCAAAACCCGGCCTGGGCACCCTCTGCTGGTAATTCCCATGGCCAGATAACATTTTGATCTTGCATCACCGGCTGCTCTGCCACAAAAGGAGCATCTAACTGATCAGGAACGTCAACAATTTCCCCTACCCACTCACCTATTCCCTCAAAAATCTCGTTCAGATCATCGTCCAATGGCCAGTTAACATTTTGATCTTCCATCACCGGCTGCTCTGCCACAAAAGGAGCATCTAACTGATCAGGAACGTCAACAATTTCCTCTACCCACTCACCTATTGCCTCCAAAATCTCGTTCAGATCATCGTCCAATGGCCAGATAACATTTTGATCTTGCATCACCGGCTGCTCTGCCACAAAAGGAGCATCTAACTGATCAGGAACGTCAACAATTTCCTCTACCCACTCACCTATTGCCTCCAAAATCTCGTTCAGATCATCGTCCAATGGCCAGTTAACATTTTGATCTTCCATCACCGGCTGCTCTGCCACAAAAGTCGCATCTAAGTGATCAGGAACGTCAACAATTTCCTCTACCCACTCACCTATTGCCTCAAAAATCTCGTCCAGATCATCGTCCAATGGCCAGTTAACATTTTGATCTCCAACATCTACAAACTGATGATCCTCAAACTCCACAAAATCATCGCTGTCTTCTTCAACCTGTACAACCATGGGCTCTACCTCAAAGAACTGATCTAAAGCGGGATTTACGGCATCTCCGACTAGCCAGTCGCCGACTGCCTCCCAAACTGGTTCCTGATCATCAGCCATCACATTCACCTCCTCCGCCATCACATTCACCTCCTCAGCCTGCAGTTGTTCACCTTGAACCAAATCGATAACATCAGGCGCATTGATATCGTTGTTGGGATTGAGCTCTTCTTGCGCAATCAAATCTCCCTGAACCTGAACCCCTTCAAGAGGTCCCTCTGCTTCAGGGTCGATATCCATATCGATCAACACCTGATCGAAACACACACAATCCTCATTTTCGATTCACATCATTCAGAGTAACCTAGAACAAAAATGTACACACTCTATGGGTTCAAAACACACACACACAATCACAACCCCTACTAGAACAGCATAGGACATCAAAATCCCTCAATTTCGATTCAGATCATTCAGATTTACCTACAACATCAAAATCCCTACTAGAACAGCATCAAATTAAGAACAAAAAAAAGAAGGCTTTTACTCACAGTATTACACAACCCAAATTCACACCAAAAAAAACATCAAACAAAAAAAAGGAACTCTTTTACTCACTATTGCGAGGCGGAGAGTGAACGGCGTCAAACGGCAGCAAAAACTTCCGGCCTCCTCCAACGAAACCAGGTATCGCCTCCGAGACTGAAGAAATGGCGGTACGGACTGTTCCTTTCGCTCCGTTGTATACAAATGAAAGGCAAAAATGCATAAAACCACCCTTTATTCAAAAATTGTCAAATAATCACCCACTATTCATTGTTATTTGTAAATAACCACCCTTTATTCAAAAATTGTCAAATAATCACCCATTAAATATAGGTTATTTGCAACTAACCACCCATACCCCTTTTCTTGTTAAACCTCACTTAATTTAATATGAAAAGACAATTATACCCCTATTCTTTAATATTTCATTTTTAGTAAAAAAAACAATTATACTTCTCTTTGTTGCTTGATTTTTCAAGTATTACAATTAGACCTGTCAAATGGGTCATTCGGGTCGGGTCACTTCGGGTCCCGAGTAAAATGCGTTCCGGGTACATCCAGGTTGTCTCGAACCCGGGTTTGACCGAGTTTCGGGTCCTTTTGGGTCGATTTTGGGTTTGTCAATTATAATTTATATTGGTAAACATCCTAAAGCATTTCACAAGCTAGAAAAACGAAGTTTATGTTATGTATTTAGATTAATCAAATAACGTACATTTTCAAATTGATTAGAAATAAACAAATGGAATATACATCTCAGGAGTAAACATGCAATATTAATTTCAATGGGATGACCTCGGCAATATATTCTGATCGAGCTTCACTTAAATTATCACCACCTTGGCGTTGTTGGCCGAGATTTTAATATATTCTTATTTAAGCTCGATACAGTATGTCAGTATGTCAAGTTTATTAGGCTTACCGCAAATATCCGAACTTAGTTCCGACCGATCATGCAAACGATACTAAAGCTGAAGCTGACTTGCCACGTATCAACTTACCATGCAAATGATAGCACTTCATTAATTTTGTCCGATTGAGATGTGTTTCATATGATCAACAAAAGTATTGAAGATCTTCTTCATGCATTATTGAAAGTTAACTTTGATCCTTCAATAGCCTTTATATTTATATGATGATTTTCTTTACATTTTGTAACTTTTAATTTGTACATATTAGTTTTGTAGAGTTTATATTGAATTCTTCCATTTCTAATTCATATCTCAATGGTCTAATTGATCAATCGAAGAATAACACCGACATATTGTATGAACGTGTTTAATATTTGAATGTATTTTATATTTGAACAATATTATTTTCCCGCCTATTTTGTCTATCAAATGTTCTTTTTTGCCTTGTGTAAATATTGTGCCACATATATATATTACAATATTTTTTTCTTTTATTCCAATGTTAATAATCACTAACCACACACTTTCTATTTTGAAAATATTTTTTTTTCCCATAACGTGTCATTAATATCACGGATACTAGTACAAAATTGGCCTAATATCACGGATATTTAGGGCCTAATATCACGGATATTTAGGGCCTAATATCACGAATATAAGCCAATACACGTCCGGGCTTTAGCTCAGTGGGCTAATAGACAGGGCAATCTAATATTACGGACCAAAAATGAACACACTCGGAATATTAGATGTGGGTTTTTTCAAGCTTCGACCCTAACATCACGGATCATATGAGTGACACGCCCGGTATATTAGGCGTGATATTTTTTCATGCTTCGGTCCTAATAGTAGTAATATCACGGATATCACGGATTATAGGGGACACGACCGGGATATTAGGGTTGAGTTTTTTTAACGGTCTTACACTTATATCACGGATCCATCCCCGTGATATTAGGGGGTGTTCACGAAAATGTTTTTATATATCTCTCGGTTTTGAATGTCCGGGCTATATGATTATATCTGATTTTTAATATATTTATTTTATTTATGCAATTGCACCTGTATGTTTCATAAGCAATTCCAACCCACACAAGTACAGTCTCTTCATTACAATCTAAATTGATCCATCACTAAACCAAAGTTGATTCTACAATCCTGGATTTAACTCCATTATACTGCAAAGAGCCAAAAGAGCACATGGTGTTTCGATCTCTTGTAAACAAATATGATATATGATTACAAGAAGCACAAGTGATAAGAGACAGACAAAACCTTCTTCAATACAGCATTAATCTCCTCATTATAATCCAAACTAGAAGCCAAATGTAGGTCCTTTGCAGCCTCTCCCCACTGTCCAATCATTGCTCTAGCCGTAACACGTGACTTGTAACCCTTGGCAGAATCAGGTTTAATCTGCAAGAGACATAACAAGGGGGGGAAATTAGTCAAATGTCATGGTAACCAAAACCTCTCAGATAAAAGAAGTATCTAACTTGCAAAATAACTGGCTAAGACAGAAAATAAAATATGCTAATAATTAATGTCTAGCATTGCTAATACACGATCCTTCACATAGGATCCACATGCCACTAGCAATGCGAAAAATGATTGGTTTTCAAATTCTCTACAACTATAAAATATACACATCATACAATATACAACTTTGGCACTCCATTAGCCAAGTTGATAACTAACATGAGAGTCATTGCAAGAACAATATCTATGTTGTTATGCCTTAGACGAGGTCCCAATATACAACTCTGGCACTCCATTAGCCGAGTTTAGTTAAATAGAACTCATCAAGACTCAAGTAAAGGCACTCCATTAGCCAAGTTTATTACCACCATCAAGTATGAGAGCGTGAGGTATCTTTTATTATGTGCTGTGATTGATTCATCCTACCATCTGAGCTTTGCTACCCAGAGGCTTCTGCTGTGACCAATCAGAGACACATATGTACTTTTGTTTGTCGGACTAAAGCTTATGAATAGGTATATCATAGATTATTTTGCATTGTTTAGTTTTGAAAGTCTCAAGTGCAACAACATATTTCAAAGAATGAGATGATATTATTCTATACACTTGACTAGTAGATCACTTTATTTGTTGTTCATCCCATTTTTTCATGCTTCATGTTGTGTCCTAAGCACTGGATGCCCAGTTGAGGTCCGATATTGAGAGTTTGTATGATGAAATCCGCACTCAACTGGTTAGTGTTTCTACTAATCAGCTCACACAATCTAGAGGCTCTTGCAATCAATCATCAAACCACTTACTTCAGAAACATGATCGACTCCATTAACAAGTAATTAGAACAATGAGTTAACAGTGGGTACCAGAGAAAAATTGTAAGCACCTAGCCAACAAGAACCGGATGTAAGGCAACCATACTAACCTAAGGCAACAAGAACCAATGCAACCCATGGAAAATACATTAATGAACCATACTAACCTCTAGATCCATCCAGCAATAAGTCCCAGTTTTGCAGTCATCACTCCAGATTGAGTCTTCACTATGGCAACTCCAAAATCAGCAACCTTGACCGCCTAACAAGGCAAAGCAGAAAGTTAAAACCATCCCAAAGGCATGAAATAAAGTTTCCATGACATGAACCAAAAAACTAACAATAGTGAACACTGTCAAAAAACTAAAAGATCCAGACATGAGTTTTTCTTCTCATTTTTAAAAATCGAGATGAAAAATTTAAGGCAAAAGTTGCTAAAAATATTTTTAAGTTTTTGCAGATCATTCTTATTCTGATTGCAGGAAGTACCTTTATACCTGAAAAAAGGGACAGAAAGATATGCGAGATCGAAGCACAAGAAGTCAAGGTGAACATCTTACGTCATTTTCTCATCCATCAGAAGATTGGCAGCTTTCCCTAGACATAGACTCTGTACAAAAGTAGATTAAGTTACCTTTATTGAAACAACAAGGCAGTAGAAAAACAAATGAGAGGAATAGAATCAGAGTGAAAACGTGCTAAATTGAAAATTAACAGGACCAGAACACATGAAACAACAATTTATATAAAAGGAGAAGAAAAAACTTATATGTCTATTGTATGCAGTGTGGAATAAACACGAACCTTTCGGGCATACCTATGACAATGCACAAGCTTGGAGGTCTTGTACACGCCCCAATGAACTGCAAAACATTCTTAAGACAAACCTTCCTGCACATAAAGAAGAATCGGCCAAAATAAGTTCTTTTTTTAAGCACCATTACAATATTTTTGAGGGGAAAAAATGGATCTAAGCACTAATGAATCAGCCTATTGTGGGATAGTTAAAAATATTCATCACATGCAATGCTAGGAACTAGGAAGGTTAAAGAAGTGTTCAGGATATATTACCATTCAATTATCTTACAAACAAAAGCAGAATTCTTAGGGAATTGAAGAATTAATCTCAACCATGTTGCTAAAATACGAATGAGACTAAATATCAAATCGTGAAGGATAGAGTTGATAATGCAAGTGTTTATTTGCCTCTTGGCAGTAAGGTGACAGACCTCATAATGTAAACCTCTTGAGTCTTGAACAAACTCTTTCTGCATATCAGAGTAATGCACTCAGGGTTGAGAACCTTAATTGCTACTTCCTGATTGCAGGAAGTACCCTTATACCTGAAACGATTGGGAGGGCATAGTTATACCCTCATAACATAGGCTAAGCAAACTATAAACAAGAACGAAAATCCAAGATAGCATGAAACCAAAATCCAAGGAAAATTATCATAAGCTCATCTCATAACATAACGCAGCAACGGGGATGTGTTTGGACTGAAAGTAACAAGATCCAAGACAACATAAAAATGCACACAAGTAGAAAGGTTTTAGAATCAGCAACTAGGATGTTTTAGAATCAACAACCAGGATGTTAAGAAAGGTTTTAGAATCAACAACCAGGATGTTGAGAAAGGTTTTAGAATCAACAATCTAAGATATGTCATCTGTCTTAAACCTTCTTTTACTAATCTATCAATCCTGTTTCTCCCTCCATAGCAAAATCATGGCAAACAAGATTCAGTAGCATATTTCCTAGCTGTAGTAACCTTTTCAGAAATCATATTTCATGAAACATACCAAAAGTTTATATATTCCTCAGTTATATTTTAATATATTTAAGTGGGGGTAAGATACACATGCAAAAAAAAAACATACCAATTTGGATCTCAAAGTCTCTACTTTAGTAAAGAACTCGCTGTTTCTGATTCCTGAAAATACATACAACATGAGATTCTTAATTAAATATGTGAAATTGAGGAAGATGCCTACACAATTTATAAGAACATAGTACTTAACCTGAAGCTTATTAATAAGCTATTGTTGCTCTCGTTCTCTTCTTAAACTAGTATCTGATAATCGTTTCAGCTCTTATTGGCCCTCTATCTGAGCTTTTTGGACAGAAGCCTTTAAATCAGCTGCAGCTTAATTTCTCCCATTCTTCTCTTCTCTGATCACGCTCTTCATCAAATTGTGCTTTGAGCTCAGCTACTGAAGCATTCGGACCGAATTTAGAAAGCAAATGCAAGCAATCCACATATTGAAAGCTCATTAAAGTATGCCAAAGTAGTCAAACAAAGTTCATTTTCTGGATAATCATATGCAAGCAAGGTTACTTGATTAGGGGAACTTTTCCCTCTCCATAAGAACAAGCATCGAGCATTTGCTCCATTCATAAGGCTTATGAACTTTTCCCATACAACTCTAAAGCTAAAATCAAGCAGTTACCTAATATCTAAATTAACAGAACAACGAAGTGAGGAGATGTGAACTTACAACGAGTAAATTAGGGCTGACTGCGATCCGAGATGGCTGGGGAAACAGAGGGAGACGAGAGGCGACATAGAGAGCCGAGATGGTCGCGGATTCAAGCAAATTCGATCGAGTTTGGAAGCGATTTGAGGATTCAAGTCTGGCTGCGAACTGAGCGAGCGGATTCAAGCAGATTCGATCGATTTTGGAAGCGATTTGAGCTAGGCTTCAAGTTTGGAAGCGAGACTCGCTTTGAGATTCGGGCCGAGATGTGAGGATTTTTAAAATCATAATCCTAAACTACTAGAGTATAACTTATCTAGGACACGTGTCAAGCCTTCCTTGCATTTTTTTCCACCTTTTTTTTAACTCTTAACTAGTAATATTCTCGCGCCGTGGCGCGATTTTTTTATAAGTAAAATCTTACTAATATATTAAATTAATGTTATAATATAATTGTAAAAGTTCAGATAATTAAATATTTTGAATTAAAATCATGGGTTGAGAAAACGATTAAAGTAGTATATATAGATATATATTAATGATATTAATTTTATGTTTTCTTATTATTAATTTTATGTTTTGAATTAATCCCATTGTTTTTTTTTTAGAAAAAAACTACTAAAATTATAATTTAGGCTAAGATCAATGTTTTGAATTAAGCTCAATAGTTAGTAAAATTAAATCAAAAAGAGAATTAAAGGAAAAAGAAAAAAAATTAGAATTAAAGAAAATCAAAGAAAAATGAAAAAAAAATGATTGGTCAAGACTCCTAAAATTAGGGGTGAGCACAAATCCCGCAAATCCCGATCCTGTCCCGGTCCCGTCCCGATCCCAGTGGGATTTATGACAAAATAGCGAATCCCGTCTCGATCCCGTCCCGCAAAAATTATGCGGGACGAAATGCGGGACGATCCCGGTGGGATCCCGCAAATCCCGTCTCGTCCCGGATATTATAATAATAATAATAATAATAATAATAATAATAATATTATTATTATTATTATTTATAATAATAATAATAATATAAAATAATAATAATATATTATTAGTAATATTATTTTGAGCAAATATTATAATTATAATTATAATCATAATCTTCCATTTATAATAATAATATTATTATTGTTATTTGAGAAAATATTATTTATAATTATAATAATAATTTTCAATTTATAATAATAATTGATTATAATAATATTATTATTATTATATAATATTATAATTTAATTTAATAATAATATTACTTTATAATAAAATTATTATTATTATTACTATTATATCATATTATATTATATTTTTTTCTTGTAAAGTATAATTATTTTATATTAATAAAAATAAGTAATAATATTATTATTATTTTTTATTTATAACGTGGCATTATTATAATAATAATAAGTATTATTATTATTATTTTATTTTATTTTATTATAACATGGCATTATTATTATTATTATTATTATTATTATTATTATTATTATTATTATTATTATTATTATTATTATTATTATACCCATTTAGAGCTACAAGAGGCAAATAGCTAAATACGGTATTCTTCCCAACTATCAATCAATAATGAGACAGTATCTGGTGAATCTCGTCTCAATCCCTTTCCGTCCCGATCTAGTAAGATAACGTAGTTAAATATATTGAACATTATAATTAATTATACAATTATTGTATGAAGTAATAATAGTATTATAACATTAATATTATTAATAATATTATTATTATTATCATTATTGAATAATATAGTTGAGAAGAATACCGTATTCAACATATTATACAAATTAATGAATTATGAAAGCATTTTTCACTTTGCAAATTTATATAATATTTTATTATTTTTATTTGCGGGACAAGGCCCGTCCCGTCCCGATCCCGTTCCGTCCAGACACCATCCCGTCCCGAAGAAAAAGTGTCAATCCCGTCCCGTAAAAATTTCGCGGGACAAGTCCCGTCCCGGCTCAATCCCGTCCCGTCCCGTGCCCACCCCTACCTAAAATTCCTCTAAACTTGACACATCATCCTAAACTCTTCTAAATTAAGAGTTTATATAGATAGATATAGATAGTTAGTAAAATTAAATTAAAAAAGAGAATTAAAGGAAAAAGAAAAAAAATTAGAATTAAAGAAAATCAAAGAAAAATGAAAAAATAAAATGATTGGTCAACTCAAGACTCCTAAAATTCCTCTAAGTTTGACATATCATCATAAACTCTTCTAAATTAAGAGTTTATATAGATAGTTAGTAAAATTAAATCAAAAAGAGAATTAAAGGAAAAAGAAGAAAAAAATAGAATTAAAGAAAATCAAAGAAAAATGGAAAAAAAATTAGAATCCTGTTATGTTAAGCCTTTAGCATCATGTAGGATCCTCGGTTGTGACTGGTGCAAATTTTGCCTATATTGTTGTTGATTTTCTCTTGAGCTAGGTCCCTGATAGTGTGGTTTCCCCTCCTTCTGTCTTCTCAAATAATCAGTTTTAATGACTAAATATAAAATAATTTAAGGTACAATATTTATAAAATAAGTCATGGTAAAATGATAGATTTTATAACCACTTAAGATATGAGATGGACACATAGAATATCGGATGATACGTGGATAAATCTCGTATGTGTCGGACGGGTACCGCGCTATGAATGATACACCATATAAAACACATAAATTAATACGGATATCATTACATAGTAAATTTTAAAAATCTCGGGGTCCAGGCTAGTTAATTTAAATGAAAAAACCCTAACTCCCCCGATTAGCATATACGTATATGAGATATGGGTATGGATATCACTTATACCCATACCGAGCTCCAAGGAAAACTCAATCCCGAATACGGAGTCGCCTTTGAGCGCACCACCTCGACCCCAGCCAGACCCGACTACAGACTCCACGCCCCCCAACCAAGCAGAGATCTCCTAGAAACATCGGAAGCAGAGCCGCAAACTGCTCGAACGGACCGCCATCAAGCTTTCACCTGCAAAAGTATCAACAAGCTCTTACAGGATTTTCTCAAACCCTTTCGGGTGGTTGTACTCAAAACCCTTTCGGGACAATATCAAGAAACCGAATCGGGTTCTTGATAAAACCCGAAAGGATTTTTTTTTCAACTCTTAATAATAGTGGGTCACGTGTTAAATTTTTTTCCAACTATTTTTTCTTTATTTCTTTTCATAATTAAATTGGAAAATAATTGTTATTTATGGTAACCATCTGAATCACATGTATATATAGATTTTCCTATTTAGGATATTATATATCTACATTCTACATTAGGTATAGTACTGAGTATATCTTATTTATTATATATATACATATTTGTTTTCAACTCATTGTAGTTGTAGCCCAACTAAGATATTTTCTTAGAAAATACAGTAACAGATAGCATAACCCTAGGGCTCTGAAGGTGATTTGGCGATCGTCCCCCGGCGTCCGGCAACCGTCTTCTTCCTCTCCGGTTTAGGGTCGTGGGAGCCGGGGTTCCCTCGCCGATCTCGTGCGAGATTCACTGTTCGCTGGCTGGTAGGATTCTCGGTGCAATAACAGGTTCTGGAATTAGGGTTTGAGCGCTGGGTGGGTTTGGTGCACTTCGTTCAGACATGGCGGGGAAGAGGAAGGAAGTCCATCTTACTGAAGAGGAGTGTGAGATTTTAGAAGGGTCAGCGATTCAGCAGGAAGGAGAGGCGAGAGGTGCTTCGCTGGTGTTGGTAGGATCGCTTTTGACAAAACGGAAGTTCAATGCACACGCACTGCAAGACACGATGAAACATGCGTGGAGACCAAAAAAGGGATTCCTGTTTAGAGAGGTAACAAACAATAGGTTTCTAATTCAGTTTGTCGATGAGCACGATAAGGAGAAGGTGATAAAGGGTGGTCCATGGGCTTTTGATAAGTCGATATTCATGTTGAGCGAACCCGGATTACAGCAGGTATCTAAGGTAAAATTTGATGATGTGGCTTTTTGGGTTAGGCTGTATGACCTGCCTGTGGGAATGATGACTAAAGCCAAGACGAAGCCATAGGAAGAAAGATCAGAAAACTGGTGGAGGTCGATGAGAGCACATTGATAGCCTGTGGAAGGTTTTTTAGAGTGAGGGTGGAAGTTGACATTAAAAAGCCACTTAGGAGGGGAATCATGATGAAGGTAGGGGATGGGAAAATATGGATTGAAATGAAGTTTGAAAGGCTACCAAATTTTTGTTATAAGTGTGGAAGGTTGGGACATGTGGAGGAGGATTGTGAAGGGGATGAGGATGCTCAGTATCACAATGAGTATGGCGAATGGCTGAGGGCGTCCCCAATGAAGCTGAACAAGGGGAGAACGTCGATGGAAAGAGAAGAGGAACAAGGAATTATAAATAAAATAAGGGGGGAGGAAGGTCATAAGGAAAGGGATGAGGGAGAAAAAAGAAAGGGAGGAAGGAAGAGCCTCTTAGAGATACTAGAGGAGGCAGAAAAGATAGACGAAGACAAAGAGAGTGGGGGAGACAAGGATAGTGATGAGAGTCCGGCACTTGCGATTGGAATAGAGGGAGTGAAGATGGGAGGAAAGGTTCAACCTCTTGGAATAGAAGGCAATTTGAATATGGAGAGGAGGGGTGGGACCGAGGAAGTAGATGAGGAGGGGGAGGAAAGGATGGAAAGTGATAAAAATAAAGCTGCAGAAGAGGAAAAGGAGGGTAATAAAGGGAAGAAGACTTGGAAAAGAAGGGCTAGGGAGGGGGGAGTTGGTAATACAGTGAGTGGGTTATATGATATGGGAGGGAAAAGAAAAGAGGGAGAGAAGAATGCTGAGTCGATGGAGTGTGTTGAAGTGGACACTAGGAAAAGACAAAAGAAGAATGAGACAGGTTTGATCATATCGGCAGGAAGCCCTTCTTGTCGAACATTATGAGTATCTTAAGCTACAATTGCCGGGGATTGGGGAAGGCCCGTGCAATTGTGGAGCTCGCTAATCTAGTGGGAAGGGAGTCCCCAAGGATTGTTTTCTTAATGGAAACAAAACTGGATAGGAGGGAATTAGAAGGAGTCAGGAGAAAGTTAGGGTTTATTAATTGCTTCGGCGTGGATAGAGTGGGGAGATCGGGGGGGGGGGGGGGGTTGCTTTATTGTGGGAGGAGGAGGTTAAGCTGGAGATAAGAAGCTACACTAGGCATCACATAGATGCATGGGTTCGGCTGGCTGAAGGGGCTATTCAATGGCGTTTCACAGGGCTGTATGGTTGGCCGGACAAGGTAGACAAACACCACACGCTAGACCTCCTTCGGAGGTTGGATGAGGATAACCATGATGCATGGCTATGTGTGGGTGATACGAATATGATCCTTGCATCTGCTGATAAGGAAGGTGGGATGGGTGCGATTTTAATCAAATTGTTGCTCTAAGGGAGACGATGGGGGATTGTGGGTTGAGGGAGGTGAATTTCGAAGGCTACAGATTCACTTGGAGCAACAAACAAGAGGGGGAGGGATTTATACAAGAAAGAATTGATATGGGATTGGCAAATGAAAACTTTTTAGAGCTGTTTCCATGGGTGAAAGTGCATCACCTTGCTAGGGAGAGGTCTGATCATCTCCCCATTCTCGTGGCGTTGGAGGAGAGAGTCGATGACCAGGGTAGTTATAAAGGGCCTAAACCATTCCGTTTCGAGGCTATGTGGCTGAGTGATGAGGGTTGCGAGAGTGTGATCGAAAATAGTTGGCTAAATCCGGGTAGCTCTCGATGCGAGAGGGGGTTGTTGGGGAAGGTGGCTAGGTGCGGGAAAGAGATGAAGGACTGGGACAAGGTCCATTTCGGTAATGTGGAGAGGGAACTAAGGAAGGTTAAAGATGAACTCAGAGAGATTCAGAACCGGGGGATGGACGGTAGAATGGGAGGCAGAAGGAAAGAGCTAGAAGCGAGGGAGAGGGAATTGGAAAGGAGGGAAGAGGTTATGTGGTTTCAGCGTGCTCGGGACAATGAGTTAAAATGGGGGGATAAAAACGTCATTGCGGCATTCGAAGTCTTCCACTACATGAAATCAAAGCAAGGGGGCAAGTCGGGTTACATGGCGCTGAAGTTGGACATGGCCAAGGCATACGATCGAGTAGAATGTGGATTTCTCGAGCACTGTATGTTGAGGATGGGCTTCAAGCAGCAGTGGGTGGATCTTGTTATGCGTTGTGTGAGATCGGTATCTTTCTCAGTGCTTTTTAAGGGCGTCCCAACGCAGAAATTTACTCCGGGCCGGGGACTGAGGCAAGGAGACCCATTGTCTCCTTATTTATTTCTGTTATGTGTGGATAGAGTTGGCAATTCGGGTTATCCGATCGGGTTCGGGTCGATCGCATTCGGGTTGGGTCACTGATGAGTCGGGTCAACTCGGTCAAAATTTCAGTGTCAGACTTGGTCGGGTCGGGTCGGGTCGGATTCGGTCAAAATGAAATTCAGATTGGTCAGGTTTCGGCCAGAATCGGGTTGGACCCATTCGGGTTTTCGGTCAGAATCAGGTCGGTCTCGTTTGGGTTTCGGGTCGGTACTCGGGTCGGTCCCCGATATATCGGCCGATATATCGAAGATATTTAGAATCCGTTACCAATTTGCCATATATCATACCGTATTAGGTATATCGGATCAAAATTTAAACTTTTTATTTTATCAAGTTTATGGGTAATTTTACAGTTTAAATATTAATTTTTCATGTTTATTTTTAAATTTTGAAGTATAAATATAATACGACCCCGATAAGCGATATTTAGAAGTTAAAACATTGCTTTTGGGTAATCAATTTTATTAAATTGAATATGTAATTCATGTTATTTATGAATTTCAAAAAGCATTTTAGTAAAATTAAATATGATTCAATAAATAATCTACTCATTGGCTCGTAAACTCAATGTTATTAAACTCTCGATTCGATCCTGCAATATCTAAAAATGGAAAAATGATCCCGGTCCTTTATTGCGATT
This sequence comes from Persicaria tinctoria, assembly GCA_037127255.1. Lineage (NCBI taxonomy): Eukaryota > Viridiplantae > Streptophyta > Magnoliopsida > Caryophyllales > Polygonaceae > Persicaria > Persicaria tinctoria. Next base: position 67,849,733 of record JBANSL010000013.1, read on the forward strand.
ATAACGATCCTATAAAATGTCTATTATAAGAAATTTCTAATATTTACCCTTTATATATATTATATTTAGTTTATTTTTAAAATTTTACATCTTTATGGGTATTTTTTATGATTTAACATAATATTTATCTAATATTAAACATAGTAACTTCATTTAAAAGAAATTTCATCCATAAGGTGGGATCTTACGATCCCACGATTCGATTATACGATCCGATCCTTACACCTTTTTACCGATCCAATTTAGAATCCCAATTTTTATAACATTGGTAAGCTCATTCTATTTATCATTAATTTCATTGAAATTTGGCAATATATTGTTATCAAAATCATACTTGATTCCCTATCTAAAATTGGGTCGGGTTGGGACTCGGGTTAGTTGGGAGTCGGGTCGGGTTGGGCGTCGGGTTGGAATTCGGGTCGGGTCTTATTTGAGTCGGATCCGGGTTGAGTCGGGTTTGTCTGTATTCGGGTCACTTCGGGTTTCGGGTCAAAGTTGGTCGGGATCGGTTTCGGGTTCGGGTTATGCATAACGCTAAATTTTCGGGTTCGGTCGAGTTTCGGTTCAGGTCGGCCGGTCGGGTTTCTCGGGTCGGGCCAGATTTTGCCAGCTCTATGTGTGGAAGCTCGTTCAGGGCTGATCCGAATGGGTGAGCGAGAAGGTAGGATGAAGGGGGTGAAGATTGCCAGAGGGGCTCCATCGGTTACACACCTTTTCTATGCGGATGATAGTGTGTTGTTTGCGAAGGAATCTTGTCAACAGGGATCGACAATTGTTGATATGCTCCGAGTGTACGGAGAAGCGTCAGGACAACAAGTAAACTTCGCAAAATCAGAGCTATTCTTTAGTAGAGATGTGGGTGAGGTCCGTCGGAGGGAGATCCAGAATGTAGTAGGAATTATGGAGGTTGAGAAGCATGGCAGGTTTGCCTACTGTTTTGGGTCGGTCAAAGAAGGTGATCTTCAACCAAATCAAGGAAAGAGTGCTCAAGAAATTGAAAGGGTGGAAGGAGAAGGTATTGTCACAAGCGGGGAAAGAGATTATGATCAAGTCGGTAGTTCAAGCTATTCCAACTTATGTAATGTCCTGTTTTATGATGCCGGATGGAGTTTGTAGGGAGCTCGAGAGCATGATGTGCAAATTCTGGTGGGGGGAAGGAGAGGACAAGAGGAAGGTTCACTGGACGAGTTGGGAGAAGATGTGCCAACCAAAGAGTAGAGGGGGGTTGGGATTTAGGGACATGGCAACCTTCAATCTAGCGTTGCTAGCTAGGTAGGGCTGGAGGCTTGTCATAGAGCCCGATTCTCTACTCTTTCGAATGCTTAAGGCCAAGTACTTCCCTCATGGAAATTTTATGGATGTGAAGGTCAGACATAATCCAAGCTATTCATGGAGGAGCCTCTTAAAAGGGAGAGAGGTTCTAGAAGCCGGTACCCGATGGGTCGTTGGCAATGGCACAGATATCCGGGTGTGGAAGGATAAGTGGTTACCTCGACCACCAAATTTCCAGCCCCTGATTAATATTACGAACACAAATGCGGAGATGAGGGTGTCGGAGCTCATAGATTGGGGAAGATTTGATTGGGATGAGGGGCTGGTGAGGGAAATCTTTCTCCCGTGCGACGCGGAATCAGTGTTGAACATGAGACTAGTAGATCCAACAGTGAGAGACGGAAGGGTGTGGCACTATACCCGAAATGGAATATTCAGTGTTTGGACAGCATACCATATGTACATGGAGCAAAAGGAGGTGATGAAAGGGTTGCCGAGTGGGAGCGGGAATGGAGCCGAGAGCTTCTGGAAGAAGCTGTAGAAGATTAAGGTGGTCCCGAGGGTAAAGGCTTTTTTGTGGAGAGCTTGTAGGGAGATATTGCCTTGCAAGGAGAGCCTGTATAGACGGAAGATCACCCCAGAACGACCGATGCGATGCGAGGTTTGTGGTAAGCGGGAGACGGGAGCACACATCCTATTTCAATGTTGGCAGACAAAGGTGGTCTGGCGACAAAAGAGTAGGGTGAGTGTCTCATTTGGAAGGAGGGAGACGGTCTTGGATTGTATGGATCACCTCATGAAAAAAGGGACAAAGGAAGAGGTTGAATTTGGATGTATGCTAATGTGGGAACTATGGAAGGCTAGAAATTACAGGATATTCGAGGGACAAGGGTTTGAAGCTCAGAGGGTTGAGGAGAAGGCATTAATGGCCTTGACTGATTTCTCAAAGGCAAGCACCGACAAGCCAGTGGATGTGAAGAAGGCAGGGGAGCGAGATCAGAGAAAATGGACGAAGCCAACACAAGGATTTATCAAAATCAATTACGATGCTGCGGTTACGATCGAACTGGGTGTGGAGTGGGTTTTGTGGTGAGGGATGAGGATGGAGAGGTGTGTCTGATGGGGATGAAGAGGATCATACCAGTAGAGGATGTGGAGATAGCTGAAGCACTCCTTTGGGCGATGAGAAAGACTGCTGAGGCCGGGATAACGCACGCGGTGTTTGAAGGTGATTGTAGTCCATTGACGACAAAGCTCCTGCAGAACGTGCACATCAGGGGTGAGCTCGGAGTCATGCTTTAGGGGATCAGGAAAGAAGCTCGAGAATTTGCAGAGTGTCGATGGGCCTAGACAAGGAGAGAAGCAAACCGTGTTGCCCATGTCATTGCTGGGCGTAAGCCGGAAGCTGAGATGGTGACTGAGTTTTGTGTGGGTTTACTTGCTGATGCCGAACAATTGATATTGGATGATTTATTAATATAAGTTGGTTGGTTTGTGCTAAAAAAAAAATAGGTGCTCCAAAAGGTCTCCCTTTCTTCGTCTTTCGTTTTCTCAATCGATCAATTGCTCGTCTATCTTTGATTATCTGATGATGTGAATTTGATTTTTTTTTTGGTCGGCGTGTGAATTTGATTTGTTAACTATACTAGTTGAAAACCTAATTCCTGAGAGGCTATTTTGTACTGAACAATTTCACACTTGTATGATTGCTATAGAACTAAGCCAATGAATGGAATGAAATTAGGGAAATTCTCAGTGCTATCTATTCCTGCTGTGAACTGCATATCACTGTATCAAATCTTGTCTAGGTGAACTTAAGGCCCTTCTGTTGGATTGGCAAGCTTTTGCTGGGGAGGTATAAGTATAACTATTCTTTGTCCTTGTTTAATCTCATAAAGTTTCCCTATAATACAGTTTACCAACCATGAGCATCTTGTATGTGTTCAGAAGAGACTTGCAATTACAAAATCTTAAACTTAGATAAAGCTATAAAGGTTCAGGAAAGTTTTTTTTTTAAGGATAACAGGCGACAACTAGTTTCGATAGACATAATTGATGAGTATCTTATGCATTTCCTAATTTTTTTTTATTTCATCTTCTATACTAGTTTCATTCAAATTTCGATGCTTCTGTTGCAATCTCAATAGGAATATCATGTAAAAACTGGTCATTCTTTTGTTGTTTATTGTTATCCATGAAAGAAGAGCATATATGTTTTCACTGTCTTGTTTTTTGTTGGATGCTCCCTCATGTTTGCTTGTAAATTTATGGAGTAATATTCTGCTCTTTTTTCTAATATTTTTCTAATGTATATAATATGATTGATGCAAGAATCATATTTTTCTAATATTTTTCTCTATTCTGATTCATATACTTCTGTTTTGTAATATTTCACTTTCTGATGCTTGAATCTGACGTGTCCGGTAGACAACCAAATGGTGTCCAGTTGGAAACCATTTGCTGGTACTAGTCTAAGAGAATGGTAGAAAGGATCAGATTCTCATGCTTTTTATGAGATGGAATTATTTCAAAAAAGTGATGATCCCTTTTAGACTTCACTTATTAAAGCTCACTGCAAACTCCCAATTGGATCTCTAATCACCTCAAAGTTGATATCTTTGCTTTCACGCGGCAATTCATTTCATGTTCGGGTTATAATGGGAATATTATTCAAGAGCGACAAAGACAAGATCGACAAAGACAAGCATGAAGCCGCAACAGTCCCGGTGGAACCAACTACCTAAGCTACCTCTGTACCCGTATTTTTGAAGAGGTACAATCTGATCAAGAGCAGTTTGTATAGTCTTTTGTCTAGCTGCTGAACAACTACCTCAGCTACCTTGGGTTTGAGAGTTCTTATTTCTGAATTTTGAGTGAACAGGCTGCTGAACAATTGTGATCCGTACCACAGGTTTATGTGATTTGTATGTGAAATTGTGAACAAGTTTCTGAATTTTGCTTGTCTAATTGTATATTTGTATATGAATTGAATTGTGTTTGCTTCCCTATATTCATCTCAAATGGGCTATCTAGGTTGATCCTTGGTCTTTGTCGATTTGAAACTTACAACCATCTTGACGGTAAAACAATTCAGTATGGTTAACGGGTAATTATATATGTCATGTGTCAAGTAAAACAATTCATGTGTCAAGTAAAATACATTATGTGTCATGTAAATCCGGTATGGATGACATGTCAAATAAAACAATTCACGTGTCAAGTAAAACAATTCATGTGGGAAGTAAAATACATTATGTGTCATGTAAATCTAGTGACTGAATGAAAATCATTACGACAACTATGTAAAAACTAAATTGCTGCAACTTTGCCGTCTGTCATGTCTGACTAAACAAGTGACATGTTGATCTGTGTAGGTGTCATGTAGTAGGTGAAACTGTCATGTCTGCCAGAATTAACATTAAGGGAGCATCTGTGCCTGAATGCAAATGGATCTGCACTCATCGTATGATCATAGATCAGCTAAAGCCTCAAACTATTGTCAGTCATTTGTGAAAAGCTTGCCTTAATGAAAGAAAATAACATGACAGATAATGCTATTAACATGACAGGTTATACTCTTTAACATGGTAGGTAATGCGAATAACATGACATGTAATGCGAATCGATCCTCTTCTATTTAATGAAAGAAAATAACATGACAGGTAATTATATTAACATGACAGGATACACCCTTTAACATGACATGTGCGGGTTTATACTAAAATTGCAAAATATTCAACCAAAATCACAATACAATATGTTCAATATGAAAACTGCAAAATATTAAACCAAAATGACAACACAATCTGTTCACAACACCATGTTTACACTAGTGTGGAATTCGAGCTCGATGAAGTGGTTCGCACATTTTGTAATTATGAGAAATTCGAACTTGTCATTTATAGACGATGTACATGACATGAACTGATATTAACGTGTCATTCAAATACGATCTACATGACACGAGAAAAGCACATACTTAAAGCACTTGGCAAAGGAGCGCTCGGTGGCGGGTTTTCGATTCATTGAAGTTGGTGGCGGAGGAAGGTGTTTGCTACACCCAATCTCGACGAAGGCGAAGAACATGCTGAATTTGGCAGAAACTATATTAGTTGAAGACATTAGGCATGTCAATTGTCTACCAATTCACGTGTCATGTAAAACAATTGAGATGTCATGTAAAACAATTGAGATGTCATGTAAAACAATGGACATGTCATGTAAATCAATTCACGTGTCATGTAAATAATAAGCCTTTGGTGCTGCTATCATAGAAAATAGAGGAAAAAGTGCTCGGTTTCGATAGAAAATTGTGTAAATTCGTCCATAGAGCACCAAATCAGGTTCTGTAAATTCCTATAGCTTTCTAAAGAGGTAATCACTCTTTTCCTTCATTTTGTGAAGCGGCAAGCTTAAATTGCTCATCGTATGGATGAACATGAGTTCTTGCGTTGTCTTGTTGGATGAAAATCGTAGCCAATTAATCCTCCCTTTGCCACATAGATTGAATCGTGGGGATAACCTTTTCAATTATAAAGGTCCGAATCAGCATATAATTACCCGTCACCGATATTGAATTTACATGTCACCCTTACCGGACTTACATGACACATAATGTATTTTACTTGACACGTGATTTGTTTTACTTAACATGTGAATTGTTTACTTGACAGGTAAATTGATTTACATGACATGTGAATTTTTTTACATGACATGTGTGAAGCTTGGTATTTTATTGAATTTTAGAATTGTGAAGCTTGGTATTTTATTGAATTTAGAATTTGGCTTAGAATTAGTCATTTTGTTAAGTTTTTAGTAAAAGTAAATTATGTACTGCTTAGAATTAGCCATTTTGTACTAGGTGATGAATTCAGATTAAAGGATGATGCATGGGTTCTTAGCTTTAACTTTACCAACATATTTAGTGCATCTTTTTTATTGAACTTGCGTAATGGAAGTAACAAGGTTAACCGACTGTAATTATGGGAAGTTCGAACTTGTCATTCAAAGACGGTGTACATGACATGAACTACTATTAACATGTCATTTAAATGCGATGTACATGACATAAGAAAAGCACATACATTAACTCTATAGTATGTAGTCAAGGCTGAATTTTGCGATGCACAGGAACTTGCACTTACATTAACTTGCACTTAGACACTAAATAGAATCCAACATTCGGTGACATCAACAACAACCATGTAGGAATTGAGGTAAAACAGCCTCAAGTTTGTTGATGTTGCTCATGTGTATACTACTCTGTAAAGGAAGGCGAGAATCAGAGCTTGCAGGCTTGCAGCTTGCTAGTACAAAAGTAATGCCACAACAAATGATCAAAAAGGTTTCTCTCGAGAGTAAACTAGTTAAAAAAATGTTTATCACACCAATCATTCTCGAGACAATACGATCTCTTTCCGATGTCTTTTATGGGTTAAGAAATCTAACCGATAACCCATACTGGATTTACATGTCACCCATACCGGATTTACATGACACATAATGTATTTTACTTGACACATGAATGTTTGTACTTGACACCTGAATTTCAGACATATTATATTTCTTATTACATGTCACCCATACTGGATTTGCAGACTACCAGAGTTACAAAAGAAGCATTTAATAAGTAGCTACCTTGGTTTGGGATGTGCAAAAATGGAAACTTCAAGACAATTACAGTATAATGTAAGAACTATGAGGCCTCACATGGGATGTCTGTTTGGAGACAATTGACCTCCCTTTCTTGTGCAAGTCCACTGCATGATGATCATTTTTGGCTTCATGTAACTGCACTACATCACTCCGGTTCTCTGGTTGCACTTGATCAGTGACGAGTCGAATGGGATTTTGTGGGGTAGATTGATCAAGATGACTCTCAGTATTGGATAAAACTCTGGTCTTGTGCTCCACGTATTCCGAATCTGCTTGCAGTTGAGAAAAGTAACCATAGTTAGTAAGTTACAATAACCCTACAAATTTGATTCTCCATTGAGTAAAACTCAAAGCAACAACCTTCCTGAGGTGTCTGAAATTGTGCACATCCTTTTCCCCAGACGAAGAAGACTTAAAGGAGCTGTCTGAATAAACGATACCGATTGGCTCTTTTAAGGCTGCAGCATTTTCCTGAGAATCCAACATTAATTCTTTGACACCTTTCATTGAGATCAAACTGCAAACCCAACAAATTCTCTAAATTAAATAAGAAACTATGCATAAATTCATAATCATACCTTGGGAAACAGTTTTAGTTGCATGGTATCGCCATTGAAAGTCTAGCAAGTATCCAAAACCAGAGAAATCCATAAGAACCAAAGCAAATCATTCTCCTTCATCTAGGTTTTACTCATAAAGAAAAACAGTGGATTCTTTGATCAGTCCCAACCTAAGTGCGATTCTTTGATCTCATTAATCATACATGCATTGCAGAACAAGTACTCTCGAAGCAGTGTTCTTGAACGCGCCGGCCCTACTTATCTCTGCGATGGGGGCTGGCCGATTTTGGAAAATTCGGAGCCAATCTGTACGATTCCTTGTTCCTTGTAAGTGAGGATCGACTCCAATGGCATCTTCTTTAGATTTTGGTGGTGGTGGCTAGTGATTTGGGGCTTACCCCCTTCCCTGGGAGAACGACCTTTGCTTCCGACCAATTCCACCGCCGGCGGCTGTCACATACCTTCTCTGGCGCCTCCGCCTCCGCCACCGCCGCTCCCCTTGACTCCTCCGATCCGGCGCCTGTCACACGCCTCCGCCCTCCGCCTCCGTCTCTCTCTGATTCCGCCTACGATCCCTCAATCTCTCTCTCTGATTTTTCTGCATCGATGGGCAGAAGAGAGGCAAAGAAAGAGACCGACTACTGAAGGTAAAAAATTACCGGTTGGGTGCAATTTGTTTAAGGGGGAGGGTTAACCCTTGCAAATTGAAATGGATAGTGGGTTATGGACGCAAAGTTTTCCAGGGCAAAGGTCATTTGTTTTAATTGCTAAGACCTCTATAAACAATGCTAATGACTTATAAACTTATTTTAATTTTGATTAAAAAGTAGTCTATAAGGTATTTTTAAAAATTTATAACCATTTTTAGGAATAATAGGTGAATTTGTTCATATATACATCAAGTTTTTTAAATAATATTTTTTAAAAATTTTGGTAAAAATAATTAAATCTATTTGGAGATTCTAATTAAATATAAAGAATAATATATATATATATATATAGAATGGGTATATTGTGAACAAGGTTTAGGGTGTACCTTGTGCACAGATCTGAACCGTTGATTGGTATAAAATTGATGGCCATGATTATGCCACGTCAATGGATGGGTTTAAAAAAAAAATTGGAAAAAATGGCCCAACTGCATCTAAAAAGCGCGTGCACCTCAAAATAAATAAAACCATAGGTCACCTTTTTCATTTAGCCCGTCAGATTTCACAAAGAAGAAGCGATCGCCGCCCCTCCGGTCAAAGTAGAGATCGCCGCCACCACCTCTTCTCCTCCTCATGGCCTTGATCCTGGTCCTCCTCTCCGGGCAGCCCCCTCGACTCACCCTTAGGGATCGGCGCCCCTCCAGGTTCTTGTTCCTCGATGGCGGAGAAGAGGCCCTGCTTCCGGGCCAGCAGCTACAATTGGACGCCTCCTCGATTGCGGAGAAGGGGGGCCGCCTTGGCGGTGCCGTTGCCGAAGCCAAAGACGATGGCATCAGGGACGAAATTGTCGGCGGCGATGGAGAGGTTGTGGATGTCGTTGGAGGCGGCTCTGTGTAGACGGAGATCTAAATCGGCGATTGGCTTAGTGGTTGCCTCACAGGACGATCGCGACCACCATGGATTCAGGGCAACTGGATTCCTCCTCCCCGGCAAGACAACCCGCAATCCGTCGATTCCTCCTCCATGGCTTCAAGCCAACCCGCAATCCGCCGCCTCCACTCCCTTTTCCGATTCCTCCTCCCGTCAATTCCGTCGGTCGGAGGGAGCTCCGAATGATCTCTCTTGTTATTGTGATTGGGCGGGTGGAGCAACCACTGGAGGCGGTGGCTTACTCCCCTAGCCAGATCTCTCGCGATCGGAAAAGTGAAGATGGTAGCAGTATTTTTTTTTAATGAATTTGGGATTATTCGGTGGGATATAAGATATTATTCGGTGGGATATAGAATATTATTCGGTGATATTGAATAATTATTCATAGAAATTGGGTTTTTTTTTTGTGAATTTGGAGGTTATGAAATATGAAACATTATTTGGTTAATTTTGAACCATTATTTGGTGAAATATGTAATATTATTCAGAAAAAAAACAAAACATTATGAAATATTATTCGCAAAAAAAAAACACATTATTCGGTAGTATGTGTCTAATTATTCAGTGGAATTGGCGAATTTTAATATAAGATGGATTGAAAAAGATTAAAAAAAACACTATTATTCACCAGAAAAAACATTATTCGATAAAATGTAAAATATTATTCGGTTGAATTAACGGATTTTTAAGACAAACGAAATTAGACTATTTTTATATATAAAAAAAATTATACATATATATATATGGTGGGGAATGAATTGTTTAAAAAAAACAGCTTTATAAAAAATAAAAAAAAATGGGATGGGTGAGGTGAGATCACATAGGACTAGGGAAGGAGAGAGTGGGAGAAACTGGTGATTTTTGGCAAGGGGGCCCACAAATTAAAAAATAAAAAATCACTTTTTATCATGGCCCTCCATTTCCTCTCCATCAATTGTTCATATATGTGCACAAGATACACCCTAAGGGGTGTGCACAAGGGAACCACTCCCTATATATATATGCTACCGAATAATGTTTTATTTTAGCGAAGATCAATGGACAAAAAATAAAACATTATTCGGTAGCATATTCAAAGAAATTGGTAAAAAAACACACATTCCATTGAGTAAATTCATAATTCAAATAATAATATCAAAAAAATCACCAATTCTACTTAATGATCAATATGGGTATGAATAATACAAAAACCCTTAAGCTCAATGTGGCTCCAAATGATTTCGAACTACAAAAAAAACACTACATAACACTGAATAAACATATATAATTCAATGAATAATATCAAAAAACCCACCAATTCCACCGAATAATAAAACTGGGCACAAACAAAACGAAAACTCTTAAACTCAATTGTTATCGTAAATTTTTTTTTTCCGCAAAACATATGCAAAGTGGGTATCTATAGGTAGATAAAAATAAATTACATCAAAAAAAATAAAAATATTTTTTAAAAATGGCCGAAAATAACAAAAAAAAAAAGCCAGAAAATTACTTCCCCGTCACTATTCACAGCCCCCTTTTTCTTTTCTTTTTTCTCTTTTCTTTATTTTGATTATTGTGAGCCTTTGATTTGGTTTGATCCAATGGCCGAGATTTGTGTACAGGATACACAATAAGGCTTGTGTACCCATGATCCATATTATATATATATATATATATATATATATATATAGAGAGAGAGAGAGAGAGAGAGAGAGAGAGAGAGAGAGAGAGAGAGAGAGAGAGAGAGAGAGAGAGAGAGAGAGAGAGAGAGAGAGAGAGAGAGAGAGAGAGAGAGAGAGAGAGAGAGAGAGAGAGAGAGAGAGAGAATGGGTAACTTGTGCACACCCCTTAGGGTGTACTTTGTGCACAGATTCCAACCCTTGATCTCAATTAAATAGATGGGTGAGATTTATACACGTGTCCCTTTAAAAAAAATAAAAATAAATAAAAAAGGCTATCTATCCCTCTTTACAGGAGCGTAGGCGCGTGAATACTTGGAAATAAAAACCTAATCCCTAATCATCGTCTACATGTGAAACGAGGAAGGCGAAGCGGAGGTAAGGGCGAGAGCGGCGGGGATTTCGGCAAAGCGGACATCACCGGGGAGGCAAGGCGGAGGCGAGCCCAGGCAAGCCGGATTCGAGTCCATACGGTCTTCTTCTTCATCGATGTGGACCCGTGGAGCCAAAGCGAGGCGGAGGTGCAACCCTAGGCGACGGTGTTGCGACGGTTGCTATTTCTGGTCCAATCCCAACTGGATTTGGCCGGAGATCTAAAGCGACGGTTGCTATTTCTTCCTTCTTCCCCTCAAATCTGGTAGCCGGAGGCGAATTGCAGCGGAGGTGGGGGCGAGCGCGCGAGACGAAATCTCAGATCTCGCACATCAAGCGAAGGCGGAGGCGAATCAGATGCTTAGCGGAGGCCAAGTGGAGGCGAATCGAAGTGGAGTCGAATCGAAATCTCAGATCTGGTGGGTTCGTTATCGGCGGGGGCAGTTGGGTACGCCGGAGGTGGGCAGTGGTGGTCGGAAAAGCGACAGGAAGGCGGTTGTGGTGGTTGCAAGGTGAGGGCGAAGGGGGCTGCGTGGGTGCTGCGAAGAGGACGGAGGTGCCGAATCTGGGCATGGCTGGTGCCGGATCTGGGCATGGGTGATGTCGGCGGTGATGGTGGTGCCGGATCTGGGCATGGCTAATCTGGGCAAGGTGATGGTGGTGCCGGATCTGGGCATGGCTCATGTTGGCGGTGGGTGTGATGATCGGAGAAACGACGGGAGGCGGTGGTTTTGTGGTGGTGCGAAGAGGTTGCGAGGGCCGCTGGGGCTTTGGACTCTTGGGTGGCTGCTGGTGGTCTGCAGGTGGTGATGGTGGCCGGAGATGGGCAGGGTGTTAAATTGGACTTCCGTTCGAATGAAATGGAGTTCGAGTGCATCGATTCATTTTCATTATTCTTTAATTATTCCGATGAATGAGTCGAATTTTGATTGTTAGTGTTAATGAGTTGTTAATTATTCGGTGAAATTTCAATTATTATTTTATACTACAATTTGAAGGATTATTCGGTGAGATATTATTCATTATTCGGTGAAAATGAATAATTATTCATAGAAATTGGTAGTATTTTTTTTATGAATTTGGGGTTTATGAAATATTATTCGGTCAATTTTGAAGCATTATTCGGTGAAATATGAAAGATTATTTGGAAAGAAATAAAACATTATTCAGTAATATGTGACTAATTGTTCAGTGAAATTACTTTTTTTTTTGGTAAAAGGGGCCCACAAATTAAAAAGAAAAAACAAGAAAATTACTTTTAATCATGGCCCTCCATCCCCTCTACATCAATGGTTCATATTCGTGCACAAGGTACATTGTAAGGGTGTGCACTCTGGAACCAATCCCTATATATATATATATATATATATATATATATATATATATTTTACGTAATCCTAATAGAAATAGACAATAGGCAGTGATTTGTTAACAAAAAACATTTAATGGGTGTTCTTTTCTCTAATTTCGTTCATAGCATGTGGTTAAGTGTAAAAGTCTTTATTTAACGGGTAGTTTTCTGTAAATTTTCCTAAAAAATATCTTTATCTTTAACAGTGGGTATGTTGCTTGATTTTTCATAACATTAATCTTTAAAATTTTAAAAAAGTGTGTATTAGAAGTTGTTTAGTACAAGTTAAACTCTGAAATTTTAACTAATGAAATTTTAGGTTGATTTGGAGTGGTGGTTGACATGAATATATATGTCACTTGTCGAGTTGAGCCAATTCTTTTTATTGAGTTATTTAATTTCAAATAAGTTCAGAATCATTTAATATTGGATATGATTATTACTGACTCAAGGGAGGTTAGATATCGTGAAAAATACATTTATATAAGTTTTAAGTTTCAAGTACAAATTTGGTCACTAGATTTTTTAAAATATTTTTTCTATTAAAATAGGTTAATAAAAGTTATTGTATTTTATTTATTAACCAACACTTATATAATATTTTTTGTAATCTATGACCCGTGCAAGACACAGGTAATGAACTAGTCCTATACAATACTAAAAGAGAAGCTGTTTTTGCCACATGGCAGCTTCTGGTTCATTTTTTTCGCGCCCATTTTTTATCCACTTATTATTTGCAATGTATAAATTATTTTCCACATATTACATCAATTTATTTATTATATTATCTCATATTATTTAATGTTTTATTATTATAAAGATGATTGATTCTATCCATTTTTTACATCTATTATCACATAATATTACATATACTTTCTATTATTATAACATATATAATTCTAATTGATTCTCACAAATCCATCATTAAGTAAACACACACACATTTCTAATTGCTTCTTATACACCTTGCTAATCCTAAACAATACTAAAGCTGAAACTGACTTGCCACGTATCAACTTCTGGTTAATTATTTTCCCCCATATTTTGTCTATCAAATGTTCTTTTTTTGCCCTGGGTAAAGTTGTTCCACGTATCAAATGTTCTTTTTTGCCCTATCATCCCAGCATGTTACTTAGTACTCCCTCCGTCCAAAAATACATGGGCTTTTACTATTCATGCACGTTTTTTTATGAGCTAAAAACTAGATAAAATATTAACTTTTTTATTATTATTTTTTAAATAATTACAAACTTATTATCAATAAGTTTGTAATTATTAAAAAAATTAATAAAAAAGTTAATATTTTATATAGTTTTTACCTTCTTAAAAAAACGTGCGTGAATAGTAAAGCCCATGTATTTTTGGACGGAGGTAGTATGTTTCATTGTCATACAAGTGCATGAATGTAAATGTCATATGTTGGAAGGCTGCATAATTGATGTTCTCCCTGTGAATAAGTTCATGATAGTGTGATCGTTTAGTTCTGATATCATGATAGAGTGAGTTCCTTACTTAATGGATACGTGTTACAACTGGATGTCAACATGGCTTATGTGATATGTAATTCCCAGTACATGTTATGATGATGATCTTTAATTTAAATTAGTGGTTGTATGACATTTTGTACCCATGCTTGCCCCCATTGCTTAGGCCTCGTGTTGCACATTCCTTCTTGTCTTGAATATATGTCGCCTTCGCAAGTCTAATTGACATGTTGTATTGGTCGGCATGATATGAGTCTATATAATTGTTGCCTTCATCTAGATTAGGTTCATGATAGTGTGATCAACTCCTCCTCGTACGAATGCTTTCAAATGATCTCCTTAACATGCTGGATGATGACATGTCGATGCTTATTATTCCTTTTGTGACCAGAACCTATAACATGCCCATCTATTTTGTATTTTACAGATTAACTATTATTGTTTATTTTGCACATGATACTGTTGTGTGTTACTTTTGTTGAATGGAGAATATGTGGTATAATTGAGTCTTGGTGAAAGCATGTTTCATCCTAGTATGTGCTGATTTGAACTCATGTCCCCGTATTCTAATCATATAATTGCCTATTACTTAGACTCGTGTATATATCGTTAAACTTTCCTCATGGCTCTATATCGTTGGAATACGATTGAATTGATTCCTTATGTATCGTCAATGATTAGTTGCATGCATGTATCATATGTTATGTTAAGCCTTTAGCATAATGTAGGATCCTCGGTTGTGACTGGTGCAAATTTTGCCTATATTGTTATTGATTTTCTCTTGAGCTAGGTCCCTGATAGTGTGGTTTCCCCTCCTTCTGTCTTCTCAAATAATCAGTTTTAATGACTAAATATAAAATAATTTAAGGTACAATATTTATAAAATAAGTCATGGTAAAATGATAGATTTTGTAACCACTTAAGATATGAGATGGACACATAGAATATCGGATGATACGTGGATAAATCTCGTATGTGTTGGACGGGTACCGCGCTAGGAATGATACACCATATAAAACACATAAATTAATACGGATATCATTACATAGTAAATTTTAAAAATCCCGGGGTCCAGACTAGTTAATTTAAATGAAAGAACCCTAACTCCCCCCGATTAGCATATACGTATATGGGATATGGGTATGGGTATCACTCATACCCACACCTAGTGTTTGGTAAATAGGTATATGGATATCAATACGATATACCATTTTTTCCCTTCCTTTGTATTTTGCCCCACTTTGATATACCGTTCTAACGGGGGATATCAAAACAGACGCTCCTCTTCTTTCTTCCTCAACGCTTCTCTGTAGAGTGGTTTGCTTGTGGATTTCTCCCTCAAGCTTGGATTCTCAACCCGATCTCAAGGTATGTTCTTCACTTTTTATCTATTCTTTTCTACTTCGGGCTTCGACTTGTTGATATTTTCCAAAATTCATAGAAATTTCAAGATCTAGGGTTAGGGTTTCTATGTGTCCCTTCCGAGTTCCGGCACCCTTCTAAGTTCCGACACCCTCTGACCTCCGACCTCCGACCTCCGACCTTCTGAGTTCTCAACCCAACCTCTGACCAGCCCTATGTGTCCCTTCCGAGTTCCGACACCCTCTGAACAGCCCCCGGAGAGCCCTTTGAACAGCCCCTGAACAGCGCAGCGCCTCTGAACAGCTCTTTTGAGCAGCGCGGCGCCTTTAATTTTCCCCTTCAAAACAACACCAAAACCAGCCCCCGAATAGATCCCTTTCGAACAAAATTTGTTGATTTATTTTGTTTGATTGTTTGGTTAGGCGCTTGCATTATTTGGATTTGTGATTGATTTGTTGTTCTGCTTATTATTAGAAATGGATGCATATGATGAGGTGGATGAATTTCAACTTGAATCGATAAAGAGAAAGGCGGAACGACGAAGAATTGTTATAAGAACAATCGCACTTGTGAAATTTATCTTGATTGTTGTTACACACTATCGATAACAATCACTACAAACTAGGGAAGTGCAAATGCAATAAAGGGATAAGAAGAATCTCCATAGATTGGCCAATTTGAATAGTTTGATTGTAGAAAGTGATGTTATATGTAAGAACGAGCTTCGGGTGAATAGGCAAACATTTGGAGTACTTTGTGAGATGGTCCAAGAGATTGGGGGATTGCGTAGGATGAAAAATATGGAGGTAGAAGAAATTGTTGCAATGTTTATATTTACATTGGCACATCATAAGAAAAATAGATCAATAGCAAATTACTTTGTAAGGAGTGGGGAGAGCGTGAGTAGACAATTCAATCCGTCTTCATGCGGTAGTGAAGTTGCACAATCACTTACTCAAGAAGCCTACACCTATACCCGATGATTGCCAAGATGGTCGATGGAAATTTTCAAGGTACCAACAACGTCAATTTGAATTTATAAGATTCATTCATAGCATGTAATTACTTCTTAAAAACTATACAATTCTTCATTGTTTTGTAAAATTGCCTAGGAGCTTTAGATGGAACCCATATTAGTGTTCATGTTTCAAATATCGATGGAGCAAGATATCGAACCAGAAAAGGAGATCTTGCGATGAATGTGTTGGGTGTTTGTACACCCAATATGGAGTTCATATACGTATTACCCGGCTAGGAAGGTTCTGCACATGATGGTCGTGTCCTTCGTGATGCTATTTCTAGACCATATGGTTTAAAAGTCCCAAAAGGTAAAAATCGAATACATTATTAAAGAAACTTAAATATAAAAGCACAACCTAATTAGCATTTGTTGTTGTCAAGGATGTTATTACTTGGTAGATGCTGGATACACCAACTGTGAAGGGTTCTTAGCTCATTTCAGAGGTCATATTTATCATTTAAAATAGTGGGGTGATCATCAACCAGAAAAGCCCGAGGAATATTTCAACATGAAACATTCAAAAGCTAGAAATGTCATAGAGAGAACATTTGGGCTTCTTAAAGGGAGATGGAGTATTCTTCGGAGTCATTCATTTTTTCCAATACGAATCCAACTTGATGGATTTGCTACTTGGATGTCTAGTTCAACTTGATGTACTACTTGTTATTCTCCTTGAACTCCATGTTATTCTCTTTGAACTCTATGTACTACTTGTTATTCTCCATGAACTCCATGTACTCCTTGTTATTCTCTTTGAACTCTATGTACTAGTTATTTTCTTTGAACTCTATGTATTACTTGACTTATTTATTGCATTATATGAAATTATGAATATGTTTAGATGAGCTTTGCGAGTGAAACTGGGTGTGGGAAAAACAAGAGGAAGTGGACCTTGACAGATGAGGAAACGATCTTAGATTATGTGTTGGAGCTAAAAAAACGATCCTAGATGGAAATGTGAAGGTGGATTCAGGAACGGTTTCCATCAACACCTAGAGGAAAAGCTTGAAAACTTTTTTCCAGGAAATGGACTGAAAGCTTCCCAAATTGAATCAAAGTTGAAGTTTCTAAAAGAGAAATATACTGTCATTCATGAAATGACAAAGTTATTTGGATTCACTTGGGATGAAACAACCTCGATGATTAACTTTGAGAAGCAATCCTTTGATGACTTTGTTAAGGTAAGATTTCTGAAGTTAATGTCAAAGATGAAGTTCCAATAGGTCGATTGTCCTTTTTTGATGATTTGTTTATGGTTTTCCTTTATGTTTTCATTATTTTCAGCTACACCCAAGGGCGAGAGGTTTATGGAAAACTGCATTTCCATTGTGTAACAAGTTGGATCTTATCTATGGTCCTGATCGAGCAACCGGTGGCAACACTAAGGACGGTGAGGAGAGGGTTGAGAATATGAATGTTGATCCTGAGTTTATTTATGAGAATGTAGAAGACTATTCCACTAGTGATGCAAGCTCTAGACCACCAGCTTCAAAAAGGAGAACCGTAGGTGCAAGTCCTCTTGGGGCTACTCAAAGCAATGACCCAGTTGCATATGCAATATCGGAGGTCCGTACAAGCTTGGATAAGATGAACAACACCATGGCGAGGGCCGACAATCGTGAAGAGTTACATAAAACTCGGGTGGAGATGGTGCTATCTGAGGTAGCTATGTTAGCTGGAATTACAGAGGATGATGCGATTGATGCTTGTAAAGTTATTTTGAAGTCTCCAAATAAGCTTGGAACCTTTTTCAGCTGCCCAAATGATGAGTGGAAGGTGAGGTATGTGCGAAGGATCATTTCCCAGCTTCGTGGTCCTACAAGTGCTACTTGGGGCCGGGTGTAGAAGAGTGATTGTTCCAGCAACCCTATTTTGGATTTACAAGTTCTAGACTACTATCATTTGAGAAGATTATGTTTGCAATTCACAATTGTTTTTTGTGTTGGATATTTTAAAGTCCTTATGGTTTTTGTTTTCAAATTGAATGTCGTAGAACATGAGAACTTTAAATTCTTGCAGTAGCTATTTTTGAATTGATGAATTTCTTCGATATGAGAATTTTAAATCCTTGTATTAGCTATTTTATAATTGATGAAAGACATATAACATTGGTTTCATCCAATTTGAAAATCCTATTATGATATACTATTCTGATATACTCAACATACCAAACAGGGATATCAGATATCAGATTGATACACATATCCCTGATATCGATATCTCATACCCATGTCTGATATCTGATATACGTATATGGATACCAAACGAGCCCATAGAATATCGGATGATAGGTGGATAAATCTCGTATGTGTCGGACGGGTACCGCGCTAGGAATGATACACCATATAAAACACATAAATGAATACAGATATCATTACATAGTAAAATTTAAAAATCCCGGGTCCAGGCTAGTTAATTTAAATGAAAGAACCCTAACTCCCCCCGATTAGCATCTTCGATCCCCAATTTTGATCCTCCATAGTACGCCCTCATGCCCGGTCTCTCTACAGATCCGGTGCCGCATCCAACACCACCGACATACGGTTTACGTATTTGTTCACCATTTAACATAATAGCAACCCTTTTTGAAAGATATTTATCTGCAAATTCAACCCACCTACAAAAACAACAACAACAAATTAAAAAAGATGGCATATATACCTTGATTTATTTTCAGATTTAGGGTTACTTTGATTGAGTGATGTGTGGTTTCGATTTATATGAGATTTAGGTGTAGGATCTAGAAATTGATGATGGTTCAGGCTCACAAACTAATGAAGGTAGCAGAGAGGGTGTTTCTTTGAAACAGAACGTGGAGGTGGAGTGGATCACTTTGAGATTATGTTGATAACTTGATATAGTTAGCAGAACAGCGGGAGGGGGGTAACAAGACATGATGGTGGACCACCTTCTCTCTATACTTTGATTTATTTTTAGACTTAGCAATGTTTATTTGTATATATTTTGATTTGAAATGTTATATAATTATTTATTTATATCTCATTGGTCTTAACATCTAGGTGGCTCTTATTAGTATAATAAGGCGATGAATAATACTCTAGAAGGGGGGGGGTGAATAGAGTATGGACGATTTTCGCAACAATAGAAATTTAGTGCAACTTGTCAAGACCTTGATATAGGCTATCAGAACTTGACAAAGTGAAATCGAATATGACAATGTAAATGCGGAATATAAAAGATGAACACACGAATTGTTAATGAGGTTCGGCACCAACTGGCCTACGTCCCCGCCTAGGATTATCCAATCTGTAGGATTCAAACACTTCTTATTTCACTTCCTTTGAGCCTAGAACTTCCTAGAGAAACTTTCCTTTCTCTATACAAAGCCTCACCGCTTCTATTCTAGCTCACAACCTTACAAGTGAAATAAAAGCTCACACCACACACACCAAGTGTGCCTTGATCGAGTATGAAACTCTAAGTGTAAAATGAATGACTTGTACAATAAGCGCTAGTGTTTCTCTCAACTCTTAAACAATGATCACCAACTTAAGATTTATGAGAATGTAAGAGAAACTTGACGAATGCTTTTGGATGCTATGAGTGCTTGCGTGGTTGCTTAGATACTTCATCCTTCTTAGCTTTCGTCCTTTTATAGTTGGAACACTTGTAGAGCTTCTTGGAGGGAGATCGTTTGAAATTCAAATCATTTCCAAAGTACGTATTTGAATTCTTTCCAAAACAAAAGGTCCTTTGTGTGCCTTCCAAGAGTTCTTCCAACTTTCTTCATGATCAAGTATGATCAATTGGAGATCGGTTCTTTCCTTTTATGAAAAGTGAAATCATGAAAGAATATGCATAATGTATCTAGTATATAAAATGGGTTAGATGAGAAACTCATATATATAAATCGATAAAGCCCAAGTCACATCTCATAGCCCAATATAGAACCCATTATAATTTAGGCCTAAAAAGATTGGCCTCGAATTCTTTCCTGCAAGAGAACAAGTCAAACTAGAGAGATGCAGCATAAGTGATCAAACATTTTAGTCTGGGTTTCAAGACCTTGAAACCCAGTCTTTTGTCTTTCATCATCCTTTAGATCACCTGCACGTTAGGTCTCAAGATCTTACAATCATGGTGGAGTCTTCAATCTCCCCCTTGATGGAAGACAAAACCTGTTTCAATATTCATACCATATTTCCAGCAGTCATAAGCATATTATAATATAAGCATAAAATGTTTGGATCATCGAAGTTTTAAAACATAAAGCCCTTAACCAACCAGTACCAAAACGCAGGGCAACCAAAACATTCTCCCCCTTTTTGTCTTCCAACAAAAGGGTAGAGAGGTGAAAATGTCTAAAACACCAACCAAAAAACAACCAACGGACCAGAAGTTTTAAAAGACGAGCAGCAAAAGATGAGTTTTTAGAGAGTAGAGAAAAGAGAGTGGGAGATCAAGGCCTTGAGTCAGAATCCCCATTTGCAGCCTTCTTTTTCTTGCTCTTTAGAGCCTTCTTGCCTTTCTTAGTAGAGGATGGCTCAGCTGCAGAGGATGTGCCAGGGGCGCCAGGAGCAGTAGGGTCTTCAGGAGGGGCAATGCCAGCTCCTTCCTCAACCCAGTCGCCAAAGGTGGGGTACTGCTTGCTGGGTGGAAGATACTTCCTCCTGAACTCATCTCTGCACTTCCTCCTCCACCTATCCAGGGCGTCTTTGGTGATCTTGTCCTTCTCCATCTGTGCAAGTTGCCTCTGACGCTCCACATCTCTGTACTTCTTGACCACACCGTATTGTTCGACCATGAGGATGGTGGGTTCAGAATGAGTGGGGCGCAGGATTGGGCGTTTCTTCACTTGATTTTCACAGTTAAGGATGACGTTCACAGTCTTCTCACGCACATGATCGAAGGTTTCTTGCTCCAGAGGCATGATAGAACCTGTAGCAGTGTAGGTGAGAGCATTGAGGAGCATCATTTGGTCAAGCTTGCAGTTGACCATGGAGAGTAGCTCATGAGTCTGGTCCTGGCGAATCACCACATCCGACCACATCCTACTCAAATCAAACCTAAGGTCTTGAATCTCAGTCTCCACAGCAGCCAATCTATCCTCACTCATATTAGGTTCAGCAACCTGTTTTCCCTTCGAGTCTTTCCTCAGAAACCATTGCCCCTTCAGGTTCTTGACAATACCCAATCTATCTAAATAGCCCTCATCAATAATCCCACTGTAGGTTTGCTTTTCTTCTCCTGATGTGTCGATGTCAAAGGCTTCAAAGATTTTGGGCAAGAGGTTAGCATAGGGTAGGGGCATAGGTCGTGAGGAGGTAGAGACATGGGTCATGTAGTCAAGTATAAGTTTGGGCAAGTCAGGCTCGTATCCGTTCATGATTAGGAAGAGGATCTCGAGAAGGTTCTCGGTCACCAATTCCCTAGAATGAATGCGTGGGAAGATACAGCGAGCCAGAATAGTAAAGATGAGCTTGGCTTGAAGGTTTAGGGCAGTGTGAGTGGGTTTGAGGATGGATGAAGATCCAGGGCCTTGAGATTTTAGGAAGAATTCTTCTCGTGCTCGTGAGAGACACTCAAAGCGGCTTGGGAATTCTTTTGTGGGAATCTCAGTTGGAAGGTCAAGGATGAGAGCAAGGCTTTCAGGAGAGAGGCGGATTCGGGTATTCTTAACCTTGGATACTAGGGTTAGGGTTCCATTCACTCGATGAACAGTAAGGTTGGCATAAAAGAGTCTGGTGAGTTGGGGATAGGCGAAATTGCCAGGATTGAGCAAGGTCCAAAAGCAGGTAGATTTTAGGAGGGAAATGCAGGGCAAGGGCATGGTTTGGAGGAGGTTGAAATCGACAGCATCACAGAAGCATAAGCGACGGTTGCAAAAGTCCTTTTTCCAGGACTCCTCAACCTCTTTAGAACTAAACCAATTGGGGGAAATGCCAGAGGATACCTGAGGAGGACGAGCAGTAGCTGTAGTGGCTGGAGCTTTGCCTTTGGATTTCCTTATCAGAGGTGGTGGAGATGGTGATCTCTCGCTGGAATCCTCGGAGTGTTCTTCAGATTCTTCCATGATTTGCTTCCCCTTGTTGGTCGGCATCTTGAACCTCTTAGCAGAAGGTGATGGAGACGGAGATGCTGAAGAACGCTTTGATCCCACCATTTTTGGTTTTAGAAACGGTGAAGGGGGTTTTTGAAAATGGATGCGAGAGAGAGGGCTTCAGAGAGTGTAAAATGGAGTGGATTAGACAGAGAGAAAGAGGGGATTAAAAAGCTAAAAAACTGGAAACTAAATCGGTTCTTTCTTTGTTCGGAGTGTGAGTACCAATTTTGTTCGGAGTGTGAGTACCAATTTTCTTTGTTCGGAGGAGGTTAAAAAACTAGAAGCTAAAAGAGGGGATTAAAAAGCTAAAAAACTGGAAGCTAAAAAACTGGAAACTAAATCGTTTCTTTCTTTGTTCAAAAGGCAGGTACAGATTCATTAACTCATGTGAATAGTAAGTAATGATGTTCTCAAAATTCTAAACCCAAAGTGTCACATCCACTTGCACAAAATAGAGAGATTTGAAAAAAATAAAAACGGAAACCAAGATATGTGAGTACCAATTTTTTTGAAAGGGTTAAATGATATCAAGATAAACTCAGTAACATTAAAAGATACTCTTGTTGAATATCCATAAGATATTAACCAGAGTTTGATCCAATATAATTTTATTCGGATGAACATCTAGAAACCTTATGAAGTCAAGGTCTTGAGATGTCATTTGAATTCACGACTTTCATATAGGGAGCAATTGCTCCCCCTAAGAAAGTGCTTCCCTATTAAGCATACCCAACTCCAATCTAATAAAATTGAAACGATCTTCAGGGAGTGGTTTAGTAAAAATATCAGCTAACTGAAAATCAGTGGGTATGAAGGATATTGATACATCACCTTTCTCCACATGATCTCTTATAAAATGATGTCTCACATCAATGTGCTTGGTTCTCGAGTGCTGCACTGGATTTTTAGTGATTGAAATAGCACTAGTATTATCACACAAGATAGGAATACCTTTAAGATCAATTCCAAGGTCTCTGAGTTGTTGTGCTATCCAAAGAATCTGAGAGCAACATGCACCAACAGCAAGGTACTCGGCTTCTGCAGTTGATAAGGCTACTGAATTTTGTTTCTTAGAGTGCCAACTTATCAAGGAGGATCCTAGGAGTTGGCAACAGCCAGAAGTGCTTTTTCTATCAACTTTGTATCCTGCAAAATCTGCATCTGAGTAGCCTTTTAAATGAAAGTTACTTTGTTTGGGATACCATAGCCCAAGGTCTTGAGATCCATTTAGGTATCTGAAGATTCTTTTTACAGCAATAAGGTGAGACTATTTGGGGTCACTTTGGAATCGAGCACACATACAGACACTGAACATTATGTCAGGTCTACTAGCAGTAAGGTATAGGAGTGAACCAATCATACCTTTGTACTCTTTTTGGTTCACATTCTTACCATTCTTATCTTGATCAAGGGAGAGAGTGGAGCTCATAGGGGTCTTTGCTACCTTTTATTGTTCCATTTTGTATTTCTTCAGTAGATCCCTGGTATATTTCCCTTGATTTAGAAAGATACCCTTACTTGTTTGATGAACTTGTAAACCAAGGAAGAAGTTTAATTCTCCCATGAGACTCATTTCGAATTCACTACACATAATTTCAGAAAACTCCTTGCAAAGGGAATTATTAGTAGCACCAAATAATATATCGTCTACATATATTTGAACAATCAAAAGATCATTTCCACGGGTTTTGATGAAGAGAGTTTTATCAATCAATCCTCTTTGAAAACCATTTTCAAGAAGATATTTGGACAATCTTTCATACCAAGCTCTTGGGGCTTGTTTGAGACCATAGAGAGCTTTGTCCAATTTATACACATAATTAGGAAATTCTTCACTTTCAAAACCTGGTGGTTGAGCAACATAAACCTCTTCTTCTAAGAACCCATTTAGGAATGCACATTTGACATCCATTTGAAATAGCTTGATACCCATGAAAGATGCAAAAGCAAGTAATATTCGTATAGCTTCTAACCTTGCTACGGGAGCAAATGTCTCCTCGTAGTCTATACCTTCTTCTTGATTGTATCCTTGAGCAACAAGTCTTGCTTTGTTTCGAATGATCTTGCCTGCTTCATCCAGTTTATTTCGAAACACCCATCTAGTTCCTATGACTGATTGGTGTTGTGGCCTGGGTTGAAGAGTCCATACCTTGTTCCTTTCAAACTCATTTAGCTCATTTTGCATGGCAGTGATCCAATCCGAGTCCTTGAGTGCTTCAGCTGGGGTTTTTGGTTCTACAAGAGAAACAAAAGCATAGAAGGCACAAAGATTCTTTAATCTAGATCGAGTTTGTACCCCAGATGATGGATCTGATATGATATCTTGAGCTAAGTGTGACGAGGCATGTTTGAATTTTCGTAGCTTTGGACCCTGATTGTTTGAGATAGTAGCAGGTCTCTCTTCAAGGTCTTGAGAGATAATTTGAGTGTTGGATTCTTCAATGATGGAATCCTGATTCTGTAGTCCCTTCTCAAGGTCTTGAGATAGCTCGTTGGTATCTTGGATTTGTTCTTGCATGTTTCTTTCTTGATCCTGCTTATTTTCAGCCTTGTCCTCTTCTTCTCCATCCGAATCATGATGATTTAGATTGAGATTTGCAAAACCTTCACTTAACACACCATTGTTGCTTTCGTTGAATACCACATGGATACTCTCTTCAACAATTTTGGTGCGCTTGTTATAAACTCTATAAGCTTTGCTAATAGTAGAATAACCAAGGAAGATACCTTCATCACTACGTGCGTCAAATTTTCCAAGATTATCTTTGCCATTGTTATGAACAAAGCAAGTGCATCCAAAAGGTTTGAAGTAGGAAATGCTAGGCTTTCTTCCTTTGAAAAGTTCATAAGGAGTCTTTTTCAAAATGGGACGAATTAAGCATCGATTCAAAATGTAGTTGGCTGTATTAATAGCCTCAGCCCAGTAGATTTTTTGCAAACCATTTTCCAAAAGCATTGTTCTAGACATGTCCTCCAAAGTGCGGTTCTTTCGTTCAACAACTCCGTTTTGTTGAGAAGTTCTAGGTGCTGAAAAGTTGTGTGAAATTCCATATTTAGCACAGAACAAATCAAATTTAAGTTTATCAAATTCTCTACCATGATCACTCCTAATGGAGACAATAGGTATGTTTTTCAAGGTCTGCAACTCTTTGCAAAGTTTAGAAAACTCGAGCAAAGCCTCTGATTTTTCTCTTAAAAAGGAGATCCATGTAAAACGAGAGAAATCATCAATAATAACCAGGATGTATTGTTTACCCTTTGGAGATTTGACTCGCATAGGTCCACACGAGTCCATATGTAACAACTCAAGAGGGCGAGAGGAACTTACAACCTTTTTAGGTTTGAAGGAATTGCGTGTCTGTTTGCCTCTTGTGCATGCATTGCATAGATCTTCTTTCTTGAAGTTTAGATCAGGCAATCCTCTCACAAGATCTCTTGTTTTGAGCTTATTGAGGGTGTGCATGCTTACATGACCTAGTCTTCTATGTCATAGGCTGGGGTCTTCTGTCAAGACCTTGAGACACTTGAGTTTTGTACCCGTAATATGATTAGCATTTATAGCATAAGTGTTGTTGTGCTTGTGAGCAGTGAGGATTAGATCATCAGTCTCTTCATTCCTGACTTCACACTTGTGTCTGTTAAAGCCAACTTTGTTTCCTTTGTCACACAACTGAGAGACACTTAAGAGGTTATACTTTAATCCATCAACAAGATAAACATCCTTAATGCAACTTTCTGAATTACCAATATTGCCAATACCAATAATGTTGCACTTCCCTTTATCACCAAGAGTAATTGTTCCAGTGGTTTGTTCCTTAAGATCTTGAAATAGAGATTTCTTTCCACTCATGTGTCGTGAGCATCCACTGTCCATTATCCATTTTGGTTCTTTGCTCTTGATGATATCCTACAATACCAACATCAACCTTTCCGGCTAGACCAATACATAGTTTTAGATTCATAATGAGGATAGACCATGTTAGGTAGTCTTGTCCCCTTAGGAACCCAAACTTGTTTTATCTGTTCATTAAGTCGAACTGGAAATGTATTTCTAATGATGTAGGGATCTTTTCTCCTATATGGACAAGTTTCTCTGACATGCCCTTTCTTACAACAATGGAAGCATGTAGGTGAACGCCAATAGCCTTTAGCTTTAACAAAAGTGGTACTAGGTTTCTTTGGAAAATTCTTGTTGTATCCAATACCACTTCTATTAATAGAGAGTTGCTGTTCACCCAACATCTTATCAAGATTAGCTTTAGATCTGGTGAATTGAATGAGTGAAGTCTGCTGGTCTTGACACTTATCGGTTAGCTTTGCCTTCTCTTTCTCTAAATCCTCATTACGATTCTTTAGAGAGGAGAGGCTTTGCCTGAGATCAGAATTTTCTGAGCTCAAGGTCTTGACTTTAATGTCAAGGGCCGACCGAGATGTTTCAAGATTTTTCATTTCCAGCGACATATCACTAATACATTTCTGTTGATCTATCAGCTTTTCTTTCAAGGTGTTGATTTTACTGTTGTAAGCATCTTCATTAGAAATCATATTTCTTAGGACTTCAGAAAGAACATCAGGAGGACTAGACATTAGATTTCTTACCACTTGTTCAAGGTCTTGAGTCTGTGATCCTTCGTGTTCAGCCATAAGACAGAGATTTGCCTGTTCTTTTTCGGTGTCTGAGTCACATGATGAATCTGAGTCACTCCAGGTTGCAAGCATAGCCTTTTTCTTTTGTTCATATTTCTTGAACTTATTTCTTTTCTTCATAGGGCACTCCTTTACGAGATGATCTGTCTCGCCACACTCAAAACATGTTAGCACTTTTGGCTTCTTTGACATGTTGGGAGACTTGCTTTTGAATCTAGATGAATCTGTATTTTCACGGTTGGAAAATTGTTTTTTCATCTTTAGAATTCGAGCTAATCCCCGTGTGATGAGAGCAAAGGGATCGTCTTCGTCGTCTGATTCATCACTCTCAGATTGTGAGTGATCCTTTTTAGCTTTGAGAGCAAGGTTCTTTGCAGTTGAGGGTACTTCTCCATCTTCCTCGTTTAATATCATCTCATGAGTGATAAGTTTTCCGAGAAGATCATCTAATGGTAGTGTAGAGAGGTCTTGAGCTTCCTCAATTGCAGTAACCTTGGGACCCCATTTGGTTTTTGGAAGGCTCCTTAGAACCTTTCGAACCTTTTCTAGGTTGGAGAAGGTTTTTCCAAGTGAGTCGAGGTTGTTTACGATTTGAGTGAATCTCGTAAACATCTCCTTTACTGTCGCATCAGGATTCATCTTGAAAAGTTCGTATTGCCTGAGAAAGATATTAATCTTACTTTCTTTGACTTGACTTGTGCCCTCATAAGTAACTATAAGTTTGTCCCAAATTTCCTTGGCACTTTTGCAAGCTGAGACCCGATTAAAATCATTAGCATCAAGAGCGCAATATAGTAGATTCATAGCTTTGTAGTTCTTAGCAATGTTCTCAAGATCAGTGTGATCGTAATCAGACTCAGTTTTATCAATTTGCTTTCCATCGATAGTCTTTTTAGGAACGTGTGGTCCATTCTTGACAAGGCCCCATAGCTCAAGGTCTTGATCAATGATGAGCATTTGCATCAGTGATCTCCAGTGGACAAAGTTATTGCCACAGAAAAGTGGAGGCCTATTGGTTGACCTTCCTTGAGCAAAACCTCCATCACCTATGGTAGACATGCTGAAAACTCACAAGATTGTTAAATCAAAACAGTGAGTCAAGCTCTGATACCAATTGAAGAGTCTATAAGGCGATGAATAATACTCTAGAAGGGGGGGGGGGATGAATAGAGTATGAACGATTTTCGCAACAATAGAAATTTAGTGCAACTTGTCAAGACCTTGATATAGGCTATCAGAACTTGACAAAGTGAAATCGAATATGACAATGTAAATGCGGAATATAAAAGATGAACACACGAATTGTTAACGAGGTTCGGCACCAACTGGCCTACGTCCCCGCCTAGGATTATCCAATCCGTAGGATTCAAACACTTCTTATTTCACTTCCTTTGAGCCTAGAACTTCCTAGAGAAACTTCCCTTTCTCTATACAAAGCCTCACCGCTTCTATTCTAGCTCACAACCTTACAAGTGAAATAAAAGCTCACACCACACACACCAAGTGTGCCTTGATCGAGTATGAAACTCTAAGTGTAAAATGAATGACTTGTACAATAAGCGCTAGTGTTTCTCTCAACTCTTAAACAATGATCACCAACTTAAGATTTATGAGAATGTAAGAGAAACTTGACGAATGCTTTTGGATGCTATGAGTGCTTGCGTGGTTGCTTAGATACTTCATCCTTCTTAGCTTTCGTCCTTTTATAGTTGGAACACTTGTAGAGCTTCTTGGAGGGAGACCGTTTGAAATTCAAATCATTTCCAAAGTACGTATTTGAATTCTTTCCAAAACAAAAGGTCCTTTGTGTGCCTTCCAAGAGTTCTTCCAACTTTCTTCATGATCAAGTATGATCAATTGGAGATCGGTTCTTTCCTTGTATGAAAAGTGAAATCATGAAAGAATATGCATAATGTATCTAGTACATAAAATGCGTTAGATGAGAAACTCATATATATAAATCGATAAAGCCCAAGTCACATCTCATAGCCCAATATAGAACCCATTATAATTTAGGCCCAAAAAGATTGGCCTCGAATTCTTTCCTGCAAGAGAACAAGTCAAAATAGAGAGATGCAGCATAAGTGATCAAACATTTTAGTCTGGGTTTCAAGACCTTAAAACCCAGCCTTTTGTCTTTCATCATCCTTTAGATCACCTGCACGTTAGGTCTCAAGATCTTACAATCATGGTGGAGTCGTCAATTAGTTATAATGAACTAAAATAATAAGTTTTTTTTGATGAAAAATCAAAATCTCATTCAGTCTCCAAGTAAGCAACAACTATGTCAAACAAAGCTAAAGGAAAATCGAAATCAGAAAAGAAATGCAGTGGCACCTTCGGCCTCATTTGAGCAAGAAAGTGTGCTGCATGGTTGCTCTCCCGCCTCACAAGACTCCATCTACAGCAGCTGAATTGTCGAGCCAGACACCCCACCTTTCGCCCCAGTGTGCCTACCACTCCCTTGAAAGAAGCTTGACCCTGCACCACTTGCAGGGCTTGCGCGCAGTCTGTTTCAATGATGACGAAGGAGATACCCTTTCCCTGCGCCATTTGCAGTGCTCTCACAATTGACTCAAGTTTGGTATTAGAGCCGAGGTTTTGCAATTCGGGTACGCAAAAGTCGAGTGTATGTTTTGGAAAACCGCTCATGAATTTCAAAGGATTTTAAAAAGGGCAAAATGAACTTAAGATGCCTAACCGAAATTGGACTATGTAATGAACTCGACTTGTAATAAAAGAGGAAAACCTACCAAACAGGGACACGAGTGGGTAGTAAAGGCGCTAGACCACCCCTATTGGGTGTAGTTGGGAACGGTAGGCAAAATACTAGCTTGCTCTTTACAGAGGGTCTGGAAGACTCCAAGGAATTGCACCAAGGTGGTTGGAGTGGCGAGTTAGGTAAGATCGCGAGGTTTTGCCCCTCCGGTCAGTCGCTCCTCGAAGAGCGATATTAGATAGCTTGATGTGCTTTATATATTGAGCCTGTGTACGATCTCCCTCGAAGGAGGTTATTATAATTGTCATTGACTGATTCTATACAAGTCTGATTGGTATGCCTAACAATTAAATGTGTATTGACTGATGTGTGAAAACGGGATAGTGGGAGTACCCTTATTTTTGTGTGGTCAAACCCAACTTATGTGGAGCAACCCCTTCCACTATGTAACCCCTTTTTGGTTCTATCGAATCAGACGTGTGCACACATGCGCCCTTGTGCTAATAGCCTAGCACACAAGCCGACCGGGTTCCATCCTAAAACCAATTGGCATTAGGTGGGGTAGCCCACTAGCTTATATACTAAGGCTTTATGTTTCTCATATTCAATGTGGGACATTTTGTCTCTTCACATTGTTTCTCATTCTCAACACGCCCCCGCAAGTGCAACTAGGGTTGTCTTTCACCTCTAGTTGAGACTTGGACATCGGGTCTAGCATCTCATTCTCTTTTTAGCTAGCCCAGTATCGAGAGTCGGGCCGTTTGTGTGCACACGTGCGCCCCTTGCGCTAATAGCCTAGCACACAAGCCGAGCGGGTTCCATCCTAAAACCAATTGGCATTAGGTGGGTTAGCCCACTAGCTTATATACTAAGGCTTTATGTTTCTCATATTCAATGTGGGACATTTTGTCTCTTCACATTGTTTCTCATTCTCAACAATTGTAGCTGCCTTATGTAATTGATGATACAACTTTTAATATGCCGCTTGTTTATTGTAGATTGGTACAAAGGAGTGGAGATATTATGTCTTCGGTCCAAAGGTTGTTCATCCACTTATCTATCTTCCTGGGAGAAATTCTATAATTTGCTTGAACTATTGAGTTTCTTATATCACTTCTCTGGTTTAATATCACGACATTTTAACCCATAGAGTGGTGTTTTGCAGAATTATACTCACTTAAGAGTGGGGTTAGCTGCCTTATGTAATTGATGAGCTCTGTCTATTTGGATTCAAAAATCTTCAATTTTAAGGTTTACACATGGAATTCAGGAATGCACTCCATCTATTCGACAAAATGCCCTACAGTGAACCATCAGCAATAAAGCTTTCTACTGCTTTCCTATTTAGTTATAAGATTAATTTAATCAATGTTTTTTGGATTTTCATCTCAAATGATTTGTTTCTAGAGGTCATTAGTCATTACAATAATTTGTGTAGCTTTTGATCATTATTATTAATATTATAAGACCTATGTAATCAACTTTTCTCTGGGCTTTGCATCTCATCTGATTTCTTCACATCTTTGAATTATGGTAAAGACCCCAAAATAGTAAAGCTACATTGTTGTAAAGGTCATTCCAAAACTTAAGATTATTATATTGAATAGTTTGGGTTTAATTTTGAATCTTTATATGATCCATTTCATGTTGGTATAGCGTATGCTCCCTTTATTGAAAAGTTTAGGGGAGGCCTAGACTCGCCACATGGATTGAGGTATGAATAACTCTTAAAAGAAAACCTGAGTTTCTGTTTTGCGCTTCTTGTGTGAGAGTCCTACTGATATATGACCGATAGTGTTTTACCTGTGAATTCAAATATGTTGAGAATTACGTCCTTTTCTTGATTAGTTGACAGAAATATTTATTTTAGAATGATATTTTTGCTTCCGGAGCAGATTTTATAATGATATACTGCTTGCTCATATACCGGATTAGATTTTTGTAGGAAGATTAGTTTGATATCACCTTTTGATTGGTTTTGTAATCAGTGATTCCGTGGTGTTCAAGTTCATTTAGGATTTTCAATCTATATCCATTCATGTTTGATATAGCAGAAGTTCGATAATCGCAAGTTGGAGAAACAGATAAGCGGAAGCGAAGAGAAACTCAAAACAAGAACACAACAGTTTTATGAGGTTCGGTCAAATGACCTACGTCCTCGGGGCCTCCAGATCGGGCCTAAATTCACTAACTCAAGTGTTCACAGGCTTACAGAGAAACAAAAAACAAAGATAAACACGAAGAACATGCAAACACAAGAAACCACAAAAGACTGAAGAAGAAACGAGAGCAAGACGAAGAAGATCTTCGTCGAAGGTAGATCTGCAGAGGAGCAGCAGATCGACCACCAGAGAACAACACCGGAGAATACCACCGGAACCAGGAAGAAGCGACGCTCCCGGAAAGGGATGCGGTGGCGCTAGGGTTTCCTGGAGCTTTCTCTCTCTCTCTCTCTCCCTCTCTCTCTCTCTTGGAACTTACCAAACGGCGGAGCAGCTTCAACAGTGACAAGCAGATAGGAGGTAAGGGGTATATATAGGCGAGCTCTTAAGAAACCCTAGAATCCGAGCTTAGCTCCCACAAAGGAAGGTTGGGCTAGGTTGGGCACAACAGGTTTGGGCGGCCCAGTTCGGTGTGGCAGCCCAAAGGCTAACTCCCAAGCCCGAACCTAGCCTAAGCCCAATTCCACATTTCTATCACAGCCCATATACATATATATACAACCATACAATATTACATGTAAATAACATACAAAACCTAAGTGCTTAATGAAATATTTCTACAATATGCCAATGTATTTCTTTAAGCCGCATATCATGGATTTGCAGCGAGTTAGAGCTTCATAGCCAACTGGATTTAGGTGAGACCGATCCTTCTCAAGCCCATCATACCTTGTAACACCAACTAAGTGGGATCCTCAACATGGAGGAAATTCCTGCAGAATACAAACTTGTCAGATGTAATAATTTTTGTCCCAAAATCTCCAGGGTTCTTATCACCACTTATTTTAACAACTCTTATAATATTTTTATCAACCTTTTCTCTGATAAAATGATATCTCACATCTATATGCTTTGTTCTTTCATGATACATAGGGACACGACAAAGATATAAAGCAGATTGAGAATCAATATTAATAGTTGAAGTACAAGGTTTTCCAGAAATCTCCCTGTTTAGGCCTTGAAGCCATATTGCTTCCTTTGCAGCTTCAGTTGCTGCTATATATTCTACCTCAGTTGATGAGAGAGCAACAATAGGTTGTAACTGTGACTTCCAAGAGATACAGTTTCCTGCCCATGTAAACATATAAGAAGTAGTAGACTTCATATTGTCCTTGTTGCTTGCATAATCTGCATCCACATAGCCTTGAAGGCTTACAGCTGAGTGCCTGCCATAAACTAAGCCAACATTTTTTGTGCCACACAAATATTTTAAAAGAAATTTCATAGCAACCCAATGCTTCTCACTTGGGTTAGACATAAACCTGCTTAAGACACTGATTGCAAAGGCTAAATCAGGTCTGGAACAGATCATTGCATACATAACTGAACCCACAGCAGCATCATAAGGAACCTTCTTCATATAGGCAGCTTCATTGTTAGAAAGAGGAACAACAGTTTTGGTTAGATCAAGATGAGCACCAAGAGGCATAGGAGATGTCTTAGCACATATAACACTAAATCTATCCAAGACTTTATGAATATAATCAGATTGAGATAAAATAATCTGATTCTTCCTTCTATCTCTAATAATGTCAATTCCAAGAATTCTTTTAGCTGCACCAAGATCCTTCATATCAAAGTTGGATTTAAGACCATTTTTCAGTTCTTTAATCTTAGTCATGTTTTTACACACCAGCAGCAAATTATCAACATATAACAGAACATAGATAGGTTCAGCAGTTCTCACACCCTTCATATACAAGCAAGTGTCATACTTAGATCTATAATAACCCAATTTCAGCATGCATGTATGAAATTTAATATTCCATTGCATGGGAGATTGTTTCAGGCCATATATAGATTTTCTAAGTAAACACACATAATCAGGATTCTTTTCATCCACAAATCCCTTAGGTTGTTTCATATAAATTGTTTCATACAGATCACCATGCAAGAAAGCTGTCTTAACATCCATTTGCTCAATGTGAAAATCATAAACAGCAGCAATGACAAGCAAGAAACGTAGAGTTTTATACTTAACAACAGGGGCAAATATCTCATTATAATCTTCACCCTTCTTTTGGGTAAAGCCTTTGGCCACAAGCCTGGCCTTATACCTAAGATGATCATCAGCAGTAGAGCCAGATTTAATCCTATAAACCCATCTACAATCAATAATCCTTTTTTCTTTAGGTTTCTTAACTAAGGTCCAAGTTTTATTAGCATGCATAGATTCAATTTCATCTTTCATAGCAGCAAGCCAAAGATTAGAATGAGAACACTTAACAGCTTGTTCATAAAGATCAGGGGTGTAAGAATTTATAACTTCAGAAACCATAAGAGCAAATTCAACCACATTAGACTCAGTATACTTAGGATTTGGCTTCTTAGTTCTGGGTTCCCTATCTCTAGTCAACCGGTAATCAGCCAAGGGTTGACCATCCAAGTTGACTGAGATGGCATCCTCAGCATCATCAGGAGCCAAATCCCCAGTATTAGAATCAGAATCAGAAGAGCTAGAAGAAGAGGAGGTAGAAGAAGAAGATGAAGCTTCAGTTTCACCACCATCATTAGCTCCTACATTTACCTAACCCCCGTGGGGTTGAACTTGATCATTGTCAGAACCATCCTCCAGGCACATGGAAGGGGGTGCCAGTTGCAGCTCTAGTAGCCTCCACTGAATTGTCAGGTTGAGCTGCAGGGGTAAGCTTGGACTTGAAGTAGTATTCAGTCTCTTTAAACACAACATTCCTGCTCACAATCACTTTATAAGCACCAGGTTGAATCAATAAGATTTTATACCCTTTAACTCCCTCAGGATACCCCAAGAAAACACCCTTTTCAGATCTAGCATTTAGTTTTCCATCAGACTTATGAGAAAACACAGTGCCCCCAAAAGGTCTCAAGTAACTCAAGTTAGGTTTTCTTTTATGCAACAGTTCATAAGGGGTTTTATAGCCAACAACAGAAGAGGAGATCCATTAATTAAATGAGCAGCAGTCATGATAGCATCACCCCAAACAGAATGTTTAATGCCAGAAGAAATAAGCATGCATCTAGTTTTTTCAAGCAGAGTTCTATTCATCCTCTCAGCAATGCCATTTTACTGGGGAGTTCCAGGAACAGTCAAGTGTCTCTTAATACCATGTTCTTTACAATATGCATCAAAGTCAGAGTTGCAAAATTCAAGTCCATTATCAGTTCTTAAACACTTAAGCACATAGCCAAATTCTTTTTCAACACTGGTTTTCCAGTTCTTAAAGGTAATGAAAGCATCACTTTTAACCTTCAACAAATAAATCCACACATATCTACTATGGTGATCAATGAGAGACATAAAATACTTCATGCCAGAAAAAGAATCAACCTGGGCAGGGCCCCAAAGATCAGAGTGAATATATTGTAAAGGATGCTCAGCAATGAAACTAGACTTATCAAACTTAGATCTAGTATGCTTACCAAGCAGGCAATCATCACACATATCCAATTCAGCAGGTTTAAGCTTAAGAACATCAGTTTTATAAAGCTGTAACAGACCAATGTTTCCAATATGTCCTAATCTCTTATGCCACAAAGCAGTTTCAGCATTAGACATAGAAACAAAAGCAACATAAGCATGATGTTTCAATGCAGACTTAGCAATAACATGGTAAAGACCTTTCTTTTTCACAGTTTGAATCATAACTTTCCCATTTTTAGAAACTCTCTTATTACCCAGATAAGTGTTAATATGACACCTCATATCATCAAACACACTTTCATAAAGCAAATTTCTTCTCAAATCAGGCACATATCTAACATTCTGAATAATCCTAATCTGGTTATCAAACATGAGCAAAGGCACAGAACCCACCCCTTTAATAGAAACAACATGATGATCACCCAACAAAACATCCCCTTCATCAATTAAAGTAAGATGATCAAACCATTTCTTATCAGGTGTAGCATGCATAGTGCAACCAGAATCAAGGATCCAGACATCATCACATGCAAAATCATTACAAATAGGCAACAATTCATGCTTAGAACAAGAACCAGCTTCAAACAATGTAGAAACACCAGCCTTTTCTTTCTTAGCCTCATCCTTCTTTTTCTTATAACAATCTTTTTCATAATGTCCAATTTTGTCACAGTAATAACACTTCACATTTTTCTTAGGATTGTTATCCTGCACATTTTCAGACCCCTTTTCTTTACCTTTATTGTTATTAGAAGGAGGCTTGTCGGTTTTAGCATTGTCATCCTTTTTCTTAAAGTTCTTGTTCTTTTCCTTTCTAAAATTAGCCGTAGCCATTAAAGCCTCAGACTTAGCTTCCTGTTTAGACTTAAAAACCTTCATAACATCATTTTTATGAGTAATAGACTCTATAATTTCCTTCTTATTCAAATCCTTACGACTGAATTGAATGACATCTTTAAAAGTATCAAACTGAGAAGGTAAAGAATTTAACAACAACACAGATTGATGCAGATCAGAAATATCATCACCACATCTAGCTAAATCCTGAGTCATACCCAAGAACTTGTCAAGGTTATCATTCAGAGAAGCATGCACATCCATTTTGAAATTGAATAACTTACACAGCAGATTAATTCGACTAGGGAGAGATTTTACCAGATACAGCCCCTCAAGAGCCTCCCACAGCTCTTTGGCTGTTTTCTTATGTTGTAAGGAGGAAATCGAGTATGCAAAATCAAATATAGATAAATCACAGCAAACCAGATTCCGTCCCTTGCAAATAATTACAAGACCTCCTCCTGATGTAGCAGCGGGAAGTCAGGATCGATCAACGAGGAAGCGTGTCAGCGGATCCTAGGTAGCGGAGAAATCTCACGGACAGAAGTCGACAACAGGGTCCTGGATCTCAACTAGGGTAGTCGACAGAAGATCGGACAGTCGAACACAGCGCAGCAGCAAGCACAGGGTCTAGTCGATATCGACCAGATGGTACTCGATATTGAATAGGCTTCGTCGATGTCGAGTTGGGCTTGTCTTGTCGAGTACCTGCACACAGAAGCTACAATGATGCTAGATCGAGAATCAGTAACTCGAGATCGACCAGGCTCGGTCGAGATCGAGTAGACAGAGAATAAAATGAAACACAAGAAATAAAGTAAAGGCAAACGCTTTCGAACTAAACTTTATGTAAAAGACTTCCAAGATTGGGGTTTGCAACAACGATAACCAAGCATGCATAAGGCAGAGATAAACAGATAATCATGTGAATTGCATCAAAGGACAAGCTTTCGCTTTTTCCAAAAATTAGACAACTCTTTCAAGAAACCCTAATTGTCTCTACCGATTTTATGTTTACAATCCATGTTGTTAGCATGGATCTCCATTAGATGGGCAATAAACACATAAACAAGTAGGAAAATACTCAAAACATGATAAAGGTCGGATCTTTACCTCAAATATGCATGGCTATCGTTGGGCTCGTCCCAACCCTAGAAGTGGGTGGACTACTCGCGCTTCATCGCAAACTCAGACATCATTGATTGAAAGAAAACAACTTGCATTGAACTAAATTCAAAAGACTTTACAATCCCGGTGATCTAACTCTCGTTAAACGCCAAAACCCTAAAACCTTCGAACTCCTAAACTGTCTCTGTGAACTACTTCTCTTGCTCTGAAATTGAATTATTAAAACTCAGCCCCATGGGCTTTATTTATAGCTCTCTAATCCTAGCTAATCAAGGATAGAAATCTCTATCTAAATCTAAAACTATATCTAAAACTTTAAAGATAAATAAAAGCAACAAGGAAATTAAATCCAAAATAGGATAATATATCTAAAGTCTTCCATGGATAGATCTTCTTCTCTTCATGATGTATTTGGATAGAATCGTCAATCTTCGCGCCCAAGCAATCCCAAGTCGAGTAGAATTGGTCAAACCGAGTAACGCGGCTCTGGAGGTCGACTCGATCTCGACAAAGGTCTAGTCGATCTCGAGTAGGATTGTGGTCGACTGGCTTGGCTCGTCGTCTCGGCTAGCTGGTCCTCGACAGACTCGGAAATGGCTCCTGGCGCTCGTCGATCTCGAGGACCCCTAGTCGACATCGAGTAGGAATGGGTCATCGACCAGGTCTTCTCGGGTGGCTCTGCTCGACAAGCTCGGATCTGGACTCCGGGCTCGTCGATCTCGACTAACTCTTGTCGAGGTCGAGTAGGGTGTCCGGCTTCCTGGTCAGGTCGGGTAGCTTCTTTTTGACTTTGGGTGGGTGTTCAGAGTCTTGTCGACATCGAGTAGATCCTACTCGATCTCGAGGACGGTGCGGAGTCGGATTCTTCGTCTTCAGCTTCTCGATTCAGGCTCCTCGATGCTGGCAGGTGCCTAGGCGTGTCTTGTCGATATCGACTAGGTTTAGTCGATGTCGAGTGGCTTTGTGCTCTGGTTCTCGCTTCTTGGTTTTCTCTCGAAATGGTTCCATATTGTGCGATATTAAACAGAAACTTATGTAGATCTCCATTTCTGACAAATAAGCATATACTACATAAATTCGACATATTCCCAACCAGAAATATGCAAAATGTAAAGAATATGGAACTAAAATATGCATAAAGATATGGCTAATTAGGCTCACAACAAACACCCCATACTTAAGCTTGCTTGTCCTCAAGCAATACTTTTAATTGTCATTCAGGGGAAGAAATCAAAACTCTCAACATCTTAGATTCATTGCCATATAACCCCTGCAATCAATTACCATCCTCGAAAAGGTACTAGTGTCACAAATCCATGCATGTGCAAATATGTAAAAGCAACATCTACTCACAAAAGGAGGGTTATGCAAAAACAATTTATGTGACAAAGCATTAATAATCAAGAGGACTTCAATTTAAGCTCAATAAGGAGTGGATTTGTAAAAGGCTAAAAGGTGGGCAATTTTTGGCAATGTGGTGCTTTTGATCCGGGGAAATGGAGTATTTCCAAACTTGTCATACCACACTCCTTCTTCATGAGATTCATCACCTTTCATAATGCTTTTATCAATAATAATGCTTTTACCTCTCTAACCTCAGCACTGCCTTCTCGCGAGTCGCAAACATGGGTGTCATGAATGGCCCCGGATACTTAGTGCTTTGGACTCCTCACAATGTGTCCCATCTCTCCAAACTATTATCTCAGAGAGCAGGGTCAATCTACCTTTATCTCCTGAGGTGATTGGATTTTCTTTCACTCATTAAATTTTCCATATATTTCAAACAATTTCCCACTATACTCCAATAAGGATAATAATCACAACACCATATGATAATCTCCATAATGTAACATCATTCTCAACATAATCCCCGGATAAGGTAAAGAATAACAAATATTTAGATCATGTGGAGCAATATTTGAAATAAGGCATATTATGGCTTTTGTGTAATGCATAAGCATAGGTAAGGCTAGGAATATAACAATATGAGCATATATGGAAATATAAAGTCCTCCATCATCTTATCATGCAACATGTCAAAAGCACTTCAAATTTTACCTCCTTTCATGGTTTTCAAGAAAATAATGCACTTCATTGTGACTTCCCTTTACTAGGCAATTTTATGCTATATCTCTAATGAATCCAATTTTGCATCGTCGAATTCAATATAGCTTTCATGACACTATTCAAAATTTCAATGGGGGTCATTTTTCTTTAAACTTTGGAAAACATGCATATAAGCACATAAATCAAATAATGCATTCCAAAATAGTCATGTAGCAATTTCAAAGAAATAATGCACATATATGCACACATAATGTCAAATATGGCAAATATGCATAAAGTAAGCCCTTCCCCCACCCCATACTTAAAATTTACAGTGTCCTCACTGTATAAAATCAAATAAAAACAAGAGTAAAGGAAGGAACTCACAGGATAACACATCGAGGAGGGCGAATCAGTGTATGTCGAGTAGGTTGCTCGTCGATATCGAGTACAGTGTACTCGTTCTCGAGTGGGCTTTCTCAGCGTCTGGTGGAATCTGAAGTCGAGGAGCGTCTGGCTTTGGTCGATGTCGAGTACGTCTAATCGATATCGAGTAACTTCTGGGCTTCTCCTCCTTGTCGTGATCGACTTGGCCTTCGTTGATTCTGACTATTTTTTCAGGGACTTCTTCTTCCCCTTTTCGCGATCCTTATATGCTTTGCCGACCTAAAAGTGTTAGATTGCACAAGAAACAAGACTATCCACATGAAGTATTCTAAAAGATATAAAACCAAAACCAAAAAAAGAAAAACCAAAAACCAAAAAGTTCAAAAAGTCCCAAAAGTTCATAAAGTCTATATACATGCTCTAGATTTTAGAGTCGCTAGGCCGACTTCTCCGTTTGCGCTCAAGGACCATTATTGTGGGGCCCGCTCATGCTTGACCCTTCTCCTGGATCATCTAGGTCCTGATGGTAGTATGCAAGCTCAGCTGACAGGTGGTTGCTTGCATCATCTCCCTTCTCTTTCTTCTTCTTCCTTTCAGCTCTTAGTTTTCGCAGATTCTCTCGCCACGGTGTCTTATCACCCCTTAAATCATTGATAATTTTCTTTATGGACTGAGGGGGGGGGGGAGGGGGGTAGAATTCATACTTCAACTTACCTGTTCGGACCCAAAACAGAAATCTTTGGGTTTGGGTCTACTCGATGTCGAGTACTGCTGGTCGAGATCGAGTACAGGGACCCCATACTTAGGCTCTTGGCAAGTCAGTGGCTCAGCAGTGTTTGTCGATATCGACTGAGGCTTGTCGATATCGAGTAGAAGCCTCGTCGAGATCGAGTTGCTCTTGTCGATCTCGAGTACAGTGTCGGCACTTTCCTCCGCTGTTTGCTGAGTCCCGTGGTTGCTGATGCTTTTCACCTCCATCCATGAAATTTCCTCTTTTGTAGGGCCAAAAGAGA
The DNA here is from genome assembly GCA_037127255.1 of Persicaria tinctoria. Lineage (NCBI taxonomy): Eukaryota > Viridiplantae > Streptophyta > Magnoliopsida > Caryophyllales > Polygonaceae > Persicaria > Persicaria tinctoria. The sequence goes on from JBANSL010000013.1 coordinate 67,890,514, forward strand.
AATCCAAAACCTCATCGCCTATGGTGAAGGTGAGCGAGCGATTCTTGACACTAATTATGGCATCTGCAGTAGCTAAGAATGGTCTACCAAGAATAATAGGGCTAGTAGGATCCTCAGCACAGTCTATAATAAGGAAATCAGTTGGAACAAAGAATTTACCAACCTGGACGGGGACATTTTCAACTATACCTATAGGGATGACCACTGTATTGTTTGTCATGTATAGCTTGGCATCCACAGGTTCTATGCACCCTATTTTGACCTTCCGCCAGATTGATAGAGGCATGATGCTCACACTTGCTCCTAAATCACACAGAGACTCATATTTATATTGTCCAAAACCCACAGTAACAGAAAACTTACCAGGGTCAGGTCTCTTTTCAGGGAAGTGGAGTACTTTGCATTCGCCTGCGATCTCTGAGATGGATCGCTTCTTGCTCAGGATTTCCTTTAGAAATTTGACATATCCAGGCATCTCTTGCAGGGCTTCTGTAAAAGGAATAGAAAAGTTCAGTTCTTGCAGCATATTAACAAATCTGTTAAACCTACCTGCAGTGGGATCTTTCTGTGCCTTGGAAGGGAAAGGCAGTGGCTTTTTCTGCTTTGGAGCCAGATCAGACGTCGGAGGTGTTGCAGAGTCGTCGACGTCGGCTTGCTGCTCCTCGATCTCGACCACGAGCTCCTCGACATCGAGTTGGGTGGTCGACCTGGAGTTGCTGGTCTGCGCAGTGGAGTCTGAGCTCAGCTTCTGGTCTGTGTCGAGTAAGGTCTTGTCGATATCGAGTACGGGCTCGTCGAGATCGAGTAGATTCTGCTCTGTCTCGAGTTGCTGCTCTGCCTTGCCTTGCTGTTTTCCGACATCTGGCTCATATAATTGATGCCCACTTCTGAGTTTTACAACTGCGACATGTCCGGTTTTCCCCTTAGGATTTGGTTCTGTTTGCCCAGGGAGCTGTCCGGACGGTCGTGGGATCTGTGCAGAGATTTGACCCATCTGTGTCTCTATTCCCCTTTTCCAGATATCCAGTTCTCCAAATTTTGTAGTGATGTTTTGGAACTGGTTGTTGATAGTGCCCTGATTTCGACGCATCTCCTCAAGGATCAACTGCAGATCATCCTTCTTTTGATCCCTTTCTGGATGTCCTGGAGCTCTGTAGGGTGGGGGGTTCCAAGGAGGACCTTGGTTCCACTGCGGTTGATAGAACCTTTGATCTCCCATGTATCGATTTGGAACCCCAGCGTAAGCTGCCTCTTCATGTGTTTCTGCCATCCTGACTTGCTCAGTGTGTGGGCACTCAGTAGTGGTGTGCCGCTGTGATCCGCATTCGATGCAAGGCTGGTTGACAGATAGATATTTGACTTGCTTGAGGAGCTTGCGATTCTGATCTCTGTAGAACTGCTCCCTGACATCTGGGTCAATCTCTTTAGGCGGATCATAGAGAGGCATGGATGGGGCTGGCCTGGCATAGGTATTCTCCTCATAGTTTGTAGTAGACCCATATTTGTTCTCATAATTGGTGAGCTTGTCTAGCACACCCCAGGCGTCGATTGGTGGCATCGTCAGGTAGTCATAGCGAGTGTACTGATTGATCCTGTCCTTAGTGACTTGATCAAGAGAGTTGAAGAAGATCTCTTGAATGACGTAGGGTGGTTGTCCATGAGTAGGGCAAGATCGCAGCAGTTCTTTGTAGAGTTCCCATGCTTTTGCCAGCGGTTCCCCATGTTTCTGTTTGAAGGCGGTGATTTTCTGGCGGAGAAGTGTTGTTTTGGCAGACGGGAAGAATTTATTCAGAAACTCTTGCTCTACTTGGGCCCATGTGGTGAGTGATCTTGGTTTCAGCCCTTCAAGCCACTTCAGTGCAGGCCCAGCGAGAGACTAGCGAAAAGCTTTCATCTTGACATATTCCAGAGTTGTACCTTCAGTAAGAGTACGGCACATGTCAGAAAAATTTGTAATATGTTCAAGAGAACACTCATTAAATTTTCCATAAAAAGCATTATTTTTAAGCTCTAAAAGAAATTGAGTGCGAATTTCAAAGGAGTTATCAGTGATTAGAATCGCCGATTCAGGCACGACGAGAGTTGGATGCATATAATCCTCTGTAGTGGTTGGGAACTGGGCAAGCTCAGCTTCTGCTTGTTCCCTTGCTGCTTTCTCAGCGGCGATAGCAGCATCTTTAGTGGCTAGTTCCCTGGTAAGCCTGGCAATCAGCTGTTCTTGTGTTTCTGCGGTCGCCATGGCTCTTTGCAGTTTAACTCTGATGTGAAAAAGGCGTTCCGGTTCGTCTAAGGCGTCAAACTCAGGTGTTTGACCAGAACGACGCATACACCTGCAAAGTAACTCAAAGAGAACGTGAGTTTCAACTACCTAAGGCGTGAATGATAGCTTCCCCGGCAACGGCGCCAATTTGTTGTAAGGAGGAAATCGAGTATGCAAAATCAAATATAGATAAATCATAGCAAACCAGATTCCGTCCCTTGCAAATAATTACAAGACCTCCTCCTGATGTAGCAGCGGGAAGTCAGGATCGATCCACGAGGAAGCGTGTCAGCGGATCCTAGGTAGCGGAGAAATCTCACGGACAGAAGTCGACAACAGAGTCCTGGATCTCAACTAGGGTAGTCAACAGAAGATCGGACAGTCGAACACAGCGCAGCAGCAAGCACAGGGTGTAGTCGATATCGACCAGATGGTACTCGATATCGAGTAGGCTTCGTCGATGTCGAGTTGGGCTTGTCTTGTCGAGTACCTGCACACAGAAGCTACAACGATGCTAGATCGAGAATCAGTAACTCGAGATCGACCAGGCTCGGTCGAGATCGAGTAGACAAAGAATAAAACGAAACACAAGAAATAAAGTAAAGGGAAACGCTTTCGAACTAAACTTTATGTAAAAGACTTCCAAGATTGTGGTTTGCAACAACGATAACCAAGCATGCATAAGGCAGAGATAAACAGATAATCATGTGAATTGCATCAAAGGACAAGCTTTCGCTTTTTCCAACAATTAGACAACTCTTTCAAGAAACCCTAATTGTCTCTACCGATTTTATGTTTACAATCCAAGTTGTTAGCATGGATCTCCATTAGATGGGCAATAAACACATAAACAAGTAGGAAAATGCTCAAAACATGATAAAGGTCGGATCTTTACCTCAAATATGCATGGCTATCGTTGGGCTCGCCCCAACCCTAGAAGTGGGTGGACTACTCGCGCTTCATCGCAAACTCAGACATCATTGATTGAAAGAAAACAACTTGCATTGAACTAAATTCAAAAGACTTTACAATCCCGGTGATCTAACTCTCGTTAAACGCCAAAACCCTAAAACCTTCGAACTCCTAAACTGTCTCTGTGAACTACTTCTCTTGCTCTGAAATTGAATTATTAAAACTCAGCCCCATGGGCTTTATTTATAGCTCTCTAATCCTAGCTAATCAAGGATAGAAATCTCTATCTAAATCTAAAACTATATCTAAAACTTTAAAGATAAATAAAAGCAACAAGGAAATTAAATCCAAAATAGGATAATATATCTAAAGTCTTCCATGGATAGATCTTCTTCTCTTCATGATGTATTTGGATAGAATCGTCAATCTTCGCGCCCAAGCAATCCCAAGTCGAGTAGAATTGGTCAAACCGAGTAACGCGGCTCTGGAGGTCTACTCGATCTCGACAAAGGTCTAGTCGATCTCGAGTAGGATTGTGGTCGACTGGCTTGGCTCGTCGTCTCGACTAGCTGGTCCTCGACAGACTCGAAAATGGCTCCTGGCGCTCGTCGATCTCAAGGACCCCTAGTCGACATCGAGTAGGAATGGGTCATCGACCAGGTCTTCTCGGGTGGCTCTGCTCGACAAGCTCGGATCTGGACTCCGGGCTCGTCGATCTCGACTAACTCTTGTCGAGGTCGAGTAGGGTGTTCGGCTTCCTGGTCAGGTCGGGTAGCTTCTTCTCGACTCTGGGTGGGTGTTCAGAGTCTTGTCGACATCGAGTAGATCCTACTCGATCTCGAGGACGGTGCGGAGTCGGATTCTTCGTCTTCAGCTTCTCGATTCAGGCTCCTCGATGCTGGCAGGTGCCTAGGCGTGTCTTGTCGATATCGACTAGGTTTAGTCGATGTCGAGTGGCTTTGTGCTCTGGTTCTCGCTTCTTGGTTTTCTCTCGAAATGGTTCCATATTGTGCGATATTAAACAGAAACTTATGTAGATCTCCATTTTTGACAAATAAGCATATACTACATAAATTCGACATATTCCCAACCAGAAATATGCAAAATGTAAAGAATATGGAACTAAAATATGCATAAAGATATGGCTAATTAGGCTCACAACATCTTACTCATTACCTGCCGAGCTACCTCATTAGAAAGACGTATCATAATCTCACTGTGTACTATAAGGTCCAACTCCTTCTTTTTTTCATCTTCAACAGTAGCAGGATATACTGCATTGATAGGTAACCAACATTTCTCCTTAATGAGAACTGCTTTCATTTTCAACTGCCACATTGCAAAGTCAGAGATCCCATCATAGGGCTTGATTCTAACAGAGGACTCAGCCATGGTTTATCCTGACAACAAAAGGCAAGAAAAAAAAAACAACTTAGCTTTTAGAATAACTAAGAAGACCTTAGCTAAAGCAAGCAAAACAACTGCAGAGAATAACTCAGCACACAAACGATCTCATAAGATTACTCAAGAGCTTACAGATCTTCAAGAAACCCTAGATCCAAACAGTTAAGTCCAGATCTGAAAGTTTCGAGACCAAAAAACTCAAGAATAATCAAGATCTGACGATTCCAAACACAGAATAACAAACAGAAAAGCTATAAGTGCAGAAACCCTAAAGCATGCAAGACACACAAGATTTCACACAACAAGAACAGGATCTGATGCGTCGTACAGGGGGAATGGCACCAGGCGATACACCCTATCTAGGCCCACCCGCTTCCTGCACCAATTTCCGTTCCCTGAGATCTATAAAGATTCAGAGAGTTTGGAAAGCGGACACTCAAGCTCTAGCATCAAAACACATGCTCTGATACCAATTTGATATAGCAGAAGTTCGATAATCGCAAGTTGGAGAAACAGATAAGCGGAAGCGAAGAGAAACTCAAAGCAAGAACACAACAGTTTTACGAGGTTCGGTCAAATGACCTACGTCCTCGGGGCCTCCAGATCGGGCCTAAATCCACTAACTCAAGTGTTCACAGGCTTATAGAGAAACAACAAACAAAGATAAACACGAAGAACATGCAAACACAAGAAACCACAAAAGGCTTGAAGAAACGAGAGCAAGACGAAGAAGATCTTCGTCGAAGGTAGATCTGCAGAGGAGCGGCAGATCGGCCACCAGAGAACAACACCGGAGAAGACCACCGGAACCAGGAAGAAGCGACGCTTCCGGAAAGGGATGCGGCGGCGCTAGGGTTTCCTGGAGCTTTCTCTCTCTCTCTCTCTCTCTCTCTCTCTCTCTCTCTCTCTCTCTCTCTCTCTCTTTCTTGGAACTTACCAAACGGCGGAGCAGCTTCAACAGTGACAAGCAGATAGGAGGTAAGGGGTATATATAGGCGAGCTCTTAAGAAACCCTAGAATCCGAGCTCAACTCCCACAAAGGAAGGTTGGGCTGGGTTGGGCTCAACAGGTTTGGGCGGCCCAGTTCGATTTGGCAGCCCAAAGGCTAACTCCCAAGCCCGAACCTAACCTAAGCCCAATTCCACCTTTCTATCACAACCCATATATATATAACCATACAATATTACATGTAAATAACATACAAAACCTAAGTGCTTAATGAAATATTTCTACAATGTTGAATTCGGATAAGATATCAATAGGATTTCTACTCTTACCTGAATCAAATTTTAAGGCTGGATGTATTTTAAGGCTGGATGTAGGTGGAGACTTGTAAATGTAATTAGGTTTTTTGGAGATGAAAGCAACACTGATTTTTATTTTTTTCCATTTAGAAACAAAAAGGAAATTCCCTGCAGGTTTTTTCCCCTTTTGTATGAGAAAATGTCTCCTTTCGGTGAAAGCTACTTGTGGTTTGTCGAGTTGTGTGTGTGAATTGTGATTGTGTTGTTTCTTGGTAGCCCTTGGACCTCTACGTCAGCCTCTAGCCCTTTAGCCCCTCTAACCTTTAATTTTCTTATTGAAGATCATTTTTAAGAAAGTAGGGTCAAAAGGCATATATAACCCCCCTTATTTGAGATGCTTAGATTCCCATCTGAATATTCCTCGCTGTCATATGTACATAATGTACTATCGTGTGTATGCTACCCAACTCATCCAAAAAAAATCAGTTTTCACTTCACCATCACCTCACCGAGCACCTCCGGATCCTCCCTTTTCATTTACATCTCTTCTCTCCATTACCTCTCCTTGCCATGCTACCCACCTGTGAGTTAACTCCTTGCATTATTAGGGATGCATATTCTTAAATATGAAAAGTCCTTATGTCTTGTCAGGGTTCAAGGTTTGGGTGGATCTTATGTGGGAACTGATGAATAATCCTGTACGAATGAACACAAGAATCCTTGCAAGAGAAGCCTAGCCTTCCTATAAACAATAAAACTTCTCATATGAATCTTATGCGTTAACTCACAGGTGGGTCTGTTATTTTTCTTATTGCAGCTGGTTAGATGAATTTTTAATCCATTGATCATCCATCCAAAATTGAACTGATGAAGAGGATAAGAAACTTCCAGCGGCTGGTCTTGTAGAAGTTCCAAGATGCCTCTTTTCCCTACTGCATCAAATCAAGGAAAAAGTTCAGGTGAGTAACATACCATTGCCTCTGAATAGAACATCTAGATTCAGACCCGCTTTTTTTCCCACTTTTGGTTTTGTCTGCTTTTTTTTTGGATTTTGTCTGCTTTTTTTCCCACTTTTTTTACTTCTAAAATTCTTCCGTCATAGTTTTGAATTTCAGACCCGCTTTGTTAGCATCTAGCGATCGGGAAGCATGGTTCGGACTCAACTCCGACATCTCAGGTGAACATCTTCCACCTTTGTTGTTGTCTTTGTCTCGATCTTGGTCTTTGCTATCCATATCTTTGGGCGATTGTTTTATTATGCTTTTACAATTTTTGGATCGTAATTTCATATCTCATTCCTGATTTTGGCTTTTGATTCTATTGTAGGTATTAATTCATATCCATCCAATTCCTGCTTAATTAATAATTTAATAGTTCATAGTGTAGATTTAATCGAAGGATTCTGGCCTCTCTTTCTTCTTCTTTCTTGTCATACGCTTCTGATTTGGGTTTTCATTTTGGACTCGGTGATTCAGTGTTGCTCGTAAAGATTGGGTCTATGGTAGTGGGTGACCCCCCCTTATGCCAGGAAAAAACATGTCCAGGTAAAGCTCCTAACTTACTCCAAAATGTGCTATTCGGCTTTTTTGGGGAATTTTGAATCGGGTCGTCCGAGGATTGATTTGAACAAATATATAGTAATGGATTAGGAATTTCTGCTAGGAGTAACTTGTATGGTCAAGAGTTATTGGAAGCAAGATTAGTTTTTTCAACAACCAATTTGAACTTATTGTATAATGGGATTGATGTGCTTATTGCCCAGGTTCGTCAAACATAGAATTCAAGTTTATGTCTTTTGGTAGGCCCTAACTTTAAAATAATTATTTGGGGCAACCCTTTGATGTCAATGTACTCTTATAGATTGTGAATATATGATCAAATGCAATTTAGATTATAGAGAGTTTTATAAAAGTGAGTTATATAGGATGGTTATTTTGTAAATCACACAAAACCCCCAAAAAAACCGAGAACGGTGGCCATTATTTCATATAGTATGGTTGTTTTTTGATATTGTCCAACTTATATGAAAACTCTGAATCTCTTTTTAGCTTGCTATTTTATAAACAGCCTAGAAATTTTATGCATGTTCGAACTCAATATTAAAGCTTTTCTAAGAACGCATCTTCTTTTCTATGAGTTATTTGGCAAAGATTGCCCTCTTCTTTTGTCATTATTATATCATGATTTATGTAACGATTCACTAAGATGATGAACTTGTTAATAGTTAGTTACCCTTTTATAGAACTCTCTCTTTGAAATGTGCTAATGTAATCAGTAATCACAATACTATCTACAGGTTTTGTTATTTTGTTAATTTCTAATTATGGATCGGAAGTCACTCAAACTAGCTAGATGAGTGTGAGTATAATGATCTCCTTGTTCTTAAATTTTAATTTTGGTTGTGCTTTGTATTGTATATGACCATAATTTATATTGCTTTTATTGAGTTAATAAATGCAATTCGATTTCCTCTAGCCTCACCTTAGTTGAGAATATAGATAGCTTATGCCATTTTCACAAATATTTGGGCAGCTTGATTTCTTTGGGTGAGATGCTCCCAAGGTATAAGTTAGTTGGGCAGCTTGATTTCTTTATGTGTGCCATTTTCACAAATATTTGGCTAGCTTGATTTAGTATAGTTGATACATTATATCTTTGACCTGCAATATGGAAAATTTCTCTAGGTATAAGTTGATGCTACAATTTACAGTAGAAATAAACAGAAAATTGCCCCGGGGCATAACTCACTGGTTGAAAGGTCACCCTACGCTGGGCCTAGAAGCTTCGGGTGGGAGGTTCGATTCCCAGGAGGAGCATTATTTGTTTCTCTTGTGGAGTGGGCCTCCTGGAGCCAAAGGGTATAAAGGGGGGTGGTTGGACCATTGGTGAGGCACATCCCGCGGTTTACCTCCCCAAGTCGATGAGGGGCCGGAGACTTGGGGTCAAGGACTAGTCTAAGTGTAAGCTTGGGATACCTTGATATAAAAAAAAAAAAAAAAAAAAAAACAGAAAATTAATCTGTAACTTAAGCTGCAGCAGAAAATGGTTATGCCTTTTAAGCGACTGAAATGCATAATAAAATAAAATTCATCCTAAACCCCAGATTGAATCCTAAATTATAGCCTAAACATCCAAAGTAAAACCTCTAGCAAAAAAAAAAAAAAATATACACACTATGCCAGATTGCACCTCAGGCGACGGACCTTCGATCTTCCGTCGCCTGAGTTCATTTCTGGCGACGAACTTTTAAGGGTTCGTCGCCTGAGTTCACTGCTGGGTTTGATTTCGGTACCATCAATTTAATTTTCTCTTTACAAATTTCAATTTTATGAAAAGAAAAAAATTAATTAGGCTAGGGTGGGTCATAGGAGGGGTAATCTTTATCACACACCCATTTTTTAATGGTTAGGATTTTTTGAACTTCACCCTACAATACTTGAGGGGAGCCAAATCCCAATTTGCTAAAAACACGTGCAGTTTGAATTCAACTACATCAATATGAAACCCACTTGTACCAGAACTCGCCAGAAAGAGGTCGCTGGCGCGACCTCTTTCTGGCGAGTTCTGTGCTCCAATTTGGATCCTATGACCATCTATCTATATAAAATACTAAAACAGAGGTCGCTGGCGCGACCTCGCGGGCACGATAATATGATTAAAACATAATATAAATTATATATTTAATTATTTTTACTACATAGATTTATCACTTTACCCTTTATCATACATGGTATTATGATGAATATTTATCTTTTTTTTTAAGTTGTTACGAAGTAATTTATTTATACTTGCTAACCATATATTGATTTTAAATGAAAAAGAAGGTTAGTTTAGTTTATGATTAATTGAAAACTTCCAGAATAAAGATTCATTGAAATAATGTTAATCTTTATAATTTAATAAAAATTAATAGTTTAAAAATAAAGTAAGGAAGTAATAAAATATAAATTTTTAAGAAACCGCGCAAAGTCGTGGCCCACGATACTAGTGTACTTATATATCAATACCTTCGGTCCTTCGGTATATATCTTGAGGTAATCATCCCCCTATATCTTAAAGCTGAATACTTTCAATTCAAACCCTCTCAGACTATCCACGTACACGTAGAGGCTTGTCTGATTTTCTTTTCATTTCTTTTCTTTTTTTTTTCCCTTCTTTTCTTCTTTCTTCTGGAAAACTGAATCCGCCCCTCTCTCCCACCATCTCCCAAATTCACCAGAAAGTAGGAAGGCGGGTACGGGGATGCGAGCGGCGAGTCGCTCTTCGAGGACCACCCCATCTACGGTCTACCTTCGTCCCAATAGAAAGACGGCGATGGCGCAGCAGATCTTCTGCGAGTGGTGCGGTGGACAAGAAGAAACGTTGGCGCGGCGGCGGACTCGCCATCTTCGACTCGCCCGACCCGGCTTCTTCGTCCTTCGCTTGCACGTTCTTCTGTTTGAATCTTCACAAAGCTCTCCATCCAATTATTTAACCGCTTTCAGTCGGTCGAAACACAAAGACATCTTCTTTGCTCTTGATTATAGATGGTGACGATGGAATTCCTGGTTATAGGCAATCAAGAGTTTTGAGTTCGATTGATTCCAGGTTTGTTCCTTTTCAGCCTTGCTAATTAGGGTTTGAATTGGCTTTTCCATGGCTTGATTTTAGGATTTTCTTAGTCTTTATCTAGGTGTTGGGAGTGATTAAATTTTTCAAGAAGTAGAACCCTAATTTTCCAAAACCAAACCTTACTTGGAATCTAATTATGTACGCCTTTGCTTCGATTTTATGCATTACATTGCTATTGGCGATTTCAAACGTTATACTGTATGACCTGATTGATGTTTTAGGTTTGATCTTCAAATATATTATTTATCCTTCTTCGATCTCTCATCTCAAGACTGTCGACGTTGGCGAGTGTGGCGAGTTCAAAGGTTCTCTGTCTCTCTCATCTCAAGACATGAAGGTATTTTGAAAATTGTACAAGACCTTATTTCTAGATATCAAATTTATTCCTTGAGCTTGGCAAATGGGTGATGATTTGTTACATAGAGAAATACATTCAGAAATGTCATGGATATGAACTCAAATTTGGGTGATGATTGTTGCTCCAGTTAGCGCATCTTCTAGGTTGAAGATCACTTATGCTGCACCCTTTTATAATGTCATCTTGTGTGGCTAGGCTACAAGTTACAATCCAAGACTATTAATGCCAGGACATACACTTTTGTGTCATGCATCTGCTGAGTATGCAAAAGTTCTACCAGTCAGCTTATGTTTGTAGGAGATATTGTTGAAGTTTTATTCCCGAGCTGAAAATGTGTTTTGCTACATTTTTTCTTACAGGTGTGAATCCTTTTCTACATATCCACGTGCTTATGATCTACTTCATGATTGGGTGTTGTTTTCGAAAATTGAACAGCACAGCTGCAGCATAGAGGATCTTTTAATTGAAATGGATCGAATGTTACATCCACAGGGATTTGTTATCATAAGAGATATGCCGTCAGCCATCAAGTATGTCAAGAAATACTTGGCATGCTTGCTGTGGAATGACTGAGTTGTAGAGATCAACCCAAAGGTTGATTCTCTTTCGACCACTGAGGAAAGAGTTCAAAAAGGTAACTCCGGCAGGATGGGGTTGCCATAAGCTGATTGGAACTTCAAAAAGGTAACTCAATGATTTTAGCTTTGCATTTTTATGTGGAAAGATCGTAGAGAAAAGTTTCCTTTTTATCTCAATGGACCGCGATTAGACCCGTCAAACGGGTCATTCGGGTCGGGTTCGGGTCGGGTCACTTCGGGTCTCGGGTAAAACGGGTTCCGGGTAAAACGGGTCCCGGGTATTTCCGGGTTGACTACAACCCGGGTTTGACCGGGTTTCGGGTCATTTCGGGTCGATTTCGGTTTTGTCATTTTTTTCCTTTTTAAATTAAAAAAATCATGATTTGATAATTTTGCAATAAATTTTAATTATATATAAATAAAATTAATTATATTTAATTAAAAATTAACCGGGTCAACCGGGTAGAATCGGGTCAAAATTACCGGGTCAATCGGGTCACCGGGTCGAAACCCAGATGACCCGGAAAATTTTCGGTTTTTCGGGTTCGGGTCGAAAAAAATTTCCGGGTTCGGGTCGAAAATTTTCCGGGCGGTCGGGTCGGGTCGACCGGGTCGGGTTGTGTTTTGATAGGTCTAACCACGATGAATGTTATGTTCTGCCATACTCCCATTACTGAGATGCCTAATCAATCATCAAGACTAGGATTTGCCCTCTACCTAATTCATAAGTTCCATTAATTTATAAGTTCGTTAGTGCATCAAAGTCATTTACTTTTCAATTATTCTTCTCCTTCCCCATCCTATGAACATCAAAATACATTGTCCTATAATTCACTATTTTCTTTTTTATATTTTAGCATAAGCTTTTATTAGGATTGCTCACTTTCAGGAGTTTCACGGCACACTACGGAAATACACGGATCTATTGGCTTTTTGGCTCTGATTTTTAGTTGACAGTGTATCCAGCCTTTTTGTCATTCAGAGAGATAGGATCGCAAAAGGGGGAGCAGAAGCGGCATATTTTTAAGGATTTTTTCGTGCAATTTTCTTATTAATCGAAAAAATATGTAGCTATGTTCCACTCGGGAATCACTGGAAAAAAAAGAAACAATATTTTAGATTTGGAATTTTCTATTTATTTAAGGAAGACACTATGCATTTACACATTACCAATTTACCATCGATAGTCTATGCGAGATTTGAACCCGCATCTTTGTACGTGAGCATAACGATTTACGATTTGAGCTAATAAACTTAAAACATCTTGAAAATTGATTTGAATTAATAAATGAAAGTGTCATGTTATTAATCGGTTTATAGGTTATGAAATCTTCTACCAAGTTTATGTAAGCCTTCAATATGTAAAAGCATTCAGACTATTAAAAAAGAGAAGAAATTGATATGTTTGTCTATATTCAAACAATTAAGACAAAGAAGACATTAAATCGAATGTTTTCAAATAAAACGCATTTATTAATATGAAAACATCTAAACAATAAGATGATTGTACTTATATTAATTTTAAAATCCCGTGCGTAGCGCACGAGGTATAGACTAGTTATCATAATAGGGTGGTGCCTATCAGTAACTTACTACACCAATATACTACACCAATACAAAGGATGAGGATTCTCTGACCTCACCTCCTCTCTAATCTTCCTTATAAGTGGCTTATGTTCTCTGGGTGTTTTTATCTGTGTTAGGCAAGTAACAATGAAAATCAATATAATGGGCCGGGGAATAATCAATAGAAATTCACTATGAAAAGAAGAGGAAATTGGAGTTGATAAACCCAGCAACGTCTAGACTAATATGGTCATCTAAAGGGGAAAATAGAAGTAACAAGAAGATAAGAGACAAACCTGACCATTAGAGAGGATGCCAGCAACATCTCTGTTGCAACATATAGCTGACTCTTGCGTCCATGTTTCTCTCCTTAAAACTTCATCAGAGAGTTAAATAGTTTCATAAGAAGTGGATTTTTCGCTGGATTTTTAAAACGTGAACCTGTACTTCCACTACAGGAAAATAGTGTTAATTTCGACACTTTTTGTGACCATTTTCGACGCTTTGAAGCGTTGCAAATTTCAATTTTGACGCTTTTAAAAAGCGTCGAAAATTCTTGCGTCACAAATGGCATGTGCCATTTTCGACGCAGAATTCTGTTACTTCAATAACAGTTTGGGGGTTGCTCTTATGGGCTGATCAAGGGTTGTACTTGCAAGTTGATCTATGGGCTATGATATTTGTTTTTGATCCTGGTGGTTCTGGCATTCCTTACATGTATTGTCATAAGTGTAATTGGGATGTAATATGGGCTGCAAGAGAGGGAATTAGTTGTTGTCACATATGGTATTCATTTTCATTTTTCATCACCGGCAATGGAGGGAAGAAATGGAAGAAATATAAGGCCAAATAGATCAATGGGAGCATGAATTTTTACTGTCATAAGGATCCAAATAGTGGCTGTCCGAGTGCAGCTCAAGGGAAGCATGGTGGAAGGGCAATTTCCAGTAGCTCATAGCACTACTTAGGAGCAACTTTCAGCTTCACATATGCAGTCTTGTACATGTGCAGTGCTCATTTTTTTTAGTGAATAATTGTTGTTGTCATAGCTACTGATTTTTCTTTGAATTAGACCTTGTGGGCAAGGTCTTTGTAAGGGAGGGAGTAATGTTAGGACATAGTATATAAGAGGTCCTATGTACATTTTGGGATTCATTCATAATCAATCAAAAGTGTTATTCTCTTCTAAACTCTCTCTCTCATTCACAGTTCAAAGTCCCAACACAATCCAGTAGCCGTTGAGCTCGACGGTGGTGCAAAGAACCCAGTGGCGGTGTGTGTGATTCAAAGAACCTGGCTGCTCTTCAAGTATGTTTTTTTTTAAAAAAAAAATTCATTTTAGTTCAAATTTTAGGTTTAGGGAAGAGATTTGGGGATTTTGAAAGTTTGTATTCATTTTAGTTCAAATTTTAGTTAAATACAATAGGAATAACAAATACCAAAAATAAAAAATCTCTAAAAAGAATAGTCTATTAGAGGGAAAAATGGAGTAATTAGACTCCGATTAAAATACACATGACCTTAAAATGAGTAAAAACATAAATCACTCATTTTATGCAGCCCATTTCACAAGTATGGTGTGAAATCTATTATGGCCGTGAAAATTGATTTTTAATATTAAATACAATGGGAAAAAAAACAAAAGTATTTGATGCTCACCCCATCATATATTTAAGCATGGAACTTTGACTAGAGTTCTAAGATATTTTCGTTAGAATATTTTTTTGGGCAAAATATTTAGATAGTAATACATAAATTGTTTACTCCATTGATAAAATTTGCGAAATTAAAGATTATAAATTGATCAAATTTCATCATCAGATATTGGTGTTATTTAAGTGAAATAGAAGGTTATAAATTGTGGTTTGATGGTTTAATCATTGCCCATGAGGTGTTCGATGAAATGCATCTAAATATTTAATATTTCAAATATGGAATTGAATTTAAAATTAATTTTTAAAGTGGGTTGTATTAAAGTTGATTTATAATTTAGACTAATTTTAGAAGTATAACATTTTTTTTTAATGTTTTGGCCTCTAAGGGTTTATACACTAAAACATAAAGTACCATTTTCCGATTAAGGGTCTAAGACATTATAAAAAACAAACACTAAATACTATCATTTTTTTATTCTTTAGCTATATAGGGTTTATACATTTAAACTTTAAGGTATCTTTATCAAATCAATTTATAATTTAGACCAATTTAAAAGTTGTAACATGATATGTAATAGATAAAGTATCATAGAGGGTCCAAACTCAAATTTCTTAAGCAAAAAACTATAAAGTTTCTTTTATTTGCCTTCAATTAGGACATATAGTAGGAGAAGCGTGGAAGCGAGCTATTCGCATGGACAATATGTTAGTAGAAAATTGACGTGTCGAATATTTTGTTTAATATGTCAAACTCGACCGAAAATATTATGACAAACCCGAACAAGGTTCGGGAAAAGAACTAGTTACTAGTTAAGAGTTAAAAAAAAAGGTGGAAAAAAATGCAAGGAGAGCTTGACACGTGTCCTAGATAAGTTATACTCTAGTAGTTTAGGATTATGATTTTAAAAATCCTCACATCTCGGCCCGAATCTCAAAGCGAGTTTCGCTTCCAAACTTGAAGCCTAGCTCAAATCGCTTCCAAAATCGATCGAATCTGCTTGAATCCGCTCGCTCAGTTCGCAGCCAGACTTGAATCCTCAAATCGCTTCCAAACTCGATCGAATTTGCTTGAATCCGCGACCATCTCGGCTCTCTATGTCGCCTCTCATCTCCCTCTGTTTCCCCAGCCATCTCGGATCGCAGTCAGCCCTAATTTACTCGTTGTAAGTTCACATCTCCTCACTTCGTTGTTCTGTTAATTTAGATATTAGGTAACTGCTTGATTTTAGCTTTAGAGTTGTATGGGAAAAGTTCATAAGCCTTATGAATGGAGCAAATGCTCGATGCTTGTTCTTATGGAGAGGGAAAAGTTCCCCTAATCAAGTAACCTTGCTTGCATATGATTATCCAGAAAATGAACTTTGTTTGACTACTTTGGCATACTTTAATGAGCTTTCAATATGTGGATTGCTTGCATTTGCTTTCTAAATTCGGTCCGAATGCTTCAGTAGCTGAGCTCAAAGCACAATTTGATGAAGAGCGTGATCAGAGAAGAGAAGAATGGGAGAAATTAAGCTGCAGCTGATTTAAAGGCTTCTGTCCAAAAAGCTCAGATAGAGGGCCAATAAGAGCTGAAACGATTATCAGATACTAGTTTAAGAAGAGAACGAGAGCAACAATAGCTTATTAATAAGCTTCAGGTTAAGTACTATGTTCTTATAAATTGTGTAGGCATCTTCCTCAATTTCACATATTTAATTAAGAATCTCATGTTGTATGTATTTTCAGGAATCAGAAACAGCGAGTTCTTTACTAAAGTAGAGACTTTGAGATCCAAATTGGTATGTTTTTTTTTTGCATGTGTATCTTACCCCCACTTAAATATATTAAAATATAACTGAGGAATATATAAACTTTTGGTATGTTTCATGAAATATGATTTCTGAAAAGGTTACTACAGCTAGGAAATATGCTACTGAATCTTGTTTGCCATGATTTTGCTATGGAGGGAGAAACAGGATTGATAGATTAGTAAAAGAAGGTTTAAGACAGATGACATATCTTAGATTGTTGATTCTAAAACCTTTCTCAACATCCTGGTTGTTGATTCTAAAACCTTTCTTAACATCCTGGTTGTTGATTCTAAAACATCCTAGTTGCTGATTCTAAAACCTTTCTACTTGTGTGCATTTTTATGTTGTCTTGGATCTTGTTACTTTCAGTCCAAACACATCCCCGTTGCTGCGTTATGTTATGAGATGAGCTTATGATAATTTTCCTTGGATTTTGGTTTCATGCTATCTTGGATTTTCGTTCTTGTTTATAGTTTGCTTAGCCTATGTTATGAGGGTATAACTATGCCCTCCCAATCGTTTCAGGTATAAGGGTACTTCCTGCAATCAGGAAGTAGCAATTAAGGTTCTCAACCCTGAGTGCATTACTCTGATATGCAGAAAGAGTTTGTTCAAGACTCAAGAGGTTTACATTATGAGGTCTGTCACCTTACTGCCAAGAGGCAAATAAACACTTGCATTATCAACTCTATCCTTCACGATTTGATATTTAGTCTCATTCGTATTTTAGCAACATGGTTGAGATTAATTCTTCAATTCCCTAAGAATTCTGCTTTTGTTTGTAAGATAATTGAATGGTAATATATCCTGAACACTTCTTTAACCTTCCTAGTTCCTAGCATTGCATGTGATGAATATTTTTAACTATCCCACAATAGGCTGATTCATTAGTGCTTAGATCCATTTTTTCCCCTCAAAAATATTGTAATGGTGCTTAAAAAAAGAACTTATTTTGGCCGATTCTTCTTTATGTGCAGGAAGGTTTGTCTTAAGAATGTTTTGCAGTTCATTGGGGCGTGTACAAGACCTCCAAGCTTGTGCATTGTCATAGGTATGCCCGAAAGGTTCGTGTTTATTCCACACTGCATACAATAGACATATAAGTTTTTTCTTCTCCTTTTATATAAATTGTTGTTTCATGTGTTCTGGTCCTGTTAATTTTCAATTTAGCACGTTTTCACTCTGATTCTATTCCTCTCATTTGTTTTTCTACTGCCTTGTTGTTTCAATAAAGGTAACTTAATCTACTTTTGTACAGAGTCTATGTCTAGGGAAAGCTGCCAATCTTCTGATGGATGAGAAAATGACGTAAGATGTTCACCTTGACTTCTTGTGCTTCGATCTCGCATATCTTTCTGTCCCTTTTTTCAGGTATAAAGGTACTTCCTGCAATCAGAATAAGAATGATCTGCAAAAACTTAAAAATATTTTTAGCAACTTTTGCCTTAAATTTTTCATCTCGATTTTTAAAAATGAGAAGAAAAACTCATGTCTGGATCTTTTAGTTTTTTGACAGTGTTCACTATTGTTAGTTTTTTGGTTCATGTCATGGAAACTTTATTTCATGCCTTTGGGATGGTTTTAACTTTCTGCTTTGCCTTGTTAGGCGGTCAAGGTTGCTGATTTTGGAGTTGCCATAGTGAAGACTCAATCTGGAGTGATGACTGCAAAACTGGGACTTATTGCTGGATGGATCTAGAGGTTAGTATGGTTCATTAATGTATTTTCCATGGGTTGCATTGGTTCTTGTTGCCTTAGGTTAGTATGGTTGCCTTACATCCGGTTCTTGTTGGCTAGGTGCTTACAATTTTTCTCTGGTACCCACTGTTAACTCATTGTTCTAATTACTTGTTAATGGAGTCGATCATGTTTCTGAAGTAAGTGGTTTGATGATTGATTGCAAGAGCCTCTAGATTGTGTGAGCTGATTAGTAGAAACACTAACCAGTTGAGTGCGGATTTCATCATACAAACTCTCAATATCGGACCTCAACTGGGCATCCAGTGCTTAGGACACAACATGAAGCATGAAAAAATGGGATGAACAACAAATAAAGTGATCTACTAGTCAAGTGTATAGAATAATATCATCTCATTCTTTGAAATATGTTGTTGCACTTGAGACTTTCAAAACTAAACAATGCAAAATAATCTATGATATACCTATTCATAAGCTTTAGTCCGACAAACAAAAGTACATATGTGTCTCTGATTGGTCACAGCAGAAGCCTCTGGGTAGCAAAGCTCAGATGGTAGGATGAATCAATCACAGCACATAATAAAAGATACCTCACGCTCTCATACTTGATGGTGGTAATAAACTTGGCTAATGGAGTGCCTTTACTTGAGTCTTGATGAGTTATATTTAACTAAACTCGGCTAATGGAGTGCCAGAGTTGTATATTGGGACCTCGTCTAAGGCATAACAACATAGATATTGTTCTTGCAATGACTCTCATGTTAGTTATCAACTTGGCTAATGGAGTGCCAAAGTTGTATATTGTATGATGTGTATATTTTATAGTTGTAGAGAATTTGAAAACCAATCATTTTTCGCATTGCTAGTGGCATGTGGATCCTATGTGAAGGATCGTGTATTAGCAATGCTAGACATTAATTATTAGCATATTTTATTTTCTGTCTTAGCCAGTTATTTTGCAAGTTAGATACTTCTTTTATCTGAGAGGTTTTGGTTACCATGACATTTGACTAATTTCCCCCCCTTGTTATGTCTCTTGCAGATTAAACCTGATTCTGCCAAGGGTTACAAGTCACGTGTTACGGCTAGAGCAATGATTGGACAGTGGGGAGAGGCTGCAAAGGACCTACATTTGGCTTCTAGTTTGGATTATAATGAGGAGATTAATGCTGTATTGAAGAAGGTTTTGTCTGTCTCTTATCACTTGTGCTTCTTGTAATCATATATCATATTTGTTTACAAGAGATCGAAACACCATGTGCTCTTTTGGCTCTTTGCAGTATAATGGAGTTAAATCCAGGATTGTAGAATCAACTTTGGTTTAGTGATGGATCAATTTAGATTGTAATGAAGAGACTGTACTTGTGTGGGTTGGAATTGCTTATGAAACATACAGGTGCAATTGCATAAATAAAATAAATATATTAAAAATCAGATATAATCATATAGCCCGGACATTCAAAACCGAGAGATATATAAAAACATTTTCGTGAACACCCCCTAATATCACGGGGATGGATCCGTGATATAAGTGTAAGACCGTTAAAAAAACTCAACCCTAATATCCCGGTCGTGTCCCCTATAATCCGTGATATCCGTGATATTACTACTATTAGGACCGAAGCATGAAAAAATATCACGCCTAATATACCGGGCGTGTCACTCATATGATCCGTGATGTTAGGGTCGAAGCTTGAAAAAACCCACATCTAATATTCCGAGTGTGTTCATTTTTGGTCCGTAATATTAGATTGCCCTGTCTATTAGCCCACTGAGCTAAAGCCCGGACGTGTATTGGCTTATATTCGTGATATTAGGCCCTAAATATCCGTGATATTAGGCCCTAAATATCCGTGATATTAGGCCAATTTTGTACTAGTATCCGTGATATTAATGACACGTTATGGGAAAAAAAAATATTTTCAAAATAGAAAGTGTGTGGTTAGTGATTATTAACATTGGAATAAAAGAAAAAAATATTGTAATATATATATGTGGCACAATATTTACACAAGGCAAAAAAGAACATTTGATAGACAAAATAGGCGGGAAAATAATATTGTTCAAATATAAAATACATTCAAATATTAAACACGTTCATACAATATGTCGGTGTTATTCTTCGATTGATCAATTAGACCATTGAGATATGAATTAGAAATGGAAGAATTCAATATAAACTCTACAAAACTAATATGTACAAATTAAAAGTTACAAAATGTAAAGAAAATCATCATATAAATATAAAGGCTATTGAAGGATCAAAGTTAACTTTCAATAATGCATGAAGAAGATCTTCAATACTTTTGTTGATCATATGAAACACATCTCAATCGGACAAAATTAATGAAGTGCTATCATTTGCATGGTAAGTTGATACGTGGCAAGTCAGCTTCAGCTTTAGTATCGTTTGCATGATCGGTCGGAACTAAGTTCGGATATTTGCGGTAAGCCTAATAAACTTGACATACTGACATACTGTATCGAGCTTAAATAAGAATATATTAAAATCTCGGCCAACAACGCCAAGGTGGTGATAATTTAAGTGAAGCTCGATCAGAATATATTGCCGAGGTCATCCCATTGAAATTAATATTGCATGTTTACTCCTGAGATGTATATTCCATTTGTTTATTTCTAATCAATTTGAAAATGTACGTTATTTGATTAATCTAAATACATAACATAAACTTCGTTTTTCTAGCTTGTGAAATGCTTTAGGATGTTTACCAATATAAATTATAATTGACAAACCCAAAATCGACCCAAAAGGACCCGAAACTCGGTCAAACCCGGGTTCGAGACAACCTGGATGTACCCGGAACGCATTTTACTCGGGACCCGAAGTGACCCGACCCGAATGACCCATTTGACAGGTCTAATTGTAATACTTGAAAAATCAAGCAACAAAGAGAAGTATAATTGTTTTTTTTACTAAAAATGAAATATTAAAGAATAGGGGTATAATTGTCTTTTCATATTAAATTAAGTGAGGTTTAACAAGAAAAGGGGTATGGGTGGTTAGTTGCAAATAACCTATATTTAATGGGTGATTATTTGACAATTTTTGAATAAAGGGTGGTTATTTACAAATAACAATGAATAGTGGGTGATTATTTGACAATTTTTGAATAAAGGGTGGTTTTATGCATTTTTGCCTTTCATTTGTATACAACGGAGCGAAAGGAACAGTCCGTACCGCCATTTCTTCAGTCTCGGAGGCGATACCTGGTTTCGTTGGAGGAGGCCGGAAGTTTTTGCTGCCGTTTGACGCCGTTCACTCTCCGCCTCGCAATAGTGAGTAAAAGAGTTCCTTTTTTTTGTTTGATGTTTTTTTTGGTGTGAATTTGGGTTGTGTAATACTGTGAGTAAAAGCCTTCTTTTTTTTGTTCTTAATTTGATGCTGTTCTAGTAGGGATTTTGATGTTGTAGGTAAATCTGAATGATCTGAATCGAAATTGAGGGATTTTGATGTCCTATGCTGTTCTAGTAGGGGTTGTGATTGTGTGTGTGTGTTTTGAACCCATAGAGTGTGTACATTTTTGTTCTAGGTTACTCTGAATGATGTGAATCGAAAATGAGGATTGTGTGTGTTTCGATCAGGTGTTGATCGATATGGATATCGACCCTGAAGCAGAGGGACCTCTTGAAGGGGTTCAGGTTCAGGGAGATTTGATTGCGCAAGAAGAGCTCAATCCCAACAACGATATCAATGCGCCTGATGTTATCGATTTGGTTCAAGGTGAACAACTGCAGGCTGAGGAGGTGAATGTGATGGCGGAGGAGGTGAATGTGATGGCTGATGATCAGGAACCAGTTTGGGAGGCAGTCGGCGACTGGCTAGTCGGAGATGCCGTAAATCCCGCTTTAGATCAGTTCTTTGAGGTAGAGCCCATGGTTGTACAGGTTGAAGAAGACAGCGATGATTTTGTGGAGTTTGAGGATCATCAGTTTGTAGATGTTGGAGATCAAAATGTTAACTGGCCATTGGACGATGATCTGGACGAGATTTTTGAGGCAATAGGTGAGTGGGTAGAGGAAATTGTTGACGTTCCTGATCACTTAGATGCGACTTTTGTGGCAGAGCAGCCGGTGATGGAAGATCAAAATGTTAACTGGCCATTGGACGATGATCTGAACGAGATTTTGGAGGCAATAGGTGAGTGGGTAGAGGAAATTGTTGACGTTCCTGATCAGTTAGATGCTCCTTTTGTGGCAGAGCAGCCGGTGATGCAAGATCAAAATGTTATCTGGCCATTGGACGATGATCTGAACGAGATTTTGGAGGCAATAGGTGAGTGGGTAGAGGAAATTGTTGACGTTCCTGATCAGTTAGATGCTCCTTTTGTGGCAGAGCAGCCGGTGATGGAAGATCAAAATGTTAACTGGCCATTGGACGATGATCTGAACGAGATTTTTGAGGGAATAGGTGAGTGGGTAGGGGAAATTGTTGACGTTCCTGATCAGTTAGATGCTCCTTTTGTGGCAGAGCAGCCGGTGATGCAAGATCAAAATGTTATCTGGCCATGGGAATTACCAGCAGAGGGTGCCCAGGCCGGGTTTTGGGACGCATTCGGTGAATGGTTAGACCACGGTGTTGTCGAGGATGATGAGTTAGATGCTCTTTTTGGGGAAAACCCGCCGATCCTGCAACAAGCCGAGGAGATTGATCTTGATTATCCGCAGGACGAAGATATGGATGCGGGTAACTAGTTTTTATATAACTCCATAGCTAACTGGGTTTTTTGATAGCACAAAGAGGTAATTAGTTTTGTCTTGTTTTGATAACCAAAGGGTAAACGTACTATTGATGGAAGTGGTTTTGTTTATCTCCTAATCTGAATTTTAAACTTTGTCTAGGAACTGTTACTTATTACTTGATGAGTTGGTTGATAACGGTATAGAGTTTGATTTAAAGTTTGCTCATTCTGTTTTGTCTTTGAAAGGAAAGGAAATAAATAAATACCACATCAACACCATTCATTCATTCATTCATTCTCAAACTAAAACAAATGACATTCAATTTAATCGGAAACTCAAAATTCAAATCCAAAGCCAGTGTTAATCAAGCGAAACCCCAAGGTGAGATCGAAAGAGAGAGGTCGGGGAGAATGGAGGTGGCGTCCGCGGCATGGGTCTGAGTTCCTGGTGAGCAAGAGCGTAGCTCCGACTTGGACGACACCGTCATAGCGAGGGGGAGCGAGAGCAGAGGTCGAAGAAGAGGGATCGGAAAGGGGAGGCGGTCAGGTGCGACGAAGAGCGAGAGGGTGAGGCCGAGCAGAAGCCACGCCATGGAAGGAGGCTGAGGAGGTTTTTGAGGAAGAAGCAGCAACATTGGGGATTTGATGACAACATTGAGGAAGAAGCAGGTCTGAAATGAGTGGAGGGTTAAAGTGAACAACAGTAAGTAAGGTAGCGGCGTTTTCCACAATATAAATTTAAATTAACCATATGCTCTGGGATACGGCGAAAGCATGGGCCAATTCCAAGCTCCCCGATTCGTCATCTCGGCGACAGTTGCCCCAATCATATGCTCTGGGATCGGCTGCAATGCACTGTCCATGAGTGGAGTTGCCGATAGCCATGGGTGGATCCAAAAAAGTGTGGATTGACCATTGCCAATCGCCACTCTAAGCTGTGGGGTAAGTATTTCAGCCCCATGTAGAATCCCCTTCCAAGTGCTCGATACACTCGTCCTTCTCTCAAACATATCAACATCAGCCCTTCCCCGACAATATTTTCCTCTAATAACTCGGCTCCAAAGGGCGTCCGGAGTCTTCAAAAGCCACCAGGTGAGCTTGGCCAGGATTGCTTGGTTCGATACTCGCATCGAACGGACCCCGAGTCCACCGTTCGGCTTGGAGGAGGTAACAATCTCCCAATTCAAAAGGTGAGGTTTCCTGCTCTCGGCCGTCGATCCCCATATAAACCCCCAAACTTGGCGGTCGATATCATCGCAAATGCTTCTGGGCAACATGCTCGACTGCATAGAGTAGACCGGGAGGCTGGTAAGAACAGAATTGGCGAGAGTCACTCTACCGGCAAACGAGAGCGACTTCACTTTCCACCCTTGTAGTCTAGCTGTCACCTTGTCGAGGAGGAATTGGTAGCGGTCTGATCTCATTCTCCCTGTCGCCGTAGGCACGCCCAAGTCGTTCCCAAAATCCGTGGATATAGGGATCCCCTTATATTTTCTTTTTAGTAATTATAGCATTTAAGGTGGATTTTACCTAAATGCCCTTAAAACAATATTTTTTTCTCTTTAAAATTTAAAAAATAAAAGAAAATAGAGATAGATAATATTGTTTAAATATAGATAAAATTGTTTACTTTAAAAAAGATTTGTTTAAATATAGATAAGATTGTAGGTTACAATCAAAGATAAATTGAATTTGCAAACATATATTTTACTTCGTAATAGCCTTTGATCGATGGAATTTGGACCCTAAGTGCAATAGTGGTAATTTGTCAATAACCATCAACCGGTCGATGACCGAGTCATGAATTGGTAATTTATAAACAACTTAACTTCAGTAACCTAATTGCGTTTCTAATGCATCTGATTACTTTTATTCCTAAAAAACTTGATGTATATATGAACAAATTCACCTATTATTCCTAAAAATGGTTATAAATTTTTAAAAATACCTTATAGACTACTTTTTAATCAAAATTAAAATAAGTTTATAAGTCACTAGCATTGTTTAAATTCAATGTCATTTTTTATATTTATAATTCATGTCTCATTTTCTTTCATTTTTAAACATCTAAACTATATACTAAAAATGAAAAAATTATCTAAATAGTTTTTTAAAAAAATTCAGGCTCAAAAGTATTTTTTTATTAAAATTTTTTTTTATGAAAGTTTGATTTAATTTTTAAATAAAATTCAATAATATTTTCCACAGTTATAAACCTTCCAAATAAATATAGAATTTAAAATTTTTACACATTTTCCCCCTAATATATTAATATAATTTTTTTATCCATACAATAAATTTAATTTAAATATATTCAAGTTTAAACATTAAATTTTAAGTATAAAATATTAAAATATACTATATTTAATGGAATTATAATGGAAATATGTGGTGGATGGTGATACGTGAACAAAACCATTTAATGGCACTACAAAAAAAAACATATTAGCCACACATGGTAGCAACGGCAAGGATTAACCGTGGCCGTTGATAGAATTTGGCTATAGCTGAAATTTGCCACGGAAATGATTATTCCGTTGCTAGCCTCCTTATAGCTAGCGATGCCAACGCCATAATGGCTACGGTAGAATTATGCCGTGGCAAAAAATGAGGTGGGTGCACTAAATTTGCCACAGCCTCGTAGCTAAAGAGTAGAGTAGCCCAACTTAAAAAAATTGAAAATTAAAAAAAAAAAAAAAAAAACTCCTACTCCAAATTTCTTCTCACCTCCCGAACATCGAGCCCCTCCCTCCCTCGCCTTCTCCCTCCCTCGCCTGTGCCATAGTTGGAAATCCAAGGTCGCCGGAGGTAAGCCTTGCAGGCGCCGGTGGTGGGGAGCTAACCTCGACTCCCTCTCATTCCCGAAGCAGCTTCGAAGGGCAAAAACTGAGCGGTCGTTGAGCCTAGGGTTTCGATTGCAGCTTCCAGCAACTTCTTGTTCGCCCTAGGTTCGTCTCAGTCACTTTTCTCTCTCGATTTCCTTTCGATTTATGCCTTGTTTGTGTTGGATATTCTGTTTCATGAGCTCTCGTTTCCGAAACAGCTTTGAAGGGTAAAGAACAGAGCGCTCGTTGTACAGGAGACTAAGTTTCTCTCTCCATTTCTTTGAAGGGTATGACTGTAATGTTCCTTTCGATTAATGGCATTTGCTTCTGATTTCCATTTTTTTTTACAGTTGTTGTAAATGGCAGTCAATTGTTTTTTGTGACTATTTAAGTGTTGCTTTTGCTCAATGTCTTGTGATTGGATCGTTTAATCTCTTATGGTGGGTTTGATATTCTTTCCTGCACTAATCCTTTGTGGTTTAATATGGTCTTCATCTCATATATAGCATATGTTTACACCATGAAAAAGTAAAAGGAGAGGCTACAAAGAAGGAACCAAATTGAAGGAGATGTAATATTGTTGGTGATCTATGCTGAGATTGTGCTTTTAGGGACTGTTTTTGTGCAGTAGTGAATGATGTCAAGATTGAATTGCCTTCAAGTATATAGATTTTTATCTATATATAAAAAAATCTATTAAAAATATGACAAACACAAAAAAATTGAATTACAATGTATATATAACGAGAAGAGATATTGTATTGATGATCTGTGGTAAAAACGTTCAATCCACTAGTGTATTTTTTTAAGCTTCTTTAGCTGCAACTAGTGTAAGATCTCACTCTTTGTATATTATTTCTCTGCTGCTTGTTTACAAGCCAATTTCCATAGACTAAGATCTATGGTAGTCTAATTGTCTTTATTAAGTCTTTGCTATCTTTTCTTTCTCTTTTTACTTCTCAATTGATAAGCCTTCCTCTATCTGCTGTCAGCCACTTTCTGTAGTAAGTAATGCTCAATTTTCATTCTACCATTTTTTTTAGTGTGGAGTAAGTCTTTGCTATCGTTTTTTCCCTCTTCTACTCCTCTTTAATACTTAAATCTATGGTTCTATGGTTGAATTAGGTATAAATTAAGATTAGTTAGGTATTCAATATTAAATTCCAGATTAATTAGATTTATAATATATATTTCCATATATTTACCATTTCAAATATATATTTCCACTTTTTCAAATTATGGATAAATATATTTAGGATGAATTAAAAATCAGGATTAAGTATTTGAATCTAAAATATATTAGGGATTATTTTTCCTGTATTCCTAAATTCAACATTATATCTTTACTTTTGTTTTGGATTTCAATTGGTTTTACTTTAAAAACAAACTTAAAATAAGTTGATGCATTATTACAATTCTATACTGAATATATTTAAAGTTAAATTTATGACAAAAAATACCTTAAAATAAAATTACTAAACTTTAGCAGACGATTTTTTTTTTTGTCCAACGGAAAAAGTAGCGGATTTCTTGAGTTAAAGTCCTTCTGTTGAAGTCTTGCTGTTGAGTTAAAGTCCTTCTATACTGAATTTTGGGTAAATGTATTAAAAGCACACTGGGAGTTTGACACTTTGAAATTAGAAAGCAAACTCTATATATACTTGCACAAAAACAATATACTGTATTTATAGATAAAAATCCATGTATCTACGGCCTATTGAAATAAAAAAAACTACATGCTAGTATATTTTTGGGTTTATTGAATTGAAAACACCAAGAAATTAGAGGAAGCAGAAACTGCTCACCAAATATACAGTAGGCAAGAACTTAAGAATCTTAGAAGGTCTTCTTAACAACCTTCAACCATGTAATGAAATATATGAATTGTTGTTGAGTATCAAATACGTTCTAGCGGTCTCAGAAGGAATTCTTCCTAATGTATGCCAGCTTTGCTACAACTTTATTGCAGAACTGATTGCAGTTGAGGCCTATAGGTCACAAGGCCATCGTTATCTAGATCCCCCGGTGAGTCCACCTAGCCTCTTCTCATTTCGATTTGAGCATCAGCTTAAGCTAGGAGCCATAAGAGAATAGAGAATTGCTTCTAGTTCATCAAAAAATGTTCCTGTTTTTTTTTTTTTTAAATGAGGACTAACTCCTTGTTCCTTCTTGCAAGAGAACTTCAATGAGCTTTCAAGTGCAAGAGAACTTCAATGAGCTTTCCAGACCCTTGAAAACTGTATAAAAAAGGATGGTGCTAAAAATAAGGAATCAACTATATGCCATTCCTTCAGCTTCATCAATTATCATGTTTGCTAGGAAACCATAGAGATGGTTATCCTTGGAGATACTTGTTTCATCAAAGCTCTCTCCAAAAAGATCAAAGGAAGTCTTTCTTGCACCTTTACCTTTTTCATTCCAGTTTGTTTGGGTTGCTGCATAAGTCTCTTCATGAGTCATGTGTTCTCCTTCAAGTCTTGTTCATAAAGATTATGTTTCCTATTTTAAACTGGTCCAAATGTTCTTACCTAAAAATCTTAGCATGCTTTTAATTCTTATGGCACATTTGTGTGCATGATTCTTGTCTATGCTTGTTTTGCGTGTCGCCTTTGTGTGACAGCTTTCTCTTTGGAAGAGTAAATTCTTGAAGGTAAGAGAAATATTTCTAACTATTTTGCCTGAACAGTTTGGATCCAGTTATTGCATATCTCTTAAACCCTGTGTACTGGGTTTAATAGATGCAACAATGGAGTTATTATATATCCTCGTTGTCGTGCATGCAGAGTTATATTTATGTTCCTGTATGTTGCTTTCATGGAAGCTTGACTGCGGGATACTTAATTTGGGAAATAATTGCACATGTCCTTGATCCTTTCAGTTTATCCTCCTTTTATGTGCATGTATCTTGTGATATGCATATCTAGTAAATGAAACAACTATAGCAAAGCACACCTTTTTCAGTTTAATATTTTTGTGTATGAGAATATCCTAACGAAGGATTACACACCATTCTTGTAAAATATAACGCAGAACCAACAATTGGTGAGATTTGGTTAGTTATATGCATTCGTGGTTTGAACTTAATTTCATCCTAATTTCTCTTAATTATTCCCGGTGGTTATGGCATATGGATGGGAGATTTCTAACGCCGGTTGATTTCCCTATCCAGGTCTTTGCTTGTGCTAAACCCCTGTTAGACAAGACCCTTGGTATACTTGTGGAAGGCCTAGATACTTTACTTAGCCTGATTGACGAAAACCAAGACAAGGACCTCAGGTTGCTCGATGCCGATGGTTTCTGTCAGCTTATGCTTGAGGTGAATGATAGATATCTTTATACATCTAATGCTTTATTACTATTCTCTAAATATCATCCTGTTTTCTGGCTTTGTCATAAACATGTGTTCTTCCAATCATGTGAATATAGACGAGTGACATAGATAACAACCTTATGTATTATAGTTAATCATTACTGCCGTGTGAATATAGACTTGGTGCTATTAGAACTATCGACCAACTAGGTAAGAATTATATTTAAAAGGCAAAGGAATTGATTTTACAAGTTACTCTTCTAAATTGCCATAGGTGAATATAGACTTGGTGCTATCAGAACTGTTGTCTTCCTGTATCCATATGATATTCATGCATCTTTGCATGGCAAAACTGCTACAAGACCAGATATGTAGCAAATTTGATTCTAAGGTTATCTTGAAATGGACAACAAGATAATTATATTATTCTAAGGTTTCTCAAGGTTCCACAGGGCTATATACGTCGATGATTTCTCCCTTTAGATTTTATTCACTCTACCCTTTGCAGTGTTTGAGCTATTTATGATGTCTCTGAACTCTTATTTTAGTGGGTAAAAATTCCAAAATGGTTGGCCAGTTGAGCTTTCACATGAATGTAACTCTTATCTAGGAGGGAGTGGCAGAAACTATAAACTCATCAAGTGTTGTTGTTGTGCATCCACTGGGCAAGCATACTCCACATAAATCAATTAAAATAAAAGCCAATTAGGGATCCAAGAAAATGCACTCATTGGTCAGAAATAAATTTTGTTCATATAACTAATAAAATTTACAGAAAGCAACCTTTTTTTAATTGATCATTACTGGTTCCGGATGTTGTTTCAATTCTGGGCTGGATTTAGTTCAGTTTTTACTTATTAGTAGAATCACATTATAAGTATAGTATGTGATATGAAGAGAAATGCACAAGCTAGCTCTTTCATCTATTTGTTTCTCAAGGAAGATTATATTATGGTTAGATATAATACAAGTTAACGACTGTTTTGAATTCCTAGCTGGATGTAGATAAGTTTTTTTACTTCTTAGTACATGTTTTTCTTTGCCGGTACGGTGTATTATTTTCTATGCTCCCTTTTAGTTTTGAGTTTATGTACTCTTTTTCATTAAATTATAACAGAAGGGGTATGATCTTCTCTATTTGCTCTATCTTATTCTAATCTTTAGGATATGATCTTCTATTTTGTGTACTTGCACCTCGTATATTCTCATCTTATATGGTGTCTAGGTATGAAGCAACCCTCGGGATCTCGTCAATGAGATAAGTCATGGTGTCTATGTATGATCTTCTCTATTTGCCGAAGACAATGTTGAACAAAGCTACTCGGGGATTTTGTACAAGCTAGTAAGCTTTTGTAAAACTTCATATAACTATGTGTTTTTTTGGTTTCATGTTTTATCGGAAAACTTAAATTGTAGACTTGAATTGGCAAGATATGTAGCTTATGTTATGTACTTTTGTTTGGGGTTTGCTTAACATGAAAGTGTGTTGTGGAAGAAACACCTTTTTGTGTTTGAACACTTGATGTTTGGTTTGCAAATTAAACAGGGACATCGACATGAATAGGTAAAAATATGATTAGGAATTGGCAATGGTAGCCTGTTGTAGCAAACTATGGAAAAGGAGGCCAAACTCATAGCAACGGCAGATGGATCCTGGAAAGGAACCAAGCTGCTGTTTCCGGGATCAGGCTTGGCCTATTGTGGAGCGGAGGGAGGAACCAAGAGGGGAGGCGCGACAAAGGTTGGAGCGCTAGTGGTAACCGGGGGAGTCTGGTGGATCAGCGAGGCTAGATGTTGTGGCGCAGCAGAGTCATGAGTCGCGACATTGTCCATGTTGAGCATCCCCATGCCCATGCCAAGGCCGACACCCATGCCAACCTGTGACAGCAGCGATATCTGCAGCTACTAATGCATCTTGAAACGCATCATCAGTAAGAATGCCAAACTCCCTAGTAATAGCCTTGGTTGTACTGATGTTATCTCCGGTGACGTACCATCCGGACAGTGATTCCAACTGCACAACAGAAAATACCTTGTCACGTCATCAACTATGGAAGCAGAAAAGATTCGAGTTTCCTTGGCACAAGCTTTATTTTCTAATTCCCAGACTCTTACAACTTCCACATTCATCCTTTGGAAAATGACTTAAATACCCATCAAAATCATCATAATACCCCCCAAAGTGTAGAATACTAGCTAACTTCAAAATGGAGGATGAAAAAAAAGTGTAGAAGAGGCATAAGAATAACCAAATTCCATGAATCCACATAGCTGCAGAAAAAATAATATATAGTCCAAACACCCTTGCAACACAGTAACTATTATAAACCAAAAAACAAAGTTTATAAAACATAATAATGCTATGCAAACGGAGCCATAGTCACCTGTCTGAAAGCTTCTTTCCGAATCCGCTTGCAGTGTGCTGGAAACAGTCCGCACTGGTACTCGAATAGGCGAATAGCTGATGCTTCTTTCTTCTCTAGCAGGAAGTCGAGGTTCGCCCGGAGAGCCTCGTTGTTCCCTCCCTGCAGATAGGAGCCTTTTGGATTCGAGAAGTGATGTGGGAGTTGTGAGCGTAATTTTGTGCTCAATATGATCAGCAGACGACGGGGAAGCGGATCGAAGTCCTAGTCCCGCAAATAATCAAGAGATCACCGAGCGGGGCTTGTGTCCCCGGGGTAACTCCGACGCTCAAGTTAGTCGATTGAACGTGTATTCTGAACTAGGAGGGTGTAGTTGCTTACGTTTTCGTGCCCCGCCTCCTCCTTTTATCATTGGATTTTCGTGGATTGATTAACTCCTTCGTCCCGATCGGGTTGTTGGGATTTCGAGATCTTTTCTCTTTTCCCTTGATTTTCTCTAGATCGTTTTTGGATTCTAGGTTGGTTAACTTTGGACGGGAACTTATCCATAAGTCGAAATATATGTAATTCGCTAATCGCCCACACAGGAGTATGTTAATATGTAACTCGTTCAATTTATGTAACTCGTTCAATTTAAGGGCGTGTTTGTTTATTGAAAAAACAGTCCCAACAAAGGAATGTTACCCGTTGGTCCGTATAATTCTGTTTGGTTTGTTTCCTCAAAGGATTAATTCTGTTCTAGGAGTTAAACAATTAACCCTCTTTATTACCCCTCTAAAATTGGCCCTAATCTCTCCGCCTCAAATGGATGATTTTCCAAAGTACTTGTTTTAATCTGTCGGCTAAGATCTTCGCAATTATCTTATAGACAGTTGCGCAAATGCTTATTGGTCTGTAGTGGTTTTTCGAGTTCGGGTTGTCACACTTTGGGATAAGTGAGATAAAAGTATGGTTTACTTTTTTTAGGATCCTGCCGGAGTGGAAGAAACTCTTGATAGCTCTTGTGACGTCTGGCCCAACGATTTCTCAGTAGGTGTGGTAGAATTCTGCAATCATGCCGTCAGATCCTTGGGATTTGCTCTTCCCAATTGCAAAGACTGCTTTTTTTATTTCCTGGTTTGATACCCTTTTAGTTACAAACTCGTTGTCTGTAGGTATGATTTCTATTCTGGTAAGATGGAGGTACTCATTTAAGAGTTCTTGGTTTATACTCTCTTTTCTAAATCGTTTTTCAAAGTCTTTCTTTATTTCTAATGCAATATTGTCTTCTCTTACAATTTGGGTTCCCTCTGCAGTTGTTATATTTCTTATTATTTTCCCGTTCCTTCTTCCGGTTGCAACTTTATGAAAATACCCTGAATTCTATCGATAAGCTTTAGATGTTTAGATTTTGCTCTTTGACTCCAGCAAATCTTATGGAATTCCAATAGTTTTTCTTTTTTCCGTAGAAGTCTATCTTGGATAGTGTCATTTCTATTCCTGTTTGTGTTGCTTTCTTTTTGTATGTCCACTAACTTAGTTTCTATATCTTTAAGTTGGGAAAAAATATTTTCAAATGTTCTTTTATTCCAATCTTTTGTGAGTCTTTTTAGTCGACGAGTTTTTTGTACTAAGTTAAACATTTGCGATCCAGTAACATTTGTCCCCCAGGCTTGTTTCACAATATTTTTGTAGTCTGGTCTTGATAGCCAAATTTTTTCAAGTTTAAAGGGTTTACCTTTGTGGTTTAATTCATCTTTAATTTCTAGAGAAATTGGACAGTGGTCTGAAGTTGTGAACGCATGGATAGTTGTAGCCAGATTTTGAAATTTGTGTAAGATTTCATGGTGCACAAGGGTTCTATCAAGTTTCTCATAGATGTTGTTTATATCAGTCTTATTTCGCCTCCAAGTGAATTCATTTCCCTTTGTGTGGATTTCCAATAGTTCACACTCGTTGATAAATTTCGTGAGTATTTGAAATCTGCTTTGCACAGGGGTACATCCCCCCTTCTTTTCGGTTGTTGATTTAATTTCATTCAAATCTCCCATGAAAATGGATGGAAGATTGAGCCCCTTGATGTAGTCTATAAGGGAAACCCATAATTGAGTTTTGTCTGCCTCATTTGGTGAAGCATAGATTATATACGCGTTCCCTATATACACCGCAAATACTTCGTTGGATCCAACGTTGTAGCAACGTTGGATTAGACGTTGCAACAACGTCCAATCTGACGTTGTTAATTGTGTGCTAATTTCACTTATCGGATGTTATAACAACGTTGAATTAGACGTTGTTACAACGTCAAATTGAACGTTGTTAATACGAGTCAGACCGGGCCAAGTATAAGATATTACAAAAAAATAAAAAAAAATTGGTTTACAACGTCCTTTTGGACGTTGCTTTTTTTTTTTGTGACTGTGGGTGGGTGGGTGGGATTTTTTATTTTTTACCCAAGCAACGTTGGATCCGACGTTGTTAGCCCGGTTCGGCCCGATCCAATCCTTCACTTCACATATTACAACATCGAATCCGACGTTGTAATGTAATTAATGTTACAACGTCGAATCCGACGTTGATTAGCAGCTCTAATCCGCGGATTTGCGGTGTATATAGGGACACTCATTATATAAAGAAAGAAAGAGAAAGAGATGTGGGGGAGTGAGACTTTTAGCGAAACAAATCGTTTTTCCTTTCGAACGATTTCAATTTTCTCATTATGTTGTTGGTAATTTTTCCATAGAACGCATATACCCTCGACCCGACCTATCGCGGGGATCCATTCAATTGCATCAAAACTTGGTGTTCGCCAATTTTTTTCATCCGACATTCGACCTGTTTTGGTTTCTATGAGCGCCATCACTTGAATGTTTTCTATTTTACAAAAAGTGTCAATTTCAGTCTAGAGATTTTTACGTGCGATTCCGCACACATTCCATGTACTAATCTTTATTTATTTGATAGATATACTTTGAGTCATTTCTTTCCTTTTCTGTTTCTTGGTATTCTTGTTGTGATTTTATATATACGTGTTTTTTCCATATCCTTTTTCGTTCTATTTGGATGAGTTGGATTTGTTTATGCATGTTTTCCAAATTTGTTTTTGTTTCTCTTTGAAGCTAAGGAAGAACACAGGATTGTGCAGCCGGAGAAAATGCCATTTTTTCACCATTCATCATTCTGAATCAAGTTTTGATGTCTTCATGAGAGTTGTAGCACTCGAAAAGATCTTTCCAACACATTCATATGCGTCAATCGGACGAAAGAAGACTCGGAAAAGTGCATTTCAAGACGGAGCAGAATGTTGAAAGCTGACATAAATCACTCGACGTCGACTGATGTCGACCACGTTTCAGTAGAAATCGATCGGGACACTAGAGATCGAGTGAAAGCGCTCTACGTCGACTGAAGAAAACTACAGAGCCGAATTGAGAACTCCTAAAGAGAAGAGAATTGCTTGGCCACGAAGTAATATATTTTTATCTTAGTTAGATAGACTCTTTCATTATGGGTATTTTCCTATTTACCCTAGCGGATTTATTTGGATATTTATTTTATTAGGAGATTTATCTTAAGTAAGTAAGAAATTTTTATCTTTAGATAGATGATAGATATTCTCTTTCCTTGGGTAGTAAGGATTAAGCACTATATATAAATAAAGCCCTAGGGGCTGGTTTTTCATATATTCAAGCCAAGTCGTCTTCAGGCGCAAGGAGAGAGGAGAGATAGAGAGAGAGACAAGTGGGAGAGGAGGAGGAACGTTTGGAAGGTTTTGCAAGTTTTAGATTTTATGATAAAGTTAGTTTCTTTCATTATGTTTTGTTTCTAATTTCACTCTTCAAGAGTTGGGGTGATCCCAACATAGATATACGTACGTGTTCGATTTATGAATTTATGAATTTGTATGTTTTTATCATCATCTACCTATGTGTTTAATCTTTTGCGAGAGTTGAGGAAATTCCTTATTTGCAATTATGAAGCGAAAGTGAATTAATTATGAATTTGGATAGTAATTAGGGTTTATTTGCGAAAGCCGACTAATCCTAATTAAGAAAAGGTAGAAACAATTAGGTTTTTATGCGAGAGCCTATATCACCTAAATTGTTGGAATTTGCAAAAGTGGGTTGGGATGATCTCAACATAGATATATGTGTTCGATTTATGAATTTGTATGTATTTATCATCATCTACCTATGTGCTTAATCCTTTGCGAGAGTTGAGGAAATTCCTTATTTGCAATTATGAAGCGAAAGTGAATTAATTATGAATTTGGATAGTAATCAGGGTTTATTTGCGAAAGCTGACTAATCCTAATTAAGAAAAGGTAGAAACAATTGGGTTTCTATGCGAGAGCCTCTATCACCTAAATTGTTGGAATTTGCGAAAGTCGATTCTTTGATATAAAGCATGTATCTTTATGTGATTACAATCTACACATATGTTTATTGTTGTGATGATCCTTAACTTTGGAAGTTTGCTCTTTTATTATTCTATTTTCGTTATTTTAAAGTTTTTGCAGCCACTAGACATCAAGCCACCATTCCCTCTCCATCCCTCGACATCGACCAAGTCTTAGTCGACGCCAACA
Organism: Persicaria tinctoria; assembly: GCA_037127255.1. Lineage (NCBI taxonomy): Eukaryota > Viridiplantae > Streptophyta > Magnoliopsida > Caryophyllales > Polygonaceae > Persicaria > Persicaria tinctoria. The sequence goes on from JBANSL010000013.1 coordinate 67,926,358, forward strand.
GCAACCCTCACCACTTTTTCCCGCTATTCCTGAACCCCAAAACCAACTAAACCTAGAACCGCTAACTTCTCTGTTGAGGACGAATTTGACTCCAATATCTTATAGCGGAGTCTTGACTATAGATTTAGTTGGACGAGAAACCCCCTCGTCACCCACCTGGTGAGAAATTAAAACACTAATTTTAGTGTCGTCGCACATATCTTTGACAACCCTCATATACATATCTGGTACTCCTTTAACTCCCAAACATTCTCATATAAGATCCCTAGGTACTCTATCATAAGCCTTTTTCAAATTAACGAAAACCATATGCAGATTTCTCCACCAACCATTGATAAGAACAACCTCTTTAGTTAACTTTCCTTGGATAGCCTATTGAATGACATATGAAATGGAACGCTTTTGTAGTGTCACCCTATGTAGCACGGAAACGCCTATGTGGGGCACAGTGTCGTGTCGGAAACACGGACACGACACGAAACACCTCGGAAGCGCCTGGACACGGTCAAGAAACGGTCAAACTTCGGACACGTATGGAAACGTGATGGAAACGGCTTGGAGACGGTGAACAAATAATGGACACGGTTTAAATTTTTTTTTAAAATCAGATCATAATTAAAAGAAAAAGGAAAAAAGCAAACCCGGCTATCAACCTTTGCCCTTTTCTTCTTGAGCGTCCTTCTGCACTAGCCACCGCCGAGCGATGTTCTACACTAGCCACCACCGTTCGATCTGCACCAGCCACCGTCGATCGTCGGGCTTTCTGAACACAAACGAGTGTCGTTTATGTCAATCTTCCTTCTCCCCTTCTCTCCCTATCTCACTCCCTCACTATACCTTTATTTATTTTCAGATTTAGGGTTACTTTGATTTAGTGATATTGTTTGATTTCAATTTATATGAGATTTAGGTGTAGGATCTAGAAATTAATGATGGGTTCAAGCTCACAAACTAATGAAGGTAGCAGAGGGGGTGTTTATTCGAAACAGAACGTGGATGTGGAGTGGACCACTTTGGGATTATGTTGATATAGTTGGCAGAACAGCGGGAGGTGGGTAACAAGACATGATGGTGGACCACCTCCTCTTTATACTTGATTTATTTTTAGACTTAGCAATGCTTATTTGTATATATTTTGATTTGAAATGTTATATAATTATTTATTTATATCTCATTGGTCTTAACATCTAGATGACTCTTATTAGTATAAATGTATACATCTTTGCAAGACCTTTAAAATGATACATATATATATATATAGGGAGTGGCTCCAGAGTGCACACCCCTTAGGGTGTACCTTGTGCACGAATCTTGGCCTTTGATTGAAAGAAATGGAAGGCCAGGATTAAATGAGTGTTTCATTTTTTTTTAAATAGAAAAAATGGTGGAACCCACCTAAAAAGTCTGACGCGCTTTTTTTTTTTTTCGGATCTGATTTCGCTGTTTTGAAAAACTTGCCCATTCCACCGAATAATATTTCATATACTACCGAATAATGTTATATTTCGTTTTTCCATCCATTTCAAATCAAATTTTACCAATTATACTGAATAATCTGTCACATACTACCGAATAATGTTTGTTTTTTGTCAATCAATTTTAGTTTTAACTCCCGAGTTAATTTTTACGCATTCAGTTTTGAAATATTATTCGGTAGAATATTTATATTTTTTTGGGAATTAGAAACAACATTATGAATGATTATTCGGCCGTATACAGGAGGTTTTGATGTTGTTTGTCAAACCGAAAGCTCCCTATACCGACGAATAATAATCCAAATTTCACCGAATAATTAACAACTCTTTAACACTAACAACCAAAATTGAACTCATTTTTCTGAATAATTAACAAATAATGTTGATACAGAGGTCCAAATTATATCACGCCCACCACCCCCTCCACCCCTAAACCACCCACCCCAGGACACCCCCCGACCACCGGCCATAGCCTGGAAAGTCGATCCAGCACCACTCGGATCTAAGCCATAAGAGAGGAGGCGCCGCCCCTAGCACCGCCGGATCTGATACACAAGCAACAAAACCCTAATTTTAGTTGAAACCGGCAATTCAGAGGCAATTCCACTAAACAGGCCAAAATTCAGGAAAAAAAAATGAAGAAGAAGGAAATTTCAGTTTGAATTTCAGTATCTTAGTATCAATTTCAAAAATCTAACAAGAAATTCAGAAACTTACATTTTTCTTCTTCGTAGGCTCGTCCACGCCGCCGGAAGATTCCGCCGTCGTGGTGGTGCTGGAGGACAAATCCAACTTCCCCCTTGGCGTTCAGATTCACCGGTTGAAAGTAGGGCTTCGCCGGACCGTCTCCTCCTCCCCTTGCCGTTCAGATGCGGCTGCCGCCAAGCCCTCACACTCGTCTCCTCCTCCCCCATATGCGCCGCCGCCATCTCCTTGGAGTTCAGATTCGGCCGCCGCCAAGCCCGCAACCCCGTCCATCTCCTCCTCACCCAATTGCGCCGCCGCCATCGCCCTGGCGTTCAACTTCGGCCTCCTCCAAGCCCGCACCCCTGTCTCCTCCTCTCCCGTCTGCGCCGCCGCCAGCGCCTCCGAAGACGAAGCCCTAACCACTCACCTCTCATCTTCAACCTCTTCTTCGCCTCTCTCCTCTTTGCCGTCACCTTTGTAGGGTTTTAAACAATTATTGTCACGCGCTTCACATTCTAAGGGGTGGGCTTGGGCTTGTTTTTCAGTTTTTTTTTTAAATCAACTCAATGACGTGGCATCATCCCAACCATCAATTTCATATAGATCAACGATCCACAATTGTGCACCAAGTACACCCTAAGGGGTGTGCACAAGTTACCCAATCTCTCTCTCTCTCTCTCTCTCTGCACAAGTTACCCAATCTCTCTCTCTCTCTCTCTCTGCACAAGTTACCCAATCTCTCTCTCTCTCTCTCTCTCTCTCTCTCTCTCTCTCTCTCTCTCTCTCTCTCTCTCTCTCTCTCTCTCTCTCTCTCTCTCTCTCTCTCTCTCTCTCTCTCTCTCTCTCTCTCTCTCTCTCTCTCTCTATATATATATATATATATATATATATATATATATATATATATATATATATATATATATATATATATATTTGCCGTGTCCGTGTCCTGTGTTTTTTGAAATTGTCGTTTCCCCGTGTCTTCCTGTGTCCGTTTCTGTGCTACATAGGTGTCACCTAATGTTTGCATTTGTAATTTTATAGGGACTACGGATAAATTGAGAGATAAACTTATCAATGGATGAATGTAGAAATGAAACTATGATTAAGGGAAAAAAACACTTATCCCACATCGACAATGGTAGCTTCACTCCCCCCTCACTTTGTTTATTTATCATTTGCCTCCATTTGATTAGCAACTTAATTCAATCAAAAATGATGAAGGGTCCTGAATCAAGTTGTCTTGACTACCTTCCCTTGTCCTTATGGACTCGAATCCTATCCTTCCTCCCGGCGTTAACCACCCCCATTGCCTGTGCCGTCTGCAAATACTTCCTCGCCATAATCGACGACCCCTACTTCGTCTCCTTGCACCTTCGCAGCTACCCCTTCAATCTCCGCCAAACCCGAACCCTCACCCTCCGCCCCATTGGCGGCCAAGTCCTTGAAATCGAAAGCACATCGCCAAATGCAGAGCTCCGCGCAGGGTCGATCCCAACCGTCATATCCGATCTCAAGCCGGTAGGAAAAACGTTGGGATATTCCCGGACGTTGGGATATGTCCGGTGGTCTGTGGCAGGTTCGATTGATGGGCTTTTGCTCATGTTCAAATTCAACGAGGCTCTACTGTGGAATCCCTCCATCGGTAGAGCTCGTCGAATCCCTTGTCCATCAAACTCGAAGCTAGGGCTTGGCTACGATGGCTCTCGTGACGACTACAAGGCATTTGCCATTGTTGACTACGCTACTATCACGTCGCCGTTATTCATCATGACACCCCGCGATGATGAGGCTGCAGCTGGAGCTTGGGTTTATAGCGTCAAGAGAGGCTCTTGGGAGTCGGTTGGGATGCCCGATTGTCGCCATAAGAGAGAGGTGTCCGAAAGCTTGTGTTTCAAGGGCGGGTTGGTTTGGATTGAGGGCGTGGATACGGGCCATAGCTATTATCATCACCTGGCCCGGTTCGACTTTGCAACCGAGAAATTCAGCTACACTTGGGTGCCTTACCCGATCAAGAATAATATGTGGGTTCAGAATAGGCTGGTGATGATTGATGGCGGATCTTCTCTCGGGGTCTGGGGCTTGGGTTCGGATAATCTCGTCCGCATATGGGCTATGGATGCAACCGCGACATCATGGACAAGGCTGTGCAACATCAGGGAAGGCAGTCTGCAGATAGGAGCCTTTCGGAATCGAGAAGTGATTTGGGAGTATTGCACGAAAGGCGCGAGGCCAAAGATTTCGCTATACAATGATACCGAAGATGTGAGTGATCAGGGTCGACAACTCGAGTACATGGGTGTTTATATCGAGAGCTTAGTTCTTATGTAACTAGTTACCGAGTTTAATTGGATCAATAAGTTGTCTAATTTAAAATTCATTCGTAGATGGCAATCGGTATTGTTATCTAATAAGATCGATAAATAAGTTAAATTTGTTGATGAATTGTTGATTAAATGGTCTGAACCTATATATTCAGAATCTGAAATTCAAAGGTGGTTGGATGATTTTCTGATTGGTTTCATAGTGTGTAGAAGTAAAACAAGCATTGGTAAAAATGTGGATTATGAATTTGTATTTTGATGGTGAATATATATTTAGGAGTCCTGTTTAGAACATGGTCGTTGCGACCACCTGAATGTTCAAAGCTCAAGCAAAGCTGAGTTGTTAATCTTGGTATGTTGGATTTCTGATCAAGCGTCTTCCACCAAAGCTTATCAACACTGACCCTTCAATTCGTAAATCGTAACCCCCAACATTGCTGCTTAGCAGGTTCCATATGCAATCACCTCTCATGAGCTCTCTTTCAATCTTTGCCGTTTCCTGAGACGCTTGAAGCTTCCGCTAGTAAGGGAAGATGCATCAAAATGCAAAAAAAAAAAGGAACTTTAACTATTATTCAACATATGATGTGGTCCATATGGATCAATCTTATGGCAGTTATAATAATTATTTACTTTGTAGGCCCAACTCGTCCATTGATAATTCCATCTGTAATGTAATCTCTCTTCGTTTTCTTGGTCTCTAGCACCCCATATAGGAGAAAGCTTGCCAAGAAACTTCTACCCTTCACAAATTACACAAACCTCCATGGAGAGGTAGCAAGGTTTGCTCCTACAGATCTGCAAACAAGGCAAGTTCCTGAACTGTATATCATGGATGTAATAGTATGTGAACCAAACAATCCCTGTCCACTGCAGCCTTAGCTCTTTCTGTGTGCTGGAGTTGCAGAGTACTAAATTGAAATATTTCAACGCCAAAATACATCATCATGGTTCGAGGAAGACAGGAAAAAAGGTACCTGTTTAATTGATTAAGCAAATATTCACACCCGCACGCATCAGGCTATTGGAACTCCATTTGACAGACTTTAGAGATGGCCTACTTCTTTCACAGAAATAGCATGGCCAAACTTGCAAGCATGAAAGCAGGCTCGGTATGCACCCTTGCTTGATTGGTCAGTCTTTGAAGAAAAAGCTCCTTCATTTGTCTCATGCCTTGGCCGAATCCACCTGAATAATGGGCACAAAATTTCCATCATTCACATGAGTAAATTAGTGACTTTTAATGGTATTTACTTGAAATCTGAGGATAAATTTAAAATATATTAATATTAAGGCCATGTGTGAAATAAGATGAAATACCAAAGCTCATTTTGCTTCACAACAACAACAACAACCCAGTATATCCCGCAATTAGGCAGGGTCTGAGGGTCAAGATGTACGCACTCTTTCCCCGAACAAGTCGAGAGAGTGTTTTCGATAGAACCAAAATAATAGGGCACATGAATCACATGGTAACATGCCAAACAGTAGGAAAAGGAGGCAATAAGAAGTAGAAAGGAAGGCAGAAAAAAAAGCATAAACGAAAGGACCCAACACCCAGTCTCGAACTTCTAAACATCATAAATAAATATTGATACTATCGAGCAGCAAAAATGTCAGTACATGCTCACAACAGAAGCAACAGGGGCATAATTTGTAACCAGATGATGGGTTGTGGTAGCAAGTACGAGAAGACTGGAGGAATTACTTGTTATGTTCATTGAAGAAGGCAGCAACTATTTTTTCTGCACGCAAAATCATTACCTTAACCTGCATTTCAAGACATGGAGAAATTAAATGATAGGACAGGTGATTTTTTCTGAAAATGCATGTCTGCTAAATAGCATAAATAGATCCTTTGGAAATTAAAATCCCATAAGCGAAACATAAAATTAAGGATCAACTTACCTACAAGTTGTCCTCTTTGCCCTTGTGGTTATGAGGAAATACACACACTCTCAAGTCAGCCGAATGCACTCACTGACATTCTCAAGTGACGCAAAGTCAAGTGCAACACTTGCACTCATTGACATTCTTTTCAGGATGTATAACATCTCAGATTTATTGAACATCAACCAAAAAGCAAGGGCATGAAAGCTAATACACAAAGGTCAAAGCAACTATATAGTGATTTCAATTCAATTAGAGCCTGAAATGACCATAATCAGGCTTTCAATTCAAGACCCCTAATGATGTCAACTCACCTGTGATTATTTTACATTGGATCGAAGGAAAAGACAGTTATACACATAAGATGGTCATTATGCTCAACGATATTACTCAGAAAATCAGCACAAAAAATCATTTAACTGAAGTAACACATCACACAGAGAGCTCCAAGTCTTTCCATTCCGCAAGCATCACATCAAACAACAACAACAACCCAGTATATCCCGCAAAAGCAGGGTCTGGTGGGTCAGGATGTACGCACTCTTTCCCCGAGCAAGTCGAGAGAGAGTGTTTCCAATAGACCCAGACCAGTAGGATACCAGCACTACAAGAAATCATTACTCATAGAGGAAAAACTATATCAGAAACGAAGCATGGAGAAGATGGGAAGATAGCAAGCATCACATCAAACACCACCAAAAAAAAAGAAGCATAATCTCTGAAAACTAGTTCAAACTTTATATTGGAAAAGAGAAAAAAAGCACTAGAAATTGAAATTGGAAAAGCAAATCATCGAGTTTAACCTAATATCACTGATTCTATTGCGAAATTGACATGAAATTGTTGCGTAATTTTTATTTTGAATGGTTTTGTGAAAACACTCGTTGTTAGCAGGTGGTTTAGTATCCCAAGCTGCAGATGTAATGTTTATCAGCTTCCACACGGGAGCCCCCAATAACATTAAACTATCCCTTTTAGCACACCCTTGTGCGATCGTTTTCAATTACAGAAGGTGTTGTGAATCCCACCAGATGCTTGTCCAGCTAGACGCCTGGAGAGTGCAGGAAAATAGAGAATTGTTAGTGATGGAAGCCCAAACCTGAACATGCGCTAGGGTGTGTTTAGCATGATAAACCAACAAGCTAGTTGAAATTCATAGCAAGTTTAAGCTGAGAGCTATTATAAAACATAACCTCAGCATAGCTTATAAGCTATTATTGGTAGTTTATGAAAATCAGTTACCTTTTAGCTGACATCATCGATCTGGTAGACTGAGATGGACAGGAAGCCTTACCATAACAAAGAAATAGCATCGGGACAATTACAAATGCATTTAGCTTCACCTGAAATGAATTCCAAGAGTCAATTCATATCCCAGGGTGCCAGAGTGTTATCTTTGACCCTGCAATATAGACTCAAGAACAGAGCATCAATGCAGTTAAAGGCCTTTCAAGTTAAAAGGTGATGCAGAAAGCAATCAGTAAGGGTTCAAACCAAGAAGACAAAGTTTTGAAACAGCTGCAATTCATATGAAATATTAATAAGTTCACAGGAGCATTCAGCAAAACTGATGCAATCAGGCAAGTTTCATGATATGCAACACTGCAAAAAAAAAAAAAGGATTACAAGAGATGCAAGTCAATCTCTAAGAAAGGAACATCATTACACCTACACAATCAATACACGTGTATTAGATGTAACGGCAATACAACACACCTATAACAGCCGTTACAGCCAAAGATTCTCTTTAACTTCCAAGTATATATCAAGCAGGACAAGCAACACATGGTTTCTAGGCTTCTTGCTGATGTCCACTAGGTAGAAGCACATGATCAAATCTATAACCATGAGGACATCTTTACATTATCATTGCGTGCCACGGCAAGAAGACAAAAAACACCCGTGGCTTTCATTAACTACACGACAAGCCAGAAAGAAAATAAATAGAAACGATAACGGTATTTCCTTTTAACTACACGACCAGAGAAGGATCAACTAATGCACATTATACACCAATCTCATTACATACCAAGAAAAGACCGTTATATACGTCAATGAAAAGACCGTTATATACGTCAATAACTAACTTTCCCTGTATGAAATCTACAACTACGTGGAGTTCTGTACGTAGCCATTGCATGCACGTATGCAACAGCAAGAAGACAATCAACAGCAGCATTATTTTCATTAAATACACAACAGGCCAGAAAAAATAATAGCAACAGTAATTCAGTTTAACAACACAACAAGAGTGGGATCAACTAATGCACACTAAACTAAGGTATATTAGTGCATGGAAACCTATAACACACCAATCTCCCCGTTGCATTCCAAGAAAAGAACCCTATACACATCAATAACTTTCCCTCTATGAAAAGCTGCAAGAAGGAAGCCAGAAAAGGCGCAGCCGCACAAGTGGAAGAATTAATACCAAAAGGGCCAACAGATAATCTGGCACAGGTGCTGGAAAGTCTCTTATCTTTGAGCACTTAATGAATGAAGCAATTTAGGAAATCCTACAAGGAACGTACAAAGACATGAAAAACTATTACATGAAACATAAGTGGTCAAATGTACCTGTACAACATGAACCGACTCCAGCAAAACCTAATTTATACACCACAGGAATTTAACACAGAAATTAACATAATTGCACAAGTGTATTTTGCCTGAAACACAAGTGGTCAAATGCGCCTGCACAACATGAACCAACTCCAGGAAAACCTAATTAATACACCACAGGAATTCAACACAGAAATTAACATATTACGAGCACTTTGGTTCCAGCGTACATTCCAAACAACACATGATATTGAAAAGACTTCATCAGCACTAGCTGCATACAAATTATCTTCTACTAGGATCAACATAACAAATCGTCAAGCATACCACCCGCTTCTACCAAATGGGAGGTCCTTTTTCAGGTTAAAAAGTATCAACCTCATCTCCAACCTGATCAGGAACCCAGACATAAATAACACCACCTTAAGCCTGTAACATACATAAGTATCACATGGAGAGCATATTAAGTCAAATGACAATAAGAGCAAATGATAACCAAAGAACAACAGGACAAACATCAACGAGGAAGCAAGATATAACATGAGTAGAATGTAAATAAGTTCTTTTTTGCATTATGAATTTCATCATCATCTACATCGGATAATGGGTAAGAGAAAGCATGATCAAGAGGGCTAACACAGACCTTAGACCAAATGATTTTGATTCTACTAGTATCTCTAACTTCAACACAGCAAGAAGGAATTAAATAAAAAGGATTTTTTTTTTCATTTTCTTATCTCTTCTTTCTGCATTTGCTGCAATGCTCAACATCAACATACAGATGCTTAAACTCAGATCTCAGCGCTGAAGATCATACACACACAGCCTACATTCCAGATCTCCATATTTTCTCTCAGTTTTCTTCTTTTTTGCATCTGATAATTGCATCCAAAGAAAAGGATAAAAGGAAAAAGCTAAGAAAACTCCTCTTCCAACAACCACCACCGTTTATCATCTCATCTGATCTTCATCGATCGTTCCTCGTCCTACGGGTCCGCCATCATAGCTGATCAGAGCCTTAAAGCGGTCGCCTGGAAATCATCGGCGCAGACCAAATCGTCGGCAGCAGGGAGATTGAGATCGAACGGCAAGGGTTTCCTGAACGAGGAAGAAGCCATATTCGCCCCCTCCTCACCGTTGTCATCAACCACGGAAGATGAAGAATCGCAGTCACTCCGGCAATCCTCCGGCCCCAACGGCGGCGACCTCGGCTGCAACTTCCTCGGCTCCTTCACCACGGTAACCGCAGCCGCCGCCGACGTCCTCGGCCCGCTGTACGACTCCAGCGTGCTACTCATACTGCTCGAAGCCGGCCTCTGGATGTCGAAAGCCTCATCTAGGAGCCAAACGACGGGGCGGGAGCCGTTCTCACCGGATCGGAACGGAGGATGGTTGGTAGCGTTGAGAGGCGCCCGGGAGGGGGAGATCGGGAAATTAGTCTTCGCTTTAGGTCCACGGAGGTTACCGGCGGCGACGTCGTACGCCTTGGCAGCCTCCTCGGCGGAGTCAAAGGTTCCGAGCCAGACACGTGTCTTCTTCCACGGATCTCTGATCTCGGCAGCGTACCTCCCGGACGGCCTCTTCCTCACCCCTCTGAACTTCATATGCGCAGATCTGCCATCCTCGGGCGTCGCCGTCGCCGTCGCCGTCGCCGCCGCCGCCTTCGCCGCCGCGGTGGCTTTCCCCCGTCGCATGGTAGTCATGGGATGTGGAGGTAGAAGATGGAATCCGGCACAGAAAGAGGCGATTGAGATAAAGAGAGAGAGAGATTGATGGGAGATTCAGAAGATGTCCATTGATGAAGAAAATTAAAAGGAGAGAGGAATTATTTTTACACAGGAAAAAGGAGAGGGCCAAGAGAGAGAGAGGGAGAGAGATATGAACAGAGAGAAAAAGGAAAAGAAAAAAAAAATAAAAAAAGAAGACAAACGAAATTCTCTCTTTTCTCTCAGTTGTGTAATTTATTTGGGTTTGGTTATCTCTCTGTCTAAGACTGTGTTGGTTTGAGTGGGAGGAAGATGATGATGATGACGGATCCCAATCCCATCCTTTCTTTTTCTTTTTTCTTTTTTCTTTTTCTTTTTCTTGTCCTGTTTTACTTTGCTTCTCGATATGTCTTAAATTCACCCCTCCCCCTCCCCTACCTACAAACCGACCATTAGAGCTTTGTTCGGCTTCATTTGGCTATGTTTTAATTTTAAGGCGTGTTTGGTTCATGTATTGGGTTATAACGAGTATAGAAATTACCCCATCAATATTTAATGTTTGGGATGGAAATTAGAATTAGGTACTTATTGCTTAGGGGGTGTTTGAGATGCATTAGGTATGAGATTGAAATACAATAAAAACAACACTTTCATTTTATCTCATTAATTTACGGGATTAAAATGTAAATATCTTTTCTCTTACCGCGACAAAATAGTGTTTTCGAGTAGCCCAAATAAAAAATATGACACGCAAACATAAGCAACACGTAATATAGTAGGAAAACCCACGACAATATAAAGGGAATTTAAAATGTTAGAATGTTTATAAACATTTTATGTGGCTCATGTGATTAAGTTTAATTGAGTATTTGGTTCATGTATATTATGTTATTGGATTTAATATAAGAGTCGAAACCGTGATGGATCGGTCTTGATTAAAGAATTAAATCCGGGGGTAATTATATACTCCCTCATCCCTTGCCTATAACATATTATAGTTTGACTTTCTCATAAAATTAATATAATGGGATTTATTTGAAAGGAAAAAGGAAAAGAAAATAAAAGAAAAGAAGAGGACGGTTATTCTTCTTCCCTTTTATTTTGTACAGTTTTCTTCTTCCTTCTCCTGACAACTTGAACGTCCCAAGAAGTAAAAAGAGAAAGGCAACAGTAGAGGTCTCTTCCATCAGAGACAAATCAAAGAGAAGGCTAAGGGGCGAGAAGTCGATTCACGGTTTCGCTACGAAGACGCTAATGGACCAAGGTTAGTCTTCGGTATAGAGTTAGGGTTTGAATTGAATTGAAATCTAGATCCTGGTTTGATTGATTTCATAATCGAAATCGAATAGAAATCTTACAATTGGTATATCAGAACGGGTTTAGATTTCTACAATTCACCGTTAATTGAGTGCATTAAGGTTCAATTGGTGTACGGCTTTCGCCAATTCGAACGAAGGACTGCACATACTGGTTTTGTGTTTCCGTTTCGATTGAGTCGGTTGTGCAACTGTGACGTTTTTTGTTGACTCAATTGCAATCTACCGTTTTTGTTGACTCAACTGTAATTATGAATCAATATGGGTGGAATTTGCCGATCGAATTGAAATAGGCAATGTGAATTTACTTGGTCTTAATTTAAATGCCGGTTGCATCGTACATTCGTCCTATGGTTGATTTGTATCATTCATGAAATATTGAATTGATATATATATGCAGAGGCGGAGGGATGGAGGGCATGCGGTGGCTCGAGCCCCCCCCGGAAAAAAATATTTCTGTATATATATTTTGAGAGCTGATGATAACAATGTAGTACATTTTAGCATAGTGGTAGCAGGCGTGTCTGGGAGAGCAATGGTCCAGGGTTCGATTCACTTCTAAACCCCATTTCTCTCTATTTTCCTCTTTTTCTTCCCCTGTTTCCCTTATTTCTCTCTATTTCCCTCTTTTTCTTCCCCTGTTCGCTTCTTCTTCTTTTTTAAAAAAAAAAAAAAAATTGTGAGCCTATGGAATTGTAGTTTTATGAATAAGGTTTAGACTTATATTTAGTTTTTGAATTTGGGTTTTTGCTTTAATATGATATGAACTTTGATGTATGAATTAAATTTGTGCTTTGTGGTATTTTATTTTTAGAATTATGGATAAGTTTATTACACAATGTAAGAAGTCATCTATTGCAATTTTTCATGAACTAACGAAATTGGTTCCCTAACAAATTCAACAAGAAGAGGATGGGACCTTTCGTGGTGAACAAGATCCATTCTGGAGGGTTACAGCTGATGGACAAGAATGGAGTCCTATTTGAAGCCCAAGCTACATGGGCCCTGCAGATGCCACCTTGAGCATAAACGGAGAAGTCGGCCTAGCGACTATAAAATCTAGAGCTTGTACATAGACATTTATTTCTGGGACTTTTTGAACATTGTTTTTGTTTGTTTTTGGTTTTGAACACTTTTGGTTTTTCTATTTTGGGTATATGTCTTCTACACTTTTCAGGTCCATGGATAGAAGCAAGCTATATTCAGACTCGGCCCAGGCAGTTCTTTCATTCGACATCAAGAGGCCCTGCACACCTGTCTGGTGAGTTTCTTTCCTTACCCTTGTTTTTATACAGTGAGGACACTGTAATGTTTAAGTATGGGGTGGGGAAAGGGCTTACTTTATGCATATTTGCCATATTTGACATTATGTGTGCATATTTAGAATTTATTTCTTTGAATTGCTACATGGCTATTTTGGAATGCATTATTGATTTATGAGCTTATATGCATCTTTTCCAAAATTTTGAAAAATGACCCCCATTGAAATTTTTTGAATAATGTCATGGAAGCTTTATTGAACTCGACGATGCAAAATTAGATTCATTAGAGATATAGCATGAAATTGCCTAGTAAAGGGAAGTCACAATCAAGTGCACTATTTTATTGAAAACCATGAAATGAGGTAAAATTTGAAGTTGCTTTTGACATGTTGCATGATAAGAGGATGGAGGACTTTATATTTCCATATAATGCTCATATCATTACATTCCTAGCCTTACCTATGCTTATGCATCACAAAAGCCATAATATGCCTTATTTCAAATATTGCTCCACATGTTCTAAAATATTGTCATTCTTTACCTTATCCGGGGATTATGTTGAGAATGATGTTACATTATGGAGACTATTATATGGTGTTTTTGTTGTTATATATCAATATTGGAGTTTGGTAGGAAAATGTTGGAAATTATGGAAAATTTAATGAGTGAAAGAAAATCCAATCACCTCAGGAGATAAAGGTAGATTGACCCTGCTCTCTAAGATAATAGTTTGGAGAGATGGGACACATTGTGAGGAGTCCAAAGAACTAAGTATCCAGGGCCATTCATGATACCCATGTTTGCGACTCGCGAGAAGGCAGTGCTGCAGTTAGAGAGGTAAAAGCATTATTATTAAGAAAAAGCATTATGAAAGGTGATAAATCTTATGGAGAAGGAATGTGGAAATTCAATTTGGAAATACTCCATTTCCCCGGATCAAGAGCACCACATTGCCAAAAAATTGCCCACCTTTAGCCTTTTACCAATCTACTCCTTATTCAGCTTAAATTAAAGTCCTCTTGATTATCAATGCTTTGTCACATGAATTGTTTTTGCATAACCCTCCTTTTGTGAGCTGAATCTGCCATATTTTACAGTAACTTTTATATCGATTTCTGCATACATTGCATGCATTTGGGTTAGAATAATACAGAATATGTGTAGTTTACACTTATTTGCAATATATGGAGGTCTACACAAGTTTTGGTTATATTTCGCAGAAATCGGACGCACTTTGGAGCTTAAAGGAAACTCATGGAGAGGCTAAGAATGGTGCAGCCGGATAAAAGGCCATTTTTCACCATTCTTCGTTCTGAATCAAGCTTTGATGCCTTCATGAGAGTTGTATCCCTCGGAAAGAGCTTTTCAACGCATGGTCATATGCGTCAATCCGACGAACGAGGACTCGGGAAAATGCGTTTCAAGAACAGAGCAGAAAGCTGAGAGAACTCTACTCGATCTCGAGGACATCTACTCGATCTCGACGAGGGCTGTCCGAGCACACCTGGTCAGGCAGAGCTGATCGAGGACACTGAGTCAGAGACAACCCGACTCCCGTAACCCTACTCGATCTCGAGTACCACCTAGTCGAGATCGACGACACTGAGAGGCCATGTCCGGAGTCGATGAGTTGAGACAAGTCGAGAAGCCAAAAACGGAGAAGCCGAGCACCACCTCTACTCGATCTCGAAGAGGCTTAGTCGAGATCGACGACGCCCAGGAGCCATGTCCGAGCCTGTCGAGCACCAGCTAGCCGAGACACCGAGCCAGCCCAGTCGATGACGAATTCTACTCGATGTCGAGGAGCCCTACTCGAGACCGAGGAGCCGTGTCCGGGTGCGCGTTATGCGGTTTGACGAATCCTACTTGGTTTGGGAATCCTTGGGGCCGAAGGAAGCCAAGTCTATCCGATTCCATCAAGTTCTATCTATAGAAGACAAGATCTATCAACATGAAGAAGACTTACCTATTTAGATTTATTTTTTCCCTTTTAGATTTAATTCCTAAATTACTTTTATTTATCTTTTAAGCCTTTAGATATAGATTTAGATAAAGATAGATATTTCTATCCTTGAATAGCAAGGAATAGAAGGCTATAAATAAAGCCCTAGGGGCTGGTTTTTCATTCATTCAATTTGAGAGATACAATTACACATAGAGGTTTTAGGAGTTCTAAGGTTTTTAGGGTTTTGGCATTCTGCGAAAGTTGACTGCCGGGATTGTAAAAGCTTTGAATTTAGTTTAATGCGGTAAAGGTACAATCTTGTTATGCAATTCGTCTTCTATCCCTATGAGCATGATTCTTTTGCGAGAGTTGAAGGTGATCCTTGTTTGTATTATTGAAGCGAAAGTGATCTTAATGCAACTTGGGTTAATTATGTGAAAAGGGTTAGTAACAATTAGGGTTTATGCGAAAGCCTCTATATGCCTATTTGTTAGTAACGAAAGTTATTTTGATGAAAAGCATGATCTTTTATGCCTTTATGTATTACTTTGCATGGTTATCGTTGTGGCGTTGATACCCTGGCCTTGGAAGTTCTTTATTATATTGAGTTTATTTCTGTCGAAATCTGCGATTCTGTGTTCGAAATTGCAACTTAAATTTTCTGAGTTTTTGGTCGATACAGACGAGGGACTTGTCGAGATCGAGCAGGTCCCTTGTCGATCTCGAGTACCATCTTGTCTTGATCGAGTACTGTGTTGTCTGAGTCGAGTTACTGTCGTCGATTTTCAGTTTATGTTTTTACTATTTCTTGTCGATCTCGAGTTGTGCTTGTCGAGATCGAGTTGCCCTTGCTGGGTTTGCTGTCTGCTGTGATTTCTGAGTTTCTGTTGTCTAGATCTGTTGTCGATCTCGAGTTGCTGTAGTCGAGATCGAGTACGTCTGTCTTTGCTTTTGCTTTATCTCTTGCTTTTGTTTATCTTTCTTTCTTTGTTTCTTTGTTTCTGTCTTTTCTACTTTTCTGTGAGATAGACAGCTGCCTAGGATCCGCTGACACGCTTCCTCGTGGATTCGATCCTGACTTTCTCTTACTGCATTGGAGGAGTCTTGTAATTATTTGCTGGGGCACAAATCTGGTTTGAGTTATTTCATTATATTTCATACTTGATTTCCTCGATCACAACAAATTCCACCTTACCTCTTGCATTGTGGACACACGCATTAATGACTGCGACATACCTGCTTAACCGGGTTCCTAGTAAGGCAGTTCCTAAGACCCCTTATGAACTGTGGACAGGAAGGAAACCCAGTTTAAGGCACCTTCGGGTTTGGGGTTGTCAAGCAGAAGTAAGGGTGTACAATCCACAAGAAAAGAAGCTTGATCCGCAGACAGTCAGTGGTTTTTTCATTGGCTATCCAGAAAAGTCCAAGGGGTATAGGTTTTATTGCCCTAACCATAGCACGAGAATAGTTGAGACGGGCAATGCTAGGTTCATCGAGAATGGTCAAACTAGTGGGAGTGGTGAACCACGAAAGGTGGACATTCAAGAAATTCGGGTTGGAGTTCCTTCACCTGTTATTTCTTCTAAGGTTGTTATGCCAGTTGTCGTATTACAGCTTGATGACATAATGGAACAGCAAGATGATGTCCAAATCCCACATCATGAGGATGTAGAAGATGAGCCAGTCACAGTACAGGAAGAGATAAGTATACCACATGAACCGCTAAGGCGATCAGTAAGGGAAAGAAGATCAGCCATTTCAGATGATTATGTGGTGTATGCTCTTGAAGATGAATGTGACTTAAGCATTGATGAAGATCCAGTCTCATTCAAGAAAGCCATGGAAAGTAACAATTGTGATTTGTGGTTAAATGCCATGAAGGAAGAAATTCAGTCGATGGGTGACAACAAAGTCTGGGATTTGGTTGAGTTGCCTGAAGGTTCCAAGACAGTTGGGTCAAAGTGGGTCTTTAAGACCAAACGAGACTCGAAAGGGAACATTGAAAGGTATAAGGCCAGACTTGTTGCTAAAGGTTTCACCCAAAAGGATGGCATTGACTACAAGGAGACTTTCGCTCCAGTTTCAAAGAAGGACTCTTTGAGAATTGTTTTGGCTTTGGTGGCTCATTATGATCTCGAGCTTCACCAAATGGATGTGAAAACCGCCTTTCTCAATGGTGAACTAGAGGAGGAAGTTTACGTGGACCAACTTGAAGGGTTTCTGGCCACAGGAAAGGAAAACTTGGTGTGTAAGCTGAGAAAGTCAATATATGGACTAAAACAAGCTTCCCGACAGTGGTACTTAAAGTTTGATGATACTATCACGTCATATGGTTTTGTAGAGATCGTCGTTGATCGATGTATCTACATGAAGATTAGTGGGAGCAAGTTTGTTGTTTTAGTTCTATATGTTGATGACATTCTGCTAGCTGCAAATGATAATGGTTTGTTACATGATGTAAAGAAGTATCTCTCCGAGAACTTTGAAATGAAGGATTTGGGTGAGGCATCCTTTGTGGTTGGGATAGAGATATTCCATAATAGAACACAAGGATTGTTGGGATTATCTCAGAAGAGTTATATTCAAAAGATCTTAGAGAGATACAGAATGGATAAATGCTCTGTATGGGTAGTTCCAATACAAAAAGGGGACAAGTTCAGTAAAATGCAATGTCCTAAAAATGAGTTGGAACGAAAGGAAATGGAGAATATTCCCTATGCATAAGTGGTGGGGAGTTTGAACTATGTTCAGACTTGTACTCGACCCGATATCAGCTTTACTGTAGGAATGCTGGGTCGATATCAAAGTAACCCTGGATTGGACCACTGGAAAGAAAGGCACCAAGGAGCACATGCTTACATATAGGAGATCCGATCATCTTGAGGTCATTGGATATTCAGATTCAGATTTTGCCGGATGCGTTGATAGTAGGAAATCGACGTTTGGCTACTTGTTCCTACTAGCTGGTGGGGCAGTATCATGGAAGAGTGGAAAGCAGTCTGTCATTGCTACTTCCACTATGGAGGCTGAATTTGTGGCATGCTTTGAGGCCACGATTCATGCATTGTGGATGCGGAACTTTATCTCAAGGCTTGGGATTGTCGACAGTATAGCCAGGCCGCTGAGAATTTATTGTGATAACTCCGCAGCCGTCTTCTTCTCAAAGAACGACAAGTACTCAAAGGGTGCTAAGCACATGGAGTTGAAGTTCTTGTCGGTGAAGAAGGAAGTACAGAAACGTAGAGTGTCTTTTGAGCACATCAGGACGGATCTCATGATCGCAGATCCGCTGACTAAGGGTTTGCCGCCCAAGGCGTTCACTGGCCATGTAGAGCGTATGGGCATTATTGATAGAGCCTTGCTATTATGATTTTAGCTCATTATGGTTATGACACTTTCTGTATACACTTATGGTTATGTTTTTGCATTATCAGACATGTTATCATTATGGTGTTTATGCATACTTATAGTTTCTTGATGACATGTTGTTTGAGGCTTACAACTATCCTCATATTTAAAGAATAACTGAATTTAGATTGTTCCGTGATACATGGAAGGAATCATGTCGCTCAATGACTTGTGACCGCCATGATCCGATCAATTGTAATTATGTAAAGGTTATATTCACTTTATGGACCTTATATATTATATTTGTACATTTAAAGTTTCAATTAAGCCATCAAGCCATCACACGAGCCAAGTGGGAGAATGTTAGAATGTTTATAAACATTTTATGTGGCTCATGTGATTAGGTTTAATTGAGTATTTGGTCCATATATATTATGTTATTGGATTTAATATAAGAGTCGAAACCGTGATGGATCGGTCTCGATTAAAGAATTAAATCCGGGGGTAATTATATACTCCCTCATCCCTTGCCTATAACATATTATAGTTTGTCTTTCTCATAAAATTAATATAATGGGATTTATTAGAAAGGAAAAAGGAAAAGAAAATAAAAGAAAAGAAGAGGACGATTATTCTTCTTCCCTTTTATTTTGTACGGTTTTCTTCTTCCTTCTCCTGACAACTTGAACGTCCCAAGAAGTAAAAAGAGAAAGGCAACGGTAGAGGTCTCTTCCATCAGAGACAAATCAAAGAGAAGGCTAAGGGGCGAGAAGTTGATTCACGGTTTCGCTACGAAGACGCTAATGGACCAAGGTTAGTCTTCGGTATAGAATTAGGGTTTGAATTGAATTGAAATCTAGATCCTGATTTGATTGATTTTATAATCGAAATCGAATAGAAATCTTACATAAAAGATATAAATCAAGTAAATGAAATGCATAAAGGATACGTGGGGATCTCTCTACCACTCCGACTAGCCCTCCTCAATATGAATGTCCTCCACTACGAGATTTAAATGTGTATACAAATTACACATTCAATGTTCAAAGTTTAAAATGAATATGGTATTATCTGCCTTTTAAATTGTACTAGGAATGTTGTAAATGTAAATGAGGATGGGGCTATTCACACTCCTTCGTATCCAAATTAAGATGTAGAATTGACTCTTCATTGCTCAAAAGTTCAAAAATTCCATACAAATACATATGTACTACCCGACTACCCCATGTTACACATGACTTATGCGTACCATAGAGGAGAGACAATGGAGGATTAGATTGACAATGGAGCACTGAGAGGCACGGCGAGGAGAGAGATGAGAGCGGAGAGAATAGGTGCACTTGAGAGAGACTAGAGATCGACAATGGATTAGGGTGATAGTGACTTGATAGAGAGAGAGTAGCCAAAGACGAGAGATGAGAGCGGAGTGAGAGAACGAGAGGCGGCGATTGGTAGTAGGGTGGGGTGTGGAGGGTAAAATTAAACTTAGGGGTAAAATTGTAATTACACTTTAAAACGAGCAATCACAAACTCGATTGCAAGCTCGAACTTTGCTCATTTTCAAATTCAAACGAGTTCCGACCAAGCTTTTCCCAAGCCGAGCCCGAGCCTCGAGATCGACTTAAATATCAGCCCTAAGCATGAGGCTATTAACATTTGTTTAACAATGAATTTATTTGCTTATAATTTAGCTTAAACCAAAAAGCGGATCAAAATTTAAGAATAAATAAAACAACCAAATCTAGTCCATTTTGGGAACTCGATCTTCATTACTTAAAACTTTCGAACAAATATATATACACTTGTTTACTATCCCACTTGAGTAAGTATTTGTTGGGATTGACATTCGCTTTCTATCTTTTTTTCACAAATGAAATTGAGTTCAAATCACAAAAATACTAAAGATAATTGTGATATAATATGCATGCAGGATAGGATAACATATTATATTTTTTTTTCCATTAAATTTAAAAGGTTAGTCGACACATCCCTCTTTCTAGTAAATAGTAATAAGTTGACATTACTTCTATTGTGTGTGTATTTCTATATAAATTTTATAATCTATTAATATTCTCAAAGATGCAATAAGATTTTAGTTCATATGTGAATCGTGTTGAGGTAAAATAACATGGAAGAACAAATATTTTATTTGTTTGTTTCGTTTGTACCTAGACCTAAAAAGTTTATGATATTGTTCTAAAAAAAAGTTTATGATATTGTTAAAAAAAATGCTTCTTTTCGAGGGGAGTTATGACTCTCGACTAGATTGGAGGAAGTAGATAGGAGTTAATCAGTAACAAAAGGTCAATGGGAGGTTAACAGAAGTGAAACATTTATCATTTAATGATTTCATAACATTCTCCTTTGGATATACGCGAGCATATGCCCTTACAAACCAAATATCTACTTATAACATGTCTTGTCTTTGCCTATGTAAAGGTGTGTATGTCTCATTTGTAAAATGGGAATAAGATAAGGAAGAATCTCCTTACTCCATATCGTTTTTCCTCAGTTTAATACTCTAGTATAGTAGTATATATGTTTTCTTTCAATCTTATGACATTTTATTAACTCTTCCACTGATTATGTACCCAAATACTTTTCTGGTGCTACAAAAGAGTTTATTTTTAAATCTTTTTAGATGTTGGTTTTGAATTAATTTTTTTATATTTGTTGTTGTATGAAAAGCCAACTTGTAAGGAAATTAAGAAATTGGCTTGAGATGGTACATTAATCATCAATGATTTATCTAACTCACATATGTGTTATAGGGTTAGTTTGACAATAAAACATTATATCAACCGTAATTGATAGAAAGGGTATAGTTGTTCCTTGCTCACTCATTGTAATCCCTATATATGGTTTGCATCTCTCTCTCTCTCTCTCTCATTCATGCTAATATTTTGTCACCAAGAATAAACTGATAACGTGAAAAGGGTTCTCCTTGTCGAAGTCCCCAAGATGACCAAAATAGAGTATAAGATATTGTTGTCATATACTACGTATTATTTAATCCAATCAATAAAGTTTAACTAAAAACCACATATTTGGAGAATTTGTGTTATAAACTCCCATTCAAATTTGTCATGAGCCTTTTTCATGTACAATTTTATTGCCAAAAAACCCCCTTGTAACTTTTTGTGACCGGCACAAGGTCAATTTGATGATCAATTTGTTTTTCTACATGGAAAATCTCGTGAGCAATTAGTGCATGAGGGGAATGCACAATCTAACCCAAATATCCGGATTTATTGCGAGGTTAACTCGATCTGGAAAAAATTTGCAGAAAACCGTGTACCCGGTATCCCGTTGCAAAGGAGAGAAAGGGAAGAGAGAAGGAAAGGGATCGGAGACGAGGGCAGGTGGAGGCATCTCCCTCGAAGGTGAATTGCTCGAGGCGAGATGCAGGCGGAGGCATCTCCCTCGAGGCGAGGCGCAGGCGACTAGAAGGGGATCGAAAGCGGGCGAGAAAGGAGGGGGATCGAGGGAAGGCGCAGGCGGAAGCATCTCCCTCGACGGTGGATTGCTCGAGGCGAGGCGCAAGCGGAGGCATCTCCTTCGATCTCTATAGTTGATTGAAAGCAACGGGGTTCGTTCCTTCTGTTGTTGGATATTCTCGTCGGAGATCCGTGGCTTGGAGGCACAAGCGGCGAGTATTTT
The DNA here is from genome assembly GCA_037127255.1 of Persicaria tinctoria. Taxonomy (NCBI): domain Eukaryota; kingdom Viridiplantae; phylum Streptophyta; class Magnoliopsida; order Caryophyllales; family Polygonaceae; genus Persicaria; species Persicaria tinctoria. The sequence goes on from JBANSL010000013.1 coordinate 67,948,533, forward strand.
AAAGATGCTCTCTTGGGAGCATCTAGATCCCCATCGCTTGCCCATGCAGCCCTCAAGCTTGCCCCAATTTCTGCTGGTAAGGGCTCCGACCTTTTCTTTCTCGAATTGGATTTATCTTTGTGATTTGAGCGGTTTGAATTGCAATTGGGTTTGATGATTGATCTGAATAGGGGAATGCTGAATGATTAGATCATGGTGGAAGGGTAGGAATGTAGAATGTAAAGGTTAGTTGGATTTCATTAAGAGAAACCAATGAAATAGACAAATGATACTTGACAGGTGAAATATTGTCAAAGATTGCAATTGGGTAGATAAAAGCCAATGTAAAGTCAGTATTTCTTCGTAGCTATATATATGAACTACTTTGAATTGATAAAAGCCAATGTAAAATAGATAAACTACTTTGAAAAAGAAATTACTATGCCACCAGGTTCTGATGATGAGCATTTGTCTAATAATGACAGCAAAACCCTAAGTAATGGTTTGTGATATGCAATTTCTTGTTTGTTTGTTTTTTTTACTCATTCTTGTTAGTGTATTTTGAATCTCTAGGTCTTGATTTGTGGGAAGTTATTTTTGGTAGGTTTGGAAACAGTGGAGAAGGAAGCGGAGATGGCAGAGGCTGTTAGTAGCAGGAGTTTCAGTGGGGTTGGCAGTGGATCGAATCAGTCGACTAGATCAGAGGAGGATGTGTTTTCTGTGTCATGTCAATCCGGTATGGGTGACATGTAAATTCAGTATGGGTTACAGGTAAATAGATCATTCAATCTTTGGTGGTCTTTGGAAGAAAATATGCAATTCTCTACCAAAACCGAGCATTATTACCTCCCTTTTGTATGACAACAACACCAAAATTACATTGGCTAGGGTTTTTACCATAAGAATTCAGGGGTTCTTGAAAATAATGAGATGATCATAATTGAAATCATGGATAGTTGATGTAGTCTCAAGCTCTTTGAACATTATGAATAATGATGGACAACAATATCCAGGTTCTTACGCATCAAGTGTAAGAACAAATTTGAGGATGCTATATAATTTGTATTTTGCTGATTATGTTAACTGGTCCTTGTTTGTGATGTACTATGGATATGTTAGAATAATGGAACCAGAGTTCCTTACATTAACTGATCTTGATAACTCGCTCAAGTTGATCAATTTTTAGATTTAGTTTCATGTCTTGTCAAAATTTACACTTTTATCTTTGTGTTGTTAAATCTTAACAGATGCAAATGGCATCTAACTGCACAGTTCCTTACATTAACTGATCTTGAGCTTGTTTATGGAAATATTATCAAGTGTGAAGCCTACAACTTTGCTTTCAATTCTGAATGAGATTCAAGATAAACATATGCACATCAGCTCTGTTTACTCATCATAATTTGGTGTTGTAATGTCAAGCCCTGCTCAACATTCCTGGGTGGAAGGTGGCAATTCAGCTGGTGCTCAGACAAGCAAACAAGGAAGCAGATGCAATGGCAAATTTAGGGGTTGCACTAGAAGTGAATTTTCAAGTTTTTACTACTGCTCTAAGTTGTACATCTTTCAAATTTCTGAAAATCTTTTCCTTTAAAATTTTTATTTACATATGTAAGCTGTAAATTATGCTACATAACGAGTATTTGAGTATGTGGTCCACACACTTTGTAATTATGGGAAATTCGAACTTGTCGTTCAAAGACGATGTACATGACATGAACTGCTATTAACATGTCATTCAAAGGCGATGTACATGACACGAGAAAAGCGCATGCTTAAAGCGCTTGGCAGAGGAGCGCTCAGACTTCATCATATCCCTTCTTTGAAGAAGTTTTTGAAACTAATCCCCTCTTTGTGATGTTCTTCTGGAACTTGGCTACTTTCCTCTAGCGATTCGAGGAATTCTATGGGGAATACCAAGACTACAACTATGACTCTAAGATCAATTAGGTACGTTCTTTCCGAGTAATTCGGTCAACAAGTTGTTCAGTTGAGCTTAAGAAAAAGAATTAAGAAGATCTTCATCCAATGCTTAAGCAGCAAATCACTCTACAAAATTCAAAAATTCCTCATCAGGCAAGCGGGAAAAAAAAGAACAAACCAAACAAATCTTATATATAAGCAATTTGCTCCATCTGACAACAATAGAATCAATCAATTGATTCTGAGTGATGAACTTCTGATTACATAATATCAAGTCTCTTAAAGATGATTCAAGAAATAACTAATGATCTTCACCCAATTTCAAGTGGAAAATCCCCAACCTTAATTCCATGGCGTTTAAGGGTGCTGAGTCAGATGCACCAACCCAGAAAACTGGTGGGGTAAGTCCGCTCACTCCGACTATCATGTCAAGTGAAGTAGGTGACATGTCAAAACTATTACCTGTCATGCATAATGGATGACACAATTTTCATCCATTATACATGACATGTAATAGTTTTGACATGTCACTTGCGTCACTTGACATGACAGTCGGAGTGAGCGGACTTACCCCACCAGTTTTCCGGGTTGGTGCATCTGACTCAGCACCCTCAAACGCGAAGAACATCACAAAGAGGGGATTAGTTTTTAGAAACTTCTTCAAAGAAGGGGAATTTGACTTTCTTAATTGTTTTAAGGAAAGAAAATTTCTCGTGTCATGTACATCGTATTTGAAAGACATGTTAATAGCAGTTCATGTCATGTACATTGTCTTTGAACGACAAGTTCGAATTTCCCATAATTACAAAGTGCGTGAACCACATACTCAATTACTCGTTATGTAGCATAATTGTTTCCAAGTGCATCATAAGTGACACAAAAACGCACCGGTCAGTCAACCAAGACGCACATTGCCCACTGTCATGTCAAAACTATCAACTATCATGTGAAAGGTATTACCTGCATGTTAATAGCGTTACATGTCATGTACATCGTCATTGACTGACATGTTCGAATTTCCCATAAGTACAAAATGCGCTAACTACATACTGAATTACAAAAGCTGAAGCATAAGCATCTCCAAGTGCATCATACTTGACACCAAGAAGCACTTTTTGAAGAGGTAAATATATAGATAGAGTAACGAAGTTACAAGGAAAGATGAAACCATATGATGAGTCCCATGTAAAATAAATATGATATGCACCTATTTTCGAACTACCCATACCAATCTTATATGCACCCAATTAAACAACTAACCTAGTCAGCTGCACTAAACAAACGTAGCTCTTGAGGGGATGCCTCATATTCAGCTACCAAGTCTTCAGCTTTGGGATGGGATCACAACTTGAAAGCACAAGCTCGGGAAATTCGGAATCTAACCAATCAAAGCTTCTCAAAGAGAAACAATTCACATACAAATTGACTAATGGAGGTAATTTACACATCCAAACACTTATATAAGTTCAAGCAAAAGACCCTTTACGAAATTTTCTTTCCTTAAAACAAGTAAGAAAATCAAAATCCCTAATTTATGTATCCCCAAATTAGTCGATCATGCCTTCGACTCATCTTCCTCCTTAAATTCCAAAATCAAAATCCCTAATTTACACTATAGAAATCAAAACCCCAAATCAACAATTTCTATCTATGTATCCCTAAATTAGGTTTAATAGATGGAAAATCAGGGAGATGCCAAAACCTTAACCCTAGAATTTTCACTTACAATCGATCAGCAACCGCCTTCGACTCGTAGTTGCCTCTATCGACCTTAGCAATTGCCTTCAATTTCATCGGAGTCGTGCACCGCTGGCCTCGAAATATGCCAGATCTGGAGGAATTTCCTAGCGACAGGATTGACCGCAACAATGACATCCGGGTTTGGGGCTGCCATTGGAGACGAATGGGAGGAAGAAGGACCAAGATGACTGCGCTCAAGCACTCTCGTCGAGCCCGGAGGCCTGTCGCCTAGAGATGCGAACCTCGCATCCGACGACGGCGTCTTCCCTGCTTCATCGAACCCCTCATCCTAAACCTTCCTCTCTCACTGTTGCGCGCTTTTCTCTCTCCAACCGGCTGCAACCTGTGAGAAACCGGGTATAGGAGGGTTACTTTGTAATTTTTTTGGGGGGTCAAGCCCCGCAATCCAACCGGGTTTTTGGATTAGTTTTGCAAAAGCCCCTTAGTGCATTGTCTTGATTTGCTTTATTTTGAACAAAAACAATTTGTAGATGGTGGATTAGTTTGTGTATGATATTTTTCATTCATTTGGGTATTTTTATATGGTCTTTCTAACCAATGCCTCGATTCAAGCAGTATGAGGAGGATGAGTAGCAGTAGTAGTCAACAACGTTAGCAGCAGGAGGAGCAGGAGTAGAAGAAGTAATTGGATGAGCAACAGTAGCAATAGTAGTAGTAATAATAATAATAATTGAATTCATTGGAAAAAAAATAATCGAAATAAATCCAGATAGGAATGGCGAAGACATAGTTAAGGATAAACAAAAAGGTAATATAGGATATGATGATATTAAACGAAAAAAAAAAGAATCAAATGGGAAAAACCAACAGAGAGTGCATTTAAATTAAATTTTAATGGATCCAAACTCTATGACAAGAATACATCAATAGTTTTTTTCATTAGAGACCACAAAGCAAACAACATAGCTTTAAAAGCAAACAAACCGCACCACAACTGTAAGGGGGTGATAGATTGACCCAAAATACAACAACTACCATATTTAATCATATATATCGCATACTCAAAACTTCAAGTTCTCCTCTGTAACGACGTATTAGAGTAGACTACCGGCAACATGTAATCCCCCTTAATTTTCTTTAAAAAAAAACTCCTTAAAGCAAAAGTCAAAATATGGAGTAAAACAACTTCTGAAAATATATATATGGGTTAGGTGTGGTTCCTCACCAGATTGTTGAATTTTATTTAAATCTCCCATGAGCATGCAAGGTATTGTTGATCTGCTCATAAATTGTTTTATTTTAGTCCAAAAGATCTTTTTTCATGGTAATTTGGTGGTGCATTTGCAAGAATTATGTGCATCTTGTTTCTAGTTTAAAATTTGTGTATTTGATATAGATAAATCTCTCCTCTAGTTTAAGGTGGTATCATTTCTGTTACTATCCACTTTCAATTTTAATTCCGATCATTGAAGTTCCTTAGCTTTATTATTTTGAGTAACCTATCGTGAAAATTATTATGCCTTTACAATAACTCCCAATTCACTTTCAAATATATATACTTGCAGTGTGTATATATACACATATATACACGGTTACGGTGTTTTGCATATTTGTATGTATAACTTTCTATTAGGTATATATGTAACTTTGTATTGCATTTGTTAGTATGCTATTATTGTGTCCATATTTGTCTCACATTTTGCAAGTATCGGTATAATTTGTGATTTTCTTTTTTTTTTAAAAAAAAAATTAGTTCGATTTCGGATAAAAATGAATTTGATACACTAAGTCCGCTAGGCGGCCCGACACGGCAATGAGGATGAGCTTGGGCAAGGCACTAGGCCCAGAAATCGGGTCTGGCCCAAGCCCGACCCGATATAATGGGCTGAAAATTTGGCTCTGGCCCAACCCAAGTCCGTCCGACCAGGCCCATGCTCAAGTCTACTAGTTGTTGCACTCAACTCCTTCAGCTGCAACAACCCCTTATCACATATACTAACATTGTTGGGGTGTTTTGAATCTAATTGGTTTAGGTTTGAGCTTTATTGATACACCTAATTTAGATAGAATTTGGTTTATCTATTTGTGTATTATTGATAGATTTATATAATTAGAACTATGTAAGCTATATAATCTCCTGCGAGCATATACCCTAGATGTATTCAACCCAATTCAACATAATTCAGTTGACCAGTAACCACTATGGGTTCAAGGGCGGGGCCCTTGACCAGAAGAGGTTTAAGGGGTGAAGCCCCGACTAGCTGGGTCAGTGCCCAAGGGGCAAGCGGTGGTTCATAAACATTATTTTATATTGTCCGCTTCATAGGTTTGTCGTTTATCGGTCAATATAGATGACACATCTTGTAATATTCGTCTGGTTTCGAGAAACTCCTTAATAAAATCTTTCAATATGGATGTAGGGCGGTAATGTTCTAAAAAACGCTTGACAAGTGCTTGACGATAGGGTAGGGTTAAGGGTCTAGGCGGGGTCTAAGCGGATTTCATGGTGGGTCTTTGCAGTCTAGACTGGTTTTGACGACCTTGGCGGCGGAGCGAGGTCACGGGTTTAGGCGGGTCTTACAAGGTTTTTTAGAACAGTATATAGCCAATTTAGTGAACCACGATAAATTGTGTGTCGATCTTCTTTGTTTGAATATATGTTTTTTCGTCATAACATGTTGAAAAAATTGAGTTTTTCCGCTTTGTGTGATTAAGATGAGCACCATTCACTTTTGTATAAAAATAAAACTTGTATTAAGTGAAAACACTCTATAAAATTACAACTCTCACTGTATAATTTTGGAACTCAACCCTCACTCAGGAACCCTTCCTAGCTAATTTTGATCTCACTTACACTTATTGCTTTTCTTGGATTTTTAGATGTTTCAAGTCCAAGGCTCCCATTGGCTATTTATAGCCTCAAATCTCTACCGACTTTCATTAACTAGATGATTCTAGCCTAGTTAAAGAATCATCTCATTTTGGGCCTAATGCCTTGCTTACTTTGGGTTTGGGCCTTGTGGTGGGTAATTAAGGAGGAACCCAAAACAACAAACATGAAGTAAGGCTTGATTCTGAGATTTCTTCTGTTCCACTACCAACAGCTTGGTTCTGAAGAACAATTTTCTCAACTGCTTTCGTGTTTGCTGCACTCTCTTTAATTTTGTTGTTGTATTAACTGTCATCCTAGCAGCTCTTGCTGCCATTCTTGCTCCTGATCTGTCATGGTTTTTGGTTTTCTCCTTTGCTTTCACATTTCCTTCCATTCCTTCTTCTGTCATACTGTCTACTTCTCCTGCACTCATCCCTTTTACTAAGTGCTTCTGCTAGACCATTCCCAATAGCCCGATTTCCTACTGTCGCATAACCGGCCTTTTGGCATCCAGATCAGCTTCTTTTGTTCCTTCCCAATTTCTCTCTCACTAGAAAATGAGCATAAGAGATTTTCCTACCTATTCTCGTGTTCTACTTCTACCCTTTGTTTATGATCGACCATGATTTACTGAAGGTGTGAGTGTGAGGTATCATTTTATAAATTGCGTTGGTTGACCTCTTTTGTAGCTCAAATCAAAGTAACTATAAAAATGTTGAGGTATGATCTAATTATTTGTTTGATTTCTCTATAGTGGTATTGTTGGCCTTTTGAGGTCTGATATGATATTGAGAGTTTGTATTATGAAATCCGGACTTAACTGGTTAGTGTTTATACTAATCAGCTAACTTCGCAGCGTCCTTTCCTTTGCCCCCGTCACCCCGTGTCACCTCACCCGCCCCAACAAGCAGTGAGCAGCATGCCAACTCCTATTCCCTAGCACAACAGAAAACTTTGGTTTAGATGGTGATGTTCAGTCCCAACATGAAGGAATGGTATTGGTCAGCCTCTGGCTGTTGGCATGGATGCTTATTACATTCAAGGGGATTTGATTATTCTGGAAAGCATCTCCAGAACTTGCTCTCTAATTACAGCAATGGTCCTAGAGATCATTGAAACTGAGTTTGTCGGCTGCAGCTTTCAGTCTGCAGCCATGTTGGGGCGCCAAATATGCCTTTCAAGTCGGGATGTTCTAATGACTCTGCCAATGAACAATGTTTGTTTTCAGTTATCATTTTCAAGTGAAAACACAGGAAAACACATCTTTATCCTTTCCTGTTCTGCTGAACTTTTTTCATCTAGCTTGTATGTTTCAAAGATTCATGTAATTGCTGTTAATTTCAAAAATAAAAGATGGCATCTATTCTCAGAGGAATAGATGTTACTGCCTGATTTATTGCTGATTTGGAAGTCTTTTTTGTTCATGGGAGTTATGTGTCAAATGCGTTTCATCTTAATCTTTCATAGCTTTACATACATAATAGGAAACTTACACAAATGTTAACCTATGGACTTCCTGTTTGGACTAGACCTACAAAACATGCACAAAACCCTCCGATTTTGAATATTGATATTCGTATTCCACATCACATCTATGAGAAACCATGCAAAAAAATAGGAAGAGCATGTATGTGGTTTGAGCTTTTTGAGTGATGGAGAAGACAAATAACAAACCCTAGATTGCTCCTTACGATTACAATCCAATGTTGATACTCACACTCTTAATCTTATATATGCATCTTATTAGTGAACTACAATGGACTGAATATATAAAGGATCGTTGGTTGGGTAAGTGTTATGTACTTGTGATTTCTTGTCATTCAAAAAACAAGTGTTTAGTTGCAAGACTTGCTCTTAAATTATGGTTAGATTTTCCTTCATTCGTAATGGTTAGAAGTTGTCTAATTGTTCTCATTTGTACAACACCTCATTTCCAATTGTGTTAGGGATGCAAGTTTTTTTGTTTTTTTGCATTCTTGCTCTCTTTCTTGCTTGCTGTCTCTTATAAATACATTTCTTTCCATTGAATCCATTCAATGGGTCGACAAATTGATCATTTGTATATAAGTAAGTTGTTGATCGATCGAGAACGTTAATTACAAACTACTGAACTACAACAACTAATAGCTGCCACAAATGTCATGGCTTCAGTCTAGATAATAAAATTGAGCAATGCTAAATCCAGCTGACAGCTGAGCAAATACTTATCTTTTTCTTTTTTGAGGTATTTATTTACAAGGCCTAGCCTATATGTTAGCTTATTTTTTCTTGTCCACTTATTATGTAGGTGGATGTACATAATAGAAATGTGCTTGTGAAGGATCACCTGATTCACACTCATACCTGTACGTGTAAACAGAGTTTGCTTTTTAATTTCTTTTTCAGGATTTATCATCAACTATAATCTTTGCCCCATTGTTTTATGACTTTTATCTCATCTCTGTTGTTGTTAGTACTTAGTTAGGATTGCAGTAAAAAGAAATTTGAAAATGTTTCTCATAGACTAACTTTAGTTGTTAGTTAGATGGCTTGACCTTTTATATACACATTTTGTATTTAATTTATGACAGTAAAAAGGGAATCTGTTGGGATTAATTCTAATATGCATACACGTACTGTTTTGATGAATACAAGTAGCACACAGCAGTTAATTGGCCCGGTTTTGATGACAATTTTGGTGGTTTCCATGTGATTAGTTTTGGAGTTTATGTGATGAATTTAAAATAGACATGTTTGTTGCTACAACATTTAATTTCAACTCCATCCCATGTTTTTCCTTTGCCCAATTAACATCTCATTACAACAAGAAGGGGACCTAACTTGCATTGTGACCTCATATATATCATATAGTATCACTAATTAATTTGCCTCTTTATTTATGCATCTTTTCTTGATCATTTACTAATTAATTAGTTTGTTAAAAGAAAGGCAAAAATTCAACACCTCTCTACTACCCCTCTATTTAGGAGTTAGGAATTTAGGAGGCATCAAATTTCTAAAGCATAATTAGAGGAGACAAGGGGTAATGGTTAAACCATCCCTCTCAAATCCCCATCACCCTAATTAATTACCTAACAACTTGTAGTTATGTACATACATGCATTACCAACCTAACCTCATAATTATTAAGGAGTATTAAACTATAATCCAAACAAGCCATACCAATTCATTGGTTAAATTTCACAAAACCACCGTTAAGTAATGGCATTTTCCACAAAAGATTCCATAGGAAAGCTCACAAAATCATCCATAAATTAATTGGTTAAACTTCTACATTTTATGTTGCCTACATCACATATTTATGCTTAAAAAATCTTTTAAAATGATAAATTATTATTATATTATAAAATAGTTTGGTTAATTTATTTTTATAGTAAGGGTTACTTTCACCAATAAAGTAATAACGTCATATTTTGTAGACATTTTTTTAGGGGCTGCTATGGACGGTGATCTTTTCGCCATCGGCACGGTGCCGCCGCTGACCGTCAGAGACGGCAACCACCCAGAGCCGAATCCGACTTCCGGTGTCGGCAGAAGGCGGTCACCTTCTTCATCCGGCAAGTCTGTGCGAGATTCTCTCCCTCCGGTCACCTTCTTCATCCACATGTCTTCCTCCGGCCGTCGTGCCGTCCATGGGAGGCAAGGGCAGCTCGAACGCGACCATCTTCATCAATCTCTAGCAAGGCGTTGATGGGAGATTCGACGGCGTGAAACAATCTGAAATCTCAGATTGTGCGAAGAAATGGAAGCCAGAAACTGGAACTCAAGGGAGAAAATGAAGAACAAATTGTAGAGCTCTCATTGCTTGTGAATTGGGAAAATGTAAAGTGTTTTTTTGTTAACCCGATTACAGCACTGCACATTGATATTTATACACAATGTACTAGCCTACAGCTTGCAATCTGTTGTAACAGAAAAAAAACTAATTCTTCTTTGTCCAACTATCTCCTTTACTCTCAATATCCCCCCTCAGGCTGGGAGATGGGAAAAACATTCCCAGCTTGCCAAGAAGGTAGTCCTGTTGTGCAGAAGGAATAACCTTGGTGAGCACATCAGCAACCTGCTCGAGTGTGGGAGTGTGATCCAACTCGAGGAGACCATCAAGGACTTTCTGGCGGGTGAAATGGCAATCAATCTCAACGTGTTTAGTTCTTTCATGGAACACGGGATTGCGGGCAATCTGAATAGCACAATTATTGTCACAATGGAGTGTCACCGGGGTGATAGGAGTGACACCAAGATCAGTCAAGAGACGTACTAACCATGTGATTTCAACAGCACCTTGAGCCATTGCTCTATACTCGGCCTCAGCTGATCTCCTTGAGACGACTGGTTGCTTTTTCGACTTCCAACTGATTGGAGAGGAACCCAACAAAACTACATAACCACCAACAGACCTTCGGGAGAAGGGACAAGCAGCCCAGTCTGAATCAGTGTATGCTTGTATGGTTGGTTTCTCATGTCCTTTTAACAAAATTCCTCGACCAGCAGTAGCACAAACATAGCTAAGTGTGTGAATAAGGGCATTCATATGAGATACACATGGTTGTTGCATAAACTGGCTTAAGGACTGAACTGCAAAGCTTAGATAAAGTCTTGAATTGGTCAAAAAAATGAGCTTACCAACTAGGCAACGATACATAAAAGCTTCATCTTTGTCCAAGCATTCACTGTCATCAGGTCTCAACTTGAGATGAAGAGGCAGAGGAGTAACCTTTGTGTGAGGCTGTGAAAAAAGGAGATCATGCAGCAACTCTCGAGTAAATTTGGATTGAGTCATGGCCACACCAGAAGGGGAGATATGTAATCTCAAATCCCAGAAAATAACTGAGGATCCCCAGATCTTTGATACTGAAAACATGATCTAAATATGCCTTGATTTGATCAATTTCAGCTGGATTGGAGCCAGTGATCAATAGATCATCCACATAGACTGCAATGATTGTCAAATGATTGTCTTTGGCCTTAATAAAGAGGGAGTAATCATTCTTCGATTGCACAAAGCCATTCACCAAGAGGGCCTCAGTAAGCTTATGATACCACTGTCCAGAGGCCTGTTTAAAGCCATAAAGAGATTTTAGCAACTTGCAAACCTTGTTTCCTGGATTTGGAATGCCAGGAGGCATCTTCATGTAAACATCCTCATGAAGATTCCCATGTAAGAATGCATTATTGACGTCGATCTGAAATAAGGGCCAACCTCTTGAAGCAGCAACTGAAATAACAGCTCGAACTGTTGCCATTTTGATCACTGGTGAGAATGTTTCATGGAAGTCTATGCCTTCCTTTTGTGTGTACCCTTTTGCCACCAAACGGGCTTTGTATCTCTCAAGAGATCCATCTGCCTTTAACTTGACTTTAAACACCCATTTGCAACCTATTGCTCTTTGTCCAGGAGGAAGAGAAACAACTTTCCAAGTGCCATTTGCCTGCAAAGCATTGATTTCATTGTCCATGGCCTTGACCCAATTTGGATCCTCAGAAGCTTCAAGCCAACTGGTAGGTTCAGTAAAGGCTGAAATTTTGGACAAAAATGTGAAATGACTGGAAGGTAGAAGGTGAGGTTCAATAAAGGAAGAACTCAGGGTTGAAGTGGTGGAAAAAGCACAAACATAGTCTCTCAAGTATGCAGGTGGGTGGTAAGGTCTAGTGGACCTTCTGACCTGATCAGAGGCATGTTCAGTTTCATGTTGGTGTTGAGCTTGTGGACTTGGTGGAGCATCATGTATGTCTGTTGGAATGGGTGAAGTGGGGCTTGGAGGCTCAGTATTGAAAATGACAGGATGAAAATTGCCAGAAGGCAAGTAGTTTGAGGTAATGTATGTGTCTGGTTGTAAGACAGGTAATGTGGTAGAATCCTCTTTCATGAATTGAAAAGGGAAGTGAGTCTCGTGAAATCTGACATCTCTGGACACAAAGACAGATTTAGTTTTGAGCTCAAAAATCAGATAGCCTTTCTTGCCATAGGGGTAGCCTATAAAAACACATGGGGATGCTTTTGGGTCAAACTTGTTTCTGTTTCTGAGTGAAGTATTGACAAAACATAGGCAGCCAAAGGCTTTTAGGTGTGAATAGGTGGGTTTGGTTTTGAACAGAAGTTCATAGGGAGAGACATTGTGAAGAGAGGGCAAAGGTGATCGGTTAATGAGGTAAGTAGCAGTCAAAAGACAGTCTCCCCAAAACTTTATTGGCAATTTGGATTGAAAAAATAATGATCTAGCTACCTCAAGGAGGTGTTTGTGTTTTCTCTCAGCTACACCATTTTGTTGAGGTGTATAGACACATGTGGTTTGGTGATTAATGCCTTTTGCAAGGAAGAATTCATTGGCTGCACTGTCACAAAACTCTTGGGCATTGTCTGATCTTATGGTTTTGATATTGGTATGAAATTGTGTCTGGATGTGGGCAACAAAAGCTTTTAAAATTGGCAAAGCTCCAGATTTAGTGGTCAAAAGGTGTGTCCATGTACACCTACTGAAATCATCCACAATGGTAAGAAAATACCTATGGCCCTCACGAGTATGATGTTTGAAGGGTCCCCATGTGTCAATGTGGATTAAATCAAAAGGGTGAGAGGAATGAGTGATACTTTGAGGAAAAGAGGTTATGTGTTGTTTGGCTTGAGGACAAACTTGGCATAACAAATGAGTTTTGGATTCAACAATGTTCTTTACATCATCAATGTAAAACAATTGCTCAAAAGGGATATGTCCCAATCTACAATGCCATATTTCAAGGCTATTCAAGTGCAACTGCACATTATTGGAAAAATTTTGCTTATTACAGCTGGAATTTAGATCTTCAGCTTGCATAAAAGGGAAAGCTAGGTCTTGATGCTCCATTTCCACAAGATACAGCCCTTTGTCTTCATGACCAAGGACCAAAAGATCTTTCATTGAAGGGCCCTGGATGTAACATTTGGTTGGTGTGAAAAGTATGTTAGTGTGGAGCTCAGCTGTCAATTTACTGATAGAAAGTAAGTTGAACTGAAAATGAGGTACATGAAGGACATTGTGAAGGCAGATTTTGGAGGATAATTGGATGGATCCTTTGTGTGTTATAGGGACACGATTGCCATTAGGCATTGTGATGAAACAGGATTGACTGAGAGGTTTGATGTTGGTAAGGAATTTCAAATGTGGTGTTATGTGGTCTGTGGCTCCACTATCAAGGATCCAAAATGAATTAAGGCTTGAAGAATGAAAGCAATAGCTATTACATGCAAAGGTGGTGTTGGCAAACACCTCTCTGCCTTCAACTTTTTCTTCAGATTTGTATTTGCTGAGGAGAGAAAACATCTCTTGACACTGCTCTGGGGTCAGACTGTATGGCAGTGAAGAACTTGTGTTGCCTGAGGTGTCGGATGCTGCAGTGTGTGCTTGACTTCTTGATTCATATGAAGGTGGATAACCATGGATCTTGAAGTACCTATCAATTGTGTGATTGGTAAGGCCACAATGATCACATAGCATACCACCTCTACCTCTTCCTATAGACCACGAAGACTGTGATCCTCTACCATTTCCTCGTCCTGAATCTCCTCTTCTAGGAAAAGATCCCGATCCTCTTCTATAGCCTCCTCTTCCTGTGGAGTCATAGCCTCCTCTTCCTGTGAAATCACCTCTTCCTCGGCCTTGGAAATCGCCTCTACCTCTACCATAACCTCCTCTTCCTGCTGCAAAGGCAGCACCATCACCAAATGGTGTTTGTTTGGAATTGACAGTTCTGGATTCACGTTGCTCCTCTTCTTGAGTAACCATGTGATAAACCAGATTTATATCAGGAAAAGGTTTCATCATCAAGATGTTAGCTCTAACAACATCATAGGGTTCATTTAATCCCATCAGAAACTGCATTACTTGCTGTTCTTGAATGAATTTATGGACAATTGACAACGACTGACCACAATCACAGGCAATAAGTTCAACCAAATCTGTATATTCATCCCACATCTTCCTCATCTTTCCATAAAAAACTGAGATCGACATGTTACCTTGCACAGAGGACACCAATTCTCGTTGTACTTGGAAGATCCGCGTTCGATTGGAATGAGCAAACCTCATGTTGAGTTCATCCCAAATTTCCTTCGCCGATCTCCGATATACGATCTGCTCTGCAATATTCTTCTCCACTGAGTGTATAAGCCAAGAAACGACCATGGCGTTGCATCTCTCCCAGTGATGAAGCAATGGTGATGCTGGATCTACAAGTTTCACGCACGAGCCAGTAACAAATCCGAGCTTTCTTGGCGAGAAGAGACACCTCCACTGATCTTCTCCAATGTCCAAAGTTTCTCTCGTTCAGCAAATTCGTCGACAGGATATACGAAGGATGATCCGAATGGTGAAGGAATAATTCATCCATCGGATCAATCGCATTAGGATTCGTATTCCCCGCCATGATTTACTGCATCTGGAATCGCATCTCTGATCTGATTCTCCATAGCTCTGATACCATGAAACAATCTGAAATCTCAGATTGTCCAAAGAAATGGAAGCCAGAAACTGGAACTCAAGGGAGAAAATGAAGAACAAATTGTAGAGCTCTCATTGCTTGTGAATTGGGAAAATGTAAAGTGTTTTTTTGTTAACCCGATTACAGCACTGCACATTGATATTTATACACAATGTACTAGCCTACAACTTGCAATCTGTTGTAATAGAAAAAACTAATTCTTCTTTGTCCAACTATCTCCTTTACTCTCAATACGGCGACGATGGCGAAGAACATCAATTTGGCAAGAGCGCCGCCTTCATCTGCCCTCTTTTTGGCGCCGATTCGAGCATGGGCACCCTGCCAATTCGACGGCGACGATGGCGAAGAACATCAATTCGATGGAGATTCGGGCATGGGCACCCTGCCGACTTGGGAAGCCGATATCAGCACAGTAGGCTCACCGACCTTGTAATCCGGCTCCGGGACTGTGCATTCGGCAAGAATTTGGCCGTGCCGATAGCAGATCTGTTTTTTTAACCATGATTTGTGAATTATTAATCTAATATATGGGAAATTATATGGGTGGTTTGGGCAATTGCAAAACGAGTGGGACTATTGACAAGATATCCAAACATCTATTTACAAGACAAATCAAAATAAATTACACAATTCATTTTCAACTTCATAAAATATTTACGAATCAAACTGAGAGTAGAAATCATTAGCACTTTTGAATGATTATCCAAATCAATTCGAATTAAACAATTAAACTATGCTATTCGAAAACAAATTTAGAATTGGAATTTGATTGGAAAAAGAAAAGATCCAATTGTGAAGGATAGGGAAAAGACAGAGATAGTCTAAAATCTAAATTGGATGAGATTCGAGGTATTGGCAGTGGTGAAAAGTTGATCGTAGAGGGATGCAGAGGAGAGCAGAAGTGGAGATGGTGAACAATGGCGATCAGCATTTGGGTCGAAGATGAACAATGGTGTGAGAGAGGAGCCGGTGAAATGAGAGGTGGGGAGAAAAAGTAACGAGAGTGCAGGTTCCATAAGAACGAGAGAAGTCCGAAATAATTTTGAACCTTTTTGTAAAAATACTAAAATTTATCTTCGTTTTTGTCAATAGACCTTATGTTGTGTTTATTTATTTTTTATCCAATTCGCTAATTTAGGATAATGTTATTAAAATTAACTAAGAATTTAAAAATCCAACACATAACTAATCAACCACTAATCCATTATCAACCTAATTAACATAAACAACCATGCCATCTCATTCATATATAATATCAACCCAAATGTACGTAACTGAAAATAAATAATAATCACGGAAAATAAAAAATGCGCCATCTCGGAAATCATTACTAAGAACGGAAAAATAAATTTCCAACCTATACATATCCAAATGTGATCCGATAAATTTCTAAGTTCTATAAGTGGTGGATGAACAACCATGGATGACCTTTTGTGTTAGTTACTCTTACTCCTCTCTGTCTTCTTTTCAGTTGCCCGTCGGGAACGCACAACTTCCATATCCTACACAAACAAACATCCAAATACGCAACGATTAGGTAAACCAAACAAAGAAACCGAACCCAAAACGCGTCGTTTAGTTTTGACTTACGAGGAGCTTGAGTGACGACGTAAGCCGCACCGCCGAAGTCGCACGTGCCGGAGCCACGTGCATTCCTCTGGTAGTAGCTATTGAACGCATACGAGGCGTGGGCCACCAGCGTATTAGGATCGTAACACGTGGCACCTTGCTGGATCGGACGGCAGTCAGCGCCTCCCTCGCCGCACGCGTAATCCAACGCCTCCTGCAGCTTCCCCTCCTGCGCTTTCCCGTTCGCCACGCACCACGAATGCCCCGCTTGGCTCGCCACCGGCGCCGCCGCAACGACCACCGCCTCGCTGGCGTTGTCCGCTACGGCGGAGAGAGTGAGCGAGACGTCGTACACCTTCTTCTCGTTGGGGTAAAAGAGTCCGAAATTTCTCTCGCTGGTGGGCCCGGGCTTCTGATCCTCGTTGAAGAGCGCGAAGAGGAAGACCTCCAGCGTCTGATTCGGCCTGAGCGGGGTTCCGGTTCCGGTGAGGACACGGCGGACGAGGTTGCCGTTGTAGGCGGCGGCATTGGCGGCCGTGGCGCCGGCCTCGTTGTCGTCGCCCTTGGAGGGCCAGCCGGTCTCGGTGACGACGACGGGGATGTCGGAGAATTGGAGAGCGCTCATGGCGGAGTAGACGGCGTCGATCTGAGCGTCGAAGAGGTTGGAGTATTTGAGGCCGGTGGAGGAGTCGACGACGCCGGGATTGGTCTGGAAGAGGGCGTAGGAGAGGGAGATCTGGTCGGAGTTGGCGGAATAGGCGAGAAAGGGGTAGGCGTTTACCATCAAGAACGACGACGTTTTGCGGAGGAAGGAGAGCATGGGGGAGATGACGGTGGGGATGAGGGAGGGGTTGAAGGCGCCGGCGGAGGGCGGGTAGGAGGAATTGAGGGCGGAAAGGGCGAGAGGGGAGGAGATCTTGATTTGATTGTGGAGGTTTCTTGATTGGAGGGAGGAGTAGAGGTTCTTCATGGCGGGAAGGAGGTAGTCGGTGTTATTGGGGTTGGTGAAGACCTCGTTGCCGACAGCGATGGAGGAGATGTTGGTGGCGGGGAGGAAAGAGAGGATGTTGGACTGGAGCCAGGAGTCGGTGAAGGAGGAGTTGGCAGCGGCGGAGGAGAGGAGCTCGTTGGGGAGGGAGACGGTGAGGGAGATGCCGGAGCCGGAAAACGCAGAGAGGACGGAGGAGTCGGTGTCGTAGATCTTGGCGGAGGGGATGCCTTGGGATTTGAGGAGCTGGACGACCTGGGAGGGGCTGGGGAGGTTATCGGCGATGCGGCCGTAGTTGATCCCGACGAGGCCGGCGGCGTTGGTTGCTGCAGGGGAAAGCAGCAGCGCCGCGGAGAAGATGAAGAGGAAGAGAGAGAGGGAAGCCATGGATGGGATCGGAGGAGGAGGACGTGGTAGAGTGGGATCGATGAAGGGAGAGCGGGAGGGGGGAGGTTTTTAAAGAGTGGAGGGAGATGGTGGGGCCGTCAAAGTAGCCAATGGGGGTACAGATAGTGGGGGTGATCGGGGGCCCACTTTTCGACCGTTAAAAAAGAGGTGGGTTACCAACAGAAGAGTATGGACTGGAGTTTGATGGAGGAAGGGTTTATTTTTCAATGAAACCAAAATATCACACTAATTGAGAGATTGACAATATTCAATACCATTAACTTTGTGATATTCTCAAAGTGATGGTAACATAGATTTTGAGAATTCAACACACATTGACAATTTTATCCACCCACAATATTGATTTTACGTTTTTATTTTGACCTACTGTATCATTTACAGAGTTCAATTTTACACTTACTGATTTGAGGTAGATCCCCCAATCAATATATTGAATTCAAATGGAAATCATAATGTGGACGTACGATCAATACATCTAGTCGAAACTGCTGGCACCAACTCCCAACGTTCACCTCATATATTATATATTATTATGGAGATGGACAGTACCGGCCCGCCCTTCATTCATGGCCATGGCCCTAACACCATCGAGTTTACAATGGATATGCAATTTGTAGAAGCTGTGTCTGTGTGTGTGTGAAATTGATTCTATATAGGTGGGGATAAAACAAACACGTACTAATTAAAATCAGCAAAAAGTGGCCTCACCTTTTTCACAAAGGGATATATACTTTGATGATTTGACAAAGGTTTCGTCGATGAAATAATAATGTGGTACCCAAAATAAGAGTAGCCGTTTTTTTTTTTTTTTTTATAAAAATAATAATCCTAGTAAGCATTAGTTTTATAATTAATTAATTTAATTAATCGGTAGTAGTTGCAACTTTAATTTGGTACCCAATCAACACCTTACCTGATTAGCCTATCCTATCTAATTATATACACCGTATAAGTTACAATTTGCAAGTCCAACCCTCTCTCCATGCCTTAAAAGATGTTACTTAAAGCTTATTTCAAAATCGTTTCGGCTATATACACCGCAAATCCCCACGTCCTTAAGGACGTGCAAGAGGGGTGAGAGCCACCCGAAGCCGGACGTACAAGCCCGTCTTCTAAAAGGCAAAGAGGACGTGCCTCTTCGTCTTCATTCCGTCTTCGTCAGAGAAATCGAGAGCGAGAGAGAGGTCGCCGGAGAGAAATCGAGAGCGAGAGAGAGATTGCCGGAGAGGGAAATCGAGAGAGAGAGAGAGAGAGAGGTCGCCGGAGAGAGAGAAAGAGAAAGAGATCGAGACAGAGAGATGGAGCCGGAGAGAGAGGAGATGGTGGAACCGACGGCGGCGCTGGGGGCTGAGGAGGTTGGTGGTGGGGGTGGAGCCCTGGGGGAGGGGGTGGCGGTGGAGCGGGTGGGCGGGAGTGGTGGTGGGGCGGCGCCCATGGAGGTCGAGGAGGGTGGTGGTGGTGACGGCGGTGGCGGTGCTGACGGTGGTGACGGTGGTGACGGTGGTGGCGGTGGTGGTGATGGCGGCGTAGTGGCGGAGGCGGAACCGCCGCGGAAGCGGCGGACTATTGAGGTTTGATAGATTATATAGTTTTAGTATATAGTTTGAAAGATAGTATATAGTTTATATATTTTGATAGTTTTAATGGAAAAACAAAAAAAAAGGATTAATATATATTACAAGATATTAAAACTTATTACAATATATTAAAAGACATTAAAATAAATGAAAAAAATATATTAAAATTTAATAAAATAAATTAAAATAAATTCTAATTGAAAGACGATAAAAACATTAAAATATAATAAAATACATAGAAATAAATTTAAATTTAAAGAAAATAAAAACATTAAAATATAATAAATTATAATAAAATACATAAAAATAAATTTAAATTTAAAGAAAATAAAAACATTAAAATATTTTACCTTATAATAAAATAAATTGAAATTGAAAGAAAATAAAAACATTAAAATATAATAAAATACATAGAAATAAATTTAAATTTAAAGAAAATAAAAACATTAAAATATAATAAATTATAATAAAATACATAGAAATAAATTTAAATTTAAAGAAAATAAAATCATTAAAATATATTAAATTATAATATAATAAAATACATTTCATAATAACAGGCAGGGAGGCTCATGAGGGGGGACGGTACCCTCCGGCCTGTTACGTTCGCCGACCGGGCAGCGGTCAGCCAGATTCCAGAGAGGACGGTACCCGACAGTTCGACAGCCACAGTCGACGATCTGCTCGCGTCTGCAGAGCGGTACCAGCAGTCGATGTGGACCCCCCCGGCCGACGAGCACGACACCTTTTGGTCGGGTATGCCACCTTGGGATCCTTCTGGTGATGCGATGATGGGGTTGCAGCCTTCTTTAGAGCCCCCTGAGGTTTTGAGTAGCTGCATCACCGACGTAGTCGCTGGGCGACGGGCCGACATGGGTAGACCTCCTACTCGTGTTCCACCCACCATCCCGGAGGCATCTTCTTCAGTTGTTACGGAGACTTCTGTTTCAGTCGTGCCGCCAGAGGCTTCTACTTCAGCCGTGCCAAAGGCTTCTACATCCGGCACACACGAGCCCGAGCCTTCGACCTCCACCACACCAGCGACGATCTCCTTGGGCTTTGCAGATGATGTGATCCCTGACGTCGCTGATGAGGCTGACGACGGTTAGGAGGGGCAGGCTCAGGGCCAGGGGGGCCCACAGGTAGAGCCCGAGCCCATCCCTGCGCAGGCTGCCGCACCGGCTGTGCAGGTCGACCCTTTGTTGCCGCCGGGAGAGCTGCTTGTGTCTTACAGGCATCACCGTGCGTACCAGGTGTGGAGAGATCCTACGGTGGAGCTGCCGCTGCTGAAGTTCCACCACCGGACGACTCACTTGCAGCCTTTCGAGCCCTACATATTAGAGGGCCCGGGGACCTGGGTGCAGGATCTGCTCCCATCCGGCGTCCCCCAGCCGAGGTCCCTCCACTGGCAGTGTGTCGACGAGTTCACCTGCACGGCATTTTTGGAGCATTGGCACCCGGAGACCAGCTCCTTCCACTTTCCATGGGGCGAGATGACCATCACGCTGCACGATGTTGCCTGTCTGATGGGACTTCCAATTGATGGTCAGCCCTGCACGTCACATCTGTCCGCGACCGCTTTGGTCCCCGCCATCGCGGAGCACTACCAGCTCACCCCTGCGACTCTGAAGTCGTACAGACACGCTGGCGGCCCTCCGGTGACTGGGTTTACTGCCCTGTGGCAGCAGAGACACGGGCCTCTCGTCGACCCCGCCCCCGCCGGTGACCAAGAGGCCGCGGCTGATCCTGAGCAGATTCGGCTGCGCACGCATGTGGGAGGGGGGAAGCCTGAGGATGACCCTGCACAGCGTCTGTTTCTGCACAGGACCTACATGGCCATCGCTCTCGCCGCGACTTTGTTTGTGGACAAGTCGCAGAGCCGGATCCCATGGAGGATATTCGGCCTCATTTGGGACATCCCACGAACGGCCACCCTTGCATGGGCTGCAGGTGCCCTCGCATGTCTCTATAGGGGCCTAGGCGAGGCTACCCGCTCAGGTGCGAAGGGCATAGACAGCTGCACGCCGATCCTACAGGTACGAGACCGTTGAATTAGAGTTTTAGTTTACAAATATTTAAATTATATGCTAACAACATACTTTTTTGTGTCAAGGCTAGGAAGTATGACCCTTGCTTCTACGTGAAGTTCATCGGTCCGAAGCAGCCAACGCGCATGAAGGACGACGCGAAGCTGAAGAAGATGCGGGAGCTGCGGGACGAGGTGGACCGTCTTACCGTCGATGATGTATGTATTTGAGACTCTATCTATATCACTTATAATTCTTAGTTGTGAATTAAATCTGATTTGTTTAATTGTAGGTTCGGTGGATGCCTTTTGGGCGTGATCTGGACTTCGACGGCCAGTATCGTCAGTCCACCTATCGGGGCCCCATCACCTTCTGCGGGGAGGAGGAGCCGTATATGCCCGATAGGTGCCTCCGGCAGTTCGGACGGGTCCAGGGGATCCCGCAGGCCATCATCGCGCCGGATCAGGTCTGCCGCGACACGACCCTGAAGAACGCACGGTACATCGCCGTGTTTGCCCCGGGCCACAACAAGTGGCGGGACCTGCAGGACGAGGGTCGCTTCTACAGGCTGGCCGAGCACAGGCGCACCAGCGAGGATTGCCAGGCCGGTGTCACTGCAGATTACTTGCCTTGGTACGTGTCGCAGAGCCGGCCGTACGTGCTGCCGACCACGCCACCCCATCCCGACCCGCCGGCGCCCGTCCACCCGATCGGCATGGACCCATGGGTGGACCTCCCTCAGCGTCCTGTCATCCGTCCGGCGCTGTTAGCCCGCTTTCGTGAGGTCGAGGGCTATTTGAGGGCCCTGGCTGACGACCCTCGCATTGAGCAGCTAGTGGACGAGGTGACGGAGATTTTGGATCATGCTGTACGCCATCTTGTAGACCAGTGATGTACTTTTGCAGTTTCTATCTTGATATTATACTTTTATATTACGGATTTTGTATCTATCTCTATATTTCTATTAGCCTTTTCTCATTTCTTCAGAGTCATATTGAACGTAAACATAAAAAACGAAAACGTTAATATGATAAAGTTGCCCGATAACGAAAACGAAAACGTTAATATGATAAGGTCGAGGGCTATTTGTGTATGTTGTTTATAATGTTTTCTTGCATATTTTGGTTAGGAACTTCCCTAAGGATTTGTGAAGGAGCACAGAAACAGATTGTCGAAGTAGATTGACAATCTGTTTCTGTGCTCCTTGATACAACTACCTTACAAATTGGCTAGGGTTTAAGGGTAGGCTAGGGTTTAAGGGTTTGGCTAGGGTTTTAGGGCTTGTCGAAACTGCACGTCCTTAAGGACGTGCAGTTTCCTTACCCTAAAACCCTAGCCTACCCAAACCCTAAAACCCTAGCCAAACCCTAAACCCTAGCACGTCCTTAAGGACGTGCTAGGGTTCTGCTTACAATTAACGCAATAGTGCCTATTTGAAGCGATGGAGGACAGCTTCATTCCGCACTCCAAAACAAAGTCCGACTTCTTTCGATATATTCTTTCGCCGTTAGAATCGTTATGGCCGAGCCGCAAAGCAATCCTCGTCTCCAAGTATCCCAGGTACGGATAGGTTTCGTAGAGTCAACATATTTCGTATTCCTTCCGTTTTGTTCATATTTCCTATTTTGTGAATACAGTTTCGAGACTTTACATTTGAGTTCTTGGACCCAAGGGTTTGGAATGACCGTGACGAAATGGTTACGCATTTCAAGGACTTGGGTCGGAGACACTGCATGATTTTAGTAATCAAGCGGTCTTGGACGGGGGCATCGAATCGTCCAGGCGGGGTTCTCCTTGCTTGCGAGCAGTTTGGGGAGTACCGACCACGCGGGAGGAAGCTCCGGAGCACACAGTCAAAGATAAGTGGTTGTACATTCTCTCTACACGGACACGAAGCTCCGCCGGGTCAGTGGCGCATGACGGTAACCCATGGTGTTCATAACCACGAGCTTTCCACGAGCTTGAAGGGTCACGCCATCACCGGACAGATGACAGAGGGGGAAAAGAAGATGGAGAGGTGGATGAAGGAAGTTGGCACTCCTCCAAAATCCATTGGGTACGGATTGAGGCAGTTGGATGATACCAGCGTCACGTCAAGAAAGAGCCTTACCAACACGCTCGCCATGATGGTCGCCGAAGAAAGAGGTAGTCGGACGATGACCTAGGATACCTTGCACCATCTGCGGGAAAGAAGGTACTACTACGACTTCAGACGACATCCGGATGACGACAACGTCTTGAGCGACCTCTTTCTGGCGCATCCCGACGGGATATGCCTTCTCCGAAGGTTCCATTACGTCATCATAATGGACAGCACATACAAAACAAATGCGTAAGTTACTTAATTACGATTACATTATTGCACATATAGCCAATTATAAAGTAATTTATATGTAACATATTTACACTTGCAGATATGGGATTCCTTTGTGCGAGGTGGTCGGGTTCACACCCTCAGGCAATACTTACTGCATCGCCTATGCCTTCATGTCGCAAGAGAACGAAGACACATACGCCTGGGTGTTGCGACAGCTTCAGATCTTGCTTGGGACGGTTCAGCCTCAAGCTATCATGACTGATCGAGAGCTAGGTCTCTTGGCGGCGCTGAATGTTGTCTTCCCCGACGTCCAGCATCTCCTTTGTTGGTTACACGTGACGAAAAGATGCGAGGAAGCAGCTATGAAGATTACGAATAATTTAAACCACGCTGGCATCTTTAAGGGCAACTGTTGGGGGCTGTTCGAATCGAGGTCGGAGGAATCATTCAACCGACGTCGTCGGGCGCTATGAGCTGCATGGCACCCATTCCCAGGTGTGATGGCGTATTTGGAGTCGGTTTGGCTTCCATACAGCAGGAGCATAGTACGGTGCTACGTAGATAATGTCTTCCATCTCGGCACCCGTACGACAAACAGGTACAACCTTACTTCATATCTCCCATTACAATATGATATAGTATCGAATATTTAGTGGTATGCACTTCAATATGTACAGAGTTGAGGGTCAACACAAGGTTCTGAAGAAGGCACTTCACTCATCGACTGGTGACTTCCGCATCGTGATCGATGCAATCCATAGAGTCAACGATTGTCAACTGCATGAGCTGCAAACTGCTTTGGAGATCGACCGCTTCAAATGGCCAACAGCGGCGTATAAAGTCAACCTTTTCGATGAGGTAAAGACTTTAATCTCCAAAAAGTGCTTCGATTATCTATACAAGATGTGGCAGGACGTCGTGAACCAAAACGTTCCTCCGGTATGCACGGACCGACATTGGAGGGTTTGTTACGGGATCCCTTGTGTCCATGAGATTCAGGCATACGTCAACTCCGGTACTCCGATACCCGTCGAGGACATCCACCCGTTCTGGATGGATTTGACATGGACTGACCTCGACGACACCCCACTGTCGTATGAGCTGTCATCTTCATTCACGGCTTCCAACGATGTATGCGAGGATGAGCTGCACCCACCCTCATCAGCAAGCGTCCGAAGGAAGGGGAGGCCTCGGGGGTCGAGGAATGCCTGCAGAACCAACCTGTTGCCATACGAGGAGGTAAGGGAAAGGTTTGAGAGAGAAGAAGC
The DNA here is from genome assembly GCA_037127255.1 of Persicaria tinctoria. NCBI lineage: Eukaryota > Viridiplantae > Streptophyta > Magnoliopsida > Caryophyllales > Polygonaceae > Persicaria > Persicaria tinctoria. The sequence goes on from JBANSL010000013.1 coordinate 67,973,637, forward strand.
GCGTGCTGCTCGAAATGCTGCTCGGCCTCGTCCACAAGCGACCTCAGCTCGACGTGGACGTGATGATGTGTTCGGAGGGTTCAACTGGGGTCGAAACAACGTTGATCCCTTCATGCTCGGTCATATTCAGACGGTGAGGGACACTGTTGGAGATGGTCATTGTGGCTACCGTGCTTTGGCGACTTTGACATCACCGATCGGCGAGACTGCTTTCCCGGAACTCAAAGTTTTACTATGCAATCACTTGGAGGATCACGCCGATCTGTACGCCGGTTGTTATACGGGAGAGTACCCATTCCAGCAGTTCGTCGACTACCAAAGATGGGCCGGAGCCACACATGGTGATAGGAGACGATGGATAGAGCTACCCATCATGGGTTTAGTATTTGCAACGGTATATCAGATTCCTCTCATCGTCCTAGCTTGGCATCATCCGTTCACATGTCTCCCCATGATCTCGCCGACATCTGCTAACAACCCTCCCCAATCAGCAACTCTTGGTGTAGCCTGCATCGGAAACCAAGACCATTTTGCCGCGGTACGACTTCAAACGTCTTTTTTTATTACATATTCATGCTTTTCATACATATGTCAATACTCTAACTCTAAATTTTTGTTCTCATAGATCTGGTTGCGTCCTAACGCTCCTCTTCCGCCGCCTCCACTAGAATGGGTCGAACATCATCATCCGAGCGTCGAAGGATGGGATTCTCCGTTTCAAGCTCAGATTGAGAGATTTAGAGCCTTGCGTGTCGAGTCCGGCCGTCCTTTACTATTTTCCTAGATTGTATTCCACAATTTTATTAAAATTATGAATGTAAACCTTTTTTTCCGTTCCTTGTAACGTTATTCGCATATTATCCGAATGAAAACCTTAACAATTCTTGTGTTCTGTTTAATTTGACCCTAAATCCTTCAAATCCACTAGCTAAACACAATTTTATCAATTAACATTACAAAACCATCGGAAAACCTAAACCCTAACCCTAAACCCTAAACGCAAAACCCTAACTAGGATTTGCACGTCCTTAACAACGTGCAAGACGTTTTTAGCGGACGTGCACCGTCCCAGACTTGCACGTTCTTAAGGACGTGCAAATCTTTAATCCGGATTTGCGGTGTATATAGTGACACCCTTTCAAAATACATAAACTTTTAACAGTTTAGACAAGTTTTAATAAAACAATTCACATTTAATAAAACATTATCATTTCACTAACTTTTACATAAATTTTATTATTTTTTAATACACACTGCACATTTTAATCAATCAAATATTTTTAAAAAATCAGCAGTATACTAATCAATACAAAATATTACAATCTCCTATCTATAAAAGAGTGTTCTCGTTTTGTAATGTAATTTCAATTTTTTTTTACTATAAATCCGGGCAAAAAGATGACATATAATTGGCGAAATTAAGATTTTGGTGAACGTTTGATGATATTGGCTTGTTTTAATAAGAATGATATCATTTAATCCCCTCTTTCCCTTAGTTCAATAATGACTTAAGCTTCGAATTCAAAATCATAAGGATAAAAAGAACGCGCCCCTCTTTTCTTTCCACGTGCTTCCCATCCTTCCTTTGGCACTCCTGCTTAGCCAACGTCCTCCCCGGCCGGTTGGCCATGGCGCGGCGCTGCCGCTGCTATTGGTCCCCGATTTGAGCCCTACTATTAAATCTCCCATCACCAATCTTCATTACCCAAACAATCATCAAAGTAACTCTAAACTTCCAAACACAAAACCTACAAACAATCTTCTTCAAACAACAGTATGTAACCTCCAAATTGGCAGCTTCCAAGCCACTCTCGGCACATGCACTTGGTCTCGAGGGTGGAACTACCCTCTTATGGCCTTGCCGATGGCTGAGGGCTCCGATTTGGGCAAGTCTCAACTGGATTCAACCATCAACAACCCTGGTGGCCGATCTTGGAGTAATCATACCGACCGCTCTAGTGTCCATGCCCGCTGGGGGTTAGACATTAGATCTAATCAAACAAACCCTAAAAAATCTATCCAAAATCTCTCAAAAAAACCTTTTTTTTACCAAACAAAAATTTAGGTTCCAAAATTTCTTCAAAACCCTTCTTTGCAGACTCAAGATTCACAATTGCAGCTTCTCGACTGTGGACATGGTGATGGGCACAGACGGAGGGCTGCAGAAAACCCATGTCAATACCATACCTAGGACAGATAGGTTTAATCGCAATCCTCCTCTCTCTTTCAATACTGATTTATGCACAACCTCTTATGCCTACAGTAATTGTCTCAATTTGGTTCCTTTGTATGAATTGCCTGTCTCTCTCGACTGCCATTACTATCCGGCGTGCCCTACGTTTCCTCTGGCTTACGTGGGTTGCTTGGATAGTTGCCGGCACTCGAAACCCATTATCATTCACATGCATGGTATTTTAATATTAATCGAGGACCTTTTTAAGACTCACAGACTCATTGTGAACTATGATGAATTTAGTCTTAGTAATAACTTCCTTAATATAGCCCTCATTGCTCTGTGTAAACTTGCTGATAATTTTACTATCTGGATGAATATGTCTTATAGCTTAAGCTGCATGATGGATTTCTCTAGTTACTTCCTTCTTTTTTTAATCTTTGTTGGGAGCAACTTTGGTTATGCTAGAAATATCATTTACAATGCTATTTACCATTTTGACCATTGTGTGCTCTCATTTTGCGTTAAATGTCTGATAAATGGTTGTAAACTACTGAACAATTACCTGTTGAATCATGGATGCTCCCGATACTTTTCAAATCTCTTTGGGAGAAGTTGTGATTTGGATGCTTTGGCTTTCAATCGTATTATTATCTATATCTATCTTGATTGTCTTAGCAGCCCAGATCACTCCCTCATTGTTGTTTTAGTTTTGGGTAAGATCCAAATAAGTGATTGTTGGAAAGCTAATACAAAAGAGACTACTGAACAAGGTTAAAAAACTGGAGTATATGTTCAAATAATACACACAAACAACCTCAAAGGAGCTCGGTTACCCTGCACAGCCCGTCCAAAACAAACTATACAAGAGATCGACAAAATCGAATATGATGTCAAAATACCCTAGTCTGTTGAGTCTACTGATTTTAAGGACGCTCTCCTTAATTCAACCTCCAGGATCAGCTCTAATCGGTGTCAGTGGACAGGTATGGCTCTGACTCTTTTCTCCAAAACAATACTGCAAATCCCCACCGATTTTCACTATAGAATTGGTGTGGGGAGAAGCAAAAACAGCCATCCTACCAACAACAATGTTTACAACAATCATTGTAACCACTCAATTAAAATTTTTTCCACAAGCAAAAACTGCAGCTCAATCAGATTGAAGAAGATCAAAAACTGGATCGGGAGCAAAGGCAGACCTCCTATGAACACTCAAAGAAATACATATATGAACAACTGGCCATGTATTCTTCCTCCCCTCTCTATTCATTTGCATTCCAGTAACAACAATAGAAGATATATCCATGACATCCAACACCAAATCTCCTTAAATAAGTCTGTAAGTTTGGCATTAAACAACAAGTTTCAGCTATATGAATCTTATAGATTACTTAAAAATGACACCAATGAGCTACCTAGCATAGCTCTCAACAAAGTTTCATGATTAATATCGGCTATTGGAATATAAGAGGCTCCAGGAAGCCTCTCCTTTGGCAAGAACTAAACCATATCAGACACAACAATAATCTTGACATTTTAACTCTTGCTAAAACTAAAGCTACTGAACCTCCTCTTGATAGCCAACTCCGCGTATCTGGCTTCCATAAAACCATTTTCATAAGTTTTACAGGGACAAAAGGTGGCCTATGGATCCTCTTAAAAAACACTAAAGCTAACCAAAACACTACTATCCTGGAACACAATAGCAGATTCTGTATGTTAAAAAATTCCATAGACTCTCTGAATATAGCTATTCTTTTTTTCTATGCATGCCCCTGCCGTTGAACAAGAAAAAACCAGTTTTTGGAACAAAATCATTGAGGTTGCTAACAAACACTTTTTACCGATTCTTATCATGGGTGACCTGAATGACATTGAGAATGATACGGAAAAGGTGGGAGGTAATACCCCATCTCTTTCCAGATTTCATAGACTCAGACAAATCAAAGATGACCTCAATCTGCATACTCTCCCTTATATAGGATCCCCCTTCACTTGGAGGAAACATAGTGAGGACATAGATAACACCTATGAGCGTCTAGATAGAGTTCTTGCTCATCAAGACATCATCACCAAATTTATGACCCTTCGTGTCCAACATCACCCCTTCTCTTTATCTGACCATTGTCCAATCACACTCCAAATAGGCAACAAAAATGGCCAGAAAGGTGCACCCTTTCGTTTTGAAATGGCTTGGACTACTAATCCTCACTATGAAAAGATGGTGAAGCAAGTTTGGGAGAACAAATTCACTGGCTCTTATGCTAACAAACTCATGAAAAAACAGAAACTCCTTAAGAATAACACTAAACACTGGTATAAAACACAATCTAACAATATCCTAAAGCAACTCTCTGAAGTTGATAAAAAAAATTTAACCCTTCAAGCTAAACTTCCTTAGGGCAGACTCTTTAGTTGGGATAACCGAAAACTTATGAACTTAGAGAAGAAAAAGTTGGCTCTCCTTGATTACAACTACAAATTCTGGAAGCAACGTGCTAAGACCAAGCACCTTCAATTAGGTGATAAGAACACTAACTACTACCAAACAATAGTAAAAGTTAAGATCTTTAGAAACTACACTTCCTCTTTTACCTCTAAGGACGGTGAGAACCTCACTAATCCAATAGACATAGCAAACCAAATCACAAAAGAAATGACTGAAAGATTTATTAAACCGTTTTGCTCAAACATAACCCCTGGACAGTTGCCTCATGCTCTCCCACAAGTCAATGAAGAGGAGAATAATGTTCTGCTCTCGATCCCTTCGAACCTTGAAATAAAAAATATTGTGAATAACATGGCTAGTGATAAAACTCTAGGCCCGGATGGCTATCCACCAGAATTTTTCAATCAATACTGGCACATAGTTGGAAAATCTGTCTGTAGAACTGTCAAAGCCTTCTTTCACTCGGTAACTTTACTTTCTGAGATCAATCAAACCTTTATAGCCCTCATACCAAAAACGGATAATCCATCAACCATAAACCATTACAGACCAATCAGTCTGTGCAACACTATCTATAAAATAATCTCCAAACTAATAGCAAATAGAATGAAGAACATCCTGCCTAGACTTATTAATCCTTTTCAAGGAGCCTTTGTGGAAGGTCGATCTTTACAGGGTAACACCTTAATTGCCCATGAAATCTTTCACAACTTCCACAAACAAAAAGGAGCAAAAGGGTGGATGGCACTCAAACTTGATATGGAGAAAGCATATGATAAAATCAATTGGGATTATATATATTAAAGCCACTCTCATCAAATTTGGATTTGATAATCGTTGGATCAGATGGGTTATGAACTGTTTAACTACTACAACCTTTTTGATTTTGGTTAACAATCGACCTGGCCCTCAATTTAAACCAGAAAGAGGAATCAGACAAGGGGATCCTCTAGCTCCGTACATATTTATCCTTGTAATGGAAAACCTTGCAGCAGAACTACAGGAAGAGGCAAGACTAGAGGATGCTCTAGTCGGCATCAAGATCACTAAAAATGGTACGCCTATCCCTTTCTTGACCTTTGCCGACGATACTATAATTTTTGCTCCGGCCTCCCATAAAAGCATCCATACTATTAGAAATATGCTCAATAACTTCTCTAATTTATATGGTCTTACGATAAACTATAGTAAGAGCTCGCTTCAAGTTTCTGAAAATGTCAGCACCTCACTAGCTAACTCGCTAGCTAATGAAATGCATATCCCGGTCTCTAGAACTCTAGAAAAATACTTAGGGATCCCTCTTCTCCGGGGAAGAATCAAGAACTCTATGTTCCAAGATGCTATTCAGAACCTCAAAAAGCAACTATCCAAATGGAAGGTCTCGTCCTTGACCCAGGCTGGGCATATAACCCTCATCACCGCTAACCTCAGTTCAAAAACAAATTACCTAATGCAAAACTTCCTGCTCCCGAAAGGTGTCCTCCATCAGATTGACCAAATCAACAAAAACTTCTTTTGGAACAAACTAGAATCGGAAAGATATAATCTGCTAATAAGTTGGGAAAAAAATCTGTAAACCTAAAGACCAAGGTGGCCTAGGTATAAGACTTGCTGAAGACCTCAATATTAGTCTTCAGATGAAGCTCTTGTGGAAACTTTACACTAGTAATGACACTATTTGGGTTAAAGTTATTAAAGAGAAATACCTTAAAGAACAAAATATTATGGAGGCAACTCCTACGAATCCCTCCTGGCAATTTGGTCGGTTGTTGCAACTCCGTAACAAATTTAGTCAAGGATTGCATTGGATAGTCGGGAATGGTGAAACCATAAATGTTTGGAAAGATTCGTGGATCATAGGTTGTAATCTCCAAAGTTATCAACAATCGCATGACCCGAATCTGAAGGTCAAGCATTTGATCAACCAAAACAAGAAATGGAACCTTCGAACCCTTCAACACCTCTTTCCAAATCACATTATTGAACAAATCATTAAAATCAAAATCCCATCATGGGAGGCTAGTGACAAGCTAATCTGGAGGCTAAATGCGGATGGTCAATTTACGACCAAATCGGTCAAGCAGATCATAAACACTCCTAATCAGGTTGAACAAAGGGGAAGATGGATTTGGAAATTAAACCTCCCTCCCCGTATTAAGAACCTCATATGGAAAATAGCGCAAGATGGATTAGCGACAAAAGAAAGGTTAAACCGTTATTTCAATAGAGTTCCCTCCCAATGTTGCCTTTGCAACGACAAAGAGGAAGATAGCGATCATCTGTTTCATCACTGCTCTATAACCAAGAGAATTATAGCAGCCTACGAGCAACTAACAGACAAATCTGTAAACTATAATAGTAATCATATCACTTCTATTAAGGAACTTTTACAAAACCACTTACACCAAATTTTGAGGACCTCTGCTTCATTTGGCAAGCAATTTGGGAAACTAGGAACAATGTCATTTTTAAGAACAAAAAGGTTGATTCAATTTCACAAATTGCTACTAGATCTTTTGTGCAGGTGAGAGACTAGCTGAATGTCAATCCTAATAAAAGCTCAAAACAAGAAAGACGGCGGATTGTCATCCGCTGGAAAAAACCGCCTAGGGCCACCTACAAGATTAATGTAGATGGCTCAACCAAACCTACTGGCAGCTGCCAAGTAGGTGGGATTCTCAGGGACTGTGATGGAAATGTGATGGATATTTTTCAGCAGCAGGTCGATAGTGGTTCAGCTATCCAAAACGAAGCAGCTGCATTTTGTGCAGGTACAAAAATGGCTTTGAGAAAAGGTCTACGCAGAGTCATAATTGAAGGTGATTGTTTGGAAGTAATCAAGGCTATAAATGGCGACACAAGACCTAGATGGAAAATTTGGTGGCAGATCGAGTTAATCAAGAAGATGCAAGTGGATTTTGAGCATATAGAGTTCAAGCATTGCTTCCGTAGAGCTAATGGGGCAGCAGATTACATAGCTAGATCTAATGTCAATTGTAATATGGATAATCTCCTTTATAACAGGGATTTCTATAACATCATCCGAAAGGGTGATCAGGGTGGCGTTCTGTGTTAAGAACCACCCCTTTTTTGCCTACTAAAAAAAAATAAGAATGATATCATTTGACCAATTTTATTTTATTGTTTTTACCTAATTTATGGTAAAAAAAAAATGAGCCAGGACAAATGTTGGGTTATTTAAAGTTGCATAACTTCTTATCTGATTGTTGTATTTAGTAATATAGTCCCTCGTTTCAAAGCTCTTGGGTCAAATTATATTATCAAAATATCAAGTTAAATAAAATATAAAAGTACCATGATTTATTAAAAAGACATTTCAAATAATTAATTTGTGTTTAATTTTCAAAAATTCATAAATTTTTACTCGAGTATCGGATTAAGGCTTATTATATGTCAAAATAAGGTAACTCGTTGGATGAAAGGAGAGGCGAGTCCTCCCCCTTTCTCTCTCAGCTCCACCTATGCTCATGGGATTGATAGATATGTTCGGATTGTTAGATGGGAATTCAGATTGAAAAATCAAGGACTTGTATGTAGTACTAGACCTGTCAATGGGGTCATTCGGGTCGGACCATTTCAGATTTCGTATAAAACGGGTCTTGTGTAGATCCGAGTTAATTCAAACTCGGGTTTGACCCGGTTTGGGGTCAATTTCGGGTTTGTCAATTTTTTTTTCCAGTTTTTAATAAAAAATTGTATTTTGATGACTTTATGATATATAACTTCAAAATGTAAATTTAAATATATGATTGGTAAGTTATTATTTTCTAGCTCTATACTTATTAGAGCCCAAAGGTCCCTAGTTCGAATTTCGGATAACCACTCTCTATTTACTAATATCAAGAATTCAGATGTTTGAATTGAATATTATATTATTGTGTTAGGTTATACTCCCTCTGTCCTAAAATACATGGTCTTTTAGACCTTGAAATTTTGTCAAAAATACATGGGTTTTTAGATTTATAGGGTAATCATTACCCCTAAAAAGTAAAAAAGTAAGTAAAATTAAAGGGTTCTCACCTCTATAATAATAATGAGATTTAAATATAAATAAGTTTCCTTAATTAGCGTGCAAGGGTCTAAAAGACCATGTATTTTAGGACGGAGGGAATATTATTTTATTTATTTAGATCATAAAATTTCTAGTTTATTTTTGAAATGAGAATTTTTGTAATTTTTTGGGGTTAGAATAACGAATCAACTTAAAACCCTAGCTAGTAGCTACCAATTTGATTCCAGAGAAATTTCACTTGAAAGAAACCCATACTTGATACTTATCGAGATAAGTATCAAATGTGAAAACATATTATGAAATTTGAAAGCGTGTGTCCAGTATTAGATGATGCAATTTAGAATAGATTAAGGGGTCCATTAGTTTTGTTGTATATGGGAAAGAGAAATGCAGCGGATAAATAATCTATTTATAACATTATATATTAGGCCGTGTTCGGCAAGAAATTACAGGGATAGTTGTTTTTTTTTTTTTTTTAAACAACAACCCAGGCAGGGGTGTTTGGCAAGGGAAGGTAGGAGGTTGAGGTTATATGGGGATTGTGAAGGCCGAGAATCCCAACCCGTCAATTGAAGGATGTTGAGGTTATCTAAAACAACAACCTCGCAGATGACATTGGTGCTCCTGCCTGGACATTGGCGAATCGACAGAGAAGGTCCCAAATTCGCAACCCTTCTCGAGTGGCTAGTGGAGCACCTTCGACGATGATTCGCCGGACCTCCCCTGCAATAGCAGTGCTTCTGGGCTCGGAGGAGTTGGACTCTGCGAGGTTGAAGAGTGTGGAGTTGAAGAGAGAAGGAGAGATGAAAATCGCAGCGGAGGGAGGGGGAAGGAGGAGCGACAGGAGACGGTGAGGGCGATAACGACAGAGAGGAGGGGGATGGTGAAGAGAGAGCGGATGAAGGCGAAGAGAACCCCCTGGGAGAAGGTCGTGGCGAGGTGTCGGGGGGAGTATAGGCAAGCTCGGCGGGGTCTGAGATCTGGGAATTGGGGATGTAGAAGAAGAAGAAGGTATGAGGTGGGGTAATTTTGTCATTTTGTACAAACTAAATAAATAAAAAACCATCTACCCACCAAACACCTTACCAGAATTATTTATCCAAAAAAATCTTCACCTCTTGCATCTCCATAATCCACACAATAATTTCTACCCCATATAATCCCTTAAAAATAATCTCCGGCCCTTAAAAAATAACCCATTACCAAACACACCCTTAGTCTTATCTCTATTTTTTTTATTCAAAGGTGGGAAAAATCCCTATATATTTATTAGATCTGTTGTGATGTGAAAGGTATTGTCTCATATTGAAAAACACGAAAACTCAAGTTTTATATTTTTTTTATGAAACAAGTTATATATATGTATAAATCACTAAATCAGTAAATTTCATTGTTAATTAGTTTTAGGATGAAGTTAATTTTCTCAATGTAATTTCAAAGGAATGAGATTTTTTTTTTTGATCAGGTAATAATTCGAGTTCAGACATATCTGAAACTCAAGGGTCGGACAAGTCGGCAGCCGGAAGAACCGTCTAAAAAGGGAAACATACAACAATACAAAGCGGTGCAAACTCAGACAAAAGCACTCTACAAAAACGAGACTGAGCAAAACCTAAACCAAACTAGAAGTGGACGAAGAAGAGGGACGAAGTCAAGCCCCACCCTGAAGCAGAACCGTAGGTCAGCGATACATGAATGAGAAAATAATTGATTTATTTGAAATCCTAAGGAAGAAAACAAAAAAGGGAAAACATAATTGAGCAAATTCGTGGTATCCATATACCTCTGAATGAATTCGATGATAGACTTTACTGGAAAACAAGTAAAAATGGTTGGTTATCTACGACTAGTGTCGTAGACTTTACCACCAGATCACAAAGAAACTCAACTGAATCTTTTAAGTGTGTAAAGCTTATAATTCTCTTACTTTGTATTTGTATAAAATGTCACAACTATGTCTAAGGCAAGCTAGGTAGGCAAATGTATGTACTTGGACCGGATCTAGGAATTCTAATTATTGGGCCATTATAACCCAATCCAGAAGCAGCTCGGCCCAGCCTACCTCTCCCGGATCCAAGTGTGTGTGGCTTAAGTCTGGGAGCTTTGGTTACCCTAAGTTGGAACGTTGCGTTTCAACTTGGACGATCCCTATATAAGCTCGCTACCAAACCCTAGCTCTCATTCACTCGGCGTGTTCAGGTAAACCAAAGGTCAGAGAAAGAGAGAGCGAGAGAGCTTCGAGAAATCTGGAGAAATCCTCCACTGGAAGGCGATTCGATCTTCCTCCATTGGTGGTCTAAAGTCAAAGGTCTTGCTAGAAGAAGGAGGAAGACACAGTTAGAGCTTACTCTCCAAGCCTGGCTTCATCGTCTTCATCGACTCCATCTCAGATCTTGGATCTGAGATAATCAGGGGGTTTTCTGTTCCTTGCCTCGTGTTCCTTTGCTTGTATCTTCCTAGATCTGTGTTGTTGCTTGCGTTTGCTTGCCGCTTGCCTTACTTGGTTATTACCTTTGTAAGATCTGCGTTGCTTCGTGAAATCGGGCCCGGGCCTCCCCTTCTTGAGACCCCGCGGAGTAGGTTCACCGAACCGCGTCACCAACGTCTTGTGTTCTTTACGCTTCCGCATTCTAGATTAGGATCTGTGTTCTTGGCTTATAAACGAACTCGAATCAGACTTAATCTTACAATAGTGGTATCAGAGCTTGAGCGTCCTACTTCTTTCTTTCTTTCGTCTCTGTAGACGCGAGAAATAGATTTGGGGGCGTGGACATTGGGCAGACCATTAAGTATCCACGGTCAGGTGCTGTTCCTCTCCCGTCCGACGTACCACTGGTAATCTAAAATTTGCTTCTGTGTGAAAAACCCTTTCTGTGTTTTTTTATCTTGTTCTTCCTGTTACAAGATCCTGGGGTTTCTGTGATTCTTGATTGAAAGTTTTTGGTACTGATCTGTTTTATATCCCTGTAGGTACCATGTCAGACAATACTTTCAAGATCAAAGCCTTTGATAGCCACATGGATTTTCCCATGTGGCAACTCAAGATGAAGGCTATCATTGTAAAAGAAAAATGTTAGAAGACAGTCAACATTCCTGATCCAACTTTTGAGAAGACTCCCACTGGAGGGGTTAAGATCCATGGAGTCACTGAAATTCCTGAAACCTCTAAGACTGAGGATAAGGATGATAAAGGTAAGAGTGTATATGATCCAGATATGGCTGAGCAAGCTTATGCTGAGATCATGCTACGACTCACTGATGAGGTAGCCCGACAAGTAGTACAGTATACTGACCCTTACTCCCTCTGGCGTGCCTTAGAATCATTATACTTGCATAAGTCTCTGCCTAGTTTGATTTCCTTGCTGTGTAGACTGTTTACATTCAAAATGGATTCAAATTTGACTTTACAAGATAATCTGGATAAATTATTGAAGATGACTCAAGAATTACAAAGGTGTAATGACAATATCAAAGATTCTCATCAGGCTATTTTATTGCTTAATTCTCTGCCTTCTCAGTTTGATACTTTCAGAGATGTTATTCAGTTTAGTAGAGATTCCTTGTCTAAAGATAAACTTGTCGAATCCATAATTGAGAAAAATGAGATTATGAAGGTCTTTAAAATAAAAGGATATGCTAAATCTGATAAAAATGACAAATCTGATAAATATGAAGTTCTGTATATGAAGGGCAATAAAAATAAGGAGGGCAAGCCTTTCCAAAACAAGCCTAAAAAGGATGAGAAGGCTCCTAATGAGCAGTTTCATCAGAAGGTGCCCAAAGACTCAAAGTGTAACTATTGTGGTCATGTGGGGGCACTGGATTAAAGACTGTAGAAAGAAGAAAAGGGCTGACCAGAATAAAAATAAACAAGAAAATGCTGCTATGTTTGAGTCTCATACTACTTATCCCAATGAATTGCTTATGTGTAATTCTTCTGTTGACAGTAATACATGGATTTTAGATTCAGGTTGCACTATGCATGCTACTCCTGTAAAATCTTGGTTTAAATCTCTTGATGAGTCTGTCACAGGTGAGGTTATGTTTGGTGATTATACTGTTCTGAAAATTAAAGGTGCAGGTGTTGTGTCACTGCAACTTCCAAATGGGAAGAGTATCCTTCTTGAAAATGTCAAGTGGGTTCCAGCATTGAAAAGAAGTTTGTTATCTGTCTCTATGTTTGATGATCAACATTGCCTAATCACTACTTTTGCAGGAAAGAAAAGTGTCAGCAAAGATGGTGTACATCTTCTTACTGCTGTGAAAGTAGGTGGTCTGTATTATGTTACTAGACCTCCTGAATGCAATGTCACAAAGAAACTTGACTCTATGACTCTAGAAAACACTAAGGTTTGGCGTAGCAGGTTGGGCCACATTGGTAACAAGGGCCTCTATTACTTGTTTAAAACCAGTCTTTTAGATAAAAAAAACCTGTTGATTTAAATGCTTGTGAGAACTGTATCCTTGGTTAAGCTAACAAATTAACTTTCTCTAGCTCCTCTTATGTTGTAGGGGCTCATCTAGAGTACATTCACTCAGACCTTTGGGGTCCTGCACATGTGGATCCTCTTGGGGGCAGAAAGTACTTCATCTCCTTTGTTGATCACTACTCTAGAAAGGTATGGGTAGGTCTACTGAAGTCCAAAGATGAAGCTTTCCAGTCTTTTAAAGATTGGAAACAAAAGGTAGAAGGCCAGTCAGGTCATAAGGTCAAGTGCCTTAGAACTGACAATGGCCTAGAGTTTGTTAATCATGCTTTTACTGAGTTTTGCAATACTAATGGTATTAAAAGGCATCTTACAGTTCCAGGCACTCCTCAACAGAATAGCACAGCTGAAAGAATGAATCGTACCTTGAAAAAACTAGCTGTATGTTATTTTCTGCAGGCATGAAACCCTCTCTGTGGGGTAAGACTGTGTTGACATCAGCTTACCTTATTAACAGGTCCCCATCCTCTGCCATAGGGTTCAAAACCCCTCAAGAGATGTGGACTGGGAGGAAGCCTAGCCTCACATACTTGAGACCCTTTGGATGCACAACTTATGCCCATGTGACACAGGGCAAGCTGCAACCAAGGGCTCTCAAATGTGTTATGCTAGGGTACCCAGAGGGTGTGAAGGGTTACAAAATCCTTCTTATTCAGCCTACATGATATAAATTCATTACTTCTAGAAGTGTTACTTTTGAAGAAACTAGTTTTTATTTTAAAGATAAACTAACTGCTTCTTCTGAAGTTTCAGTTACCAACACAGTGCCCACATTCCCTTTTGCTTCTCCTTCAACTCTGTACCCTGAAAATGAGGAGCCTGAATTTGATATTGGACATCCTGTGCATATGATGCACACTCCAACAATCACTCAAGCATCATCATCCAAATTAAGGGGGGGAAATGAAGAAACCTTGACTAGAAATGAAGCTTCAAAAGACAAAACAGGGAGTACTTCTAACCCTGACACTTCTCCCTCTGGCACTGAAAATCAAGTGTCTACTTCATCTTCTACTTCCACCCCTTCTTCTCTGAATGCATCTGTACCACTTGGGGATTCTGTGCCTTCATCTGTGAATGATTATGTGCTTGTCAGAGATAGAAGTCCTAGGATAAAAATTCCTAATAGAAAATATACTTCTAATTTGGTTGAATATGCTATGATTGCTGCTGAAGTGGTTAAGTTTCCTACACTTGACACTTATGAATCTGCTATATATAGCCAGCAATCTGCTGAGTTGAAAAATGCTATGTCTGATGAGATCAAGTCTATGCATGATAATAAAACTTGAGTGCTAGTTCCTAAACCTGCTAGGGCTAGGTGTATTGACTGTAAATGGGTGTTTAAGTTGAAAGATGGCTTGAATTCCTCTGATCCTCATAAGTTTAAAGCTAGGCTGGTAGCTAAAAGTTTTACTCAACGTGAAGGTCTTGATTATACTGATATTTTTGCACCTGTTGTGAAATATAAAACCTTGAGATTGTTACTTGCTATTACTACTATGCATGACCTTGAACTTGAACAAATGGATGTTAAGACATCTTTTTTACATGGAGATTTGGATGAGACTATCTATATGAAACAGCCTAAGGGATTTATAGATAAAGATCATCCAGATCATGCTTGCTTGCTTAAAAAATCCATTTATGGACTCAAGCAGTCCCCTAGACAATGGAATAAAAAGTTTGACCTATGCATGAGATCCCTTGGCTTCAAGAGAAGTAAATATAATACTTGTTTATATCATAAAAGAGCTTCTCCCTGTCCCATTTATATTCTATTATATGTGGATGATATTCTTTTGATATGTGATTCTTTGCTTGTGATAAGTGGTGTCAAAAAGAATATGATGAAGCATTTTGATATGAAGGACTTAGGTCCTGCTCAGAAAATTTTGGGGATAAATATAATCAGAGATAGAAAAAACAAATTGATAAAATTGTCTCAGTCTGATTATGTGCATAAGGTGTTGTCTAGATTTAATATGCTTTCCTCAAAGCCTGATCCAGTCCCCTTAGGGGGGCACTTGGAGCTCACAAAGAGGCAGTGTCCCACAACACCAAATGATAGACAAAGGATGGCCAAGTGCCCCTAAGAGGCTAAGATGTTGCTCTGGGATCTGTCATGTATGCTATGCTATGTACTAGACCTGACTTGGCATTCTCTATAAGTGTGTTGAGCAGGTTCATGGCTAATCCTGGAGAAGCACATTGGTCTGCAATGAAGTATTTGTTGAGGTACTTGTGTGGTACTAAGGACCACTGCTTGGTCTTTGGTGCTCATAAGCAGCCTTCAGACTTGCAGGGCTATGTGGACTCGGACTATGCTAGCAACAAGGACAACATGAAATCTACTACTGCCTATTATTTTACTTCGGCAGGAAATTTCATTTCTTGGAAGTCCCAGCTACAGCCTGTTGTGGCTCTCTCATCCACTGAGGCTAAATACATAGCAGCTACTGAAGCAGCCAAAGAAGCCATCTGGCTAAAAGGAGTGCTGAGAGAAATCTTCCAGAAGAAACATGTCCTGCTTGTTATTCATACAGACTCTCAGAGTGCATTGTACCTATGCAAGGATCCAATGTATCACAAGAGAACCAAACACATTGATGTCAGGTTCCACTTCATCAGAGAAAAACTGGAAGAAAAAGTACTTGAGGTGAAGAAGATCAAAGGAGATCTGAACCCAGCTGACTTTGGGACTAAGATTGTTCCTACTAACAAGTTTTGTTTTTGCAGGGATTATCTTAATCTGATTTCTCCTTAACCTGCAGGTACCTGGGTCGAGGACGGATACGGTGTTCACCCGGGCTCATGGTAGGCCTGATACATGAGCCGAGTAGCTCGGGATCGACTCGGGCTCGGCTCGGTAAAAGCTCGACTCGAGATCGCTCGAATATATATACAAGCCGAGTTCGAGCCTATTTCTGAGCTCGAATCGAGCTCGTATATATATAAGTTAGCCTAGGCCCTAGGGTTAGTGTAAACCTTCCGCAGTTCCCCTCCGTCCCTCCCTCAGCCTCCATTCCAATTTTCATTTTTTCAATTGGGGTCAGATCCGGCGAATCCGGAATCCCTCGACAATGCTCTCTCATTCTCAGATCCGGCTTGGCCTCAGTCCTCCCTCGTCCGCAGGTTGCGCCTCCCTCCTCTCTCATTCTCAGGCGCACCGCCGCCTCCGCCGCTGTGTGTCAATCTTGAGATCGATTGTTTCATGGTTGTCGTCTCCTTCTTCCTCTGGTATGTGGTTCTCGATCTCGAGCTCCAATCTCGCCGAGTCTCTCCTTCAGCCATTGATTGTTGGTGCTGGAGTAACCGTCCAAATAGATCTGGACTAGACGTATTTGATTCTCGATCGCAGCTCTCATCGAGTCTCTCCGCCGTCGCTCTGTCTCGCTTCTTGTGTCACCCAGGCATACATCGAGCCTCACCTTCTTCTTGTAATCTGACCTTTCATCTTTCTTGCTTAAAAGTCCATTACAGTGTTGATTTCCATGATTTGTGTTGTACTGTTGGTCGATGATTACATTTTAGATCTCATTTTACTTTGTATTTGATTTACATATGCTCAAAAAAAAGTTAATTAATTTGTGTAGTATATTTGCAAATGCATTTCAGATTTACAGTGCATATGAAAACTGTAAACGAGCTTCACGAGCTCACAAGCTCGAGCTCGGCTCGAGTGGAAACGAGCTTGCGAGCTCGAGCTCGAGTACCTCTCCAAGCTCGCGAGCCGAGCACGAGTACAGGCTTGATCTCGTTTTCATATGAAGCTCGAGCTCGAGCTCGGCTCGTTTACAAACGAGCCGAACTTGAACATCACGTACTCGAGCTCGTGAGCTCGTATATCACCCCTAGCTCATGTTTTTGCTACTGGTGATGCAGAACCTGAACAAAGCTTGAGAATTATGGGGGCAAATTGTAAAGCTTATAATTCTCTTACTTTGTATTTGTATAAAATGTAACAACCATGTCTAAGGCAAGCTAGGTAGGCAAATGTATGTACTTGGACCAGATCTAGGAATTGTAAGTATTGGGCCGTTATAACCCAATCCAGAAGCAGCTCGACCCAACTCACCTCTCCCGGATCCAAGTGTGTGTGGCTTAAGTCTGGGAGCTTTGGTTACCCTAAGTTGGAACACTGCGTTTCAACTTGGACGATCCCTATATAAGCTCGCTACCAAACCCTAGTTCTCATTCACTCGGCATCTTCAGGTAAACCAAAGGTCAGAGAAAGAAAGAGCGAGAGAGCTTCGAGAAATCTGGAAAAATCCTTCATTGGAAGGCGATCTGATCTTCCTCCATTGGTGGTCTGAAGTCAAAGGTCCTGCTAGAAGAAGGAAGAAGACACAATTAGAGCTTATTCTCCAAGCCTGGCTTCATCGACTCCATCTCAGATCTTGGATCTGAGATAATCAGGGGGTTTTCTGTTCCTTGCTTCGTGTTCCTTTGCTTGTATCTTCCTAGATCTGTGTTGTTGCTTGCCGCTTGCCTTAGTTGGTTATTTCCTTTGTAAGATCTGCGTTGCTTAGTGAAATCGGGCCCGGGTCTCCCCTTCTTGAGACCCCGCGGAGTAGGTTCGCCGAAGTGCGTCACCAACGTCTTGTGTTCTTTACGCTTCCGTATTCTAGATTAGAATTTGTGTTCTTGTCTTATAAACGAACTCGAATCGGACTTAATCTTACAGAATGGATATGAAAACTCGACTGTCCGCCAAAGGTGAAAAATTTCTTATGGAAAAACATACTAAATGACACTCCTACCAAAGAGCGAATATGGGACAAAGGTATTCATGTACCAATGGAATGTGTTCTTTGTAATCACCCCCAGAATAAATGCAATACATTTGTTCACATAATGTCATATATACCACACTCACAATCATTCGGAAAATAGATCAACAGATTGAAAGGATAGCCCAGGATACAAAGAAAAATAACAAAACCTATAAAGACATTATTATAGAAATATTTGCAAAACTAACTCAAGAACAATTATCAACCCTAGCTTTCTTCCTCTAGGGCATCTGGTTCCCGAGGAATCAATTCTCTTCGATGATCACATTTATCGTGGTCCGGAAGAGTGGATAAACTACATTAAGCAACAAAAGAGACAGCTCGAAGAAGGCACATATTGAAGATTTAGATGAGAAAGAGATAACCAAAGAACCGAGCAACAACCGGAACAAACCACACAGACCAAAAATCAGAAAATCGAAAAAACCCCGTGAAGGATTCATGAAACTAAACTTCGACGGTGCTAGGACCACCAATGGAAGCGCTGCTTGGGGTTTCGTCATCCGTGACGACCGTGGTAGGATTCTCAACTGTGGGGTGCATAGTTGCGGTAAGTCCTCAGCTTTGCAAGCGGAGGCTCTGGATTTGCTTCATGGATTACAGGAAGCCTATCGGTTGGGGATTTCTCATCTTGAGGTGAGCTGTCCATTGGAGATTGAAATGACGATTTCAAACACACTTCCTATCGGGCGATACTTTGTTAATGTGTCGATCTCCCATACACTCAGAGAGGAAAGCCGTGTTGCGGGTTGACTTTCTCACCTTGGTCTTCCGACTCCTTTCGATTGAGAATCTGATGTTGTAGTCGACGAGCTCGTCTGAAAGGATGCACTTGATGGTGGCTCAACCGTGGTTGACTACCCCAAATCTTCGTCTTGTATCAAAAAATAAATAAAAAATCTCTATGGATTATTTTTATAAATAAATCAATATAAAAGAAATGAAATTAACTAGAATAGCTGAATAGATTCGTTTCATTTCTTTTTCTTTTCCATGATTATAATCAAACGTCGACCCTAATATTTTTATGTATAAAACACTACGGAGTAATTATTAAATACTGCACGAAAATGTATAGAAATTCAAGATATAGACAAAAAAATGTTAGAAATCTATGTACAATAATCATTTTTTGTTTGTTTGTTTGTTTGGTAACTTCCATTGAAACGAGTATGAAGAGTTTTGTAAAGAGAAGAAAAGTGGATGGGAAGAGGTCGTGTCCAAGTTGCAGACTGGTGTGAGAAAATATATTAAACAAGTCCACTTCTTAAAGTGGCAGTTACAACTTTGTACATACATTGACGAATGTACACAGAAGTCGGCACATTCATTAATATGATATGTATTATGTAATTCATATTTGTTAGTCCACCTAAAAACTGTTGTCTAATTTGTCAATGTGTTCACAACATATGCAACTCTTTCTGCACTCTAATAATTCCTACTTGTTGTTGGGAAATCATTCATCTCATCGCCTATCTTCGTTCAATTTTGTGGACCTTAGCTTGTAGTTATAGTTTCACAATCTCAAGCAATCTCTGTTTTCCTTTGTTTCACACCCTACTCAATCGTGGTCGTGGACACATATTTAAGATATTGTGATGCACTATAGGTATTTTTATATAATATCACATTAAACGTTGTCAAACTTCATTTAAACTCAATTCACTTGACAGATTTGTCTAACATGTATTAGATGTCTAGCATATAAGTCTATTGAAATCTATTAATATTACTAATTCTGCTAGCATTTTGCTGACGTGTCACGCCCACAATTAAAGTTTATTTTTTTATTCAAATGAGATTTTCTTATTGGTCAATATTATTATGGAAATTTTAAAATATTTGTTTCCTATTTTAAATATCTATTATCTATCTATTAATATTACTAATTCTGCTAGCATTTTCCTGACGTGTCACGCCCACAATTAAAGTTGAATTTTTTATTCAAATGAGATTTTCTTATTGGTCAATATTATTATGAAAACTTTAAAATATTTGTTTCCTGTTTTAAATATGATTTGAATCCGTTCCTTTTTTTTTCGGTTATATTGCCGTAAATATTGAGACATGTTTCCATTTTTTTTTTCCGGTTGCAATATATCTATCTATCTATCTATTAATATTACTAATTCTGCTAGCATTTCGCTGACGTGTCACGCCCACAATTAAAGTTGAATTTTTTATTCAAATGAGATTTTCTTATTGGTCAATATTATTATGGAAACTTTAAAATATTTGTTTCCTATTTTAAATATGATTTGAATCCATTCCTTTTTTTATTTTCGGTTATATTGTCGTAAATATTGAGACATGTTTCCATTTTTTTCCCGATTGCAATCTCTTTTCGGTTATATTGCTGATGTGTCACGCTCACAATTAAACTAGAATTTTTTATTCAAATGGTATTTTCTTATTGGTCAATATTATTGCTGAAATTTTAAAATATTTGTTTCCTATTTTAAACATATTTGTTTCCTATTTTTATACTAAAATATTATTTAATTTAATATGTTGTATGTCAATTTGTGATCTATTTTATTTTTTATTCAAATGGTATTTTCTTATTGGTCAATATTATTGCTGAAATTTTAAAATATTTGTTTCCTATTTTAAACATATTTGTTTCCTATTTTTATACTAAAATATTATTTAATATGATATGTTGTATGTCAATTTGTGATCTATTTTAATCGTCTACGTACATTGAACATTCGTCAATTCTTGGCTGATTTTATTCTTGGATATTGAAATTGTTGATTTATCATTTTTAACTGATTGCAATATTCCCCATAATGTCTACATACAACGAACATGTAATAATCAATTTGTAAATATTCGATTTCAAAAATTAATTATAAAAATCAATTAGAGCCAAATAAGTGTTTTTTTATAATTTAATTATTTTAGACATCTTATAAATGACTATCGAAAAATAAATAATATTTTAAGACTCACAAGCATTACTAATGCTTATTTTACATCTTAGATGAGGCTTCTTAGTTCACTTTTCTACCTTTAAGGATCTTTTTTGTTTACCATCTTACCTTTATTTTCGCTATTTATTTTTCTATCTTTCTAACCATCTTTCTCATGAAAATAATCAATAAGTTATGTACATCTACATATTTAACTTCAAAATTATTCACACAATCATGTGCTTATGATTTTGAATTTTTTTTCAAAATATTCACTAAAAAATAAATAATTACAAAAATATTCACACTTTAAAACTATTTACGAAAATATTCATTTTTGTCAGATCGAACAGAAAAACGCGGTTTCAAACCGCGTTTTATTTAGAAAGTGAAAATTGGAAGGGCCACGGCTTCGTCCTCTTCGCCAAGTCCGGATTCGCCGTCTGCGCCATCGACCACCAGGGCCACGGCTTCTCCGACTCCCTCGACCGCCTCGTCGTCCACATCCCCGACATCGATCCCGTCATCGACAACTGCGTCTCCTTCTTCGACTCCTTCCGCGCCCGATTTGACCCCTCGCTCCCTTCCTTCCTCTACTCGGAGTCCCTCGGCGGCGCCATCTTCCTCCTCATCGATCTCTCTCCGCCCTGGACAGATCCGCCCCTTCGACATCGCCTCCTTATCGATCTCTCTCCGCCCTGGACAGATCTCATCCTTGGCCCCTCGAGCACCTCCGGCGTCTCCCCTTCCACCGGATCCGGCACGGCGGCATCGGCTCCTCTGTCCGGCCTCTCCTCCTTCCTGCTCCGGCGTCCCTCCTCCCTCCTCCAGCGGCCTGCATCCCTCCCCCTTCAAGTTTTCAATTTCCCACAAAAAAAAAAAAAAAAACAAGACACGCTGTTTGAAACCGCGTGTCTAGTGTGAAAATATTAAAAAATTGCCCATTTTATCCAGAAATAAAATTACCAATAGAAACGCGGTTTGAAACCGCGTTTCTTTGGTTAAGTTTTTGTCACTTTCTTTCAATTTTGAAATTTTCACTTTCTAAATAAAACGCGGTTAAACCGCGTTTTTCTGTTCGATCTGACAAAAATGAATATTTTCGTAAATAGTTTTAAAGTGTGAATATTTTGAAAAAAAATTCTATGATTTTTTAAAATTTGTACGAGAGCTTATATTTTATTTTTTAGATCTATGCTAATGATAATAATTATTACTACTTGACCTTATTAAATCATTTTCAAAATTTGTATCGTATCTTTTTCCAACTAATTTATAAATTATAAAAAAATATTTTATACATATTTTTGTTGTAAACACGTGTATATATATATTAATATAGTATTATATAGATATATAAAATGATGTTTAAATTAAAATGGACCAAGTTCCCGTGCTTTCAAGGCACGGGTATTACACTAGTGTTATTCTAAAACCAATTAATAATAAGACTAATCCAATGATATTTTAATTAGCAAAAAAAATCCAGATATTTTATACTATTAGATTAGATTTGAGTTTCACTAATTTCGGATGTGAGTTAAGAAAGTGATGAATTAACTAAATGACATAACATTAGACAAATCATCCATTTCTACTATGACATATATAACATCGTTTCAAAAAACTATTTAACATTTAACAAGGAATGAGATCATTAGATCAATAGAGTTTTTGCTATGGATGAAGTTTAGAAGATCGATCTTAGTCATCAATTTTATCCTAACAGTTAGATTTGGCATCCTCATTTAAACATTCAGCAATAACTTTAATCACTTTAGTGACCAACTAGTTGTTGAAGTTCACTTCATTTCTTCAATACTGAATGTGTACACACCAAGGTGCCGGTGGGTTACCCGAAACCTTCATGTAAGCTCCGATTTTAGGCCCACTTACAGCTTTAATAGGCCTCCAAACGTCTATTGGGTCTAATAGGGCTTTGTTTGGGCCATTTTGGTCTTTGTTAGCTTTCATCACTTTCAAAATTTATAGATTCATAAAGTGGGTAAAGTGTGTGAGGGCTTTGGTCTTTGTTAGATTTGATCACTTTCAAATTTATTTATAGAACTAAACCCGTTTATTTTATTTTATTTTATTTTTTAGAAAAAAAGTAATGATTACCCTTATAAATATATATTGTTCATATTTAAGTTAAGATTTATTGATCATTATTCTGTTTATTCTCCTTCTACCCCTATTTTTCACACAAAATTTGTCACATTTTCCCACATTCTATTCCCTAATTTTAATGATGGTAATTACTACCTCTAGGATGGTCTAATCGTTTCCCCCACTCTTCTCTAAGCTCACAAAAAATGATGATCATAGACATTTTATATGTAAAATTTAATATCTTTCCTTTCCTTAGAGCATGCCCAACAACATCTGCAAAATAGAAAAAATGGAAAATTTTAGAGAAAAATGTCTTTTTTTCACCCCAACAGCTTCTGTAAACCTTTCTACAAAATAGAGAAATTGGAGGAGAGAATAAAAAAATCTGTAACTTTAGAGAAGAATGGATTATCTCTATAATTTAATGTTTCACACCTTCCAATGTAGAAATTAATTTTGATCAAAAAAAAAAAAATCATTGCTTATGCTGTTCGACACTCGATTGCTATTGTTTGTGTATTTTCGACTGTTGCTGTTCGATTCTTGCTCTTCGATTATTGTTCGATTGCTGCTATTCAATTCTTGTTCCCTAGCTTGCTATTCGATTTTGCCCCAGCCACAAACTCAATTTCGATTTTGCCCTTGCTGATACCGATTTCGATTTCGCCCCTCTTGTTTCTGTTCCCTTGAATGTTTCGCCCCTGCTGTACTTTTTTTTTTTGGTGAACAAACGGGGAGAAGCGGCTCCCCAAACCATTAAATAATCAAACTAAAGAAAGCGTTTACAAAAACCACACCAAAAACATTACACAGGGCAATATCTAGCCCTCGCCAGCCCCTGTTCGTCTAGCAGCACCAGATAAGAAATACTGGGCGGGGGAGAACTAAACACATGAAAACCAAGCGGCAAGGAGAAGGCGAGGGAGGCTAACTCATCCACCACATAATTTGCCTCGCGGAAAGCATGACGAAACTGAACTAGCCAGTCTCTATGAAGGAAGCCATGACCAAGAGAAATCAGGCTAGATAACGGATGTGTGGGTTTGATCCTACCACCAAGGAGCTTGATACACTCTTCCGAATCAGATTCTAACAGGACCTTCCTGTGACCCAAATTCCAGGCCAGCTCAAGGCCTCTTACGATGCCCCAACATTCAGCAAAAAGAGGGGAACACGAACCTATATTGTATGCGAAGCCACCGAGCCACTTAGCCTCCGCACACCGGATCACACCCCCCGCTGTAGCGTAGCCTCCATTGCGTACAACCCCGTCGGTATTAACCTTGACCCAATCAAGTCCCGGTCTGACCCATCTGATATCCTTCAACATTTTCTGGACTTCCGGCTTACCCCCAACACGTTTTTTCCTAGCTTCCCTATAGTCTCTCATGGTCCTGCTGCACTCCATCATCGAAACTTCATGTCTACCTCTGTCCCGGAAGACTACATCGTTCCTTTGCTTCCACAGCTTCCATCTCCATCTTCGAGCTTTTCCGTCGAGAGTACGTTTTCTCTGATCCATGCCGCGAACGGAAGGTCTCAAGTCTGCCTCCTAGCCGTGGACTTCAGAACCTGCAACCACAAAACTTTGGTCGTATCACATTCTTTAAAAAGATGCTCCATAGATTCATCAAACATTTTACATACCGGACATGTAGCAGAACTCGCGAAGCCCCTTCTCACACGCTCTGCATTTGTAATCACTCCTTTGCTGATGGTCCACATGAACGCCCGAATATTCTTTCGTTAACATTCAGTTTCCACACAGCTCTATAGAAGCTAGTGTCATTGCTTTGTCAATTCCTCCACTCGCCGATATATCACTTCATAGCCGGACTTGACCGAGTAGTCTCCATCCTTTGTGTAAACCCAACAAGGCATGTCCTCCCCATCCGGGACAGTAATAGCTGATAATTTCAGAAGGGCCTCTGAAATAGCGGAATGAAGTAGAGAGAGATTTTAACACAAAACTTAGAGACAGAGCTTGTATTAATCGATCAAACGAAGTTTACAATCAGATTAGTAAGAAGTGAAGAAAACGATAGCCTCAACTAGGAACCAGTCACCAAGGACAGAATCAAAGGGCAATCGAAGCTTCAAGTCTCACAAGCTCACAGGATCTCAGTTTTTGGATGTGAAGGGAGCTCTACCTACGCTCAAGAGCACAAGGGAAGGAAACCCTAACAGAGCTCACGAGACAAGGGAGAAAACCAGTAGCTGCTCTCAGCTTTCTCTCTCTCTTGCCCAACAATTAGGGTTTTGGAACCCTTATAAATTCGAGCAACCTCCAACGGTCAGAAGTCCGAGCTCATGGGCTGAGAGAGGTGCTTGGGCTGGACTGAGATCAGATTGGGCTTAAGCCCAATCCAATTCCATCAGTTCATGTGTACATATTATACATACATACACATTTCTCCCTAAGTACCAAAAACATAAGAATTACACAAGAGGCTTATAGTGGGACGAGCCTAACAATTGCCCTCCTAATTCTATGTTTACACATATCGTAAAACTGCCTTGTTGAAGTGTGAACTGGATTTATTCCTTTTCTATCATCGGCTAGACATACTCCTTCTCAGCATCAGTTGACATTGATCAAGTGCAGGAACTCCCTGCAAAAAATGAACTTATCAGTGGTTACGATCTTAGTACCAAAATCAGCAGGGTTGATCTTTCCATCAATCTTTTTGACAAGAAGAAGACTTTTAGCTACCAGAACACGAATGAAATGGTATCTAACATCAATGTGCTTGGTCCTCTCATGATAGACAGGATCCTTGCACAGGTAAAGTGCACTCTGACTGTCCATGTGCAATACAGTCTTACAAGGTTTCCTTTCCACCTCCTTAAGTATATTTTGCAGCCAAATTGCTTCCTTGGAAGCTTCAGTTGCAGCAATGTACTCTGCCTCTGTTGAGGAAAGAGCAACAATTGGCTGCAATTGTGCCTTCCAAGAGATGCAATTGCCACACCAAGTATACATAAAGGAGGTGGTGGATTTCCTGTTGTCTTTGTTACCTGCATAGTCAGAGTCCACAAAACCAAATAGCTCAGAGGGAGAAGTGTGTAAACCATAGACCAGACAGATGTCCAGTGTTCCTGCAATATATCTCAAGAGAAACTTCATGGCTGTCCAGTGTTTCTCTGAAGGATTGGACATATACCTGCTGAGTACACTCACTGCAAAGGTAAGGTCAGGTCTAGTACAAATCATTGCATACATCACAGATCCCACAACAGCATCATAAGGTACATTCCTCATATAGTCTTCCTTCTCCTTCCTTAGTGGTACCTCAGATCTTGTGAGATCAAGGTGCCCTCCTAAGGGTATAGGAGCAGGCTTGACTTTTGAGAAATTGAACCTTTCAAGGACTTTCATCAAATAGTCCTTTTGTGACAAAAAAATCTGATGTTTTGCTCTATCTCTGGAAATCCTTATTCCAAGAATTTTTTGGGCAGGGCCCAGATCCTTCATGTCAAAAGATTTCCTAAGTGAAGCCTTAACATCAGATATTTTTGCCTTAGACTTGCATATAATGAGGATATCATCAACATAAAGCAAGACATACAAGGGAGACACAGATTTAACACCCAGCAAGTATAAACATGGATCATAGCTGCTGATTTTAAAGCCAAGTTTGATCATGCATTTATCAAATTTCTTGTTCCACTGCCTAGGAGACTGTTTTAAACCATACAATGATTTCTTAAGCAAGCAAACATGATCAGGTTTAGATTTGTCCTCAAAACCTTTAAATTGTCTCATATAGATTTGTTCATCTAAATCACCATGAAGGAAGGCAGTTTTAACATCCATTTGTTCAATCTCATAATCATAAACAGCAGCAACAACAAGCAATAATCTCAGAGTTTTATACTCAACAACAGGAGCAAAAATATCATTGTAGTCAATCCCAGGTTTCTGTGTGAACCCCTTGGCTACCAACCTTGCCTTATAGCTAGGTTGGCCACCCGGATTCACACTGTTTTTGAGCTTATAAACCCATTTATAGCCAATCAACCTGGCCTTGTTTGGTTTGGGAACAAGGACCCAGGTGTTGTTGGCTATCATGGAGTTTATTTCCTCTTTCATAGCAAGCAACCATTTATTAGAATTCACACATTTCACAGCATGCTCAAACAGATCAGGAGTGTAAGCATCAACAACCTCGGCAACAACAAAAGCTAAATCAACCTCATTATCAAAATACTTTCTGTTTTGAATTTTAACCCTAGGTGATCTATCTCTTGTTAACTGATAATTGGTCAAGTCAGGAACTTCATCAAATTTTTCATGCTCATGATCAGTTTCAATAGAAGCTTCAGACAAAGCATCATCAATATCAGCAAGAGGATCAATAAATTCATCATCATCAGAAGAAGAATGGGTAGAAGAAGAAGAGGAGCTTTGATTTGAGGAGATAGAGGTAGATGGTGAGCTTACCCCCCCCCCCACCTGATTGGTGAGGCAAATGATCTTTAGTACTTGAGTTTGAGCCATGAGGCTCTGGAATCTGATTATTGCTGCTATTGGATGTAGAGTCAGATGACTCATGTGGGATACCAGTGTCAAACTCATTATCAGGAGCCCCACCTTGTGAGGAGGGGACATAAAACTGAGCTGCAGGGGTTAGTTCATGAGCAACAGAAGAATGCACAGTCTTAAAATGGAATTCAGTTTCAATGAATTTGACATCTCTGCTGACAATTACCTTGTAACCTCCAGGTTGGATCACAAGTAATTTATAACCCTTCACACCCTCAGGATACCCTAACATAACACACTTTAGAGACCTTGGTTGCAACTTCCCTATGCTCTGATGAGCATAGGCAGTGCATCCAAAAGGCCTTAAGTGTGAAATATTTGGCTTGATTCCAGACCACATCTCATATGGAGTCTTGAAACCAATGGCAGCTGAGGGTGATCTGTTGATCAAATAAGCAGCAGTGGTTACAGCTTCCCCCCACAAAGATGGCTTCATGCCAGAGCTAATGAGCATACACCTGGCTTTTTCAAGCAGTGTCCTGTTCATTCTCTCTGCAGTTCCATTCTGTTGGGGGGTGCCTGGAACAGTAAGATGCCTTATAATAACATGATCATTGCAGAAATCATCAAATAACTTGTTACAGAACTCAAGTCCATTATCTGTTCTAAGGCATCTCAATTTGAAAGCAGTTTGACCCTCTGTTTTGTTTTTCCAAACTTTGAAAACCTCAAAAGCAAACTTTGAAAACCTCAAAAGTGTCACTTTTGGCCTTTAGTAAGTGCACCCAAACCTTCCTGGAGTGGTGATCTATTAGTGAGAGGAAGTACTTCCTCCCACTAACAGTATCAACCTGGGCAGGCCCCCATAGGTCTGCATGCACATAGTCTAAAGGTCTTTTAGCAACAAAGTCTGATTTTTTTAAAACATTCTTTTGCATGCTTACCAAAAATACAGCTGTCACAGTTTTTCAAATCAGAGGGTTTGCCTTCAAAGAGTCCTTGTTTGAACAGATAATGTAAACCTTTGTTCCCTATATGACCAAGTCTAGCATGCCAAATCAGAGTATCCTTCATGTTCATGGATGCAACATAAGACTCAGCAGATAAAGACATACCATGCAGTACAGGATTTCCAATGATATGATAAAGACCATGCTTCTTAACACTTTTGATGAGAATTTTACCATTCCTAGAAACAGTTCTAATTCCTCTTTTAATGTTAATATCATAGTCAAGGTCATCAAACATAGATTCAGACAGCAAGTTTCTCTTCATATCAGGTACCCACCTTACCTGTTGAAGGACCCTAACAACCCCATCATGCATTTTAAAAGGAATGTTGCCTATAACTCTAATAGCAAGTTCAGAATGATCACCAAGTCTAACCATGCCACAAACAGATTCATCAAGATAATCAAAGTAATGCTTATGAGGAGTGACATGCATAGTACATCCAGAATCAAGCAACCAAGCATCAGATGAATCATCACAGGCAACCATAAGCAACTCATCAGAATAAAACAAGCCAGAATCAAGCACTGCAGAAGTACCAGTTTGCAATTTCTTTTGATCATCATCTCTTTTCTTATAACAATCAGAAATAACATGGTTATTTTTCTTGCAATAGGTACAATGCTTCTTTCCAGGTTCAGAAGTTTTTTCTTTATCCTTTTTCTTGTTTCTTTTTCTATTTTTGTTGCCACCCTTAGTAAAAAGCACATCAGGTTTTGAGTTGGGTTTTTCAGATTTTTCACCTTTCACTTTGAACACTTTGATAACCTCATTTTTTTGAGCAATAGCCTCAACAATTCTTTTCTTATCAAGGACTCGTTACTAAACTGTATAACATCCTTAAAAGTATCAAACTGAGATGGCAAAGCATTAAGCAGAATAACAGCTTGGTGAGTATCATCAATTTTATCATCACAACGTTCAAGCTCTTGTGTCATCCTAAGAAATCTATCCAGATTATCATCCAAAGACACAGAAGCATCCATTTTAAAATTGAAAATACGACACAGCAGAGATATTCTACTAGACAGAGTTTTAACCTAATAAAGATCTTTCAAAGCTTTCCATAAAGACACAGAAGTCTCACAAGTTACTACCTGTCTGGCTACCTCATCTGATATACGAATCATGATCTCACTGTGTGCAATGAGGTCAAGTTCTTTCTTAGCCTCTTTGGGCATTTCAGCAGGAAGCTCATCAGCAACTGCTTTCCAGCACTTCTCCTTTATCAGGATAGCTTTCATCTTAACTTGCCACATGGCAAAGTCAGTTGTGCCATCAAAGGGTTTGATACGATAAGAGTTATCACCCATGAGATTAAATCAAGTACCTAAGAAAACAAGTGAACAAATCAGTAGATATCTAAGCAATGTGAGCACTCAAACCCTACAACTTGAAGGCTAAGGGTTTGAATCTCTTAAACGAATATCAAACAAGAGTGAGCACTCAAATCCCACAGCTTCTCAGCTAAGGATTTGAATCTCAAATGTGCCCCTGATAATCCAAACCAAACAGAATCTAAGCTGCAAGTTTAGATTTATCAATCGTCACAGTAGGGAGCCAAAGGGAACTGAAAAAGGGGAGTTGTCAGAAGAAGAGAATCTCTAACAACTTCTTACTATGCCTCTGATTTGTTCAGATCTAGGCCACAAAGGCTCAGATCCAAGCAAACAAACTTGAGACTTTTGAGTTTCTTGAAAACCCTAGATCCAGAGTCCTCACACAGCCTCAAGATCTACAGATCTGAGCAAGATGAGAGCAAAGCTCCAGAAGACTTCAATGGAATCGAGTGATTTTCGAAGAAAACTCTAAGGACTTTGCAGATCTGGAGTCGCCGAGGATGAAGATCCTCGAAAACTTCAACAGACGCAAAGTGTTTTCGGAATCGGAGCCTAAGGAGATGGGAGACTCCAGAAGCTTCAACGAATCCGAAAAACTTGCAAACCCTAACCCTAGCTCTGATACCAAATTGAAATAGCGGAATGAAGTAGAGAGAGATTTTAACACAAAACTTAGAGACAGAGCTTGTATTAATCGATCAAACGAAGTTTACAATCAGATTAGTAAGAAGTGAAGAAAACGATAGCTTCAACTAGGAACCAGTCACCAAGGACAGAATCAAAGGGCAATCGAAGCTTCAAGTCTCACAAGCTCACATGATCTCAGTTTTTGGATGTGAAGGGAGCTCTACCTACGCTCAAGAGCACAAGGGAAGGAAACCCTAACAGAGCTCACGAGACAAGGGAGAAAACCAGTAGCTGCTCTCAGCTTTCTCTCTCTCTCTTGCCCAACAATTAGGGTTTTGGAACCCTTATAAATTCGAGCAACCTCCAACGGTCAGGAGTCCGAGCTCATGGGCTGAGAGAGGTGCTTGGGCTGGACTGAGATCAGATTGGGCTTAAGCCCAATCCAATTCCATCAGTTCCTGTGTACATATTATACATACATACACATTTCTCCCTAAGTACCAAAAACATAAGAATTACACAAGAGGCTTATAGTGGGACGAGCCTAACAGCCTCCGCCGGGAGGTTCAAGCTAGCTAAGAATATCCCAACGCCTGTACTTGTTCCCTTGCTGCACGTTCTTGTTTTAAGGGGACAACTAAAGAAGGGGTTGAGATGGCCAACGGAGGGGAGGGTTTGGATGCTGGCGAGAGGGTGTGGTACAGGCTGGTGGAGGGTGTGCCGAAGATTTAACGTTATGTCACAGCGCGTTGTAGTCACTTGAGAGGGGGTTGGGAATGATGATCAATGAAGTCAGGAACTTGGCTGATGGTTTTGAGCAGTGCAAGTGGGTTCATGTCCGTATGCAAGCTTGTGTTGAACATTTATTAGATTATAATCTTGCTTAACTTTTTTCCATTGTAATGGAGGATATGCATTAATGAGAGTATTTTGTTTTGCTAAAAAAAATAGGATATTATAAATTTTTATATTTATTATAGTGTATAATAAATGCAAAAATCTGTAAAATAGAGAAGCTGTTGGAGTTGAGGTGAATTGTTTTTATAGATTTTGACATTTTTATCTCTATTTTAGAGAATTTTTATATAAACAAACGACCACTAAGTGTGGATAAATCGCATATGTGCGTGCATTGCATGAGCGTGTGTGCTATTTTGATCTTTCTAACCTATGCTCCAATAACATGAGTTAAATAGCACATCTAAAAAAAATCAAATTTTAATAATATATTTTAGTCATATATTTATATAATGACTTTTTTAGGGTTCAATTCATAGATTTAGGGGGGGACACATCACATAATGGGATGGGGATCGTTCTATGTTTTGTCCAGTATAATTTTTGTGGGATAGGACCGGAACAAGATTTACTATTGAAAACACATTAAATCTTTTTCGATTAGGATTTTAAAAAGAATCAATCTAAACCAAATCAATACATATATTTATACAAATTTTGTAGCAATTAAAATAATTTCACTAATTTAATTTGTGGCGGGGTGTGTCGATTGACGTAAAATATTTTAAAAAAAATATCCGAACAAGGTTCGAGTACAGTACTAGTTAAATGTTTCAAATTAAAGTGATCACCTCCCGAGCAGTTTATCTCTTTTACTAATTTGTCATATAATTAGTTATTTGATATCTTATTTCCATATTGTTATCGATCATATATATATATATATATATATATATATATATTTTGTTATCGATCACTATATATATATATATTGCATATCTTAACATTTCCACTAACAATGAAACAAAATCCAGGTAATGAAAAATGAGAATGAACAAAATAAGATTCCATTTATATACATAAAATAAATAAATAAAAGAACCAAAAGACCACAATATTAAGAACATTAAACAATTACCTCATTCAAAATCAAAACCAAGAATGTGACACAAATATGGCATTCTAGAATCTATAACTTAATTCTGCTGACACAGAGCTTTGGAGATACACCTAATGGCTCCCACAATGCCAACTTATTCTTCACTCAGTTTCATTTGAATATTTGATGCCATTTATTGAATCTGTGGAGTATGAACTTACTAAAGCTTCAATACACATTAAAATAAAGGCGTGTACAACTTTAAAATTTTAAACCATAGGTAATCAAGGTAACTATCATATGAACAACCAAAAATTATGATCGGGCCAGCAGAGATAATCCCCATCTCTTCATAAATCTGAGCATTATCAGCCTACCTAATTTAGAGTCCCTTATTTATTAACTGACAATGGAAAGTGGCATACCTTAAGGAAATATGAAAAGGAGGTTATTTTAGTTGATTTTGTGTCTTGGATTGCAATCTTTCCCTACCTGAATAACAAAAGAAAACAACTTAAAACCTCATATACCATGAAAATCTAAACAAGCCATCACCAATAAGGCAACAACAAAAGGGGGATATTATTTGCACTCAAAAAAATCTCAATGCTAGTGTGCTATGGCATGATATATATGTGTGCTATGACTTTAGACACGGTGCGAATAAGCTGTTGGATCGACTCGAAAAGGGTAAAATAATAGGCATGTTTAGCATAAACTAGGAGCCAATGTTCCTGCTTTTCTAATATTCCTTGGACAGTTTTATCAATTCCTTGGACAGTTTTATCAATTCCTTTCTTCAATGAGATAGGATTTGCCCCTGGTGTTACACTAAGCAGATCCAACTTTATAATTTCCATTGCAGCAGCTAGCTCAATATCAACATTCATGCCTATGGGGTACCTCTATCAAATGCAGACCATATAGGTTGTAGAGCCAAAGAACCACTGCGCTAGAAGATAATTATCAAATGCAGACCACACATCCCTCAACCAGCATATAAGGGAATTTATTACAGGAAAAAAAATCCCTGCTAAGTTGGAAATTTAGCACAGAAAAATCAGCCAAATGCCTGAAATTGCTTAGAAAAGAGAAGTAATGTTATCGTTGAAGGTCGAGAAAACCTTCAGATCCCCTCAAAGTGAGAAAACCTTCGAAATCTTAAATCATAGTAAAGAGGAAGAATCAAAGCAAAGTTTCCCTCAAATCAACTACCACACTAGCTTCAATCGAAGATGGATAATCTATAAGATAGATCCACAGAATCCACGCAACACAAAGGAAAAGCACAAGGAAATTGGACCGAAGACAGAAATCCACCAATCGCGAAAATGCGAAGTTAGGGTTCAGTAATTTGACTCACCGAGAGAGATTCGCTCTTCATAGAACGCCAGAGACAAAAAAACCCGGCATAGAGACAGAGATCGGAGGGAGCGAAGATGCGATCGATGGGAGTAACTTTCGGCGATCCTGTTGACGAGGAATGACGATGTCGGGGGCGTTAGGCGTATTCTGAGAAATGAACACCCACAAAAACGAGGGGTAACAAAATGGGCCGATCTGTTTGAGGCCTAAAACACTTTCTTTCCTTTGAGGAGGTGAAACAAACATTTTTTTTAGCTCAACTCTAATAAAGTGTTTGATAGGGTGTTTTTCAGCTAACCAAACGGGCCCTTAGTCACCAAACTTCTTTTATTAGGCGTGCTAGGCAACTTCAATTATTTTTTAGTCGCACTAACCTTTTACCTTCCTTCCTCAGTTCCTCCCATCGCTCCTTTGTTCTCCCACTATCCACATACCATTCTCAGCTTTGTTTACACCTATGAGAAATGAAACACTTAAATTACCTGCAAACTGAGTCATAGCCTGGTTAGCTGAATTGTCCACCAAATCCACAGGTTTCTTGCCATTCATCATCTTCAAAACTTCCTGAAAAACTGCATTGACAATAGCCTGATCTGGCTTGTGAGATGACTGGTTAGTCTCAAAACACTGGTTAAAAGGACTATCCCGTTGATTGCTCTCAAATTGTGCTGCAAATTTCCCAGGCTGGTTAGGCCTTTCTTCATCATTAGGTCCCCTAAACCACTCAGGGTACCCAATAAGCTTGAAGAAAAAAAATCCTTGATGTGGCCACGTTCCCCAAAGTGGTCACATTTCCTATCCAACTTGAACCTCTTATAGTCTCTTCTGCCTTGATCACTTTGTCTGTACTGCTCGTATATGAACTTAGAAGCTGCATTAGCTTCCACCTCAAACTGCTCATCTCTGTTAGTCATAAGAATACTGGACTCAGAAGGAGTAAAAGAAGTTATTCCCTTTGATTTTTTAATCTGCACTGCCATTTGATACACTTTATGGAGGCCTGGAAAAGGATCTTTAGACAAAACATTCCCCCTTAGATGCTCATAAGCATCATTCAATCCCAGCATAAACTGCATAATCTTTGCCTTTTCATCCCTTTCAACTATCCTTTTAATCACATTACAAGAACACTGATTCAGTCCCCCACAATTACATGTAGGAAGTGGATCCAGCAATTGAATCTCTTCCCAGATTTTCTTCAATTTCAAGAAATATACACCAACAGAAAGGTTTTCTTGCTTCAGATTGCTTAGATCACGCCTTAACTGAAATATCAATGGATCATTTGATTAATAATACCTATCTCTGATTTCATCCCACAACTCTTTCGAAGACTGAACATATGTCAAACTTTCAGCTATATCACTATTAAGCGAATTAACAAGCCAACACTGAATCATGTAGTCTGCTCGCAACCATTTCTCATGATCCTCACTCTCCTCACTCGGCCTAACACAGCTTCCAGTTATGAAACCTAGTTTAGTTTTGGCTCCAAGTGCCATTCGAATACTACGACTCCAACTAGTAAAATTGGCCCCATTAAACTGTGTAGCAACCAGATTCATGCCTAGATGATCCGAATTTGAAAGGAAATACGGATTAATATGAACATTGTTCATACCTTGATTGACATCCCCAAATTGCAGTCCCGGAAATCCTGGATTTCCGAGATTCCATCCTCGTCCTGCTCCTGGAGGTGGTGGAGTGACAAAAACTCCCCTTCCAGCGCCGTTTCCATCACCATTGCCACTAGATCCATGACCAGGTGTGCTCGTCGAACCTCATCCCACCATATCTCCTTGAAATCGGCAAGATCAACTTCGGAAAAAAAATGAACAAACAAGATCTGAGCAGCTCAGATCTAGCAAACACCAACAACTGTAAAATCTTCAGAAAACAAGAATCGTTTCCATAAGCTCTGATACCATTTGAACTTGTGAAATTGATCTCAAACACAAGTGAAATCCATTAATCGAAAATTCCAAAACCAATGTAAGAAAGAGAGAGTTTTGCAAATTGGAAAACACAACTGAAGTTCTCAAAAGGAACTTGGCGCCAAAACAGAGAACAAGTAAGGTTGTAACAACCTTACTTGAAATTACCAAAATACCCTTATAATTCCCAACATACATCACCATAGTAACAGACTAATTAGAGCACTGTTCAGGATGGTAGAGCAACATCTCTTCCCAAATAAGCTCCCTCAGCAACCTCTCTTAATATCCAAAGACACCACCATGTTGTTTCCATTTTTTATTCCTTGATGTCCAACGACACCACCGTGTTGTTTCCATTTTTTTTCCTTTGCTCTGGATTTATTTTGTCAAATAGTATGGACATAATTCTCTTAATATCTTTGTCATTTTCATCTATCTCTTCTAGTCTCATCTATCTTGGTTGCGGCAGCTTCTGCGGGTGCTGAAAAACGATGGGTGCCGCTCTTGTGTTTCCAGCTTTTTTAGCTCTGTGTTGTAATGCACTTTTCGGAGTCCTCGGTTGTCTAATTGACACATATGAATATGTGTTGGAAAGCTCTTTTTGAGAACTATAAGATTCATGAAGGCTCTAGATCTTGATTCAAAGTAACGAAGAACGAAAAAGGGATTTCCTCCGTGCTTTTTTCACTTTTACTCTTCCTTAGCTTCTCCACTATCTTCATGGTTTTCCATTAAGCTCCAAAGTGCATCCACCACTAGTACAAATATAGGGGGTGGAGCACGCTAAATTGGGTACGGTTTTTGACAAGCGTGCTTGTTTTTTATTTTAAGAACAGTTTTATATTAAAAGTGTGTTCCCAACCCCAAATTCAACTATAAGCAACACGCTTTTCCATAAAACCGTTCTCGTTTATTTCTACAAAAATATTTAGACCGGTTTTCATGTAAAGCGTGCTTAAAAAAACTCAAAACGAACACGATTTAATTTTCAAAGTGTGTTCCCAAAATCAGATTTGACAAAAAAAAACACGCTTTGCTATAAAACTGTTCTCGTTTATTTGTAAAAAATTATTTAACCCAGTTTTCGTGTAAAGCGTGCTTAAAAAAATTACAATGACCACGGTTTATTCTCAAAGTGTATTCCCAAAATCAAATTTAACTAAAACGAACACACTTTTCTATAAAGTCGTTCTCGTTTATTTCTAAAAACTATTAAGCTCGGTTTTCGTGTGAAGCGTGCTTAAAAATAAATTAAAACGAACACGGTTTCATTTTACAAGTGTGTTTCCAAAACCAACTTTAAATAAAATCAACACGCTTTTCTATAGAACCGTTCTCATTTGTTTCTAAAGGAACAATTAGCTCGGTTTTCATGTAAATCGTGCTTAAAAAAAATAAAATGAACACGGTTTTATAAGAAAAGTGTTTTCCCAAAATCAAATTTAACTAGAGGGAACACATTTTTCTTTTAAAGAGTTCTCATTTATTTTTATAAACCGTTCTCGAAAAAATATTTTTTTTATATTTATATTTTTTTAGGAATTAGATTAAGTAAATGCACAAAGTTACAGCAAAATTTCGTAGCTCAGGTGGCAGGCGTGTGATGCGAACGAATTCAGTAGAAGGGTAAGTGCAAGAGGTCTAGGGTTCGACTCTTGGTTCGAGAGCTAAGATATTGCATTGGATAAGTGTTGAAATGGATATATATGTAAAAGAGTACACTTTTATTTATTTATTTAAAGTGTGCTATTATTAAGCACGGTTTGAAAAAAAGTGTGCTAAACCGTTTTTTTTAACTCACTCCAATTGAAGCGTTCTTATAATTCGAGCAGACCGGATATTCTCTGTATTCCAGTTTTAAGAACGCTTCAACATAAAACCGTGCTTAAAATATGGGATCACGGTTAAATAATAAGCGTGATGGTTTGGGAGCGCACTCACTATAAGCACAACACGAGAAGTGTGCTCCCATGCATAAAAAAGCGTGATCTAGTCCCCCTTTTGTACTAGTGCAAACTTCTCCAAATAAGCTCTAAATCCATAAAAATCACACCAAACCTCCTGTAATCTCTGTAAACTCCATATCTTGCAAATAATCAACAACTACACAATTTCTATACTTTATATCCCTTTTGAATCTATTACACATCTATAAATTTACCTCTTTTTAAAAAAAGTATGTGTATTTATCAAGGTTCTACTTTAACATATTATATAGATACCATGATATCGTCTAAACCGCCTAGTGGATTCCAAAGTGGAAAAATAGTAAGTTGCTTAGTCGATTTATTTATTAGATGGATACATCATTTTTGTAGATTGTTATAAAATAAAAAATTGCTTATATTCATTGATTTTTATCAACTCTCATCGGTTGAAGGACAAGTAACATAACTGATGATGATTAAAAGTAGTATGTGGGAAGTTGATAATTATTGGCGGTGAAAAGTTGTGGCGCAATTCAGTAAGAGCATGCTAACAGGTTCTCTATTTTAGAAAATTTTGGGCTTTTGAGAAATATTAGGGTTATTTTTGTTCCAATAGTTTCCAATCCCATTCTCCAAAATAGAAATATCGCAAGGAAAAAGGGGTATCTTCCCTATTTGTGCAGCAAACGTCATTTTTTTGCAGCACCATTTCCCACGTTCTTTCTCCTCCTACTCTCAAAAGCAAATGGGTTGTTTCTTTAATTCTTTTTTTTTTTCGTTCATCAATGGAATTTCAGGTTTCCATTTTCCGATCTAAGGTCACCAATGACTTCTGTCCTAGCTCCATCAAGTTCTTGTCACCCCATGTCAAGATCGTATCTTCCGGCCTCATGTCCGTCGGGACGTCCATTGCCGCCGCCACCGCCATTTTTGCTGAGGATCGCAAGGACCAAGATCGCAAACCCAGTTGAACTATACTGTGTTCGGATTTCGTTTTCCCTCTGACTGGACGTTTCTTGGACTGATCGAGATGATGTTGGGAAAATTCAAAATTGGAGCTTGAAGAGGCAAATTAATTAAACTGCAGAGAAAAATGAGACTTTGGGTGTGTTGTCAAATTGTACAGGAAGTAAAAGTGAGTTGGGAGGAAAGTAATTGAGACATCAAAATTAGATGAGGCTTCGAACTTGTGGGGTTGGGAGATGGAATTGCATATTGATTGAGCTAACCGAGAGTTCATTTTGTTTGTTACTACAAACAATGGAATTGCATGATTAAAGGAATTGTTTCAGTATGTGGATCTGAAGTTGACCAAGGAATTGAAGTAAAAAAATACTTTTCCTCTGTCGCAACGATGTTCTATAACAAATGTATAGAATGAAATTAATTGATAGATAAAGAGGCTAGTCACATTTTCTCAGGTAATCATATCATGCCATACTTATTCACATCCTTGATATAAATACTCAAAAGCATTTACAGCAGGAGTACCCAATTAGAAAAATAATGCTATGGGAATGTAATGAATCATACTCCAGCACAACTTAATTGTTCGGTAGTTCACATTAGAATCAATTTTAACAACCATGGATATTTTTTCCTTTTTATCTACAACTCGTGAGGATATCTTTGTCATAGAAATAAGGTAATGTTGACAACATCTTAATGTTGCTTTGAGTTCTAGGAATATCATAGGTTATGCTCAAATATCACACCCAACATTATCACGAACATATGAAAAGAGAACGTCTGTGATGAAAGATCGATATAGTAGTGGTAGTCCTTTCAATGTCAAGAAGGATGCAAATTAGACAAACCAGGCAAATTTACATGAATATTTTAAT
Source organism: Persicaria tinctoria (assembly GCA_037127255.1). Lineage (NCBI taxonomy): Eukaryota > Viridiplantae > Streptophyta > Magnoliopsida > Caryophyllales > Polygonaceae > Persicaria > Persicaria tinctoria. The sequence goes on from JBANSL010000013.1 coordinate 68,012,983, forward strand.
CTTAATAACAAAAGCAACTAAAAATACACATGGATTTGTGTTTGTCTAGTGGTTGAGCAACAAAATAAAACGTCTCATTTTTTTACTCCTATACAAATCAAACATTCAAATATACTTTGCATCACCTATAAACATTCTCTTTTAAGAAGTGAGAAGTGATCGACTGATGGCTAGTATAAAGGGAATCAATCTATAAAATAAAATATTTTCAAGTTGAAATCAATCCGTCAATTGTTTTCCACGCACATAGTTGACCCACAAATTATATTTAATTCTACTAATTAAGAAGAACAAAAGGAGAAAAAAAATATGAGCAAACTCAAGGTAGAAAAATTCACATCAGATATTTTAAGGTACCAAATTGGGATAAAAAATGTGACTTCTAGGGGTTATTCTAGTAGGGAATTGAAGCAGCAACATCAGCTGAACCAGATATTGTTTCTTATTATCTTTTTCGATTGGAAGCTTGCAAAGAAAAAGTAAGTAGTTAGCAATTCAAAATCTACCAGTGCAAATACCAATTTATAGAATAACAACACCTGCAGATGATAGATTAGTAGTTTTCAACACCCAACCCAATACTAAATATGTATCCAGTAAAATCTCCAGTGGCCTTCAGTACCCAAATCTTTTTCATTTTCCATTTTTGGGTTTTTGAGAGAACCAGTAGCTAGCACAACCCTTGTGTAATATAAACCTGTTGATTTTTTTTTTCTGATTGTTTAGGCATTTTGTCAAACACCTTACAGACATGATATAAGAGACAAATTGAGAAACTAAAAACATTCATTTCTTCCAAATTTCCAATCCCTAATCATTCATAAAAAATCAGAAATAATTCACAAAGACGTTTCTCATGAAGCAATCAACTTAGAGTTTGCAATTGGGAGATTGAATAGAGTATAACCTGTTTCTGCCTATTCTTGCAGTTGTTAAAAAAAACTTAGTGTTTTACCTCGATTTGACGCATCCCGCCTTCGATTGCAATCGATTGCCACCTCCAACCACCGATTCAGCCGTCCCTACCGATCACCACATCAAATACAAACCAATCAAGAATTCTTAAATTTCCAATCCTTAAGTATTCTTCAAGAATAAGAAATCATTCACAAAGCAACTCTAGCCTTGGGAAGTACCAGATGGTTAACGGCGACGCAGTTTAGGTTTGTTGAAGAGAGTAGAGATAAAGAGAGATTACCCTGCAACTAATAGAGAAAGCCATCGGAAGCCGTCGGCGACTGCATCGCCGCCCAAAAATCGCCCTCCTCCGGCGCCTCCTGCAACGATTGCAGCCACCCGCCACCGATCCAATTGCGCCGCACCTCCAGCCCACCAATTGCCCTCCTCCCATCTCTAACCGATTGCACAGTAATAGAATGTGGGAAGTTGAAATCCATTTAAGCATGAAATTGTGAGGAAAGAGAACTGGAGGAAAAACGGTTTAAGAGAGAACATGTGCCTCCTACCTTTGTTCAGTGAAGGACACGTGGCTCAATATTTTAAAAAATGCGTTTCATGACCATTAACTATTTGACACCATTGTTGTGAAACGTGCTGAGATAAAACGATCGATTCATCATTGTGATGGTTTTAAGGTGTGACATGTTACCATGGGAGCCCATATATTCCAAATGTAACCACCATTGTGATGGTTTTAAGGTGTGACATCTTTCTGTTTATGATTTTTCTAGCTGTCTAACTACACAGCATATGCTTGATAAAATCTAACCCCTATCAAAAGTCAAAACTACCCGGCAGCCTTAAATAATACAACATTCACGATCCACCAATGTAAACAACTAATAGAATGTCATCACTCATCTATCAAAAGTGAACCTGAAGAAAATTAGCAATTAAGTCTAATGATATGCACCAAGTAATGCAACAGTCCCTTTAGGGCTCATTGAAGAGAAAGAAAACAATAAGTGCAGTGAAATCATAAATTAAGCATGTACTTTGATCCTATTTGTTATGATGAAACTGGATTGAGAGATTCCAAATATAGGTTGATTTTAGAACATGTTCTTATACTATCAGTATCATTAAGCATCTTCATTCTATCTACTACAATCCCAAATAGGCAAATACCACTTCCCACAATCTGAGGCAAACAATCCACAGTTCTAAATCCCCTTGAATTGATCATAAAGAAGGAAAAAATGATTGATTTAACTCGCAATTCACATACTAATTGAGAAATTAATGGAGGAGGAAGCAAGATGAGTACTTGGGAGAGTTGGCACAGAAATTCCGATGAAGAATCCGACTATGACTCGAATTCGATTGCTCAATCAACTCCCTTAGACCCGAATTCCCCGCAATCTCTGTGCTCTCCTCTTCCTCCTTCTTCTGAATCGACACACCCGCTACCTTAACCCTAACCCTTTCAAAGTAATTCCCGTAGATATACTCAGGAGTGAACCCGTCATCCTCATCAAACAGCATGATGTGACCATGCCACTCCCAAACGCGGTAATCCGATCCAGGCTCCTCGTGGAAGCCGACACAGATGTGGTGTTCGCCGATCGAGACGGCCTGACCAGAATTAGGTTTGAGCGAATCGATCTTCCCGCTGAGAATAACCTTGATTAGCTCCTTCTCGAGCTTGGATTCCTCCTTGGCAAGCTGGCTCTTATTGGAATTGGGGTTAGGGATGTCGGAATCGGCGTCAGATTCTTCGTTAGAGAAGGGGAAGTTGGAGGCGGCGTCGAGGAGGATTTCCTCGAGCGATTGGGGGAAGAGGGGGTTCGGATTGGTTTGGGCGGCGGAGGCCGGATTTGGAGGCGACTTTGAAGGAAGAGGTTGTCGAGATTTGGGGAGGCGCCATTGAAGGAGCTCATCGTACGCTTCCGGGTTGGGATTTGGGGATTGGGCGAGGGAGGGTTTTAGCTTCTCAAAGGAAGGGTTTTATGCAAAGCTTGTCCATAGGAAGAGGTAGGCCTCGGGCAGGCTACCAGAAGGGCCGTTCCGTTATATTTTGAGGCCCTGCGCAATATATTAAGGGCTTTTTTAAAACTAATTTAAAAGGAAAAAAAAATTCACCAAATCCACTAACAAATTAAAAAGTAATCCCTAACTAGTATAAAAAGTGAAAACTAACCAAAATATATATAGTTAGAATTTGATATTACCTATCAAAATTCTTGAAGTTGAACGTACGATTGCAATGGTTGAATTGATTTCCTGGCAAAAATAAAATAAAATTGAAATTGTAATTTGTGACGGTAAAAAAAAGTAATTTGAAACTATAATTTTTTTAGGAAAAATTTTCGGAATGGGCTGTTGTAATTTCAATTGGAAAAAAGGGCTATTGGACAATTGGGCCAGATTCGAACTTAACACCACCCCAGAACATGCGCATCCCACTGTCAGTTGATCTAGCGCAACATCTTTATACTTACCGAAATTTATATATACATATATATAGTATAACACTATAACACCTATACGAGGCCCCCGAAATTTTGAAGCCCTGTGCGATTGCACTCTTCGCACAGGCCTCGGGCCGGCCCCGGCTACCAGTTCCGTCGTCGGGAGCGAGATGCAAGAAGGAGGTGCCATGGGAGAGTTTAGATCTGGCTTCGAGAGGGGCAAAAAGCCATGAGGGCTTTGATTGAGAGAGAGGATTTTTGAGAGTAGAGCAGAGCGAGTAGTGCTTGTGGAGAAGAGAACGTGGTTGCTGATAGCAGTTCCGGAGAACGTGGGGAGAGAGGGTTAAAATTTTTTGTTTTTAATTTTGCCCAAAGAAGGACACGTGGCTCATTCTTTTACAAAAAGACTGCTTCTAAAATTATAGGTATAAGGAATGGATATGGAAAATCGGTTAGAGATACTCTAACAAGGGATGAAAAGTAGTGAGAGTTTGTCTCCTACTTGTTTATCCTTTTTCTACACTTATTTTTTACATTACGCAACCTCCTAATTGTGATGAAATGAACCTCCCATGAATTAATACTTCTCTTATATATATATTGTGAACATCAATTACTTCTCACCACTAAAAAGAATTGTAGACGTTGCTAATTGACATTTAATCACATTATCAAAATATGGGGCATGCATGACACGTTGCGAATTGACATTTAAGCCATTTATCAAAATTTAATAACTTTATCAAAATATAGATTCATAATTCATAAATATAACAGATACATTCTTATAAAATATTTTACAAATCTCCAACATTTTTTTTTTATTAAGTAAAAATTCGGATGCATAAAGCTATCCGATAGCATCCTTTCGGATGAGGTCGAGAAGACCTGGATCATTCTGTAAGTTAGGGATGGGGGCAATATGGGCAAGGTGTGCAACCTTATCTGCCACGCAATTGCCGTTACGAAGAACGTGTGAAGACGTAACTTCGTAAAACCCTGTGAGTAGTGTGGTAATGTCTGACATAATAAGATCAATAGCCCACGGGCATTTGATCTTTTTTTGTAGGTGGTTGATGATGGTCAGAGAATCCCCTTCAATAATGATTTCTGGGATTTATAATTCGAGAGCCTTCAGAATCCCAAGTCTTAGTGCTAAGGCTTCAGCAACTAAAGGGGATTGTTGCCCTACTAGTTTGTTTCCCATTGCAATAGGATCTCCTGTGCTGTCTCGAATAATGTACCCAGTTGAGCTCTATTGTTGGCCAGAAGCCGCGCCATCGAAGTTTAGTTTCAGTTTCCCATCCGGAGGTTTTTTCCATTTCTCCCTCCATCTGGTCCTTTTATTCGTGCTACAGCCGTTTGGTTTATAATTCGTGTCTTCACCCACGTCGTCTTCAGCGAATCTTCTGGCTTTATTCCATTCTCTGATATTTGTCTCTACAAGTTTTTCAAATCCTTTTAAACTTGGCACCGGTTTTTGCTGGAAGATTAGTTTGTTACGAATATTCCAGGCGGTCCACCACTGGAAAACCATTTTTTGTTTTTGATGTGGATCAAGTATACCGTCTAGTTTAACCAATAATGTTTCTGCGTTTCTTGATAGCAGGATACTATTTTCTATAGCTGATTTCACTTTTGACGATAGGTTGTGGCAGCATAGTGAGAATTTACATTCAAATAATATATGGGTAGCATCTTCTTCATGATGATTGCACACAGCACAGTATGGTGGAATAGCGATTCCTCTTTTGGCCAATCGGGCTGCAGTTGGTAGTCCATTCTGACAAATTTTCCACATGAAATTCTTAATTTGGGGGGGGGGGGGGGGACATTTAATTTCCATATCCATGCATTATTATCGTTATTAAGCTCTGTCGATCTTGTGATGAGCTTGTATGCACTAGACGTTGTAAACCATCCTTTTCTGTCAGGCCACCAGTACATTCTCTCCTGTATTTGATTCATTGGGAGAGGCACCTCTGAAATTTGTTGCGCAACATTATTAGGAACAACCGTCCTAAGTTTTTCCAAATACCATTTTCCATTTTGAATGTACTGATCAATGGTTTCCGCCTTGTTGATTTTAGTTGGATCGAGATAGTTATTCAGAATATTCTTGACCGGGGCCCATTTGTCCTGCCAGAACTTGATAGTTTTCCCATCCCCCACTGACCAAGCTAGTCCTTCTTTGAATGGTTTAATAAGTTTTCTCAGTTGCGTCCATTGCCAAGAAGCATTTCCTCTTTTTTCGAAACTTAGGATTGGTGTTGATTTTAAATATTTGTGATTAATGATTTGCACCCAACAATTATCTGGTTCAGCAATTATTTTCCAGATAAGTTTCATTTGTAAAGCCTCATTCATTTCCTTTGTTTTCCTTAGTCCCATTCCTCCCTTAATATTTGGTCTGCAGACTTTATCCCATCCTATTAATGGTTTATATTGAAGATCTTTGTTCCAGAAGAAGGTCCGATTGATTTTATCAAGTTTGGAGTGAATTGTCACTGGTAACATGAAGCTTTGCATTGCAAAAAGTGGTTTTGAGGCAAGGTTAGAGTTTATTAGCACCGACCTTCCGTGTTGAGATAGTGAGTCAGCTTTCCATTTTGATAATTGACTAGTAGTTTTGCTGATGATTTCTTCGAAAGTGTCTTTATTTACTCTTCCCTCAACGATTGGACAGCCCAGGTATTTGTCTAGTTTAGTGTGCTTTGATATTCCCAAGCATCCTTCAATAGTTGTTATTCGCGATGTTGGTATCCCCGGCGAGCCTTGGAAGGCGGATTTGTTATAGTTGACTTTCTGTCCTGAGATTTGACAGTAATCCTCGACTATTTTCCTCACCTTTTCACCAGCTGTCATATTTCCTTTCGTGAATATAATAATGTCATCAGCAAAGGCCAGAAATGGGATTTTAGGTCCCGACGAACCAAACCTAAAGCCAATTCCCGATTGATTTGAGATGGATTCGAGTGTTAGTTTTTTAGCGAGCACCTCGGCTCCTAAGATGAAGAGGAAAGGGGACAAAAGGTCTCCTTGTCTTAATCCCCTAGCAGGTCTAAACACCTCCGTAGGGCCATTATTTACCAATACTGAGAAGGAGACGGTTGTTACACATTCCATGATCAGGTGAATAGCATAGTCGCTGAAGCCGAATTTTCTTAGTACCGCCTCTGTGAAAGTCCAATTCACTCTGTCATACGCTTTCTCCATATCTAGTTTAACAACTAACCAACCTTCCGATCCTTTTCTCGTTTTGAAAGAGTGAAATATCTCGTGGGCTATCAATATATTGTCTTGAATTGCTCTATCAGAAACAAATGCTCCTTGAAATGGATGGATTAGTTTACCAATGATCCCTTTAAGTCTCTCTGTTAATATTCTTGATATTACTTTGTAGATTGTTGAGCACAGGCTTATTGGTCTATAGTCTGCTGTCTTGGACGGGTTATCGCATTTTGGCAGTAGGGTAATGAAAGTGTGGTTGATTTGTCGAAGCATTATGCCAGAATGGAAAAAAGCTTTGACCACTGTGATGACATCATTACCCACAATGTCCCAATAAGTCTTATAGAACTCTGTCGTCATTCCGTCCGGTCCCGGAGATTTATTGAGACCGAGAGACCATACCGCATTCTTTATTTCGCAATTAGTTGGTTGTTGGCTTAGAATCCTATTATCTTCATCTGTTATGTCGTGCGGGATTAGTTCTAAATATTCATTGAGTAGTTCTATATTGATTTGCTCCCTGCAGAACCTTTTCTCGAAATCGCTTTTAATTTCCCCACAGATGTTTTCTTCCCCCATAATTAGGGTACCGGAGCTAGTTGTAATATTACGAATTATTTTCCGGTTTCGTCTCCCAGATGCTACTTTATGGAAATAGGCAGTGTTTAAATCAGATAATTTGAGGTGTTTGGATTTTTCTCTCTGGCCCCAGTATTCTTTTTGGAATTTCAGCAGCTGTTCTTTTTTCCTGAGTAGTTGTTTCTCTATCAGACAGTCCTTGCTTGTTCTGATTATACCCCTTGATTGAATATTAAGCAGTTCCTTTTCCACATTCTGTATTTGGCGGAAGACATTTCCAAATGAGTTCTTGTTCCATTCTTTGATTTTAGCTTTCATGAGCTTTGTTTTATACATTAATCTGTACATTGCAGAGCCCGTGCATCTAATTCTCCATGCCTGTTTGACGACATTTCCAAAGTCCTTTCTCTGTAACCACATGTTTTCACACTTGAAAGGGGGGGGGGGGGGTGTAGAATCTTTACCTGAATTTATGCAGATGGAGATGGGACAATGGTCCGACCCAGTAAAAGCTCCATTGAATGTAGCTAGGTCCGGGAAGCTCTCAAGAAACTCATGTTGAACCAATGCGCGGTCTAGTCTTTCTCCTTCGTTTTTTTTCCTCCATGTAAACTGATTCCCCGATGTTGGTATTTCTAATAGAGAGCATTGATTTTTGAATTGATTTAGTCTGTCGTATCTGGATAGGTTAGGCATCGCGCCACCAAGTTTTTCATTGCTGTTGCTGATTTCATTTAGATCGCCGATTATTAAGCATGGAAGTGGTTCACTTGTGATTAGATCTGAAAACAAGTTCCAAAATCTGTCCTTGTCCTTCTCATGGGGAGGGGCATAGACGAAATAGATAATCCCAGTAAAGTTCTTATCTAAGCATGAGTATTTAACTCGGATTACTCTCGGTAGTGCTACCTCAACCTCAATTGTTTGATTGTGCAGAAAATTGTCATTCCATAGAAGGCCTATTCCTCCCGTTTTATCATTTTCTACAGACCAGATAGCCTTAGTATATCCACTTGATTTCCAGAGTTTCTCCCGAGGGACTTGATTTGTTCTCAGTTCAGCAATTGCCATAACCGATATATGTTCATTGATTCGCATTGCTTTAAGGTCTGTCCATAGATTTGGTTGTCCTATACCTCTAATGTTCCAGAAACATGCTTTCATTATTTTATTTTCCAAATCATCTGAAGCCGAAGATACATAGCTTCAGACAGAGACAGGTTGTACTCAAATTTGGTGGTTTTTGGGATGTAATTATCCATGTGTGCGATCCTTCTTTGCTTATTGTTTCCTTCTAAGTGTTCTGTAGTCGAACGAACTGTTTGTGTAGTGGTTAATCTTGAGTTATGCCTTGTGTGTTTTGCATAGTTTTGCTCAATTAGGATTCTCTTACACTCACATGTATGTACGAGGGTAGTCGGTTGAATATGATAAATATAGGCAAGAAGATGGACTAGTCCTTGCCTATAATGATCCATATATTTAGCCTGTTTATGACTTTTAAAGCTCCCCATTTTAGATGGCTTGTCATCTCCTAACAAAATACTCTTTACAATTCCTGAACCTAAATGATGCCTATATGTCCTCATCTTAATTCCACAAGAGCAGATTATGTTTTCATCCAGTACTAGTGTGACTTTAAAATTAGTACATAAAGTATGTAAGCACTCACCACACGTGATTTGTTCCATAGGATTGAATTTTTCCTTATGAATTTCGTCTTTAATTCTTAATGAGCTTTTATGCCAAGTGATTTGTTTTCTTGGAAGGGATTTAGTTATGTGAAATTTCTCATTAATCCAAAGTGGGAATCTAACCCTAAGAAACCACCAAAATTGATATTGGGGTGGACATTGAACAGGGATATACCCATATGTGTGACATTCAGTTTGAAGGGGGTTAATCCTAGGAATCTTATCCTTGACTTGTGGTGAAATACAGTTTATAATGGTAAAGCTACTAGCATTGAACACACCACAACTAATGGCTGAGTTAGCACTACAGCTACCACTACTTGGCCATGATTTCCATTCCTTAAGAGAGTTTGGGCATAGAACAACAGATGGGCAATGAGAACAAGTTACTACACAAACCTGTTTGACAGTAGATATGCAGACATTCAACATCTCGACCCTCGACGGTAATGGGTGAAAAGGGAGCTGAACGGCACTTTCATGACATGTGAGTGGCAAGTAATGCTCAATCAGTTTATCAAGCAAAGTCATATATTCAAGGAAGGGAGAACGGAATCCCTGGATAATTAAGAGATGAATTAAGCACCAGTCTGCAGGTTTTATTAGACAGAAAATACATGTAGGAGAATAGACATCATCTTTACCACTTACCCAGATCATTTGCCATACATGGGTAGCCAATATATTACATGAAACAGTTACCCACCATTGATTACAATAATTTAAGGGACAGTCCATGCCCAAGCAAGACCAAATTATAGAGAGTTTGACCCTGAACCAACCGAGTAAACCCGCATAGACAGTAGCTGCACTTACAAGTATAATCATAAGAAACCCACAAACAGAAGCCATACCCAAAAGGAAGGTAATATACATTAGTGGTGGTTTTATCTTGCCTGATTTGAGTTCACCTGATTTGAGTTCGCCTGATCGACTAGCTGCCTCTGTCCAGGAACATTTTCTCACTTCCAAGTCATACCAAACTGTTTTACTTAGTTGTTTGTGTTCGACTGAAATTAGTGGGTACTCAAAAAACGGATCATTTAGCTTATTGTAATGAGTTGTATTGGTGGTGTAGTCATGACGAATTGAACTCCCATATATATTACTCCAATAGACAAGAAGGCTATAAAAGACTAGCCAAGCGCTAATCCACCTAGATATATGATCACAAGGCTGTGAGTTCAACCAACCAAATCTAGTGAAAGTTACACATGCTTTAGGCCTATAGAGAATTGAGATAACTAAGGTCCACCATTTAGGTTCATTAGAGAAAGATACTTGGTTATAGATATTAGAATTACTCATGGAAGAGGGACTTTCAAGGTATACATGCTTATAGTATTTTCTAAATGGATGAGCCTTAATTTCACAAAAATTATTCTTACTTAATGACATCATCATAAGCTTGACTTTGAGAACTAGCGAACGGAATAACAGTAATTGGGTACCCTGCAAACTGTAATTAGGCTGATCATACAAGTTTATAGGTGTAGCTGCGCACCAAAGGCTAATCCTTTTATAATAGAGAGATCTCAAAGAAGACAAAAAAGCTTTATGCAAATGAATATATATATGACAGTAGGTGATTAAGAGCTGGGAAGGAGTGTCAAAATATGATAAATCCCACATAGTTTTGTGCCAACCGTGGTTTAAAGTGGTACTTAAACAAGGAAGGAGACATTTAAAAGGAAGTAAGGTCCGGGAGTTTAATCTAAAATTATTCAATATAATGGTTTGCCTTAGAGGTAAGTCCTTGAATTTATGACAGTAACATAAGCAACATGAACTTCTTGCCCAACAATCAGGAGCTATGAAATAATAAGAATGCACCATTAAAATGTTTAACATTTCTAGCCATTGTGAATCGATATAATTTAGACGACATTGAATACACACCCAAAGATTGATGAAAGAAAACAGAATACCCCATCCAGCAATAACGTACCTGAAACGTTTTTTGGCCTTAGATTGTTTCTTTGATTTCTTTTCTTCCTCGGCACCCGAAGGCGCCTCGGTGAGATTAATTCTCTCAGGCAGTGTGGATCCCTTTTGGGCCGCCGAGATGTTCTCCAGGACACTCTCTTGCACAGCAATGAACTTCTCCCTCTGAATTTTTCTCCTCTTGAATTTATTTTCTGTCTTCGCCTTTCGGCTCTCCTCCTGGGCATCCATGGATACCTTTGTTGCTTTTGCGAGTTTCAAATCTCCAACATTATTTACTACTATACTAGTTGATTATTATGTACTTTTCACTTGAAAATGTAATTGCCATACTTGAAAGTTGAAATCACTGTTAAGTACTGTAATACCATAGGAAATACTATATAATAATACTGATTTGCCTTTTTCTTCCTTTGTGAATCCAGTAATGTAAGTACACGAGGCAGCTAAGGTTTTTTAGTATATTGTAAACAAAACTGAATTATCATATATCTCTTACTGCAAATAGGCCAATACAAAACAAATATGTACATTCACCATCTAAGTTATTAAAGAAAATGAAAAAAAGATCAATTTTTTTAATGAAAAGCTAGAGACTAATTACATCGTAGTTGAGGATGGTAGAGCAGCATCTCTTCCCAAATAAGCTCCCTCAGCAACCTCTCTTCCACCACCTCCGGATACTCATCCACCCCCAACTTCACTCTCTTCACCGCCATCTCCCAATTCTCTATAGCTGCTGCATCGTAAATCTCCGAAAAGTAGGGGTGTTTGAGCGCTTCCAAGGCCGAAATCCTCTTCTCCGGATTCTGATGTGATATCATAAGTTGTGTGATGTCATCATTGTGTAATAACCTTCTAGAAGGCTTAGCTTACTACCCAAGTCACTTTACTTTCATATAAATAGACCCCGTATGTAATAAATGAGACAAGTTCTTTGGCTGAATTCAATACAGCCCCTCTCATCAAATTCTCTCATCATGGTATCAGAGCTGCGTTCGATCGCGCTCAATCTCCTCTGATCCGTGATCTGATGCTCGTGCTTGAGCTCTGAGGTGGCAGCTTGCTTTCTTCGTCAAATCTGTGTTGCTCAGCATCTACTTCAGCTTCACCATGGCGTCTAGTTCTCCATCACACTCGCCAGGATCTGTCCATACTGAGCGCCATCGAGGAACTCAGATTACAATGACAGATTTGCAGAATCCCTTGTTTATTCATCCATCTGATAACTCTGGTATGAATCTATGCTCCATTCAACTTGTTGGTGAAAACTATCGTCGATGGAGTAGATCTTTCACTAAGGCCTTATCTGTCAAAAACAAATTGTGGCTAATTGATGGATCCCTAGCTAGATCTGCAGACAATGCACTTCAATGGGATCGATGTAATGACATGGTGTGCTCTTGGTTGCTGAATACTGTGTCTAAAGACATTTACAACACAATTGATGAATATGACACTGCTAGGGAGATGTGGCTAGATCTAGAGGAGAGTTATGGTCAGAGGAATGGTCCTCTTGTGTTTGAGATTACTCGAGCTATCCATGAGTGTCACCAGGAGGAATCAGATCTGACAGAGTATTTTACCAAGCTCAAGGGGCTTTGGCGTAGGCAATCTGTATTTCTTCCTGCAATCAAGTGCAAGTGTGGGAAGTGTGAGTGTGATTTGCAGAAGCAAGCCTCAGATGCAGATCTAGAGAACAAGCTCATGAAGTTTCTTATGGGACTTCTTGAGAGATACGATGGAGCTCGTCGCCAGATCCTCATGACAACTCCTCTTCCAACTCCTAGTACAGCGCATTTAGTGCTACTTCAAAGTGATCAGGGGCGTAAACCTTCAGACAAGAAGGTTAGCAAGCCAGATGCTACTATAGCCTTTATGTCTAAGCAAGAGGATGCTAGATCTACAAGAGGTGTTCTTGCTCCAAAGCAGGAGGAAGAAAAGCCACGTCGAGCAAATTGCAGTCATTGTTCTAGCAATCACAAGATAGAGACATGTTGGGAGTTGATAGGTTACCCCAGCTGGCACTCTAAGAGCAAGTTTAAGCCACAAATTGCTCAATCTAAGGGTGCAGAGTAACCTAAGAAGGCTACTTCTGGTCCAAAGGCTAATGCAGTTAATGCAACTCATGAGTTTCTTCACTCTGGGAACTCTTCAGGCCTGTCTGTAGATAATCAGAAGTTGCTTGGCTTTATTATATCTCTACTTCGCCAGGCTGACAATTCCTCGCATGAATCTCACCTTGCAGGTAAGTTTTGCTTTAATGTTGCTCACTCTAACAGGTTATGGATCATGGATAGCGCAGCAACGGACCACATGACATCTGACTGGTCCATCCTATCAGATCCAATACCAGTCTCATCTTCATCTGTTATCAACTTTGCTGATGGCAGTGATTGCCCTATTAAGCATAGTGGATCTGTGCATTTGCCAAATCTTACACTACATAATGTCCTATTTGTTCCTACCTTTCAGTTCAATTTGTTGTCCCTTCCTAAGCTTGTTGGAGACCACAAATTCCACATTGACATCGATTATGACTCTTGTGTTGTCCAGGACCAAGCAAGGACGAGGACGATTGCATTTGGTAGATATCTGAAGGGCATGTTTTACATGGATCCAGCAACCAATGGGGAAATTCCAAGTGATCTTGAGCTGGCTCCTCCTCACAGTCTCACCACTATATCTTCTTTACCTTTATTTCTTCCCAAACAAAACTCCAAAGTGTCAAACACTACTGCTTTATGGCATTTACGTCTTGGGCATGCTTCCATTGTTAAACCTTTATTTCTTCCCAAACAAAACTCCAAAGTGTCAAACTTTGTAACCTTTTATCCTAAACGGATAACCAAAGAACACACAGGGGTCGGATCTGGGGTGAAATTTTTTTGTGTAGGGAAGGGAAGTAGTGGTGGTGAAGCACAAGCATCCAAATACCCGCAGATGATCATATAGAGGTGCTGATTGAAATAAGATTTGGTGAGGAGATTGATGATGGAGGAGAGGATTTGGAAGGCGGCAAAACATATCTTGAGGTATCTGAAAAGGGCACCAGGTCAAGGTTTATTGCTTGCTCAAGAATCTGATATGCAATTAAGAGCATATTGTGATGCTGATTGGCAATCATGACCAATGTCCAGACGATCTCTCACATGGTTCTGTATCTTCTTGGGAGGTTCCTTGATATCTTGGCGCACCAAGAAGCAGACATTTGTTGCTATGTCTACTGCTGAATCAGAGTACATATCCATGGCAGCTACATGCTGTGAAATTACATGGTTGGTAAGCCTCTTGAAGGATCTTAATGTGAAGCAAGAAAATCCAGTGGAGCTCTACTGTGACAATCAGGCAGCACTGCACATTGCAAGGAATCCTGTATTCCATGAGAGGACGAAGCACATCGAGGCCGACTGTCACCTTGTGCGTGACAAAGTTATGAGGAGGGAAGTTGAAGCCAAATATGTGCATACAAAAGAGCAACCAGTTGATCTGTTTACCAAAGTTTTGAGTCAAGAGCAGCACCAGAAGCTGATGTGCAAGCTTGGTGTTGTGAATCAGTTTGTCATCCCCAAGCTTGAGGGGGAGTGATGTGATATCATAAGTTGTGTGATGTCATCATTATGTAATAACCTTCTAGAAGGCTTAGCTTACTACCCAAGTCACTTTACTTTCATATAAATAGACCCCGTATGTAATAAATGAGACAAGTTCTTTGGCTGAATTCAATACAGCAATACAACAGTAATCTCCCCTCTCATCAAATTCTCTCATCAGATTCAAAACCAGCATCCTCCTCAACAAGTCGACTGCCAATGGATCTGCGTTCGCCAACAATCCCCACAAGTTCACTCCCCGAGAGAACGACAACATCATCAGAAACTCCCTCGATCTCTCGCAATCGATGAATGTCAGTTCCGATGCCGATTGCGTTCCTACAACTCCATGGATTCTTCTGATTTGGTCTATGGTGTTGCTTCCTTTGAAGATCGGGCCTCCTCCCAACATTTCTGCGAATATGCATCCAACCGACCAGATGTCGACCTCGCTTCCGTACCGATCGGAATTGAGCAGGATCTCCGGCGCACGGTACCACCGAGAAGTCATGTACTCCGTCATGGATTGGGCTGAGGAGGATTTGGTGCGCGCGAGGCTGAAATCGCAGATCTTCAAATCGAGTTTTGAGTTCAGAAGCAGGTTTTGGGGCTTCAGATCTCGGTGGATTATGTTCGCTGAATGGAGGTGATGGACGCCTTTGAGGATATGGAAGAGAAGGTATTTGGATTGGTCGCCGGAGAGCGAGTTGATGACGCGGCCAAGATCGGCGTCCCTCAGGTCTTGTACAAGGTAGACCTGCCGGAAATCGGCCTTTCCGGCAGGAGATTACGAGAACATTACGTCTTTGAGGGAGATGACGTTTTCGTGGCGGATTTGGCGGAGGATTTGCATCTCCCGGAGCGTGCGAAGGGCGGTGGTGGGATCGCTGAGGGCGTCGCCGATCTTCTTCACAGCCAGGGAGTCTCCGGTGTCGCGGTTGATGCAGGAGCAAACGATCCCATAAGAGCCATTGCCAAGAACTCGAACCGGGGCGTACTTGATGTCCAACTCCTAAGGGGACCCCGGACAGTAGGAAAGTGTGCTTCTTTACCGGAGGCTTACGGAAGCGCCGATCGCCGATGACGCCAAACTTTGGAGCAACACGGCAAGTAATTGGGAGATAATTAGTGCGTCCGAGCATTGCCGCCGTTGATCGATGATAGCTCTAGTTGATTGCTTCAGAGCTAGGGTTGTAGAAATTGATGGTTAATTAATCCTTAAGCTCCATCGGTTGAATTTATATATATAGAGGAGGTTAGGGTTATATCATTTATGTTTCTTGGCATCTAAGATTTTGATGGTCTGATCTAATTTGACATAAATATTTGGAAAGTGTTGGTTGATGTTTATATTTTATTTTCTTGATTACCAAAAATATTTATTTTGTTTTCCTTAATTAAGGAAGGAAATAAGCTTTTAACGGTGGGAGTGGATCCAAGTAGATTATGTAATAGATATTAGATTCTCAATGTATTAGTTATAGGGTTATTTTGGCAACTAACGCATTATAAATGTCTAATTAGCTAACTAACACTCAAATAAAATTAATTAACTAACCTAGCATCCTTCCTAATTTGACTATTAAGGTCAACGTCGGTCAACAGACTTTTTTTTTTTTTTTTTTACCAATGATGCCATTTTTTGTCGTTTTGATGCCATTTTTTTTTACATTTTATTTTCGCTTTGATGTCACTTTTCTAATAAAATGGATTGATGACACTTTTTTTATGTCACTTTTTTCAAATCTTGCTGATATTTTTTTGTTTACTGTGATGCCACATTGATCATTGATGCCATTTTTTTTTACCGTTGACTACTGATGACACTTTTTTGATGATATTTTTTTTTTTACAGTGATGCCATATTTTTTCAAGGTAATGTTTTCGTGATGCCATATTTTTTCAAGGTAATGTTTTGATGACATTTTTTTCTTTTAATGTGATGCAACTTTTTCAAATCAGTGTTTTGATGCCATTTTTCTAATGTAATTATTTGATGCCATTTTTTTTAATCAAATCGTTTGATGTTACTTTTTTTTTAATTTAATCAATTGTATATCGATATATTTTCATCGATTCTACTTTTATTTACTGATGACACGTTTGTGATTACACTTCATTGATGACATTAGGTATTACACTTTATTGATCTCAATCATTTGTGATGACATTGTTTGTTGATGACATTTTTATTGATAACGTTTTTTGATTACAAGTCATTGGTGACATCTTTTTTTAATGACAATTTTATTGGTTACTTTTATTCATTGACGACACATTTTAAGTACAATTTTTGTAAGTTCAAAAGATATTCTACCAAAATTTTTGTTATCAAGGTAAAATTCGGACAACGAACGGATAAACTAAATATATAGATGGCTGGCTAAAAAGATATTCTACCATGTTATTGGAATTTCCATGTTATTGGAATTTTCAACAAGAAACACCCAGTTGGAAAAAAGGGCGTTGGAATTCATTCCTACCGTTAATTATGATGGAATTTCCATCGTCATGTAGATGTTGGAAATTAACCATGGCTAAAATTGTTGGAATACATAATTCAATTAAAGAAAAATAATATTATTAAAACCTGTTTAACCGGTTGCTTTTATCAAGTTCCAACAACTTAACCATTGGAATTTCCAACAATATTTACTGTTGGAAATTCTTTATTGGAATTTTCCAATATATGTAATGTTGGAATCAATTTTTTTGCAAAAATATAATTTTTATTAATACATTCCATCAACAACCACGTGGCTATTTGTATGAAGAAATTAATCTACTAGAAATATAAAAACCATGATATATAGCTATTATAAAGCAACAATATAAAAAATTATAATACCACCAGTTTCATTTACACATCTTCAACAACTATACAAATCATGTTCAAAGACGTTCAACAAAATGCAAAATGTCTACAACCAAAAAGTACTAAATGAAATTGTAAATGCATAAACTAATATCACCCGGCCCCTAGACTATCACTACTGTCACCAAGTGTCCAAGTGCCACCACCACTGGAATGAACAGTTGAAATGAGGAAGGTGCAAGGGAAAGATACGATGGAATAGCTGGATTGAGATCTTGTGGCATTTCAATCTCCATCACTTTTGGATCTTGTCCTGGTAGACATGGACTTGATAATTGAGTGTTGTAGTTGTTGTTGATTCTTCTTGAAATCGAGTCTTCTTTGTCGCGTCATGCTATTATTTTATGCAATTGACACTGGGTCACATATGTAACCGTAAGTAGTGGAGAAGGATAATTAAGGAAGCAAAAAGAAGCACCACCAAAACTATCACAAGTGCTCAAAGATTTAACTTGATCAGGCTTAACTTATTCAACAATTGTTTGCTGCAAGCTATGTCTTTAGGCTTCTTCTTGATTGAATCTTCATTCTCAGACCAGATCAACTCAATGTGGGATGGATGCAACATGTAGGCTGCCAAGAGAATCATATATTAGAAAGATATGTGTGTATCTGATATAAATTAAATCAATTAATACTCAAAACCTGGTAAATAGAAAGATTTATAGGGTGGATCACTCCTTGAACACCCTAAGGACGACATACCTGGTTGACTTGAATATGTAATCTGTAAACCACTTATTCATTCATAAGAATTCCGATGTTCATGATAGAGAGAATTCAAGATCGATCACTCTTCAATGGGAATTGAATTCAAGATCGATCACTCTTCAATGGGAATTCACTGCACAACTGTTAATAGAAATTCACTGCACAACTGTTAATAGAAGAGAGATAGAAAATAGATTGAGATATATTGAGGGACTGAAGAAGGGAGCCAAGCACGGTTAATTAAACCGTTCATTCACCCCACTAAGGCACCCACTAATTAAGGATGTAATTGTCCAGTTCTGATGTACGTGATCCTTTTAATTGAATTTCTTTTCTATTTTTTTCTTTTTTTTAAAAAAAAAATATTTGTTTTTCCAATCTAACCGACTATGAAATATCTCACATATTTTCTCAAAAAAAAATCGCTCACATATATATTTTTCCTTACTATACGATGCAATTAATGATAAGTTAGATCCTTTCTATACGATGCAATTAATGATAAGTTAGATCGATCTTTACCTAATGGTCAGTTAGTGATTCTCCTAATATTTTCAAGATCTAGATTTTTTTAAATTAAAAAAGTAAGATTTTGTTCACTCCGATTGTTGCATCGGAATTTGATGACGGTCAACACTTAATTGATATATATTGACATAAATTTAGAAACAATTAATTTTAACCGGACAATGCGAAAATTTAAGAAGGAATTAATTTCTATTCATTTTTTAAATACCATTTCCAACGACATTTAGTAATGGATGATAATTTATCTATATTTCCAACGATCCAAGTTATTGGAGTTTACTTCCAACAATGTGTAATGGTTGGAATAATTTTGGAAAACTATTGCCAACAACTTCGATGGTTGGAAAATTCTGATTACTTCTTTCCAATAACATGTATCGTTGGAATTGTTTTGTCCATTGTATTTCAGCGTTGGAATTTCATCCATTGAAAAATTTCGTTGGAACCCTACTGTTGGAATTCAATGTGTTTCCAGTAGTGCCACTAGTGAGGACATCACACTACATGATAATCTTACAAACCAAAGTCAACTTTTGACCAAAAGCAAAAATAAAAAGTTGCATGTAAAAGCAGCTTTAATTAATGCAAAGAGGAAAAGAAGACTCAGTCCAGCGCATCATATTCACGCAACCTCCACCACCGGGGCCAAGCACCGCCACCAGCGCCAACAGAAACAGCCCTCACCGGCAACTCGTTCAGCACCAAAAAAATATTAAATCGTGCCATTAAGGGCTGAAGACGGGTAAAACACCAGCAGCAGACCAAGAACACGCACCACCTACAGCATCCACACAACACCGGCGAACCGTACTCTCCACCGGTCATACAGCACCACCAGAGAACCTCGTAAATCACCATTAACCACCAAGGCGCCAGTAGCACCGACGACCGTGACGAGACGCTTCACAAACCCAGCCAGAAGATATTTCACGCACAAACGGCAGTGAACAGCAGGAGAAAAGAAAGAAAGGCAGACCTAATCTTTTCATCCAAAGCAACCATCCAAAAAACACAAACCATCTCTCTCGAAGTAAACCCGCTCAATTGGCCCCCAATGTTCTCCATCTCCTCCAAAACCCTAGCATTGTCCCCCTTTCCTTTCAGAAGCAAACGATTCAACAAATTGGAAACGCCGTTAACTTCCTCCCTCTCAAATCGGCTCCCGGTATCGATCTATACGCCGATTGACGCGGTGCTGGGGGCGAGATTCGACTCGGTGGCGACTCGGAGGCCGTTAGGGAGAGTGGTGATCCGAGTTTCCGGGGAGGAGAGGATTGTTGTGTGATCGGTGACGACCGGGTGCGGGGAGGTGTACAGGGGAGGAGGTTGAAGAAGAGGAGAGGATCCTGCGCGCGGGAAGCTGTTGTGTCGGCGGTAGCTGGGAGGAGGAGGAGGAGCGTCCGCGAGAAAGCTCAGAGTGAGATCGAAGTCGCCGCCATGGACGTCTCTCCAGATCTGATTATCTGAGGGAGAGAGGACATATAAATGATGCTAGTCAATTAAAAAAAAATTGAATGACTGCTAGAATAGCCAATAAGTAAACTTAAGGTGCTAATAACCTAATTAGATTAGGAAAATGTGATATTTCACCAAATTTTCTCTAGGTTATAAGCATGATTTTTCTCTTTTCAAATTAATTAAAAAATTTGCAAAACTAATTAAAATAAGAGAAAATGTGATATTTTATACCCCTGAGCACAATTAATTAGATATCCAGTCACAAAACTTCTTTTATTAGGCGTGCTAGACAACTTCAATTTTTTTTAGTCGCACTAACCTTTTAGTTTCCTTCCTCAGTTCCTCCCATCGCTCCTTTGTTCTCTGATACGTACTCGACTCGGGTTGAGCGAGTACACCTCCCAATCGTCCGGCTTTAAGGTAAATCGATCGACCCTCGTGTCGTGGGATTGGACTCGAACCAGTGAAGCTCACGTGAATTGGAGATCCCAACCGATATTAATATTGCACTTTCGATTCCAATACGGTAACTTTGGAAATAACTAATTAGGTTCCTTTGACTTTCAATTGCAATTGAAACGCCTGCGGAGAAACGCAATTTCGGAGTCACACGCACCAGATTGACGCTCGATTCCGATTGGCAACATGCGGCAGTGATATGCAAGCTATCTAATTAATTAGCAATTAATTATGCAGATCGACGGAGGCAACAGGAGGATTGCGGTGGTGCGGTAGCAGCAGTACGATAACGAGGGCGGAGGCGGAGCGGTGATGGTGACCGGAGCAAGGTGAATCTCTTCCAAACGAGGATGAGACTCCGATCTTCAATCAATTCTAGCGAGAACCTTTGATTGAAGATCTCAATTGAAATTTCAGCAGCAGCAATCAATCAAGTAACAAGGAGAATGATAGGGTTTGTGACGTCAGGGAAGAAAAGGGGGAGTCTCAACTCAACGCACTTCAATTCCTCTAAATTTGATGTAACCATGACAATTAACCCTAATAGAGTATTTATAGGAAAATACTAATAACCCTAATTACTAATGGACCTAAATAACTAATGTGTTGGACTTCCTATGCAAAGAAGGTCCACACCTCTTATTAATAATAATACTTAAAATATAAATATGTTTTATAATAATAAATGCTTTATTAATGCGACATCAAAGTCGTATCCTACGGGGGCTGGAAACATCATTCTCCTCCCCTTGAGAGGGAAGCGTCCCCGCTTCCTCGTCCAGTGATAGAGAGTTGTCATAAAATGGAAATGTGACACGGGACGAGAAATACCATCGCATCTTCAATGGTGGGATCCACGGTGGTGCCTTCTTGTCGAACTTGAGGAGGATATCATTCTCCTCCACTTTTCCTTGCACCAAATCAGCGATAACCAGTGAGGAAGGCGCATCATCCATGAAGCAATACGACGGAGAAACGGTTGGAATAGGTGACAGAAGAATTTGAGGTCTAGCAACCTCAAAAACAGCACCCTTTTCTTCAATAAACATAGAGCCAACATTCACCCAAACCTCAGCCGTCGGAACTTCATGAGCATGCCCAAGAGGTACAATTGCTAACTCTTCAAACACGTCATCAAGTACCTTCTCCTCATCAACAAAATCAATCTGTGCGTCTGGAACATTCCCACTGTCTGGTTGCAGCACAAATTCGGAAGCCTTCCCCAGGGAGTCTGGCAGTGTATAAGAGGCATCCAGTTTGGATTGCAATTCAGTGATAAGTTGTCGCAGGGCCTGGATCTCACTCTGCTCTTGGGTCAACTGAGTCTCCTGGGTAATAAATTCGGGAACAAGCTTTTCTCCAGGCTCGCAAACTTTTGCAACATCAACCTCTGTCACAAGCTTAACTATTTCTGCTGCATATGATGGTGCCGGAGGTGCTACTTTCTTTCTCATAAAACAAGAATCAGGAGAAATAGCATAATATTTTTTTCTCATCAAGGATTTCAAATACCTCCATTTAGTGATCGGAGCAAGACCAGCATAAGCTCTGGCATCATCCATTCGGTTCCACCAGTACACGGCCTGCCTGCGGAAGAGGAATATTCATCCGGATCGACAATTCCATCAAAAGTAGTCAACTCTAACCCATATTTAGGATCATAAAAATATGATTTCATTTGCTGAGAGTATGGATCATAACGATAACGCTAAGCTCTAATGCCAGTTGATACGTACTCGACTCGGATTGAGCGAGTACAACTCTCAATCGTCCGATGCCAAGTAAATCAATCGACCCCCGTGCTCGTTAATATGACTCGATCTCGGTGAGCCCTCGTGAAATTGCAAATAATTCAAAGGCTCGAGTTGACTTTTAAACTCAATTGAAACGGTTGGCGTTGAAATTGGAATGAGCACTCCCAATCCTGCCGGTTGACTTCGATATATACCAAAGAGCCGAGATGGACTTCGATTCTAATCCGATGACGGCGCCAAATCGCCGAAATTGCCCAATTAATTAACAAGGCTAATTAAATATATGTTCAAGTACAAACGGACATCAACCGAAGGGCTCCTACCAGCATGCGCGGTGATGGTGGGTTTCAATCGGCAAAGAGTGGTGACTAGACCTGTCAAAACACAACCCGACCCGGTGATCCGATTCGACCGACTCGAAAAATTTCCGACCCGAACCTGAAAATTTTGACCCGAATTTTTTTTTCGACCTGAACCCGAAAAACCCGAAATTTTCCGGGTAATCTGGATTTCGACCCGTTGACCCGATTGACCCGGTAATTTTGACCCGATTTACCCGATGACCCGATTGACCCGGTTGATTTATAATAATATATAATTATTTTTATATATATATAATTAAAATTTATCACAAAATTATCAAATAATGATTTTTTTAATTTAAAAAAGAAAAATTTGACAAACCCGAAATCGACCCGAACCCAACCCGAAACCCGATCAAACCCGATTTTGAGTCAACCCGAAAAACCCGAAACCCGTTTTACCCGAGACCCGTTTTACCCGAAACCCGAAGTGACCGGACCCGAACCCGACCTGAATGACCCGTTTGACAGGTCTAGTGGTGACGGTGTGCGACAGCGGTGGCAGAGGTGGAGGTGTGGTGATGGAACAAGGCGAATCTCTTCCAAACGAGGATGAGATTCCGATCTTCAATCAATTCCAGCAAGAACCTTTGATTGAAGATCCAATTGAATTCAGCAGTAAATTAAGTAGCAAGAGAAATTAGGATTTGACGTCAGGGAGGAAAGGAGGAGTATCAACTCAACGCTCTGCAATCCTCTAAATTTGACGTAACCATGACAATTAACCCTAATAGAGTATTTATAGGAAAATACTAATAACCCTAATTACTAATGGACCTAAATAACTAATGGGTTGGACTTCCTATGCAAAGAAGGTCCACACCTCTTATTAATAATAATACTTAAAATATAAATATGTTTTATAATAATAAATGCTTTATTAATGCGACATCAAAGTCGTATCCTATGGGGGCTGGAACACATCATTCTCCCACCGCTCCAATCGGGAAGGCGAAAGAGAGGGAAAGCCTAGATCGTAGAAGACCACTATGGGGAGAGATTCCGAGTCCGAAATTGACGGAGGTAGCAAATCAAGCAAATATGAAGAAGAGAGGAGGCACACGAGGAGCACGAGGAGTGGAGGAGGCGTAGCAGCTCCAATTGAAGTTCACGTGGACGCCACAGTGATGAAGAGGGACCCGATCAGCAGGAATGGGTTCAAGACCGATCATTCCTCAGTAAGCAAGAGGTTTTCCTTTCTTGCTCACTATTGTCTTCTTAGACTTGATTTTAGGAAAAAACCCAAACCCTATTTCAATTTTCCCCAATTTCTTCTAATTAAGGGAGCATGGTCTCTAGGAGCACCGTCCATGGAAGCAAATACACTGTCTTTGAAGGCATTGTATACAAGCAACCAATTTACTTTGTGTGTGTCCCAATTGGTACAATCAAAGACATTCAAATTAGCTCCCAATTGGTAAAATCAAAGATATTCACTTGATATTAAAGACATTTTACGACAGAAATGTTAAAAGTGTTGCTTAAACTTGTTTGATTCAAGCTTGGTTTTCATATGTTTTAAAATTCGGTTTTTTCAGTTAAGTGAAATGCCTGTCATACTCGATCTCGAGTAAGTCTGTGTGCTGTAGTCGATTTCGAGCACATATTGTAGGAGTCGGTTTTCTAGCAGTTTATCCTAGCTAAGTTAGTGGAGTAGTGGGCTTAGCTTTGCAGCTATGGGGTTGGTTTCCATGCGTGTATGTAATCTAGTTTGTGTATGTTTCATTCAATCAATCAAGGAAGTTATTAGCTGCAGTTTCTTCTCCCATCCAAACCCGAGAGTTCTTGAATTGGTAGAGCACAGATTCAAGTGTTTGTGTTTGCTATTTGAGTGTGGTGATTTTGGTTAAGTTTGGTTCATTCTAACATTTGGCATCAGAGATGAGATTAAAGATCTCGCTGGGTTCAATTTCTGGGAATTGAGTGGTGTGAGAGATAAACACAGGGAAACACATTCGAGAATTCATTGTTCAACAAGATGCAGAACAATGGAGGTGGAGGGGTTGGCAATCCTCAATTGCCAATCTTCAAAGGAGTGAACTACCACTTTTGGAGTTTGAAAATGACCACTTTGTTCAAATCACAAGAGGTTTGGAACCTTGTAGATCAAGGATTTGAAGATGCAAATCCTCCTGAACCAGATCAACCGTTGAGAGAAAAGAGGAAGAAAGATTCTAAAGCATTATTTACGATTCAGGGTGCCTTAGACGATGAGGTTTTTCAGAGGATAGCAGCCTCTACAACTGTTCATGATGCTTGGGAGGTTTTGAAGCAAGAATACATGAGAGATGGAAGAGTTATCACAGTGAAGTTGGAGACCTTGAGGAAAGAGTTTGAGACTCTAGTCATGCATGAGAAAGAAAGAGTCCAAGTGTTCTTGTCTCGAGTATCTGGGATTGTCAACCATATGAGAACATATGGAGAGACCATGAGCAGTGAGATCTTTGTGAGTAAGGTGTTGAGAAGCCTTACAAAGAAGTATGACCATGTAGTTGCAGCCATTGAAGAATCAAAAGATCTGTCTGTGTACAGATTGATTCATGGCAGTATATGAGTCCACAAAATCATAAAAATAAATCAAACTATGAATTAATTCCTAGAACTTAGACAAACAAATTGTAACACCGACTTTAGACATACTCAAGTGAACTTGTTTCTAGTCTCTAAAAATAAAATTAAAACAGCAAAAAGAACCTACTAATATCAACTTATACATGATGCAGAGCTTGATGCTTCCACCAAAAATGCATCAGAACTTGGACAAAATGAATATATCTTTCTTTTGGAACAAAGACTCAAACTTTAAGCCACTCATTAGTTGGGATAGAATTTGCAAGCCGAAGTATGCAAGGGGCGTAGGTCTAAGAAAATCGAAACAAATGAATGAAGCTTTGGAATTAAAATTATTATGGAAAATAGTGGCAGAACCAAACAATATTTGGGTAAGGATTATCCAGTATAAATACATTAAGATGAATCACATACTAAACTATGAAGCGAAAGGAAGTGCGTCGTGGCAATGGACACAACTAAGAAAGCTAATTCCTACATTCAAAAATGGTTTGATTTTGGGTGGTGAGAAATGGCAAAACAATCAAGTTTTAGAAGGATAGATGGGGACCTGTGCAGAACATGGCACAATACTATGTACACCCACAAAATATTGATTTGGAGGAAACGGGGGATTCATATATAGAAAATGGTAATGGCGATTGGATAGATTAACCAGTGTCCTACCTGTTGAGGTTGTGAATAAAATTTCACTTATCACTCTCCCGGTCTTGCCAATTGAAGATAGATTATATTGGGAGCTAGCTAAGAATGGGAGGGTTTTCGACGTCAAATGCATATAATTATGCCACCAAATCCTCACTAAATGCGACAGATGATAATTATTGGATTTGGAAACAAGATTTCCCACCTAAGGTAAAGAATTTCCTTTGGAAAATCTGTCAAAATGGCCTTCCAACTGCATCAAGACTATCTAGGAGGGAGGTTCCGGTTCCTGCCTGTTGCCCAATCTGTAATCACCACGAGGAAGATGAAGTTCATTTATTCCGTGAATGCAAATATATTTGTTTCTAAAAAAATATGAGTAATAAGATTAAACTTTTGGTCCAAGACTCTATTGATAGAAACCGTGATATCAAACCAATAATGACAATCCTATCAACTAATATGACAAACAAAGAAAAGCAATGCCTGTCACTCAACTGGTGGACAATCTGGTTAGTCCGAAATCAACTTGTTTTCAAAAGTGAAAAAGTGCCTACAATGGAAGAAGTGAAAATTAGGGCAGAACAATTTTTGAAAAACTGGAATATATATGACCAATTCTCATTGGCTTGAATCAAATAAAGGAAAAGAATCACAAAAAAAAAGGGAAGCATAAAGGAAATGGGTAAACGAAGAAATAATAAATGGAAAAAACCACCTATGGGTTGGCACAAACTAAACTTCGATGGGTCTTCAAGCATGCATGGTGAGAGCACGAGTGGCTTTTTTATTAGAGACTGGGAAGGGCGACCAGTTTCGACAGGAGTAAGGAGGCTTGGACAACAATCCCCGATCTTTGCAGAAGCTAGTGGTTTACGTTTAGGTATTAACAAAGCTAAAGAAATAAATCTTGACAAAATCGTTATTGAAGGGGATTCTCTTATTATTATCAATTATCTCAAAAACGGTAAGTGTTGTCCATGGGAAATTGAGATACTCATGACAGACATCACTTCACTACTGAAAGGGTTTAAGGAAGTATTCTTCTCACATATACTTCACACTGGTAACTACGTGGCTGATAGGATTGCTTTCTTGGGACACAATACCGATAACCCTAACTTATTAGGTAATCAAGGTCTGTTGGACCTCATCCGAAAGGATGCTCTCGGATAGCGCCCGGTGCGCACCCGAATTCTTACCTAATTAAAAAAAACTTATAGATCTTTTTTTAAGGAAAAGGAACTTACTAATACCATCCAAATTCAACTTGAAGATCATAATCGCATTAGTTATGTGTCATAGGACAGAATTCAAAGTATTTTCATAAATTCAGCACCTGTATTTTGTTTAGATATATTAGATGAGTTTTGTGCACTTAAGCCTAAAGGCCTGAAATACCTAGAGTTAAGACCACCTTGCTTCAATGGAAGAGAAGATGTGAGCTGATCCATTTTGCCCGCAATTGCAATCGTACCCAAAATCAAAGTTCAATTTTTTAAAAAAACGCCCAACATTAGAACATTAAAATGCAAAACACAAAAGACATTAGAATTAAAAACCTAAAAAACGAATGAATTTGGGGGGAAATTAGAGACCCATCTCGGGAAGATGAGGAACAGGTGAGGGGATGGGTGTTAGATGAGAACTTGGAGCACCTACTGTGTTGCAACAATGAGTTGTGCCCTCAAACCTTTGACTGCAACCACGAATCGAGCCCTACATCCAACGAAGATGGAGCACCACCGAAAGTAATCAGAGAGAGAGAGAGAGAGAGAGAGAGAGAGAGAGAGAACTGACCGTTCATTGCGAACAGTGAGGTTAAGGACATAAACGAGGGAGGCCTCGCAAGCGTCGGAGCTGAAATAGGAGAGAATGGAGACTAAAGCAGGAACAACACCAGCAGAATCATGGCAAGAGCGAGTCTCGGCGGAGAAGGCAGAGGAGGAGCAGAACCTGAACAGGCGGCGACCGTCTTTGGATTTTTTGAGTTTGGGCGAGGTCGCCATGGAAGAACTTGCTTGAGAGAGGCTAGATCTGCCTTGTGTTTTCACTTCAGGGAGAAAGAGGTGAAGACACACGGATCTGAAAGAAATGGGGGGCGAATTTAGGGTTTTTGTGAAACGTCGTGAATAAATTGTATTCTAAAAAACTATAGCATTTTTGTATTTAAACGTCATAAAATATGTTTTTAATGGCATTTTATGAAAAACCTCATCTTTTTAATGAAAAATTGATAATAAGCTAGAGAATTGAATGCAACAGACTAATTAGAGCGCTGTTGAGGATGGTAGAGCAGCATTATGGAACAGAATTGAATGAAAAATTTCACTTATATGGACTTTCATTCGGCAATTTGATCCTTTTCATATATACCCCAAAATATAAGAGATCGAGCTAGGTTTCAACTTGTCATTTTATATTTTGTAAACAAACTGAATTTTCATATATCTCTTACTGCAAATAGGGCAATACAAAACAAATATGTACATTCACCATCTAAGTTATTAAAGAAAAATTGATAATTAGCTAGAGACTAATTAGAGCGCTGTTCCGGATGGTAGAGCAGCATTTCTTCCCAAATAAGCTCCCTCAGCAACCTCTCTTCGACCACCTCCGGATACTCATCCACCCCCAACTTCACTCTCTTCACCCCCATCTCCGAATTCTCTATAGCTGCTGCTTCGTAAATCTCCGAAAAGTAGGGGTGTTTGAGCGCTTCCAAGGCCGAAATCCTCTTCTCCGGATTCAAAACCAGCATCCTCCTCAACAAGTCGACTGCCAAAGGATCTGCGTTCTCCAACAATCTCCACAAGTTCACTCCCGGAGAGAACGGCAGCATCATCAGAAACTCCCTCGATCTCTCGCAATCGATGAATGTCAGTTCCGAAGCCGATTGCGTTCCTACAACTCCATGGATTCTTCTGATTTGGTCTATGCTGTTGCTTCCTTTGAAGATCGGGCCTCCTCCCAGCATTTCCGCGAATATGCATCCAACCGACCAGATGTCGACCTCGCTTCCGTACCGATCGGAGTTGAGCAGGATCTCCGGCGCACGGTACCACCGGGAAGTCATGTACTCCGTCATGGATTGGGCGGAGGAGGATTTCGTGCGCGCGAGGCCGAAATCGCAGATCTTCAAATCGAGTTTTGAGTTCAGAAGCAGGTTTTGGGGCTTCAGATCTCGGTGGATTATGTTCGCTGAATGGAGGTGATGGACGCCTTTGAGGATCTGGAAGATCAAGTATTTGGATTGGTCGCCGGAGAGCGAGTTGATGACGCGGCCAAGATCGGCGTCCATCAGGTCTTGTACAAGGTAGACCTGCCGGAAATCGGCCTTTCCGGCAGGAGATGACGACACCATTACGTCTTTGAGGGAGATGACGTTTTCGTGGCGGATTTGGCGGAGGATTTGCATCTCCCGGAGAGTGCGAAGGGCGGTGGTGGGATTGCTGAGGGCGTCGCCGATCTTCTTCACAGCCACGGAGTCTCCGGTGTCGCGGTTGATGCAGGAGCAAACGACGCCGTATGAACCATTGCCAAGAACTCGAACCGGGGCGTACTTGATGTCTAACTCGAAGGGAACCCCGGAAAGTAGGAAAGTGTGCTTCTTCGCCGGAGGCTTACGGAAGCGCCGATCGCCGATGACGCCAAACTTTGGAGCAACGCGGCAAGTAATTGGGAGATAATTAGTGCGTCCGAGCATTGCCGCCATTGATGATAGCTCTAGTTGATTGCTTCAGAGCTAGGGTTGTAGAAATTGATGGTTATATATATAGAGGAGTTTAGGGTTATCATTTATGTTGCTTGGCCTCTAAGATTTTGATGGTCTGACCTTATATGACATAAATATTTGGAAAGTGTTGGTTGATGTTTATATGATATTTTTCTTGATTACCAAAAAAATATATTTTGTTTTCCTTAATTAAGGAAGGAAATAAGCTTTTAACGGTGGGAGTGGATCCAAGTAGATTATGTAATAGATATTAGATTCTCAATGTATTAGGTTATAAGCATGATTTTTCTTTTCAAATTAATTAAAAAATTTGAGAAATAGCCAAATAGACAAAGTATTTTGGAAAAGCACCAAAACACATCTAACTCACAGATTGAAACAGCGATCCTATCACAAATTGAAATAAATAATACTAAAATACTTTTTTTTTTTGGTCAAGAATAATACTAAAATACTAAAACCGGTATTATACACAATGACTTTTTTTTTTCAAATTAATTAAAAAATTAAAAAATAATGAGAAATAGCTAAATAGACAAAGCATTTTGAAAAAGAGCCAAAACACACCTAAGTCGTAGTTCAAAATAGGTGAAATCAATATATACCCATGGAAACTTTATTAATTGGGTATATACCCATCAAAACTTCAAATTTGTTTATATACCCATCAAATCATTTAAATTTTGTTTGATTGTCCATAATATATTTGATCTAATATTATTGAGTGAAAATTAGATTAAAATTTAATTATATAATAAACTTAAATAATTAGAAAATAATTAGAAAATTTATCACTTTACAATTATTGGATATAAAATATAATTAAAATTTTAATATAAAAGTTAAACTTCAACGTAATTATGATTATATTTTTATCCAATGATTTTATTTTGAATATCAAGTTTCATATTTAAGTTCAAAATAATTAAGTTATAAAAATGTCCATAAACCATAGTAAAGAAATAAAATACATATTTTTTAAATGTAAAATCACATCAAATTAAAAAAAAATTACTTAGTTCGAGAGAAATTGAAATTAATGTCTCATTTTAATAATTATTTGAAAGTTAACTAATTTTGACATTTAAATAATTAAATTTTAATAATTTTTACATTTAATAGTATAAATTAAATATATGATGGACAATTAAACAAAATATAAATAATTTAATGGGTATATAAAAAATTTTGAAGTTTTGATGGGTATATAACCAATTAATAAAGTTTCAAGGAGTATATACCCAATTTTGCCTTTAAAATATCGATCCTATCACAAATTGAAAAAATTAATACTAAAATACCAAAACCGCTATTATAAACAACGACTCAGTGACATTTTTTTTTGAATTTTTAAATATTTATTTACCTAAAATGAAAAAAAAAAGGAAAAAAAAATAGGTACATTGTACCCCTCTCTTTTAAAAAATATTTCCTATCTTCTCTCTATTGCACATTGTCTCTTTTCTGCATACTCTGTGCACTGTGCACACTCTCTCTCTCCCCTTTTTTTTTGTTTTTTAAATCCGTAAGATTTTGGGTGGGGTCAATCCTTACTAGCACTACAAAGGAAAAACATATTTGCGACGCATGGTAGCAACGACATGGATTTGCGGGCCAATGTGACAATAATTGTCATGGCAAAGCAACCGATATTCTGAAATTTGCAACGGCAATCCATTGCCGTTGCTAGTTTTGTTAGAGCATCCCCAAGAGATTCCCTATTTTTTCTACAAAATGGGGAATCAAAATTTATTATCCCCAAAATAATTTTGATAGAATTCCAACAGATTCTCTATTTTGGAGAAATGTAAAATATTTATTTATTTGTTTATTTTGCAATTGAAAATTAATGAGTGCAAATTCACAAGTGGAAACAATACAAATGAGCTCATCTTCGGATAACTTTGGAGCTTGTAGAAGAGCCACACCCCTCATCTGCTATCCAATCCTTACCAAAATTCTCCATTGCATACATGTATTTTACTTTTAATCCCTCTGATCATGGTCATGGGGATCTCAGATAGATTTGGATCTGTTAAAATAAAAGCCAGCTAAAAACCAAATCCAAAAGCCTCTCAACTTTGACACCTTGGCAATTAGCGGAATGAAACTAAAAAGAAGCTCATACTGCTTGAACAATCTTCTGAACACGTGAATCTTTAAGTTGCTAGGGGATATCCTTAGCAAGAGCCTGTGCAAAAACTCAAATCAATTTAGTGATGTATAAAAATTCAATTTTCAGTGAAGAGGTTTAGATTTAGAAAGTCACAACATGCATAAGTTTCTCATTTCTTCAAGACTTATGACTCCATTTTTATAAATATCAATGGCATCAAATTGATCTCGAAGGTGAGCTAGCTCTTCTTCATTGATTGAACTGATGATTAATGAACATGAAAATGGTTTAAAATGGAAGGAACAAATTCAGGCCCACAAGAAGGAGATCATCAAGCTGACAGACTAATTACGAAAATTGAGCAAACCAAACTGAGCTGATAGAAGATATGAAAAAGATTGAGCAAACCAAACTGACAGACTAATTACAGAAATTCATTAAGAAAACCAAACAGGAATCGAAGAACTTGGCTAGAGTTTATTTTCGACATCAAATTGAAAAATGCAAAACAGGCAATGAAACAAGTATGCAATAGCTCAAACAAGAACCAGAAGCATAACAAGTCACATCTTACCAGAAACCACAATCCAGATAGAAAAATAAAGCTATAAATCTTTTGGAAACAATATTTATACAAAGCCAAATCAGATAATGAGATAAAGAATCATCCATCGATCTCAAATTTTATGAAGAATAAATATCTATTACATTTTTCAATAAAGATTAACAATTTTATTTTGTCCTAGGTGTCCAGTTTATTCAAACTTGTGAAGATGATTAATGCCCATCATTTTACTGTCTATTTTGAAAATCTGTCATCATATAATTAAAGGGTAGCTTTTGCACCAAACAGAGCACTCTGCAGCAGCTATAGGAGAAAAAACATGGAGCCAATTAAAGGGTAGATTTTACTGTCTGTTTTAACACTCTGCAGCAGCCCCATCAGCACCAATTCCGGAGCAAATTCCAGGAGCCAATTCCGGTGTAGCAGCAACCAGTGCAGCAAGCTACCTTTGGGACATCTTCATACAAACTTTCTCTGCAAACAGAAAATTATGAACTTATGAATTCGAATTATTGGGATGACAACTTATTGAAAGGCAAACATTAAATGCTTTTCATGAAAGGCAAACATTACTTCTTCCTCTGATGAAAATCAAACTCAAATACAAAGGTAAATCAAGAAAGGCAAACATTGTTTTTCCTGTAAGCCTGTCTTAATTTCAATTTGGTAAATTAAGATTTAAGCTTCAACTGTACTAACTTGATCTAACACCACAATACTTCAACAAATAATAAGAAATTTTAGAGTTTCACATTTAATCTAACACTTTGAGTGCATCCTCAAAAATCATGAAGATAATCTTAAATCATGAGATTTTTTATAGCGTAGAATTGTAACAAGATTCGAGACAAAAACTAACCTAAATCAAACTATGCTTGATGCAATACCAAAGGCAAAAGTCGAAGAACTCACCTGTACCTTCGTTCTAGGCAGAGGAATGATTGAATACGTTCAATGGCAGTTTTTAGGTCTCAAGAACGTGGGAGAAGAGAGGAAAGGGGCCGCCAAAAAAAATTAGCGTTGCTGCAAATATGGGGCAAGGAAGCGTATCTTCCCTTCTCATCCCTATTTTGGAGATTGATTTGGGGAAACTGTTGGGCTAAATATAAGCCCAATGTTCCCCAAAAGACCAACTTTCTCCAAAATAGAGCATCTGTTGTGAATGCTCTTAGAGCATCTCCAACAGCTTCTTCAAAATAGGAATTTTGGTGATTTTTGGGGAATTTTAGGTGTTTTTTAGGTCCAATAGATTCTCCATTTCATTCTCCAAAATGGGGAAGTAGGAGTAGAAATGGAGAAGCTTCCCCAAATCTGCAGCATTCTCTAAAACTAAATGATTCCCCAAATGGTTGAAATGGAGAAGCTGTTGGAGATGGAGCAAAAATAATTTAGAGAATATGCCTTTCAATTCTCCATTTTGAAGAAATTTTTGGAGAAGTTGTTGGAGATGGTCTTATAATTGAGTAAAATTTGCCATGGGAAGGGATTGTCGTTGCTAACCTGTCTTACCTTTTTTTATAAAAAAAAATACTAAAATTTAAAATAAAAATGAAAGACCCACCCAATTGCACACTTGAAACCCTAAATCCCTAAATATCTTCGATCATGCGCCTCAACTCTCTCCCATTTCTCTCAGATCTACTGCATCCGCAAGTCTCTCTCATCCTCTCACTCGCTCACCTTCGTTCTCATTCATCTTCTCTGGGCGCCATCAAAGAGGCCAATCGAAAATTCTCCCTTCAGATCTGGAGTCGCCGACAAAGGACCACCCCGTTATTGATGGATCGACGCCGACGAAGGAGGGAGAAGGACCACCCCGTTAAATTTGTTTGAAGTTTTCTATTTTTTTGGTTTCTATGTGGTACTGATTTCGCCGTTTTTTTTTTTTTTGCCCCTTTCAATTCAGTTTGTGCGGATAGCAATTCTTTGGAGCTAGGGTTTGTAGATGGTGATTGATCTGGCCAGCTGGTTCGACGGCCATCAAAGAGGTCGCGCTCGAGTTGCTGAACCGAAGCCTTGCCAAGATGTGTCATCTCAGATCCAGTTCGCGAGCACCGAATGTTGCCTCTATCCCTTACCTGTGAGCATCAAACCCTCTGTTAAATTCATGGTCCGAATTATAAGTTCCACTTTAACACTAATTAAAGGGTTGCTAACATGCCAATTTTTTTGTAAACTGTAATTTGCTGCCTTGTCAAACCTCATGAGTGGAATTTTTATCTTGCATTATTCTACTGCTAAAGAAGTTAGTTTACTTTAGGTTTAGCTAGTACATTTTATTTGTTCTTTGAGATTTGTTTGTTAAATGTGGGTTCACCTTTCGATCCATCTAATTATATAATTCAAGTTTGTTGAATGTGGTATATTCTTTGAGATTTGTTTGTTATTGTGATGGATTGGCTTGCATAATAGTGATGGAATGCCTTGTGTGGAAGGAAAATATGTGAACTTTTATGCTCACCTGGATAAGATTTAGGCCTTTTATAAATTTTACAAATTGTGCTTGTGAAACTTGATCGAAATTGCTTGGATATGTTGGTCTAATTTGCTGACTTGTTGATTAATTGATCAAACACATTTGCTAATTTCTAGATTTATTGATTTCTAGGTTTGGATGCGTATACACTTCAGAATGTTGATGTCTAGCCACACGATCAACTAATCGGAAAGAGTCATCCAAGATACGCTCGGGCCGCGAGGACAAACCTGATCAAGGTAACTGGAATACTTAATTTGCCATCATGATTTTTTTGTACGTAGAGTAAAAGCATGAAAGCTAAATTAATGGTGTGAAAATTGGCCATGGATTTTTTTTGCAAATATTTAAGGCGTTAGACTTTGTACTGTGTTACCCAAATAAAATTATAACGTATGTTGTAACTGATGTGTAGCACTACTAATATAAAGCATATGAACATGCATGCAATGCTTAATTGCTTACCATAATCAACTTCTTCTTGAGAGAGTGACAGCAATTTGCTTTCTCTTATGTGCAAAATCCAAGATGTCTTTCTTGATCGAAATGCATTTTCATGTATTGTGTTTATTATATCCTTTTAAGTGGGGTATTTTTATGCTTTTCAAATTTACACAACCTCTCTCCCTTGTGATGTTTTGCTTGGGCAGACTTTCTCAAATAGGTTATGGATGGATTTATTTTATGTATAATTGGCATGAACTATTTCCAAATAAAAGCTTGAAGTGGTTTTCTAGTGTAAAATAATATGCCGAATTTTTTGAAGCACTTAAGTATGGTATTGCCCATTCCTCATGAAATTCTTGATGTGCTTATGTATTTGTTTGACATGAGCATTACAATGTTGTCCATTTAAGATGACATCAGTATCCTTGCTCTTTGAATTCAGGGTTTTACTTATCCTATCATTAGGGCTCATTTTCTAGAAGATGTGTTTAAAATGATTGGATATAAGTTGACTTCATTCAACCAAATTGATGATTATGGACAAGAGAATGTTTGAAAACCCCAAAGGTTGTTGGCCCTTAGAAAAAAAGATGGATCAGATTACTACACTTGTTTAGGTATTATTTTCCTTTTTAAAAAATGAATTCATTTCTGCAAATTTGAGTTTGGAGGAAAATCTAGCGATTTGTCTTGTGAACAAGTGGTTACAAGTGGTTATTTATGTATTCTAAACAATAATATTCTCTTAAGTTAGTACCTGTTTAATTGTCCCTTGTATTCATTTGTTCTTAGCTCTTTATGAGTATAATGAGTGTTGGCTCTTTTCACCTATAGATTCTTTCTTTACCTCAACATTTAGCTGCATCAATAAGTTAGGGGAAACTTTAAGCTTGCAAGTAGGCTTTTGGGGTTTGGTTCGGAATTAGAAGCGAGTCTTGTTTCATTCAGAGAGATTGAGGCATTTAATTTTATTCTTATTCTTCTTTGTCTTGATTCACCTCTTTGCATTTTTAATTTACAAGGTATGTTGTTTTTGTTGAGTTGGAGATTCTCTGAGCCTTGACTCTCAGTTGTATGCAATTATTTTAGTGGTTTCTCTTATAATGCAAGGTGTGAAGTAGGTACCTCTCTGTATGCAATTATTTTAGGTGGAAAACGCTTTACTTGCAATGTTTTCTTAGCTTCATGGTTGTCTTTGCTTGCATAATAATAGCACTGTAAACATAAGTATCTGGATCATTCGACACAAATAAATATAAACTGAACGAGAAGAAAAAATCAAATCAATGAGTATAGATATACAACTAATGAACGGGAAAGTTAGCACTCAATTTATCTACAAGAAAGAGTACATGGTATAAACATCCAGCTTATTCATCATGGGTGCCAACGTTCTGAAATATCATTACAATCTGCCTTGGTGTCTACATAAACCATGATTTATTGCCTTGTTTAAGCTTAACTTAGTTTTATTTCATTATATATATATATAATGATATAGCAGCTTCTGATATAGGTTTTATGTCATGATAAATTAAAATACTTAAGATTTTATTCAATGTACTAGGTTTATCATTACAATCTGCCTTGGTGTCTACATAAACCACAATAGGCACTGAAGATCTCTGTTGCAGGAGCTTTATGAAAAGGAGAAGCTGTTCAAGATCGAACGAAAACAGATGGAAAATTGCTAAGATTTTATTCAATGTACTAGGTTTATTTCTGCCAATATCTTCTTAAACTTTGATTGGATTTTAGCAATATTTATTTTTGTACTTATAATTTAATTATGAAGTTGTCTTAAATTTGTTCTTGTGAACAAAAGTTTCTCGTATATTTTTTGTGGATTGGAAGCCTTGAATTGTTGTTTGTAAAGAAAGAAAAGAATCTGGTGTATTATTTTTTTTATAGAAAATATCAGACTTTTTAGCCCGGGTCTGAACAATCCGGGCTAAAAGTAGGTTTTTTTTTATTCTCCACGAATAAGTTAGCAGCGACAACCTGCCGTGGCTAGTATGCTAGCCACGGCTGTAGCCGTTGCTAGACTCTTTTGCCACCAAAGGTTTCCCCACGGCTGGTTTTCCGTGGCTACTACCCTTTTGCCACGACAAATGGACTTTCAGCCACGGTAAGTAGCCGTTGCTAAAATATTTTTTTTTAGTGTAGACGACCATCCAAGAGTATCCTTAAGGATGAGGGATGAGGGTGCATAGCCTCCTATCTAACAGAACAATTGGTGAAGCATTTGACTAGATGAGGCACGATATGTGGCGCATAATTGTTTGTCTCCCTGAAGTAGTGTGAGAGGCTAACAAATGCGAAAGACTAGAGCAGCATGAGGATCTCCCTGGTGAGGATCTTCACTTCCCATGGACAGGACCAGCATCCTTGACGACATTTATCATAATCAGGTTTGTCCCCTTCAACTTTGATTTTGGGAAATTCCATTGCCTTTTTCTTCTTGATCCTCAAAAGCAGAGCCATAACTTCAGTCATGAGCGGTGAAATATGTCGAAGTTGCACACCTCCACTGTAAAGGCTTGAATTTTTAAATCCTAATTTCTAGGAAAAAGAAAATCAAAATGAATTTTAAAGCGGAATTTAATGGGAAAACTCTCTAGCTCGGACTTTGATCTCGTAAAGCGGATTTCCGACCTAACTAAAATTTTTAGAACTAAAACGATAACCTCAATTCTCGGATTTCAAAAATCTAATTTCGCGGAGAGAGAGTAGGAATTGGGAAGCTAACGTTGAGAATTAATTTCGGGACGCCCCTCGGGATTCAAGCTTGCAACATCGGAACCAAGATCCACTCCTACTCCCCTAACCCTAGCCGAGATACCCCACACCAAACCCTAACCTCAAATGAACCCATGTGACTATTTTGAATTGGTCAAGATGCTTGCCCTATGATAAGACACATTTAGCCATTTAGATAGTGTTAACATATTGCATTTAGATAGATTTAGATATAATAAAGTGCATGAATTAGTTTTCATATTTTATTTAATTATATAGAGAGTCGGAATTTACATATGTTTGCATATACTTTCAGGCATTGGTGGAGCCAATTGATGACATGAGAATGACCTAACACCGAACAAGAGGATAAAAAACAAGAAGAAATCGGAATATTGAGGAGCTAGACCTACAAAGGATTGGAGCTGTCCAAGCTGGCGACGTTGCACTAAAACGAGTCTTATGAAGGCTGTAGTTATCGGATCGGGGTGTACTTATACTTGTTGGAAAGAGGATTCGAAGACCTACAACTTTTGTGTTTACGGCTTTTCCAAATTCAGCCTTGAAGACAGTGAAATCTGGATGTCAAGATGACTACTGAAAAGAACTCGGGTGGAGAAAAAGAACTCGACCGAGGTCTTTGGCGAGCTCGGGTTATGTTGCGTTTGCAAGATGTGAGGATTGTGGGCTGTAACAGCTGTTCATTTAGGAAATATGTTATATTTTTAATTAGAAATTAATTAGGAAGAAGCAGAAACGGTGAAGAGGTGTAAGTGTGGAACAACTAGAAGGTGAGTTCTTAGTTTTAGTTTTCCAATGGGACGAATTCAGATAGTAGCCTTTTGGAAGGAACTTTGGTGATTTCTTTTTAACCATGAACCACTAAACCTCTTTGCTTGGGAAAATTAATCGAAGCGTCGAGTTTATCATTTTATTGTGTGATTTCTCTATCTTAATACTCTTTGTCAATATTATCAATTCTTTACGTCGAATGTTTAGGGTTTTTGTGAATTTCCATTAGCCTGATCAACTGATACATTTTCATGATAATCTATAACTAGATATAGGTAATTTCTGTTTAAATTATCTATATTCTTGAGTAGCAAAGTATAAATCCCATCCTCAAACCATCTAGTCAAGAGGATAAACATATGACATCACACTCATTTGAATCTCACCTTAAGACAAACAACACTCTTCCATCTTATCTTAAAAGTGAAGAGAGGTTGGAAGCCGCATTGTCCTACAAACATATACAACCCCTAAAACACTCTCTTTTCTCTCCTCTCTTTCCCTTGTGCCGCCCCTAACAACCACCACCCTCCACCACCTCAGCCAGTACTCCCTCTCCTCCCAAACCACCACACCAAAAACCAAGGAAAGCCCTCTCTCCTCCCTTCTCTTCCTCTCGGCATCACCACCTCACCACCCCTTTTCTTCTCCACCTCAAGATCAAAGGAGTTTAATGGCTACCTCACTCTTCTAAGGAGCCCAAAGAGGTCCATTGAACCACACAACAGCTCGGAAGTCAAGGATCGAAGCCCTAGAGTCCATTTGTTCGGTTTTGAGTCTAAGAAGGGTAAGTTGGCACCTTTTCTCTTACTTTCACTTTCAAACCCTCCAAGTTCTCTCTTTTATTAAAATAACTCCTCTTACTCACCAAACAAGCGGATCTAGGAGATTCGGCCTCAAATCGCCTCAAGAGCCACTCGAGAGAAGAGAAAGTGAAGCAAGGAAGAGTTGGGTGAGAAATCTCTTCGAATCCTTGAGTTTTCCTTGTCATTTTTGTACTAACATGTTCCTGGGAGTCATGGAAAAAATTGTGAAAAGGGGGAGGGACTTACAACACCAAGAGAGGCCACAAACGGTCCTAGAATCAAGGATTCAGGACCGTAGTCGCCACCGCGAGAAGGAACTCGCGACCGTGAGGAAGAACACCCTGTCTAGGGTTCTTGCTCGCGACCGCGACAAGGGTGATTCGTGGCGGCGAAGTGATGTTCTGGGATGCCCTAGGAGGGGACCCTAGAACTCGCGGTCGCGACCGAGTCTCTCCAAGGCGAGAGGCTCGCGGCCGTGAAAGCCCTCTGAGACGCCGAGTCTCGGGGGCACGAGAGCCCATCTCGCGGCCGCGGCTGACTCAATGTCCGAGTGTTTTGACCCCGTTTCTCGACGTTTTCGTTGATCGTTTTCACGACTCATTTTC
Source organism: Persicaria tinctoria (assembly GCA_037127255.1). Lineage (NCBI taxonomy): Eukaryota > Viridiplantae > Streptophyta > Magnoliopsida > Caryophyllales > Polygonaceae > Persicaria > Persicaria tinctoria. The sequence continues at coordinate 68,053,040 of JBANSL010000013.1, forward strand.
AACACTTTTGGGGAATTTCAAGAACTAACTTAAGGGTTTGATTTGAGAGTTTTGGGAAACGAACTTCATGAGCTTTTGAGATCAAACATTTTAATCGGTTACTTGGTTTTCAAATCGACTTTCGGGACTAACTCGAAAATTATGTGATCGGTGACTAACTAGCATGATTGATGTGAATGATTGCCTAACATTATGATTGGTGTGGACTAATGGAATGGGTGATTGACTAATAGCATTATGCAATGTTAGAATTATGTATCGGTAATTTATGCCTTATAAGATATGTTGAATATGATGAGCTTGAAATATGTGATTATGCCAATATATTGTTGCGAATATATGAATGTGGTTGAATGGAATGATGAGAATGATATGGTCTTGTGGAATGTTCGCAGATATGAACGGGTTGTTGTGCAACCATTTGGAATGAATTAATGGTCAACTTTACACTAGTTGTTACATAGGAGGTTATTTGTTGCAAGAGTTTGTCGACCTATAGAGTTACACATGTCTAGTTGGATGTGACCGAAGATACCGGATCCAGTTATCATGGGTCTTATGTTTGCGACGTTCTACCAAGTGCCCCCTTGTTGTCTTAGCTTGGCACTAGTCCTTTATGTGCCTCCCCATCTATACCCAACAAACACATATTGCCCCTCAGGAGGCCACACATGTTGGTATACATCTGGAACCAAGATCATTTTTCTGCGATGAGTTTGATAGGTTTCATTCTCGCTTCAATTGTATTTCATCCGGAAATTACAAAAAAAAAAATAAATCTGGTACACTTATTGCAGTTATGGTTATTCCCTGGCGCTCCTTTACCTCTTAATATGCAAGAATGAACGACATATGTAAAACTCAAACGAATACTTAATTCTATGAACAAGATACGAATCGAATGAATAATGCGGAAACTTAAACGAACAAAGAACACAAAGATTTGTTGACGCATTTCGGCGAACCTACTCTACGGAGCCTCAGGAGGGTGAGACTCAACCCCAGAACAATCCACTAAGCATATCAAGGTTACAAGTCATGGTTGCGTGTCACAAGCAAAGAGAAACTATAGATCTACTCTATATATGAACAGGAAAGACAATAAGCGGGAGAACAACGAGAGAGGTGCAAGAGAAAACTCCCTGATCTTCTCATATCTTGGATCGAAGAATATATGAAGGCAGGACGACGACTAAGACCAGAAACAGACGTCGTCTTCAAGGATCTAGCAAAGATCGGACTCATGAAGCTTGGAGGAAGCTTCAGCAATGGCGGATTCTCTTCGTCGCTCTCTAGGTTCCCGACTCTCTCTCTCCTGGAGACGGACTTACCAACTTGAGCAAGCAGCAACTGAACTGAGCTTGGATCTAGGGTTTCCTTATATTGGGTAACCCTAGACAAAACGCGGCGTTTCACTTAAGCGAGTTGGTGATGTTCCATCAGACAAAGAAGCTGGGCCGGGAGTGATCTTTGGGTCTTTCTATCAAGCCCATGACATAAGTCCGAGCTTAAGCCCAAACCACTAATTGCCTATCTATCATACAAGAGATATATAACCTATAGTTTATACATTTGTGTGACATGCCATCCTATGACTTATACACGACACTTAAGATTACAAAGCATAACAAATATGCCCTCCTAATCTGAGTGTCGACCTTGAACTACCAGTAGTGGATCTTCTTAGGGTTGAGTGAGCACTTATCCATCGTCGGCTCATGTACATGCAAGTTAGTGGACATAAAAAATGTGCAAGGCATTCCTGCAATAAGAAAACTTATTAGCAGGAACAATTTTGGTTCCAAAGTCAGCAGGGTTCTCTTCCCCTTTGATCTTCTTCACCCGCAGTACCTGTTCTTCTACCCTGTGCTTGATATAATGGAACCTTACATCGATATGTTTGGTTCTTTCATGATACATAGGGTCTTTACACATATATAATGCACTTTGAGAGTCCGAATTAATCACAGGTAAGAAAGGTTTTCGAAGTATCTCTTCCAGAATACCTTTCATCCACACACCTTCCTTGGCAGCTTCAGTAGCTGCTATGTACTCAGCTTTTGTGCTAGAAAGTGCAACAACAGATTGTTGTTGTGACTTCCAGGACACACAGTTCTCAACCCATGTGAAAAAGTAAGCAGTGGTTGACTTTCTATTGTCCTTGTTGCTTGCATGATCAGAGTCAACATACCCTAACACTTGGGATACAGACTTGTAGAAGCTATACACCAAACCCAGATTTCTGGTGCCATAGATATACCTCAGATGGTACTTCATTTCTGCCCAGTGAGCTTGGCCTGGATTTGACATGAACCTGCTCAGCACACTAATAGCAAAGGCCAAGTCAGGTCTTGTACAAAGCATTGCATACATTACTGAACCCACATCAACATCATATGGCACAGAAGCCATCTCTTTTCTTTCACTCTCGGTTTTGGGGCAATGAGCTTTAGTAAGCTCCAAATGCCCTCATAATGGGATAGGTGAGGTTTTAGTGTTATCCACATTAAACATCTTCAAAACCTTCTCAATGTAATCCACCTGGGACAACATGAGTTGCTTCTTTTTCCTATCCCATATCAGGTTAATACCAAGAATCTTTTGAGCATAGCCAAGGTCTTTCATCTCAAAGTTTTTCTTCAGGTCACTTTTTACAGCAGAAATAAGAGGCATGGATGGACAAACAAGAAAAATGTCATCCACATATAGCAAGATAAACAAGGGACATACAGACTTAAGACCTCTAAAATACAGACAAGAATCATATTCAGATCTCAGAAAACCAAGCTTCTTCATGCACAGATCAAATTTGATGTTCCACTGCCTATGAGATTCTTTAAGCCTATATAAGGATTTCTTGAGCAAACATACATGATCAGGTTTACTTTTATAAACAAAACCCTTAGGCTGATTCATATATATAGTCTCATTCAAGTCTTCATGCAAAAAGGCAGTTTTAACATCCATTTGCTCCAATTCCCAATCAAACACAATGGCAATAGCAAGCAGAAGCCTTAAGGTTTTGTATTTAACCACAGGGGAAAAGATATCAGAAACCTTTGGCTACAAGCCTGGCTTTATACTTTGGAGGGTCATTTTTAGAAATTCCATCTTTAACCTTAAAAATCCATCTATTTTGAATTAGCTTAGCATGAGCAGGTTTAGGAACCAAAATCCAAGTCTTATTGTCATGCATAGATTTAATCTCATCAAGCATAGCAAGGAACCACTTCTTAGAATTAGTGGACCTCATAGCAGATTCATAGGTTTCAGGAATATCAAACTTAACAATCTCAGAATCCACATAAGCAAACTCAATAATATGCATATAAGAAGAATACCTCCTGTTAGGAATAATGGTTCGAGGAACCCTATCCCTAACAAGTTGGTAATCAGACAAAGACACATCAGGCATAACAGTAGAGGAAGAAGTAGAAGTCTTAGAGGAAGATATAGAAGTAACTCCCTTTTCTGGACTATCATGGACATTTCCAGGGATTTCTTCTTTTCTTTCCCCCCTTAATTGTTGAGTTGCTGGATCAGGTGGTTGGTTGTGTGCTTGATCCTCAGTTGAAGATGTTATCACAGGTGAGGGGGTTGCTGGCTCAGGGCCTGCATCCAAACCCTCGTCCTCATCAGGCTCTTGTGCATTATTGGATCCCTTCTTGAAGTACTCATCAGGCACAAAGAACTTGGAGCTTGCTGTACTGGTACCTGCTGGATCAACAGAAGCCATGAGATTTTTGAAGTGGAAATCTTTTTCACTAAATGTGACACTTCTAGAAGTGATCACTTTATAGACACCAAGTTGGATGAGCAGGAGCCTATAGCCCTTTACACCCTCAGGGTAACCCAACATGACACATTTCAAGGCTCTAGGGTGCAGCTTGCCTTGCGATACCTGGTGGTAGGCAGTGCACCCAAAGGGTCTCAAATATGTCAAGTTGGGTGGCCTTCCAGTCCACTTTTCTTGTGGAGTGGTGAAGTTTATTGCAGAGAAGGGGCACCTGTTATGAGATAAGCAGATGTATGAACTGTTTCCCCCATAAACTGGATTTCATCCCTGCAGTAAACAACATACACCTGGTCTTCTCAAGCAGTGTCCTGTTCATCCTCTCAGTAGTGTCATTCTACTGAGGGGTGCGATGCACTGTGAGGTGTCTCCTTATCCCACATTCGTTACAAAAATCATCAAACAGTTTGTTGCAAAATTCAAGGCCATTGTCAGTCTTTAAGCAAACTATTTTATTCCCAGTTTGGTTTTCAACTTTAGCTTTCCATATTTTAAAGGCAAAGAATGCTTCATCTTTTGTTTTGAGCAATGCAATCCAGACTTTTCTAGAGAAATGATCAACAAAAGATATAAAGTACTTGTTGCCACTAAAAGTGTCAACTTGTGCAGGACCCCAAGGATCATAATGGATATATTCTAAGGTCTTAGAAGCAATGTAAACAGATCTAGAGAAAGTATGCTTATAATCTTTACCAAACACACAGTTTTCACAGAAGGATAAAACAGCAGGCTTAGCAGACAAAACTCCTTGTTTATGAAAATGCAACAAACCTGTATTGCCAATATGACCTAGTCTATGATGCCATAACTCAGTTTGATCATTGGTCATATCAACAGACTTAGCAAGCACATTACACTCAGAACTAGCATTGATGACATGATATAAGCCTTTTCTCTTTATGGCTTTAAGCAAGAATTCACCATTATAAGAGACAGTTTTCACACCAGTTTTGGTATTAATATCATAATCCAGGTCATCAAGAACAAATTCAGAAATAAGACTTCTTCTCAAATCAGGCACCCATCTGACATCTTTTAAAATCAGAGTCTTATTATCAGGCAGATTCACAGTTACATTACCACTACCCTCAATTTTCAACACAGTATGATCACCCAGATAAACACTACCAGACACAGACTCATCAATGTGATCAAACACAGATTTCAAGGGGGTGGCATGCATGGTACAACCAGAGTCTAATATCCATGATTTGCTAGTAACAGAAGTATCCAACACAGAAGTGCACATAAACAATTCAGCAGGATAGGAATACTTTTCAGTTTCAAGCAAAGAGACAGGCATTGATTTAGACTTATTCTCATCGGCTTTTTTCTTCTTCCTACAATCTTTTATCCAATGGCTAGGTAAACCACAATAATTGCAAGTAGAATCCTTAGGCACTTTACTGTTAGACTCAGCAAGCTTGGGTTTTTCATCATTCTTAGGCTTATTCTCATCAGATTTGGGCTTTTTATTTTTAGACTTGTTGCCTTGCCTATTGCCACCATTGGCATACATTACCTCAGATTTCTCAGATGAATCTTGTTTAGATCTATATTTTGGTTTAAACACTTTAAGCATTTCATTCTTCTCTTGGATAGTATCAACTATCCTTTCCTTTGTCAAAGGTTCACGAGAGAATTGAATGACATCCTTAAAGTGGTCAAACTGGGCAGGCAAAGAGTTCAATAATAAAATAGCCTGGTGAGAGTCTTTAATACTATCATCACACTTTTCCAATTCTTGAGTCATCTTAAGAAATTTATCCAAGTTATCATGCAGAGTCAAAGAAACATCCATTTTAAAGGTAAACAGGAGACACATTAAGGAAATACGACTAGGAAGAGATTTAGAGAGATAGAGATCCTCCAGAGTTAACCATAGGACTCTAGGGTCAGAAATTTTAACCGTTTGACGAGCAACTTCATATGTCAGACGAAGCATGATCTCAGCATAGGCATGTTCTGCCATTTCTGGATCTACAGGCACATCAAGCTTGCCAGTGCCAGGGCCATTCTTCAGAGGAGTGTGTTCCTCAATTAGAATATCTTTTTTCTTGGCATTTTTGGTTTCTGATGCAGTAGTGGCTGGATTTACAACTTTCCAACACTTTTCTTTTATCAAGATGGACTTCATCTTGATCTTCCACATTGCAAAGTCGATTTTGCCCTCAAATGGCTTAATCTTCACAGAAGCATCTGACATTATTAATGATTTCAAGTACCTGAACAAGAAATCAAAGATAACAAAGTCAGTAGCAAGAATTTCACAGTAACCTTCAAGAAACTCAAAGATTAATAAACACAGAAAGCACAGATGGGTTTTGAAAACAGTGATACATCAAATAGAGGAGGAATGGCACCACGCGTGAGCGCTTTCTAGGTCCACCCAATGCTCTATTTCCATATCCTCTCCCTGAAGCCAACAATGACCCAGGAAGGTGGGAAAAGAGACACTCAGGCTCTAGTATCACAATCAGAGAAACCCTAGCTCTAATACCAATTTGTAAAACTCAAACGAATACCTAATTCTATAAACAAGATACGAATCGAATGAATAATGCGGAAACTTAAACGAACAAAGAACGCAAAGGACACAAAGATTTGTTGATGCAGTTCAGCGAACCTACTCTGCGGAGCCTCAGGAGGGTGAGACTCAACCCCATAACAATTCACTAAGCAGATCAAGGCTACAAGTCATGGTTGCATGTCACAAGAAAAGACAAACTATAGATCTACTCTAGATATGAACAGGAAAGACAATAAGCGGAAGAACAACGAGCAAGGCGCAAGAGAAAACTCCCCGATCTTCTCAGATCTTGAATCGAAGAAGATATGAAGGCAGGACGACGATTAAGACCAGAAACATACGTCGTCTTCAAGGATCTAGCAAAGATCGGACTCATGAAGCTTGGAGGAAGCTTCAGCAATGGCGGATTCTCTTCGTCGCTCTCTAGTTCCCGACTCTCTCTCTCTTGGAGACGGACTTACCAACTTGAGCAAGCAGCAACACTGAACTGAGCTTGGATCTAGGGTTTCCTTATATTAGGTAACCCTAGACAAAACGCGGTGTTTCACTTAAGCGAGCTGGTGATGATCCATCAGACAAGGAAGCTGGATCGGGAGTGATCTTTGGGCCTTTCTATTAAGCCCATGACATAAGTCCGAGCTTAAGCCCAAACCACTTATTGTCTATCTATCATACATAAGATATATAACCTATAGTTTATACATTTGTGTGACATGCCATCCTATGACTTATACAAGACACTTAAGATTACAAAGCATAACAACGTACCATCATTAGTGGATGGGATACTCCTAACGAATGGGATACTCTTACCCACACGCAAATTGATAGATTTAAAGCATTGTGGGTTCAAGAATGTCGTCCCCTTACACCATGTTAATTAGCAGTCGTTGCACTATGATGTCAGACGTTGTAAAATAAAAGTCTATCATCATTTGTGATCGAAAACATCCATATTATCTTCTTTCACACATGTATATGTTCTATGATAAGTTTATTTATACAACTTTATTTACTTTGAAAAGATAAATATTGCATACTTGTTGGAAATAGTCCTGATTGGACGTCATTCAACGTCTACTCGAATGTTATCGTCCCCTCACCTTAGGCTACCTACAACATCTAATTGGACATTGCAGTTGGCCCGCCCAGACCCAATTGGACGCTGCAATTTGGGCCAACTTGATCAGGCGTTTCCAATTACAGTATTTCAAAGTTGAAACTTTCCCACCGCAAGGACCAATTAAAAGCTGCATTGGAAATTGTGCAGCATCCAATTCGGTGTTGATTCCCGGCTAATTAAGTTGTAGATTTACTGTGTATATAAGGAGACCTATTAAATATTTATCTATTAATATTTTTAATGAATACAGTTTTAATTTATGTTTATACTACTAATTAACTACTGTAAAAAATACTGAGTATATAAATAGATTATACTGTAACTTCTAATGACGATAAATTATGAAAACCTATAAAAACGGGAAATTTTCTAAATGTGTATAGCACTATAGCTTGTAGATTTCTTTTCAAAGTCGGTGGGCACGCAGTCGTCTCTTAAGCAGAAGAAGGTGAAACGGCGATAATGGCGGAATCGGGAAACCCCAGCGCTGATACAGCGGACAAGAAGCCAGTAGATTCGTCTGCCCATATCAACCTCAAAGTTAAAGGCCAGGTAACTTGATTTTCTTCATCTTCCAGGTTTTTGTGACGGCTTTTCTTCAATTTCATTATTTGATATTCTCTGCTGTGCTATTTGTGTAGTTTAGGGTTTCGTTTGGGCTGGTTGCCTGAAATTAAGGTTGTCAATTGGAAATTTTGGTTGTTTGATCCTCGTTTGGGTTAGGGATGGACTGAACTCGAGTGATTATCGGGTTAACTTCCTCTGGAAATTCATCCATTGAGTCCCTTCTAATTCTTAGTGGAATACTGAGAGTATTAATTGCGCATTTTTTTCATAAAAAAAGGTTGAATTTTGAGATGATTAATACCGTTTATGCCTCTTCAAGGTTTGTATTTTCTAGCACTGGCTTTGCAAAGAATATGGATTGTTAGATGTAGGCCGGAGATGTATCTTATTGAACTGATAATAAGGGTTTCTTGCATTTCTTCTTTTGGATTTGGGGATTCGTGATTATCGGGTCTACTTTATGGCCTGACTATGCCAATTGGATGCACCCTTATGTTTTAAGTGTGTTCTTACTTAAGGCAAAACTGTTCTGTAGCTTATGGTCATTTGTCTGCAATGTCTTCTGCTTATTAACATCTTGACCGAGTGAATTCCAATGATGGGGATACTGCCCTCTTTGTTCGTGCTATTAGTGTTCTAAAAGGCGCTAGGTGGGCTCTAGGTTGCGGGTAGCTGGTGGCTGCCTAACATCCAGGAATTTAGGCAGGGCCTAGGCGGAATTAGAATGTTCTTATTATTTCCCTGTATTTCAAATGTGCTATGTTTATAGTCGCTTGACAACGGTGAAGCCCGAGCTCTTTTTTGGCTTGTTTCTTAAATTGTCACTTCATTGTACTGTTATTTACCTTTTGCTTGTAAGTTGTCACCTTAGTTTGCGAAACCAATCCTGTATTTGAACAGCAAGGCAAATGTTTCCTTGATGGGTCGACGTGATGTGTAATTTCGATAATTTTACTTTACTTTGAATTGAATTTCTATCTTAAAGAATATCATAATCACTCATTGCCAATTTATTCACGAGCATCATAAATTGACAAAAGATTACTCATATTGCTGGTCCGTATTCCTTAAACAGGACATTTTGTAATTAAGTGATGCTCTGATGTTGGTACTCTTGTTTTCTATTTATGATGATCTGCTTGACTGTGGTGCAGTGTCAGTGTTATTATGACTTATGATCATGCCTACATGTAATCTTTGCATTCATAAAGAATTGTTGTATGCATTTATCCATGTTAGTTTTTTATACAATGTTTTTGCTAGTTTATCGTATGATTGGAAGTGCTACTCTCCACTGGTTGGTACTTGATAGTTTAAGTTGTGAAATTTTGTGGGCTTGTGTCATCTTTGATCTTTCAACTAAATTGTTGAGGACATTGGGTCCAATCCGGGCACTTGAGGAATGTGTATATTTATCCAAGCATCCTTGCATTCATGTGGTATCAGTGTATGTTCTCCCAAGTTCCCTTTTTGGCTTCCCTTTGTGCATTATGTGCATCCCAGAAACACCAGAAAGTACAATTACATGGATCTTATTCTCTCCTGTGTGTTTTTTAGGATGGGAATGAAGTTTTTTTCAGGATCAAGAGATCTACCCAGCTGAAGAAGCTCATGAATGCTTACTGTGACCGTCAGTCAGCGGATTTAAATGCTATTGCATTCTTGTTTGATGGGCGTCGACTCCGAGCAGATCAGACCCCCGATGAGGTAAACACATTCCCTCCCTAGTATTGCCTCTTCACTGTATATGCATATCTTGAAACTTTCACAACACATCCGATGGACTTGGTTGGTGTTGCAGTTGGAGATGGAAGACGGAGACGAGATAGATGCCATGCTGCACCAAACTGGAGGTGGTGTTGGAGCTTAACCCCATGCCTCATGGGCTTGTCTCCTGACAAAGTAAAATACATCCTATTTAGCCATTTCTGTGTTTGAGTGCATTGGTCTCTTGGAATTCGTAATGGTTGTGACTTATAAGGGAGTTTCTAAGCACGTTTCATACTACATTATGCATCTCCTATCGATGAATCACTGTTAATTAGAATCTTTTTGCAACTCCTGTCTTGACTGCATTAGCCTTCCTATCTTGACTGAGTTTCTTATCATATGAGAAGCCAGTAAGGCCACTTGGCCATCATCATCTTAACCGTCTTAGAAGTCCTCCCACCGCCCATAGACCAGAGATGTGCCGATGAGTTGGAACTGTATGAGCATGATCTCAGCTTCAGTCTTCAGCTGCCATTTACCAACCAGGTAGGTTTGGTTTCGCCACCTTCTCCGGAAGTGAAGGTGAATAAACCCAACCACAAAGGTAGGTGAGAACAAGTGAAGAGACCGAATGCAATATGTAATTTTGCAATCACCGTTTGCACCACTGAAGCACGTCGGTGTTGATACTTTAGCTGCACCACCATCCAGGGTAAAAGCTAAGCTAGGCGGGACTCAAGCTCTGAATTGAATTTTTTCCGTCGATTGTCCTGTAACGAACTCGAGCACTCGCTTTAGATCGAAGTTCAACATGCTATGAGAGCTACCAGGACCATGACTCTAGTTGTTTGAGTTCGTTCTCCCACAAATCCCTTATAGAAAACCAAACTAGAATTTCATTTTCACTATGATGACATATGAGCTTCTAGATCCAAGTGATCCTCTATATCGATCTCCATCCAAGCGATCATCCTAGATTGAAGTTGGTGACACCACCATTTTGACGGAAAGAACTTTGGGGAAATTAAATTGCACTCTATGCAAAGAACAAGGTCGGTTTCGTTATTGGAACCCTAGAAAAAGTCATATCCGAGTTTGCTGAAGCTTAGGAGCTGGGAAAGATCCAAGGATATGATCATCTCCTGGCTTGTAAACGAAACGACTCATCGCAGAGATCATGGCCGGGCATTAATGTTATATACAACAATACAACACAAGGAATCAGGAGTGCTTTCGAATCTCGTTTCACTACATGCTAAGACAAGTAACAAGAGTAATTTAGGTCCACAGAGTGGTTCAGGCAAGCCTCATGATGAAAGGGCACCTTTGTTCTACATGAATTTTAACAAGACAAATCACACTGTTGATAGGTTATTTCCTCGTAGCTAGGATTTTCGCCTGACATGGTAAAAAATAAGAATTGGAATTGAAATGTGACTAAAATAGCTGCAAATGAATTTACTCCTAGACAGTTTTTGCAACTAATGAATCTATTTCAGTCAGTATCTATTGGTTTTTAGTGTTTTAGGAAGCTCATGTGTGGGACTCATGAGAAGGACCATGGCATGGATGACTTTGCAAGCTTCACATGTATGACCTATTCAGAGCAAGTTTTCAATAAGGTAACCTGGATAGTGGACAGTTTGTATTTTTTTTTTTTTAAATGAAAGGAATTCGACGCATCGGACAGGCTCGGTGAGTCAAGAGGTCAAAAAGATCGACAATTACAATGTAAATATATTTGTTATAATTTTTTTTTATCTTAAAATTTACCCAAATAATTTTGTGTTGTACATAAGGTCTCACAAGGGTTGTAGGTGATCCAAACTCCTTGCGTATACTAATGTCATTTCCTTTTTTTTTTTGTGGTGAAAAAACGGAGGAAACCTCCATCAACAAGAAGCAAGGGACTACATACAAATAAGCCGGGGAGTAGTTCTTCCCCTACGATCCTCATCCAGTAAAACACTAATCCCATCGGGAGGTTCTCCTAAGGCATGAAAACCTCTCGTGATAGCAAGCCCGGTTTTAGCGAGGGAGTTCGCGACGCGGTTCGCTTCCCTGAAAATATGATGAAACTGGATCTCCCAGTTCTTGCTGATAAAGCTTTGGATTGTTGCACCATGCTAGATATCGGGTAATGAGCCGCCACCCCTTTCACAACCCAAAATGGCACTAATGTCATTTCCTTAAGTAGGTATGTTCAAGACCTTTCAGAACGCAAAATTTAGATAACAATGTAACTTTATGACTTTATTTATTGTTTACTATATAATTGTTATAATTTTTTTTTATCTTATAATTATGGTACTGCGTATAATAGTTACCTTAGCCACATATTGTTTAGTATATATCTTCTTCCTTTTTTTTTCCAAATCAAATCATATCGTATGAATTATAACCATATCCCACTATCCGACTTTTTTTTCAGCATTTGGAGATGATACAGTATTATATCACACAATCTGACTTTTGAAGGTTAGTATTCATACGGTATTATATTTTATATATTATATAAATATATCTTTGTTTACAAATACTATGTACACTTACCTTAACCACCTATTGTCTGAAGAGTATATATCTTCTTCCCTTTTTATTTTTTTCAAAATCAAATCATACCGTATGAATTGTTTGTAGAGTATATATCTTCTTCCTTTTTTTTTCCAAATCAAATCATACCATATGAATTACAACCATATAACACAATCCAATTTATTTATTTTTTCTGTATTTTTCCTCTCTCTATATATATATCATAACATTCATTTTTCTTTTTATCTTCAGCTTCATTTGTATATTCATGTAATTTACACCTATTGTGTTTTTATAAAGAATTTGCTTTGCTCTATATGTCTCACTCGATTTTTTTTTCTTACCTTTTTATTTTTAAGATTTAAGATGGCCGATTACTTTACTTTTATCCAAGATATCACTCCTAACAAAGATGATTGAGAAATTCACATACGGATCATTACGTTGTAGAGTGCCCGACAATTTACATTGGAATCAAAATACAATTTGGAGATGATTTTCAAAGATGAGAAGGTATTGCATCTTCGATCATTTTTTTTTACTTTATACACATCCATCATATATAACTACTCCTTTTTTTCCCCATTAGTTCTTTTATATATTTTAAAGTACAAATATTATATCTTTTGTTATGAAAATTTCACAAGGGCATACAATACAAGCAATGTTGAAGAATACTTTACTATATGACTTTCCAATGTCTCTCAAGGAGGGGGGGGGGGGGGGTATTGCATCGTTAAAACAATTTTCTATTGCTACCAACTCGGTGAAAAACTTTTTGGCCACGCAACCTAAATATTAGATATATTTCTGTATTGGCCACTTTAGTTACAAAGTGAGATGATATGTTATGTAATTTGAACCGTCTATATTGTTTTGTTGATTTAGAAACGATTGAACAAAACAATAATCCTGAAAATTATTTAGTAGGTTAATATTTTATTTATTTCTATCGTCATTATACATACACATATAAATTCAATCTTTGTTATATTCTCTCATCTAATCTATTGTTCTTTTTTTAGCAGGGTTATTCATTGTTACATTTTTTCATTGATGGACTCGTATCATTGCATATATTCAAGACTCATTCTACAAGTTTACTTATTTTTCAGTTTTTTTTTAATTCTAAAATTTACATAACAATGTAACTTTATGACTTTATTTATTTTGCCTTTCAATCCAATATTTTTTGTAACATTAACGGTTGATTTTATTTTTATTTTATGGTTCCACGTAATTTATTTTACTTAATTGTTAATTCCAATCTTTTAATATATCCCGTGTAATGAACTAGTATTATATTATAAAATAAAAATTATATTATAAAACCTTGTGTTACGCGGGAATCCTGTTGTAATTTCGGCGGGAAACCGTAGGCTTCCCTTGGAAGTTGGCTGGAAAAATTAAACAAGTACTGTTGGAATCGTATCCTTGCGCTCTAGAATCAGAGAGAGAGAGAGAGAGATGGCGAGAGAGACGAAGCGGAAGTTGGAATGGCTGGAGGTGGTTTCGAATAGGCGAAAACCGACTGCTTCTACGCCGTTTCCGATGTACGCCCCGGCCACGCGGTACGTCGCCCCGGCCACGCGGTACGTCGCCCCGACTCTTGTAAGGCCGAACCTGAGTTACGCCCCGCCGATTCCGAGTTGCTCCCCTCGAGTCGTGCCAGACACTCGTCTTATCACCATCAATGTCAACAGCCAGGTATCTGGCCGCTATCTTCAATTGCATTTTGTTTCTTTTCTTAATTTAATGGTTGATTGTGTGTTTTGGAATTAGGATTTGTCAGGATCGAGATGGTTAGGGTTAGGGTTTGGGTTGGGTTTTATTGCTCCTTGTAATTTTGGTCGATCATGTGTTCTGTTGAATATTGAAGATCTGCTGCAGGAATTCGATTCATTACTTCCAGTCTCTTCTTTGATTAGTGTCATCAAGGCGATTGGATTTCACTGTAAGCCTAAAAACAGAACCCCATAGATATTGAATGTATAATTTTGGGGGTTTAGTACTTGGGGCTTCTCAAGATATATGAACTGAAATTTTGCCTTGATTAAACAAAATCAGTTCCACTAATGGGGCATTGAACAGGATTTATACTGACAGATTTGAATGTGTTGGGTTTTGTAGTATGGTTATGAATGTTCATTCATGATAAAGAGATGCACCCCTCTGAACAAACTCATGACTACTTACTACGAGCGTAAGAATATGGAGTATGGCTCTCTCAGATTCTTACTGGATGGAACCCGAGTTCGTCCAAATCAGACCCCTCAAGAGGTCGGTTTTCAACTCTGAATGTTTTCGCATTAAACATGGCCTGAAATTTACACAGCTCTCACAAGCTAGATATTTGCCTTTGTACAGTTGGGTATCGATGATGGCGATGAGATTGACGCAATGATGGAAATGGAAGGAGGTACACCTACTCTTGCTTAGGCTAACATATAGGCCCTGGTAAACTAGATTAATTAACTTGCAGACAGTTTAGTTGAGTACAACTAAATAGATCATTATGTATATAGATGTATCTGGTGGAGTCTAATTTTGCTTAGATGATATGGTATTGCTTTCTTCTGGATGGTAGTCTGTATGGTATATTTTCAATTAGACTTATATAGATCGGAATGGTTTGAAGAAATAGATCAATGTGTTGGTGACGGTTTTTATTACCAAAGCTTCTATTGGGTTCAATCAGGTTTGATCATTCAAGTCCAAACCTGAAACTGAGTGATGTTGGAAACAAAGCGCATGGATTTGTATTTGATGATAGTAGAGACACAGCCCACCTACTCGAATAGATCGAATACCGACATCAAGATGATAAATTGACAAACAAACCGGTAACACAAACACAAAGAAAAACAACACACAAAAGTAAGAGAAAAATGGCAGTCATATGAAAAGAACCTAGGGAAGCCGAGAACGTCAGAAAGCGATCGTCAGGATAAGCATGGAAAGCATTCATCAATGGAAGCCCCTAGGGAAAGAACGACGATGCAGAACATGCTCGTTTATAACAAACATTTGGAAAACTTTTGTGAAATGCACATTAGGGACATTATGAACACAACCTCTCCTTGCAAAAGCCGAAACTGACACCCAAGATCAATATCACGATCAACCTGCAACTCAAAAGAAGGCTTTGAGTCGATGAGTGAATTTGAAATAAAATCCCATAACTGAAACCTTTGAATTATGATTCGCTACCCCTGTTCTAAAAAATATTACATATTGTGTTAATATATTTTTGTGTGCACTTGTTAATATAATACTCTATATGAGCCTGTGTGGTGCATCTGTGCACGTGTACGGCCGATAGTGTGAGTGGCAGTCCAACCTCCCTTAGATGTAACAAACTCAGACACAACAAAACACAATCGAATTCCAGTTTTTCTCTTCAGTTTCTCTTCGTGTTCCATGGCGATTTGGTGAACTGTGATCCAATTCATATAGTATCAGAGCAAGGAACGAATCTGTGTTGAGATTCGTCGAAGATCTGAAGTGATTAGCTACCATGGGAGACACGTATGCTTCGGTTGTGCGAAATCAGAATGGTGATAAGAGGAACCAGAATGGTGATCAGCAATTTCAAGTGGCGTCGAATTATCCGTATGTTCTTGTGAGCTCGGACAGTCCAGGTGCACAGCTTGTTGCAGATGTGTTCAATGGAACTAACTTCCTAAGCTGGATGTGAAATGTGAAGATGGCATTGGGAGCGAAATTGAAGCTCGGATTCATTGATGGATCCATAGTGAAGCCTCCGGACGATTCTCCGAACAAGCAGAGGTGGTTGAGAGCCGACTACATGGTCCGATGCTGGCTTATCAACTCAATGGACAAATCGATCTCAGAATCGTTGATGTTTGCTGGATCTGCACGGGAACTCTGGGAAGAAATTCTAGAGAGGTATGGACAATCCAACATCCCTCTTCTTTATCATTTGAGAAAGGATCTGTGTTCTGTAAGGCAAGGTTCGGATTCTGTTGGGGATTACTTCTGGAAATTAAAGAAGATTTGGAATGAAATTGCTTGTGTTGAAGGATCACCGAGATGTATGTGTGGTATTCTGGAGAAATGTACATGTCAGGTTGTCAAGAAAATGATTGAAATGGAAGAAAGAAACAAATTGATGCAGTTTTTAATGGGACTGAATGAGGGATATGATTCGGCAAGGAACCAGGTCCTTGCAATGGATCTTGTACCTAGCCTGAATAGAGCGTTCTACATTGTTCAACAAGTTGAACATTGTGGAAGTAATCCGAGCACAAGTTCTAAGCAAGGAGATGATGTCACTGCTCTTAATGCCAGCAGAAACCAGTCCAACAATTGGAAGAAAAATGGAGACAACAAGAAATCAAGGGGAGATTTCAAGAAATGTGACTTTTGTGGCAACAAAGGTCACATTAGAGACACTTGTTACAAGCTCCATGGGTTTCCAGTTTGTGATTTTTGTGGCAACAAAGGTCACAAGAGGGAGGCATGTTACAAGTTGCATGGATATCCAGATAAAGATCAGCATTCAAAGGGAAAGCAGTACGAGAGATCAGCTGCTAACTCAGTGGGTGTGCAGGCAGGAGACTCTCCACTTGATCAAGGAAAGGAGAGCAAGTTTGACAATGGTCTTGTCACTGCAGTATGCAAAGAAGTGATGGGGATGATGAAAGGGAAAGCAAATCCAAGTTGAGAATGATGACTGCTTTGCAGCAGCAAACTTCTCAGGTAACTATAATCCCTCTAAAGCTTTGATGATTGAGAAAATTGCTGGGAAAGATTTCTAGATTGTTGACACGGGTGCCACTGATCATATGATATATGATTCCACTACACTTAGATATAAGCAAAAGCTTCTGAAATCGATCAATATTGCTTTGCCTGATGATTCAGCTGTGACTGTGGACACATTTGGGTTAGTTAAGTTCAGTTCAAGTCTTGTGTCAAAGAATGTGTTGTTGGTCCCTTCTTTCAAACACAATCTATTGTCTGTAGGGAGACTTCTTGAGGATTCAGGGTTAGTGGCAATGTTCACATCTGATCAGTGCTTATTTCAGGACCTTATCACTAAGAAGATTGTGGGAAGGGGACACAGAATCAATGGCTTTTACATCATCAAGACAGAAGATGCCGGAGTTGTGATTGATGGTGACATTGGTGATTTTTTTCAGTTCAATAAAGGCTTGTAGCCAAACTATTATGCCTGATAAAGGTCTTGAGTTAAAGCTTGTTCATGCTCGGCTAGGCCATAGTTCTATGTCAAAACTTCTACATTTGGATCAGTTTAAACACTTGGTCTGTAAGGATTTCTTTTGTGAAAGTTGTGTTCTTGCTAAACATCACAAGTCTCCATTTAATAGAAGTTCATCTCTGGCTCGAAAGCCATTTGATCTTGTTCATCTAGATCTTTGGGGTCCCTACAAATGTCAGGCTCATGACGGAGCCAAATATTTTTTGACCATCCTTGATTATCACAACATGTATACTTGGACATACTTGCTGGCATCCAAGTTAAAGGTTCCGAACTCTATAAAGGGTTTTTTGGTGTATGTTGAGACTCAGCTTGGGTGCAAAGTCAAAACCATAAGGAGTGACAATGGTTCAGAGTTTATCCAGGGTGCTTGCAAGGAATTGTTTACAAACATGGGCTTGGTTCACCAGAGGAGTGTTCCTGGTGTCCCTCAGCACAATGGCCGGGTAGAGCACAAGCACATGCACCTAATTGAGACTACAAGGGCCATGAGGTTGCTTGCTCACCTCCCTATTCAGTTTTGGAGTGATTGTGTCACTGTTGCAACTCATGTTATCAATAGGTTGCCTAGTTCAGTTCTCCAATGGAAGGTTCCATTTGAGATTCTATTCAATAAAGATGCTGTCTATGATGATCTTAGGGTCATTGGTTGTTTTTGTTTTGGCAGACGTCGTGTAACCGTTAAAGACAAGTTTGGTAAGCAAGCTGTCAAGAGTGTATTCTTTGGATATCCTGGTGGAGTCAAAACTTACAAATTACTTGATTTGGAATCAAAAACTATGTATTTCAGTAGGGATGTGATTTTCAGAGAGGACATTTTCCCTTTCTCTGAGCCTATACTGTCTCAGTTTCATTCTCCCATGCCACTTCCCATGGTCAACCCTACTACAGATGATTCTTATCCTAGTCCTATTGCTCCCAATATGAGCAATTCTATGGAGGAGAGAGCACAGAGACCTGCCCCAGCATATGTTCAAGCAATGGTTCCTGCTCCTGTACCTAGACCAGTCAGGCAAAGACATGCCCCTGCACATCTTCAAGACTTTGTGTGTCCAACCATTTCCTCTTCTCAGTCTGAAACTTTTATGGCAAGACATTTTTCTACAGAATTTGATATGTCATATTTTTCTACAGAATTTATGGCTTCTTTTAATGCCATGATGGAAGTAAAGGAACCCACTTCTTTCAAAGAAGCTTCCAAGGATCCTAGATGGGTTGAGGCCATGAGAAAAGAGATTGATGCTCTAGTGTTGAATAAAACCTGGGTGGTTACTGATTTACCAAAGGATAAGAGGGCAATTGGTTGCAAGTGGATCTTTAAGGTCAAATTCAAGCCTGATGGTTCAGTAGAAAGATTCAAGGCTAGGTTGGTAGCAAAGGGCTTTACTCAGGTGAAAGATAAAGATTACAAACTGACTTTTTCACCAATTGCAAAACTTACTACTGTTTGGTTGATTTTGGCTCTTGCTACAACTAATCATTAGGATGTTCATCAGTTAGACATCAACAATGCTTTCTTGCACGGTTTTCTGGATGAAGATGTTTACATGAAGCTTCCTGAAGGTTTTTTTTCTGAGCATCAAGGCCAGGTTTGCAAGCTGCAGAGATCCTTATATGGTCTCAAGCAAGCTTCTCGCCAGTGGAATTTGGAACTGTCCAAGTTCTTATTCAAGCTTGGCTTTGTGCAATCCAAGTTTGATTATTCTCTTTTCATTCATGATGATCATGGGTTACAGAACATTGTTGTGGTTTATGTGGATGATCTTTTAATCACTGGATCTAATTCTAGATTCATACAGTTCACAAAGGACAAACTTCATCAGGCTTTCACAATCAAGGATTTGGGATTGGTGAGATATTTTCTGGGAATTGAGGTTGCTCGATCTCAAAGTGGTATGTTGCTCAACCGGAGAAAGTACATTGCTGATATTATACATGATACAAGATTAACTGATTGTAAGGAAGCTGCTTTTCCTCTTCCCTAGAGAGTTGAAGTTATCCATTGATGATGGGGAGCTATTGCCTGATCCTGAATCATACAGACGTCTGATTGGTAGGCTTTTGTATCTCAATTTGACAAGGCCTGATCTATCTTACTCGGTCTAGCATCCGAGTCAGTTTTTGAGTTCACCAAGAGTGCCTCATATGCAAGCTACTATACATGTGGTTCGGTACTTAAAGCATACCATTAACTGGGGTATGTTCTTCTCTAATGGGTCATCACTACATCTCTCAGCTTATAGTGATGCTGATTGGGGTGCTTGTCAGTTTACAACTCGATCCCTATCTGGTTATTGTGTTTTCCTTGGCACTTCCCTTGTGTTTTGGAAAACAAAGAAGCAGAAAACCGTGTCCAAGTCAAGTGCAGAGTCTGAGTATAGGTGCATGTCCACTGCTGCAAGTGAGGTGGTGTGGATCACTGGCATTTTTCGAGATCTTTCCATCAAGGTGCCTTTGCCTATCACCTTATTTTGTGATAATAACGTGGCACAACACATAGCAGCTCATCCAGTATATCATGAGCGAACCAAACATTTAAACATTGATTGCCATTATGTTAGGGAATGAATTGAAGAAGGAATTTTGAAGACTTCTCATGTCTCTACTTCCCTCCAGCTAGCAGACATCCTTACCAAACCTCTTGGTGAGGTTCAGCATCGATCTTTGTCCTTCCAGTTGGGCTTGGTTGACACACCCCCAAGTCCAACTTGATTGGGGGGGGGGGGGGGGGTATGAGCCTGTGTGGTGCATCTGTGCAAGTGTGGTTCGGGTTACACATAGGCTAGACATGGGTTGTTAGGATCAAAGGGTGTGGACACGTGTACGGCTGATAGTGTGAGTGGCAGTTAGCAATGTAAGGCTATAAAGCCACTGTCCAACCTCCCTTAGATGTAACAAACTCAGACACAACAAAACACAATCGAATTCCAGTTTTTCTCTTCAATTTCTCTTCGTGTTCCATGGCGATTTGGTGAACTGTGATCCAGTTCATACTCTATTTGTTAATTAAAACTTGACGTTTTACTATTCATGCATGTTTTTTTAGGTGTTAAAAACTATATAGAATATTAACTGTTTAACAATTTTGTTAACAAGTTCATACTTATTACAATTAAGTATGAATTTATAAAAACAAATGTAAAAAATGTTAATATTTTATATAATTTTTATCATTCTAAAAAAGCGTGTGTGAATAGTAAACGAAAAGTTTTAATTAATAGAGGGAGTACAATAAATACTCCATTCGATCAGAAATATTTGATGTTTTAGGGGGTGAATTAAATTTGATCAATAATATTTGATGTTTTAGATGTAATAATTACACTCTTTTTTACTTTTGCAGTTATAATAATATAATTTGTACTTTTTTTGGTTTTACCAAATCACATTTGTGTATAATTGTTGGGGAAAACGGGTAGCTAACACTCAATCACATATATGACTCGAATGGACAAACACTCCTTACAAACGTCACTTTGTATTAATGTACAAACTTATTTTATACAAATCTCAAAATACATCAATACACCACTCTTTTTAGACTCACACTCTACCAACCAACCCACGGTATTACACCCACACATACTCACTCTCTTTTCACTCCTTATAACACTCACTTCTTGTACTCAATGTTTTAACAAAACGCTCGGCAAATGTTCAACGGTGAGGTACCGCCAAGCGCCAAGACGGTTTGGCGGCCTTATTGGCGGATTCTTGACGGTCAAAATGTTTTCTTAATATTTTTCTTATTTTTACCCCCTATATTAGGACTAGAATACATATGATATAATAAATATTCATTTCTAAAGTGTTTACTTACCATCACTACATTAACAAAACATAATGCAAATGAAAAGTAAGTGATTAAGTCATGACCATTTTAACATTATTCAGCTTAAAACAAACAAAAAGTGCCATAAACAGTATATGTTAAGAAAAACTCAATCCATATCATCTAAGCTTCCATCTCTTCATTTCCATATTCGTGGGCATCAATGTCCGTCCCCGAAGATTTTAGACAAGGCGCAATTTGACCCCTAATACCGGCAATGTGAAGCTTGATTCGAGTAACTCCACCACTAAATGATTTCTCACATTTCAAACATTTCCGCTTGTCTTGATTTGATGCATCAACTAACACTCCACACTCACATCCTATATCACCACTAGATCGCTTCAATTTCGAAGCATCACTCATAGATTTTACGTTAGAAGCCATTGACAAAATAGTTTCACGGAATCTATACAAATAAACAAAAAAAAAACATTAATAACTTAACTTGTCGATATAGTACACAATTGAACAAAGAAAGTTACTACTGAACTAAATATATATACTCCAATTCAAAGTCCAAACTCCAAGCAAATGAAACAAGTGAGGTACTGTAATCTGTAAGGGTTTAGTGTCGACTGATCACAATTGAACAACAAACAAACACAATTCAATTCACATACAAATATACAATTAGACGAGCAAAATTCAGAAACATATTCACATACAAATTGCAAAGCCTGTTGTACTAATCACAAATTCACAATTGCTCAGCAGCCTATTCACTCAAAATTCAAAAATAGAGATGGTTCAATTCTCTGCTCGTTTACTCAGATTCACAAACAAATTACAGTTCACAAACAAATTACAATTCACAAATTCGATCACAATTGTTGTTCTGCACTTCTGCTATTCATTTACTTGGAGCCAGTCAGATAGAGAGCGAGTGAGATAGAGAGAGAGGGAGTTACCATCAGCGTCAACCACCAGACCTAGTGCGCTGCCACTCGCCAGTCGTGATCCACCGCACCGCCCCCAAAGAATTCAAGCACTTGAGCAGAGACGAAAGAGACTAACTTGAAAAGGCGATTAATAAGGATTAAGGAACGAATTGAACAAAGAAAAAAGCTGTAATTTTTTTAATCCGTCCAGAACGCCAAGCCTGTCCCGTCCCGCCAAGGCCGCCAAGATCCATCCCGTGCCCGCCAATGTCTTTTGTTCCGGCCGCCAAGGCCTGCTTCCCCCAAGAACACCCCGCCAAAGCCCTTTTCGTAGCTGGAGGTGTCCGCAACCGTCTTGGCGCCGTCTTAATGGCCGTCAAGACCGAATTTTAAAACACTACTTGTACTCACGTAGCTCTCTTCACACATCACACACTCCCACGTATCCCTATTTATAATGCCACCTTAGTCGGTTAAACCACCACTAACCAAGCACTAGAAATATCTAGGCCACTACCGAACCCTCTCAATTACAAAATGTCTAGATAACTCTAGTTAGTAACACCAATTACTAGGCTTGCATCCTCCTAGATAATTCTAGATATTTCTACTACAAATTTAGACTTCCGGCTCAAGCTAATCAAACTCCTCTTTTTCTATATTTGGGCTTTAACTAAAGACCCAATTTGCAACTTTTAACCAATATTATTGGAGATATGAATTAGCTCTAACAATAATAAAAACTTGTGATGAAAGAGTAAAAGTTATTTAATAGGGGTATTTAAATATAGAAGTGAACTAGTGGTGGCTGGTGGGTAGTCGTAGTATCATCGTATTGCAGGTCCGTCTGGAATTTGAGAAATGACGGTAGAGAAGGAGTGGAAAGTTGGAATCAGCAACTCCAATTGAAGGATATAAGGTCCCCATGTTGGAATCGCCGATTTCCATTCACGCTCCGACTACGCCGATTCCGACGTCCGACCCGATTGAGACGTACTGCAAGACCTATTCTGAATTACTCGCCGTCGTTTCCGATTTACTCCCCGACTACTGTAAGCCGATTCCGAATTACTCGCTGACTACTGTAAAGCCGACTCCGAGTTGCGCCCCTCGAGTCGGCGCCGGACAACCGCCTCATCAACGTACATCAAAGTCATCGAACAGGTACCCGGCCGCCGCTTACTTCAATTTCATTTGGTTTCCTTTATTTAATGTGCTTTTTTTAATTAGGGTTCATCAGGATAGGTTAATTAGGATTAGGGTTGGGTTTTATTGCTCGTATTTTTGTTTCATCATGTGTTTGAATTGTTTTTTTTAATAGGAAAAACAATTCACCCTATCAAGGTCCATTTGGTAACCATATATGTATATTGATCAAATATCAAATATCAAATATCAGATATCGATATCAGCGATATATATGAGTATCAAATTTGATATGATATCTATGTTTGGTATGTTACAGTATATCATAATATGAGTTTCAGATTTGGTGAAGCCCATATTATATACTTCATCCGTTAATTAAAATTTGACGTTTTATTATTTATGCACGTTTTTTTAGGTGTTAAAAACTATATAAAATATTAACTTTTTTAATAATATTTTTAATAATTTCATACTTATTCAAATTAATTATGAATTTATAAAATCAAATGTAAAAAAAATGTTAATATTTTATATAATTTTTATCGTTCTAAAAAAACGTGCATGAATAGTAAACGACAAGTTTTAATTAACAGAGGGAGTAACATTTATCAATTCGGAAACAACTACATGTTATACAATATTCAATTTGGAAACAAAAACGATAAGGATTTCAAACTGTGCCAAAAAAAACCAATTACCATAAGGACTGCTCTAAAAAACGCTCAGTGGATGCTGTTTGGCGGCCTTATTGGAGGATTCTTGGCGATCAAAACATTTTCTTATTTTTACCCCCTATATTAGGACTAGAATACATATGATATAATAAGTATTCATTTCTAAAGTGTTTACCATCACTACATTAATAAAACATAATGCAAATGAATGTTAAGTGATTAAGTCATGACCATTTTAACGTTATTCGGCTTAAAACAAACAAAAAGTGTCATAAACATATATGTTAAAAAACCCAATCCATATCCTCTAAGCTTTCATCTCTTCATTTCCATATTGGTGGGCATCAATCTCCGTCCCCGAAGATTTTAGACAAGGTGCAATTTGACCCCTAATACCCGCAATGTGAAGCTTGATTCAAGTAACTCCACCACTAAATGATTTCTCACATTTCAAACATTTCCACTTGTCTTGATTCGATGCACCAACTAACATTCCATACTCCGATCCAATATCAGCACTAGATCGCTTCAATTTCGAAGCATCACTCATAGATTCAACGTTAGAAGCCATTAACAAAATAGTTTCAACGAATCTAAAAAAAAAAAAAAAAAAAACCAACACCATTAATCACTTAACTTGTCAATATAGTACACAATTGAACAAAGAAAGTTACTCCTAAATTAAATATATACTCCAATTCAAAGCCCAAACTCCAAACAAATGAAACAAGTGAGGTACTGTAATCTGTAGGGGTGTACTGTCGACTAATCACAATTGAACAACAAACAAACACAATTCAATTCACATACAAATATACAATTAGACGGGCAAAATTCAGAAACCTATTCACGTACAAATCGCAAAGCCTGTAGTACTGATCACAAATTCACAATTGCTCAGCAGCCTATTCACTCAAAATTCAAAAATAGAGATGGAAACAAATTACAATTCATAATTTCGATCACAATTGCTGTTTTGCACCTCTGCTGTTCGTTTACTTGGAGCCAGTCAGACAGAGAGCGGGTGAGACCGTCAAACAGAGAGCACGCGATATATATATATATATATATATATATATACCATTGGTGTCAACCACCAGACCTAGTGCGCTACCACTCGCCAGTCGTGATCCACCGCACCGCCACCAGAGAATTCAAGCACTCGAGTAGAGACGGAAGAGACTAAGTTGAAGAGGCGATCAATAAGGATTAAGGAACGAATTGAACAAAGAAAAAAGCTTTAATTTTTTTTAATCCGTCCAGAATGTCAAGCCCGTCCCGCCCCGCCAAGACCGCCAAGGTCTCCTGTTTCGGCTGCCAAGGTCTGCTTCCGCCAAGAACATCCAGTCAAGGCTCTTTTCGTAGAGGGAGGTGACCGTCAACCGTCTTGGCGCCATATCGGCGGCCGCTAAGGCCGAATTTTAGAACACTGCTTATTGTCACATCATAGCTTAGCAGGTTCTTCTTGTGCACAAATCAAATCTTTCAGCAACTTCTTGAGCCACAATGCTTGGTTGGCAGTTGATCCTGCTTCAATATACTCTATTTCATAAGAAGATAATATCGTTGTATCTTGATTCTTTGAGCTCTAGGTGATTGCTCCTGAGCAAAGACAAAAGAATGAACTAAGGGTGCTTTTCTATCATCAATGTATCATGCTCAGTCACTATCATTATGACCCTATCTCGTCCAGGGTACTCCATGGTTTCACTATGCAAGAACTCCCAATCATTCTCTCATTAGACCATACATCTTTCTTGGTATATCCAGATAATAGGTAGGAGCATAAACTGAAACATTCTGGAGCTACAAAGATAGTTATTAAATCATTAGCACCGCATAAAAACATTCCTCATAGGAGCAGTGTGTCTACCGATTTCACCATAGCGGCTTGTTTGAAATCATAATATATAATACCCTATTTCTCTTTAATCGTCGAGATTTAAAAAAGAAACGGCGATATTATAAAAATCATTCAAAACCCAGAGCTAGTTGGCTCTCCCCGAAATGCGTTGAGGCGCAGCAGTTGACTTGACATCTAGGGGTAAAGCACTATTTCGGTGCGGGCCGTGAGAGCGATACCAAATCGAGGCATTCAGTTTGAAATCTTTGACTCTCTCATACCAGATTTCATGCTTGAATGTTCTGCTACATATCTGATTATTCTCTTTGCAGCTCCAAGGTGTTGCTTGGTTGGGCTATTCATGTATCTTGACACGACACTCACATAATAAGCAATGGCTAGCCGTGTGTGCATGAGGTAGTTCAAGCCTCCTACCAAGGTTCTTAACATCTTCTCATCATCTTTTTTTTGTGCCATCTTCTCTCTGCAACTTCTCATTGGTATTCATTGGCGTTTTTGTTACCTCACAGCTTTACATGTGAAACTTCTTCAACAAATCTTTTGCATATTTTTCCTTGTAAGATCCGGGGTCTTAAGAGCCGCCAGCCTATGCCACCTAGCCATCTCAGGTCCGTTTTCCTCACTTGGATCCTGAAAAGAAAGAGCTCTTGTGACATGGGTAGAGTTTGAATCACTTATAAATCACTCTTAGCATCCTTACGATATCCGATGTAGGACGGGATTGTTAAAAGCTCCCCTACTTAAAGCACAAACGATCCCGTCAGGCCCAAGAGACTGCCCTTGGGAGGAGCGTACCCGAGCATATTGTAGGCGCACCTTTGAGTCCGGAGTCGGTTTTGATACCGTCCTTATAATATCCAATGTGGGGTGGAGGTGTTACATTCATAACATAAGAAGATGCACCACTCTTTCTCTGCTTTACTTCCAAACCCATGAAATATTGTAGAATTCCCAAGTCTATCATATCAAATTCCTTCATCATGGAGAACTTGAAGTTGAATTCATCTAGCAGTGCTTGTGAAGAGTTAAAGTAGATAGTGTCATCAACATACAGACATACTACAACAAACCTTTGCATAACTTTCCTCTTGAAATACAAAGCTGGCTTATTCCCACTTCTTTCAAACTCATTTTGAAGGAAGAATTCATATATCTTGCTATACCATGCTCGAGGAGCCTGTTTCATATCATAAAGCGCCTTTTGCAACTTGTACACTTTACTCTCTTTTTCATCTTTGACAAAGCCTTGAGGTTGCTCAACAAATACTTCCTCTTGCAGTTCTCCATTGAGAACTTGACATCAAGTTGAAACACGGGTAATTTCCATTTAGTAGGTAGTGCAAGCACAACTCTCACAGTTTTATATCTTTCCATTGGTGAGAATGTATGTTCAAAATATATCCCTTCTTGTTGAGCATACCTTGAATAGGTAAATAAAGAGCGGCCATTCCAGGGTTCGAACCGGGGACCTATGGGTACTACCCACATGTCCTTTTCGATGAGTCATTCCAGAATGGTTTTCTTGTTGAGCATACACTTTAGCCACAAGTTGCGCCTTGTATTTTTGAATGCTTCCATCAGTGTTGTACTTTGTTATGAATACTCATTTTAAGCCAATCGCATTCTTTCCTTGAAGAAGATCCATCAACTTCCAAGTCTCATTCTTCTGAATGGACCTCATCACTTACTCCATTGCAACTTTTTACTCACCCTTATCATTTGCCTCATTAATGTATGTTGGTCTGTTGCAATCAAAGCAACGCCACAATTGTCATAAATCTCTACCAGAAATCTAAACCTTCTTGGTGGTGATTCACTTGAAGAGCTTGATGAATTGTGATGATTTGATGGTGTTGATGGAGGACTCGTAACTTGTTGGTTGTTGTCTATCACAACTGGCTCCTACACTGAAACATCAAGAGTAATGATTTTCTGATTGCTTGTGCTAATCCTTCTTTCCTGCCAGCTCCAATTTGCATCTTCATTAAACACCACATTTCTACTGATAATAATATTTCCACTGAGAATATTATATAGCCTATATTCTTTGAATTGAATCGCATAGCCAATAAAAGCACACTTCTTAGACTTATCATCAAGTTTAGTTCGTAAATTAACGAAGGCATAAGCTATACAACCAAACACTCTCAAGTGGCTTACTGATGACTTCTTTCCTCTCCAAGATTCTAGTGGAGTCATACCCATTACAACTTTTGTTAGAGAAATGTTGAGGGTGTATACAACTCTAACAAATGCTTCATACCAAACCTGATTCGACATCTTTTTTGCCTTGAGCATGCTTCTTGCCATATCCACAATTGTTCCAATCTTTCTCTCCGAGACTCCATTTTGTTCTAGGGTGTATGATGTTGTTTACTCCCTTTTTATTCCATGCTCTTTACAAAATGCAGAGAATTCATGTGATAAAAACTCACCTCCTCGGTCTATTCTCAAGGCTTTCACAAAATTGTCAAACTGCTTCTCTATCATAGCTTTGAATTTCTTAAAATTCTCAATAGCTTCATATTTATCCTTCAAGAAATACACCAAATTCATTCTATTGTAATCATTTGTAATAAGTAGAAAGTACTTACTCTCTCCAAGTGATTAAATCTACATTGGACCACATAAGTTTACATGTAGAAGCTCAAGACATTCACTTGCTCTTCAAGCTCTTCCACTTGGAAATGGACCCTTGGACTGCTTTCCATATAGACATCCTTCACACAACTCGAGCTCACTAATTTTTGGCAAGCATTGCACAATCTCTTTTGTGTTTAACAACTTTAGACTATGCACATTCATATGACCATAATGGAGATGCCCCAACTTTGCATCATCATCTCCTCTAACTGTCAAAGCCTTGCTCATTATGGAAGATAAATTTAAAGGAAATATTTTATTTCCTATCATAGGAACTACTATTATAGTTTGGTCAAACCTCTTTTCCTTAATGACACATTAATCATCTTCAAACAAAAGTGAGTAGCCGGTACCTTATAACTGTCCAAAACTTAATAAATTATGAGCCAAACTAGGCACAAATTGCACATTAGGAAGCAATTTAAGGTCACCTCGCAATTTTGATAGCAGTGGTACCTCTCCCTTCGGATTGAAGCATCTTGTCATCACCAAGGTAAACTTTTTCCCTTTGTGACTCATCAAGTTCCTTTAACAAGGATCTAGAGTTGGCCATATGATTGGAGCGGCCACTATCGAGATACCACATCCCGTTTGTGTCATCACCCATAGAAGAGAGATCCATAAATATCCTACTTTCCTATTCAACATTCTCGGAATAATTTTCTTATTTTGCTTATTCTCTGACTTGCTCCAACACTGCGCCTCCTTATGACCACACTCTTGTAGTAGTAGTAGCATTGCTCTGTTATTGTCGAGAATCACCATTATGTTCTCTACTTGAGTCGCCATATTTCCCTCACCTTGATTCTGCATATTGACCTCTCCATGTGTTACCGAATCGGCCTCTGCCTTGACCGCCGCCACGACCACGGCCTTAAAAGCCGCCTTTAACTCTTTCTCTACTTCCTGAATAGTGAATTGTTTGACTTGCCTTTGATGGAAGACTCTTCCTTAGCCTGAAAATCATTTTCTTCTTTCCGCTCACTTGACCTGCTAAGCCTGTCTTCATGAGCTTGCAAAGAACTTATCATTTCTTCAAACTTATAAGTAGACAAATCCTTCGATTCCTCAATTGTGGCAACCACATGATCAAATTTCTTAGCTAATCATCTCAAAACTTTGCTAACAACCGTCTCACAACTCAAATTCTCACCATAAGATCAACTTCATAATTAACAATTGCGTAAACTTTTGACAAGAAAACTTGCACAAATTTTTTATCTTGCATATTTAGAGTTTCAAAATCACGATGCAATGATTGTAACTTAACCGTGATTACCTTCTTATCTCCCATGTAGTCATGCTTGAGAATATCCCAAGCTTCATGAGATGTAGTTTTTGTTGTAATTCGAGGAAAAATATCATCATCTAGGGCTGATTGGATCATGAATAAGGCATTCGAATCCTTCTTCCTCTTATTTTTGAGTTGTTGATCCGGCTCTTCTGATTTGTTTTCTTCAAAAACCTTTTCTAACAATCCCAATAATTCATGAGACTTGAATAGGTGACATTTTCAAGCTCCAAAAATGATAGTTTACTCCTTTAAAAATTGGCACTTGAGAAGTGTCAATGTTTCTTGATCCTTTTTTCTATATTTTAAATAATCAATGTTTTCTCTCAACCTGCGTTTCCTTTATGTATAATCTCTCACTATTTTCTCTCAATTTCCTGGATATAAACCTAGAACAATGTGTTTTCTCTGATACCAATTTGTTGGTTCTGTCAAAGAAAGAAGATGAAGAACAATAGAATAAAATTTGTAGATGAAGCAATTTGTTTTTCTTCTTCTTAATTAAAATTGAAACTAATGCATGACTTAAATAGAAAATGTTAGGCTATTAATATCTAACATCAAGCCTTTGAAAACGGGTAACCTCAAACTAATTTGCTTAATTAAATCCCTAAACATTAGCAATAGATTTCACTCAATTATTGCTTCCTAAAACAAATTAATTTCATATGTGCATACCCCATGAGTTTTGAATCATATTTCACTAGATTGGTCAATTGACCCCTCCCGTTAAAAACGTGGATGGCTGGCCAACCGATGGAATGGACCCTCTTTCATTCGGTTTCGGTGTGGGTTAGTTTGCTTGACCTTTCCCCGTGTTTAATTTATACAAAAAAAATACTTAGATCCATTGGTAGTGGAATTGAAAAGCCATTGTGTGTGGATGAATGTATTGCTACTCAAGGGTTGCCTTCATATGCTCTTATGCTCGTGGAAGCCGATGTAGTTCAGTCTCATCGAAAGCTAGTGAAACTAGTCAATGAAAGATTGGTGGAATGTGTTGAAATATGATTCAAACATCATATGCATGCAAGAATGAAATTGCCTTATTTTAGGAAGAAATAATTCAGACAAATCTATTATTAATGTGTAAGAATTCAATTAAGCAAATTAGTTTGAGGCTACCCATTTTCATAGGTTTGATGTTAGATATTAATAGCCCAGAAATTTTATATTTAAGTGATGTATTGTTTTCATTTTAAATTAAGAACAAGAAAAACAGTGATCTTCCTCCACAAACATTTCTATTGCTCTTCGTCTTCTTCCTCTGACAAAACCAACAAATTGGTATCAGAGAAAACATATTTTTCCGGGTTTATATCCAGGGAATTCAGAGAAAAAAAGTTTTATATTATACATAAGAGAAACACGGGCTAAGAGAAAACATTAATTGTTCAAAATGCAAAACAATGGATCAGGAACATTGGTACTTCTCAATTGCCAATTTTTAAAGGAGTAAATTATCATTTTTGGAGATTGAAAATGTCAACATTATTCAAGTGTCACGAGTTGTGGGGATTGATATAAAAGGGTTTTGAAGATAATCAACCAGAAGAGCCGGATCAACAACTCAAAAATGGAAGAAGGATTCAAAAGCCTTATTCATGATCCAGTCAGCCCTAGATGATGAGATCTTTCCTCGAATTGCAGCCGCAACTACATCTTACTAAGCTTAGGAAATTCTCAAGCAGGAGTACATGGGTGATAAGAGGGTAATCACTATTAAGTTACAATCCTTGCGTCGTAAGTTTGAAACTCTAAATATGCAAGAGAAGGAATCTGTGCAAGTTTTCTTGTCAAGGGTTTCCGCAATTGTTAATCACATGAAGTCTAATGGTGAGAATTTGAGTTGTGAGACTATTGTTAGCAAGGTTTTGAGAAGCTTAACTAAGAAATTTGATCACGTGGTTACTGCAATTGAGGAATCGAAGGATTTGTCTACTTATAAGTTTGAAGAACTAATGAGTTCTTTGCAAGCTCGTGAAGATAAGCTTAGCAAGTCAAGTGAGTAGAAATAAGAAAAGGCTTTTTAGGCTAAGGAAGAGTCTTCCAACAAAGGCAGGTAAAAAATTTAAGAAAAATAGAGGAAGAGGTAAAGGCGGCTTTCGAGGCCAAGGTCGTGGTAGTGGTCGAGGCAGATGCCAATTTGGTAACACAAGGACATGTTAGTATGGAGAATCGAGTCGAGGTCAATATGGTGACTCAAGTAAAGGACATAATGGTGATTCTCGAAAATACCGGAGCAACATCCAGTGCTACTACTGCAAGAAGTATGGCCATAAGGAGGCACAGTCCTGGAGCAAACCAGAGAGTGACCAAAAGTTAGCAAAATATTTCGAGAATGTTGAATAGGAAAGCAGGTTGTTTATGGCTCTCTATTATATTGGTGATGAACGAACGGGGTGTGGTATCTCTATAACGGTGGCTCCAATCACATGGCTGACTCTAGATCCTTGTTCAAGGAACTTGATGAGTCACAAAGGGGCAAAGTTCGCCTTGGTGATGACAAGATGCTTCAATCTGAAGGGAGAGGTACAATTACTATCAAAACTGTGCGAGGTGATGTTAAATTGCTTCCCGATGTGCAATTTGTTCCTGGTTTGGCTCACAATTTGTTAAGTATTGGACAGTTACAAGGTACTGGTTATTCACTTTTGTTTAAAGATGATTCATGTGTCATTATGGAAAAGAGGTATGTTCATACTATGGTAGTAGTTCCTATGACATGAAATAAAATGTTCCCTTTAAACTTATCTTCCAAGATGAGTAGGGCTTTGATAGTTAGAGGAGATGATGATGCAAAGTTGTGGCATCTGCGTTATGATCACCTGAATATGCATAGTCTGAAGCTGCTGAACACAAATGAGATGGTGCAAAGCTTGCCAAAAAATGGCGAGCTTTATTTGTCTAAATGATGCTTAGGAAAGCAGTCTAATTGTCTATTTCTAGGTGGAAGAGCTTGGAGAGCAAGTGAATGTCTTGAGTTTCTTCATGCAGACTTATGTGGTCCAATGCAGACTGAATCACTTGGAGGGTGTAAGTACTTTCTACTTATTACATATGATTACAATAGAATGAGTTGGGTGTATTTCTTGAAGGCTAGATCTGAAGTCTTTGAGAATTTTAAGAAATTCAAAGCTATGGTAGAGAAGCAATCCGCCAACTTTGTGAAGAACAAGGAATAAGAATGGAGTTAACAACACCGTATACTCCAGAGCAAAATGGAGTCTTAGAGAGAAAGAATAGAACAGTTGTGGAGATGGCAAGAAACATGCTCAAGACAAAAGGGATGTCAAATAAGTTGTTGTGTGAATTAGTGGCTACATATGTCTACATCCTCAACATCTCTCCAATAAAATTTGTCACGGATATGACTCCATTAGAATCTCGAAGAGGAAAGACGCCATCAGTAAGTCACTTGAGAATGTTTGGTTGTATAGCTTATGCCTTTGTTAATTTAAGAACTAAATTTGATGATAAGTCTAAGAAGTGTGTTTTTATTGGCTATGCGATTCAATCCAAAGCATAAAGGCTATATAATCTTCCCAGTGGAAAGATTATTATCAGCAAAAATGTGGTGTTTAATGAGGATGCAAAATGGAACTGGCAGGAAAAAGGGATTGACACAAGCAGTCAGAAAATCATTACTCTTGATGTTTCAGAGGGGGAGCCAGTTGTGATAGATAATAACTAGCAAATTTCGAGTCATCCATCCACACCATCAAGTTATCACAATTCATCAAGCCAAAGCTCATTTCCTTCAAGCTCTTCAAGTGAATCACCACCAAGAAGGTTTAGATCTCTAGTAGATATTTATGAGAATTGTGGCTTTGTTTGATTGCTACAGACCCACCATGCTTTGATGAGGCAAATGATAAGGGTAAGTGGAAAGAAGAAGCGATGAGGTTTATTCAAAAGAATGAGACTTGGAAGTTAATGGATCTTCCTTAAGGGAATAATGTGATTGGCTTGAAGTGAGTATTTAGAACAAAGTACAATGGTGATGGAAGCATTTAGAAATATAAGGCGCGACTGGTGGATAAAGGGTATGCTCAACAAGAAGGGATAGATTTTAAAGAGACATTCTCACCAGTGGTGAGATTTGAAACTGTGAGAGTTGTGCTTGCACTATTTGCTCAATGGAAATTGCCAGTATTTCAACTTGATGTCAAGTCAGCATTTCTCAATTGAGAACTGCAAAAAGGAGGTTTTTGTTGAGAAACCTCAAGGCTTTGTCAAAGATGGAGAGTGTACAAGTTGAAGAAGGCTCTCTAGGGTTTGAAACACTCCTCGAGCATGGTATAGCAAGATAGATGCATTCTTCCTTCAAAATGAGTTTGAAAGAAAGTAGAATGAGCCAACTCCGTATGTTAATAAGAAAGGTTTGCAAGAGTTTATTGTAGTATGTTTGTATGTTGATGATGTTATCTACTTCAGTTCTTCATGATGAAGGAATTTGGTATGAAAGACTTGGGAATTCTACAATATTTCATGGGTTTGGAAGTAAAGCAGACAAAGAGTGGCATCTTTGTATGTCAGGAAAAATATGCAAAAGATTTGCTAAAGAGGTTTCAGATGGAAAGTTGTGAGGTGGCAAAAATGGCAATGAACACCAATGAGAAGCTACAGGGGGAAGATATCATAGAAAAAGCTAATAAGAAGATATTTAGAAGCTTGGTTGGAGGCTTGAACTACCTCACACACACACTACCAGACATTGCTTATTATGTGAGTGTGGTGTCAAGATACATGCATAGCCCAACCAAGCAATACTTTGGAGCTGCAAAGAAAATACTCAAATATGTAATAGGAACAGTCAAGCATGAAATCTTGTATGAGAGAGTCGAAAATTTCAAATTGAAGGGTCATACTGACAGTTATTGGGCATGATGCATTAATGATACGAAAAGTACCTCTAGCTCAGTCTTTTGTCTTGGCTCAGGAGCAATCACTTGGAGCTCAAAGAAGCAGGATGCAATGTCGTTATCTTCTTCTAAAGCAGATTATGTTGCGACAAGATCAGTTGCAAGACAAGCGTTATGGCTGAAGAAGTTGCTAAAAGATTTAGGTTGTGTAGAAGAAGAACTACTGAGTTATGGTGTGACAACAAGTAACAATTGCAATGACCAAGAATCTAGCATTTAATGCCAAAACCAAGCACATTGATGTGCAACATCATTTCATCAAAGAGCTGGTGTCTAAGGAGAGTATTGTTCTAAAGTTCTGTGGAACAAATGATCAAGATGCAAATCTGGTCACCAAAGCACTGGGTTTAGCAAAGCATCAATTCTTTTTAGAGAAGATGGGAATGTGAGAGTTTGAATCAAGAGGATGGGTTGAAATATGATTCAAATGTCATATGCATGCAAGAATGAAATTGTCCTATTTTAGGAAGAAATAATTAAGACAAATCTATTATTAATGTGTAAGAATTCAATTAAGAAAATCAGTTTGAGGCTACCAATTTTCATAGGTTTGATGTTATATATTAATAGCCTAGGAATTTTCTATTTAAGTGATGCATTGGTTTTATTTTAAATTAAGAAAAAAAAAGTAGTAATCTTCCTCTACAAACATTTATATTGTTCTTCATCTTCTTTGTCTGACAAAAACAACAAAATGTGATCAAAAAAAAATATTTGAATGGCTTCCTTAGTCTTGTACGATGTTCAGTTGCTTCGGTCACTTGGATTTGCCCTTCCATGAGTGAGGCTGCTCCTTTCCCTATGAGTTCCAAGGAGGTTCCAAGGGTGGGGTTGAATTGCCCGAAGGTTGGGAGGTGCAGGACAATGCTAACTGCTAAGGTTGCTGAGTTGGGCTTTGCGACTCCAGATGATAGGGGTGTTGCTTTCTCCTTTGTCGTGGAGGGTCATGAGAAAATTGATAAAGGGGATGATGGTGCGTTAACAACATTGAGTACAAAGGGGGGAGTTTCTATGACAACATCAACGACTTCATGTGCAGATGCAAGTTTGATTGGAGAAATAAAAGACAATATGCAAGGAAAAACAAAGACCATAAACTCTTAGGATGACACACAAACTCCCAACTCTTCCACTTCCAATATAACTTCCATTTATGGTCGTTCGCTCTCCACCAAAATATGGCAAACATATAGAATGAATCTCATCTATATAATATTTTTGTTACTTTAGAGCATCTCTGACCAATTTTGTAAAAAATCTCTAAAATGGAGAAGAAAATACTAAATTTAAAACAAAAATTGTGATCAAACTCCGACAATTACTCTATGTTACATATTTCTACAATTAATAGATGCTTTAAATATTTTTTTTTTTATCTATTTATAAAATTTTATTTGCATTCTCTATGGTTGAATTCCCTTGAATTTTATGCTAACGTTCAATGTATCGCTACAAATATAGAAAAAAAATTCATCTCTCCTCATTTCTATATTTTAGAGCTATTAAAGTAAAAAAAAATACCTTATTTTCTCTAAATTCTTCATTTTTCTTTAATTTAGAGTTGGTGTTTTTTTTTACAGTGGGAAAGAAGTACATCGACAAAGCGATCTTGAACCCATCAACAGATGGCTTGGAAGACTCTACGCAGAGGTCGCCAGTCAAAAAAGAAAAAATTATTTAAGATTACAATTACAGAAATTTAAGATTAAACAGTCTAAAATTTTAAAACTCTTGATTCTTCCAATCTTAAATGGGCGGCTCTTGATTCTTCCGATCTAAATGGGCAGCTTGTCGGAAGCGGTAGACATGGCATTAATAGCTTAGAAGCGGCGACTTTGCTCATAAATCATGTTGCTTGTGATGCCTCGGACTTGAAGACTTAAGATGCCTCGACTTGAAGACTTAAGATTTGAAGGATGAAATGACAAAAAGACCTGGATATTTTAAATAAGGTGATAGTTGGTTAGGAATAGAAATTTCAAAGAGAGGGGTGGAATCTGGCAAGCCAGATTGTTGGAGTTTTGGATTTGTGACAAATTTGAGAGGCAGTAGATCTTGAACATGTAGATCTGGAGGGGGGCAAATCTGAACAAAGGGAGAAAGAGAAGAGAAAGGTGGAGGTTAGCCGTGGCGGAGGGGGAGTTGGGGATGGTAAGCACAACGACGACAAGGCCGGTCACACGGCGTGCCATTGGTGAAGCAAAAGCCAACGAAGCGGGGGGGGGGGGGGTCACCGGATGAGAGGTCGGGATTTAGGTTTGGGTGCATATTTGGAGTGCTAATATGTGTCTACAGGGTGGGAGGACACTTTAGCACAACAGAGCCGAGGGGACGGGTCGATGAAGGTCGTCGGAGAGGAGGCATGAGGAGGGGGAGAGAGAGCGACCATAGAGGGGAAGCTCAGGAGATAGACCCCGAAGATCCGCCCATAGAAGCCAACGAGGCTCATGCCTCCAGGGAGACGCCGGCACACGGGAGGCGCGATCGGGGCCATAGAGCAAAGGCGGCTCCGCCGGGAAGAAACTCCAGGGGTGCGAAGAAAGTTTTGGGGCTAGGGTTTTGGTTTTTCTAGTTGCGAAGGTGAAAGAGGTGGGCTGTGGGGAAAGTCCGACGGGGAGACAGCCGGCGGAGGCGGCGAACGGCTAGAACAGCCTCACATCTTGGTGGCGGCGGGTTCCTCTAGGGTTTCTCTTTGAAGAAAGGAGAGAGTTTTTTTGGGTCTCAATTTAGAGTTTGTGTTGTTGGGGATGCTCTTACACATTTGCCTTTACAATTATTGGGAGGTCGGGATATTGGTTTGGGTGCATATTTGGATTGCTAATATGTGGCTACAGGGTGGGAGGACACTTTAGCGCAGCGGAGCCGATGGGACGCGCCGATGAAGGTCGTGGGAGAGGAGGCATGAGGAGGGGGAGAGAGAGCAACCATAGAGGGGAAGCTCAGGAGATAGACCCCGAATATCCTCCCATAGAAGCCAACGAGGCTCAGACCGCCAGGGAGACGCCGACACGGGAGGCGCGATTGGGGCCATAGAGCAAAGGCAGCTCCGCCGGGAAGAAACTCCAGGGGTGCGGCGAAAGTTTTGGGGCTAGGGTTTTGGTGTTTCTAGTTGCGAAGGTGAAAGAGGTGGGGTGTGGGGCAAGTCTGACGGGGAGGCAGCCGACAGCGGTGGTGAACGGCTAGAACAACCTCACATCTTGGTGACGGTGGTTGATGGCAACGGGTTCCTCTAGGGTTTCTCTTTGAAGGAAGGAGAGAGTTTTTTTGGATCTCAATTTAGAGTTTGAGTTGTTGGAAATGCTCTTACACATTTGCCTTTACAATTATTGAATAATTATTATTATTAATTTTAAATAAAGTGAAAACGTAGAGTTGTAATTTATAATTACAAACATATATATATATATGTATATATATATATATATATGTACATATATATATATATATATATATATATATATATATATATATATATATATATGTACATATATATATATATGTACATATATATATATATGTACATATATATATATATATATATATATATATATATATATATATATATATATATATATATATATATATATGTATGTATATATATATATATATGTACATATATGTACATATATATATATATGTACATATATATATATATATATATATATATATATATATATATATATATATATATATATATATATATATATATATATATATATATATATATACATATATATATGTATGTATATATATATACATATATATGTATGTATATATATATATATACATATATGTATATATACATATATGTACATATATGTATATGTACATATATATATATGTATATATATATATGTATATATATATATATATGTATATATATCTAAAATTAATATGTACATATATATATCTACATATATATATCTATATATATATATATATGTATATATATATATATATGTATATATATATGTATGTATATATATACATACATATATGTATGTATATATATACATACATATATGTATGTATATATATACATATATATGTATGTATGTATATATATACATATATATGTATGTATGTATATATATACATATATATGTATGTATGTATATATATACATATATATGTATACATATATATATATATATATATGTATGTATATATATACATATATATATATATATATATGTATGTATATATATATATATATATATATATATATATATATATATATATATCTAAAATTAATATGTACATATATATATCTATCTATATATGTATTAATATGTACATATATGTACATATATGTATATATCTACTAATATGTACATATATGTATATACATATATATATCTATTAATATGTACATATATGTATATATATATGTATATACATATATATATATATATATATATATATATATATATATATATATATATATATATATATATATATATATATATATATATATATATATATATGTGTGTACATATATATATATGTACATATATATATATGTACATATATATATATGTACATATATATATATGTACATATATATATATGTACATATATATATATATACATATATATATATGTATGTATATATATATTTATGTACATATATATATATATACATATATATATACATATATGTATATATATATGTATGTACATATATATACTGTATTTTATATAATATATATACACTGCATAATATATATACACTATATACACATATTTTATATAGTTAAAAAAAATACACATACTGTATAAATATATATAGTTTTTATTTATGATAAAAAAATCATTATATATATAATTAAACGTATTATACATATAATATTAATATATACCAAGCCGGGCCTACCGGCTTGCTTGGGCCAGTCCGGTGGGCCTATCGGATCGGGCCTGTCGGCCCGCTTGGGCTAATTGTTCTACCAAAGCTCGCTTTTTTCCCCGGGAAGGTTGGGCGGGCTGGGCGGGTTAGCCCAGGTCTGCTCATGTCAACTTATGGGTAAAAAAAACGGAAATTTCGCGGGGTGCCCTTGTGGTATTACAATTTTCACCGGGTATACAACTCTTTTACATATTTCATGTGGTACCCTCGAGATTTTGGTATATTTCATCTCGTTCCCTCCGTTGGTTAAAACCTCTCCGTTATGAACTTAAAAAAAAAAACGAATGAAGAAGCAGGAGAGAACGCATGCGACTTTTCAGAGAAAGAGAAGACTCGATCGGAGATCGGTTAGTCGGGAAGGAGAGGCAACACCGGAGTGGCGATATCGAATTCTGGCGACACTAAGCGGCACCGGAGCAACACTGGAGTCGACGTAGGGAAGAGAAGGTAAGTCGATTGTGAAATTTTCCGAAAATTAGGGTTCCGAATTAGAGATTTTTTGTTTGAATTTATGAATTTGAGTTTGCAAATTGGGGATTGTCAGTTGAATTTGTGAATTTGAGTTTGCAAATTGGGGATTCTCAAGTGGAATTTGTGAATTTGAGTGTGTAAAATTAGAGTTTTTCAGTTTGAATTTGTCTCTAAAAGCAGTGGTCACCACCCATTTCAGTTTGAACAAGAACTTTGAGGGAAACGTTTATTGGGGATTATGAGTATTTGGTTTTAGCAGCATATGATTTTATCTTGTACAATGGGTATATAAATTTTGGTGTTTCATCGGCATTCACATCTCATATTTCAAACGAAGCAACCGAGGGGTCTGTGATTATAGTCGGTGCAGGGCTTGCAGGATTGGCTGCCGCTAGACAGCTACTATCGTTTTGCCTTCAAAGTTCTTGTTCTAGAAGGTAGGACCCGTCCAGGTGGAAGAGTCTATACACAGAAGATGTGCGGGAAGGGCCAATGTGCTGCAGTTGACCTAGGGGGAGTGTTATAACTGGCATCCATGCGAATCCCCTGGGGGTTTTGGCTAGACAATTGGCAATACCACTTCACAAGGTTAGAGATAGTTGCCCATTATATAGACCTGATGATTCTCTAGTTGATAAGGACATTGATTCAAGGGTTGAATTTATCTTCAATAAGTTGCCTGACAAGATGACTAGAGCTAAGTTAAATGATGAATGGTTTCGGAAGTGATATTTCTCTAAGATCTCTTTTAGGGACACTAAAAGAGATTTATTCTGTGGCGAAGAGGGACCGAGCTAAGTTAAATGATTAGTGGTTTTGGAAGTGATATTTCTCCAGGATCTCTTTTAGGGACACTAAAAGAGATTTAATCTGTGGCGAAGAGGGAGGAGGAAAGTCAACTACTCGATTGGCATCTAGCCAACTTGGAATATGCAAACGCTGGATGTTTATCAGAACTCTCTGTTGCCTACTGGGATCAGGACGACCCTTATGAAATGGGTGGTGACCACTGCTTTCTATCATCATCTAATACACCACAAAGATCAGCAGGGGTGTTCTTGGGCAAGGAATGTGGGGCTGTAGTGTTTCGGACAAAGATTGTAAGCAAACACAAGGGTGTTTGAGACCAGACCCGCTTTGTGGAGTTTTCCCTTCCCGAACTAGTCTGCATAAAACTCTGTTAGTACCTATAACAGTTTCTACGGGCTTGGAAAAATGCTACATTTTGGCAATATTTGCTTCATGTTTGCTGGACAATTTATGAGCTTTTTCTATCCCATTTTGGAGTTGTCTAATTTTAGTCTGTAATTTTATCTTATTAAGCCTATTAGCTCAAATGGAAGAGCAAGAGCAATGTGTTTGGACACAAAGATGTGGGTTCAAATCCCACATAGGCTATCTTGTTATTAAGTTATACATGTTGCAGGTCAACCAAGAATAATATATATGCAGAAAAATCCTTAAAACTTGCTAAACTACATGCATTGCACAACTACTAGTAGATCGACTTTGATTCTATGAATGATAGAAATTAAAAAATAAGGAAAATCACATGTATAAAGTTGAACTTTCTATTAAATTGAGATCAGCCTATGCAGGATTTGAACCCGCATCTTTGTGCATGAGCACACCGCTCTACCATTTGAGCTAATAGGCTTAAATTTTATCATGTGGAATAAGGGCATAAAAATATGATACTCATTAGGGCAATGCAGTGATCATTGTGCCTATATGCTAGTAACCATTTCACCCAATCAACTTCAAATGAACTTTCACACCTAGTTTCTACTTGTTTTGTTGCATTTAAATATGGAAAAATAGAAAATAGATTTGAAACTTTGTGTGTAATCATGCACAATATGAAACAGACAAGTTACTTCTCTATGGAAAAATAATTCACAAAAGATCATGACATTTTACAGACCAGGCTTTCCAGGCACTTCATGGTCAGAGGAAGATGGTTGTCCAAGAGATCCTTCTTTACTATGACCATTACCGGAAGGAAGGTACTCCTGTAATTCTAATAAGACTTGCTTCTCGGACCTCTCGGTCAGACTACAATTTCATGATGCGTAATAGCACCATAGATGATGTCGTGCAATTATCAATGACTCCTGGTGACATTGAGGACAACATGAAGGTTCCATTTGATGGTCCTGTCACTCGTGCAAGGGCCAAGAAGATTCAAACTGCAACTAAGGCCTTTCTTGTCCGTCACCATGGAACGTTAGAGCAAGGGTTCAGGCCACCCTGGATCACTTGGCTCAAAGTTACACCACCAGCACAAGAAGTGAGTCTGCGTCCACACACGGAGCTCATGAAGACTCGTCTGCACCCACCATGAGCCAACCATACTCGACATGTCCTTGGCCACTCGACATGACCATGGGCCGAGTTGTCTTATGCATGGGCCGAGTTTGCCTTGTGCATGGGCCGAAAATTTAGTTAGTTAATTATGTTATTATTTTATGCATAATAAGGTGGAATTAATTATATCTCTTCTAGATATAATCCTTGGCCACCAAGTTATTAAATATCTATCTTATTAGGATTTATTTATCTTAGATTTATTTCATTTATCTTTAGATAGAATAAATCTATCCAAACCCCTTTCATTTGCAAGGAATGATTGGTTAGATCTCTCATAAGTTTTCTATATATTCATGTTATGCAACTTTGAATTAATTAGATTGAATTAGAATTGAGAAACCCCTTTATGGATTAAAGGGTTCTCGATTATCAATCCCAAAAGCTCTTGTGTTCTTGAGATTTTCGGCAATAATAAATCATCACCATCACATTGATTCCCATCGGAAACCCTAAACCAAACACATCCTTTGAACCCTAGTTTCTGTCGCAAAAGGAGAAGCCCAGCCTTGGCGTCGGACGCGGCCAGACTCGCTCCCAGCGAGCGCGGAGCCCAGGCGCTTCACTCTCGCTACAGCTCCCGCGTGCTCCCAGGCGTCGTCGTCCGCGTTCTCCAGCGCTAGGCATCCCGCGCGCCTTGCTCCTCGCTCTCGCTCGCCATCATCCTCGCTCCCAGCGAGAGGCCGTCCGCGCATCCACCCGCGCACACCCTGAGGACCCTGTGTCCTGTGTACCGAAGTCCCAGCGCCAGCGTCCCGAGATCCTCGCGCACCCAGTCCCTCGCTTCTCTCTTTCTGTCGCTATTTCTCAGTTCTTAATTGCTGAAATTACCAAGTGTTAAAACTGTCGCTATTTCAGAATTTTAATTACTTGTTTTAATTTGTTCCAATCAAGAGATATCAAAGAGCATTACAAGATCTTAGCAAATATACGGCGTGGTTCTTGATCTTGAGCCCACAGGCGAAGGATCGGGTATCCCAAACGTATCAAGTGGTATCGGATTTCAGGTTAATGCAAGTTCTTTACTCTCTTGATTTCTTATTTGAGTTATTTATTTTTCGTGCCTATTTCTCACCATAGCCGCTGC
The DNA here is from genome assembly GCA_037127255.1 of Persicaria tinctoria. Classification (NCBI taxonomy): domain Eukaryota; kingdom Viridiplantae; phylum Streptophyta; class Magnoliopsida; order Caryophyllales; family Polygonaceae; genus Persicaria; species Persicaria tinctoria. The sequence continues at coordinate 68,096,633 of JBANSL010000013.1, forward strand.
ATAAAAGTTAAATCTTTATTATTCACCCATCAAAATTGGCACTTTATTTTTGTTATTCTTTGTTTGGATTTTTAATTTCGAAGATATTGAGTTCTTGACTGCAAGTTGTGATCTTTTATTCCTAGTTGCTACATATCATACCTATGACTGTGATTCTTGGATTAAAAGCATTATATGAACTTGCACCACTAAAGAACCCATATTTCTCCAGTTTCTAGCCTATTTTCCCTATTTTCTTTATTTTTGCTTACTTTTAGATCATCGTAGCTTGTTATTTTTTTATTATTTTATTTTTTGTCTCTTATTTTCGGTTCCTGCTTTGTAATTACAGCAGCTATTTTATAGCCAAAAAAAAAAACAAGAGAAAGAAAGAAAAGTTTAGCATACATTACATTGTTGAGTTAGTAACTCTTCCTTTGTTCATTCTTTTCTTGCTACTTGTTAGATGATCTAATCGGTTTTAAGCATTACAAAAGAACCCTACTTGTGTGATTTTGTGCTGTGCCGACACTGGAGCCTTGGTCACACCCCTCTTTCTCTGAACCGGGTTGCAACCGTCAGATAATAGTTGACGGAGTGTGTGCACTTGATTGCCCTTGTGATCGATATTGTCGATTATTACACCTTCTTATTATTCAAGCATCACATTGTACATCTTATTCTTCCACAATAAGCCGCTTGTTTATACTTGCTATCCGTGATATCCGACTTGTGGTTGATTTTATTTGCAATTTGATTATTACTTGCTGTCTTCAATATTGCAAAATTCTGTGTCCAGAGGAATTGCTTGAATATTGTGCGTTGTTTTCTCGCTCTTTGATTTCTAAAACTTGAATCACTCTTAGGAATCACTAGATCTTGCATTACTTGGTTTCTGGTCTTTGCTTCGTTTACTTGTTGCTCTTCTGATATTGTAGGAACATGTCGAACGATAGCAACCCCAACCCTTCCCCTACCCCACCTGCTGGCATTTCTGCTTCTGATATGCAGTTCATTATTAAATCTGATGTACAAGAATCTACTCTGGTTGTGCGTAAGGAATTGGCAGAGGCTGAAAATTGTCGAGCTATCGAACGTCAAGAGGACCGCGTATTTTACTCTGACCTCATCAAACAGGCAGTCGCGCGGAAATTGGAAGAGGCAAAACAGGCGGAGGCTTCTGGATCTACCCCTCCCTCTGGAGGAAGGCCGCCTCCACCACCCCCCAGATACTACACCTCCTTCAGGTAATGTTCCACCTACAGGTAACCCCTCTTATTCGGTTAAACCTCCCCCTTCTGGTCAATTACATTATCAGCTTAAGTCTGCTACTCCTAACCCTTTCACTGGAGAGAATGACAACGATGCTCTACCGGGCTTCAATGGCCACCAGGATCGTCGTGAGCACACCCCACCACGGCATCAGCAAGGGAGGCCACATCAGCGTCCGCAACAGCCATTTTATACTCGTGCTAACTGGGATGATAGCCGCAACAATAATGATCTAAATGAGACGCCACATTTAGAGGATGCTTACCATGAGGTAAATCCTAACTTTGATGATTTACCCCCTCCTAATTTTGGTCATCCTAGATTTGATAATGCTCAAGCTATACAGAGACGAGATGTTAAGCTTAAATTAGAAACCTTTGATGGTAATACTGATCCTGAATCTTATCTTGTCTGGGAAAATCATACTGACTATCTGCTTGAACATTTACGCTATGAGGAAATGGAGAAGTTGGAAGTTGTTATATTGCATTTAGTAGGTAAAGCTCGCACCTGGTGGTTCTGCACTCGTGAGATGCGCCGTCGTCAGGACAAGCAACCTGTTGAAACTTGGCCACAACTTCGCTATCTCCTGAAAAAGAGACATGTGCCTGAGGAATACACGGAGTCTATGAGGATGCAGCTCGCGTCCTGCCGCCAGGGAACTCGCTCTCCTAATGACTACAGGGATGAGCTTGAACGACTCTCCCATCAGGCTAATGTTTATCTTACTGAACGTGCTTTGTGTACTCAATTTCTTGTTGGTCTTAATATTTCTATTAAAAATCCTTTAGCTATCCATTTCATTAGAGATATTAACACTTTGACTCATAAAGCACAGCTTCTGTATGAACAACAGCAGCAGCAGCTTCGGCTACAGAGGAATCGATTGGACCAGACCTCTCAAGGTCGCAGGTTTGTTCCCTTTAACCCTTCTAGTCAATCTAAACCTTCTACTTCTAACCCTTCTATGCAGCAAAAGGGAGTTTCCAACTCACCTCAACAGGGTTATCAGGTTGAAACTAGAAGAGTTGTTGCACCTTCTACAGATCGCAACAAAGATATCCGCTGCTTCACTTGTGGTGGTTCTGGGCATGTCTCTCGCAATTGCCCTCAAAAAAGGAAGGTCCTTCTCAATGATTTGGGAGACCATTACTATGAGGAGGAGGCTGTTGAGGACCATGTAATTTCGAGTGAAGTGGAGGAGGACCAGCCGTCTGAGCCTATTGTGGAGATCGATAGTTCGGAATATGACAACTTGCTTTGCATTATCAACCGGCAGGTCCTACACATTCAGGAATCTCCCATGGCTGATCAAAGGGAGAACATATTCCACGCTAGGTGTCTTGTTCGCGAAGTTACCTTAAGCCTTATCATCGACGGTGGGAGTTGCTGCAATCTCATCAGTGAAAAGGTAGTGGATTTCCTCCATTTAACTACTACTCCTAGAGCTACTCACTATGGATTAAATGGCATTACTGATGATGGTTCTGATATACTGGTCACCAAACAATGTTTAGTTTCCCTTTCTATTGGAACATATCGTGATCAAATATTACGTGATGTTGCTCGAATGGATTGTAGTCATATATTATTAGGACGTCCTTGGTTATATGATCGTTCTGTTCTTCATGATGGTCGTGCAAATACATATTCTTTCACCTATGACGGGAGGAGAGTTACTCTCCTACCCCTTTCGCCACACACTATTCTGAAGGACCAGGTTCGCAAGAAGCAACAACAGGACGCCCAGAGAGAAGCTGACAGGATGGAGAAGCTCAAAGGGAGCTCGGCACAACAGGCCGCCCCCGCGGCCTAGCCTGCCGCGCCCGCGGCCACTCCAGCCGCACCTGCAGCCCCCTTGGCGCCTCCTCCTCCACACTCGACGTCGACTCAGCCCTCTTCTGCATCACTGAAGGGCTCTATAGAACGTCGATCTTTGGTCTCTCAACCTCAGAGAGGGACCATCACCTGGAATGCTCATCGACCTCATATTCTTCTGGTAATGAAACAGGTATTACTTAATGTTGAATTGAGTCATATTCTTGCACCTATTGCTGCACTTCTGCAGGATTATCTAGATGTGCTTCCAGCTGAGCTACCCCAAGGCTTGCCTCCTATTAGAGGTATTGAGCACCAAATTGACTTTGTGCCTGGGGTAGCCTTGCCTAATCGCGCCGCTTATAGAGCTAGTCCTGAGGAAACAAAGGAGCTGCAACGCCAAGTCACAGAATTGATGGATAAAGGCTTTGTTCGAGAGAGCCTGTCTCCCTATGTCGTGCCTGTCATTTTGGTTCCAAAGAAGGATGGCTCCTGGCGCATGTGTGTTGATTGCCGCGCAATCAACCAAATAACGGTTAAGTATCGCCACCCTATTCCTCGTTTAGATGATATGCTTGATGAACTTCATGGTGCTGCTATTTTTTCTAAAATTGACCTTAGAAGTGGATATCATCAAATTAGGATGAAACAGGGAGATTAATGGAAAACGGCTTTTAAAACTAAGTATGGCTTATATGAATGGTTAGTAATGCCTTTTGGTTTGACAAATGCTCCTTCTACTTTTATGAGGCTTATGAACCATGTGCTAAGAAGACACTTAGGAAAATTTATCGTTGTCTATTTTGACGATATCTTAATCTATAGTAAGAATATGCATGATCATTTAAGTCACTTAAAATTGGTTTTTGAGTGTCTTAGAAAAGAGAAATTATATGCCAATTTAAAGAAGTGTTCTTTTGCATTCGAGTCTACCATTTTTCTTGGTTTTGTAGTGACTGCATCTGGATTGAAGGTGGATGAGGAGAAGATTCGTGCTATTCATGAGTGGGCCAGGCCGAACACACCCACTCATGTCCGCTCATTCTCGGGCCTTGTTGGTTTCTATCGACGCTTCGTCAAAGACTTCAGCCTAATTGTCGCCCCCCCTACATGAGCTGACAAAGAAAGATGTGACATTTCGCTGGACTGACTCACATCAAAAGGCTTTCGATGCCCTCAAGGATCGCCTGACACACGCCCCAGTGCTGCATTTACCTGACTTTGCTCAACCTTTTGAGCTCGAGTGTGACGCTTCTGGCACTGGCATTGGAGGGGTCCTGCTGCAGAACAAGCGTCCCATTGCCTACTTCAGCGAAAAGTTGGGCTCCGCTAAGCTCAACTATTCTACCTACGACAAGGAGCTATTTGCACTGGTTCGCTGCTTACAGACTTGGCAACATTACCTCTGGCCTAAGGAGTTTGTGATTCATTCGGATCATGAAGCTCTAAAGTACCTCAAAGGACAAGCAGTGCTCAGCAGGCGACTTGCTCGATGGGTGGAGTTTATAAAGACCTTTTCCTATGTGGTTCACCACAAGAAGGGAAAGGATAATGTGGTAGCTGACGCACTATCACGCAGGTATGTCCTCCTAAACCATATGGATGCACATGTTTTGGGTTTTGCTTTGATAAAGGAACTGTATGCTTCTGATAGTTTCTTTAAAACTATATATGCTCAATGTGTGTCCAAAGGTGAAGTTGATTCATTTTTTCTTGATAATGGTTATTTGTTTAAGATGGGCAAGCTTTGTATCCCATCTTCTTCTATTCGCCGATTGCTAACTCAAGAAATTCATGAATCTAGAGGACATGGTGGTTTCGAAAAAACCTTAGCTGGACTTAAGGAACATTACTTTTGGCCTAAAATGTCTAATTATGTGCTGAGATTTGTCAAAAGTTGTATTACATGTGCTAAAGCCAAATCGAAATCTAATGCTAATGGTCTATACCAACCTTTGCCTATTGCTAATGCACCCTGGGAAGATGTTTCTATGGATTTTATTGTAGGATTGCCTAGAACTTCTAAGGGTCATGATTCCATATTTGTTGTTGTAGACAGATTTTCCAAAATGGCTCATTTTATTCCATCTCATAAAACTGATGATGCTATTCATGTTGCTCATTTATTCTTTAAAGATGTTGTTCGCTTACATGGATTGCCATTATCTATAGTTTCTGACCGTGATCCTAACTGAGATCACAAATAGAACTTTTTGGAAAACTCTATGGTCTAAATTGGGTACAAAATTGCTATTTTCTACTTCTTGTCACCCACAAACTGATGGCCAAACTGAGGTCACAAATAGAACTCTTGGGGCTCTCCTTAGAGTCATGCTGCGAACTAACCTCCGGAGGTGGGAAGAATGTCTACCATTTGTAGAATTTGCATATAACAGGTCTAGGCACTCTGCAACAAAACTTACCCCCTTCGAAGTAGTATATGGCCGAAATCCCTTAACACTTGTGGACATGATGCCTCAGCCATATAAGGACAAGGAGAGCGTCGATGCAGCTAAGCAAGTGGACTTCATCAAAAGCTTGCATGAGCGTATCAAGGCGCAGATGGAGAGGAAGACCGCGCAATACAAGGCCGCGAAGGACAAGCATCGCAAGAATGTGCAGTTCAACGTTGGTGATCTGGTCTGGCTGCATCTCAGGAAGGAAAGGTTTCCGCAACAACGGAAATCTAAGCTGTACCCCAGGGGAGATGGACCATTCAGAGTGGTTCAGAAGATGGGTCTTAATGCATACAAGCTGGATCTCCCTGCCGATAAGTACAACGTCCATTCTACATTCAACATCGCTGATCTATTCTTGTTCGTGCCTGACGATGACTCTGACGACGATTTGAGGACAAATCGAAGTCAAGTGGAGGAGAATGATGTCGTGCAATTATCAATGACTCCTGGTGACATTGAGGACAACATGAAGGTTCCATTTGATGGTCCTGTCACTCGTGCAAGGGCCAAGAAGATTCAAACTGCAACTAAGGCCTTTCTTGTCCGTCACCATGGAACGTTAGAGCAAGGGTTCAGGCCACCCTGGATCACTTGGCTCAAAGTTACACCACCAGCACAAGAAGTGAGTCTGCGTCCACACACGGAGCTCATGAAGACTCGTCTGCACCCACCATGAGCCAACCATACTCGACATGTCCTTGGCCACTCGACATGACCATGGGCCGAGTTGTCTTATGCATGGGCCGAGTTTGCCTTGTGCATGGGCCGAAAATTTAGTTAGTTAATTATGTTATTATTTTATGCATAATAAGGTGGAATTAATTATATCTCTTCTAGATATAATCCTTGGCCACCAAGTTATTAAATATCTATCTTATTAGGATTTATTTATCTTAGATTTATTTCATTTATCTTTAGATAGAATAAATCTATCCAAACCCCTTTCATTTGCAAGGAATGATTGGTTAGATCTCTCATAAGTTTTCTATATATTCATGTTATGCAACTTTGAATTAATTAGATTGAATTAGAATTGAGAAACCCCTTTATGGATTAAAGGGTTCTCGATTATCAATCCCAAAAGCTCTTGTGTTCTTGAGATTTTCGGCAATAATAAATCATCACCATCACATTGATTCCCATCGGAAACCCTAAACCAAACACATCCTTTGAACCCTAGTTTCTGTCGCAAAAGGAGAAGCCCAGCCTTGGCGTCGGACGCGGCCAAACTCGCTCCCAGCGAGCGCGGAGCCCAGGCGCCTCACTCTCGCTACAGCTCCCGCGTGCTCCCAGGCGTCGTCGTCCGCGTTCTCCAGCGCTAGGCATCCCGCGCGCCTTGCTCCTCGCTCTCGCTCGCCATCATCCTCGCTCCCAGCGAGAGGCCGTCCGCGCATCCACCCGCGCACACCCTGAGGACCCTGTGTCCTGTGTACCGAAGTCCCAGCGCCAGCGTCCCGAGATCCTCGCGCACCCAGTCCCTCGCTTCTCTCTTTCTGTCGCTATTTCTCAGTTCTTAATTGCTGAAATTACCAAGTGTTAAAACTGTCGCTATTTCAGAATTTTAATTACTTGTTTTAATTTGTTCCAATCAGGAGATATCAAAGAGCATTACAAGATCTTAGCAAATATACGGCGTGGTTCTTGATCTTGAGCCCACATGCGAAGTATCGGGTATCCCAAACGTATCAATAGAGACTATAAGTAACAATTCATTAATTAAACAAAACCCATTATCAAACACAATAAGCAATCACATAATAATTGTCATAAATATTATAAAAACCCATCATTTATGAGGTTCATAAATGATGAAGATATCATGAAATATCCCCAAAATAGCTTACTTATCTGTTTCAGCAACAGCTGGATGCAAGCATAAAAACTTATCATGAAAATTTCAAATTTCAACCCCCAAAGAATGATTTCGATCAACTCAACCTAAATTTACATAAATAGAAACCATAATTTTAAAGCAGAGTTGAGACGATCCTATATAGACTAAAACAATGCAGTTGGCTGATTTAAGATTTTCCACAAATTCTCTATTCTAAATGCACTGAGTTCACATACAAGTCAGTAATAACAAACAAGTTACTTCTCTTAAAATATGTAGAACATTTCATTCAACCATTAAAGTTGACAGAAAGTAACTTAGCAAGCATTGCAATCTTATAAACAAATCCACCATAGATACACAAGCTTCAAATTAATCGAATTGAAAATCCTAAATTCGTAAACTCAAATTCACAATTTCAAACTGAAAACCCCCGATTTACAAACTCAAGTTCACAAATTCAACTTGAGAATCCCCGATTTGCAAACTCAAATTCACAAATTCAACCTGAGAATCCCCAATTTGCAAACTCAAATTCAGAAATTCAAACAAAAAATCTCTAATTCAGAACCCTAATTTTCGGAAAATTGCACAATCGACTTACCTTCTCTTCCCTGCGTCGACTCCAGTGTTGCTCCGGTGCCGCTCAGTGTCGCCAAAGTTCGATATCGCCACTCCGGTGTTGCCTCTCCTTCCCGACTCACCGATCTCCGATCGAGTCTTCTCTTTCTCTGAAAAGTCGCATGCGTTCTCTCCTTTTTTTTTTGAAGCAAGATAAGAATTCGGTTATCCAGACAAGCCTGGAGAAACCGAGAGACCGAACAAGTCGGTGGATGGACTAACCATCGTGTACAACCGAAAAAACATACAGAAGCAAATGACTGAAGCAAATGACAAAAATAAAAGCAGAAATAAAAATACAAGTCGTCCTACACCGAAACTACAAGCTAGCAGAACAATCAAAATTGAGTTTCACCATGCCGATTGGAGGTTTATCCCAAATTCCATTGCGTTTACTCTGCGTTTTGGCATTGTTAGGATATTGTAGCTTTGGCGTCTGGTGAGAATGTTGGTCCAAAGCGATATTGTCATCAAGAAGGTTAAACCTACAAGCCTCTTCCCAAGACTAACGACATGTCAGAATGAAAACTTTGATCGCGTTTACAGAGTAGGATGTACTATGACCAAAAGTTAGTTGGTTTGCTTCTTCGTTCGTTCTTTCTTTCTTTCTTTTTTATTTCAAAAGTAACGGAGAGGTTAAGCCTCTGTTAGTTTTAACCAATCGAGAGCACGAGGCGAAATATACCAAAATTTCAAGGGTATCACACGAAATATATAAAAGAGTTGTATACCCGGCGAAAATTGCAATACCAAAAGGGCACCCCGCGAAATTTCCGAAAAAAAACTTTGCTGCCAGATATAAAATGGATCAAAATGCGACAAGAAAAATAAATAGAAATGAAATAAACATAAACATTTACGGAGTAATATAAAAACTTTCCAATGGAAACATTAATTAGAAAAAACATTAATGATGAATAATTAAATATGACGTTGTACATTGATTCGAGGCGTCTTAAAAAGCAAAAACCTCCTCCCCTAACCCAACATCTCACTTGACTCATCATATTCTTCCATTGACGCCTCAAATCCACCTCTCCCAATTATATATCCCCTCATACATCCACACACAGAAGCATTAACAGATCGATCCATGGAGATAGTAATGGTGAAGTTGATTCAATGCGGACGGCAACACAGTAAGCTAATGGCGATAACTACCTTAATTACAATGTTGCCCCTTTGCCATTCATCCAACTTCAACTACGGCGAAGCACTGTCCAAAAGCCTCCTGTACTTGGAAGCGCAGCGTTCCGGGCACTTGCCCCACCACCAGAGGGTCACCTGGAGATCTCACTCGGCCCTCCTCGACGGCCTCGAGCAATCCGTAATACCGATCTTTTAATTTTTAGGCCCCGTATAGTATTGATCGTATTTCATGCATGTTACGTAATTGTGTATGGTAACTAATAGGTGGATTTGGTGGGAGGATACTACGATGCCGGAGACAACGTGAAGTTCGGTTTTCCGATGGCTTTTACGGTGACGATGCTGGCTTGGGGCGTGATAGAGTACGGCGAGGAGATGGAGGCCGCCGGCGAGTACGAATACGCTTTGGAGGCCATCAAGTGGGGGACTGATTACTTCGTCAAGGCTCACACTCGTCCACATCTGCTTTGGGTTGAGGTCTAAATTTCTCAAAATCCAACTCTCTTTATATTTTTGCAAGTTTTTTGAAATGTTTAAAACTTTCTTCTTTTCTCTCATTTGTTTTTTATTTTAGAGATTCTTTTACGAGATCATATTTCCTCTAAAATTGTCCATTTTTTCTATTTTACCAAACCTGGTGTGGGATGTTCCAAGTGTATGCTGAATGCTGATGATCCAAAATAAAAACACTATCTCTTTTTTTTTAATTATTTTTTAAAATAATTTTTATTTATTACTGCATAGTTCGTATTAATAATTATGAAATTACTTTTAAAAATTAATATTATTATACACAGCCAGATAATATGAAAATGAGGCGAATTCGGACCAAAGATGAAATTCATCAATTTCATTTGGAAGAACGGTTGGATTAATTTAATTAATACCAGATATGCATGCAGGGTTTAACTATCTGTTATTTTATTGACGTTACATTTTCACATTTGGGAAGATGAATTAAATGTTCTTGTTATAAATTTTCATTAATTATATGACATAAATTAACCCATACGTGCCTCGTAAATAATGTTAATCAATTCAATTGATATTATACACAAACTATGTTTTTTTTTTCTTTTTTAATTAAATTAGTTTTTGAAAGGTGTTTTGGAAATGGTTCAGGTGGGAGATGGGGACACAGACCACCAGTGTTGGCAACGACCGGAGGACATGACGACGTCGCGGAGAGCATTCAAGGTGGACGAGAACAACCCTGGGTCCGATGTGGCAGGAGAGACGGTAGCTGCGATGGCCGCGGCAGCCATGGTGTTTAGGACAACCAACCCACAATACTCCGATATGCTTTTGGACCACGCCCTTCAGGTATATCTACTTCTACCTATTATTTTATTCACAACAACTTATTATAGGTTTGGTTAAACAATTAACAAACCACTTTATGTTTACGGATAATTTTATTTATTTTTTAGTTTCTTGGCCGGCCTGATTTACAATTGCTGATTTAATTTACAAATAAAAATGCAGTTGTTTGAGTTTGGTGACAAGTACAGAGGGAATTATGATGCCAACATTAGAGAGGTTAAAAAATATTACCCTTCGGTGAGCGGTTACAAGGACGAGTTACTGTGGGCAGCCCTATGGATCTACAAGGCCACTAAGAACGAGTTGTACTTGGATTATGCAGTTAAAAACGGAGTTGAATTTGGAGGTACAACTTGGGCTATCAATGAGTTCAGCTGGGATATCAAATTTGCCGGTGTCCAGATTCTTGCCTCCATGGTAAAATTCCTCTCTTTAACCTCTATTATCCCAACTCGTTGAGGTAATTTTTTTTTTTATTTTCAAATTTAGGGGTGGTTAAATTGGAATCGGTGTTTCACTTGACTACGCACTACCTCGTGATTGACCGATTAATTTCAACTCGACCAAGTAACACAATGTTGTATATAAGTGTTTGTTGAGAGAATGAAAGATGTGAAGAGATCAAAAGAGTTCTACATTGATAATATGAACAAAGAAGTCTTAGTATATAAACTAGTGGGTTACTCCTCATATCGTTAATTTGTTTTAGGATGGAACCCCGCTCAGCTTATGTACTAAACTATTCGCCCATGAACGCACGTGTGCACACAACCCCTGATCCTGAGTCCAACAGACTTCAGTATGCTACAACCTACAGAGAATTTGGATAGACAAACATTAGATTAAAAATGATTAAGTTAATTTGGTCCAAATTCCATGTAACAAAATAAGAATAGCACTTCCTATAGCGTCATTGTGATCGATTTGTGAAAGATACAAATAGTATCTCACATTAGAATTATGTGAAATCTAAGTTTTGTACCTAGTCGGTGGACTATTTTTCATATTATCAATTGATTTTGACATGATTGAATTTCTTTTTTATATATATACTCCCTCCCGTTCCAATATAGATGAGTTTTAGAGGGTAGTCTTAGAGTTAGAGAAAAATACCTTCTCTTCATTTTCCTGAATTTTACCAATCCGTTTAGAGGCTCTATTGGACACAAAAAAAACCATCTTTTTCTCTAAAATTTTCCATTTTCTCCAAAATACAGGAGATGTTCTTGCGAGTGATCCTACATGAATTGCAACAAAAAACACATAATGTGATTACCTCAAATGGGTAGACTTATAAAGGTATTTAATTTAGTAGTTCTTATTCTTATTTCAGCTTATAGGCGAGGAGGGCGAGAGAAATTCAATGCAAAAAGCCACGCTTGAGGAATACAAGGAAAAGGCAGAGTACTACCTATGTGGTTGCCTCCACCTAAACAAGGGCAAAAGGAGCAACATGAGGCGCACCCCAGGGGGCTTACTGTACACTCGCAAATGGAACAACATGCAGTACGTCTCCAACGCCGCGTTTCTCCTCACCGTCTACTCCGACCACCTCCGCGTCACCAACCAGACGCTGACCTGCCCAAGGGGAACTGTGGATCCCCGAGAACTCCTCTCACTGGCCACTTCGCAGGTTGACTATATCTTGGGGTCGAATCCTACCGGCATAAGCTACCTTGTGGGATTCGGCCCTAGGTATCCCCAAAGGGTGCACCATAGGGGATCGTCGATGGTGTCATATTCCAAGGACAAGGGTTTCATTGGCTGCACCCAAGGGTACGATACTTGGTACAAGCGGGCCCACCCGAACCCCAACGTGCTAGTTGGGGCTCTGGTGGGTGGGCCAGATGGGCGCGACCGGTTCAAGGATGATAGGAGAAATTTTGTGCAGACGGAGGCGTGCACATACAATGCTGCTGCATTGGTTGGAGTGTTGGCTAAGTTGCGGGGAATATTGGTGTTGGAGAGCCGTTGTAATTGTTCTGATTCCGCTTTGGTTTCTTCTTTGTAAGGAACAAAATACATAAATTTTCACAACTTATTTTCTAATAAATTATGAGTTCATAGTACTTTTAAATTTTGATCGTATATGCTCATATATACTAGTTTGGTATAGAGAGTATAGATATCCCTGCAAGGGTATTTTGGTAATTTCGTAAAGAGGTCCTAAGAGGCCTATAAATGTTGTAATCTGTTGTTGGAAACCATTGTATCATAACAACAAAAATCAAGAATCAGTTACACCGTTTGTTCCTCTAGAAACTCCTTTCTCCCTCATTTTTCTTCCTTTCTTTGATCGATCAAGGTATTGAGCTCAAACTCAATATCTTTCATGGTATTAGAGCGCACGATATCGATCAAGCAGAAACCCTAGATCAGATAGAAGGTTGAAGACGATGAGCACAGGAGAAGTTGGAGCTTTGATGGCGAACATGAACGATCCATTAGCTTTGGCTAATTCGGATCATCCAGGAGCGCAATTGGTCACGAACGTGTTCAATGGCACGAATTTCCTTGGATGGAGCAGAGGAATCACCATGGCACTTGGCGCCAAGCTCAAATTAGGATTCATCGATGGAAGCTTGACGAAGAACAACCTCAATCCGGTGGATTTACAGCGCTGGACGAGATGCGATTTCATGATCCGCTGCTGGATCTTGAATTCGATGACTACAAGACTCTTAGAGAGCTTCATGTATGCAGAATCAGCGAAGCACCTTTGGGAAGAAATCGTCGAGAGGTATGCACAGTCTAATGGCCCTCTCTTGTTTCAATTAAGAAAAGAAATGAGTAATCTAGTTCAAGGAGCTATGTCGGTTCCGGATTACTATGGAAAGCTAACGAAACTGTGGGACGAAATCTTTAGCTTAGAAGGAACTCCGGAGTGTGCGTGTGGAGCGTACGGGGGTTGCACTTGTGGTATGAAGAAAAAGTTGTAGGATATTGATAATCGAAATAAATTTCTTCAGTTTCTGATGGGGTTGAACGATGGGTATGAGAGTGTTAGGAACCAGATTTTGACTAAGGAGCCTATCCCTTCTATCAACAAAGCTTATTACATGGTACAGCAAGTCGACAAAAGTCCCGGTGACAAATCTGGAGCGAGTTCTAGCTCAATTGCTTCAAATGCGTTAGCTGCTAACAGAAATGGGGATGAATCTGGTGACAATAAGAAATCTCTCAGGAAGGATAAAGAGAACAAGCAGTGCAGTCATTGCAACATGAAGGGGCATATGAAATCTGAATGTTTCCGCATTATTGGGTATCCTGAGTGGTTCAATCAACCAAAAGGGAAAGGCAATGGCAGATCTCAGGCTAATGTTGCTGAAAATGGTGATTCACCTTTGGATGAGAATAAAGGATTTAGTTCTCAGCATACAGACTCTTCACTGGTTAGTGCTCTTGAGGATGTTCTTCGAACTATGTAAGGCAAGAGCCCTGCCTACTCAGACACTTACAGTGCTGGTATTATCCTTGCTCTGACCTCTTCTAAAGATAGGCAAATAGATCCTTATTCTTGGATCATTGATTCAGGGGCAACTGACCATATGACTCACAATGATGATTTTTTACATTCCAAAAGGAAGCTTAAAGAAGTTATTAGAGTCTCTTTGCATGGTTCAATTAGAGAAGTTCATGAAGTATGAGACATTACTTTTACCTCTGGATCTACTCTACATGAAATATTCTTTGTCCCTGAGTTTAAAGAGAACTTGCTGTCAGTTGGGAAAGCAATAGATGATGCTAGTTATGATGTGAGTTTTCACAGAAAGTACTGTGCTTTTCAGGACCATAGGAGTGGACAACTGATTCTACGAGCTGGAAGGATTCCATGGAGACTTTATAAAGCATTTCTCACACATGCACATGGGATATGCAAGCTGCAGTTGCCTACAGACACTGGTGTTGTTGCAGATACTTTATTTTGTAATAAAGTAGCTTCTAAACTGGATTCTCGTTTGTTTCATGAGAGATTAGGGCATATCTCTTTCTCCAAATTGAAACACTTGCAGCTGTGTAAACCTGATGATGTTGGTTCTTGTGAGACTTGTATCCAAGCCAAACATCATTCTCTTCCATTTCAATTGAGAACTTCTATTGCTTCCAGAAATTTTGAATTGCTGCATATTGATCTGTGGGGGCCATACAGAGTCCCTTGCATGATAGGTGGGAGGTACTTTGTTACCATATTAGATTATTACAGCAGGTCTGTAAGGACTTATCTTGTTCAAGATAAGACACAGGTGTACACCATTGTCATTGATTACATCAAAATGGTGGAGAATCAGTTTGACACTAGAGTTAAAATTGTCAGAAGTGACAATGGAACTGAGTTGCTTAGATGTAAGCAGTTCTTTGTAGAGAAAGGGATAGTGTCTCAGAAATCTGTTCCTCATGTACCACAACAAAATGGCCGAGTACATAGGAAACATAGGCATATATTGGAGACAACAAGAGCCATCAGATTACATGCCAATCTCCCAATTAAGTTTTGGGGAGATTGTATATTAGCTGCCACTTACCTGATCAACCTCATGCCTGCAGCTCCTTTGAATGGGGTGTCACCTTTTGAAAAGATGTATGGTGGTCCTCCTTATTACAGTGCTTTGAGGGTGGTGAGGTGCTTGTGCTTTGCTCTCAACAAAGGTGGTCCCAAAGACAAATTTGGGGATAAGACACACATGTGCATTTTCCTTGGCTACCCTCTTGGTCAAAAAGCCTATAGGCTATATGATCTTACCACAAATAAAACTCTAATTAGCAAAGATGTTGTTTTCCTTGAACACATCTTTCCCTATAAATCATTCATAACTCCCAATTCATCCTCTCCTACACCATCTTCGTTACCCCTTGTTAATCCTTTCTTTGACTATGATCCAGTCTCATCCCACTCACCTACATTTCAAACCACAGTCTCAGATGCCATGTCTGATTCTGTTGACCAATCTTCTCAACAATCCTCAAACACAATCCCTGATAATCCATCTCCTATTTTAAACCCTGAGATTCCCTTACCTGCACCTATACCTGAGATTTCTTTAAGGAGATCTACAAGGCATGTTCATCCACCTGCTCATCTGAAGGATTTCATTATCTCAAATTCCACCACATCCATCTCAAATTCCTTTATGGCAGCATCAGATGTGCTCTCTTTTCCTCCCGAATACAGAGCTAGCTTGGCACGTGTTCTAGACTTGCAAGAGCCCGTCACCTATAAGCAAGCCAAGTCTGATCCTGCTTGGATTGCTGCAATGGACTCTGAACTGCAGGCTCTCGAGAAAAATGATACCTAGAGCATTACTGATCTTCCTGTTGGCAAGTCTACTATTGGATGTCGTTGGGTTTATAAAATCAAATTTCGGCATGATGGATCAGTGGAACGATATAAGGCACGATTAGTAGCAAAGGGGTACAACCAGATCAAGGGGAAATATTATCATCATACCTTCTCCCCGGTTGCCAAATTCACAACAATCAGAATTGTGATTGCTCTTGCAACTATCAGAAGATGGATTGTGCATCAATTGGACATAAATAATGTCTTCCTTCATGGATTCCTTGATGAGGAAGTGTACATGTCTTTACCTGAGGGATACAAAGGAGCTCCCTCATCTAAAGTGTGCAGACTGAAAAGGTCTCTATATGGACTGAAACAGGCCTCTCGCCAATGGAACATTGAGCTCACCCGGTTTCTTACCTCATTGGGATTCACTCAATCTATGGCAGACTACAACTTGTTTGTAAAGCTCATTCCACGGGGTCTGATTGTTGCTCTGATCTATGTGGACGACATTCTGATAACTGGTGATGATTTGGAAGAAATTGTAGCAACTAAAACTGCTCTCCATAAGGCGTTCACAATCAAAGATTTCGGTGAGGCTCATTACTTCCTTGGATTAGAGATTGCCAGGACTAGTGCTGGTACAATGTTGAATCAGCGAAAGTACGTCCTCGATATCCTGCAGGACACTGATTTGGTGGATTGCAAGGCATCCCCCTTTCCAATGCCTCGTGGCCTCAAGCTGTCAATCGATCAGGGAGACGTTCTAGCTTATCCAGAGAAGTACATGCGCCTAGTGGGTAGATTGTTGTTCCTGAATATGACTCAGTCAGATATCTCATTCTCCATCCAACACCTTAACCAATTCATGTGTGAACCTCGTCAACCACACTGGCAGGCAGCTCTTCATGTGGTCAGGTATCTCAAAGGCACTCCAAACTTGGGTTTGTTCTATCCAGCTAATAACACAATGGCTTTGAATGCCTTTTGTGATGCGGATTGGGGTGCTTGCCTCTCCACTGGACGATCTCTCACAGGGTTTTGTGCATTTCTGGGAACTACTCTAGTATCATGGAAGACTAAAAAGCAATCAACCGTGTCTAAGTCATCCGCTAAGGCTGAGTACATGAGCCTTTCTAAGACCTCAAGTTAACTGGTTTGGCTCGACATTGTGCTGGAAGCTTTGACTTGTCACATTCCCAAGCCGTCTTCCATGAGCATACTAAGCACATCCGCCTTGACTGTCACTATGTTAGAGAGAGATTTCAGGAAGGATTTCTCCTCCTTGTTTTCATCAAATCCCAACACCAGTTAGCTGATGTTTTCACCAAACCTTTAGGAGAGGTGCAGCATCAGTACTTATTATGTTCCAAGTTAGGCCTAGTCGAGTTTCCTAGTCCAACTTGAGGAGGGCATATAGAGAGTATAGATACCCCTGCAAGGGTATTTTGGTAATTGCCTAAAGTGGTCCTAAGAGGCCTATAAATTCTGTAATCTGGTGTTGGAAACCATTGTAACAGAACAACAAAAATCAAGAATCAGTTACATCGTTTGTTCCTCCAGAAACTCCTTTCTCCCTCATTTTTCTTCCTTTCTTTGATCGATCAAGGTATTGAGCTCAAACTCAATATCTTTCATTTTGGCATCGTTAGAATTATAGGAAATAGGGATAACTTAATTGTTGTTTAGTAGCTAGAGGTAGCAGTCAGTTGGGTCTTGTTGGGTTCGGATATTCGGATTATGGTTTATTTGGGCTGAATCAGGTTTATGCTCATTTGAATACAAGGAAAGTAATTAAGACGAAACACCCCTAACGAAGGAAGCGCCATCTTAGAGCGTCCTTCCGGACGAGACCCTTAAGCACTGGATCAGAAAGTATAACGTCGTCGGCAGGGATATTGTAAGTCAGGTGCGCGGCCCTATCGGCTACAACATTGGATTCCCTGAAAATATGACGAATGGAAAACGAGTCAAACCCATAACAATCAAACGAACATCCGAAAGAACAAGTTCAATACTCCACGGGCAAGACCAAATCTCAAGCAGAGAATTGACAACTTGCAGATTGTCGCCCTCAGCCAGAAGGTGTCTAACCCCCAGGTGACGAGCCCGTAACATCCCATTTCTAAGAGCTAGTGCTTCAGAAAACATAGCAGAAGTGTTATTGCAGCGGCCCGAGCCCGTCGCCACCACAGTCGCCCTTGCATTTCTAATCACGAAGTCGTAGGCAGCCTCACCAGAAGACTGTAACGAGCCGTCGAAATTCATAGTTGTCTTAGGTGTTGGTTATCAAAAGTTTTTATTATTTTACCATTTATTTTTAAATTTTACTAGAATGTATTTTAAAGATTGTATTATTCCATTTGAGTTTGGTGGGTTCAAGTCATATTTGGGTTTTTTTTTTAATCGGGTATGATCAATTTTTGTTATTATGTTATTCAGATAATTGGTCAAAATGAATTGAGTCGACGCCGGATTGGTTTTCGGATGATGTATTGTATTGTTCGAAAAAATCAAGTTTAACGAAGTTCTTCGTGTGATTAAGATAGATAAAACTCATTTTATATAAAAGTAACCCTTATACCTTATACTATGTAATAAAAACACTTATATTACAACTTTCACTATATAATTGTCCGTGGCACACACCTAGGATTGATTACTTTTACTTGCACTTGCTCTTACTTGCACACGCTTGATTTTGTCTTTGCTTGGATGCATTTGACCGATACATTAGGGACTATTCATAGCCATATATACATCCACCGACCTTGTATAATGTGGAGATTTGTTTAGATGATTCTAGCCTACTACTTCAAGAATTAATCGGTAAGAACCCCGTAGAGTTGAATTCCGTGAAGTTGATAAAATTATCTTATAAAACTTTATCAACCCTAACAAAATAAATTAAAAAATGGCTAAATTAATTTAAATTTAAACTATTTATTTAAAATTGAAAGGTTAACAAAATAAATTAAAAAGTGAGAATTATTAATGAACCTATTTGAAAGAAAATTCTAGAGACCTCTTCAAATGCATCAGTGCCCAATATATCAATTTGGGTCTATACTAATTCGGGCCCTATATATACTTGACCCATAAATTTGGGCCTTGTGATGGGTTATTATGGGGGGGGGGGGGAGGCCAATATGTAATAAGACAATAACTCATTGCAACGAGTTAGGATTTCATTATTCTTTAGATTCTCATTGGAAGCCACATACGGAGTATTAAACATGGAATCAAATGAATGATTCACCATTTTGATTCAGGATTCCTCCTGAATGGCTGTAAGCAGAAAATTACCAGGAACCAATTGATATATAAGGCTGGTTTGTAAATTGATTTCAAAAGATGATGTTGAGGCAAACACTATTGTGGTGTGTTACGTACAAAAAAAATCATTATCTTAGTCGCCATATCACCTTGTCCCCGATTCATGTCAAATATCGGCGTCTCTCAGGTCCAATGATAGCACATCAACCTCCGATCGCTTGGGCCATCTCCCACCATAGGTTATAAAATGGGTTTTTACCTTTTTTTCTCCTACCATAATCCAAAACTCATTTTGACTCAAACAAATTTGGCCTATTTCCGCTGGCGGATACAGGGGTGAGCTTGTATGGACAAAGCCCACCCCAAATTGGATAGTTAGGTAAATAAGGTGCCCTACGAGGTGTCAGTATTGACCAAGGTTAAGTAAGGCATCGTCATGCATGGTGGAGAGGGATAAATTTTGATCAAGTGGGAAGCTAGTTGGTTTGTAGCCGATGAAGCAAATGTCATCCAAAATCTCGAGGGCGTACTTACGTTAGCAAAGAGCAATCCTATGCTTTGAGTGACTGAGTGAGCCACTTTGATTGCAAAAAAGAAACGTAGGCACCGGCCCCATGTCCCTGAGTTTGAAGTTGTTAGCAAGGAAGGACTTGGTCTCTTTGATCTCTCGTAAAATTTTACCTACAAGTGTAACGTCATCGACATAAATTAGGAAAAATGTAAAATGGCCATTGCGTTGACGGAAAAATAATGAATAATCAATTAAGAATTGATGGAACCCGGATGTCTTGAGGGCTGAAGAAAGCTTCAAAAACCATTATCTGCAGGAGGCTTGCTTGAGGCTATACAATGATTTGTCTAGTTTGCATACGCGAGTCTCCCCTTTTCAGACATATCCTTGAGGTAGTTTCAGATACACGTCTTCAAAAAAATCACCATTGAGAAAGACATTATTGACATCTAATTGATACAAATGTCATCCTTGAATAGCGACGCGACTAAGAAGGACTCTAATTAACGATGGTGAGCTTGGCTACGAGAGTGAATGTTTCTTGATAGTCAATGCCTTCAACTTGACTATATCTTTTTGCAACTAGTCAGGCTTTGTACCTTTCCACCGTGCCATTAGGATTGAACTTAATTTTATAAACCCATTTGCACCCAATGGGTTTCTTATGAGGTGGGAAAGGCATTAAACTCCATGTTTCGTTGTCCTCAAGGGCTTTGATTTCGGATGTCATTGCTCTTTGCCAACGAGGGTCTTTGGAGGCCTACAAAAATTATGTTGGTTCTTTATCAAGAGTAATGTTAGCCACAAAAGTCTTATATGAAGGAGATAACTGATTAGAGGATAATGGGTAAGAAATAGATGAGCTAACATTGTTCGAGAAAGAGGATGAATCCTATCGAGATGACGGTTTTCATTGGCATGAAAGTCTTGCAATATGGTAGGTGGCCAAGTACTATAGTAGGGTGTGTGGAGAGACGAGGGTGGAATAGTGATGGAGGTGTTGGGGAAGTATCTTGGTCATAGGATATAGGGATAGGTGGGGTAAGTGTACGAGGTATAGGTGTTGAAGGGGTCTCCAATGGTACCGTTGGGGCTACATAATGTTGTAAAGAGTTGGGTATGTCATCATCGATGTAGCCCAAGGAAGTGAAAATAGGTATAGGTAAATCATGAGAAGGTATGGTGAGATTGTTGGTATGTAGTAGCCTAGTAGGTGGTAACACTCAGTTTCAAAAACAGAATGCCCCGAGATATGAACATCTTCTTATCTTTGACACTATAATTTGTAATCTTTTGTTCCAATAGGATATCCCAAGAAGATGCACTCAACAACTCTAGGGTCGAATTTAGTAGCTCGAAGGGGGTGGATTGAAGCAAAGCATTTGCAACCAAAAACTTTTAAATGTGAATAATTTGGTATTTTTGAAAAAAAAAAAGAATTTCTAAAGGAGTTTTATTTTGCAAAAGAAGGGTAGATGTACGATTAATCAAATATGTAGAAGTAGGGGTGTGCAGAAAAACCCGAAATTGAAAACACGACATGAAAAAACCCGAAATTGAAAAAACACGACACGATAATGGCACGAACCGAGAAAACACGACTGTAAACGGTTCGTGTTCGGGTCTGGCAAATCCCCTTATCGAGTACCCGACACGAACCGTTTAAAATATTTTTTTTTTATTTATAGGTATGAAAATAAAGTACTAGTATATATAAATTCCTATAAGTATTACAAAGCTTTGATAGCTCAGATGGTGTTTTGTGGCTTTTTTTTTTCCCCACTTTATTTTTTTTTAATATCCAAATTCCAAATAGGTATAATATCCAAATTCCAAATAGGTAAACAAACCCTAGATTAAACGCTCAATCTCTCATTCTCACTTCTCAGTTACAGTCGCCGCCTCCTAAGCTCTGTATCTTGCCATCTTCTTCTTCACGCTCAATCCGCCTTCCATCCTCCTCGCTTAGCCCTCAGATCTGAAGCCCCGGCCGCCGAAGCCGTCTCCCGCTCGGACCTCCGTTCACCTTGTCGATTCAAAGGGGAAGATCGGTGGAAGCTGTCAAGGTCGGCTCCTCGCTCCTCACCGTACCTACGCCTATCGAGGCCAAACCCAGCCAACGCCGCTACCTCCCTCCCCCCCCCTCTCTCTCTCTCTCTCTCTCTCAGATCTCTCTTCCCCACACCTCGATGACCGCCGCTACCTCCTTTCTCACGTCGGCGCTGTCCCACCTCGTGCCCTGACCAACGGCAACGGAGGGTGAAGCCGATGAACACCTCGTCTTCCATTAGCGAGCCTGATTTACGAAGCCTCCCTCCTCCCACCAGCACCTGTTGCTGCAGCCAGCCACCACAATGAGAACGCCACCGGAACAGAAGGGAAAAAAAGAAAACCTAACGGTTCGTGTCGGATAACACGGGTATCCGACACGGAACCGAATACCCTAACCGTGTCGGGTACCCGGGTTTAAACGGTTCGGATACGGTTCGAGGAATTTAAGCTAAACGGTTTAGGATACCCGACACAATTAACCGGTTCATGTCGGGTACCCGGTTATGCACACCTCTATGTAGAAGTAAGGATGGCTTCACCCCAAAATTGTTTTGGTAAATGTAATTGAAATAATAGTGTACGAGCCACGTTTAGCAAATGTCGATGCTTACGTTCAGTAACTCCATTTTGTGGAGGTGTATTAATGCAATTTGTTTGATGTAAAATTCCATTGGAACAATTAAATTCGAGTTCATTGTCATCACTTCGAACGATCTTAACCCATTTTCCAAATTGGTTTTCAACAATGTTGATAAAAATGGATAAGTAAATTATGAGCGTCAGATTTGCGTTGTATAAGAAAGATCCAAGTTAAATGAGAATGATCATCAACAATAGTTGAAAAATAAAGGGCTTCGGAAAGAGATGAATCCTCCTCTCCAAATATCCATATGAACTAAATCAAAACAAGAATGGGCATTGGAAGTATGTAAAGGAAAAACATTTCAAGTTTGTTTAGCTAAAGGCAAACTAAACAATGACTTGTATCACAAGTGTTATTCTTAAAAAAGGAAATAAAGATGGTACTTTGGTTGACAAGTGATCGAGTCGGCGGTGCCAAATGTGTCCAAGTGGTGTGAAGATCACCTTGCAAGAGCTTATTTTTGGTATGTCAAGACAATATAAATCATCTAGCTCAAAGCCCCGTCCCAATCATCCTCCAACACATGTGTTTTAAAAAAAAAAAGTCATATAAAAGGAATCTAACACAAGTTTGCTAATGAATACTGTGTCGGTCTTATGGTTTTATAGACCCAGGGCGGAAGAAAGTTATGGGCCCTATTATTAAGTGTGTTGTTATTTACACCCACAAAAGTTACTATTTACACCTAAAAATCTAAGTTTTTATTTTTTTAAAATAATCCCTACGTCTCCTGAGTCATAGGCGTGTGATTCAAGAGGGACAGGGAATGCATATAGAAAAAAAAATAGATGCACATCTTGAGTCATACACCTATGACTCAAGATGTGCATAACAATTCCTAATATTAATAATATTATGACCCATAATT
Organism: Persicaria tinctoria; assembly: GCA_037127255.1. Lineage (NCBI taxonomy): Eukaryota > Viridiplantae > Streptophyta > Magnoliopsida > Caryophyllales > Polygonaceae > Persicaria > Persicaria tinctoria. The sequence goes on from JBANSL010000013.1 coordinate 68,119,719, forward strand.
TTCGTCTCGTAGTAATAAGGTTTGATTTTTTTTATTTTTTTTTTTGTCTTCACAATAGAGAATATGGTAGGGGATTGAAATAGAGAGAGACTGTGAGGATATTAACAACAAATCATGTGATAAATAGAAGAAATAAGAGATGTCTCAATTCGGTTTTTTTTTTTTTCCTGTTTCTTCACATCTTAAAATTTCCTATTCTTCAATCTATGCCACTTTTTTATTTTATGAGATTGAGGTTTGAGGATAGAGGAAATGCATCCATGAACCTCATTAAGTCGTACACCTCCTTTTTTATTTTTATATATATTCTTATTTGTTTATTTATTGTTAGGGGCATATAAACTAGGGTTAATATGTGGGTTGGGCTTTTTTAAATGAACAGATGGGCCTTTTTTTTTTTTATCAGAACAAATGGGCCTCTTTTGATTTTGTATCTATATAGTAGCAAGCGAGCAAAGATTTATACCGCAGTTGATTTTTGTATATACGGAGTATATATAGCAGCTAAGATTTTGGGCCCCTTAATGGACTGGGCCGTGGGCGAGCGCCCAGGTTGCCCCTGCCCTTGGGCCGGGACTATGAATATAAGATTAATGCCAAATGTAGGTATAAAAAGCACATTTGACAACTTGGGATGAGCTCAAAAATGGACAGTATATGAGATACATGAATTTGTTTCATTGTCAAAGTCCTAAACATATTTGGTTTCGATCTCACTTTCATTAAATACGTTGATCAAAGAACAACAGCGGTCTCATACTCAATGTTAAGACAATGACGACTCCTCAAAACTATTTTTTGCAAAAAGGGGTCTTAGACAAAGGGGCTTTCTTTCTTCAATGTTTTTAATCGTTTGAGTGAAAATACTCACTAGAATGCTACAACTAGAAAGCATGCTTATGCATAACATTAAATGAAGTCCTTAAATCTAACTTAGTAACTCATGGATCATAATTTTCCACCAAGGTAATATCAGTCCATTCCATACCTTTGCGTAAATGACATTATGATTTTTTAAAATACAAAAGAATCACACGTATTACAGAAATCCTAGATGACTATTACGAAAAAAGGATCAAGCTGTTCATTATCAAAAAATAACTTTTCCAACCACGACTAATATTTCCAACCAAGCTAAATAGATGACGCAATACAATATGTGGATCACCTCTACGATGGCCCTAGATAAATATCTTGATTGCCCAATCATTAATTAACGATGAGTGATTAAGTAAAATTTTGAAGAGATTGCATGTGACTAACTCGAAAAAATAACAAAATGGAAAGCAAATTCTTTATCTCAAGATGGAAGAAGTATCCTAATAAAAAAAACCTTATCGCAAAACCTATATATACCATGTAAAAGATTCTTTCTACCATATAATATTTATAAATCTAAACAAAATGGAGAAACATGCATTAGAAAATCTGAGGAAATCAACATATATATATATATATATTTATTTATTTATATTATCGCGTTCTCTATATACACCATAAATAGTTCATCGGATTTGACGTTGTAGCAACATTGGATTAGACGTTGCTGCAACGTCCAATTTGACGTTGCATTTGGTGGTAAAATTTGCCCAAGGGAAGGGGATCCGACGTTGTAACAACATCTGTACGGACGTTGTTACAATGTCGAATCGGATGTTGCAACCTGGATCCCAAACGGGTTCCGTCGAGCTTAGCAACGTTCATTTGGACGTTGCAAGAACATCAGATCTGACGTTGTTGCTACGTCCAAATCCCCAAAGGCAAAATATGGGTGGGCTTAGCAACGTCCATTTTGACGTTGTTACAACGTCATATTTGACGTTGTTACTACTTCCAAATTTCCCCCAATCAGCCACCCCTATAAAAGGGAACGAGGACCGAATTTGAAAAATTCAACGCAACAGTTCCACATTCTCATTCCTTCCACATTTTCATTCCTTCCACATTTTCATTCCGTCCACATTTTCAATCCTTCCATGGAGCCGGTTACATCTGGAATAGAAGACACCACGTCCAGCATTGATTTTGTAATCACAAGTGTTCGGTACCCAATGCCCCCGGAGGAGTCCAAATGTGCTTGCAGCAGTCCAGAATACAGTGGCATGCATCCATGGACGCTCTTTCGGGTCGTTTGTGAAAATGAGAATCACATTTCCGCACCCTTGCAGTTCGGGTGTCGACCTGCAGAGTTACTCCGGCATAGTGGGAGGTGACCGGAGATACTGGATCGAGCTGCCGATCATGGGTCTTGTGTTCGCAACCGCCTACTAGGTGCCCCTTGTCGTCTTATCTTGGCACATGTCGTTCACATTCCCCCCTATGTACATCGAACAACCAAATGGCGCACCTCACGAGGCCATACTTGGCATGGCCTGCATCGGGAACCAAGATCATTTCGCAACGGTGAGTCTGATATGTGTTACTCTCGCTCCAACCATAAATTAACTATCATAAATTACCCCACTTAACATTATACTATACTTTTTGCAGATATGGTTACATCTCAACGCTCCTTTACCTTCTCCAACGCATGAATGGACGACATACCATCACCCGAGCGTCAACGGATGGGATACTCCCTTCCAAAACCAATTTGAAAGATTTAGAGCATTGCGGATTCAGGAAGGTCGTCCCCTACACCATGTTTAGGAGTCATGAAAGTTGAAATTATCCGTGTTGTATTTATTTGTTTTCTTGTCTATGAAGTTAAAAGTTGACAGTTGAATGTTTGTTGTTATGAAGACGTAGAAACCGTAAAAAAAAGCAATCATTAAAGCAAAACGAACATTAATTGGCCCCATATCTAAAATTACAAACGTTTTATAACGTAACATTTCAGCAAGGGTTGTTGTATTAAACGGAACAACTACCGACAGACTCTTTAGGAATGTTTGGGTATATCGAAATCTGCACCTGCTGGAACGCATATGTCGTCATCTGATCTTGGGCAGGACGCACTACTATACCAACTGCCTATTGTGCTACTCTGGGACAACGCGCCGGAGACACGTCTTCGTACAAAACGATCAGTATATCCTTTATATGCCCAATCATCCTTGTATAGTACGACGCAGGGTCGTCGTCACACTCATGACACCCGAACTGCAACTATGTTGATATGTCCAGGATGCGGCAAACCTGCACAAAAAAAAGATTGCATCGAAATAAATGCTTTTAGTTCATGTGCTTGCAGTTGCAAGCATCCTCCATAGGCAGACGACTGTGTCTCCCCACTTCAACAATGAAACGGGTCCCATCATTGAACTTGCCATATTTAACAAAGCAATTTGGACTTGATGCAATTATGTGTGTTTTGTGTATGCCAACAATGAAACGCAAATGTTGCTGTATTTATAGATAGCCTAATTAGCAACGTCCAATTAAACGTTGTTATGGAAGTTCTCATATCACAACGTCCGATTTAATGTTTCTATGGACTAGGCCCACATTACAACGTCGAATTGAACGTTGCTTCAACATCTAATCTAACGTTGTAACAACGTTATATCCGACGTTGTATGATACACTAAAAAAGAGAAAGGATTTCCCACTAAAAATTAGGCCATGAGAGGGTCGAAATTAGAACATCTCGTTTGAGGGAAGAAGAGATGACGGTCGGTAACACACCAAGACCTTTCTTCTCGGTCACAGGGAGCGGCCCTAGGGATTTTTTTCTGGTGGGTTGAATTCATACTCACGTACATCCGATTTACAATGGTCCCAACTCACTAAATAGATCTTGACATCTGCAGCCCCTGCCATCCAACTTCGAGGAAGAATACGGGTTGGCGGGCGTCGAAAGAATAACGCTGACTAATGGGCCCGGGAGGAGAGGCACCAACATCCAGGTAGAGCGTAACAGCTCCGGGGCACTCTGGCTCGCACAAGGATGGAATACGTTCGCGAGATAGCACGACGTGCGGGTAGGCGCGAGTTTGGTTTTTAGCTACTTAGGCAACACTCGATTCCGGGTCGTCGTAGTGTCGCCGGAGAATGTTTCACCATCAGGGGAAGAGAACAACGATGATTCCCTCTGAGGTAGGACACGGCGGCGACCCGGAAAAACCTATTAACTAAGTTATTTGATGTAATCTTCTATCAGTAATATATGAGAACTGAGGCAATCTAAATGTTTTCAAGAAAAGGGGAGATCAGTCACCCCGAATAACTTTTCTTGGGTTGAATATTTTCACAAGTAACGTGTTTTTTCCTGAAATAACCACAAATCATATTTAAAAACCCTCCGCGAGGGGCAAAACGCCCCAACAAAATAAAAGGCGCAAACATCACGCCAAGTTTTCACCAACATACTACCCAACAAAATCAAAGATAATAGAACTTCAAAGTTGATCCAAGATTGAGAAGTGTTGTTGTTAACAACGTCCGATTTAACGTTGGTATGAGATTTTTTCCATTTTACAACGTTGAATTTAACGATGCTACGTGGCCCGACGAGGCCCACTTTACAACGTCGGATTTGACGTTGTCAAGTGTCAGACCCGCCCAACCGTCCTCAATTCACAACGTTGTGTATGAGACATTACAACGTCGAATTGAACGTTTCTACAACGTTTAATCCAACGTTACATACGACGTTGCATTAGCAGCGCTAAACCCGAATCTGCAGTGTATATAGAGAGACCCATATATTATTATTATACGGAGTATATATACTCCCTCCGTTCAACAAAACTTGACGTTTTACTATTCATGCATGCTTTTTTAGGAGCTAAAAACTATATAAAATATCGACTTTTTAAATAATTTTTTTTAACAATTTCATAGTTATTATTAATAAGTACAAACTTGTTAAAAAAAAATTTTAAAAATGAATATTTTATATAGTTTTTATCATTCTAAAAAAGCGTGCGTGAATAGTAAACGACAAATTTTGTTGAACGGAGGGAGTATTTTTTTTTTTTGAACAGGAAATAATTCGTAGTCCAAGACTTCAACTGAAGTCTGGAGCAACGAGAGGCCGAAAGAGGCAGACGGGCTAACCGTCATGATACAAAAAACTAAAACAATTAACCCGAAAACAAAAGATCTCAGCAAGAAGGCCAGAAGAGAGACAGTCAAAGGACACCGAGTGGAGTAGCGAAAGCCGAGAACATGGGAAAGTCGATGGACTGACACGACGACTCAACGCCGGGGAGACAGATGCAGAAACCCATCGGAAAAGGCGTCACCTAGGGAAATGCGGATCAACGACGTTCCCCCCACCAAGATGAGAGATCTTCGAGAATCACGAACATTGCCACGCTCAATTCGAACAACAAGGCGCTCGAGACTGCAAATCATCCGGAACTAAACGAACTCACACCCAAGAAACGACTCCACTCTACTGGGCCAAACAAACCAAGATCAAAATGAACGGGTTAAAAGGTAAAGCGATTCAGTTGGTCGGATAAATTTATATATATATATATATATATATATATATATATATATATATATATATATATATATATATATATATATATATATATAAGAAAATATATATAAATATAAATATAAAAGGTTAATTGGGTTAAAGGATCCAAGACCAAGGAAAGGCCCAAAAAATGAGAGCCGAGCTGGGCTACACGTCTTGGGCCAATTTGGTAAAAGAGACCCAAGCAAAGTGCTCGCCGCTCGGATCAATATTGGTAAGAACGAGTTAGTTAAAAAAATCCACCACGTTTTAACTTTTAATGTATAATTTGATATATATATATTTTTTATTTTTTATTTTTTTTTTTTTTCCTTCTTCTAACCAAAACGGGGCGTGCAAGGGCAAAAGAGAGTCGTGCACGGCAAGGACTGGAAAGAAACAGAGGAGGTTCATCCCAACATGCCAAACGACTGCGGCGGAAGAAGGCGTCGGCCGAGCCAAAAACGCAGGGAACCAGGAGTAGCCTGGATTCAGGCGGACGAGCCATGAGGAGGTGGATGGCTTGGGGGCGGAGTCAAGCGGTAGGAACCCAGGGGATTGAAACCCTAGCCGCCGGACGCCGAGAAGAAGGAGGTGGCCGAAGTTGGTGGAGGCGAAAGGAGGCGAGGGGAAAAGGGAGATGGAGCCAGGGCAAGGCCATGGGCCACCACCCGAAACCGATCAACCAGATCCGAAGCCTCCAAGGGTCAATCGGTGGAGCCAAAAGGTAATGGGTTGGGGATTCTCGTGACGGTGGTGGCTCCGACGAACAGGCCGCGGAGGGCGGCGGATCTGAGCCAATAGTCTACCAGAGTGGGTAGAATCAGAGGGGCCCAAAACCAGCCACCTCGGAAGCCGATTGGAACCCTAAGCAAGAGGACGCCGGTGATGAAGAGGTGGTGGTGGGTTTATGGAGGCAGAGGGCCTGTGGGTTGGAGAATTCAGCCACCCAAAATGGCAGCCATGGATGCTAAAAAAGAAAGGGGACGCCGAAGAGGGAGAGGGTGGCGGCGCAGAACTTGCGGATTGAAGGGCGGGGTTGTGGTGGCGGTGAACATGTGGATTGAAGGGCCTGCCCATCTGAAAGGGAAGAGGCAGCAGTCAAAGCCTCACCCTAACAAACAAAGGGCATTTGGGGCTTTGATAAAATGCCCAAACCCAAAGAAAACAGGAACCCGTTATTCTTGGTTGAAGATCAGGGGATGAAATCGACCCCTTTTGATGGTTTGTGTTCAGAACCAAAGGTCTGAGATTATTCAAGAACCCAAGAACGGGCTGTCGATTGGGAAAATTGGGTTGGGGGTTGAAGCTTCGATAATATAAGACAAGGTAATATAGAAATACTCTAGAAGGGGGTTGAATAGAGTATGTCCGTTTTTTGCAGAAAGTCTCAAGACTTTTGGAGCTCGTATAAAACCCTTTGAGATTAAACCTGAATCACAAAGTTAGACAATCGAACCAAGTGCGGAAATAAGGTAAAGCAATAGGAAAAAAAACACAAGTAATTGTTTACGAGGTTCGACACGAACTTGGCCTACGTCCCCGCCTAGGGTTCTTCCACAACCCTAGGATTCAAAAGGCTTTATTGATTCGCTTAGCTTAGGATCCTAATAGCTCACCGAGAAGCCTCTCTCCTATACAATTGCAATCTAGTCAACTCACGTTCCCTTGGAGTCCTAGACCAATCTATAAGAGCCCCACCTCTCTCAGCTATCTAGTACAATCCTCTTACTCTCACAAATCAATAGCCTAGTGCAACTTCCCGAGTTACAAACTCTCGAGTAACACTATAAATGAATATATCCTATAAGCTCAAAGTGTAACTCTCAAAGGCTTTGAAATAAAACAACAAACTCTTGAGAGCTAGCAGAGAGTACACTTGGAAGACAGATCTCGCTTGAATGAATGAAAGCTCGTGTAAAAATATTGTGTCTTCTGTCTTCATCTTCCTTCTCTATTTATTGAGACAAATCGGCGCCAAGAATCTTCTCCAATGGCTATTCTAGATCATGGCCATCTTCGAGATCTTCTAAACTTGGAAACAAATGAAGCCATGATCTTTCCGATTTGAACCTTCTCAGCACTTATCACAAGGAAGGAAATAATTCGAAAAACTTCCTGAAAGATTAGTTACACATATATATAATAAAAAGGAAGTATATAATAATGTTAAATAATATTCGGACATATAGAACAGGTTTTGGATTTCATCAACTGTTAAAGCTCCAAGACCTTTGGTACAAACATCCTGTCAAGGCCTTTGAAACTTTATTCCGATTTTCATCAAGGGAGAGAGTTATGAGGGGTATTTCATCTGATGAACTAGATCAGATTTTGGGTAGAGATCAACATCTCCATTCTTGTCCAATATTTGTGTAGATTGGGGTCGAAAAATCTCTAGTTGTGTTCCATGGTTGATAATGGTGAGTTGCTTGTAAATTGGGTTTGGGGTTGAGATTAGATCTCGATTGTTCCCCTATTTGTTGTTGTTGCTGCAATTGGGTTGAGATTATAAGATCTCCATTGTTCCCCTTTTTGTTTTGTAATTGGTGTTGTTGCAGCACACGCTGATGCCTGATAGTGGTTTATGTTGAAGGTGGGGATGAAGTCTACTTCTCTCTCTAGGTTTTTAGAGAGAAGTCAGAGCTTCTGAGTAGTCCCTTAATCTTCATTTATACGGAGTATATGGGTCAAACAAAATTACCTAAGAGACTACAATCTAATGAATACCATAAAAAATCCACATTTTAACATAAGCTAAAAAATCTTGAACCCACATTATAAAATTACAAACCTATAGCTATAAAATTTTAGAGCCTTCCATTATAAAATTTTAGAGCCTTCTATTATAAAATTTTGAACCTACCTTTATAAAATCTTGAATCTACCGTTATTAAATCTTTACCTGTCATTATAAAAATCTTGAATCTACAATTAAGTTATAGTTATAAAATTTTAAACTTATAATTATAAAATCTTAAAGCTGCAGTTATAAAATCTTAAATATAATATAGTTATAAAAATTTTGAACCTGAAGTACTCTTAAAAAAAAATCTTGAATGTACTATTATAAAATACTGAAAATATCATTATAAAAATCTTAAACGTATTTTTATAAAATCTTAAATCTATTTTTATAATGTAGTGTCCAACTACAATATGCGGAGAATTGTCTCCCAAATAATTGTGCCTAAAAGATGAGGATTCAGGAATCAGGACTGTCCAACTACAATATGCGTACGCAATACTCAAAACAACATTACAGTCCACAGTTTTCTAAGCTTTTCTGTGGACGCTAAATTGGTGCCTTTGTGGTGGGGGATAGAGGTTTATGGTTTTGGGATTTTTTTTTTTTTTGAAAACCAAAAAAGTTATTGGATAGATTTGGATGCTAATATTTACTTAGTTAAATATAACTAGTGTAAGTTGTAGCGTCATTACATATTTGCATGTTTATTTTAAAATTAATAAAATAATAATGATATAACAGGATAATATAGAAATAAATTGATAAAATTTAATACTCCTAAAAATAAGTGTATAAATAGTAAAACGATCATTTTTAGCGAACAGATAGAGTATCAACTGGAGTATTAACTTAATGAGGCAATAAGTAGAATCTAGTAGCTAATTGCTTGATAAAGGAGATTGATTGTATTAGTGGGGATAATAAAAGGGGGCAATAAGTGTATTCAACAACACCATCGTGTGCAGAAAGTAGAACGATCATAGGAGTTTCGATTCCCAGGAGGAGCACCTTACGGTGGGTCTGAAAGCTTCGGGTGGGAAGTTCGATTCCCAGGAGGAACATTATTTGTTTCTCTTTTGGAGTGGGCCTCCTCGAGGCAAATGATATAAATGGATGGTTGGACCATTATCGAGGCACATTCCGCGGTTTACCTCCCTAAGTCGATGAGAGACCGGAGACTTGAAGTCCAAAACTAGTCTAAGTGTAAGTTTGGGATACCTGAGTTGAGTGTGGCGTCCACCTCAATCAACCTCTCAACCAAATTAGGGTTTGATATGAAAACACATCCCATAGGCCATAAACCAAAATGATACGGTTTTATAACCGAGTTAAATATTTCAGTAAGCACAATATGTGCCCTCGTTTTTTTTTTAAATATTAATGTGTTTGATGTTAAGAAGATATTGTATAAAAATTTGTTAGTGATTAAATTTTAAATTCTCCCTACCATTATGCACCACTAAATTTTGTTGATTTAAATGGATAATAAATCCTAATTATCGTCAATGTAAAAAATATTTTATATATTGAATCTATATTATTAAATCACCTAAAAAGAAAAGAGATAGAATCGATGGATGAATATAAATTTTAATGAATATGTAGAAATTTGGTAAATCTTGTAAAAATATATCTATATCTAATGAAATTGAGTAAAATCTTATCTTAAACATATATTATCTATCAAAATTTGGTAAAATCTTATTTTAAACATATCTTTCTATATAGTATGACATTGGACAAATTCTTATCTCAAGCAAAATGGGTTAAAAAAAATTAATTGGTTATAATACTTTAATTAAGGAGAAGTCGTCAATTATAATCAATAGATTAATTAATTATAGTCATCAATTAAAGTAGATTAATAGGATGACATGTGGATAAAATATGCGGGATCGTTGTCTAACACGACTTAAATATATTGGATTATTAATTGACATGTTAAAAAAGGCGGGTTCAGATTGTAGTAAGAACAATACATGTACAAATTCGACAGGATCTGACACTGTGCAATTCTGTCTCTATTTTAGTATTATATATAGACATAGATATATCGATATAATTATAATTATAAATATTAATATTAATTATAGTGTAGTTATTTTATTTTGATTTATGTGATTGTTTGATTATATTAGTATTATTTTATTTTAAACTTTACTCAATTTTAATTATACAATCAAGTACTTTGATAAATCAAGGAATAATTAAATCTTCAAATCTTCATGGTAACAATGACCCGAACATGAAAGTCAGCAACCCCAAGAGTATTAATAAAGACATCAAGATGATTAAGCGAATTAATAATAATATCCAAGATTGGAGAGAAACAAATCACATGAGTATTAATAAAGATATCAATAAGAGGGAAAAAAGGTCTAGATCTAAATAGACTAGACCAGCATGAGCCATCTACAAAATTAACGTAGATGGTTCTGTCAAACCCACCGGCATTAGCTAGGTGGGAGAAATCATTCGTGATTCTACGGGCCATGTAACTGAGATCTTCTACCAAGAAGTAGATCAATGTACGGTTATTCAAACTGAAGCATCGGCAATTCTAATAGGGATGAAGGTAGCTCGAAGATTAGGCTTGAACAAGATCGTTGTAGAAGGAGACAACCAAGAGCTGATGAGAATTCTATCTAAAGGAATCGACAACAGATGGGAGATTATGCGACAGACAGAAGAAATCAAGATCATGGAATCAGATTTTGAAAAGGTTGAATTCAATCACATCTACAGAGAAGCGAACAAAGTTGCAGATTATATAGCCACTAGGGGAATCATTAGTGATAGATCTACAATCCCTTTTAATAGGGAACTTTGTACCATCATCCGTCAGGATGATCCCGGAGTGCGTTTACATTTTTTGTAATAACTCCGAATGTTTGCCTACTGTAAAAAAAAAAAAAAAAAAAAAAGGGTCAAATAATTATATTATAATTCATGTATTTTTTTAAGCCGAACACACCTCTATGATATAAGGATTTTTTTAATGTGTCACACATTAGACAGCCCAAAAAAGGAAATGTTGTCTTTAGAAAAGTGTTTTTTCTTAGATGTTTTTATGCACTAATTAGTTTTTTAATTGTTTTTTTTTTCAGAATTTGGTAACATGGGTAAAGCTGCATTATCAGTTGAAAAATTAGACCAAAATGTATAAAACCAGAACCACCCCTAGCTTATTCAAGTTTGTTTGCAAACCAACCCCTCTTTTATTCAAAACCTTTTATTTAACCACCCATTGTAAATTTGCAATGAAATGTTTTGCAATATACTATTCATGGCAATTTTTTTGTGTTAAATCTTTATTAAATACCTAGAAATGACTACTCGTAATATATACCCCTCTAATTAATTTCAATGCTTTATTTTTTTTACGGTTTCGCTATATACACCTCAAATCATGCACGTCCTTAAGGGCGTGTATGGTTAAAAAGAATTAATTAATTTTTTTAAATATTAATTAGTCACAAGACTTGCACGTTCTTAAGGACGTGTATTTTTGTCATTGGATTTGTGGTGTATATAACAACCTTTTTTTTATTAAGCACATGAGAGAGGGGGTCGATCGCATGAACCACCATCAACGTAAATTGAGCGATGCTTTTTGTACGTGGAGGGGCACCACCGGAGGTTGCCTCATGTTGGTAGTTGCGAACACCAAGTGGGTGCCTCTGAAGTTAAGGCACGATTTTTCTGGTCTATTTTGTTTAGATTTGGCAAATATTGGGGGTTCTATGAGCCTTTTAAATAACAAGTTGGACAATTTAATTTGTCTACAGTTGTGGGCCACCATCTTCTATACTGTATTTTTTTTTTTAAAAACAATGTGAGAATTTAGGGCGTGTCAACCACTCTAGGTCGGACCTCTAAAAAGACGAGTCGGACGCCAAAGCCAGATGAGTAAGACGATTGGCCGCCCTATTGGTTTTTCTGATGATGTGAGAAATAGAGACCGTCTCAAAGGAACCAAGCAGAAAGTGAGCATACGAAACAAGCATCTCGATCTCTCAAGGGGTTGTCCATGCTCGTTTGAGCGCATTCACGATTGTAAGACAATCATCTTTTGCATATTTCGCGTGGTACCCCTGAGGTTTTGATTTTTTTCGCGTCGTGCCCTCAGGGTTAAATTTTAACGGGTAAATGGTTGGTCCGTTACTTTTGGAATTAAAAAAAAAAAAGTCTCAGAAGCCAGAACGATGAAAGTGGAGAGAGATGGTGCTTAGGCGCTACCCCTCGGCGGCGCCGCCTTCCCCTCCCTCCTCCTCCTCGGCGGTCGCCAAGCCAAGCCAGTCGCCAGTCGGGCTGGAATCGAACTCCATCGACACATCCTCCAACTGATGGGCCCTAATCACCATCTCATCCTCCCCAAATCATCACCATCTCATCCTCCCCAAATCAGTGCCTCCGTCCAAAACCCCCAAACACACCACCCCGTCGCCGACGTCGACCATCGAATTTCGGTCGGTGATCCTCCACTTCACCATCTCGCTCTGAAGCACTAAATCGATCGCCGCCAAAAAACAAATTGCTTCCTCTACATCCCCGATCAAAATCCTCAATCTGAAAACCCTAATTCCATCAATCACCAAAAAATCCCCAATCTCAAAACCCTGAAAACAGTTTGCATCAAACCTAAGGAGAGTTCAAACTCCGATTCAATCGATATGCTTCTTTCTCAGGGGAATTCTCGTCGCCATCTGTCCTCCCTAGCTCCTTCTCTCTCCTCCGACCCCTCCGCGTCCTCGTCTTCCACCAACCCTAACGGAGCACCGCCATCGTCGCGGAAGCAGCCGACGGTGCTCGATGAGGACGCCTATGTCGCCGCAATAGAGAAGATCATTGAGCGGGAGCAACGAGTGTCCTCTTCTCATTCGCTCTCTTCGTCTCTATTCTTCGCTTCTGGTTCCTCTTTTTCCTTTTTTCTTTTCTTTTTTTTAATTGAAACTAACGGAGCATATACTAAATTTGTTAGATTTAACGTGGAGGGGCACGAGGTGAAAAAATTGAAAACCTCAAGGGTACCACGCGAAATATATAACAGAGTTGTATATCTCGCGAAAATTGCAATACCTCAGGGGTACCTCGCGAAATTTCCGAAAAAAAAATAAATTTTTTTTTTTTTTACTTTTTTGTAATTTTTTTTATTCTTACCAAAATTTCCCTATTATAAATATCATATTTAAATTAAATTTTATAGTTTTTTTTAAATATTTTTAATAAGAGTACTCATTATGCTACATATAAAAAAATTTCTAATTTTTATTCCTATGAAATTTGTTACTATCAATATCATATTTAAACCACAATTTATGAGTTTTTTTGAGATACTTTTCAGTCTTATCAATTTTTTTCAACTTACAAATGACATATTTTTTTAAAAAAAATTATAATTTTCTTTCAATATTTTTAAAAAAGAATTCATAATGTTCCACATATATATGAAAGAAAATTATTAAATTTTATTATATAAAATTTTGTAATAAAATATCATATTTATACCACAATTTATGGTTTTCTTTCATTTTTTTTTAAATATTTTTTTATTATATATTCCTAAGATTTTTTTTTCGATCTATGTTCATTGTGAGTTTGTAAGAGCATCTCCAACAATTTCCTCATTTTGGAGATGTTAAAGATTTTGGAGAATTTTGATGATTTTGGTACAACATATTCCCCATCACATTTTCCAAAATGGAGAAGCGACGGAAAAAATATAGAGAATTCTCTAAATCTCAAGTATTCTCCAAAATAAATGATTCTCCAAATCTTCGGAATGGGAAATATGTTCGAGGTCTACCTACGTTTGCTGTTTGGCTGCCGAATTTGTGGTAAATCGTGTTAAATATTGGATATGTTTTTTTGATCAGGTAATAATTCGGTTGGAGAACCTAACCGATAGCATCCTCATGGATGAGATCTAAAAGATCTGTATGTGATACCAAGCAAACCCACTAACAAAGCGGCAAAGATGTGCAAATTTATCAGTCACTTTCAAATCTCGGAAGTTGTAATTTCAAATCTATCCTTAAAGCATTTTATTTTTTATTTTTTTTATAAGGAAATAATTCGAGGCCGGACAGGCCCGAACCTCGAGAGGCCGACAAAGTCGGCAGACGGCAACCCGTCTAAACATACAACATAGCAAAAGAAATACAACAGAAAACAATAACCTAATACAACAAAATAGCTACACGAAAGAAACCCGGAAACCCTACACCCTAAGCAAACAAGCGGACACATCAACGAGAAGAAGGAGACCCGACGTGGTGAAGTGGATAGCGAGCGCATGGGACAGCACGGCTGACACGATGTCTCGCCGCCGGAAAGACGAAAAGCAGAAATCCTCGTAAGGCAAAGGCGACACCTAGGGAAGTGTGGATCACACGACGTTCCCCCCACCTGGATGAAGGATCTTCGGAGACCACAAACACCTCCAACACGATCTCGTCGATCAACCAGGGCCGCAGAACTGCTCCTCAACCGAAACTAACCACGACCAAGAGACGGACACCAAACCACACGAGCATATGAAGCACAGCCGCACGGAGGACGAAGAGCGCGGGAAGAATCCGGAATTATAAATACGGTTTTAGATTTAACATTTTCATTTTCATTTTTATTTTATTTATACATTTTATGAAAACCACCCACCGGGCCAAATAAGGGCCAAGGCAAAGCCTTGGGCCCAAAGCGATAGATTCGGGCCGGTGCAATATAATTTCTCTAGGTTTTGGGCTGTCCCGGGCCCAAGGCAAAGCCTTGGGCCCAAAGCACCAAAACACCTATCGAAACCCTAAACCCCAAAACGCAGCAGACTATAGGGGGCGTCGGGAGATGGGGGCGGCGCTGCAAGCCGACGGAGATGCCGACCTAGCACACCAATTTAGTCGAACAGCCCTGTCCAAGAGGACCGCCGGAGGGCCAAGCTTAAGGCAGCACTGAGCGGCCCAAGCGGAGGGAGGATGCGAGTGAGAAGGAGAACGGACAGCGGCGAAGGGTGACCGGAGAGGCCAGCACCGACGACGCCGACAGTTCGAAGGTCGCCTGAACGGATCGGGAGTGGCTAGAAAGAGGAAAGAACGAGCCGATCCGGATGAGACACAGCCACCCAACCAGCGCAGAAGGGATCCGACGTTGGTGGAGACTAAAGTGCGAATTGACGACGAGAGGGGCGCCAATCACGGACTGGAGAGTCAATTGGACATGGTGGAAGATGGATTCGGGGACAATATCAAGAAATCAACGAAAACCCCATGTTTATTTTGCCTTTAACCAAACTCCGACCAAAAGAAGTCGGATTGGATCTACCACACGTTCTTCAACACACCCAGCAATGAATAGGCAGCAAAGCAACGGGAACTCGAAAAGGAGTCGGGCGGGATCAGACACGGATGCGGCCGAAGCCGGGATGGGACGGCTAGAGCCGAGGTAGTGGCGGCCGAAGCCGAGATTTTTCTAGCCGCAGAGTGCAGGTGGCTCCCGAAGGAGATTTGGGCTCCCGAAGGAGATTTGGACTCCCAAAGGAGGAGATGACGAATCACATGTTATTCGTTTAGATCCCTCAATAAATTTTGCTGATTGCTAGTTGCTGAACAAAGAGATTGAGAATAAGATTTCATACCGAATGTTTTGGATTTCCTCCCTCTCTCTAGATTTTCTAGAGAGAGGTCAGAGTTTTACCCTTTGGTGGGTCTACCTATTATTCCACACACGTGCCTTAAAGCATTTTATTATTCACACAAAACCTTTCCTTTTTATCTTTTAATTTTTTACCAGCACAGCCACATAACCTTTCTTTTTGGATCCTTGAATTAGGGGTTTGTCTTCCATCTTCAACTATTTTCTATAATACTCTATTACTCTGTAATGCTTTATTTGGCCTAGTTGACAACAAGGATTAACATTAACGTACTGGATGCTTATCTTATGCAATTTCATTTACTAGCTCTAACCATTGATCAAAATAATTAGAAAATGATGATATTTTTTTTTATTTTTTTGTAAAAACTCCTCTCTTTGAATAATTTAACATGTTATTTAGTTCAAGACACTTGTTTAGTCTTCAAAGTCCAAACTCATCTCAAATAAAGTGATGTCTGGTGGGTCGAATTAATTTTCTTTTAAAAAAATATGGAGATTTAAGACAAAAAATGTGAATGGGCTATATATTGCAAATAATATATAAATAATGGGTGGTTAAGGGAAATTGTTAAAATATGGGGTAGGTATTTGCAAACAAGCTCCTATAAAGGTTGGTTTTTTATGCCTTTAGGCCAAAAACATACCATCAAAATCTATCGATTTGAGAGCTTACAGTGTTTGAAGTTGCAAGTTTCCAAGCTATTGTTCTCTCTTTTTCTTTTTCTCTCATTTCGTTCTCCGAACGGCTCTGAGAGAGCATCCAACAATGGAGTCGAGCAAAGCATACGCCACGGCTCAGATAATCGAGGACTTGCAAGCGTCAAAGACGGAGATCCAATCTCAGCATGCGCATCTCGGACTCCAAATTTCTACTTTCGAATCACGAATCTCAACTCTCGAGTCTCTGCTTAGAGACCACGCCGCCGGGAGAGGGAGAGCTACTCCGGCTACGCCTGCGTATGGCTCCGCCGCCACCGTCAACCTGACGGTTGTGGGCCAGGTATCACCCTAATCTCTTCAATTTCACTGCTTGGTTTCATTCTTTGTGTGATTCGACCATTTTTCGTTTCGATACTTTATTAACCTTTTCATAAAAAAAAAAGTACTGATCTTGGCACCAATTTACTCCTCCCTGTGTGAAATTCACTGTGAACCAAACACAAGCAGAGGCATACCTGCATTCCGCTATGATTTCATTGACCCGTCTTCGAGGATTGTGTTTACGGTAACCTCTTCTGTTTTATTTTTTTACGCTGTTTAGGGTTTTGCATTTTGGGCCTCCAATTCTAATTGTTTTCAGTTCTTTTCCTTTCCGCTTGATTGAGGTGAAATTGCAATTGGAAATTTGGAATTAGTGATTGGGATTTGGGATAAACCTACACTAATTAGGGGTCGTTTGGTATTGATATCTAGATATCAGATATTAGCCCGATGTCTGATATCTAGTGTTTGATATAAATAGACCAATATCACTTGATATCTAGATACCATTTGTTATATGTGATATAGATATTGATATCACTTGATATATAGATACCAGATTTGGGCCTATTTGATATACTGGATTTTGACTCACTTGAGCTAATTTTGAGGGAGGTATCACTTGATATCAGGTATCACCCGATATTGATATCTTGATACCGATACCGATATCTTGATATCTATATATAATAACGATACCAAACGACCCCTCAGTTAAATGATTTGAAACTGCTAAGGGTTTAAATGAAAAATTCACGCCTAATTTGAAAAACTGAGACCTTTGAGTATACAAGAGGGTTTTCAAGAAAGATACCCTCCTGAAATAGGAAGGTGGCCAACTTTTGCATAGAAATGGCCCACTTTTGTATAGAAAAATAAAAAATAGAGATGATGAGTTGAGATAAAAATTATGATTAATGAAGAATAAGCCAATAGCGGAATAGATTTGTTTCTTTTCGCTTTCTCCCGACACCCTGATATTGGAATTTATTCTGTATAAAGATTTTTATGATTATATTCTGAGTATTCTCGTTCTAGATATGCAAAAGACATGGATATATTCGCAATGTTTCTTACCTATTTATATCTATGATCTATACGTGTATAAATGTGAATATGGTAACGTCTTGTTTATAGACTCACCCTGAAAGTAGACTCGCGTGGATTCAATTTCTGTTTGTAGGATGGTAGTGTTATAGTGTTCCGGGTTAAGAGAAGTTCCCCGATGAGGCAAATCATGAACCGCTGGTGTGTCCACCAGCATCAGCAGCTCACATATGTCGTGTTCCTTTACAAAGGACGGTTTCTTAGGGCTGACCGGACTCCTGATCAGGTCAAGATCTCTCTTTCCCAACTCTTCCTATATATTTAAGTATTTCTTTCATGTCCCCTTCAATATTGTGCATCCCTTTTGAGACTTCCACCGCCCCAAATTGTGTTCCTCATGAGATCTGTTGGTGTTACTACAGTTGGATATGGATGATGGTGATGAAATACACGTAGAGAATCGCTGGTAAACATGCGTTTTAGCTTATATTAGACGATTAGGGACCGTTTAGTGTTATGATATCCCTCGGAGTTTAATCTGTGCAGAATGAATGGTGTTTGACAGGGTTTGATAATTGAAAGAAGCTATGCAGTAAGACAGTAAGAGGGTTCAGTGATTGAACACGTACGGGGTAATTTCGTGCAGTTAGTCGCGATGGGGTGATTCGGGCTGATATGGCTCTCACCACATTTTATTATTTTGCTTTCCTTCAGCTTGCTTGTCATGCTATGTAATGAACCATGCTTTGTTTTTCATTGTGGCAATTGTGTATCCACATGTCTTGGTTATTAATATTTTGAAAAAAAAAATCTGGCACTTTGTATATAAATTAAACTCAAACTTCAGTCCAAAGCTGATGAGCAAAGATTAGAGGAAATGTAACCAATCAAGTAATCAACCATCCACCATTTGTAAAATCCGTCGGACAATTGAGTCTCCCCAGCATCGTCGCTCACATTCCTTTGTTTGTCGAAACGAATAATATGTTTCGTGATTTCAAAGTTTTCACTTGATTAACAGCTTAGACCTACTTTCTTTGTTTGTAAATAAGTGATAATTTAAGTTATGCACATTTTTTAGGAAAAATTACACAAAACCATCCATTAAATATTCCACTTTTCACCTAACTACCTGCTAAAATTAAAATTACACAAAACCACACATTAAATAGGTTTTGGTAGCTACTAGTTACTAACCACCCATCACTTAGATTGAGCCAGTAATGTGTCAAAATGGCTTAAATGCCCTCGTATATGAAACCAAATTCCTTTTCTTTGCCATTGAAATGCAACCAGACTTTTTTTTTTTTTTTTCTCGTACAATTATTTTTTTAAACCAAGTTAAATATCAATTTTTGTGTTTAAAAAATCCCAACTTTGATGATGTGGGTTCATTCATTTCAAATTTTCAATGAGAACAATACTGGTGAAATAAAAGCATATTGCAACTCTTTTAATAGGGGCGATGTTTTTATTGAGGGGTTTTTCGTCTTTTTGGATGCATTTCACAGTTTTATGACAAAATAATTGGGAGGGGGCTGATAAATAAAAAATAAAAAATTGGGAGGGGTGGTCATTTGTTAATAGAACCCATAGTATTAAATAGGTGCTTTTGTGTAATTTTAATTTATTTGGTGATTAAGTGAAAAGTATGATATTTAACGGGTGATTTCGTGTAATTTTTAATTTTAAAATAAAACAGTAAAAAACTAAAAATTATATAAAGTATTATTTTTTAATAATTTTTGAAAATAATATTATACTACGATTGGAACCAAAAGTAACCTATATTATGGAGGGAGGAGAGGAACCATTGGTGCCTTGTGAACCTTGTGGTGATGAAGATTGAATAAGCCATATATTGAACACCACATGGTGATGGTGCTAACAGATGCCGCGAAAAACAACGACACGACAATGATCGGATGGATCGTAGCTAATTCAAAGACTTTGCAAAATCAATAGTTTTTTTTTTACCATATAAAATATAAAAAGAAATTCAATTTACATTGATCTTAACGGCTACTATATTCAAAGTCTTCCTAAAGACTTTGTTCCTCATGTTCGTTGCACATTTTTCTGCTTTTACTGAACGTTTTAGACGGTTTTCATCTGGCGACTTCAACTTGAAAATTAGACTTGCCTAATTTCGAACCATTACTTAATCAAAGAAAAAAAAAAGGAAAAAAAAAAATTCCTTGAGTGAGCACTATCATTTGCATTTTAGTGTGGTACACAAAATTTTTCACAAATTCTGCGTGATAACCCCAAGATTTTGCAAAAGTTTGTAATAAGTGATATCCACAATGTGTTTTAATATTAAAAAAAATGAGATTTTGCATTACTTTGAATCTCTTTTAAAATTAATTATTTTATGTACATTTTCTTATAGATAATCAAACCATATATTTTTTTCAAAATCTTATATGTATTTAATTTTGAATTATTTTAAATGTTTAACTTTTATTTCTTAAAGAAAAATAACTCAAAATAATAAAAACTACTCATTTATAAACCAATATTAATACATATTTTAAAAATTACTAAAAGGTATATAAACTACTACATATTCAATACTCCGTATTAAACAATTTTCGCTACTCTAAATCTCTCCTCCCTTTGAGAAACACCGTTCTCGATGTTAACCTTGTGAGAGGACCCTCAATCTTGTTTCCCTGCCACTCTAAATCACCAAGTAATGTATGAAAACTTTGGGAAGATGTAAATCTCTCCTCTATCTGAGAGAGTTCCAAACACGGCTTCGACCGTTCCAATCTCGGCTTCGGCCGCCCTAAACTCGGCTCCGGCCGCCCACCTCGGTTTCGACCGCCTTTACTCGGCCCCGACTTCTGTCGTTCTGGGCTCCTGGTCTCATTGTGTCGGTTGAACAGGCTCCCAAAATCGGCTCTGCCTAAACTTCCCTCCCCGGTCGAATACCCTCCGTGTGGATCCTCGTCGCCTGATGTCTACTACTCTACTCCTTCTGGTCACGGTTGTATTTTGTTGGTTCAGGGATCTCCGCTCCGGCCTCCATCGTTGTCGATCTTCATCCTCACCACTTCGATCACCCTATCTGACACCAAACGGTCACCCTTTTCTTGTGCATTGTAGAAAACTATTTTCAGGCCACTAGTATAGGCGATTTTGAATCAAGGTTCCGCACAAGAAAAGGTATGACTTTTCCCTTCTACATTGATCATATCGATTCATGCCTGAGATCTCGAATTAGATGTTAGAAAATAGTTTTCTACAATTCCATCGTCTCCGCTCAGGCCTCCAACGTCGCCGATCTTCATCCTCACCACTTCGATCACCCTATCTCGTCCTCCTCCATTCCGCCTCTTCGTTAACCCTCGGCGTCGCTGTTAACCTTGGTCTCTGACTCCTTATCACGGCTGCGGCCGGCCCGAGAAAACCCTCCGATCCCAAATCTCTTCTCCGGAGTTGATAAAACCCCAAATTGATTTCAGGCTTTGTTGAATCGGACCTCCGCCCCCGTGTCCATCCCCGACATCATCGTGTAGGAAAATTAGATGCGCAGCGGAGACGATGGAATTGTAGAAAACTATTTTCTAACATCTAATTCGGGATCTCATGCATGAATCGATATGATCAATGTAGAAGGGAAAAGTCATACCTTTTCTTGTGCGGAACCTTGATTCAAAATCACCTTTGGAGAAAAGAGCCTCAAGCGCGACTCCTCTACTTAGTCTACACGAGCACGGGATTGGATATCCTTGTCTCCGTTTGCTAGAACGAACGATCGAAGGATTGCAAATCACGCATAACATTTTAGGGATGATAGCTAGTGGTTTTTAGTGGGAGAAGGTGAGAGGCACAATTGTCAAAAATTAGGTTAAGACTTATTCTCAATAAGTCTCCTTATATAGTGTATAAACTAGGTCAAACTTATTCCTAATAAGTTGTCTTTATCTTTTATCTTCTATCCACAATATCTTTCCATAAAGATATTATATCAACAATAATAACATATTATTATCATCAATCAATTATCCAATTCCTAATACTCTTTTGTGTGTGACCTAATAGGACCCGAATAAAATAGCAATAGATTAAATCCAATTTAATCTATAAATTATAGTTGCCTTCTAGCAAAACACTATAATTACCTAAATTATTCAGATTATAAATCTCCATTTTAATCCTATTATATCATTAGTATTTTACACATCAATTAAAGAACATCAATTCCTTCACATCGATCCGAGTCCCTCTTTGCTCCCACAAACACCAAATCTTCGTTTGGTGTCTCTCGCTCTCCTCCACAGATTTCGCGCTGTGGGTTGGCGACTATTCGCCACTCTCCACCTCATGCTGCCGGCAGGGAGTCTTCGTCCCTTCCCCGGTGCCGGCATGTTTGAATCGGCTTTGGCCAGTTGGCATGTGGTTAGGGTCGTTTGTCCCTTTCCTGGTGTTGGCCTATAGGCATGATAGATCTGCTCCTTCTTGGGGCCCGAGTGGCCTGAAGTTTTGGGCCCGAAATTTGGTGCTTTGGGCCCAAGGTTTAGTCTTGGGTCCAAAGCAGCCCGATAAGTTTAATTAGATAAAAATTATATTGCGTAATATGTTATACTAATCTCTAATAGTAATTTTTACACAATATTAATCTCGCTCGAAAGGGCGTGTCCTAATTCCCGTCAGGGCTTGGAAAATAATATTTTTAGAAATAATTTGCTCCATTTCCACCTTTCTGGTCCAAGAGCTCCTTTCACATTTCCGACGGTTGATTGTTCTTTCTTTTATGTCCGTATTCGCTCCGTTGATCTTCTAGCGTTGGTCGGTGTTTTGGTGTGGTTGCGTTTGCTCGATGTTGGGTTGCCGTATTGGACGTCCTGTTTGATCGACAACGGATCGTGGATGTGCTTGTGGTCTTCGAAGATCCTTCATTTAGGTGGAGGCAACGTCGGCGATCCACACATCCTCAGGAGTCACCCTTTCCGGTTGGGGTACTATCGTGAGTCGTTGCACTCTTCCGTGTTCGTGGCACTCGTGGCGCGTCTTGATTCTCCATTGACTTTTTGCTGGATGATGTCTTGTATGGGTTGTTTGGGTTTATCTTTCTTCTCTGTTGATTTGTACTATTTGTATTGATGGGTTTTCCGTCAGCTGACTTGGTCGGCCATCGGGTTTCAGGTATACTTGAACTCGAATCCTTAGCTAATAAAAAAAAAATCGCTACGGGATAAATTTTGACCAATTTTTCAGCCAAATTTTCGACGTGACAACTAGAGGTTTGAAAATTTAATGATGTTATACGACACCATTAAATGCCCAAATGTATTTTTTTTAAAGTTTAATTTACTTATCTAATTTATATTCAATAGTATTAGGTTTTTATATAAAAATTATATTTTTTCTTCTTCTGAAAGTAGCAATAAATTGGATGGTGTCGGGCCCTGTTGGACCATCACCCAAGAGCCTTCTTTCGGATAACCTCTAGTTAAGAAACTAAGAGGCAATCATTTTTCTATTTTTAATAATATGACACCACGTCATTTTCAATATTTTAAACACTCAATTAAATGTGTCACATTCTTATTCTAATAATGCACAATAACAAAAATGTATAAAATTTAGGGTAAATTACACATAACTACCCATAAATCACCCATAAAATTATAAATTATAGAAAAACACCCGTAAATTCAAGTTATTTTCAAAAGACCATCCATTTGTTAAATGTCAATTTTTTTTTCATTTGTAAAGATGAAAATGGCCTATCCCTTAGTTTTTACCACAAACAATAATAATCTAGGTTTATTTTAAAATTTATCAATATCTTATTCAACATTTGAAGGAGAGGACATAGACAAGAGCCATTGCAAATCTATGATCTTCACATTGCAAATCTTATGCATATATATTGGTTGAGGGCATTTATTTATCATCTACAATGCTTAATTTCCTTATTTTTTTTTCAAGGTAAAATGTCAAATTGAATATATAGTAATTGCATACAACGACTTTCCTTTAAAAATAAATAAGCTTGAATTAGGGGTATTTTAGTCTTTCCAAACAAAACAACTAGACGCTTAATGAATGAGTGATCTTCTGGAAACAAATCTAATTTACAGTTGTTTTCTATAATTTTTAATTTTATGAGTGGTTATGTGTAATTTACTCTAAAATTTATAATACCTCCGTCTCAAAATATTTGTAGTTTTATTTTTTGGCACATTTTTTTAAGAAGCAAAAAACTCTATAAAATATTAAATTTTTTAATAATTTTTTTTAATAATTTCATACTTAATACAATTATCTATGAAATTATTAAAAAATATTATTAAAAAAATTAATATTTTATAGAGTTTTTCACTTTTTAAAATACAAATACGTGCAAAAAATAAAATAAAACTACAAAGTAAAATATCGATTTTGGTGCGCCACATATCGATTTTGGTGCGCCACACAAGGCGCATTGGATTTGCATCTCAAGTTTTAAATAAAGTTACCTCGCACTTCAATTCAGTGTTCTCTTGCTCTAGGTTTTTTATCACTTAAGTCGCTATCTTCCACATAAGCAAAAGTATTTCTTTTCAAAATTTGGTGCGATCAATCAATAATGAACATTGATGCACATTGATGCGTCTTAAGGGAAAACATAAATAAATTTTGTGGTATACCACAAAAAAGTGCATAGTCGGCATCATAGACCTTACCCAATCGATCTTTTTTGAAGTTTAAGTCATGGCAATGGGCAAAACTTATTCCTCTAGTTGACAAGTTTAAGTCTTGACTTATTTGGTCAGTGAGAAATGGAAGATCTATTAAATTCTGGATCGATAACTGGATCACAACATCTCCTCTTCAGTCTAGGGAAGATTGCCCCCAAATAAACAGCAGAGAGGAAATGGTAAGCGATTATATTCTGGGACGTGGTAAGTGGTGGTCGGAGAAACTTCACCGCGCCTTACCCTTCAGCGTCGTCAAAGAAATTCTCGACATCCCACTTCCCATCTCTTCCTTTGAAGATCGCCTATACTAGTGGCCTAACAAAACGGGTCGGTTCACAACGTCAAGTGCATATAAATTGACTACCTCGCCGTCGTCTAGGAGTGCGGGCAAAAACACTTGGATTTGGACAATTGATGCACCACCAAAGATTAAGAATTTCTTATGGAAAATATGTCAAGATGAATTACCTACTGCTACAAGGCTCGCCTCTAGGGGTGTGTCCGTGCCCTCTACCTGTAGCATGTGCAATGGTGCGGCTGAGGATGAGGCTCATCTCCTGTTGGAATGCCCCTTTGTTCTGTCGCTTTATCAGCTTCCGCAACGAACTGACACCACCATAGCTAATATGATCTACTAGAATAGGGACATCAAACCTATTATCTCAGTCTTAGGGCAAACCCTCTGTTCGGAGGCTAAAATGAAGCTCGCCTTTGCCTGGCGGAATACTTGGTATACACGTAACCAACTAGTGTTTAGGCAGATCCCTATCCCACAACGGGCCATTTCAGTCCAGTTCATCAAAAATCAAATACACAATTGGAAACACACTTACTAGTCAGATGTCGAATTTGAGGTGGATTCCTCTCATCGTACCAGAAATCGTGCGCATCAAAGCAAAACAAAAACTGGAAAATATACTAAATGGCGGAAACCTCCCTGGGTACCTTTAAACTAAATTTTGACGGCTCATCCCTATCTAACAAGAACAGCACAGCTGGCCGTCATTCGTGATTGGGAGGGCCGATCGATAAACATAAATTATCAGCATCTTGGTTCGCAAAACCCGCTCAAAGTTGAAGCACTGGCCTTAAAATTAGGCATTCTACAGGTCATTCAACTCCGCATATATTGAGAAAATCCACATTGAGGGTGATTCCTTGATTATCATAAATTACTTCAACAAAAATACTTCATGTCTGTGGGAAATTGAATTGATATTGTCTATGTAAAAACTCTACTGTCGACTTTGAAAGAAGTTTCGTTCTTTCATGTGCCCCGTTTGGGCAATAGAGTGACTGATAATGTTGCACACATTTGTCACTCTGCCCGAGGAGTCGATATTCACACCGATTTAGGTCTTTTAGACCTCATCCGTAAGGATGTTGCCGGGTAGAGCTCGCTCGCCCGAATTCTTCCCTAATAAAAAAAATCGATCTTTTTTGAAGTAAAAGTAAAATTATTTCTTATTATTCGGCTCAAGAGGATCTGATTCATTTTGATTTTAGTTATTGTGTTTTGGAGGAGAACGTAGGTATATGTGTTTATTCGTAGTTTATGATGATTTCTCATTTAGCGAGGCAACATCGCATGATCCACATTATAATAAATGTCACTTTTCTATGAGTTTTTTCTGCTATTCTGTTTCCTGGCGAAGAGATATCGTGATAATTCTTTACTCTTTTATGACTTTCCATACTCTATTAATCTTTGAGTCATCCTCGTCTCATTTTTCGATTTAATTTTTTTCATATCTATATACCCGTACCAAACAAGCCTTTAGTTAGTCCAATACCCCAAACATATCATAAGATTCAAATCACTTTTGTTTATTAAAAAATAAAATAAGAAATTGGCCTTATGTAGTGCACTGTGCATTGCACGCCTTGGAATAAAACAAAAACAAAATCTTTTGTGGGGATATAGAGAGAAATATTGGTGGGGGTGGATGGGAGATGAAATTGGACCGGTTTCAAAAGTATCAAATACTCAATTCATCGGTCCGGATAAATACACCCCAAATTTACACGTCGGAATGGACGTACAAGTGTGTTGTGGGCTAATTAATTAAGAAAGTCTGTTAATTAATTGGAAAAGGTTGCACGTTGGAATGGATTTGTGGTGTATCTAACAACACCCCAATTCATTATCCGATCGGTTAACTATTTAATTAGCTCCATTAAAATTTAAAAGAATTTGGTATATATATATATTGTTTTTTTCATCTAAATATTTCGATATGCAAAAAATTCCGTCTGATTTTTCGATATGATAATCTGATACAAAATTTAACGGTGTAACATTACATTATTAGAGGTCAAATTTAATGTTTGAAAATTTACAAATTAGATTTTAAGATTGATTTACTCATTCAATTTGCACATAAAATTATTTTCTTTTTACAAAATTTACATTAACTAGCTAGTTAATGCGCCATGTTATTAAATTTTTTTGGATAAACATGTTATTAAATTTTTAAACCTTCAATTGCCATGTAAAAAAATTGATATTATATTTTTACATATCAAATTAGTTTAATGTGAAATAATTTATATATCATATGTAACGGCCCGGGATTAGAAATTCCGAGTTACGTTTCGAAGGTCGGATACCTTCGTTCGGATCTTGCGCTCCGAGTATGTTGTAGGAGGAAATTGAGTTCAAAATATAATAAAATTAATCAAACCAGATTCGTGCCCACGCAAATAATTACAAGACCTCCTTCTGATGTAGCAGTGGGAAGTCAGGATCGATCATCGAGGAAGTGTGTCAGCGGATCCTAGACAGCGGAAGAATCTCACAAGTGGTTGTCGACCACGGTGTACTCGACCTCGAGTAGGGTTAGTCGACAGGGGTCAAGCACAATGGAATCCGAGCAAGCAGCAGTCTCTGGATTATGGTCGATCTCGAGTAAGCCAACTCGACGTCGAGTAAGTTTTGGTCGTAGTCGAGTAAACCTGGTTGACTTCGAGTAACATGCAGAGACAGAAGCAACAGCGATCTGCTTGATCGAGAATGAGTAGTCGACGTCGACCAAGGCGTGGTCGAAGTCGAGCAGAAACAGTAAACTAAAATAAAGGACAAATCTTTGCGAAATTCGGAATAAACTATGTAAAATAAAACTTCCAAGATCGGGGTTTGCAACAATGATAACCAAGCATGCATAAGGCAAGATAAATAACGATAATTATGCAAATCACATCGAATGATCAAGCTTTCGCCTTTTCCAACAATTAGACAACTCTTTCAAGAAACCCTAATTGTATCTACCGATTTTATGTTTATAATCCAAGTTGTTAGCATGTATCTCTATTGAATTGGTAATAAACACACAAAAGGTAGTAGATGCTTAAAACATGATAAATGTCGGATCTTTACCTCAAACACGCATAGCTAACGTCGGGCTTGCCCTAACCCTAGAAGTGGGTGGACTACTCGCTTTTCATCGCAATCGCAGACATCATTAATGAAAAAGAAACATGCATTAATAAACTAAACAGAGTTTACAACCGATCGAAGCCAACTTGCTCTCGCTCCTTCACTCATCTCGGCCTTCTCTCTCTCTCTCTCTCTCTCTCTCTTTATATATATATATATATATATATATATATACACACACACTCTCCTTTCCTTCTCTCTAATTGAATTGTATGATGGAATATATAAAAACCAGCCCTATAGGCTTTATTTATAGGCTTCCAATCCTTGCTAATCAAGGAATGAAATTCTATCTAATATCTAAAGATAAAACTCTACTTAGGAAATAAATCTATCTAAACAAGTAAAACTAGATAAATCCTAGGGTAATTAATTGTTTAACCCTTAGGATAAATAAAAAGATAAAAACATAAAAATATCTAAATCTTCATGTGTTGGGAATCTTCTCTCGGAAATATCTCCATTGTATTCGGGATAGAACCTTAACAAGACTCGGACTAGCTCGAAATTGGCCACTGGGGTCAACTCGATATCGAGTAGCCTTACTCGATATCGACCAACATTTCTTCACTTCAGCTTCAGCAACTCGATTTCGGCCTCCAGGAGACAAATCGACCAGCTTCAACACGATATCGATTGGCATGTTTTTGGCTTCACTTCCTTGGTCGATTCTAGGACACTTACTCGGTATAGGCTTGGTCGACTTTGACCAGGTTTGGTCGGCGTCGAGCAAAGTTGCTCGAATCTTGCCTTCTCTTCACAACTCCTCGATCTGGTTCTCTTCCTCGAGCTCGGGTGTGTTTTGGACTTGGTCGACATCGAGTAACTTACTCGACATCGAGTAAAGTCTTGAACTCGAGTTGGCTTCTTCTTCTGTTTCTCGACTTGATTCTGCTCTCAATGGTAGTCGACTTCGAGTAAGGCCTGGTCGAAGTCGAGTAGAAATCTCGTCCTATGGTTTCGTCCCGGAATGGCTCCAAATTCTGTAATATTAAACCAAAACTTATGTAGACCTCTATTTCTTGCAAATAAACATATACTACATAAATGCAACATATTTCCAACCCGAAATATGCAAAGTATATAAAATAAGGAGCTAAAATGTATATAAAAACATGGTCACTTTAGTGGACATCAGAGTACAGGTTGAAGTTTGAAACCAAAGGATTAATGGTCAAAAGTGGGATTTCTTACCCAAAACATCACGAGGTCCGTTTGAGACCCGGAGTTACACCCATGTACCTGTTCTATGGCCTAGGTGGAGGAAAACATTTTTTAGCAAATTATTCATGTCTAAATCCAAATACATTCGGTGTGTCAGGACAGTGCCGGATCAAAACATAAATCCTTCAAATACAGTTATCAAAAGACAGTAGTTTGGTGAAGTCAATCTCTCGATCGGTCTAGCGCCAAAAGATAACCCGTCACTGAGACACCAAGGGATCAAATATCTGCAATCATACCTTAAAAATAATAGGGCAATTTGCACAACTATACAACTTTTTTTGTGGTTTGCAAAAATGCCATTTTTTGGTATTATTTGCACAACTAACATGGGTGGTATTAGTGCAAATAAAACTAGGGAAGGGTAATGCCGGTTGCAGGTTTTCACAAGGAGAGAGAGAGAGAGAGGACATGAGTTTTGGTGGGGGATTTTGGCGCCCAAAAAAGGAGAGAGAGGAGGGAAATCATTGCATATGTGAAAAGGTGATGGGAAAGGGGTTTCCCTCCATTTTTAAAGTATAATAGGAGAGGAGGAGAGAGGACATCGCTTTCTTCCTCCCATGTACAAGAGAGCTCGAGAAGAAGACCACAATTGGAGAACAACCCATCGGCATCAAGGTCCAGTTGCAGAGCACGTGTCGGGCGCATTCTTTGTTCGTGTCAGTGTTAGTTAACTTCCGTGTCACCGAGGTATCTGAGAAACCCTAATTCTCAGGTGCAATAGGTAGGCTTCTCTCCTGTTTCTCCTCATGTTTCGCGAAGAGTAGATACCCATTAACAATGGTGATGATCCGACTTTTCATTTGCAGGGGAAAACGCCAAAGTATGTGTCACTCTCATCTTCAACGGTCGTTGGTTGTTCGATGGTGTCGGGTGGGTGTATTCTGGTGAAACCGAGCAGAAGAATGTGATCATTGAAGAGGGAATTGACTTGGCCTCTCTTAATCAATTGTTGAGGCTCAAGGTCGGCCATGATTGTTTATATGAAGATTGGCGGTTGTCTTACATGCCAAAGGCGGAAGAAGCGGGTCATCTGATAATGATAGGTGATGATGATGGCCTTGAGGCTTTTAAGTTTCTGAACTTGAAGTCTGGGGAACATCCATGGCCCATGGCGATATATGTTGGTCCAGTGGTGAAAGAGAGCCTTCAAGTACCACAACCCGGCGTCGGGGAAGAGTGCTTGAGTGGGCCTCGTAACTCTCAAAAGGTGGACGACCTGGAGGCTGAAGGTCAGGCACAACCAAACCCTATGTTTGTAGATGTTCGTTTATGTGATGGAGGAGGGGTTAGCGAGTCAACAGGGAAGAGAAACGATATAAGGGTGAAAAACAAGGTTGACACGGGGTTTCGAAGGGGTGATAATGATATATGTGCAGGTTACAAAGGTAAGGGTCCGGTGGTGATCCTCTTGGCTGAGGTGATAGGGAAGAGCCAGGAGCACCCAAGTGACAGGGGTTTTGGAACTGGTGACAAGCATATGTGTGAAGGTGACAAGGTTAAAGGTCCGGAGTTGATCAACTTGGGTGAGGTGATAGGGAAGAGACATTAGGACGCTATTGACAGGGGGTTTGGAACTGGTGAAAAGCTTATGAGTGTAGGTGACAATGGTAAAGGTCCGGAATTGATCCAGTTGGGTGGGGTGATAGGGAAGAGCCAGGAGCACGCAACTGACAAGGGGTTTGGAACTGGTGACAAGAACATTCTTGAGGGTGACAGGTGTGAGGGTCTAGATGTTATCCACTTGGGTGACACGGACTCCTCCTCCGATGACACGGTAAAATGTCAAGGTGACATGTATAAGGGGTTGGATGTCATATCCTTTAGCAGTCAAGAGGAGGAGGAGGACTTCGATGCTGGAGTGAAGAGGGAAGAAGTTTGGGATGATTTTGACTGGCAGGATTTTGAGGAAGACCCGGGTATGAGGGTGTCGACGGAGGGGGACGAAGTTGAGGATGAGGTGATGAGGGAACTTGAAGATTGGGTTCCTAGGTCCAGCACATCCCCACCTATGAGGTGATGGTGGACAGAGCAACGCCTCAGACCCAGGATCCATGACGCAACCTGACAGAAATTTCGGAGGGACAATTGTTCGCCTCGAAGGCTGAAGTGCAGAGTTGCCTTAAGTGGATTGCAGTGCAGAAGTGCTTCGAGTTTGTAGTGAAGAGGTCGTGTAAATCGACGTATTTAGTTGGTTGTGTGGACAACAAGTGCACGTGGATGTTAAGGGCGTCGACATACCGGCACACGACTATGTGGTCCATCCGACAGTATGTTCAGGAGCATACATGTAACTTGAGCATGATGCACAACCATAGCCGACATGCTACGTCGAACATGATTTGACGCAACCTCGTGACTACATAAGTGTTACTTTAGTTGCGAACAACTATTTTTGCCACACAATATTATTCCACATGTCACATAATGTAACTCACCATGACACCATTATATGTAGGTTCACCGGGACTCGAAAGGACCTCGTTCCCGAGAAAGTGCAGAAAATGACGAAGTCCGAGTATGGAGTATCATGTAGCTACTGGAAGGCACGAAGGGCACACCTAATAGCGAGGGAGGTGAAGCATGGGACCGACAAAGACAGCTACCGAGATATTATTCTATTCTTGCACATGTTGGAGCAGACTAACTCCGGGACATATACTAGGTTAGAGCTGGACGCATCCCAAAGATTCAAGTACGCCTTTGTTAGCTTCGGGGTATGGTGCAAGACGATCCCCTACCTTCGAAAGGTAAAACCCCATGTCGGTACTATAATATTGCATGTCACCTAACATAAATAACCATGTCACCTAACCAGCTGGTATCGATATCCATGTCCAGGTGATTTCAGTGGATGAGAGTTTCCTGAAAGGGACGTTTAGGGGCACGCTTCTATTTGCCACAACCCAAGATGCAGACCACAGTGTATACCCGATTGCGTTTGTGGTTGTCGATGGTGAGAATCACGGGTCATGGGGCTTCTTCTTCAAGAACATGCTACATGTCGTCGAGGATGCTCCAGACGTAATGTTTGTCTCTGATCGGCATCTTAGTATCGTCAAAGGTTTGAGGGACCACTATGTGTTTGCCAAGCAAGGGGCCTGCCAATGGCATCTATTTCAGAATGACAGGGTGAAGTACAAGGGGGTGATGGGCCTGCAGACGTTGTACTTCAAGGTGGGGAGGGCGTACACGAGGGCAGAGTTCGAGAAGCACTTCGCTGATTTCTGCACTCAGTCACCCCCTGCGGGGAAATACCTGAAAGAGGCTAGATTCCAACTGGGCCCGGGCATACTTCTTGGGGATGCGGTACAACATATTGACGACGAACAACTCCGAGTGTCTGAATTCCGTGTTCAAGGAGCCCCGCGACCTACCCATCACAACCCTGATTGGTGCTGTCATCGAAACAGTATCCAAATGGTTTTACGAGCGTCGGGAAAAAAGCACCAAATCGGGGTCGCCGGTGAGCGATTACATTCAAGGTGAGCTGAAAATGAGCTATGCGTTGGCAACATTCATGGATGTCAGAGCGCTCAGCACTGTCCGCAGAGGGTCCTCCACTTGGGTTGTGAACCTGAGTGCCCGGACCTGCACATGCAAGCGGTTCGACATTGACCAGTTTCCGTGCCAGCACGCCATAGCCGCTGCCAGGTTTCGAGGTACCAATTTCTTCTCTCTCGTGAATGACTTCTACAAAGTCGCAGCATGGAAGGCGTGTTACGAGAATGTGCTATATCCGCTTCCTCCAAGAGCAGATTGGCGAATCCCCCCAGCCATGTCCAGCGCAGTTTGTCTCCCCCCGGACGTGAAGCGGCGCCCTGGTCGCCCTAAGACTTGTCGATACCCATCTCGGGGAGAATTTACCCGTTTTAAGCGCCGTCGTTCGTAGATGTGTTCCTCCATTGGTGGTCCAACGCCTTACCTCAACAGCTGGGTCTTCTTTTGCATTTGCAGTTTGGGGTCAGTGGTTGGACCATTCTCCTTATTTTGTGAACGGGCTAAGTAGTTGGTAGTGTAATTAGGTTGTTTTCACATATGACAAACTCTAAGTAGGCTGCTGTACTTTTGGGAATGGGTTACATACTACAGTTAAGTGGTAAAGAACTTCGTAGTACTTTTAGGGATGGATTCAGTAAATAACCCTTATCACCCTCTTTGTATTACCTTGTTAGGTTGAAGGGGTTATCATGTCAATGCTTTGAATTTCATGTTTGACATTTCGGTGGTTGATGCTATGATAATGAAATCACCCATGCATTGCCACTTGTTTCAGCTCATGTTTACATTCCTGAGTGTTTCTGCTAGCCGTGTTAGGAAATCACCCTTGTGACCATATTGAAATCACCCTTATGACAATGTTGAAGGGGTTATTATGTGAGTTGACAGGGGATTCCAACTTTGGTGACACGGGTGATTTCCTTACAACTTATAACCAAAGTTTCGAGAATGACCACATAGTCAACCACTGGTCATAGATAGACCAATTTTTTGCCAAACTTGCAAAAATAGCACAATGGGGGAAAATTTGCAAAAATTGACCCTTTCCAATTTATTAGCACAAATTTGCCCGTAACCTCACCCTTTGTAGCCGAGTTTGGGCTGGAAAAGAAATAAAAAAAAAAAAATTGGGTGACTTGACAGGCCATTTAATCGCGTTCCGGATATCATCACACACACTCTCTCTCTCTATAACTCAAAAGCGTTCGAAAGGGGGAGGAAGAAGAGACGCCGACGACGAGAAACAACGGTTCGAAGAAGAGACGGACGGGAACTATCGGATAAGAGAAGAACGCCGGGAGGAAAGTGAGAAGGTACGCCCCCTTTCTTTGTTGTCCGTTTTCTTCGAATCTGGGCTTCGGGGTGGGTGGTTGAATGAACCTGCTATGGTGGTAAGGAATTGAACGTGAAGGAGCGCGGTTTTGGGGATTGTGGAGGGGTGACAATGGTGGTTGCGATTGAAGGAAATAGAGCGCGGTTTTGGGGATTGGATAGGGCAAACCCACGGTTAAGGTTTAGGAAGCCCGAAGAGGATGGCTATGGTGGGGGTCAAAATTGGGAATGAGGAAGATTAGGGGTTTGATTAAAGAAGACGGATCGAGGTTTTACATGTGTTTAATTTCGAAATCTGGCGTGGTCAAGAGAAAGGGTGTGACATGGGTGGGGAATCTGGGTGACATGGGCTTACAATCTGAAACTGGAATTGGGTGTCTGACATTGGGTGTGGAGTTCGATGGGTAATAGGTATGGTAAACGCATTTCCATTAATTTAAAATTGAGATTTGGGGAGTTGATGTGGAATGTATGTCGTCAGTGGTTTAGAAACTGTCTGACATTGGTGACATGGGTTTAGAAATTGAGTGACATGGGTTTACAAAGTGAGTGACATTGAATATCAAATTTCTCGATAACTTATTGTTGCTCTTAAACTGCGGGAAACATTGGGTGTGGAGTTCGACGGGCATGGGTAAACCAAGGGTCGAGGTTGGCGATGCTTGCCAACATCGACAACTACGTCGACCCGTACGATTGGGATAAGCTGTTGGACAGCCAATTTTGCGGGATAATCCACCTAGCGAACCGGTGCCAATTCTCGTCCCAATTAGTGCATTACGCACTATAACGACAAGTGGTGACCAAGAAGAGGTGGGAGACATGGTATATGATTCAGGGGAAGCTGCGGCGTTTCTCGATGAAGGAGTTTGCCGTTGTCACGGGGCTCCAGTGTGGCCGAGTGAAGCGTACAATAATGGAGGAGGACAACAAAGCTGTGAAGGACTTCTTTGAAACGGAGAGCGTGAGGGTGGGCGACCAAGGAAGAGATTCAAGGTCGTTCCCCTCTTCATCGTGGAGGCAGTGCTGTTGGGGGGGGGGGGGGGGGGAGAGGTAGCCTTTGCGGGGGTGGATAGTCAGGCTCGGGGAGAATGTCGAACGCTTCCTGGCATATCCATGGGGAAGGCTTGTTTACGAGACCACACACAACTCGCTCTCCGGTGCCGTTGAGCGGCGGATGGCCGACTTGAAGCCCGATACTAAGAGCAACGACCGCGTTGGATACAGGCTGATGGGCTATCCGATGGCCTTCCAGGTAACCTTATCCACCACCCTCATGCTACTATACTGCGTTATGCGGTGTAGGTTTGTAAATGGATTGCGGTTGCCTTGCAGATTTGTCTATATGAATCCATTCCGGACTTGGGCGCCCTGTTTGCGAACAAGCTGTCCCAGAAGTCGATCCCTTGGTGCACGAGGTGGTTTGCCAACAAAGACAACCTTTCCTATGACATCATTGTCAAACGCATGGACCCGGACGGGGAGCAAGTCATTACGGTTACTGAGAACCCATTGCTATTGCCGGAGAAGTGTGATCTGTCAATGTTGGGTGGGTGCAACCATCTGGATGAGGAGCCTGACTGCCTTTTTGATGACATTTTGCGGCTGTTGGCACACCATTACGATGCTCCTGTGGACACCCCCCACGCAACAACAAGTGCCGGAGGTGTGGAGACGGACGGTGATAGGGATAGCGTGATGAAGACACTCGAGAAGATTATGGATACCTTGGAGAAGATGGATGATAAGGCACTTTATTCTTTCGCATTATTGTCTGCATAGTCTTATTAAGTTCAGTGACTGGGGTAAAAAGAGTGATGACATGGGACATACAGTAGGTGACACGGGAAATAAAAGTGTTGGGGGAGATGGTGGGTTTGTGATCTGGTTTGTTCGACTTAGTATGTAGGATTTATTGTAACAACTTATTGTGTGCAGATAAAAGTGTTAGAGGAGACGGTCCATGAACTGCGGGATGGAAAATTGATTGGAAGAGGCAAGGAACAAAGCGTAAGGGATAGTGAAAACGAGGTTGTAGATGTTGATAAAGAGGAAGATGGATCTGGAGACGGGCTTTTGGGTGAGACGTACGTGGAGGACATTGTTGGTGAGAAAGTTGGAAAAAGCGATGCTGAGGACAAAGTATCGGGGGCCCGAAAGGAGGAGGAGGTAAGTTTAGTTTTGGATGACATGGTTTTCTCTGTTGTGTGACACGGGATTCAGGTTCTCTGCGTCACTTCATAGAAAGAAGCTAGTTAGTCATATTGGAATCTATTGAACTTCTAGATCGGTTTTGCAGGTTGTTGATGTTTATGTGGATGTACCAAAAGGGACTGGTACTGAGCTCCAGAAAGAGCCAAGCCAGCGAGAAGATGAGCCTAAACAAGCAGACGGGGAACCTGGTGATGTTGTACCAAAGGGGACTCGTACTGAAGCTGTGGAGAAGCCCCGACAAGTTGCTAAGGTACGCTCCTTGTGGCCCGTGCCATTCATCCTTTATGTTTTCAATTGTGGCATGGGGATGTTAGCAAGGCGACAAGGGTTGTTATGTTTGGTGACATGGGAAAATTTTTGGGGAATTCAGAGGTTGTTCGTCGACCAGGAATTTCAGAGAAAGGCGTCGAAGAAGACGAAGAAGGATGAAACTGTGGATGTGGGCCCACCGGCGAGGAAACCGCGGGCCTCTAAACGGAAGGACGTCGTCCTTCCCGGTGACGCCGTTGCCATGGGACTGGTTTCTGCGGCCGACTATGAGGCCCTGCAGGGGTGGCTCGCAAAGTAACCCATGTCTCATTTCAGTCTTCATTATACGGCACAGTTACCCATTGATTTATTCCACTCCATTGTATGGTCTAGTGCGGACGGTGAGAACCGGTCAACGGGTTGCGGCAAGGACCTGTCGAAGGAGTTCTTTACCACCCTCCAGACGCCCCACTATTGGATCAACTCAGAGGTATGAAGCTGGTATATTGTAGTTATCACATTTGATTATGGTTTGGGTTGCACTTGGAATATGTTGTGGGTTGTAATGGAGGTTAACTTGTCGCAGCACTTCGACCAGTCATGCTTCCTGCTACGTAAAGCAGGCGTGGAGAGGGGTTACGACAATGGGCGTCGAGTCATCGCCTTGGACTCCTACTTCTCCACCTATCTGGAGAGGGAGTGGAAGGAGTACAACTCAGACGTCGGTGGGTATGAGGCGAGTGGTAGAGTCCTCTCATACTTCGATTGCCTCTCCCCGGCGCCCATGGCCCGTCTGTGGGCAGGCGTGGACCTCGTCCTCCTACCCCTCAACCTGAGGGGCAGTCATTGGGTTGCCGTTGCTCTTGATCTGAAGGAGTGGCAGGTGAAGTTGTATGACTGCGATGTGCACTGCATGATAGACTGCCAACTCCCACCCCTGTTGATGCATGTTACCCACCTCCTCCCCATCATCATGGATGCACACACTGAGTTGAAGGTGAAGTATGCATCGAAGCTGCCAGGCCCGTTTGACATACACCGCGACAAGCGCCTTCCGCAAAACAAGCTCAGGTATGTTGGGTGCGACGCCTGTATTTCACTTCACTAGATGATATCTCCTCCTCTGTTTTGAAAAAATCTCCGTCGGTGCAGTGGTGACTGTGGCCCTTACACGATCAGATTCATGGAGCTCCTAATGGAGACCGATCCCCCCTTCGATGGGCTGGACGACACGTTTATTGGGGCGTACAGACAGATGCTAGCGGCTGCCATCTTCAATGGTCGACTCGGTGGACGCATAATCTGATTGTCGTTGGGGTGTAGTTATGGAAGTGAATTGTTGTCGTTTTTTGTGAACAACGTTGCTCTTAAACTTGTTCTTTGGTTGTTTCGATACAATTACTTTTGGGAACGGGTTACACTCTACTGGTAAGTGGTAAAGAAGTTCGTAGTACTTTTGGGGATGGATTCAGGAAATAACCCCTGTCACCGCCTTCGTATTACCGTGTCAGGTTGAAGGGGTTCTGATGTCACTGCTTTGAATTTCATGTTTAACATTTCGGTCGTTGACACCTTGATAATGAAATCACCCATGCATTGACACTTGTTTCAGCTCATATTTACATTCCTCAGTGTTTGTGCTAGTCGTGTTAGGAAATCCCCCTAGTCACCATATTGACATTAGTGACAGGATAATTATGTAAGTTGACACGGGATTCCAACTTTGGTGACACGGGTGATTTCCTTAGAACTTATAACCAATGTTTCGATCATCACAACATAGTCAACCACTGCCTAAAAATATCATAAAAATACATTAGCATTCTACAACACAACCACCGACTGAAGATAAAGAAAGCGACATAGTTCATAGCAACGTACGAAAATACCAACATAGTGAACTACCGTCCACAACTAAATGTTCCGAGCAGCAACCATGTTTATAAAAATCAAACAAAATAAAAACGATGTTCATAACAACCTTTTACCATAACATCAAAGTTCATAACACTGGGCAATGGTGATCACAACTGCAATCATAACCGTCTACCATGGAAGATGCCAACAGCGAGCATGTGCCTGTACGCCCCGATGAATGCGTCGTCAAGACCGTCGTAGGTGAGGGCGTCCTTCGTGAGGAGTTGCATGAACCTGATCGTGTATGGACCACAATCTCCACTGCAATAGGGATGCTGAAGTCAGATTCATTACAACCGGATACCACTATGAGACGAAGAGATATTTAAGTGTTCCACATAAATTACCTCTGCTTCTTTTGCGGTATCCTTTTCTCGCGACTAAGGGCGAACGACTTTGGAAACTTGTCAGCGTAGGTGGCCATCAACGCGGGGTGGGCATTCATCAGTACCGGGATAAGGTGGGTGATGCAGCTTAAATGTGCCGGCAGATGGCGGTCCCTCACGATGTAAACGTCCGAATCATAAACCCTTACCTACCACCCGATCAAATCTATCGCTACGGCGATCCAGTGAATATTGTCCACGTTCAACGGTAGGAGGATGAGTTCCGCCCCTTCCCACGGGCGGCCTATCGTCGTCGGGGACCGCCTGTTGATGTAGGCAAGCAGCTTCTGGTCGGCTTCGTAGCTATCCGCATCGCTGTTGTATTTGTCCCACTCGGTTCGCAGATAGCGACCGAAATATGTGTCCATAACCACAACTCCACCGCCATCGTCACCGGCCCTCTCCGTTACCCCTTTACGAAGAAGATAGCATGCTTGTTCCATGTGCTGCATCGATTACAACCCTAGTAAAAATCCAATACTATTGCAGTACCTATTACACTAGATACCGTGTCATTCACTAAACAAAGGTAATCACTTAGGTGAGTATCGTACCTCAGAGTTTAGCCAAACCGTGGGCGTTTTTAGTGCGGTGAAGAACTCCTTAGTCAGCGCCGTGCCATACGTAGTCTTTTAGCTGCCCTCATCCCCGCTGCAAAACCACAACCACAATGTTAGGAGAATGGAGTCATGTCTGTAATCAGTTGTGTACCAAGACTGATGAGTGTCACCTATCCATCCAGTGGAGGAAGCAATCGTTGTCTGACACGGATACAAGACCCAGCTTAATCGCGTCCGCGCCTTCGACAACGTTCTTCCCTTTTCGGCCCCGCGGTTTCTTCTGAGGCGGGGACTTCACATATATTTATATGCTTTTATGAATATATGTGTTTGTAAAGAAGCCGTTTGGTGGGATAGGCAGTAGTGGGTTGACTTTTTGCAATGTGAGTACACTGATGTGAAGCGTAGTGAGGGCTATATCATCCTATTTTTCGGAAGATTCTTGGTATGGTCTTCCTTTTTTGTTACTTCTTGACATTTATGTCACCATCTATATATTTACCTTTTCAGGGGAGGCGGACTTCACTTCTCCTTCACCTCCTGTTAGTCTCTTACTCTTCCTGCCTCGAACGGGCTCCGCTCTTGCAGCCTCTGAGATCTGGCAATTGGTTAGACAGTTTCAACGGTTAGGGCAAATTTATTTTTACCCCCGTGTCACCCTAACAATTATCCGTGTCGGCTAACACTGATACACTTGTCACTTACGTACTACTATAGATTCAAATGACAATGTCAAGTGACAACCAATTTACCTTATCATCCCATCCTTCCGGCGTTGGCTGGTCGTCCATTGTAGGTGGTACTTTCGTTGACCCGGCCTTAAGGTTGTTCTCCTCAGCCTCCCTATGTTTCCCGTCATTCTCTCCACTGACATCTCTCCCAGTTCCTCCAACGGTCTCGGCTTTCACATCCTCTCAGATCTGGCAATTGATTATGGTTATTTCAACTGTCATTCAGATAATTTCTTTGTTCCCTTGTCACTTCACATATTAAAACGTGTCGCTTGACATTAACAACCGTGTCAGTTCTCTACAATATATTGAAATATGAAACTGTTGATTCTATTAACCCTTGACCATTGGGAGAAAATACCATGTCAAGTAACAACCAATTTACCTCCTCTTGTCCTTCTGGTGGCTGGTCGTCCACCTTTGTTGGTCCCTCTGTCCCCCCGATTTTTTGGTCGTTATCCTCTCCACGAACATCGCCCATTGGTTTCTCCACACCTCCTGCATTTGATTGGCCATCTCGCATCCCATTCACAACACCTTCCAAGACCTTCATTTGATACACAGAGTACATAAATGAGGGGTGGTTCGCAAAGTTATTGGACATTGGGAGAAAAGTTACCCGTGTCACTTTTGAAAAATACCCGTGTCACTTTTGGAAAATACTCGTGTCACCACTGGGGGACAAGTTACCCGAGTCACTTATACAATATACCCGTGTCACTTATGGGAGAAAAGTTACACGTACCTTGTCATCTATGCTCTGCATCCATGTTGACATAGTTCCCAGCCTCTCCAAGATCAGTTCTAGTGACTTCCCCACCTTATCTTCCCAGGATTCCCTTGTCCCATCTCGTTGCTCCGAACTCGGGCCGGGCTTGCCAGAGCCTTCACCTTAATAACTGGGTGCCAAAGCAGCCTCAATGTCATCAAAGTAGAGGTCAGACTCCTCATGTTGGTAGAAGTACCCGAGCATCAATTCATACTCGCCAGCATTCGGTACTAGTATCGGGTTGTCTTCGACCTTTATGCTATCCGATTTCTCAGGGTCCATGCGGGACTCGATCGTCTCATAAATTAGATTGCCGTCCTCGATTGTCCACCTCAGCATGCGAGGCAACGCCGTCTTCAACACCCGGTTTGTAAACGCCTCCCCAATCCCCGGGACCGCTTCGTACAACCAAATCTACAACAACCACACATGACACTCGAATTCATCAATTGCACTTAATAGTTAAAGTATAACTTCGGTCAAGTAGGTAACCTGGAACGCATACGGAAAACCCATTAGCCCATATCCATTTCGGTCGTCCTTCGCCTTCGGCTTCAAGTCAGCATTTCGGTCGTTCTTCGCCTTCGGCTTCAAGTCAGCGACACGTCATTCTATGACACCCGACAG
The DNA here is from genome assembly GCA_037127255.1 of Persicaria tinctoria. Taxonomy (NCBI): domain Eukaryota; kingdom Viridiplantae; phylum Streptophyta; class Magnoliopsida; order Caryophyllales; family Polygonaceae; genus Persicaria; species Persicaria tinctoria. Next base: position 68,161,200 of record JBANSL010000013.1, read on the forward strand.
GGACTCGTGGGTGGCCTCGTACACAATCCTGCCCTAGGGGTAATCTAGAAATTGATCAAAGTTCTCCACAAGCTTCACAATCTACCCTCATATGGCTTTTCTGGGTTCTCCCCCCCAGCAGAACTCCTTCGACGATGAGGAGGAGAGCGATCTTAAAACGCCTTCTCGCACTCGGCTCCTTCAAGATGGAGTTCTTGAAGGCGTTCTCTAGCTCACCCACCTTTATGTTGTCCATTCCGAATAAGTCCTTGAGAGCCTTCTTTGTCTTCTTGTCATCCTTCGTCTCTGTGTCTTCCCCCCGAACTCGACCACACCGCATGCCAGTAACGAGCGCAAAATCCTTGATCGAGAATCGCCGGAGCTTGTCTTGAAGCATGTACCAAGTCTCCCACTTCTTTTCTGTCACAAGTTGTCGTTGTAACACGTAATGCAGTAGTTGCGACGAGAATTGAACCCGGTTTGCCATTTGCACAATACCCCCAAATTGGCTTCGCAATAACTTCTTCCAATCGACGGGGTCGACCCAGTCGTCTAAGTTCATGAGCAGCGACACTCTCGAACCAAGGTTGACCCGCGCCCAGAAATGCTTCTCCTCCGGCACTGCGAGTCGTGGCTACACCTTCTTCGTTGGTCGGACACCCTTCCTCCTCAAATTCTGGGATCGAACCATGTCCTTCCTGCAATTAGGTGGACATGAACATAATCAATATCTAGACAAATTCACCCCCCTACTTAGTAAATTTGTCTGCGAGTGTTTCACAAGAAAATGCCCATGTCACCTTAGGGGGTAACCCTTGTCACCTAACAGCATAAGCCATGTCATTAATGATAGTTGGCTTCTCCGAATACTCCTATAGTACCCGTTTATGACAGGGGTTATTCTCCACTCTCACATTCTGGGTTAAAGGACCCGCAACCCTCCCACGCTCATCTTCAACCTCCCTCGCTTTTCTCTGTCAATTCCTCAGATCCCCATACCCCTTTTACCCCAGATCTCTATTTCCCTGTATCCCCCAATTCCCCACATCACCGTTAACCCAAATCCCCAATTTCTGAATTTTCTACATTTCCAAATTGCATGCATTTGAACGAAACAATGGAAGATTGCAAATTAAGTGGGGAAGATTTCAAATTAAGTGAAGATTCAGAGTAGTAGAGACGGGTGAGGACGGATTTCAAGAATCAATTGAGTTGTACCTGTTTTCCGGCGCCTTCCTTTCCGGTACGGGCTTCTTCGGCGTCTTCCTCCCTTGTCCTATGTCGTATGTTCACAGCGGCCGGACTGCTGCTCTCCTCTTTCCCTTCAATTCACAACCGCCTCCCTTCTTGCCCTCTATCTATTAATATTCACACTCTCTCTTTCCCTTGTGGTGGTGGTTTTATTCCCTAACTGCAATGAATGCAAGTTGGTGAAAGTTACTTTTGCTTTTCTTTTCTTTACCTTTTATTTTCGAGAGAGAGAATATTTGATTTTTTTTTCTATTTTTTAAAGTAAGTCAAAGTAACTGTGCAACCAACTGCCACCCTGAAAGATTCCTTTTCTATTTTCGTTTTGTTGTTTTGTCCCAGTATCGGGTCATGTCTTTGCATGCACGTGTCACCTGACAGGTTTTTTCGTGTCAATTTTCACTCTCTCAAATTCCTACGTATAGTCTAAATGACCCATGTCACCCCTTTTAATCCTCGTGTCATGTAACAACATATACTTTGTCACCAAATTGGATCGATACATATACCTACACTGCCAAGTTTAACAAAATACATGTCCGCATACCTAAAATATCCATGTTTCGCAAAATATCCAAATGTTCTACTTCAACTATTACATGAGGGTGTTCTGATTGGAATCAAGTGTTCACAACAAACATTCACGAGACACTCCAAAGTCTAGCATCCGAGTCGACCATGGAATACCCCAACAGCTAGCATCTGGCGGTATGCCTCAATGTACGTGTCGTCCAATCCATCGAAGGTCGGGGCGGTCTCCAGCAGGAGCTGCATGAATCTAATGGTGTACGGGCTACAATCACCGCTGCAATGGGGAACAATCGGTCAGAACACGGACACCGATTCCACATCCAATGAAACGAAATTGAACCATGTGAACCAACTTACCTTAGCTTGTTCTGTGGAAGGCTCCTGTCCCAGCGAATGGCAAACGGCGTGAGGACCTTATCCGTATACTTCACCTTGAGATCGGGGTGTGCCCGCATGAAGACAGGGATGAGGCTTGTCACATGCATTAAGAGGGGCTGGAGCTAGCGTTCCGTCATGATGTGGACGTCGCAGTCATACACCCTGACCTCCTACTCCTTCAGATCGATTGCAAGCGTAACTCAATGTTTGTTCCTCACGTTCAAGGGGAGGAGGATGAGGTCCGTACCTGACCACGGTTGCCCCAACGGCTTCAGGGACCGACCATCTAAGTACGCCAGCAATGCATCACTGGGCTCGTACGCTTTGGGGATGACGCTGTACTTCTTCCATTACCGCGGTAGATAAATTCCCGTCAAGCACGTATCCACAACGATGGCTCGACTTCCAATGTCAGCCGCCCTGTATGCGACCGCTTTGCGCAGAAGGTAGCAACACTCCTCCATCTCCTGCATGAAGTGAACCGTAATTACAATCCATAATCCTGACACGTGAAATTTGATAGGTGACACGTGTTCATACAACTGTGCCAAACCAAGCTTGGGGTTTCTTCAGGCAGTTAAGTAACTCCTTCGTCACATCCACACCGCAAGGTGACTTGTGCACCTCCACATCCCCATTGCACTGTAAGTTTCTGTCAGGTATAGTGGACGTTCAACTATCTTCCTTCGTCGTCTATTCGAGAGTAAGACACATAAGTTACGTACCTTGCGAGCCAACTTGTCATGGCGTCCTTGTGCATCGCGGACACAATTCCTAGCTCAATAGCATCAGCGGGAACCCTGGCTACCTTCTGGGCTAGCAGTGTTTTGGCCGGGGGAGCCAACTCCTCTCCATCACCCTTCCTCATCTTCTTCGCCCCCTTAGATGCATACACCTGCGCTACCCGGGTTTCGCCCTATCATCACCTTGAATTTTCTTTCCCCCTTCATCAGGACCAGACCCCTTGACACCAACCTCGCCCAACTGCAAATATATCAAACTTTAACTAAGGTTGACACTATCCCTTGTCACATAACAGATATACTCATGTCATACAACTACATTTACCCTGTCACCATTAACTGATAGAAAAAACTTACATCCTTGCTCTCTCTTTCCGCCCCATCCCCGGCCTTGAGTGATTCACCTTCAGCTAGCTTGTCCCCGTCATCATCTTGCTTGTCCCCTGCCTTGGTCTGAAAAATTTTCGTGTCAGTTGCCATAAACGTTCATATCACAGAGAAAATTTTCCTTGTCACCTTTATTTGATAAATAAACCTTACCTCCTTGGTCTTTCCTTCCCCCCCCATCCCCTGCCTTGATAGATTCAACTTTATCTTGCTTGTCCCCGACATCATCACCTACCTCCTTGCTCTCTCCCGCCCCCCCATCCCTTGTCTTCACAGTTTGAACTTCAGCGTGCTTATCCCCGCCATCATCCACTTCAGTTCCCTTCTCAACAACAGCTCCAAATTGCAAATGAAATCAACATTCAATTACGCCTCAAACTTTTCAGTGTCACTTAACATAACAAATCATGTCACACAACTACATTCTTCCTGTCACATTGGATCGATAAATTCTTGTGTTGTTTACCAACAGCTTACCTTACCACCTTGTCCACCTAGGGTATTCTCACCGCCTTCAAGCGCAATTGACTTAATCAAATCATGAAGTTCGACCTGTAAAAAACAAATTAACGTTTTATATTGGATCCCCGATTTCAAGCATGACTAAACATCGAAACACATGTCACGCAAAAGCAAACTTACATTCTCATAGATTTCAACAAACTCATCCCGTTTCTTCTCATCGGCAGCTTGTTCTTTATGGGTTGTTTCTTGCCTGGCCGTCCCCTTACCTTTACCATCCCGCAGCTCAGTCACGACCACCTCCAACAATTTCATCTGCAGGTCAACAAGTTCGTACTTCATATCACCATAAGGTGACAAAATTGAACACAAGCATTTTATTACGTGACAACTGTGATGAGTAATCAATACCCAACAAATGCAAATTCACACTTCATATCAGACTAAGGTCACCTAATTCACTTCAAATCAAACAAATATCAGACTAAGCCCTCCTCAATTTCATAGCAGATTCGTTCAATATCTACACTACGTGTCACTTGTCCACTTTCATGTGTCAGGAGTCCATTTACCCTTGTCACCACAGTTCTCCAGAGTCTCCACAAAACGAACATATGGGAATTAATTGCGTACCTTTTCATCCATCTTCTCCATCCCTGTTGACATTGTCTCAAGCTTGTCCATAACTTCTTCCAGAGTCTTGGCCACGTCCTCCACCCAGCCGTCCTTCTCATTGCCTCTTCTTCGCGTCTTTGGGGAGCTCCCACCAGGGGCTTCGAAATGGCTCAGGAAGGGTGCCACTACGTCGTCGAATAGGGGGTCGGACTTCTTATCCTCATAGACACATTCATCCATCAACTCCAGCTCAGCCTCCTCTGCCATGAGTATTGGGTTATCGTCAATCTCAATGGCCGCCTCTCCCTTAGCTTCAGTGCGGCTGGCTATATCAGCATAAGCTAGGTTCTCGTCGTTGAGGGTCCATCTCATGCAACGAGGGAAAGCCGTGGTTGACACCTTCAACGCAAACCGGACCCCTCCCATTTTGGCATGGATTCCAACAACCAAATCTGCACCGCATCCCTACTCAAATTAATACATTTTCAGCATATGAATTACAAAATGATCATGGGTGTGGTCGAGACGATTACCTGAAAGGGTACCGGATAACCCATCAGCCCATAACCATTGCGCTTCTTGCGATCTTCTACCTTCAACTCAGCCTCCCGGCGCTTTACGGCGCCATCTAGCGAGACGTGTGTTGCAGCATAGATGACCCGCCCCCATGGGAATGCCAAAAACCGATCCACATTCTCCACCAACCTGACGATCCAGCTCCGCAGCCCCTTCCTCTGTTCCTCCCCTAGCAACACGCCTTCCACAATGTAGAGAAGCACTAGCTTGAATCGTCTTCGCGGGCTCCGCACCACTAACAATGAGTTCTTCAGCTCGCTCTCCAGGTCACCCACCGTCATCCTCTCATTTCCAAAAAACTCTTTGATAGCTTTCTCGTCGTCCTCCATCTCACTCGCTATTGGTTGACTGCACTGCAGCCCGGTAACTAAAGCAAACTCCTTGAGGGAGAACCTCCGAAGCTTCCCCTTTATCCTGTACCAGGTCTCCCACTCCTTATCGGTCTCAAGCTGGCGCTGGAGTACATAATGCACCATTTGTGAAGAAAATTTGACGCGGTGTGCCAACTGCACAACCCCACCCAGCTGGGAGTCAAGGAGCTTCTGTCAGTCACCGGCGTCGACATAGTCATCGATGTTGTTGAGCATCGACAGTCTTGAGCCCTGGTCCACCCGGGCCCGGAAGTGCCTCTCTTCCGGGACTAGGTATTCGGGCTCCCGCTTCTTCGACCTCAGATTCTTCGTCCTCACCATTTGTTTCCTGCAATTTCCATCAGACGGACAAAGCCGGTTTACAAATTATATTCATCTCCCTCTGTCACCTAACAGACAAACCCATGTCACTATAACCATGTCACTCAAGGTGAAACCCATGTCACCCCTTATGAATCGGAAGCCTATAACCAATACCTCAAACCTCCTTCAATCGGCCACCTACGACATCCACATATCCCAATTTCCACACCTCGTCATTTCCCCTATTCTGCCTACCATAACAAATTTCGGAACCATTCTCTCCAAAATGGAAACCCCTGTCACCCAATTTCAAACCCCTGTCACCCAATTCGAACCTCAAACCACCAATTTCCCCTATCCATAGTTCCCCGACCATTGCTCTAAGTTCCTCTAACCCATTCCGAAAACCATTGTCACTCAATTGGAAACCCTAACCACCGATTTCCCCTTTCCATACCCGAAAACCACCCATGCCACCACCACCCACCATTCTCCAAACACGAAAACCACTACCCCGACCCAACATTCAGGCCACCATTGCCCTAACCCCTTCACCCACTGCTTCCCCGACCCACACCCGCGCACAATACCACCAAAGGGAGAAAAGTAATAGGGCGTACCTGTTCTCTATTTTGTCGGCGGTGGTGGCTGCTGTGTACTTTTCGGCGACGGTGGACTTGCCCGCTCTTCCTCCTTTGATGTTCCTCTCTCGAACCGGCGTCTCTGCAACTGCCGATGAAGAAACCGCCCTCTCTCTCTCTCTCTCTCTCTCTCTCTCTCTCTCCGCGTCTCTGCAACTGCCGATGAAGAACCCCTCTCTCTCTCTCTCTACTATTGTTATGTTTTGAAATGGGAGAGAGATATGTGATTGGATTACCATTTACTAACCCCCCTATTTCTCCTTCCCGCCCTGTCTCTCTTCACTAGGCAATGATGCCTCTAATTTATTTTTCTTTTTTTTTTGGCCAAAAAAACATGGGATAGTCGGTATTTGGGGGGGGGGGTTTTACCTAGACATTTTTGCAAATTTGGGGCAAAAATGGCATTTTTGCAAATTTTCCCAAAACGCCGGCATTTTTGCAAAGTTTTTTGGAATTGTGGTGTTTAGTACCATTTCCTCAAAATAATATTAGGCGTGGGATCAGACTGAGACCCATACATAGGACTAGGTCCTACTATAATCATACCATATACGCTATTTCTAATATCATGCTTCTAATGCATGACAGGAATTTAAATCACGCAAGCATGGTAGCAGTTTATATATATATATATATATATGAAGAAAATGATTAATGGGCCCACACAGAATGTCAAATGGCATGTCCCGCTAGGCTCCTACGGAATCCTATAGCAACTCACCATCAATTAAGCTACCTCACCCCTCAGTGCAGGCCAACCTCATGTAATGAGCTTACTAACTATGAAGGGGAGATGACCAATGACAACTATATAAGGCCTAAGGCTCTAAGAGTCCTATGACACTTACTACCAAAAGCCTACCGCATCATCGAGAGCAGGCAATTTTCTATACCAGAAAGCATACCACATCATCGAGTGCAAGAAACTTTCAATAATAAACACCAACTAAGACGACAAGAATAAAGATAAAGGTCACATCAGGTAATACCTATAATGGTCGTTCTGTCTACATACGCGTACACGATAAGAATGCTCATTTCGTTAATGCAATTCTAGCATGATATTACATGGCATGCTCTTATTCATATGCAACACCTTGTATATCCTATGATTACATGCACATGAGAATCAATCTGAGTAAGCTCTAGGAACTTACCTTGCGGTGCAGAACAGCAAGATAGCAATCATACAGTTTAAGATCACCTAGCAATCACAATGAAAATATAAGTCTATCTATTCAAACATACAAGCACACATATTTCCATATAAGTTCACATAACGAATATCCCATCATCATGCTTTCAACTCATCCCATAATTCAATGTTTACCATTCTGCATCTCAGATCAAGATCTTATATAGTTCTCCAAGTACCAACCCTACTCATCATCAGATAAGTTCCACATATAGCAACATATATCTCACATCTCAATACTCAAATTCATATAATAACAACATATAACAACATTTCATAACTCATGCTTAAAACATATATTAGCATATCATGGTCCATACTCATCAATTTACACTACTAGAAAAATATGAAATTTTCGACGCTACTGTCTCGACGCTTTGTATATGCGTCGGTAATTTTCGACACTCATTGGCGTCGAAAATGACCTGCCCTTTAATTTTTCCAATAAAAATATGGGTAAATTATACATAACCACCCATAAATTGTGGTACTTTTCACATAACCACCCATAAAACTTAAATTACAATAAAGCACCCATAAATTAGTTATCTTTTCATAAGACCACCCACCCATTAAACCTCTAATTGTTTTGTTTAAAAAGATTAAAATGCCCTTAATTCAAGCTTATTTGTATTTAATGAAATAATTTGTTTTCATAAGACTTTCCATTTGTTAAATAATTCGGTTTTACTTTTACCCTTTTAAAAAAGGATAAATTAATTATAATAAAATTATTCATGTTCGGCTAATTTTTCAAATGATATCTATAAGCTTAGCTTATTTTTTAAATGATATGGTTTATAATTTAAGATATGAGCTAATTTACCATTCTTTTAAAGCAACAATTTTGTTTTATTTTAGAGTTTATCCCTATCTTATTCAACATTTGAAGGAGAGGAGACTGTTAGGAGCTACTGTAAGTCTCAACTTTTCACATTGTAAATCCAAATTAGATATATATTGGTTGGAGTATTTATGGTGGGTTTGAATTCCATTTCATTTTAATTATAATTCAATTATTTACTTCAGTTTATGTGAGCAGTTGGTTGTATAACTAAAAATCTCATAAAAACCGAGGTAAAATAGTAATTTAACCAAATAATCACATACACATGGATAAAACTATTACATTATATATAATTAATAAATTATGGAATCCAAACACACCCTTAATTTATCTTAATTTTTTTTTTTACCAAAGACGACCTTGTCTATTTTACATGCAACATCTTTCCTTTACAAAATACAAACAAATAAGTTTGAATTAGGGGTATTTTAGTCTTTTTAAACAAAACAAATAGAGGTTTAATGTGTGTGGGTGGTCATATGAAAACAAATCAAATTTATGGGTGGTTTACTGTAATTTAAGTTTTTATGGGTGGTTATGTGAAAAGTTCCATAATTTATGGGTGGTTATGTGTAATTTACCCTAAAAATATATCAGATCCTCAAAACCCACTTTTACACCCGCTTTTTCCCAAAATTGAGTCTCTCCATTATCTTCTTTCTCCTCCGCACTCCGCCTGTCCCTCGTAACCCTAACCCTAATAATCTCATCTCTGACTTCGAATCGCCATTCGCTGGCTTCAGATCGCCGGTCTCTGGCTTCGAGTGTAGATCTTCGTCTTCGTCGATCTCCAGCTTTGAAGAAATGTGCAGTTTGTTGGCAAGAGAAATTTCAAGCGATCGAAAGAGAGATCTGGCAGTTGGATTCCTGTCGGCGGCTTCGAATCGCCGTTCTCCAGGTTTGAATCATCGTTCTTCGGCTTCGAGTGTAGATCTTAGCTTCGTCGAGTGTAGACCTCCATCTCTCACCCTCTATCTTCTCTGATTTTTCAGATCCGAAAGGAGTCTTCTCCGAATGGAGTGTATTCCTCAATTTTTCACAGAGACGACATCCTAATCGATTTCCCTTTCAATTTTTTGTGAATTTATCTGATCGATTTCGTGTAGGAAGGTTGCAAATTCAAGTATGATGCCCAATATGGCAGCAAGTGAGTTTTGTTTTGTGTTTTTTTTTCTCCGATTTTGGAAAACTAGATTTGCCAATTTGTTATTCCAAGGGTTTTGTGGAAGATTTTGGTGTGCTTATGTATTTTGTAGGTGGCTGGTGAAGACTGGAAAGGTAACAAAGGATCCGAATAAGCCTCCAAGTGCCTTCTTCGTTGTCATTTATGTTGTTTTACTTTGCAAATGCCTATTTCTTGTTTCATATCTTATTCAGCCCTGTTGATTGTAATTGTAGAGTGGTTTTATTTTCAGTGTTTTTTTCTCTCTGTTTCCTTGATAGGGATGAATTGAGGAAGTTATTCACTTATTCAAGGAGAATAGTTAAAAATAAATAGAAACTTACAACAATTTGAAGAGCATCAAGTTTAGTTGAGTTTAGATTTGATTTTTGCTTTAATCTAATGAATATACATTTGAGATATACCATGTGGTTGCCTCTAACATAATGCCTTAACTTGCAAACGCCTAGGTCCTGATATTTTGTTCAGGTTTGCCTTATTTTTCTTTCAAGATTCTCATGTACATTCTTCTCTCTTGCAGGTAGAAGTACATAACCTTTCCATGGAGGAAAGTAGATTAGATGAACAAATAAGGTAAAAAAAAGTAGGAGAATGTTACTGCTATTCGTTTGGATAATCTAATTTGAGATATTACTAGTTTTGCTTGTGCGGAGTCATGCAAGAAAGAATAGAAGAGCTGACTGAAGATGAAAACACTTAGAAGTAGGTTTTTGTTTTATAAATTTTCTGTAATGTGGTTATTCATTCGCTGAATTTTGTGTTGTTTTCATACCACTTCTTAGGTGGCTCTATGTGACAGAGGAAGACATAAAGGGCTTACCATGCCTTTTGGTTTGGTCTTCTCTTTCATTTTTGTTTCTAATCTTAATGATTAACTCTTCTGGCTTATCTTTCATTTTGGGAACATTTTATTCATTTACATAACTAAAATAGTAGTAAGCTTATAAAACTGCAATTGTCTCAAAACAGGATGTCAAGAAGACTTATAAATTGGGGGCCCGAGACTGATTTCTGCTGAATTGATTACCCCCTTAGACAGTCGCCTTACTTAGGTCAGTGTACTATATTTATGCCAGATTTATCCGTTCACAAGATTTATCCATTCATGAGAGTTCCCCTTATACCTCATTTTTAGTCAGTTCTTGTCTTCCTTGATTCAGCTCTCACTTTGTGTGATTGCTTCTTTTGCTGCCTCAGATGCCATTCAATGAATTTTCTGACTATAATTTTTCTGCCTTTCATTTATCCTTTTCTATCATTTCAATATTCAGCCTGCAGACTTCATGCTAGTAGTTCTCAATGCCTTGTTACTTTCTACAATTTGATTTTTCATCCAGTTTCTTTTCCTTTGTTTCAATCCATCCTCTCTAAAGGAGCGCCTTCCCTTAAATGTTACAGAGTATGTAGCTTTTAACGAAATGCTTGGAAGTCCTTCTGATAATCTTCTCATTGAGCATTTTTAAACTTTACTCTTGTCCGTTTTCCCATATTTCAGATCTTTTTTTTGTCAACTTTTATCCATCCGACGTTTATCTTACTGCGATTGAGTCTTCGTTGTGATTAAGAAAACAACCAGATTTCCTCCTGTCTCTAATGAATCCATCTGGGACACTGGGGGTGTTGGCATACTCTTCTTTTCATTAGCTTTTGTCATTTTTAAAGTCAACTAGTGTTTTTGAAGCACGGTTTTGGGAAATTTGCTGTGTCAATCTCTGTGGTGTGAACGTTTACGTGCCTTGTGTAGCTTGATTAAGCCTTTGAAAATGACAAAACTAGTTGACTCTCAATTCTTATTTAATATTGTATAAAACTAAATAACTAATCGCCCATAATAATGCTATAGAACTATACTGAAAGTGTCTATCCCTTATCCAAGATATATCATGTGCTATGAATCTACAAGGACAAATGGAGCTAGCTTTTTTTTTTTCTTAAGTATTTTGGAGTGCTGTTTGTGCATTTGTAATTGCAAGGAGAGTAGAGTAAATGATGAGTCAATTTCGAATATGTTGTCTCATTAGTTGTATTTTCTCTCATTAGTTGTATTTTAATTCAAGGAAAATGATTAAATTCTCGTAAATGGTAAGTGATGCATTTTTAGATGGTGTTAGAGCGCATGAACATTTGTTAAGAGGTAAATATATATTTGTATTGGTGTTTTACTTGCTTTCTCCTTACGTTTCCACTATGGATGACAGCTACTTTTCAGAGCACTCAAGGAGCTCAGGGTGAAAGTGATCCTAGCAACACTACTGTGCGTAAATTATTTGTAGTTGTGCTATTTATCTGTTTCTGATCCCTACATACTTAAAGGTTTGTTTTATTGCAGATATTCATTGGTAACTTGGACTCTGGTGTCACTGATGAAATCCTGAGACAAGTGTTTAGCTCCTATGGGGAACTTGTTTATGTCAAAATACCAGTAGGAAAGCGTTGTGGGTTTGTTCAATTCGTGAATAGGTATTTGAAAACAAATAAATTTTGAATACCTGGTTCTTCTCTGGATTGGAAGTAGAGATAACCTCCTATTTTTGGTTCTGCAGAAGTCCAGTAGTTTAACTTTGAAATGATGTAGGTGTAAAGAAGAAATTATACATTTTATTGATGTTGATCATCTCTTTTTAGCTGTCATGTATATTATTTTTAATTCACTCATGTAAGATCTTGATTCATTTGACTAACGCTTAATTGGATTTGTGCTACTGTATTTTTTTGTTAATTAAAGGATTTTAATTAATGTGTAATGAAAGAGGATAAATGAAGAAAAATACGTTTATTTTTTTTTTGAAAAATAACAGGCCAATTTCGACGCTCTAGGTTGTCGAAATTGGTATGTCATTTTCGACGCTCTATGGCGTTGAAAATGACATGCCATTTCCGACGCCCTAGGACGTCGAGATTGGTTGTGATAGAATTTTGCGTTGAAAATAGCACTTGCCATTCGTGACACAAGAATTTTCGACGCTTTTTAAAAACGTCGAGATTGAAATTTGTGACGCTTTAAAACGAACGTCACAATTGTTACTGTTTCCTGTAGTGTTAACTCCACACATATGATAACATATCACATCATATAACTCCACACATAGGATTCACCAAGTCAATCATCAAGCTAAAAGCAAGTAAGAATTTCCTCAAGTTTCTCAAAACTCTTACGCTCAAGTTCATATAACGCAATTAACCTTAATTATCATAATTATCACATAACATGTAATCCTATCAACATCATCTTAGTAAACACTCGATCATATGACATTTAAACGTACACCAAGTAATCATTTAACCATTTAATTAGACATTTAGGCGTTTAAAACTACTTCCCAAAATTATACCATTAGAATAATTCCGACATATTTTATTTCAAAATTATTATTATAAAGTTTTAACAAATTCCGACTTTTGAAAATATATACCAATTCCCTTTTTAATTCAAAATCAGTAATTCTTTTTAAATTTTCATATATTTTCAAACGTCCATAACATATTCCAAAATACCCTTAATAAATATTTTATCAAAGTTTAGATCCATAAAATAGACCCAACTATTTTTTTATTTTATAAAACCAGCCCTTCTTTAAATTACCAAAATCGCCCCTTATTTTGTCAAAACTTCAAAATCCGGCCCTTTTTTGAAAACCTTCAAAATCGAATTTCCATTTTATAAAAAAATAGGCCCCAAATCATTTTGATTTTTAAAAGAACAAACTTGCCCATCCTCCCCAAGCCCAAAATCTGAAGCCCAAAGAATAGGCTCAGTTCTGAATTCTTACTCTCACTCTCTGTCCCAGACTCAAACAAACCCAAAATAAAAAAAGAAGGCAGACGGGCCCCACATGTACATCATCGTCTTCAATCTCAGAGTCGCCCCTTCGCTTCGCTTTGTTCGATTCCTCCGGCCCCCCTCGCCTCAACACCGCCCACGCTTGCTCTCTCTCGCACCCGTCAACACCCTCATGTTAGGATGGGAGGATTAGGCAATAGAATGTAACGCCTATGCCTATGGCCTATAAGAGACATTGTATCCCCCTTTTTAGATTCATTCAGGAAATAATATCAAATTCCCTATACTCAGTCTAAGCTTCTCATCCCCTTCTTCTAAACTCTTTTTCGCATCCCCTCCTTTCACTTCCAACTATCAGTACCGGCTTCGGCCATTACAATTTGGTATCAGAGCTCTCGTCCTCGATGATGGTAGAAGGTAAGCGTTTGAAGACTCTGGAAGACTCGATCAGGCTGATAAATATTCGCTTCGAGGCACACACACAGAAGACCGATTCGCAGACGCAGAAGACCAATTCGCAGCTAGAGCAGATTCAACAGCTGCTGATCAATTTCGGAAAACAGAACGATGAGCAGCAGTTATGGAATAGGAGAAACGAAAAACAAAGGACAGAGTTCGTCGAGCAGATGCGAGAGATACGGACAAGGCTTGATGCGCTGACGCCCCGTTCCAACGAGACACTGTCAGGCCAGAACTAGGCGGTATCGGTCGGGAATCGTGGAAACGATGCGTTCCCTGGAATCTTGGGATCAGGCAGTAAGGATCGTGAAATTCGGAACCCTAGCGGTGAGAACAAGCATTTGAAGGGTGAATCGATCCAGAACACACCAAGATCGGGCGATAACTCATGTTCTTGGTTGGCGGATTCAAGAATTAGGGGTAATCGATTCCCTAAGTTGGACTTTCCGGCATTTGACGGCAAGAGACCCAGGAGTTGGGCTCGGAAGTGCGAAAAGTACTTCAAGGTTTTCTCAATTGCAGACGACATCAAGGTTGAAATCGCTGCTATGCATATGACAGATAGGGCTGATGTTTGGTTGCAAGGATTCCTAATCCAGAATCCTACCCGCTGAATGGAAGGATTTGGTTGACGCCGTGTGTCTCCGATTCAAGGAAAGAAAGGGTATGGAGGTCGTGGAAAAATTCAACAAGTTGAATCAAGAAGGCGACCTAGATGTATACAACGAAAGGTTTGAGGAACTCCGAGCTTGTATGCTGTCGGATAACCCAGCCCTGCCGGAATCTTACTTCGTATCCAGTTACATAAGCGGATTAAAGGAGGAAATCAAATCGCTGGTGAAATTAGGAAGGCCGGAGACGCTAGCGACGGTGTTTGAGCAGGCAAGATTAAACAACAAGGCAGTTCAAGCCATTGTTAAACTCAGTAAATCACCGTGGAGAGGTGGATCAGTCGGCACCAACCTGAATCGTACAACTAGCTTCGGTAGTAGACAAGGTGCTCCGTCACACAGTTTCTCCAATGGCAAAACTTCCAATGCATTACCGTCCCAAGGGGTAGAGCAAAGACAGAATTCTGGCCTCTGTTACAGGTGTGGTGACAAGTTCTTTATAGGTCACAAGTGCAAGCAATCCTCTGTTAACTGTTTGGCTATCGAACCTACGGGAACCCCCAGAAATGACATCATCCAGGAAGATGGGTGGTTTTCTAGTGAGCCATGTGGGGGAACCGAGTATGAGGAAGCCGAGGTATACGTCAATGCGTGGACTAGTTGTAATTCCCTTAACACCATTCGTATTAAGGCGGAGGTGCGTGGGAAGAACATTACGACCCTAATCGAAAGGAAGGCTGTGGAAGGCTTAACGAGGGAATCGGAAATCGCCGGGCTTCGATTCGACTCGCCGGAGTGTATTCGAGCTCGTCGGGGTCCGATTGGGGCTCGCCGGAGTGTAATTGCGCCACAAATGAAATAGAGGGAGTCAAAGGCGGAGCTTTTCGAGGTTTAGGAGCGATAGGGGGAGAAATGAATGTCACCGGATTTGAATAGATAAAACAGGGAAGAAATGGAAGGGCTGGCAGCGTCGGTGGCTCCGGGAAGCTTCTGGGATGGTGGCTGCGTGCTCGGGCGTCGGAGAAAGGGTGGTTTTTAGGGGCTGCTTCTCAGAGGAAGAAAGACGAGGTCGCTACTGCTGCTGCTCGGATTCGAAGGAAGAAGTGATGGAGTTGCTGGTGCTCGGTTTCAATGGCGAACGAGGACGATGTGGAGGACCCGA
The DNA here is from genome assembly GCA_037127255.1 of Persicaria tinctoria. Lineage (NCBI taxonomy): Eukaryota > Viridiplantae > Streptophyta > Magnoliopsida > Caryophyllales > Polygonaceae > Persicaria > Persicaria tinctoria. The sequence goes on from JBANSL010000013.1 coordinate 68,176,672, forward strand.
GAGGTAGTGGTGTACTCTCAGGGCCGTCCAATGGGGTTTGGAGGCCCTGTGCCCAACTAATTAACACGACTACAATTTCAGCTACACCTTCAGGACTAATGGCTTCACCACCACTCGTTTCAACATGAACTTGTAGTTCTTTTCGTATAAATTTATCAAGAGCTCATTTTTTGTTTATTAGATAAAAATCCAAAAGCTCCTTTTTAGATTTAATTAACTCTTCAAATTCTCCTTTTCTTTCAAGTTTTACACTTTGGGCTCAAATTTTCTTTTAGAAGACAAAATTAAATGCAAAAATTTCAAACATACCACAATTCAACACAACACAGACATACAACAGGCAGCAATCACAATTATGAATGATCACACTTTCACACCAAAATTCTATTCAAAACAAGGCGTATTTGCAAGAATTTTGGGTATTTTTTTTTCCATTCTTCCTAAAATATACTAGTAGAGGAATGACACTGTTGGAGAAATGTTCATTGCGGGGGTTTTCAATTGTGTCTTTTGAACTTTCTTTGTCCCACATTGATTACAAAAGGGGTTGGGGGGATTGTTTTTAAGGAGGAGTTTTTCAAGGGTTTATTGAGAGTTGGGATAGGGATCCCACACGCGCGCACCACCTCCGCCGACGGTCCGGTCCGTGTCTTTTACGTCGGGTTTTAATTTTTATCCAGTAACCGCCTCAGATGGTGTTGAGTTAGGGTTTGACTAATTCAGCGCCACTTTCAAAACGTTTTAAAAAACTGTTTTGATTTTCCGAGATCTTCGCTGGGTGGAGCGTCCTTCTTCTGGTTTTAAAACCGACGCTGGCCTTCAGTTTTTCAACACAGAAAAAACCGATCTCCTCCTTTCTTCTCTTCTTCTGTAAACCGTTCTGGGTCCTGGGTGGTTCCATTGCTTCAACGGCGAGTGCACGCCAGAGAGGCCGCTGTGTATCCTTGGGGGGCGACGCCAGTAGCCGACCTGCACTGTGGTGTCGGGGCGATTTCGCTTCTAAGGCAGTGGTTCTGTTTATACCACGCCACAGCCTTAAACACAGGTTTTCTTCGATTTCTAAAAGCGGTTTTACCTTTCAAATTGAGGCTACATTTGCAGATTCAATACAACAATTTAGAAGCGAAATCATTCTGTTTCTGCGATGGCTTTGCAATTCTTTAAACCGCTCTTGGATCTGTCGAAATTGGAGCCGCTGGATGGGACGGACTTCAAGCGATGGTCGCAGAAGATGCTCATCTTTTTTGAGCAGTTGGAGATCGACTATGTCCTTCTCCAGGACGCCCCTGCTGCTGCGGCAACCTCCTCTTCCACCACTGTCGGCGACAACAAGGCTGGTAAGACCATCGTCGTCGATGACGCTGGTGATGTTGTCGACAAGGGTAAGAAGGTTGCTGATGATGACCTCGCACAGGCTAAAAAGTACGAGTCCGACAATAAGTCAGTGTGAGGCCATCTTCTCAGCCATGTCTCGAACCCTATTTTTGATCTAATCTTTGTGCATAAATCTACTAAATATATTTGGGATCTGCTGGAGAAGAAATATGGGGCTGACGATGCAGGGAAAAAGAAGTATGTTGTGGGTAAGTTTATGCAGTTCAAGATGGTCGATCATAAGCCTATCATGGACCAGGTGCACGAGTATGAGAATCTGGTGGCTGACATACTCTCCGAGGGTATGAAGATGTGTGAGATCCTACAGGCGAATTTTCTGATCGAAAAGTTGCCGGATTCGTGGGGTGGCTATCGAAACCATCTGAAGCACAAAAAAAAGGATCTGACCCTGGAGGAGCTCGTCGGTCACATGAAGATCGAAGAGGCTAATCGCCTCAAAGACAAATCTAAGCCTAAATCTGCTGATACTGTGAAGGCTAATCTGGTTGAATCTTCTGTGAAATCTAATAGGTCCAAGCAAGGAAACAAGTCTGGAGGTTCTAAGCCTAACATGAAACCAAAGAAAGGCCAGAAGTTCAAGAAGTCTGGCAATCAGCCGGAGAAGCAGCAGAATCAGGGAGGCGCTGGGATCGGCTGCTATGTCTGTGGCAAGCCAGGACACAAGGCTTGGCAGTGCCGCAATCGGGCTGACATCCAGAACCAAGGACAGCAGCAGAACAAGCCCGCAGCTCCAGGCCAGCAGCAAGCCAACGTTGTCCGGGACAACAACCAACTGATAGCTATGATCACTGAAGTCAACCATGTGGGCGGCCAGGTTGATTGGCTCTTGGACATCGGAGCCACTCGACACTTCTGTGCCAACAAGGACCTGTTTGCTGAGTTTGAGGATGCTACAGACATCGACCAGGTCTACATGGGCAACTCGAGCATCTCTCGAGTGCTAGGCAAAGGGAAGGTTGCACTCAAGCTCACCTCAGGGAAGTCTCTTACCCTAGTGAATGTGCTTTATGTTCCTTCTCTGCGCCGAAATCTGATTTCATGTGGTTTGCTTGAGATAGCTAGAATTAAGCAAGTGACTGATGCTGGAAAAATGGTTTTAACCAAAAATGGAGAATTTGTAGGAAAGGCTTATAGGGCTGATTTTCTGTATGTGCTTGAGACCATGATTGAGAATAATGAGAATGCTTCTACTTCTGCTTATATTGCTGAGTCTGTTGATTTATGGTATGCTAGACTAGGACATGTGAATGCAAAATCTGTATGTCGATTGCATGATATGGGTTTGATTCCTAGCCTATTAAAACATGACCATAGCAAATGTGAAATATGTGTTGAGGCCAAATTTCATAAACAACCTTTTAAAACGGTGTTAGAAAGAACAACTGAATTGCTGGAGTTAGTCCATTCTGATTTGGCTGATTTTAAGACCACTGAGAGTAGAGGTGGCAAGCGCTATTATATCACATTTGTGGATGACCATTCTAGATATACTAAGGTATACTTGCTTAGGTCTAAAGATGAAGCAGAAAGCATGTTTTATGTGTATAAAGCTGAAGTAGAAAACCAATTAAATAGAAAGATTAAAAGGCTTAGATTCGATAGAGGCGGCGAATATGACACTCATTCTTTGAGAGAATTTTGTGAGCAAAATGGCATTATTCATGAGTTTACAGCTCCCTATAGCCCACAACAAAATGGTATTGCTGAAAGGAAAAACAGAACTTTAAAGGAAATGATGAATGCCATGCTTTCTAGTTCTGGTTTGCCTGATAACATGTGGGGGGAAGCTGTATTGTCCGCAAATCATATTTTGAATAAGGTACCTCACAAGAAGCTTGACAAGACACCTTATGAGTTTTGGAGAGGGCATCCGCCTAATCTGAAATTCTTAAAGGTGTAGGGGTGTCTAGCTAAGGTGGGGATACCTTCGTTCAAAGTTGATACTATTGGGTCTAAGACTTTTGATGCAATTATGATTGGTTATGCTGATAACAGTGCTGCATATCGTTTTATGTGCTTGAGTGATCGTACCTTGTGTGAATATCGTGATGCTGTTTTCTTTGAGCATGTGTTTCCTTTAAAGAAATCTGCATTGCCTGCAAATGATTCTTCATCTCATGATGCATCTTCATCCATGCCTAATACTGTTGTGCCTAATGCTCAATCTGATCATGATGAACCTAGGAAAAGTAAAAGGCGTAGGAAGGAAACTAGTTTTGGTCTTGATTTTGTGACTGCATTTCTAGTTGAACTGAATGATTTAAATGAACTAGATGAGACGTTCATTAGTCTTCATATGATAGAAGATGATCCTAAGACCTATGATGAGGCTATAAGTTCACTAGATGCTAGTTTCTAGAAAGATGCTATTAACAGTGAGATAGAATCCATTATGTCTAATCACACATGGGAACTAGTTGATATGCCTAAAGGAAATAGAGCCATTAGTTGTAAGTGGATCTTTAAGAAGAAGCTTAAAGTGGATGGCTCAGTTGATAGATATAAGGCAAGACTAGTTATAAGAGGATTCACTCAAAGATATGGCATTGACTTCTTTGACACTTATTCTCCTGTTACAAAAATTGCTACCATTCGTGCATTGTTTGCTTTGGCTTCTAGCCACAAAATGCTTGTTCATCAGATGGATGTTAAAACTGTATTTTTGAATGGTGATCTGAATGAGGAAATTTATATGGAACAGCCTCCAGGGTGCATTGTTCCAGGACAGGAAAACAAAGTGTGCAAGCTACAGAAGTCATTGTATGGACTCAAGCAAGCACCAAAGCAATGGTATGAGAAGTTTCACACAACTATCCTAAGCTTTGGATTTGAGGTAAACGGATCTGATGCCTGTGTCTATTCTAAGAGGTTTGGTGCTGATTGTGTGATTATATGTTTATATGTGGATGACATGTTGTTATTTGGATCACACATAAATGCTATAAACACAACCAAACAGTTTTTATCATCTAAGTTTGAGATGAAAGACATGGGTGAAGCTGATGTTATTCTAGGTGTTAAAGTAACTAGAAAAGAAAATGGCTTCATATTATCACAACCTCATTATGTAGAGAAAATGTTGAAAAGGTTTGATAAATTTGATGTTGTGCCAGTTAGAACTCCTTATGATGCTAGCATGCAATTGAAGAAAAATTTTGGAATTGGTGTTTCCCAAAATGAGTATGCTAAAATTATTGGGAGTTTAATGTTTCTGATGAACTATACTCGGCCTAATATTGCATATGTTGTTAGTAGACTCAGTAGATATACCCATAACCCCAGTAGTGAGCATTGGATTGCACTTAACAGATTATTGAGATATCTTAAGGGCACCTTTGATTGGGGTTTACATTATGTGGGTTATCCCCATGCTTTAGAGGGATACTGTGATGCAAACTGGGTCACTGACAATGATGAGGTTAGCTCCACTAGTGGTTATGTGTTCACTTTATGTGGTGGTGCTATATCATGGAAGTCATCAAAACAAACTTGCATTGCTAGATCAACTATGGAATCTGAGTTCATAGCATTAGATTTAGCTGGTCAAGAGGCTGAGTGGTTGAGAAGCTTACTGGCTGACTTACCTTTGTGGGGGCATAAGACCCCAACTATTTCTCTACATTGTGACTCACAATCTGCTATTTGTGTAGCTAACAGCAATACTTACAATGGTAAGAAGAGACACATACGGATTAGACATGAAGCTGTGAGACAGCTGATTGCTACCGGTGTCATTTGCTTGGAGTATGTGAAGTCCGAGAGGAATTTGGCAGATCCGTTGACGAAAGGGCTGAACAGAAGGATGGTCCCTGAATCGTCTAAGGGAATGGGGCTCAAACCCACGTGAGCTGAGATACACCATACCCATTCCCAGGACAGGTGTATGAGAAAGGATGAGTCTAGAACTCTTAAGGAGTCCATAGCCCAGAGTTGGGTGGTCCTATTGAGAAGGAATTGATGGATTCACCGAAAACTGTAGAGGTTGAGCCTTGTGCTCTTAATGATACCATAGCCCTATAAGGGTGGTCCTATTGAGAAGGACTTGATGGAATCACCTACGAGAGTGTGAAGGGTTGGTCGCCTTCTATGGAAGACTAGGGTTGTCTTTCTAGAGCACTCTTCAGTACCCAAGGTATGAGATGACTATTACAGTTGACAGTCAGATCGCGGAACCACCAGGGCAGTGGTGAAGGTATGTGCTGCTGAGGTCAACTCACGAGTCTAGAAGTTCAAGATTCGTTCACTTCTATGACTTGCGAGATACTCAGCTTCACTATGTTTTGGTTCAAGATTCGTTCACCAGCATTTAAGTACTTTCTCCAAGAAACCAGCTCAGAACGATGTTTTTGTCTTAAAACCCCAGTTCCTCACATTTGTGGGGGACTGTTGGAGAAATGTTCATTGTGGGGGTTTTCAGTTGTGTCTTTTGAACTTCCTTTGTCCCACATTGATTACAAAAGGGGTTGGGGGGATTGTTTTTAAGGAGGATTTTTTCAAGGGGTTATTGAGAGTTGGGATAGGGATCCCACACGCGCGCACTACCACCGCCGCCGCCAGTCCGGTCCGTGACATGTGTGTGGTGTGGTGCGGGTCACATTTTACGTCGGGTTTTAATTTTTATCCAGTAACCGCCTCAGATGGTGTTGAGTTAGGGTTTGACTAATTCAGCGCCGCTTTCAAAACGTTTTAAAAAACTGTTTTGATTTTCCGAGATCTCCGCTAGGTGGAGCGTCCTTCTTCTGGTTTTAAAACCGACGTTGGCCTTCAGTTTTTCAACACAGAAAAAACCGATCTCCTCCTTTCTTCTCTTCTTCTGTAAACCGTTCTGGGTCCTGGGTGGTTCCATTGCTTCAACGGCGAGTGCATGCCAGAGAGGCCGCTGTGTATCCTTGGGGGGCAACGCCAGTAGCCGACCTGCACCGTGGTGTCGGGGCGATTTCGCTTCTAAGGCAGTGGTTCTGTTTATACCACGCCACAGCCTTAAACACAGGTTTTCTTCGATTTCTAAAAGCGGTTTTACCTTTCAAATTGAGGCTACATTCGCAAATTCAATACAACAGACACAACCTGCTGTATTTCTTCAATTGAATTACTTGCCCAATTGCCCCAACCAAGACACCATTACACCACGGACTAGTTGAATAGCAACTCTGAAAATCAATTACAACATCAGAAATTAGAGATTAATACATGAAATTCGACAATAACATGAATAAATAAAAATTAGGGATTACATTAGAAATTCAAAGATGGATAAGAGATTACCAAAGTGGAAGGCCATAGACATGAGACAGAAGGCCGAATAAAGGAACTGAAGGCCAAAGGTATAGAAAATGGTCGAACATAAGCTGAAGAGAAGGCCGAATAGATGCTTGTGTAGGTCTGCCGAGGGCCAAACAGAGGCCAGAGTGCTGATTGTTGAACAGAGGGCCGAATTGCCAAACAGAAGGCGGACAACGGAACACGCGAAGAGAGGCCCAACAGAAGCGGATTTGAACAGAATCTGAAGCCGAACAAAAGAGGAACTGAAGCTATATGGGATTGAGAAGGACGAACAGACGGCAGAGTAGGTGGAGAGGAGATGAAATCGAAGACATAATGGCGTGTAGAACCGAAGCAATTTCATCTTTCATATTTGAGTTTCAAGAACTTGGGAATTGGAGTGCGGAATTAATTAATTGCGTTTAATGGAAAGCGGAAAGGGAAGGTGAATAGTCTCACTGTCTAAGCGGAGAGAAGAAGAACGCGTCTGCATTTTTTTTTATTTTTTTATATTAATGTCATGGGCCGCTCCATATATATGTGGCCCAACGGATTTTGGAGGCCCTGTGCAAGTGCACACTTTGCACTTGCCCAGGGCCGGCCCTGTGTACTCTAGTAGCTATGGGTGGTGAGGACCTGTGTCGCTCTTTATTTACCTATTCAAGGGGTGGTGAGGACTCGGACCTTTATACCATCTTCATAATCTATATCTATATATCTATATAATACTTTAAATTAGAAGACTTTAATGACGTGTCATATTCTCCTTCATTTTAGTTAATTCAATCAATCCTTAATTTTATACTTTTTTGTTTATTTCTCTCTCCTATTTTTAATTATTATCTCCTTTAATTATTATTTTTATTCTTCCCTTTATCTTTTTAAATCAATCCTATTTTTTTCTTTTATTTCCAATACATTTGTTAACAATCTATATCTATACAATACTTTAAATTAGAAGATTTTGATGATGTGTCATCTTGTCCTTGATTTTAGTTAATTCAACCAATCCTTAATTTTCTACTTTTTTATTTTTTCCTCTCTTCTATATTTAATTATTATCTCCTTTAATTATTATTTTTATTCTTCCCTTTATCTTTTTAAATCAATCCTATTTTTTCTTTTATTTCCAATATATTTGTTAACAATTGGGTTTAATTCAAAAATTGAATTCAATTTAATATAGCCACTGAGTTTAACTCAAATTTATTTCCTTTAATTATTTTTTTTCTCCTTCTTTTTATCTTTTCAAACCAATTACATTTTTCTTTTATTTTTATCACATTATCTACATATATATTCTTAAAATAAAAGATTTTTATCCTATATGATGATACATGGTTAGCTGTAGGATGGTCCGATCTTCGACAATCAACAACAAACTCAAGAACGGAAGCAAAGACTCAAGAAACAACAAACGACGCAGCAATCAAGGGACTCGATTTGACTGAATTTAGACTCAATATCGACTAAATAACAAGGACAGGAACTCGACAAGAACAAGAGTGAAAGACTAGAAAATTCTAGGCCGGACTTGACTCGACAAAAACAGTAAATAGACCGATAGAATTGGCGATTCGAAATAAGATAGAACGAGATAAAGACCCCAGGCCTCCTAAGAGGGTAGGAACCAAGTATCAACGACTACAAAGCCCACCTCTACAACCTTACACAACCAAGCGGACAACTTGGAGGCACAAGGAGGAGACTTGTGATTACTAGGATCACCAAGCTCTCGCGAGGTTGATGAACTCAAAGCAAACCAAGCAAGATCAAGAACCAATTTGCAATCGATGAGCAACGCTTCGAATCGATTGACTTTTCTCACAGATGTGTTTCACACAGTCTCTGTATTTCTGAACAAAATGGTACGTGAATGTTTTACAATGGAGGCAGGCCTTCTTATAACCCTAAAAGGCTGATTTTCTAATAAAAATAATAAATAAAAGGAATTAATTAAATAACCCTAAAATGACTTAAAATAACATAATTAATTAAGGTCTCTAAAATAACAACATAAGAGAGCACAAATCCAGCACATGGGAAATCGGTGGTCAGCACCCAACAGCCCGCTCGCGCACGCCCGCGCGCCCTCCTACACGCCCGCGCACATTGTTGTTGGCTTCAGGCGCTTTGCTGCTGGCTTCCGGCGTCGGAAATCTAGGTTCCAATGCACATGTATGCCTTTATTGGTGGCTCCGGGAGTTGAACCGTGCTCGAGAACAGAGAATGACTCACAAAGAGGAATGAGTCGCGTTGAAGCTTCTTAGCTCGAGCTCTAGTCATAGGTCCGTCTTCGAGTATAATCGGCGCGTCCGAAAGTGTAGATGACGGTGTAGAAGATGGTTCTGCATCATATGACATCCCTACTTTTTTTGCCCATAAATGCATTTTAGACCTTTGTACAATAAATGTGAAGGAGTAAATTGAAGAATTTGTGAATTTTTTTTTTTATAATTATATGAGAAATATTTAAAGGGTAAGAAAATTTATTTTTAATTATTAAATTTGTGGATACAAAATAGTAAGGGTAAAGATTAGACCTGTCAAAACACAACCCGACCCGGTCGGCCGGAAAAATTTCCGACCCGAACCCGGAAATTTTGACCCGAATTTTTTTTCCGACCCGAACCCGAAAAACCCAAAATTTTCAAGGTTATCTGGGTTTCGACCCGGTAATTTTGACCCGGTGACCCGATTGACCCGGTTGATTTATAATTATATATAATTAAATTTTTTTACATATAATTAAAATTTATCACAAAATTATCAAATCGTGATTTTTTTTTAATTTAAAAAAGAAAAATTTGAAAAACCCGAAATCGACCCGAAATGACCCGAAACCCGGTCAAACCTGGATTCAAGTCAACCCGAAAAACCCGAAACCCGTTTTACCCGAAACCCGAAGTGACCCGACCCGAACCCGACCCGAATGACCCGTTTGACAGGTTTAGTAAAGATTCAAATACGAGTATATATACTACCTTCAAATTTAGTAAAAAAAATGATTATGTAACTTTTTTAGGAAAATTTATTTATTTTATACATATATAAAAATAGAAGAAAACTTATTAAATTCTGCATAAGTATAAATGTCAAAATAAGAGTACAGTACAATCCCCGCGCCATGGCGCGTGCGCGAGGAAAAAAATCTATTATTATTAGGATGAAATACAAATAGTAAATTATATTAACAAATATATGAATAAATATATAAATGGATGAAATCGTTGCATTAGACTTCGTCCCTAGGATTCCTGAAAAAAAAATGGTTATATGAATAGATGAAATTGCTCCTAAAACGAAATAATGTAAGGTTAATTTACATAATGAAGATAAAAAAATGATTATGGGTGGGTGGCACCAAGTTATCCAAACTTATTTATATTAGGATAGATTTCAAAACAATAAGATATTTTAGATAATTGCGTTGGAGAAAAATAGGATTTGGGATAAGAGGAAATAAGAAGTCAAGATATGTGTTAGGATAGATATGAAGAGAATCTCAAATTTTAGATAATTGTCTTTTAGAAAATTATGATGCAACTAACTAAGATAAAAGGTAACATTCTTTTAAGAAAGAACATGAGATTATGATTTTTGTGTACAATATATGAATGAATGGATATTAATTATATCTAACTTTTGATTTCAAATCTTTTATTTTAAAAATCAAAGGTACTATAAAATATAATATCATCAAGCATATGAACTTAGTGCTCTTCCAATAGTTAACTTTTGCTGGCCCAATCTGTAATGATACAAAAATCCAAAAGTCAAGAGACACAAAAAAAAAATTTTGAAATAAAAGAAAATTCGGATTTTATGATATTTGACAATTGAAAAGGGTAGAAGAAACATTAAGAAAAGCAAACAATGAAAATGGAATTCGATACATTTAGAAAAGGCAAAATTCAATTCAATTCAATTCAATAATCTTCAAGGTAGGTGCTTGTATAATCCGACCTAAGCTAAAAAAAAATCACAGGTTAGTCATCAACAATATAAAAATTAGTAAAGCAAAGAGATCTCGGGCCTTGCCCACTTAAGGACCAAAAAAAAGTAAGGCAATGAGATAAAACATATTCAGCAAACAGTACGTGCTAGACCAGGAAATAGATGCAGCAAAACAAATTTGAATCTGGTCTTTACATGGTCACAGAAGGTTTAACATTAAACCAATCACCTCCAAGGTGTCTTTTCAATCCATGAATTGCAAAAAGTTTGAGAATATTGCAACCTAATTCATAAACAAATTAAGTAATTGTAAAATTATCAAGAAGTAGCTTCTGACTAAACAATCAACGCAGATAATTTTCTGACTAATTTCGATCGAGTTACAACACATTAAAGGAAGAATTTTCTTAAGCTTTTAACGTCCTTGTCCATTAGGCATTCAATATTCAAACCAAACTTATGTGCTTGACAGTTATGTATTCTCTTTACCTCACCCGTTGAAATAACAAAAAAAGAAAGTGTTCAGCAATGATGGATGCTTTTACAATATTTAAATGAGGCATGTTGCTTTGATATATTTATTAACTGAAAGGTAGAATATGTGTAGAAAAAAAGTCAAAAAACACTCTTTATGAAGAAACCCTTGAATTTGGAAATGATGCTTGGAAGGCATATATAGATAATACTGCAACAATATACCGTAATAAAGAATGTGAAGACAAAATTAGAAAGAAAAGAAGAAAAAGAAGAAGATAATGATGCTAATATATAAAGAGAGGGACAACAGTAATAAAGAGAAGAAAATAGGAATGATGAATAGGCTCACCGAACATTTGAAAATGATAGATGGAAGAGGATATGTAATAAAATACCTTCGTTGAACACCGAAATGTGTGAGCTCTTGCCACCGGTTATCAGTAGAATTACAAAACCTGTGCACACTCCCTGTAATCATTTGAACTCAATTAGCAATCACAAATAACTGAACTCAAAACCTAATAGATCGAAGTGGATCGGGACTATGAACTTTACCAAAACCCTATAATAAAGTAAAGCCTATAAATTGAGGGAGGAGCAATCGTACAATGATAAACGTACGTCGTGATAGACTCCTTAGGAAGAATTTTCTTAATAAAGCTTCAAAATGTTGATGCTTCCAAAGTAACCTGCCATCGGAATTATACAAACAAAATAACAGATTCAACAACAAATCTTCAAACCCTAGACCATCAATTTGGGAAGAAAATAAACACTTACTTTGAACATGGTCATCCTTGCAAATCTCTTTAACTAAAGCCTAAAGGACCTTGCCGATGCCTCCAATCTCACATATTCCGACAACTCCATCAACCATCCTCCTTCACCTTCTTCACCCCAACCTCCAAAGCAGAGCCATAATTCCAAAATTAGCCAATAGCAGCCCCAATACCAATCTTCAAAGCCCCAAGCCGTTGCTCGATCCGGCGCACTGATCCCTCAAACCACGTCGAATCTCTCAGTCGAATATCTGATTCGTGTTGAATCTCAGGTGATGAACATCGGCTAATACATGATCAGCTTGCAATGGGTCATGCAAGAAGGTGGAAACTCTCTTCTCCAATTTCTCCATCTTGCGCGCCAATAGGAGGTTTTTGAAGAAGCTCTAGTGGCTGCCTTGGAGGAGGCAACAGCGGCGGCAGCCTTGCCATCCCTCTCGGTGACGACGATGACCTTCAATCTTCTGAGCGGCTTTCTTCTTACTGGCGTCGGAAACCATAGCTTCGACCTACAACCACCGCGGATATCCAATCAAGGAATAGATTGAAGCGTCCAGGGAGAAGGTGAAGGACGAAAGTAAGGGCGTGCAAAAGGAGATGAATCCCGGCGAATTTAGGATTAAGAGGAGAGGCAACCAGACGGGGAACAAAGCGAAGGAGAGAAGGGGGAGTTGTGAACCAGTGAAGGAGATGCTGAAATCAGGAACCCTTGAGGCGAATGAGCCGATGATCTGGAGGATGAAATAAGGAAGGAGATTTCTAAAAAAAAAAAAAATTAAAAAGGGGGAAGGAAGATAAAACGCAATTGGCCCAACTACCTAAATTTAAGGACTGATCGCCACCTCGGCCAAGGCTTCTACCTTAAAGTTATATATAGAATATAGATATACAGATTATAGTCCACATTTAATCCCCCCCCCCCCCCCCTTTTAATTACTAATGTTGTAATATTTGGTCGATAATGGTAATATATCATAATATTATTTACTTATTTTAGTGTCGTCTATATAACCTATTTAAAGAAACCTATAATTTTAAAATTTTCATATATATAACTGAATTAGTTAGATCAATTCTTATAAAAGAATACAAGTATTAGTTAGATTGATTCTTAGAAAAGAATAAAAATATTATTTATTTAATTCCCTTGACTTTTTTTTTATTGCTAATGTTGCATTATTTGATTGATAAAATGATCAAGTGCAAGCATAAAATAATAAAGTGCATGAATAATATTATAAAGTTTTTGTCATGTACGGTAATTAGGAGGTGGTAGGGTACGTGCTAATTTCAAATTAGCATTCTTATACTTTCGGCAGGCTTTGACTAACTTGTAGATTTGGGAGAGTTGTTATGGACCAGTACCCACACGAGAAAATGGTCCTTTGTGGTGTGGGTTGCGATTCACAATCGACTGCATACTGGGCGCATAGTAAAACATTAGAAGGGTCATTATGTCCACTCTGTAAGCAAGCTGAAGAGTCAGAGAGTCACTTGTGGTTTGAGTTCCCTTAGATCATGGACACTAGGGACAGAGTTTGGGCTTGGATTTGCCTACCAAGAAAAGCAGGAGGGATAGAGGACTGGCTTCTCTGGTTTGCTCAGGAGAGCCCCACGGTGCAGAAAACTCCAGTCTTTTGTGCAAAGTTGTTTGTCTTCTGCACCTTCATTTACTTTACATGGGTTGGGAGGAATGAAGTGGTTTTTCAGGGTGAGGCTTGTACTCCAAATATCGAGTTATAATAAAATGTAAATAACAAATCGCCTTGAGATGCAAGTGTAAGTCATCCAAAAAAAATGATGGAATTCTATGAAAAATAATATGAAGTGCATACATAAGGTTATGAAATGCAAGAATAAAATGATCAAGTGCAAGCATAAAACGATGAAATGCATGAATAATATTATAAAGTTTTTGTCATGTACGTTAATTAGGAGGTGGTAGTGTACGTGCTGATTTCAAATTAGCATTCTTATACTTTCGGCTGGCTTTGACTAAAATGTAGATTGCACAATTGGTATCTATAATTGCACTAAAATGTGTACGTGCTGAATGATGATGAGCAAGTTTGGGCTTACAACAAGAATGGAGATTTCACGGTGAAGTCGGCGTATCATATGCTCATTGAAGAGGTGGAGGTAGGCGACGGGAAACCAGGACAAGTTGAGAGGGATGCGATGGGGAGAATATGGAAGAACATGTGGAAGATGGATGTCATCCCCAAGATCAAGTCCTTTGTGTGGCGAGCAGGAAGAGAGATTTTACCTTGTAAAAGCATCTTGCTCAAGAGGAAAACAGTGGAGGTTGCAAGCTGTCATGTGTGTGGAAGATACGAGGATGGCTTTCATGTCCTGTTTGAATGTGGAACAACAAAGAAAGTGTGGAAGGAGACGCCAACTCTACTGCGATTTCGGGATGGGAGGTCGGTTATGAACACCTTGATGAGAGTGTTTACAATGGGAGCAAGACCGAAGCAGCAACGGCGGGTAGTGACTTTGTGGAAGGTGTGGGAGGCCCGGAACAAGTGGGTATTTGAGGGGAAGATTACTGAGCCAATGAAGGTGGTGAAGGGGGTTGATGAGTTGCTAGAGGGATACATGAAGCACATGTCCAGCTCAGGGAGTCGACTACAAACACACAAACAAGGAGGTAAGGCTAAGTGGGCGAAGCCGGGGGAGGGATGGGTTAAGGTGAATTCTGATGTTGTGGTATCTGAAACTAGAGGGTCCGGTCGAGGCTGGGGGCTGTGGGGGAGGGATGATCGAGGCGGGGAGGCTATTGTTTGCTGGTCATCGAAGTGTCGATTTCACAGATGAGGTGGAGGTGGCGAAAGCACAACCGTTGTGTAGGCCCTAGGGCTAGCAAAGGAGCGAGGGTTGAAGCACATAATTATGGAGACGGACTGCCTTGCGACGCATTGAATGAAGCTTCAGTTGTGGTGGTTGATAATGGAGTAAATGAAACCAACCTAGAATTGAAAGCGAAGCTAAAAGGTAAAGTTGTTGCTATAGCATCTCAGTCGATTCTCAAACTCAGCGTAAAGTAGATAGTGAGGTTGGTGGCCAACCAAAGGGAAATGGTCGACATCTGTGCGTCAGTGGCCACTTATCCTCCACCCCTCTTCCTTTCGGGATGATGTTACGAGGAGTTTTGCTTCTCGACACATACGAGCTGCTGGGTCAAAGCCGGAAGAGAACCCATTTCAAAACAATAGAAATGTTGCCCAAGCTCAGCACTTGGAGAAGCACAAAGATGTGAGTAGAGGGAGAGTTCAAATGAGGCCGGAGGATGTCTATGAGTCGAAGAAATAGTGGGATGCAGTGCTTATGGGTGTTGTCACTGGTTCTAAGGTGCAATACACTAGAATGAAGGAGTTGAGATTGCATAAAAGTGTCTTATTTTTGCACTTAATATATATAGTTGAGATTGCACATTAATCGGTTGGCTCGTTATTTACCTAATATGGAGTATTTGATATTTTTAAAATATACCGTCAACTTTAACAAAGAGAACATCATCATATTGGTTGTAAGAGTTTCGACTTTGTTTATAGGGCAACCTTGTATAATGAAGCCCGGTCAAACGAACAACGTACCTTCAGAAGCGAATGCTTTAGTAAGCAGACCCAGCAAATGCTGGGTCATATTTGAGGTTCACAACTAAAAAAATTTCTTTTGCTGGGGTTGAAAAGAAAACTACATAGCCTTATTATGTTGGCTAACTTGGCCCAAAACTTAAAAGCCCAAATCACTCCCAAGTTGTTTTATATTCCCTCCGTTCAACAAAATTTGACGTTTTACTATTCATGCACGCTTTTTTAGAGCTAAAAACTATATAAAATATCGACTTTTTAAATAATTTTTTTTAACAATTTCGTAGTTATTATTAATAAGTACAAACTTGTTAAAAAAATTTTTTAAAAAAATGAATATTTTATATAGTTTTTATCATTCTAAAAAAACGTGCGTGAATAGTAAACGACAAGTTTTGTTGAACGGAGTGAGTACTACTTTGTACCTGTACGTATGCAATTTACCTGTTTTTTATTTTTTTTAGGTTTAATTGTTTACTGATACAAAAAAAAAAAAAACAAAAAAACAAATCCTCTAGTTATTTACAAACCCACCCGTTATGTAGTAGAGGTTGAGAAATTGGCAAAATTTGATCTCTTTTAACTTTAATACTTTTCCGCTCACCTAACTTTTATTTACTAGATCCGTCACTGCGTACCTTGGTTTAGATTAAAAAGTGCAAGACTAAAATTATAAAGTGCACAAATGAGATTAAAAATGCAAGACTAATATTTCAAAGTGCACAAATTAGGGAGAATCAAATAAGATATTAGTTTGAATATGAAATTTTCGAAGTTTTAGAAAAAAAAATGATAAGTTCAGTTCAGATGATTACTTCACCAACCTTTGAAGGCCTTCAGCAAAGAAATAGAGAGCAATGTTGTCTTCAGAAGCCAAATTCTTAAAAGAATTGAGCTAGCCATGCATATATCCTGCTAGCTGCAGTACTTCCTCCACTTGATGAGCTTTAGGAGAAGCACAACTAGACATTTAATTGGGCTATCAAATATAATCGAGTGCAGCTAAGTGTAATTTTATTGCACCCACTGACATTGAATCTATATGCCTCTGCAAGAAATCAAAGGTTCATTTTGAAACACATGCAGATCAACTAGAAATTGCAAGAATTAAAGGTACACAACAAAACCGTACAAGGAATGCTAATTTATCCGATCCGCTCATCATCATAGGCAATAGATTATATAATATATGGAATTTCAACCAATTAATTAAGCTTAATAAAAAAGGACATAACGTACATGAGAACGAATTGAATTGAAGCTAATGTGAAAATGGATTAATTTTGTGTGGAATCGTTTTACAATGAATTGTATCAGGCACCATCTTTCACATACATGAAGTTATGAGAATTCTTTAGATCTCATTCTCCTATTCTATAACCCCGCCTGCCTACAATTAATTATAGCCTTGTTCGATCTGCTGTGCGCGCTGCTGATAGATGTACGATATCATCAATCGAGGACGTAGCTAATTCCAGGAGTAGTCTAATTCCACAAACCTTGCATCTTCCTTTTAGGCGCAACAACGTACAGTAGCTTTCGACTTCATAGCTTGTATCTTCCTCAGTATCCTTTGCTGCACCGTACCGGACTTTGATGGTTTCTTCCTGCTGTTGTTCTCTCCCGCGCTTTTGTTGGAGCGCTCAACATCCACAATTTTAGAATCTCTGATTGGCACTGTACGTACATGAATTGAAACTGTAAGATCATGAGATTGATTGTAATGTCCTCCTTGGGGTTTCCATTCATTGATATAATATATATATAGGTTACAAAGGTATTGGGCCTTAATGGGCTTTTGACCCACTATACAATAATAAGACCTATGTAATCTATCAAACCCCCGCAGTCGAAACTGGAGGGGCTCGGACAGTGAGACTGGAGCGAAAATCAATGAACAACTGTCTAGGTAAACCCTTGGTGAATATATTAGCGTATTGATATGAGGACGGGACATGTAGAACGCGGACATGTCCTATGGCAACCTTGTCCCTGACGAAGTGGAGATCAAGCTCAATGTGCTTCGTGCGTTGATGTTGGACCGGGTTGCTAGCCAGATAGACTGCAGAGATGTTATCAGTGTAGACCAGAGTGGCCTTCATAAGAGGGCAACGGAGCTCAAGCAGGAGATTGCGGAGCCAAGAGCACTCAGAGACAACGTTGGCAACGCCCCTGTATTCGGCCTCAGCGCTGGAGCGAGACACGATAGACTGACGCTTGGCCGACCACGACACAAGGGTGTCGTTGAGGAAGACACAGTAACCAGACGTGGAGCGACGTGTGTCAGGACAACCACCCCAATCCGCATCAGTGTAAGCAACAAGGTCAAGCTTAGAGGAAGGAGTGATCGTGGTGCCGAGCTCGAGTGTGCCGCTGATGTACCGAATGATCCGCTTTAAGGCATGAAAGTGGGGTTCCCTGGGTGCATGCATGAACAAGCAGATCTGCTGAACGGCGTAACTGATATCAGGTCTGGTGAAGGTGAGATACTGAAGAGCACCAGCAAGGCTCCGGTACAAAGTCGGATCATCAACCAAAGGACCAGAGTGAGCGCTGAGCTTGTTGGATGTATCGACAGGGGTGGCGACCGGATTGCAGTTACTCATCTTAGCCCGAGCAACAATATCAGCAGCATACTTACTCTGTGAGAGGAATAGGCCAGACGAATGCCGCTGAACAGCAACTCCCAAGAAGTAAGACAACTGACCCAAATCTGACATAGCGAATTCAGCACTTAGCTGTGAAATAATCGACGTCCGAAGCGCATCAGAAGAGGCGGTGAGAATGATGTCGTCAACATACAGTAACAGAAATGCCATGTCGGAGCCTCTGCGATAGATGAACAGGGACGAATCCGAGCGGCTGCCAATGAAACCCAAGCGGAGCAGATGAGAAGCAAAGCGCTGGAACCAAGCTCGCGGAGCCTGTTTTAGACCATACAGAGAGCGCTTCAGGAGACAGACATGCTTTGGGCGATCGGCATCAGTAAATCCCGGCGGCTGAAACATGTAGACTGTCTCATTCAGGTGACCATGCAGAAAAGCGTTCTTGACATCCAGCTGATGAATGGCCCATTTGCGCGACAGAGCTAAGCTCAATACCACTCGGATAGTGGCAGGCTTGACCACGGGGCTGAAGGTCTCATCACAATCAATACCTACCTGTTGGGATCGACCGTTGACGACAAGACGGGCTTTATAACGCTCCAACGTCCCATCAGAGCGGAACTTGTGACGGAAGAGCCACATACAGCGAACGACGTTCGCCGCGGGAGGGCGAGGGACAAGAACCCAAGTACCATTCTTTGTAAGGGCCCTGTATTCGTCGAGCATAGCCGCCTGCCAATTCGGGTCGAGGAGGGTTGTTTTGTGGGAGGTGGGGATGGGGGAGAGGGAGGTCTGGGAGTCGGGAAGGACGGGGGAAAGAGGCGCAAGGTGCGGGGAGGAGGAAGCGGCGGGCGCCGCCAGGGAGGTGTTCGACGCGGCGGGTGCAGCAAAAGGGGCTGCAGCGGGCGCAGCAAGGGCTGCGGCGGGCGCCGCCAGGGACGAGTTTGTGGCTGCGGGCGCCGCAAATGGGGTTGCGGCGGGCTCCGCATTCAATGCCGCGGCCGCCGCATGTAGGTGAGGCGTGGGTGATTGTCGAGGTGAAGGGAGGTGGATAGCGGGGTGATGGTCGGAGGTCATGGAGATGATCTGACGGGGTCTGAAGACATCGGAGACGCTGCGGGTGTGTGGTCTGTTGGTAGATGGTGGCGGGGGAGGGGGAGACGCAGGAGCACCGGGAGAGCTCTGGGGAAGAATGAAGTGAGGGAATGGTGACTCAGACTCTGTCGACGACACAGGAGGTGTGGGAGATGCGAAGGGAAATCGCGACTCATCAAAGGTGACATGACGAGAGAGAATGATCCTCTGAGTCTTGATATCGAGGCAAATGTAACCGCGATGATCAGACGGGTAGCCAAGAAAGACACAAGGGGTAGAGCGAGGGTGAAGCTTGTGGGGGGCGGTGGATGCCTGATTGGGGAAGCACAGGCAACCAAATGTACGAAGGTGATCATATATGGGCAAAGTGTAATACAGTGCCTGAAACGGTGAGCGATGGATGAGGGTGGTGGAAGGGAGAATGTTGAGGAGGTAGCATGTGGTGGCCAAGGCGTAAGGCCAATAAAGGAGGGGAATGGATGCGTGGAAAAGAAGAGTGCGCATCATATTGGTGATGGTTCGGATGATTCGTTCGGCTTTGCCATTTTGTTGAGAGGTGTAGGGGCAGGACAAGCGATAGGATATCCCATTGGTATTAAAGAAAGTGTGAAAATCTTTGTTGTCAAATTCGCGGCCATTGTCGCATTGGAAACACTTGACAGAGGTGTGAAACTGTGTTTTGATGTAAGCGTGGAATTTGGCAAAGATAGGAAACACTTGAGATTTAAAGTGCAAAGGGAAAACCCATCAGAAATGTCTATAATCATCCAGAAACAAATGGTAATACTTATGACCCTCCTTGGTAGGCACAGGAGATGTCCAAATATCACTATGAATAATATCAAAAGGTGCAAATGTAGTGTTTAAAGATCGCTGAAAGGGAAGTCTGGCATGCTTGCCTAACTGACAAGACGAACATAAACTAGAGCGAAGCTCTTTATTCCATTGGACAAGACTCTTAGAACGAAGTAAATCTAAAACTGCAGGACTGGGATGACCAAGGCGTGCATGCCAAAGACTGGATGATGATGCCGAGAGGGCGACTGGACTTGACGGGCTGGATGGTGATGGTGACGACACAGGATAGAGCTCCCCGATGTTATTACATCTCAGACGAGTAACCCCCGTAGTAAGATCCTTCACAGAGAAACCAAACGGATCAAACACAAGAGAAACATTGTTGTCAGTGGTGAACCGACGGACAGAGATAAGGTTTTTGACAAGTTTGGGGGCAACAAGGACATTGTTGAGGTGCAAAGGGTTGGTAGGGGTTGGTAGTGTGGTGTGGCCAATGCCCGAAGTAGCAAGGCGACCACCGTTGCCGACGATAATAGAATGAGCAGGACCCTTAAAAGAAAGAGATGAGAGAGTACCTGAGGAGTTCGTCATATGGGAGGTAGCGCCAGTGTCCATGTACCAAGCGCCGTCAGGGGGTGTCAGCTGCATGGAAGAGAAGGCGTTGTGCACATCAGTCGGGTATGCCTGATCGGACGACGGACGGGGAGCAGGACCCAACAAGCCCTGCTGACGGTTGGGATATGGGGTAGGTCCACGAAACGATGCACCGGGGTAGCCATAGGGCATCCAAGGAGGGTAGCCAGGGTTGGGGTACCAAGAGGGGTTGCGGGGATCGTAATGCTGCGGGCGGCCATTGCTGCGGCCGCCGCGGGGTCTGCCACGGCCGCGGCCGCGCCCGCCGCTGCGGCCGCCGCCTCTTGGTCCCTGCTGATCGTTGCTGCGGCCAGGCTGTAGGGCAAGTTGCTCGATGATATCACTGGATGAGACCAACGCCGTCTTGTCTTTGGCGGCGTCGGTTGTCTGACGGTGAAGGCGAGTCTCCTCCAGGATCAGTTGGGACCGGGTCTTTTCGAACGTAGGGAGAGGTTCCGTCTGCTGTATATGAGTAGCAGCATCATTGTATTCAGAAGGGAGGCCCGAGAGTACCTGGAGGACGAGGCGTGTGGCGCTGGGTTTGGAGTCAACGGCGTCGAGCTGATCAGCCAAGGTCTTGATGTGCTGACAGTAGGCAGATATCGACGGGAAAGAAGAAAGTTTGCAACTTGAGAATTCGTGCTCAAGATAGACAGCACGGGTGGACTTGTTGTCTTGAAAGATATCCTGAAGTTTCTTCCAAGCATTCAAGGCGGAGTCTTTGGGGTCGAGGATGGTGGTTAATAGATCTTTTGAGATGGTGTTGAAGATCCATTGAAGGACAATGGTGTCAAGTTGAGCGAAGAGATCGTCGTTTTCGCTTTCAGGGCGTTTGGCGGAGGAGTCAATGTGGTGGAGGACTTTATGAGCCTTAACATGGGTCGTGAAGAGGTGCGACCACATGATGTAGGTACTGGATTCATGATCAAGAATGATAGGGATGCAATTTTTGATGTTGGAGATGGTTAGGGCGGAATGAAAAGGTGATTTGGTGGCGTTGGTTTCGACAGACATGGTGACGGGAAGGATAGAGAAAGAGGGGAGGGATGGTGCGGCGGCAAGGGGACGGGGAGGGCGGCGGCGAGGAGCGGCGAGGAGAGAGAAGGAGGTGGCGGGTTGAGTGGGGGCGAGGAGAGAGAGAGGGGGCGGCGAGGAGAGAGATAGAGGAGGCGGCTAAGGCTAGGGTTAGAGAAAAAGAAATTTAGGGTCTTTGGATCTTAGGCTGTGATACCATGTAAGATCATGAGATTGATTGTAATGTCCTCCTTAGGGTTTCCATTCATTGATATAACATATATATAGGTTACAAAGGTATTGGGCCTTAATGGGCTTTTGGCCCACTATACAATAATAAGACCTATGTAATCTATCAGAAACAAATACATTATTATATATATATATATATATATATATATATATATATAATAAACACGTGCAGGTTCTTAATTTATGCAGTATAATATATAGGGCACTTTCACTTACAAGTTCGTTGGTAACTCTGACGGAGCTTTGCTTGAGTAGCTCTCATCTTTGACTCTTGTTCTTCCTTGCTCAACTCTACAACCCGCCTCTTCTTCGGAAAATCAGCCTTCGACGACTCCTCATCTTCATCTTCTCCAATTCAAGCTTCTTGATTAATGGCACTTTCAGCACCTTTCCGACTCCGTATCTTTTGCAAGTCATACCCATATGGCGATCCTGTTCCAGCTCGGCATTATGCAGCTTCATTGGCTCTCTCAAAACCTTTCCAACTCCATATTTTCTGCACTTCGGAAATTCGTCCTCGTCTTCATCTTCCTTGACGAGTTTGATTGGCTCTTTCAGGACTTTTCCGATTCCATATTTTTGGCATTTCGGAAAATCGCCCCCTTCATCTTCATCTTCATTAAAGAAGTCTTCGATCCAACCCATTTCTCCCGCCGAAAAACTGTAATCGCCTATATCTTCCGGAACTGTTGGAAATCCTTCGCTGAGATCGGGCCAAGAGCACAACGGATCCATATCCCTAAATCAAATCATTATATATATGTATGGAAACTTTAAAATGTAAAAACTCCTTAACGTGTAAAATCTGCTTAACGTGTAAAATTTGGGTTTAGGGGGCGCGCGCCGGATTTTAGTTAAAAAAACCGGGTTGAACCGGAAAAAATAAAAAAAAAAACAGAAGAAAACCGGTCCCTTCCAAAAAACGCGATTGCGTTCGCATGAAAACAGATTCGATTGATGAAAAGCTTCACCTTCTCGCCGAGGATTACAATCAAACAATTTGAATTGCAAAAACCTGTAATCAGCAAAAGGATTCATCGAAGATCAGCCGAATATCCTGAACGAAGCAACAACAACAGCAACAGAGGAAGAAATTTTCAGAAAAAGGTGCACAATATGTCCCTTCTTATTAGATTCAAATTCGCATTCGTTACTGTATTAATTAGTCCAAAGTTCATATAATTTGTCCTAATTTTGGATGCGTTCTGAAAAAGGTGCAGAATATCAGTGTAATTTGTGTAAACAAATCCCAAATTTTTAGTAAAAATAAAATTATAGGCTAAAACGAACCTAGGGTTTGAAGTTTGCAAAACAGGAAATGGCCGTCAATTAACTTACATTTGCACTTAGAAAATGCAAAAATTGAATAGAAAACACTGTTAATATACAATCCAATCCTCATTTGCATGAAATTTATATTAATAAAACCTCAAAGAACTGATATATGAGAGTTTGGTGTCTGATCTTAATATTCAGTATAAAATGTTGGTTTAGCACTTATGTAATTATAAATTGCACCGTTGATAGATTGATGGCACTGGTTACAAAAATTCAATTTATCTAATAAGTTTTTCAATGTTGGTTTAACAGAAGATATGGATTCTGTACCAGAGTCACATAATGAAAACATAGAATCCTCAGCTGCTTCGACTACTGCAATCGTTTGTGCAACACCAATCAGCATCGATGCAGGGCCTGAAGTGAATATCAATAATCTGATAGTGCAACATCATCTCCCATACCGGGTGTTTGTGACACCAAACAACACGAGATATTGGATACCGATTTGCAGTGAAGAGTTAGAGCCAAAGGAAGGGAAAGTGTTCCAGACATTGAATGAAGCTGTGAAGGCATATAAAGATTATGCATATAAAGCTGGATTTGATGTAAGACATGGGACTACAGTTAATGCCAACGGGGTACAGCAACTGAAGTACTTATACTGCAATAGAGAAGGATACTCAAAAGGTAAACAGACAAAGAAGCTAAGAAAAAGATTATATATACGAGTTGGTTGTACTGCTAAGATCATATATATCTGAACAAGGATATGTGGTGACAAAATTTGAGGAGAAGCACACACATCCTTTTGTTGATGAGATCTGCAGGGTATACATGAAGAGTAATAGGAAGATACAAAGTTACCATAAAAAATTTGTACTGGACTGTGCAAAACAAAGAATTGGACCGGCAAAGGCATACAGATTATATAAAGAAATGGTGGGAGGATATAGCAATGTGGGTCCATCAGTGATTGATTTCACAAATCACAGAAGAGATCTTTTGGCTTATTTCAAAGGATCTGATGCACAAGTTGTTATTGACAGATTCTTCCATAAGCAAGAAATATGCAGTGCATTCTACTTTGCTTTTGATGTAGATGAAGACAATCAGTTGAACAGATTGTTCTGGTGTGATGCAGTAAGCAGAAAAAACTTCTCATTATTTGGGGATGTTATTTCATTTGATTCAACGTACAACACAAACAGGTATTAGACATTATTCATATTGAATATTTACATACATCATATGTGTAAGCACTGTCATAGATATTTGTTATAAAACAGACAAAATACAGATTGCCTGATTTAGTCACAAATATAATAACCAGACTGCACAGATAGAATGTATAGATGCACAAAATCATGTATATTATGCACTGCATGATCAAATAAGTGGAGAACCACACAGGCTAGTGATCTTTTATTTATATGGATATGTAGTAACAACTTTGCACATTTTTCTTTTGAAATTAATGTAATGTTCACAAATGTCTTATATTAAAGGTACAAAATGGTGTTCAGTCCCTTCACAACATATGACCACCATAAATCACTGGTGCTGGTAGCATCAGGGCTTTTGATGAACGAGAATGTTGAGTCATATGTGTGGTTGTTTGAGCACTTCAAAAAAGCAATGGGTGGCAGTCCTAGAATTTTAACAACAGACCAAGATCCATCAATGAAGATTGCTGTTCAAAATGTATTCCCAGAGGCTAGACACAGATTATGCATGTGGCATATCATGGAGAAGGTGTCTCAGAAAATAGACAACTCAATGAATGGATATTTCAAATTCAGTGACAAGTTGAGGAGTATTGTGTGGAACATGGAGAGTACGCCAGAAGAATTTGAAAAGGACTGGAATGCCTTAATGGAAGAGTATGGAATGACAAGTCACTCGTGGTTGAGTGAACTGTTTACAATGAGAGACAAGTGGATCCCTGCATATTTTCATAATGTGAAGCTTAGTGGATTGATTAAAACAACATCAATTTCAGAGAGCATGAACAGCTTCTTCCGTAAGTTCTCCAACTGCACTGCAAATTTAATTGAGTTTATGTTGTATTATGAAAGCGGAATTGAAAATCAAAGGCATATTCAAGGGAAGAAGAACTATGACTCTGAAATACTGGAACCAATTCTGATTTCGCCCCTTCCTCTAGAAAAGCATGCATCTAGATTATACACAATAAAAATGTGGGGGAAATTTCAGGAGGAATTGAAAGGAGCATTGTACAACTGTAGAGTGACAAATGTGATAGAGATTGATGAGTTGGAGATATATACTCTAGAGGAAAACAGCAAGATATACACTGTTGAGCACAAACTTGAAGATCATGATTGCTGCTGCTCTTGTAAATTGTTCAACAGGTTAGGATATCCATGCCGACATATATTAACTGTTTTGAAGGATATACAACTTGAGAAGTTGCCAGAAACACTACTGCTTACTCGTTGGACTAAAGCAGCAAGTTTGAGTAATGTTTTCACTTTGGATGATGTTGTGGTCAGACAGTCAAGTGCAAAACAAGAACAAAAACTCCCGTTGAAAAATATGTTAGCTGAATTTCATGCTTGTGTGGATTTAGTTAAGGACAATAGTGATCAGATTAAGCACTTAACATCTGCATTAACAAATGCAAAAAGGGAGCTCCAACAAAGTGCACAAACATCAACATCTTCAACATCTTCAAAGTCTGGTATGTATGATGGGTTTGATGCAGAAACCCAAGATTACTGATTGCTTATTTAAACCCTTTTATAAAAAAAATAAAATAAAATAGCCCAGAATTATATATACAAAGTATACTAATTTTAATAAGTTTGTTAACTTGAAGCTATGTTTGAAGAGTTTGCTGGAGTAAGCCTCCCGAAGAATATGGTAATAAGAGACCCAAAACAAGCAAAGACAAAAGGCAGTGGGAAGAGGCTTAAAGGCAGGAAGGAAACAGCAATTCAAACACAGAAAAAGGGGAAGAGAATATGCTCAATCTGCCTTGAATATGCACCTCACAACAGCAGGACATGTCCATTAAGGGAAACATAATAGGAATAATAAGCACAATTTGTAATGGAAATTTATAAATGCATTTTAGTATTAGAAAAATGGTATACTTTTAGTTTTTTTATTCACAGATGTTATGTACCAACTTTTATATTATGTTCATTACTATCTCGGTTTTGTGTTAGGATAATATTTAATTGTGCAGTACAATCTATTTTTATATTTTCCTTATTACAATAAACAATACTCCCTCCGTCCAAAAATACATGGTCTTTTAGACCTTTGCACGTTGATTAAGAAAAACTATTTATATTTAAATCTCATTACTTTTATAGAGATGGAAATTCTTTAATTTTAATTACTATTGTACTTTTTAGGGGTAATCATTACCCTATAACCCTAAAAACCCATGTATTTTTGACAAAATTTCAAGGCCTAAAAGACCATGTATTTTAGGACGGAGGGAGTAATTATTTTAAAGGAAAAAGGAGAAAAATCCCAAGTTGCAAATTGATACGTACAGGGTAGAACCTACTATTAATTATGACTTGCTTTGCAAGATTGTGAAAAATCTTGGACAAAGGGAGATTCAGGTAATGATGGAAGATCCATTTCCATAGCCTCAACTACAAACATCTAATCAACAAATAAGTACTTCTTAATTAATGTGCAATCAGAACACATCAACAAAAGAAGAAAACCAACGGTATGAAAGGGGATTGTTTCAAAACAACCATATACTTACTAAACACAGTTACTATAGGAATAAATAGTTTATAAAATTTATAAAAAAAATTAAATATAACAAGAACAACTTAAATAAATGTCTTTTTTTTAAAAAAAACGTGAAGATTCAAGGAGAAATATAAAATAAAATAATGAAGTCTACAAATAAAATACTGTATATAAATAATTAATGCAGATATGGGAAGTTGGGAAGTATTAAACATTTAAAATGGGTAATCATTGCAGTTATAGGAAGTTGGGGCGGGTAAATGTCTTTGGAAAACCGTCAATTGGATAAGGCCAATCAAATGATGGGAGATGAAGAGCCAAAACCGCCTATATAAACACATATCCTCCATCATAACACATCACACAAACCGCCTGAAAAAAAGAAGTCTTCTTCTCTTACACATCAAAAAACAGAGAAATCCCAAAGTCAAAAAGACAAGATGGAAGGTTTCAACCCTTTTGTGTTTGCCGAAGAGTTCTACAAGATCAACAATGAGATAGACAAGTACTTGTACCCAGGGTACCACATGAATCTCCTGGAGGAGGCTGCAGAGACAAACACGGAGGCCACAAGGAAGGACCTCCTGGAGGCCGCCGAGAAGCATCAGATCTTCCTGACTTCCCTCAACCAGGAGAGAAATGCAAATGCCTACAAGATATTGGAGGCAACTGAAAATGGGGAGGAAGAAACCCTGGAGAAGGTAAGTTATCAAAACTTTAAATAGTTTGATTTAAAATAAGATCGCAACATTATTTAACTTTTAAGTATAAATATTTCTGTAGTTCCAAAAGAAACAAGTGCAAGTGGAAGAAGAACTGGCCCAGTACATGGAGTACGTGACTGTCTGCATCAGGGAGGTCTTTGAGGAAGAAGACAAGAGGAGGAGGAAGATTGCAAACTTCCTTGGAAGATAAGCAGTCAAGTGCAGGAAGAAGAAGAAGATGAAGAATACAGACTTTACTTTTGAATTATTAATTAAATATTTTATATGAAATGTCTGTATTTCTTCTTAATTTGAAGTGTTTAAGTTTAAAACAATGGTATTTGGGGTTTGAAAAACAATTATGCAGTTGTAATTATGAACATCTATTTCCCTCTATTTATAACATATGTATTGCAGTATATTTGCCTATGTGATTGAATGGAACAGGTAGGTATTTGAAGATGAAGAAAAGAGGAGGAGGATAACTGCAGACGTTCTTAGAAGATAGGCGATCAAGAGCAAGAAGGAAGGAGGAGATTCAGAAGAAATCATATTTTTACTTGTGAATAGTTACTGTACTTTTGATTTTTGTAATATTGTAGATTTCAGTCTATTTGACATGTAACTGTCTTAAAATAAATGTAATCTCAGTTAATATTATAAATATAAACTATGATTTGTTTGCACAATATATTGATGTCTATGCACAATAAGTTGTTAGGATTGCACAGAACAATATTACAATTGCACAATACAAGTTTACAAGTGCACAATAACAGAATAATAATTGGACTTAAATGTGATATTTAAACTATATGAAAATAACACAAAGAACAATGGATTGACAAAACCAACAAAAAATATAAATAATAATAGATTTAAAGGCAAGTAAATATGAAAATAGCATTATATTTAAAATATGCACACTAAAGTGTTATAGTTGCACAAAACGATATTGTGATTGCACATTATTTAGAATGCATTTTAACACTGCACATAATAGATCTGTAATTGCACAAAAAGAGAATACTAGTGCACTACAAGACAAGTGAAAGGAAATTATACTTAAGTGTGAATTCTTAATTCTATAAATTGCAAACAAAGTAAAATAAAATTACTACAACTAAAAAAAAATAGAGTTAATGAAAATTAGGTAATTAAAAACACAATGTTACATAAATAAAAAAACAGTTGTTAACTTTACACAATAAGGCTGTGTAATTGCACAAAACAACAATATGAGTGCACATATTATAGTGGGTACATTTATAACTGCACATAATACAAATATAATTGCATAAAAAAGAGATGTTTTTGCACTATTGCAGACAAAAAAGTAATTTAGGCTGAAATGTCAATTTTATACTAATATAAAACGCACACAAAGTAAAATATATTCACAAAAATAAAAAATAAAAAATAAATTAAAATAAAATAAAAAATAAGAATCCAGACCAATATAAGAAACCAAACAGAGAAAGAGACGTCAACATAAAAGCATAAATAGATAGACACTTCGGTTATAAAAAATAGAGCATCCTATTGCATATGCACAATAGGGTATTAAGGGTGCACAGAATTATATTATAATTGCACATATTAATATTAGGCCAGCACATTACTATATAATAATGTAACAACATAAAGAAATGTGTGCACGATTAAAATTAAATATAAAACGAATAAAGATTCGAATTCGAATATTAAAAAAACACAACAATATTTATAATGTCAACATCACCAAGCGTACAAACATAGAGTAAAATAGACAAAGATAACCCAAAAAGGGAATCATAAAGGGTTATACATTACGACACATGTAGGACACAAAATTTGTATACCCTCAAAAGTACGAAATGCCCAGCAAAATACTAATGTTTGTTAACTAATCTTTCCTACCCAATCAATCCAACCGCAATTTTAGAGCCTGAACACCTTTTAAGGTCAAGGATGCATGTGCCTTAGCTTGAGCTGAAATTTCAGATCGAAGTTCGTGGACATCAGAACAAATTATGTCAGTCATGTACTTCACACGCAGCTTGGAGATGTTCTTGTCAGTCCCGTGATCAAAACCACACTTGAATCCCTTCTCCAATCCCACGAATGCCTCCATATGGCGCATCATGCAAACACCAGAATGGGGACGCTTTTCTTCACCAGCCCAAGGAAGATAAATGTGTGATTGCTGAAGCATAGAAACTAATTCTGCCTTCTTTGATAATCCGTGAGACTTCAAATATTTAATCAAGAAATTATGCTGCAAAAAAAATAGTAAAAAAAAAAGGAAAATACTATAAATGATAAACTGAAAAATAGAAGAAAAAAAAACCGCAAAGAGTAAAAAAGTGACATATAAGTATGAAAACTAACCAATTTGCCAACTGTATATTGGAAGATACAAGTAGAAGCACGAGTATCACTTGACACATCCAAAAATTGAAGTTCGTGGGTTTTCAGATTAAAGACGCCCATGCAATAGATTGAGTCGTAATACAAACCAAACACAAACTAACACAAATATAAAGAAAACAAGTCAACAGAAAACAAATAAAGTAAGAAAGAGAGTAAGGGAGATAAAACAAAAAAAGTATTAAAAAGAACAAATACCATATCAACATCTTTCAACCGAATGTGAGGAGCAGCAACCAGTTCAGAATCAACATGGATACCAAGTTTTGTGAAACGTTCAGCAAAGTCACCCGGAGGGGGGTTTGGAGCAAATTTCTGGAAAAAAAAATACAAAATAAAGAACAAGGAAATAAACACATGTATAATGGGAAAAAAATTAAGGAAAAAAAAAATACAACTTACAGACGACTCAAGAGATATAAAAAGCCTTGATGGAGAAACAACACTTCTGTATTGTTATTTATGATTAAGGACAGAATCCCATGCCCTCACAACAGAGAAAGCGACTTCAAAATCTTCTTCAAGGGATTTAAAATCAGCTCTAATAACTTCAACAGATGAATTCTTAAAGAGAACTTCACTGCAATAGGCAAAGAACAAATTATACAAAATAAATATAACTCAAATAAACTTAAATATAATAAAATAACTAAAGTAATAAAAGAAAAAACAAAGAAAAAGGGGAAAAAGGCTTACACATCAGAAGCTGATTTCTTAGACAAATATGCACAAATGCAACGCTCAATGTCAGACACACGCTCATTCGCATCAACAACCCTGGAATAGTAAGGACTCTTCAAGGAATCAGCGGGTTTTGAAACCCTCTTACCTCCAACATCTTTCTCATTTTGATCAGCAGGACAACCCCTAGTAGACCTACGTAAGGGCATGACAATAGGAGATTTTTGCTTCTTTTTATACACTTTAGGGGTTGCACACTGAATGTCACTTGATGTTGATATACCTAAAGAAGAAGCAGCATCTCCACCAGAATATTCTTTGGCAATATTGACAACAGAGGAAGGAACACCAGGGACACCCACGACAACAGACGGTGCATCTCTAATATCCTTTTGTGCATCAGCATTGGACTTGGGTGCAGAGACAAAACCCTTTTGTGCAGACTTATCAGACTTGTTAAAATCTTTGGCAATTGCTTCTTCAGAAGATTTTTTTTGAGATTGGAAAGCAGGATCAGAACCAAATATATCAAACGATGGCTCGGCGGGAAGATTCATAGGCATAGTCCCCTTACCCTTAAAGACTGCAGAATCACCCTTCTTTCCAGCATCACATTCACTCTCAAAACAACCACCACCAAGCCCACCTCCAGATACATTACCAACTGAACAATAAGGTTGATCAGTCTTACCAGACGATTGCATCTTACATTTATTAATGTAAGCTAACTCAATTTTTGTAAGAGCATCCAAAAACACAGGATCTGACCATAAAGGATCTTGGGATGAAATCCACTCAGAAGCAGGGGGGTTGCCAAAATTAAAATGGTCTACGGGAGGAGAAGCAGCCTTATCACCCTCAAACTCCAAACCCATCAGCTTCTTTGCAGCATTACTGAGGGTTTTAACCATTTCATTCTCTTTAAATTCAAGAGGAATTTTATCAGCCAAAGCAACAAACTCAGAAATGGAAGTAGCAAGAGCAGCAGTTTTTTGAGCAAAGGATTGAATAAAATTCTACAAGGGGAAGAAAACACACAACCACACACACAAACAAAGATAACCAAAATTAAACAAAACACCATTAATATTGTAAAAAAATATACTTAAAATAAAGAATAGCAGAAACCTCAATAGGAGATGATTTTTTTCCAGAAACTTGTGGATTGTCAGTAGGAGCAGCTGAAGGGGCAGCACATGGAGATTTAGGGTTATATACAGGAACAGATTGACGTTCCTCAATTCTGCCACGTCCAAAGCCTCCACTGGAAAGATCATCGTCTTCGCGCTAACGAAGCATAGGTGATGTCAACCCCAAAGAAACAGGGAAAGACCGAGTTACTCTCCTCGACGAAGTACTTGAGAATAACTTCACCCTATCAATATAAAACAGCTAACAAACACAACCAAACAATAACAACAAACCCATAAGAAAACAAATTATAATAAATACAAGAGATGATGATATAATAACAAAAAATAAAAGTATAATGCACATAAATAGGTGAAAAAAAGAAAAACAAATACTCACAATGAGGAAAAGAATAGGACCTCTAAACCGACTGGTTTTGTTCTTCTCCCAAATTTTTTTTGAATCCACTAAGCTTTCAAGAACAAAAGCACACCAATTCAATTCTTTGAAGTCCTCAGTCCCAGATAAGACTTTAACCAAATTGTGATTAACATTGCCATTTTGGATACTGTCCACAAGCAATGAGTCAAATAACACAGCAAAGTTGATGACAAATTTATCACCAACATCAGCATCAGCAACCATATGATCAATAAGAACAGAAGGATTAATGGAATCATCAGCATAAAACAAACTTTTCCACTTCGTAAGAACATCTGACTTCTCTTTAGAAGTTTTCCTACATATCAAATTCTTGCCCATAGGCAAGCCTAATATAATATGGACATCAAACTCAGTAATATCTAACCTACTTCCATCAGCCAATACCAAGCAACATCGATTGGCATCAAACTGCTCGACCAACCAATGACAAAGGCACAGAGGAAGATACTGAATTTCCAAATCCAACAAAGAACCAAAACCTATCCGCTTGATACACTCCTTTTGTTTATCATTAAATTTACCCAATGCACAGACAAACGCACGAGGATTTGACCTTGTTTTCAAAGATGGGTATTGATTAGCCCTTCTAACTCTCGGCTTCTTAACTAAAACAGCACCTGCCCCAACATCTTAGGGGACATTTGTGGTTTGGAGGGGCACATAAGAGGCTACTGATTGAACATTAGTCCCTTCAGATTGCAAATTTTCTACAACAGTTGGTTGCCCTTCATTCTCAACAGGAACATCAGCTGCTACAGGGACATCATCAGTCACATAATGCTGGGGGATTAGTAGACAAAAATTCAGTACTAGGGCCTACGGAAGCATCTTTGGATAAACAACCTTCACTATTATCAACTTTCCTTGATTTACGTATTAGAGGAACATTATCTTCTGATTCAACATCAGGTGACACCCCTTTCCTATCGGATACAGAAAACCCAGGAGAATCACGTGCTAGATCAATAGCTTTAGGAACAGAGCGAGGGGGCCGAGATTTCTTAATACGTTTTGAACGATAAGCAACAACCGCTAGAGCTTCACCACCAACCTTGGACCTTGTTCTTTTCCCTATAAGGAATAAAAAAAGAAAAATATAAACAGACAACAAATACTAACGACAAGTAAATTGAGCCTAATTAGCAATAAATATATAAAATCTACAAAGAAGAATAAATGAACACCAAAAACAAACATAAACCGAACAACAAATAAAGTATAAACACAAATACACAATGAATATTAAGAATAGCAAACACTTATGATCATAAACGATTATAAAACAAAAAGTATGATAACAAAAAACACATAAATCACAGGAATAACAAAACGAAACAGCTTGAATAAGAAAAGGAATAGAACAATTACACAAATAAAAGCAATGAGGCGAAAAATCGCTGAATATAAGGGCAAAACATAAAAACGCACAAGTTTGAAGTAAATAGAAACCCTAACAAACAGGACAACTTAAATAGGAGCGAATAACAACGAATCATTGCGCGTACCTACTGATGAACTTGACATAGTGAAGCGACGACACCAAAGACACCGAAAAAAGCTCGCCGGAGATCAAGGACACAGATGAACGATAAAGCGAACGAGAGAAAGGAAGAACGGAGCTGATGAGATGATCTAAACGCAAGGGAAAGAGAGGAAACAGGCTTAAAAAAAATAGAGCCCAACGGAAAACAGGCTCAGCGTTTCCAATTAACACTAATCCGAGTCCAGTTATGTTAATTAAGGAAATTTTACACGTTAAGCTCATTTTACACAATAAGGAGTTTTTACATTTGAAGTAAACCCTATATATATATATATATATATATAGGGTGTGGGTAGATGAAATGGATGGTCTTGATTAAAATGATTTTTTCTTGAATTTTTTCTTTAAATTGGGTGGGACCCGTTGGAAAACACAATTATCTTCCCTTACCGCTTTGTATGGCGCGTGCATCATCTATAGTAAATAGACCCCATTTGCTTTTTTTTTTTTTTTTTTAAACACTGTCTTCTTCCCTTTTTTTTCTACATATATAAACATTCAGAATTTTTTTAAATTTTGCAATTGGAACCCGATTTATTCATCAAAGATAAATACACCCACTACTTTATGTACCAACTCCATGTTGATCGTTTCTCAAAAAAAAAAAAAAAAACTCCATGTTGATCCCGATTTTTTTTTTTTTGCTAAGTAAATGGGGTCGAAATCTATTTCGTTGTTTTTAAATATTTATTTATCAATTCCACTAAATAATGTTTTATATACTATCGAATAATGTTATCTTTTTCCATCTAGTTCATATCAAAATTTACTAATTCCATTGAATAATTTATCACATGCTACCGAATAATGTTTTTTTATTAATCAATTTCAAATAAAAGAAACATCGAATCCCTAAACAATACTTACAATTTATATGAATAATGCTTCATATTTCAATGAATAACGAATGATGTTCAGTTGTGTAGTCATACTCATGCGATTATGTAATTATTCATCTCTTCTGTATACCCCGTAAAAATAAGAATTTCAACGAATAATCCACTAATTATCATTCAATGTATGCGTTAAAACGATCAATTCAACCGAATAATTGTAAATGTTTATTTATTCACACTGGTTATGCAATTATTTATCGCTTCAGTGTACCTCGTAAAAATAATAATTCCACAGAACAATCTCCCAGTTATCGCTCAATGTACACGTTAAATCGATCGATTTAACCGAATAATTCAAAAAATTTACTTATTCACAATGGTTATGCAATTATTCGGCGCTTATTTTTAGCTCGTAAAAATAAAAATTCTAATGGATAATCTCTCAATATAATTCTAAAAATTTACTTATTCAAAATCGAATAATTCTAAAAATTTGATGGATTAAATTAATGATTTGTGTTTATCTCAATCGAATTTCTTAGGAAAAAAATGATTTGAATATGTATAATCTTGATTTTGTGGATCAAATAACCTTTTTTTTTAAAAAAAAAACGTGGATCTAAAAGTTGGTTTTGTGCGGCCCCAAAATCCTTCATTCCCTAAGATTTCTATTTCTTTTTTTATAAATACACGTGGGTCCCACAAATTGCCTACAATCCCCCACAAAAACTTCATCACACGCGCCCCATAGTGGGTAGTTTATTTTGTACAGTGGGTCCCACCTTTTTTTAAAAACAGAAAAACAAAAATCACCTTTTAATCTAAGCCATTCATTCAATTTAGATCAAGGGTTTATATTTGTGCACAAAGTACATCTTAACTCTTGTGCACAATATACCCATAATATATATATATATATATATATATATATATATATATATATATTAATGCACATTATATATATATAATTATATAAACATTCAATTCTAAATTTTTTTATATGTATGAAATCGTTAACAAGTTTAAACGGATCTCCGATTGATCGATTAGGGTTTATTTCACAAAATTAAAACTAATTTTAAAATCATGTACTGTGTGTGTACGTTTTAGTATTTGTTTATTATATTATATTCTGATCGAAGAGTACTTAATTACTTTTCTTAATTAATTGCAACAATATTAATGATATCGAACTTAAACGGTTAAACTAATTAGGTTTTTTGTTTTCGACAGAAACTAATACTACAATATCGATCTTAAACGGTTATACAATATCGATCTTGTATGCATAATATATAAATTAATTAATAAATACTAGTTTAATTTGAGAGATGATCGATCCATCGAATATATGCAAACGTACCTCTGAATTGAAATTAATGTGGTGGATGGAGGAGGATCGATCAAACTTCAAAGTCTCCGAATTCGCAACTACTGCTGAGAGTTGAATTTGAATTTCAATCTTTGATTACCAATGTGCAATGCAATTAAAGTTGTCTAAGCGTCCAACTTATAGTTTCAATGATTAAATAATGCTCTTATATTTAATAAAAACAAATGTAGGAATTAGTTATATTTATTTCAATAATTAAATCTCTTAATTAATTATTAGTACTCAAATATTCACTATCTATCTATCTATCTAGAGAAGATCTTATGTAACATGTAACACAATAATAGGTGTTGGATTAAATTTAATCAATGGACGATATTCATTTAGAAAACCATGCATTGAATCTATGGTAATGATGTTGTTTAAGATTATAAGGCAATAATTACACACATTCTATTCTATAGAAAAAGTAAAATTAGCTCTTTCTAGCTAAATGACGGTAAAATTAATTAATCAAGTAAGGAAGTATTAATATTTATGAAAAATGTATAATGACATCATTGCAATATATGGAAAAATTATTTTCAAAAAGAAATGAAAAATACTTTTTTCTTTTAATTAAAATCATACTTAAATATATACGTAGTACCATTTTGAACAATATGAAATCAGAAGAGGAAGAAATCGAGCAAATCCATGGATGAAGTGAGCTGAACACAATCAAAGAAAGGTGAAGAAAAATGGATCTGTGTTCACACATCCAGAGTTTGTTACAAAACCAAACTGGCGCCAAGAACAGATTATAAGCTGTGTGGTTTCGGTTGTGCTAACAACCTCAACTGAAATTACAGAAATGGCCCTCTACTAGCTAACTCACATGAACCCATAACTATATATGAATATAACCATATAGTCACATTTGAAATGAGTATTGACATTTTATGAAATGAATATTCACATATTTAAAATGAATATTGACTTTGTATGGAATATTTTAAAAGGGGATTTCTAGTGTAGTATAGCAGAGGGTAATTTGTTGATGAAGTGTGTAGCACTCAAGACACATTCACCCCAAAATTTAATAGGCAATCCAGCATGAATTCTGATGGCCCTAGCAGTTTCAATCAGGTGCCTGTGTTTCCTCTCAACACGCCCATTCTGTTCATGAACACCTGGGGCAGACCTTTGATGAATAATGTCTCTAGAACTGAACAAATCTACACATCCTCTCTGAGTAAACTCAGTCCCATTATCAATCCTAATAAACTGAACTGAAGCCTGAAAATGAGTGTCTACCATGTTGAGAAAACCAGTGACATTCCTCAACACTTGCAATTTATCTTGCATCAAATAAACTCAAGTGGATCTAGTATGATCATCAACAATTGGGAGAAAATATCTAGCAACACACAAAGCAAGAGTCCTGTAAGGGCCCCAAACATCCATATGCAACAATTTAAAAGGGAATTCAGCTAAAGATTCACTTCTGTCAAAGCTCATTCTATGAGCCTTAGTCAAAGAACAAGTATCACAATGAACATCCTTAAAACCACTACTCTGAACATCTGGCAAGTGATGAAGATTGGCATATGACATATGCCCAAGTCTAGCATGAATCAACTATTCTTTATCAAGCTTATTACAACCAGAAACTACATGACTTAGGGAATGAGAGAAATTCTTACAACCATTCTGATATTCTGCAACCTTCAAGATGTATAAGCCTTTCCTCACAAATCCTCTAGCCAACACATTCTTAGTTATAGGGTCTTGTAACCAACACGACACATCATCAAATGTAACTCTTAACTCTCAATCTCTGATCATGAGCAATCTTTGACACTGAAAATAAATTGTGCCTGAATTGAGGCACCAACAAGACATTCTTCAAAACAAAGTTGTCACTCAAAGATATTGTACCACTCTTATTGACAATAATACAACTTCCATCAGGCAAACCAAGATTAACAACTGTATGCAAATCATGAAGCTCAATGAAAATATTGGTGTCAAATGCAATGTGGTTTGTGGCACCAGAATCCACAATCCATGTGTCATTTTCACCTTTGTTAACACCAATAAGAAAAGAGACTCTTAGTGTACCTGCAAAGTGTGTCATGGCCTGATTAGCTGAGCTATCTAGAGTCTCCAATGGAGCCTTGCCTTTCATCATCTTCAAGATTTAATGAAATACTGCATTGACCATTGCTTAATCTGGCTTACAAGCATTCTGATTGTGATCAAAAGGACTCTTTGTTGGTTACTCTCAAACTGAGCAGCAAATCTCCCATTGTACTTAGGCTTGTCCTCTTCCTTTCGACCCCTAAACCATTTTGGATACCCAATCAACTTAAAACAATAATCCTTGGTGTGTCCACGTTCACCACAGTGGTCACACTTTCTATCAAGCTTAGCTCTCTTGTAGTCATTTCTTGCCTGATCTGATTGCTTTCCCTGATCACCAAATTTGTACTTAGACAAAGCATTTGCCTCACTCTCAATCTGTTCATCTCTATTTGTCATAAGAACATTGCTCTCCCCTTGAGCAATAGAAGTTACTCCCTTTGATCTCTCTATTTGAATAGCCATATGATAGACTTTATGTAATCTAGGAGTTGGATCTTTTGACAAAACATTGCCACTCAAGTGTTCAAACACATCATTCAATCCCAACAAAAACTGCATAACTTTGGATTTTTCATCCCTTTCAACAATCCTTTTCAATAAACTGCAAGAACATTGATTAAGACCATCACAACTGCAAGTAGGTATTGGATCCAGCGTCTGGAGTTCATCCAAGATCCTTTTCAATTTCATGAAATACGCCCCAAAAGACATGTTATATTGTTTCAAATTACTCAAACCTCTTCTCAATTGAAACACTAAAGTATCATTAGACTAATAATATCCATCCTTAATCTCATCCCAAAGCTCCTTTGAGGACTGAACATACGTGAGACTCTCACCAATCTCGTTGTTCATAGAATTCACTAACCAGCACATAACCATATAGTCCGCCCTTAGCCATTTCTCATAATCCTCGCTAACTTCACTAGGACGCACACAACGACCAGTTATGAAACCTAACTTGGCTTTGGCACCCAAAGCCATTCAAACGCTTCTGCTCCAACTTATAAAATTTGCACCATTGAACAAAGCAGACACAAGGTTCATCCCTGGATGATCTGAATTCGATAGAAAGTAAGGGTTTATGTGCACATTATTCGTACCTTGTGCAAGATCTCCAAATTGCATCCCTTTATTTCCAAAGTTCCATCCACGACCTACTCCATTTGGATTCCCAGGAGCAAGAGGAGTAACAAATACGAACGTCCCTCTGCCAACACCTGCACCATCACCAGAACCTTGTCCTTGCTGAGAATTCGATCCTCTCCCCACCGTCGCAGACAAAGCAAGTAAGGAATGCTACTGTGAAAAACAACTCGTAGAACTCTACGAATCAAACGAAATCTCCGAACAAAACTCAAACAAATCAGACCGTAGCCTATCGCTCTGATATCATTTGAACAATATGAAATCAAAAGAGGAAGAAATCGAGCAAGTCCATGGATGAAGTGAGCTGAACATAATCAAAGAAAGGTGAAGAAAAATGGATCTGTGTTCACACATCCAGAGTTTGTTACAAAACCAAACTGGCGCCAAGAACAACTTATAAGCTGTGTGGTTTCGGTTGTGCTAACAACCTCAACTGAAATTACCATATAGTCACATTTGAACTGAATATTGACATTGTATGAAATGAATATTCACATATTTAAAATGAATATTGACTTTGTATGGAATGAATATTCAATATTATTAAGATTTTATGAAATTGACTTTGTATGGAATATTGACATTGTAAGGAAGAATATTGACCCACCATGACCCTTGACCTATCTGACTCGGACCCGTCGGGTCACGGGTCGTGGACAGGCCTAGGTAAAGGTCTATGGGTGAGTTTCCCAGTAAGAATAACAAGGTAAACAACGTTAAGGGCAAGGGTGGAGGTCTGTCGGCGATCGAAGGCAAGGTTCTCAGGTATAGCACCGCCTTCTAGGAAGATGGGTAAAGCAGGTGGTTTATTGTAATTTTAAATTTAAGAGGTGGTTATGTGGAAAGAAAAATGATATATAAGAGGTGGTTTACTGTAAATTTGCCTAAATGTTAACCTCCGTACTACCACGAATTTCTCGTTGTGTTCGTGTAAGATATTGTCATCCTTCATCCTTTATAATGCAAAGATATTGACATTTGTTATTTACATAGAATAGAATTGGCCAAACAGCTCATTTATTAATCCATTATTGAAACAATCATGTGATCTTTCAAACTGGAAAACAATTTTGAGCTATTGAATTTGGTGTTTTGTGATATATACACACATAGTGGCTTAACATAGCTAATCCTATAAAAAAAGCAAGCATATGAATACAACTACAACAACACCACCACAACAAGAAGAAAGCATATGCATAGTTCTACAGAAATCCATGGCCCAACTATTTGTATCAAGAACTATTAGAGAGTAGAGGAGTAGTATGACTATCGGGATTGTTTGACAATCTGAGAGGAGCAAGTGCAGGATCCTTATATGCCGTGGCCAACTTGTCGAAGAAATCGCCCATTGTAGGGTCATTGTTATCTTCTCTGTCCTTTTTTATAAGACTCTGAATAACAAGGAAAACCCAATTTGAAGGTCAGTGTTAGATGCTTAGAGCATCCCCAACAGCTCTTATCAATAGAGAAAGGGCAATTTTAGAGAAAATATGAGTTTTTTTAACACCAACCGTTCCTATAAACAATCTGTAAAATAGAGAAATGGGAGGAAAGAGGAAAAAAAAACTCGAAATTTAGAGGAAGGGATAGAATTGGTAAAATTAAATGCATTTACCCATTCCAATGTCTACCTATTTGTTAATTGGTTGCTGTCTATTGATTTATTTACGTTATTGAAATTTTTTTTATTAAATTATGAATTTATGCATTTATTATAGTGTATAATAAATAAATTTAGAAATTTATATAACAGAGAAGTTGTTGGAGTTGTGTAATTTTTGTAGAGATTTTGCTATTTTGTTCTCTATTTTAGAGATTTTTTAGAGGGACGGCTGGGGATGCTCTTAAACTGAACAGACCCAATATATACTCTGCATGCCACCTATGTGAATATGTGGATTGAGTGCAGGAGGAGTATGAAGAAAACATACCTCGGCAGAATAACCTGTGAAATTAGGAAGAAAGCGTTTTCGGCAGTACTCATTAAAGAGCAGTGTGAGAACCGGAAGAGGGAAAACCAGTGTTGATGCCAAACTGAGCTTCTTCAGAGTGAAAATGCCGATAGCTATAACGTGCATGAGTACCAGTGAGAATATCATCGAGTTATGAACAATCGGCCAGTACCTTCCTGCTGTTTCGTACTTGGGCGTGTATACTTTCATGAACTGCATTCGTCAAGACCACAAGGCATCATTAGAGTTTGGCATCCTAAAAACCTACTCCGATGAGAATTTGTTCAAACTTGAAGGCAAAGGCAATGCAATTGACACTAGAATGCATAATGGCAACTCAACTAACCTGATTCTTGAAGATGATGTAAGCGAGACAGAAGTAGACCAACAGGAAAGGCAGTATAAGGGGAGCCATAAAGAAGTAAGTTATGCCAAGAAGCCCAAAGAATAGGAGCCGAGGGATGTCCACATGATACGGGATGCCTGGGGGTTGAAAGTCATCAGTGGCGTCTTCGCTTTTTTTACAGCAGCAGCAGCAGCAACATTTTTGCAGTATCGTGCCAAGGAAAGGGATCATTCTAAATAGTTCTGTTGAGGTACTGGTCCATCCTGATGTGACGACATATGCAATGAAAAACGACGCCTGCAGAACAAAAGCTTCTAAGAGTTTGTATGAAAACAAGGACACTTACCATTTTTATCTAGGCTACTGCACTGTTCAAATGTGCCGCAGGGGATGAAAAATACTAGAACCAGAAGACTGAAGGATCAAAAAATTCCTCAATAGTTTTATGAGCCCTCACCTGCGCCGGCACAGCAACAGCTAACTTTGCAGGGATGTTCTTGAGATCAAGAACAAGAGAAAACATAGTTAGAACTGATCCGGAGAGTACGTTCGCAAAAAAGACATTCCATATCGTGAACCAGAGGAACTTGTTGCAGGCACTTTTTTGTATCTCGCTGAAAGAGATATACCCTTGAATGCATGAAAGGAACAGTATAACAGGTGGTACCAGTTTCAAGAATAATTGCAGGATAAGACTGGGAAGGTAGCCCGTAATTACTTCACTCACAACCGATCTGCAAATTTAATATATAAAAACAGTTCAGTGCTTATTTTGAGCAATCAACAGATGTCAATTCCCAGTTTACCACAATTAAAGATGTCAATTATATCTTAGTTTAGCGAATTTCTGAAAGATATAAAGACCAAATACGCAAGATATTGAACTGATCTGATAACATGTCACGAATGGAAATAAATGGCACAGTGGCAACTGGCAACATAGAAATATCTACAGGAAAGCTCACTTACATTGACAAGATGCTCTTGAGATATGGGAATAGAGCCTCTAACTGATCCAGGTTGGTCAGACCTTGAACAATCACAACGGGTATTAGGAATAGTACAGTAATGACAATGTAAACAACCAAGACAGTCACTTTCGAGATCCAGCTTCTCAAGAAAGATGTTTGAAAGAATGGCCAGTAAACATCACGGGGTTCAGGAGCTCGTTCAGTGATCCACTGTGTTGGATTCGTTGACTGCTGCAAACCTAAGGCAACTGCAGCTCCATATTGAGATTTGAAGGATACAAACGCAGCATGCACTTCCTATGGATTTGATGTTGTAAAAGTGAAAAGGTGAGATATGCTAGTTGACCCATAACCACTATATCAAAAAGAACTCATGATGGAAATGAATATCAACTCTTAAAGAAAACAAAGAAAGGAAAAGACAGCATGTTTGTAACTACATAAAATTAAGTTAGGTTTGAAGAAAAACAAGAAATCAATCGCCCACTTACTGCTGCAACAAGGGAGGTTCTTTGTTGTGTTCTCAGATTCTCTTCAACGTTCTCCAGCTGCTTTTCATACTGATCTACAAGATCAACTTTGCGCCCAAAGATTCCCAAGAAACCAGCCCAGCTATTGTTTCGTTGACCGGTCTCTGTTCGCAAGTTCGTCAATCTTGTATATAGTTTATTGGCGTCATTCTAGAAATAATCAGACATATTACACAAAGCACAGTATTATTCCCATATTTGATGTTCTTGCACAAGAGATGGCCTAAATTTAACGGTAGCAGGAAAACATCTAGAAATATCTTACAATGAGTTTGCGTATTTTGCTTGTCCGCTGGATCACCATATGAGATAAATATGTAGCTGGATGATACTCACTGAAGAAATCATCAACACTAGCACTAATATTGCCCTCAGGTGGCACAGGGATCCCTCGAACTAGAACTGTAAACTGATGTGGTTTAGGTTTAGAGGAATAGAAGTATTGGACCCTTTTATTAGACACGTAATTATATTCCTGCAAAATCAAGTAGTAAATTCAGTAGACAATTGGAGCATCAAATGGATCCTCCTACTTCTCTATCCCCAAGGGAAAGAAAGAGAAAGCCAATTCATTGTGTTCAAAATCTCATCAACTATTCCTTTACATGACTTTCGGAAGAGAGAACTTACATAATAAAGAAGACCACAAACAAAGACAGTGACCAAATACACAGCACAAAAGTGAACCCATAACCTGCCAAAGCAGCCGTGGCCATTCAGCAATAGCTTGTATCAGCAACAATAAACAAATATATAAATGTGTGATGCAAACAATCAGTTGTCATTTAATGTTTAGTGAAGAATGTGATCTCACCTGTTTGAGCCACTATCTACATTAGAAATTGTGAATATATCTAAGGAATCGCTTGAGATATTCGCAATACTGAATTCTGCTAGCTGAT
This sequence comes from Persicaria tinctoria, assembly GCA_037127255.1. Lineage (NCBI taxonomy): Eukaryota > Viridiplantae > Streptophyta > Magnoliopsida > Caryophyllales > Polygonaceae > Persicaria > Persicaria tinctoria. The sequence continues at coordinate 68,220,616 of JBANSL010000013.1, forward strand.
TGCCAGAGCAATTTATTGGGAGAAGAACAAAGACTCCAATAATACCAGCAAAAGCAAACACTCTTAAACTGCATAATGAACACGTGAAAATGCAGATAGTGAATACAGCAGAAGCAAAGAGGAAACAGTAGTTAAAATTCGGTGACAGACGGAACATCCATCTTAAAGGCACCAATGCTCAACTGATCACAAATTCACAAGTAACTAATTACCTGAAGATGATAACCCTAATCAAAACTACAGCATCCAAGCCAGAAAGTGACAGCAATTCATCCTCAGTAAGCTGCCATGCTCTTTTTATCCAACCAGGTGATGGAAGTAGCCGATCAATGTGGAAGCCACTACTTCGCTCGACTTCTTTTTCAGCCAATAAACGTGGCTCATAAACTTGAAAGTTTGCTGGCTGTCTCCTAAGGATGGAATACAGTGTGAAAAATAGTATGCATAGGCCAGAGTTGATTCCAACAGACGTTAGAAGAGCAGATACAATCATGTCTGCGGGAGATTCTCAAGCTATAACCAAACCCTCGGACTGCAGCACCTGCAAGATGAAATAAAAATAAAATAAAAAATTCTGCTACAGGATCTAAAATGCAGATACTATGAACCGACCTAAAGCATCAAATATGAGTGAATATGAGTGCATCTCAAGGACAAATTTTAAACCGAACAACCTCCAAAATCTGATAATCTTAAGCTTAATTTAAATCTCACAGTGATAATGACTTAAAATATCTTACTTAAAACGAAGCTCGGGTTTTCTTAACTATTTACTCAGTGAAACCGTAGATTCTCAAGACCTCAAAAGAAGTCCACAAATATCTTATTTACCAATTCTATTTGTCAAGAATTATATTATTAATCGTATTCAAGGAGTAATAAAGTAAATTAATGGTTCTAAAACCCCTTATAAATTTAATTGTCACTAAAGTACTCAACGAAGTCATGAATCATAGATCACCACAAACAACTAGCAAGATTACACACAACACATTTTCAACAATGGTCTTACTTTCAATTTCAACTATAGGCTTATAGCGAACATAACTTTCAACTATAGATAGGTTCTAGTCAAGCGAATCATCTAGCTAAAGTATCAAGTAGTGATATCAAGTCAAGCTGATGAATTCTATCTCAAGGTGGCAATTCTGTTATTTACTTGTGAATAATTCATCTATCAACAACCAACCAAAACGACTCATTTTTCATTAAGTGATTTCTACAAAAACAAATACTAGCTCATTTCTTTTCTTTTGTTCAATTAAGATATCACATAACTCAATATCCTGTTAGGTACGGACAAGGCATCTAAATATTTGATAATAACTTTTAAACTTAATTAAATTCAAGTTAAACTATTCCATTTTAGCATTTGCCGATTTAAACAACAGTAAGAAGTCACCCTCTTCAGTTAAATAACTAAATCAAATTTCAAATTTCAAATTTCAACTTAGATTTTCACTAGTAAAAAATTAAGAATTAAATACCTGAAAATCAGCCAAGCCAAGAGGGATCCCAAGGAGTTATACCCAATCCTGCCGCGGCCGAGAAGGGTTCGGATTCAGGTGCTCGGTCGAAGGTTCGGGCTCGCCAGTCAGAAGGGACAAGGAGGGTTGCTCATTCCGTCGGATCTGCGTCAAAATCAACTTGAAGTTGAATTGTGGAGGAAAAAAATCAGGAAGCTTGCAGAACTAAAAAGCGAGAAATGAATGGGTGCTAACCCTTGGGAGTTCGAATTGACTGAAAATTGCTCGATTGAGGCGGGAAGTGGGATAATTTGTGGTTCGATTTGTAGGGATTTTGAGGTAATTGGAAAGAGTGGATGGAAGCACAAGTCAAAGACGAGAGCAAGAGCTATAGTCGAAGAATATTGGTTGGGGTTGGCAAGTGACTATGCTAACGTGTCGTTACGGGATGATGCTGAAGGGAAGGGAAGAGTAGGTAGAAATATACGACTATACGAGTACATATTTACATAGCTGTATACTGTACCATCTTAATTAGGGGTGGGCATGAACAGTGCATATCTTCTATCCCAAAACAGGACCCAAAACCCCGTCTCATAAAAATATTAAAATATATTTAGTATCTACATGATTATTATAACATATTTGAAAAAAAAAACTTTTTTTTTTGATAAGGAAATAATTTGAGGTCGGACAGGCCCGGATCTCGAGAGGCCGACAAAGTCGGCAAATGGCAAGTCGTCTAAACATACAACAACGAAATGGAAAAATAACATAAAATACAATAAAAGAACACCCAAAGAAAACCCGGAAAAAACCCAAGACCCCAGCGGACACAGCATCGAGAGAAAGGAAGTCGTCGAGCAGAAGTGGATAGCGAGCGCATGGGACGGCTCTTGCTGACACGATGTCTCGCCGCCGGAAAGACGGAAAGCAGCAATCCTAGTAAGGCAAAGGCGACACCTGGGGAAGTGTGGATCACACGACGTTCCCCCCACTTGGATGAGGGATCTTCGGAGACCACAAACACCACCAACACGATCACGTCGATCAACCAGGGCCGCAGAACTGCTCTTCTACCGAAACTAACCACGACCAACAGACGGACACCAAACCACTCGAGCATATGAAGCACAACCGCAAGGAGGACGAGACTTGGGTTAATTTGGGCAGATCTTTATTTATTTGTAATTTAAGGTGGTTGAGCCAACTTTGGGCCCAAGAAACCCCCCTCGGACGCTTTTAATTGTTTTATTTATATAATTAAAAGACCCCACAAGGAAATATTAAGTTGATAGGGCAGATTAGGGCCCAAGGCACCAGCTTGGGCCCGAAGGACTGAAATCGGCCCATCGGGGCCCAAGGAACCCACAAGCCCGAGAAGGCAAGAGATGCCGACAGGTAACCTAAAGGCCGAGCAGCAGCAGGCCTAAGCCACCCACCCAGATTTTCGGCGACGGAGAGGAGTAAGGTGAAGGACGGAGGACAGGCACATCGCCGCCAACGCACCACCGCACCCAACAAGAGCGCCGACGATGAATCCCCGCCAGAGACAACTCCCCCACCAAAACAAGAGACGGAGGAGACACTAAGGAGTGCTGATCTGATGTACATCCGAGGATGCAACGGATCCCGACAGAGACGACGAGAGCAAGCCCCCGTCGCCACGGTACAAGAACAAACAAGGAAGAGGAGAGTACAGAAGATCCAAGAAAGAGGAGGCTGGAAGGGGAGAGAACCCCCTGAATCCGGGAACTCACTCCGCCAGGACGTAAGCGGCCAATTGGGGAACCCCCGAGGCCGGCGGCAAAAACAGCAGTCCAAACCACACCCCCGGAGAGCTCGTGAACCAAACGGGTGAAAAACGCGGCTTAGAGCCCTAATTGGGCGGTGGAGAGAAGCAATTGACCAAGAGGCACCAAAAGCCCCAAACCGATCTTGGAAATCGATCAAAGAATGAGGATTAAACAGATTATGGTAATCTTTCAAAGAATGAGGAACCAAACTACAACCGAAGCCAGGATGCGTCGGTCGAGGTCTAATTGGGCTCCCGAAGGAGATTTGGGCTCCCGGAGGAGAGTTGAGACACCTGGAGAGGGTGGATTGGGGCTCCCGAAGGAGGATTGAGACTCCCAAAGGGAGGTTTTTCACTTACTGCGCAGGTTACCGGCCAACAAGGTAGCTGTCCTTGTGCCGCCGGAGGAAAACTCCGATGGAGTTTTCTATCTCTCCATAAAAGAGAGTTTTTTCCCTCATTCATTTACTTATTTTCTCTGAATATCGTTATTTCTTGCAGGAAGGGTCGTCCTCGTATCATTTGAGGTGTTGAAAAAAAAAACTTATAAAACCAACTTATAAAAATTATAAAAAATCTATCTATCTATTATTATATTATATATAATAAAGGAGAAGTTGCTTGAGACACCCGGCGACTTCTCCTTAATCATTGTCGCATGAATCAATCGCAAATTTTTGAAATAATCAATATATGCATAAGATAAAATTTTATCCTAACTTTATTTAATCAATATATCTATATATGTATAAGATAAAATTTTATTCTAACTCTATTTAATCAATATATCTATATATGCATAAGATAAACTTTTACCCAATTTGATTATATATGGATATATTTTTAGAAGATATTAACTAATTTTAAAGACTTTTATATAAGGTAAGATTTTACCTATTTTGGTCATATATGAACATATTTTTAGAAGATAATAAATTTATCAATATATTACATGGTCATACTATAATTAAATGACTATGACTTTATCAATAACTTCATCAATATGAACATATTTTTAGAAGATAAAAAATTTTGACGAAATTGAAACAATACTTAGCATGGTCATACTAATTAAATAACTTTATCAATAACATAACTTTACCAATATGAAAAAGATAAAATGTTTTGGGTAAATTAAAATAATATTTAGCCGTGTAAATGTTATCAACTCATTGAATTCAATTTTTGTTAATATATTTGAAAATTTTTGCAAAACAGGCCCTTTTTTGGACGAATTTGCGAAATGACCACCTTTTTGGACAATTTAGCAAAATGTCCGCTATATAACCCGTCCCCTTCCTTCTATCCCCGTTCTCTTTCTCCTTCCTTCAGATCTGTATCACGCCGCTCCTCCTCCTCTCCTTCTACGTCGCTCCTCCTCCTCTCCTCCTCCACTCCGCTCCTCCTCCTCCTCCTCCTCGCCGGACGCCGCTTTCTTCAATTGATCTCGCTTTCTCTTGCTCTCCCCCTCTCCGGCGAGATCGAGCGAGCGACGGTTGTCCGAATCCGTCTCCTCCGTCCATCATATCCACGTCGAGCGAGCGGCAGTGGCCGGCTGTGCTCAGATCTTTGGGAGGTTGTCCGGTGGAGATTCCAGATCTGTGCGATTCCAGATTGGTGGTCCGGTGGAGATTCAAGATCTGTGCGATTCCAGATATGTGAGATATGTGCGAGCCGGAGGCGGACGCCGAGAGAGCGAGGGAGGGAGCGAGCGGCGGAGGGAGCGAGCGAGGCCGGAGCGTGCCGGAGGTGGTGGCGAGCAGCGGAGTGAGAGAGCGAGGAGCGAGCGAGTAGTTCAGATCTGAAATCATCCGATCCCTCAACGTCATCTTATTTTTTTCTCAACAATAGGTTATTTTTGCACAACAATCGAGACTTGTGAATTTGTTCTCAACATGATCTTATTTTCTCTCAATATAATTTCATACTTTCTCAATAAATTATTGCACAACATGGTCTTATTTTTGCTCATCAATATTGGAGACTTTATTTTTGCACAATATTGGAGACTTGTGAAATTGTGTCTCAACGTGATCTTACTTTTTGTATATATAATTTTATACTTTTTTAATAGATTATTGCACAACATGATCTTATTTTTGCTCATCAATAGACAATAATTGCACAACATGGGGGATTGGTGAAATTTTGCTCAACGTCATCTTATTTTTGCACAACAAAATCTATGTATGAATTCAATTAAAAACTTCACTAAAAGATATTGCTCCTTTATAGTGCAAATGAGATTGAAGGATTTTGCACCTTGAAGCACAGAGTCAGCCCCGTCTTCTCCCACGCCGTGTCGTCCACCACCTCCAGCCTCTCGCCATCTCTTGATCTCAGACCTCCCTCCATCGAAGATCGGCGTCCTTTCCATCTGTCGATCTGAGATCGCTGCACGGAACTCCAGGTTCGAGCCTCTTGCCATCTCTCGATCTCAAATCTCGGACTGAGATCTCAGATCTCAGGAAACTAAGCCAGTGAGGAATAGAAGCGCCGAATCCATGAACGAGAAGAAAAGCAGGCTGTCCAATTTCATCTATAATAATTGTTTCTAATCTCTCCAACCTCCAATTCCAATTTCTCTACAGTCTTTGTTGCGTTGGTTGGGGTGGTGGTGGATGAGCAATTGGAGACCCTAGTAGGCCCATAATCGCGAGAGGAAGATAGACAAGTGCGGCAGCGACGGCGGCAAGTCGGAGGAGATAGGTGGGAGCACCGGCGAAGGGTGGAGGAGGGAATTCGAGATGAGGAGGGAAGGCGAGCGCGTAGGGGAGGGTTTATATTGCGGACAATTCACAAAATTGTCCCAAAACGTGGACATTTCGCAAATTAAGCCCTATTTCGTGGCTATTTTGCAAAAATCCCCAAAATATTTTCCCCAATTATTTTATATATTGATATAATTTTGGAATAGTTTAATCATAATTTTTATGAAAGATCTATCGCTTTTGCGGATAAAGAAATAAAATTTTCCTATATTGGATGTATTGATATATTTATGGATTTTATACATATATAATTATGGATAGATTTTTAGATTTTGACATATATATAGTTTAGATTGTTAATGTTATTTCACAAAAGATGTCTTCTCCCTTCTTTTTTGGTGTTGTTATTGCAGGTTATTTACGACTTTGTTTACGATTTCCTTGGTAAGCTTTTCGAAATAATGTGTTGATTGTTTACAAGGTATGATATTTTGTGTTTCCACTAATACTAGCTTTTCATATGTTGTTTCATTTGTCTATAAATTCATTCAGATTTGAGAAATAAGCTTTTCATTTATATATACTAGCAATGAATAAGGAGTGAGGAGAAAATAGTTTTTATACTACTTTAATAAAGTATAAATTCATTCGATTTTTTTTGTGACAGTGGGCAAGAAGTAGATTGACAAACCAATCTTGAAGCTATCAACGGATGGCTTGGATGACCCTACGCAGAGGGTCGCCAGTCAAAAAAGAAAAATTATCTAATATTACAATTATAGAAATTTAAGATTAAACGGTCTAAAAAATTAAAACTCTTGATTCTTCTTATCTAAACGGGCGGCTTAGATGGTTTGTCGGAAGTGGTAGACATGGCATTGATAGCTTAGAAGTGGCGACTTTGCTCATCAATCATGTCGCATGTGATGCCTCGGACTTGAAGACTTGAGATGCCTTGGACTTGAAGACTTCAGATTTGAAGGATGAATGATTAAAATACCTGGATATTTTAAATAAGGTGATAGTTGGTTGGGAATAAAAATTTCAATGAGAGAGGTGGAATATGGCAGGCCAAATTGTTGGATCTAAGAAGGGGTTGAGAGATTGGGTTGGAGTTTTGGATTTGTGACAAATTTAAAGGAAAGCTTGGAGTTAAATTTGATTGGAAGAACATTGTTTTTACATGTTCAAGAACTAGAGGCATCCAGATCTTGAGCATGCAGATCTGAAGGAGGGAAATCTGAACAAAAGGAGAAAGAGAAGAGAAAGGTGGAGGCTAGAGCAGAAGCCGGCGAGGAGGGAGGGTCGTCGGAGAGGTGGTCGGGATTTAGTTTTGGGTGCAAATTGGGATTGCTAATATGTGGCTACAGGGTGGGAGGACACTCTCATCAACGTAGCGGAGCCGGGGAGATGTTGTGCCAATGAAGGTCGCCGGAGAAAAGGCAAGAGGGGGGGGGGGGGAGAGCGTCCATAAAGGGGAGGCTCACGAGATAGACCTTAGAGATCCTCCTACAGAGGCTGATGAGGCTCAGGCCGTCGGGGGACGCCGACACACGGGGAGGCATGATTGGGGCCATCGAGCAAAGGCGGCTCCGCCGGGAAGAAACGCCAGGGATGCGACGAAAGTTTTGGGGCTAGGGTTTTGGTGTTTCTGGTTGCGAAGGTGAGAGAGGTGGGGTGTGGGGCAAGGCCGGCGGGGAGGCAGCCAGCGGTAATGGCGAACGGCCGGAACTGCCTCACATCTTGGTGGCGGCAGGTTCCTCTAGGGTTTCTCTTTGAAGGAATGAGAGCGTTTTTTTCTTCTTCTAAGAGAGGTAATTTGGTTTTGGGAACTGTTTTCTGAAACTCTCAAAAATTCGTTCAAATTTGAGAAATCAGAAGTATAGAAGAAATTAATTAATGTAATAAACGGGTTTTAGTATCAAATTTATTTAAATTAAAAAACCGCACACAATTCGGGTACTGAACTAGTTATATAATAAAATAACATCTTTCTATAACTTTTAAAAATCTTTCTATCTCTATTGAATTATTATAATTTTTATAAGTTGAGTTTTTTTAGATTTTTTTTTCAAAATATGTTATAATAATCATGTAGATGCTAAATATTTTTTTAAAAAACATTTTAAATATTAATTTAAGATTGAAATATTTTTGTGGGACGGGGTCGTGGGGCGGGATTTTGGGGTAGAAGATACACACTGGGGCATGGGATTTAAAAAAAAAAAATGAATCCCACATCCCTCACGGGACGGGACATGCCTCGTCCCTCGTTAAAAAAACAGAAATTTTGCAAGGTAACCCTGAGATTTCACGTAATCCGCATGGTAAACAAGGGTTTCAGATATTTTTCCTGGTAACCCTAGGGTTTCAAAAAAAATTCTCTCGCGCCCAGAAGTTTTACTTTGTCCAATAATCGTGATTTTAAAGTTATGGGCGAGTGAGTATTGTAATATTAACAAAATTTATGGTTTATTTTTACAAATACCAACATTGAAAAACAAATTGTGATTGAGAAGGTTCACAGTGGAAGGAGAAGCCGTTTGCAGAGACAAGTTAAGGACCTCGGGGCGGTAGCTGGCGACAGGTGTGAAAGGGCCGATGGCGGCGGAGACGTAGGCCATCTTCTTCTAAATAGAAGAGAGGCACGTTACGTAGGAGGCCATGGGCGATTGGAGAAGTGGGGATTGAAATTCTATTCATTTCGTTGTACCTCTTTTGCCATAAAATGCAAATGAATAAATGAGTTGATGTGTTTATTTGATCCGTCGGGACTGACGGGGCTCGAACCCGCAGCTTCCGCCTTGACAGGGCGGTGCTCTGACCAATTGAACTACAATCCTAGGAAAGTAGGTATACATCATCAATACTTTTAGGATTGAATTCAAACCTTTTTTTTTCGTGTTGTTACAGAAACACGGGTTAGATAGTGATATCGGCAGGCTCTGCATGTTCTTTTGAATGATAGCGACACAAATTACATGACTAGTGATCCTTTTCCTAATTGAAAATCGATTGATAATCAATCTTTCGATAAAAAAGATTTCTTTTTTCGTTTCCTTAGACTTTATTTATATTTGCAGATAATGATATCAATCTTGATCATTATATTATCTAGTTACCTAGATCCAAATTTTTCGTTCCAAATAATTTGAGCAGGTAGATATATAGAAAAATGGAATTCTTTTATACCCACATATCATAGTTCGGGAAGATAAAAATTTGCATTTCACGGTCTTTGAGCGAATTCTTGGGCCGAGCTAGAATTGAACTAGCGTAGACATATTGCCAACAAATTTACAGTCCGTCCCCATTAACCACTCGAGCATCGACCCAGGAAAAACCAATTCCATTTTCATTGTTAGGCTTATTGATGATGCACGCTCAACTTCCTTTTATAGTACCCTACCCCCAAGGGAAGTCGAATCCCCACTGTCTCCTTGAAATAGAGATGTCCTGAACCGCTAGACGATGAGGGCATACGTGTCAGACCGCCATCATACTATAAGCATAGTATCAATAGTTTTTCAAAATTGTCAATAGAGTCAATCGAATGTAAGAATATGATTCACTCCAAGGGATCCTTCTGGCTTGCACTATTCCGTAGAGTTTTTTCGTTCGTCATTCTTATTTATGAATCCTTAATTCTAACCGACATTCCATATTATTCAACATATATAGAAATACATTCTCATTATACATTACTTAAAAGCAAATACTTTTGCTGATGTGGTAGTCTCTCCTCACTTTACTCCTTTTTGCCCAATGAAATTTTTTCTTTTTTTCTTTGCTTTTTTTTACCCCTCCTTAATAGCACTTAGGGTTAGTAATTCCTTCCTACCTACCTCTACTGATTCGTATGCCTCACTCCTCCTTCCCTCTGGCAGTTCCATCTCTCTTCCTCCTCCTCCGCTAAGTTTATACGCCCTCCTCCACATCTTCGTCTTTCTGCGCTTCTCCGCTTGCTCCTCTCGCCCTCCCAAAGTCAGACAATCAAGAAGAGGAGAGAGATCTCATTCTCCTTCGTACTTCTTCCTTCTTTTGATCCCTCTTTGGTTGATTGTGGATCCACGATGAACCAGAAGGCCAACGTTTCTAAAGAGCTCAACCCCAAGCACCGAAAGGTCTTTCTCTCATTTCGATTTTCATTTTGATTTTTCCGTCCGGTCTGTTTTGTGTGGATGCGGTGCTCGGTTTCTCTGTTTCGGATATTATAGGTTATAGATTCGATCTCAGATCTCTGGTCCTTTCCAATTCGTTTGGTGATTTTTATTGGTTGGTTGGTTAAAATACAGAATGTTATTATAATTTGTTCTTGGCTTCCTCTACTAGCTTCCATACATGATTAGTTTTTGTAGTTAAATAGTTCTGTTCTTTTATCTTCTGATTTTTGTGTTCTTATCAGATCTGGCACACCAATGCTTTAATTGCTTTGCATTTGGGAGTTTTTTTTTTTCATTTTCTAATGCTACAGAGGATTTGAAAGTGGCAATTGAGGTAAACTCAAGACCTTTATCAAGAAACCGAGTAGTTGTACTAAGTTTTTATCAATTCATTTCAATTTAATGGGAAATTCAATTTAATATTCAGTTGATTTAATCCTCAAGAATTGTGAAGGTGTGGTGTTACATGTGAGGTCTAAGTAACATATTTGCTTAAGTGCTATTTGCTCAGACAAATTTACAGCCTTGCTTCATTTTCTCTATGACAAGAATTTTCCGTTATGGTAGCTTCTCTTTGTAGTTTACATTTTTATTAAAAATGTCTAGCTTGTCCTGAATTTTTTATTTTTAATAGGATTATGATTTTGGTGCTTTGCTAAACATGTATACCATATTACCATGGATGACAAATGTGTGGATTTTTCAGGTCACAAGGCAACACATTAAGGACTGGAAAAAATTATTAAGGCTCATGGGTGTGCTTGTGATAATTGAGGTGGGTATTAGATCTGATATTCGACAACCTCTGATAAATCCCAATTATGGGTCAAGGTTGTAAAAAGCTTTATAGCTTTTTTTTGTAATTACCTAATTCTCCTCTTCTACTACTTGCAAAATTTTGGTGCAGAAAACTCCTACACAATTGCTTTTCAGTATCGCAGACAAGGTCCTGAATGAAAACACCGACAGAAAGAATGGAGATGTGCCTCATGTATGATGACATTCTGCTATTCTGCTATTTTACTACCAAGTCCCTATAATATTTGCAACTTTTTTTTTGTGATACTATTTTAAATTTGAAAATCAATCTCTAACATATTTCATCTTTCAGTTTATTTATCTTTTTTTATGAACATTAGGTCTATTGCACTCCCACTCCTCCAGATTATTCCCTCTCATGGAAAAACCAACGCTAGTTCACAATCACTGGGAGGTCTGCTGTGAGTTTTTGACAATGTCTTTTTCTCTTAAGCTGCTGTTTGTTATAAGGCATGAATATCGAGTTGTTCTTTTGCAGTGCATTCATGATTGGTGATGGAAAGCTCTTGACCAATGTTGTGTAGAACACTATACTTAGGTAAGTGTAAAGTTTTATTTTACCTTTCATTTTAATGTGATCTGCCTTAAGTGATGAAAAATATCAGTACCTAACCCGTTTCATTCTTCTCTTCTACCTCTCATAAGTTGCTGCTGCTGAAATGCAATCTTTCTTTTTGTTGACTTTCATATTCAAAAATATGTATTTTCCCAATTCCTCCTTTTATGTGCATCTGTTCCCTCTATATGTGTTTATTCTTTTGTTTTCAAGTTCTTAATTTTCTTGAGTGGTTACAATTTATATACCTTCTTTTGTTATTAAGATTTTAGTTAACTTTTGGAGATTTTGATTGTCAGAAGCGATCCGTCTGGACTCACCAATCCAATCAAAGGCAATGGATGATCCTATGAATGTCATTGCTTCACCCAAATTCAAGCTGAGCGATGGGAGGCTTTTGGCTTATCAAGAGACTGGAGTTCCGAAGGAGGAGTCGGAGTTTGGGATTATCATTGCTCATGACTTTTGGAGCTCCAAGGATATGAGTTTTCTGGCACCCCAAGTAAAGATCTTCCCAAACCCATCTTTTGTTTTCTTTCTGGCACCCGCAAGTAAAGATCCCTTTCTTTGAGTGGATGCACTTCTCTTTTTTCTTTTCCCTTCTTTTCTACATTGGGACTATTATTTATTTTTATCAGCAATTGCTTATCAACATAGGACCATGAGTGGAGTTATAGTTATTGTGATCGGAATAGCCTAAAGATGATTGGAGGTCCAAAGTGGATATGACAAATATTGGCACTCTTACTAACTCAGCTCTAAACCTTCGAGAGTAATTCAAATATACTTCACCATGTGTGTAACAAAACTGTAGTTTCTTTATCAGGTTCATATCATTGTTATATACTTTAAATGTTATAGTCTTTAGTATTTTAGTGAATCTCTGTTGGTACTGCATCTGACTTTGTACTGTCTGGTCTAGAGAGGACTAACAGTAAGCATCTCATTATTGCTTCTTAGAGAGTAACAGAGTATGGTGTCCAGCTCTCAGTGATATCATAAATAGTTTTAGGCATCTAGGGATGCTAGGCCTAAACTAAATACTATTGTTGGTAACTTGCAAGTATATGACTGAAAAAATGTCTCATTTTTTTTTCTTGACCAATGTGGGAGCGCTTGAATTGGTCCATGCTTTCTCTTTTGTGGTTATCTTTAACTTGTGTCTCTTTTCCATTTCTGAATCTGCAGGTTATTTGATAGTTATGAAGTTTATGATTTAGCAAGGACATGGAGCATTGCAAGTGAGAAAGTACATTTATGCTTACTTTGTAGTAAGTCAAGGCATTGGTCAATCAATTTCTAGCAAAAAGCACAAACTCTATTGCCATTCATCCAATATTGTGTGCTACAACTTCCTTTTATCATATTTCCTATTTTTTGTGGATTTCTTCACAACTCCATTCCATGACCTTGAAATTGGTTTCAGGGGATTTGCATTTCATTTATTCAACTAGCTAGCATGGAGGGAGTACTACTTTGCAGGGGATTTGCATTTCATTTCTTCACTACTCCATTTTTGGGGATTTCTTCACTACTCCATTCAATTTTTTATATTTACCGTTTAGTTTGTATATCATTTATTATTAGCCTATAAATCATATTCATCATAAAAATTCATCCATTTGTATTAATCAATAGCAGCAATTCTGTGCCTTTTCTGAACACCTATGCGGTTCAAGAACAATATTGTTGTTTTAGGCTTTCCAAACATTTGATTATATTTTATTTTATCATTCTTTATAATAAATATTTTTTATTCTCATTCACCTCTTTTTTTCACCACAACCGCGCCTTGGCGCGGGAATTTCACTAGTATTATATATTTCTTTTGATTAGTTATTAGAATATATTCGAATTTCAAAATGTCAAAATGAATATAAAATTGAAATTCAATATGAAATCAAAAGAAATAGTTTTGATTAAATATCTAGTTTCTTATAACTAGAACTAATAGAACTAAATAGGAGGGGGAAGGTTTGTACACCACACCCCAAAATCAAAATACAACTTTCAACTTTCCTTCTTCAACTTTATTGATTCATTAGTTTTTATTTAGAAAATAAAGGTGCCTTCGTAATAAACCAGAAAAGCAAAATCCGCGATCCATAAAATTTTGGAAATTTTGTTTTTATTAATTAATTAATTAAGGGGATAAATCGCACTTCTCCAGCACATAAGTTAATGAAATATCTTTGATCTATGTCGAACCGGTAGGTATATATATCAAGTTCTTTTTGTTCTGATAGGTATAATCGATTTAAGAAAAGAAAAACGAGGGTCACCTTGGTTCATTGACGTGATAGTTTAAAAAGATAAAAAAATCATTAGTCGCTATAAATTTACTTGATTCTATAGTATAGTCTATAATAACTTATTATATTATGTAATCTTACTATATTATGTAATATAGAGAGATAGCTTATCCGCAGTAGTAGTGATGGCTCCGGTGGTGTGTGGCGGCGTCTGATGGTGGTGGATTGAGACTTGACGGGTAGTGTGAGAGCTCGAACGACTTTGAAAAGGTATGAAATTTCTATTCAATTTCTCAAATTAGTATATTATATATTAATTAGGATGAGTGAACTAGGGTACGAAATTGAGACCAATTTGTGGTTGGAAGCTTATTTGCAGGAATTTTAGGTAGAAGTTTTCGGGGTTTTTTTTCATTTATGGTTTGTATTTGTTGTTCAATCACTGCAGGGTTCAGAAATTGGGACCAATTCATGTGTTCAGTTTTTGTAATTGACATTTCGTGTTGCATAAACATTGATTCATGTATAAATCCATTTTTTTTTATCTTAATTCATACTTAATGGTGCAAGTATAAATCCAAAGCTTGATTTATGTATAATATTGGTAATTGGGATTTTTAAAATTTCTTAGAATTTTTTAACTGTGTTTAGGAGGATAGCTTGATATGATAACTATGAAGAAAACTTTTGGGTAAGTGGGCATCAGATTGTGTTAATGGCTCTGTTAATCTCTCCTACCCTAAAGGCAGGAAGTCGGAAATTACTGTTCATAAAATTTTTGCTAAATTGGTCGTCCGTTCTTTGTCAGTTCAATTCATCAACGCATGGAATCATCCTCATGTGTTGTGTCTTATTTGCCCCTGAAACTTTGAATTTGAAAATATTTATTTTTTTCACTACTAGAATTCTGCTATTTAACATCGGTTCATTAACATCGGTCGGAAAAACCTGCCATGTAAAAAATGTTTTTAACATCGGTTTTTTATTTTGTGATGTTAAAAACAAAATAGACACCGCCTTAATTTTTTACCGATGTTAAAAGTGGCGTTTTGGAAAAAAAAGGTAAGGCGCGAGATTGAAATCTGAACATTATAAAATCCCGCTCATTTTAAGTACAGGTGGGCAGATCCCAATTTTCTAACACTTAGAAAATTTCCTTGAAATTTGTGGTTTTCCTTAAAACAAAATCCCAATACTCCAACACTTAGAAAAAAAAAAGATTGAATTGTTTTCAAAGAACAAAAAATGTTTATACGTACACTTCCATTCCAGACCACCACTCTCTTTCCTCTTCACATCCCGACTGGGCGATTCTCGTTCTTGTTCACATTTCTGTTCAAATCCCGAATCACCTTCCATGTAGCTCTGGGCTGTTGAACTCGAGGGTGACTCTGGTGGCGCCGTCTCTCACCTCTCCGGCTTGTCGCTGTCGTCCTCGCCTCTCTGGCTCTGTCGTTGTCGTCCTCGGCTTTCCTCGCACTGGTGTCGTCCTCGCCTTTCCTCGGACTGGTGTCGTCACGCTCGGTCGCTGTCGTGCTAGCCTCCCCGGCTCTCCGCCTCTTCGCCTGTTGCTGTCATCCTCACCTCGCCTTTCCTCGAACCAAAGCTCTGTCGCTGTTGCTTTCATCCTCGCCTCTCCGCCTGTCGAACCAAACTGTGAAGCCCCATCTCTCTGTCTTCTCTTCTCCAGCTGTCGAGGGCTCTTCTTCACTACTTCTCTGTCAATGGTAAGACTTCCTCCTTTAGGGTTTCGATTTAGGGCTTTCGTTAATTGGTAAGAATTCCGCCTTTAGGGTTTCGATTTAGGGCTTTTGTGAATTGATAGGAATTCCGCCTTTAGGGTTTCGATTTGGGGCTTTTGTGAATTGGTAAGAATTTCGCCTTTAGGGTTTTGATTTAGGGCTTTTTTGAATTGGTAAGAATTCCGCCTTTAGGGTTTTGATTTAGGGCTTTTGTGAAGTGGTTTATTAAGGGTATATATGTAGCTGAATTTCGCCTTTAGGGCTTTTGTGAATTGGTTTATTCTGCCTTTTAAGAATTCCGCCTTAACTACTTCTCGATTGTGGCCGCTCTTTGCTTGCTGTTACATCCCCTCCCTCTTCACCTTGGCATGCTTATTTAAGGTTGTGTTGAAGCAGGTTATTGTCATGGGGCGGTTTGGTTTGGAGTTGTGCTGCTAGCTGCTTCTCTCGGGGTCGTTTCATTTGCTTCTTGAACTACTGGTATGGCTGCTATACCCCAATCTAGTAAAGTTCTCTTCTTTATATTGGTTATAATCTAGAAAAGGGTCTGTAATTCCTACAACATCATATTCTGGTGCATATTGACTTTTCACAAGGTCCTTGAGAACTCTGACCAAACTCTCTGTGCATTTCTATAAGCATAAGGAAAGATGGATTCTTGTCAAATAATTTGTTAACGACGTAAAAAGCTCATAGAGTCACAATTTGTTCTTCAAGAAGAAGCATAAAATCCAGTTATTGATGGACGGTTTTTAGTCGCATAAACCGTATCAAAATAAAACTCAAACCTACAAACTAGTATAGCAAGCAAGTAAGAGGTCGATCCCACAGGGAATCAAGTATTTCTCAGCAATGTGTATTTACCAGTTAGTAGAAAGGGGGGTTTTGGTTGATTGAGATTGAAAAGAAAACAAAATAAAATAAAAACAAATAATGCAAAATAATTTAGAGAAAATCGTTCTACCTACAACTATCCACTTTATTTGGTTGGATTGATATTGTAACTTCCTCTTGTCCTTTTATGATTCCTATGAATGCCTTTATCCCGACCTAATATAGTTACTAGTCCAATCAGTTATAGAAACCCTTATCAATCGAATAGTCCATAAAGAAGGATTTAACTCAATTGATAGCTTTAAGACCAGAGATTAACCAAGGTATTTGCAGTCCCTAAAGAGGGATTTAACAACACATCCAACTTCCTACCCATCCAATTAGTTCAATCAGCCCTAAAGGGATAAGTTTGCCACTTGGGTTAATGTTCACAATCAGGAATCTACAAAACTCTAGCAATTGAATTGATTCTACCAAGTTGATCAGACAAGATAAAATAAAACAATCAATCATTCAAGCACAAAGAAGTCGAAACATTCAAATATAGGAAATAAGGAACAAGATTCAGAAACTCACAATCAAACCAAACAAAGCTTCAAATTATAGACAGAACGGGAGAGTTTAGGTCTCCATAAAAATAAAACAAAACACAATTAGGGTAAAACAAAGTCAAGGCCGTATCTCATTGTCACATTCGGCCTCCCTCGTATGAATGTATATATAGCAAATGTTCTACTTAAATTCCTAATCTATCTAATTAATCTAATACGGAGTATATTATATTATTCTATCTATATTATTAATATATATAATAGTAATATATAGCATGGCAACAGCACTTCAAAATCACGTGGGCTCCTCCCCTCTCGGTGTTTTGCTTTAACTAATATGCAGCCCAATCCTCCGACCTCATTTGAACTCTCCCTCTACTCACATCTTTGTGCTTCTCCAAGTGCTGAGCTTGGGCAACATTTTTACTCTTTCGAAATGGGTTCTCTTCCGGCTTTGGCCCAGCAGCTCGTATGTGTCGAGAAGCAAAATTCCTCTTAACAACATCCAGAAAGGAAGAGGGGAGGAGGATAAGTGGCCACCGACGCACATATCTGGACCATTACCCTTTGGCTGTGCGAGTATCTTTTCTCTAGAGTATTTTTTCAACTCCTTATAAACAGTGGCAGTTAGATTACCTTTTTGTACTAGTTTGCGCTTGAGAGGCATGTACCCCTTCTTCCCCCCTCTTGTCTTCATGTAATGGACCACTTCGAAAGCCGCAAGGACATTATTTGTGATATATTAACCTTCCCGACACAAATGGACTGTGACTTTCTGCCACAATATGATCCAGCACCTTCTTCAACCTGTTAGCCAGAACCTTCAAAACAATTTTACCAAGTGAAATTTATCAATTAACCATATAGATAGATAGAAAGGAGAGTTCTAGTGAAACAAGTTTTATGATGTAACATGTACCACAATAATAGACGTTAGACAATACTAATTAACATTTATTGCCTTGAAAAACTAATAACGAAATTCATGGTTTATTTTTTTTTAAATAATTCATCTTAATTACAATAAATAATGGAAAGATTTTTGCCTTACATTTACTTTATTCAGTGTAACGAGTATCATAATTTTCACGATTAAAAAGCATATAATTTATATTCATGTCAAATAGCTTAATATTCATCTTAATAATATTGAATATTCATTCCATACAAAGTCAATATTCATTTTAAATATGTGAATATTCGTTTCATACAATGTCAATATTAATTTCAAATGTGACTATATGGTTATATTCATATATAATTTGTATTTAAGTATGATTTTAATTAAAAGAAAAAAGTATTTTTCATTTCTTTTTGAAAATAATTTTTCCATATATTGCAATGATGTCATTATACATTTTTCATAAATATTAATACTTCCTTACTTGACTAATTACTTTTACCGTCATTTAGCTAGAAAGAACTAATTTTACTTTTTCTATTGAATGTGTGTAATTATCTATATCTATACTATATATATAAAGTTGGGTGAAAGCCCAATTAATTGCACTAATTAAATGATAACAAATAATCTAATATATATATTAAATATTACCATGAAAAATAAAAAAGACATTCCAGCGTAGTGGTTGTAGGTATAGTTATTATACATGAAGTCCAAGGTTCAATTCTTCATATTTGCACTATTTTAGTTATTATATAAAGTTCTTTTGAAAAAATGAATATTTTGTACGAAAATATTCATTTTATTTGTTTTAAACCTAAACACGTGCATATCTAAAGCATTTATCTATTTTTTTGCATATATAGTTGAATTGCATGTATATATAAGTGAGTAAGAAGATAAATATAGAGCTAAGTTAATATATTTATCGAATTTCAAAGATAAATAATTAAACATATTAAAACTTTTAGAGATAAAAATTATTATTAATAAAATTACAATGATAATATATTAATTAAAATATATATTTAAAATAAGTCCTCTATAACTACAACATTTTTCAGATAAGTTTATACTATATTGTTTTTTTTTTATTTGTTTTAAACCTATACACATGCATTTCTAAAGCAATTATCATTTTTTTTTGCTTATATAGTTGAATCACATTTAGAAGTGAATAAGAAGATAAATAGAGTCAAGTTAATATATTTGTCGAATTTCAAAGATAAATAAAAATATTAAAACTTTTAGAGATAACAATTATTAGTAATAAAATTATAATGATAATATATTAATTAAAAATATATGAAAAATAAGTCCCGTGCGTAGCATGGGGATGCTCACTAGTTGCCTTATAATCTTAAACAACATCATTACCATAAATTCAATGCAAGATTTTCTAAATGAATATCGTCAATTGATTAAATTTAATCCAACGTCTATTATTGTGTTACATGTTATATCCTATAACATGTTTCATAGGATCTTCTCCCGATAGATAGATAGATAGATAGATAGATAGTGAATATTTGGATACTAATAATGAAGAGATTTAATTATGGAATTAAATATAACTAACTACTACATTTGTTTGTATTAAATAAGAGCATTATTTAATCATTGAAACTATAAATAGGACGCTTAGACAACTTTAATAGCATTGCAATATTGGTAATCTCAAGATTGAAATTCAAATTCAACTCTCAGCTGAAGTTGCGAATTCGGACACTTTGAAGTTTGATCGATCATCCTCCATCCACCGCATTAATTTCAATTCAGAGTAGTACGTTTGCATATATTTGATCAAAGTCCGGTACGGTGCAGCGAAGGATAATGAGGAAGATACAAGCTATGAAGTCGAAAGCTTCTACTGTTGCGCCTAAAAGGAAGTTGCAAGCTTTGTGGAATTAGACTACTCCTGTAAGAATCAGCTAGCTACGTCCTCGATCGATGATCATCGATGATATCGTACATCAATCAGCAGATCGAACAAGGCTAGTGTAGGCTGCAGGATACACAACTGGGTTGGAGTTCTATTTTAGCGCGTGTCAATATGTATTTGAGTAAGGATGTATGTTGACAGTTCATATTTTCAGACCTTTTTTGTACCACCAAACTCATTAATTAGTAAGTGAATTATTTTGAGATCCTCTATCACAGCAGACAATTGTCCGTCTCATCGAACAATGTTGAATACCCTCTCGAACCCGGCTCATGACGTTAGGGGAAGTGGCTCATGACGTTGTAACATTATTTTGAATAAGCCAGACTGGACCGGCCCATCCCGAATCTAGCTCTGATAACAGTTTGTTGTTGGACTCGACCAGAATGTCCAACCTATAAGCCAGACTGGGACACCATCCCAAAACCAATTGGTATTAGGTGGAATAGCCAATATATTTATATGTTGGATTTAGAATCCTTTCACTTTCGATGTGGGATTTACAAGTGTTCCAACATCTTCTCTCTAGAAAACAAAGTAGTTGTGACTTCATCAATTAACTTCATTTTTATTTCTATTATGGAATATTTTGATGTATCCAAGTTTCATTTGGCATCTTGCATTTGCACGTGCTTCCGGACATAAGCGGAGCTAGGCCAGTGGAGCGAGGGGGAGCATTCGCCCCCCTTTCATCCGACGAATCACCTATATTCGATAGCTTTGTTTTGATATATTATAAGTATCAATCCGATATCCGAGTAAAAAGTTATAAATATTTTATTGAACATTAACCTTACAGATTTCTCAATTTGTTACATTTCTCTATATTTCATAACTTAATTTTATGGAGTGTAACTATTTGCACTAGGATGCTCTAATAATGCTTTTGTGTTGTGCTTGTTTGCTGTATCGTGACAGTCAATACATTTGTCTATTGATTTCTTTTTACCTCTCAATTTACCCGACATGAGTGGTATATGAGATTTCGAATCCTTATCTTTTAAAATAATGATATTAATGAAAATATACCGAGGGATATCGAGCTCCCTTCAATATATATTTGATGCGTTCAAAGTCCCGCATCTGTGTTAAATATAAGTCACACCAGAGAAAATGAAGAAATGTACGTAAATGAGAGGGGGAATACGCTGTTTTAATCAATGACTATGTGTGTATATATTTTTAATTTGTTTTTTAGCCATTTTGATCAAATAAATATCCGAAAATTTAAGAGGGAAAAATTTCTAAGTTGCTGTTTGAAACAACGACGGTTATTTTATTAATTTTTTTTAGAAGTTGGGCTAGAATCAAGGGCGGCCCCAGCCGTCCCACCCTTCAACCCACGCGTCTCGGAGTTTGGAAAAAAGAATATTTATATATATGGCAATGTTTAATAAGTAAAACTAGGATGAATATAGAATTAACTTGTTTACTTTGTTTATTTGGTTGGTGGAAATGAAGGAAAGTAAAATAAGATCAAAGGTTGTGGGAGTTCAATTCCAAGTCTCCTTTTTTATAAAAAAAAAAATTCCACCTTCCTCAAAAAATCTTCTTTAATCTTTAATTTATTCAACTTGCACCGTCTCTCTATATTTCTATCCCTTATTTAATTATATTCTCATTTGCCAAGCTCCCTATTATATACAAATTATCTAGATATAAACTAATTAAACCTCATAAAGTTGGTGATATTAGGATTTGATTATGAGAATAAATTTTGTGAAATTTTCATTAAAGTTTGTGATTTTGAGAATAAATTTTGTGTTTTAATTATTGTGTACGTGATTTTGAGAATGAAATTTATGAATTAAATTTGGGGTTTATGAATTGAATTTGTGAAGCTTTATGCAATATTTGTATTTTCGTACCCTACATATTCCAATCACAATTTCTATCTTGTCTTTGAGAACCAAAAGATATTATAAAGTTGATGAGTTTACAATCCTAACTAATATGCAAAAGCCTTGAATTTAGCATGATTGAATTTCGATAAGTTTACACTCCTAAATATGACAAATGCATGAATTTCCAATTAACGACGAGAAACCAGTAACATAGCAACCAAGTAAATGTAAGTCTACTTTTCTACAATCCACTGCTAAGTTGAAAGTCGTAGCTTAGGTAAAATAATTTATTCAAGGCCAATATCTCAGTACACACTAGAAATTTCGCCCCACCACTCGGAGGGTCCTGCAGCCGCCACTGGCTAGAATCGCTCGTCTGAACCCTGCTTTGACCAAATCCCAAATAAGTTTGCAAAGTTTTTTCGATTTTTTTACTATTTAGGGAAAAAAAATTATTCGTAGCAAACTTCAACAACCCATATTTTATATTCCTCAATTATTGAACAAACCCCTATCCTTCCAACTCTCAAGCACATAAATTGGAAAGAAGATTGATAAGAAAGCAACAACAAAAGCAACACTAGTGAGTAAAAGATGAGAAGTGAGTCGTCCGTGGGCGATGGATGATTTGGGGTTGGGACGACTGTTGTTTAGGGCGCAACTGCGGGAATGCCGGAAACTGGAAATTAAGTCCACCATGCTGCAAGAAGTAAGCAACAACAAAGACAGCAATAATGAGAAGAAGCAAAAGAAAGAAGAGGCTTGTGCTTGTTCGGGTGTCAGCCTTGTAGTCCGCATGACCGGAATAGGAGAGAAGGAAGATGACGATGACAAATACAGTGAGAAGGTGGATCGATGGAGTTGATATCGAGGTGAGTGTTTGGCCGGACCAGCCATGCTTCCATTCTGGCCCTCTTCCTTCGTTCATCCAATCCATGATGTATGTGTTTAGGAATTCGTGGTTTCTAAATTTCGAAATGGTGGGTTATGCAAGGCATGTATAAAAAGATTTGAGATGATGCTCTATAGAATGATCGAAGGTGCCTACTTAATTGCTTCGAGGTTAAGATTGGTTTAGGAATAAATGCCTTGAGTGTTGGCAATCACACACACAGTCCTTAGTCCTTACCCACATGGAAAAGAATCATTTTGCCCTTCATTCAAGTCAATCATATTCATAGCACCACATTCATGTTTGGGACCAGTGGCGGACCCACGGGGGGCTCGAGGTGGCTTTAGCCCCTCCCTGGGTCCGAGAAGAAAAACGTTTATATATATGTGGCTTTTAATTTGTAATAAATAGAATAAGAGTGAGTATGTATTACAAGTTCAAGTCAGCCTAAGTTGTAAGGGCAGAGGCGTGAGAGAAAGTAAATCAGAAGGCCGTGAGTTCGATTCCCATCACTACCAACCCTGTCCATTTACTTTTACTCTTTTGTTTTTTTTTTTTGTTCACCCGCCCGCACACTTTTTTTTTCAATTCATTTTTTGGTTTTTACACACCCGCCCTTTTTTTTCAATTCATTCTTCTGTTTATTTTTTAATTCATTCTTTTGTTATTTTTCTCACTTATTTTTTTCACCCACTCGCCCAGTTTTTACTAATTCAACTTTATTTTATTCCTTTTTTTTTTTACATAAGTTAATTAGTTCGGTTTATTTAAACACTAATTGAGTTTTTTTACACATTAGTTTCACTTAGCTTTTTTTTTTTAGAATCAATTTTGTGAATTGAATTTGAGATATGTGGATTATTTTTTTAATAGGAATGTATAATATGAATTGAAAAGGTTAGTGTTTCATACTTATAATTTGTACTTTCTCAGCCAATTAGTACTCTAAATCATCTATTCCTACTGTTAGATATATTCATTTAATCAATCATATGCATCTTCCTAATCCATATCATAACGTTGAATCGGTTGGAAGTGGAGATGATGTTACTAGTATTCGTAGAGATAATGTAAGAGTGAGAGAAAAAAAAGTCGATTGGAGGAACAGTGGAGGATTATTAGTGATCCGGGACTACGAAAACCTCTTCAGAAATATCATCGTTCTTTATAGTTTTCAGCCCCCCTTTGACGAAAATTATGGATCCGCCGCCACTGTTTGGGACCATATATATGTGTATGTAAAGCCTTTTACTTGTGTCATGTTTACTCGATCTGTTACAATGAAAATCTGGAAATCATAAAATCATGTCGATCAAAGCCGTCATATTTCTTTCAAAACTATGAAATTTACGTATTCCAGGCCATATTTTCTCTAGATGGCAAAAAAAAAACATGGCATTTTATAAACGCCATAAATTTTTATTGCATTTGTAAAATGTCATAAATATAGGAAGAATTTGGTCAAATATCAATTTAGAAAACCTAATTAGTTACATGTCCATTTTTATGTAGCAATTAAGAAAGTGCCCAAAATATTTTCATAATACCCACAATACCCTCATTATATTTTACCCATCTCCCTCCCATCCCTCATGTCCATAATTCAATTACAGCGGACAACGGTGTAGGGGCAGGGCCGTAGCCATAGGGGACTAGGGGTAGTAAACCTCAGTTAGTTAGTTAGTTAGATTATCTGATAGTTCAATCTTAAAGTCGATTACCGTCACTTTATTAATTAATGCTACGTGTTTCACATTAATCTTAGTGCATATATATACTACTAGTTATTATATGTACATGTACGTGATTAGTTAATTAATTGTACTCTTTCTAAACTAGTTAATGTTCCCATCAAATATATACAGATAAAATTCACAAATTTCCAACTACAAATCGGTTTTAAACATTAAATTTACTATATCGTTCCAATTTTAAACATTAACTCCGCTGTTACTAGTTTCATTCAGTATTTCAATGGATTTTTTGAGAGAGATGATTGCGAGACAACCATATTGGATTCAGATTTGATCAGTTGCCATTTATAGTCTTAGATGTGTTTGATTCGATTACGTTGTTATTTGTAAGCCATTGTTAAGAATGTTGAAATGTTTGATGGGTGTACGTAGGTATATGCAGGATGCCTCATTCCAGGGTTTCAGTTTGACGACAAAAGTGAGTTAATATTATATCACAAAGGTGATAACATTAGCACTATACACAAATTTTAGTTTGGTGACAGTGTTTTGGTGACAATTTTTTTTTTTGTGATGACGAGGAACCCATCTTTGGTGACAAATTAAATTTATGTTGTTATTTTTAGATTGGTGACAATTGGTAGAGATGTATATTCTATTTTGGTGACAAATGGAATTTATGTTGTTATTTTTAGATTGGTGACAATTGGTAGAGATATATATTCTGTTTTGGTGACAAATGGAATTTATGTTGTTATTTTTAGATTGGTGACAATTGGTAGAGTTATATATTTTGTTTTGGTGACAAATGAAATTTATGTTGTTATTTTTAGATTTGTGACAATTGGTAGAGTTATATATTCTGTTTTGGTGACAAATGGAATTTATGTTGTTATTTTTAGATTGGTGACAATTGGTAGAGATATATATTCTGTTTTGGTGACAAATGAAATTTATGTTGTTATTTTTAGATCGGTGACAATTGTTAGAGTTATATATTCTGTTTTGGTGACAAATGGAATTTATGTTGTTATTTTTAGATCGGTGACAATTGGTAGAGTTATATATTCTACTTTGGTGACAAATGGAATTTATGTTGTTATTTTTATATTGGTGACAATTGGTAGAGTTATATATTCTGTTTTGATGACGAATGGAATTTATGTTGTTATTTTTTAGATTTTTGTCAATTGGTAGATTTATATACTCTGTTTTGGTGACAAATGGAATTTATATCTCATTTAGCTATAATGTAATTTTCATTATCCTTCTGTTCAATTGTAGTGAAAGTTGTGGTATGTACACCATCAAATATATCGAGGGTCTTGCATTTCATGGTGGTATTGAAGCTATTTCAGACAAGTATATGGATGCGTATAGAGAGAGATGATGGCTATAGAGGGTCTTGCTATTTTGGATGTTAAGTATGAATGTTTTAACTGTTCCCCTTTGTTTTAATATTTTTGCAAGTTGATGTAGTTAGACAATTAAGTATTACAAAGTTAAACTTTACATCAAATTTCATCTACTTAGGGTTATTATTGTAACAAAAATACGTTAATATTAGATGACAAATGTGATGCCATTATAGTATTGTACATCGAATTATTCGTTTGCTCAAGTTTAGCCCCGCTAGGGTCTATGCTCCCCTAGTTCTAGGGTTTCGTTTGCTCAAGTTTAGTCCCTCTAGGGTCTATGCTCCCCTAGTTCTACTGTAAACCCCTAAACCCTAAACTATACTGTACATCAAATTTTCGTCTGCTCAGGTTTAACCTCTCTTGGGTCTATGATCCCCTTGTTCTAGGGTTTCAGTTTTGTAACAAAAATGTGTTAATATTAGATGACAAATGTGATAACATTAGCATTGTAAACATTTTAGTTTGATGAAAGTGCTTTGTAGTTGGTGACACTGTTTTGTCGTTGGTGACAATTAATTTCGAAAAATAAGTGGTTGACACTAGATTGGTGACAAAGTTTTGTAATTGGTGACAATAGATTATTGACCAAAGCTTGATGAAAATAGGTTGGTTACACTGTTTTATTTTTGGTGTCAATAGATTACTGAAAAGAGGTTGGTGACAATATTTTTTATAAGTTGGTGACAATACGGTTGATTAAACAAACAATATGAAAACAGTGTTCTGTAGTTGGTGACAATGTCTTGGTGATGTATAATGTTATAGTGACAATTTTTTTAAGGTTACAATATCATGGTGACAATATATTGTAATCAACATCGTCATTAATAGTTGTCACCAATAATATATTGTCACCAGAAAAATCATCTAATAGCAGAAAAACCCCATTTGTCACCGAGGAAAAGTATTACAGGCAACTGTCACTGGAAGAAAATCAATTCTCACCCAAATTTTTTTGTCACCAACAATTATCACAAGAAAAAAAGAAAATCAATTGTCACTAGAAAAAAATTTCCCCTAACTGTCACCGGAAAAAATAAAATGTCACAAAAAATTAATTGTCACCAAAATAATTGTCACAATTAACTGTCACCAAAAAAATATACTCAACTGTCACCAAATGCAGGCGTTGACCAGAATGGTCAATGTTGAATAGTAAATGTTAAAATTAAAAATGGTCAAAGCGGGGAGGAGGAAGGGTTAGGGATGGAGAATGAGGGGTATTTTTGGAAAAAATGGACATTTACTTAATTATGTAAAAAAGTGGAAATTTACTTAGTTTTGACATGAAAAATGGATATTCACCAAATTTAACCATAAATAAATGGGTTATTTTACTAACTAGCCTATTTTGAACCTTCAATTAGGTGATTAGCACCCAGACTAATTTTATTAGGTTAGCTAGCACCCTTAATGGTAAACTGCTTGACCGTCGACCGGTCAACGTTGACCAACTCATTCGAATTTTTTTTTTTAAAGTTGTGACATATTTTGTGATGCCATTTTTTGTCGTTTTGATGCCTCTTTTTTTATTACATTTTATTTTCGCTTTGATGTCACTTTTCTAATGAAATTGTTTGATGATACTTAGGGGTAGGCGTGGCCACGGGTTACGGGTCAACCCGTGACCCGCCGGGTCCGGGTTGCCGGGTAGGGGCGGGTAGCGGGTTAGGGTTAGGGTCGGGAGATTAGTGACCCGTGACCCGCCGGGTCGACCCGCCGGGGTGGAGGTGGTGATGGATGATCCGACGATCAAGAAGACTAGAAGAGGAGGTAACCGGGCCGGGGTTCAGACATACAGGTAAAAGAACTACGTGGGCTTTGATTCCTCACCCCCGGGAGGATACGTCGGCAGTCGGGAAACCGATTCAAGCCCTTCTTCCTTCCCCCCCAACACTCCCTAATACAAATATTGTACAACTTTTTTGTAATTTGTAAAACTTATAGAGTTATAAGTTGTAGACTTTTTAGTTTTGAAAATTATAAGATGTAATATTACATATTGTATTTTGTACATAAAGACTAAAGAGTCAAGTTATGATTTGTGAACACGAAAGGATATTTGTCAAACACATAGGCGTTCAATTTCCGTTCCCTTTCTCGACAAATTCGATCCGACAATTCAGATTCCGAGTCCGAAACAAGTGCAAACCAGTCCAACCCGGGTTCCAACTCGTCGGGTCGACCCGGCGGGTCAAACCAGTCGGGTCAACCCGTCAACCCGACGACCCGCCGGGTGACCCGAACCCGCCAACCCGTGGAAATCCCGGGTTAGGGTTCGGGTCGCCTTCCCCCGACCCTTGACCCGGCGGGTCGAACCCGTCGACCCGCCGGGTCTGACCCGTGGCCACGCCTACTTAGGGGTGTGCATGATTCGGCTCAAACCGAATTTTTGGGCCGAACCAACACAAATCGAACCGAACCTAACCGGACCGATGTTTTTCGGTTCGAGAATTCCCAATTTTTCGGTTTCGATTCGGTTTGTGTTAAACCGATTTTATTTATTTATTTATTTATTTATCAAAGGCTTATAATTTTATTAATTTATAAAACTTAATTATAAATATATAATCCATATAAAACTTATTGTTTTTTTTTTTAATGTTTTATCACATAAAATATAAAATTATGTCAACACTCAACAGTAGTTCATTTCCTAATAATAATAAAAAAAAAGTAGTTCATTTTCTAATTCTTCATCGTCGCCTCACGGAGTCACGGGGTATCCCAATATCCAATTCCCCCAAATTGAAAATGAACTACTGTTCACGAGGTATCCCAATTTTCCATCCCGCAGTCCTGCTCGCCTCCCTCCGGTAAATAAACCAAACCGGTAAATTGTTATGCAACTATGAATTCGGTTCAGTTAGGCTAAAACCGATCCGAACACAAATCAAACCGGTAAATAACCGAACCGAATCTAATATTTTCGGTTCGGCTTTCGGTTTGGAATTTTGAGATTTTCGGTTCGGTTTGGCCCGATTCGGTTCGGTTTTGAGCCGATGCACATCCCTATTGATACTTTTTTAATGCCACTTTTTTTAAACCTTGATATCATTTTTTTGTTTACCGTGATGTCATGTTGACAATTGATTCCATTTTTTTTTACTGATGACACTTTTTTATGTTAATTTTTTGATGATATTTTTTTTACCGTGATGCCTTATTTTTTAAAAGTAGTGTTTTGATGAAATTTTTTTCTTTAATGTGATGCAACTTTTTTAAAGTAGTGTTTTGATGTCAGATGCCACTTTTTTAATCAAATCGTTTGATGCCAATTTTTTTTTAATTTAATCAATTGTATAGCAATATATTTTCATTGATTCTACTTTTATTCACCGATGACACGTTTGTGATTACACTTCATTGATGCAATCACTTGTGATGAATGTTTATTACATTTTTATTCATTGATGACAGTTGTGATTACACTTCATTAATCGCAACGGTTTATGGTGACAATTTTATATAATTGATGACATATATAGGAGCTTAAAACGTACAATCAAAATATTGTCACCTGCCCCAATCGAGATGGCTCACTGGTGGGGAGCAAGGAGGGATAAGGTTTGTCTTGCTCATTTTCAGTGGGTCGAGCCGGTCGACGCAAATCGGTTTACCTGGTGCGTGACTCTTACTGGCTGGGTTACGTGCCCGGGATTTGCCACCAAAGGTGGGTTCCTCGTCATAAAAAAAATAATATATTATCGCCTCATTGCACATATAAAAACATAAGGTTTTTAAAACTATAACATTAATATTGATTGTATAGATAAAAAGCAACACCACAAATACAAATAGTGTTGTAAACATCAAATTAATTAGAAGACAACTTCCATCTCCCGAAGAGTCGAGCATCAGTAGAGATGCCCAATCAATTCGGTTACTTACTATTCGATGATTCATATAATGATATTCAACATTAGTAAAAAGGGAACTAACTAGTAAAAAAAGGGAACTAACTAGTAAAAAAAAAGTATATATATATATATATATATATATATATATATATATATATATATATATATATATATATATATATATATATATATATATATATATATATAGGGAAGCTTTAAAATGTAAAAATTCATTAACGTGTAAAATACGCTTAACGTGTAAAATTTTGTCTTTTAGTGAAAACCAGACCACGCCTCCTTTTTTTTTAAAAAAAAAAACGAACCGGTTGGGTAAAAAAAACTGAGCCGTCCTCCATCACCATCTCTCCCTCTGCGCACAGAACACGGAAGTGGCCATGGCAGGAGGCGCCGAGGCGGTGGCATCGAGCATGGCAGGAGGCAAGGCATCGACCATGGGGTAGGGCGAAGTCTCAATCATCCGAATATTCCTTGTTGTAATCGTCGGAATCCTCTCAATCGTCGGAATCGTTGCAATCGCCGGAAGCCTCGCAATCGCCAAAATCGAGCATCGTGCATTGGTCAATTCGACAAGGCAGGCGTGGATTCGGCTTCTCCTCCTCGCAATAGCCGGAATCCCCATCGGAATCATTGGAATCGCCAACCCACTCCACCTTGCCCAGCAACACCAGAGCGCCGATTCGCCGCCTTCGACCGCCACCTTCCCACCACCGAAGCCACCAACGATTGCCACCAACAGACTCGCCACACCACCACGGTCCCGTATCTGCATTCCCCTTGCTCCGCCGTGCCCTAGGCTGCCACCGGGAGCTTGCCGAAGTCCACTGCGCAACCGTCATTAATACAGAGAGGGTTACTGGGTCGATGTGAGGAAGATGATGATGAAATTACAATTTTGACCCATATTTTCCCTTTCTTCCCAAATATGCCCTTATCTAAATTTAATAAATTACAAAATTATTCCGTAGTTTATAAACGCACATCATAATATTATATTTGAACAATTTAAAATTATATTTTCACAAAATAGTGTTTGAATGATTTAGGTTGAGATTGAAAACCTAGGGTTTGATTTAGGAGCGGAATTTGGGGCTTTTTGCCAAAAGCCAAATTGATTGAAATTGATGATATGGTTGTGTTGTTGGGTTGATTTTGAGCTAATTTATGGTTCATATCATTGTCAAATTGTTTATAGATCATTAGCTAATTGGATTTTAGAATTTTATAGTGCGATATGCTTTAGAATTTGGGGCTTTTTTCCAAAAGCCAAATTGATTGAAATTGATGATATGGTTGTGTTTTTGGGTTGATTTGGAGCTAATTTCATGTTTATAGCATTGTCATATTGTTTGTGGATCATGAGCTAATTGAATTTTAGAATTTTATTGCGATATGCTTTAGAATTTGGGGTTTTTTTGCCAACAGCCAAATTGACTGAAATTAATGATATGGTTGTGTTGTTGGGTTGATTTGGAGCTAATTTCATGTTTATAGCATTGTCAAATTGTTTGTGAATCATGAGCTAATTGAATTTTAGAATTTTATTGCAATATGTTTTAGGTCGATTAGGTTCTTCTATTTTAGCATTAAAATCATAATTTAGCCTATTAGCTCAATTAGTAGAGCAATGTGCGTTTGCACAAAAGATGTGGGTTCAAATCCCACATAGGTTACATAATAGACAAGAGCACAACAATCGTAAATTGTTAATCATGCGCATTATAATCTAAGTTATGCACTTTTTAACCTTAATTATGCACATTTTAATCTTATTTATGTACTTTAATTTTAAAAGCTTATACGTAAAAAAATCGATTTCAAACTTACATCTATCAACCCAAATTATCCGAGAGGTGAACCCAAACTCTCAAAAGTAAAAAAAAAACAAAATTAAAACATCGATTTCAAAAGCATATCTTTTGTCTTATTAATGCACATTATGATCTTACATTTGCACAATTGTATTCTTAATCTGCACAATTGTATCTTACTTTTGCACAATTGTAGTTTAAATTTGCACAATTGTATCCTACTTTTGCATACTTGTATTCTAAATTTGCACATTACAATTTTATTTTCACACTTTATGTTCTTATATTTGCACTTTAAAGTTGCACAAATGCACTTTACAGTTGCACAAATGCACTTCACAGTTGCACAAATGCACTTCACAGTTGCACAAAAGGTATCGAAAACGGGAAAAAGTGCATTTATCCATAAAATTAGACATATTTACCAATTTACCCATAAATTAAACATATTTCAATTATAAATTTTTATAATTGAAATAGACACATTTACCTATTTACCCCATAATGAATTAATATGTCTGCACAAAATAAACTTATATTTGCACAATAAGATGTTATATGTGCACAAAAGCAAGTTATACTTGTACAGCAGAAAGTGTTAACATGAAAAAAAAATTCTGGGACAAAAAAAAAATCTGGTCCGAGAAGGGGGGGCACACGCATGGGCAAGGGGGTTG
The DNA here is from genome assembly GCA_037127255.1 of Persicaria tinctoria. Lineage (NCBI taxonomy): Eukaryota > Viridiplantae > Streptophyta > Magnoliopsida > Caryophyllales > Polygonaceae > Persicaria > Persicaria tinctoria. Next base: position 68,252,565 of record JBANSL010000013.1, read on the forward strand.
ATATTCTACTAATGAAATTAGGCCCATTAGTAATTAAATTAGACTCATTAGCAAATTTTACACGTTAAGGAGTTTTACATTTGAAGTAAACCCTATATATATATATATATATATATATATATATATATATATATATATATATATATATATATATATATATATATATATATATATATATATATATATATATATGAGAAATATCTAATGAGAAGTGACATTTGGGTGAGAAGATGAGAAGTAAGCCTTATATCCTTTGGATTAAAATAATTTTTTTTATATGGATATAGGAGACATATCTACTGATAAATATATCAATGTTTTTTTTTATAATTATTTTTTATGCTATTTTTGTAGATGGTGAATAAAAAACCAATTTAAATTAGCATAAAAACCCTAAAAATGAACCTTAAATCACCATCTAGATAAATAGCGTAAAAAATAATTTTTTTTAAAAAAACATTGATATATTTCTCATTAGATATTTCCCCTATATCCATATAAAAAATCATTTTAATCGAAGGGGTATAAGACTTACTTCATCTTCTCACCGAAATGTCACTTCTCATTAGATATCTACCCTATATATATATATATATATATATATATATATATATATATATATATATATATATATATATATATATATATATATGGCAAATATCTCAGCCACCCATTTCAATTAATCAACGCTCAGGATGTGTTCTCATGATACACAATAAACAATGAGTACACCTGAACCATCCCCTATATATATATATATATATATATATATATATATATATATATATATATATATATATATATATATAGTTGATCGTAATATAGTTGAATTTCCTTAATGAACTTGAAAAATTGAAATAAAAATACACATCATATCTTGAATAACTAAATTAACATAAATACATAAATATAAATTGATATATAGGTGGACGCAATAGATGTGAACTTAACTTAATGAACTATAAGAACCTTAATTAAAACAACAAAGTTCTCATACATACTTTAGTGCTATACTTAATGAACTATAAATTGATATATCATATCCTGCAGTGTGGTATTTTTATAGAAATAACTTCTATACTTATGAGTGTTATACTTATAAGAAACATTGTATATCGCAAGACCGAATTGGGACAAATAGAAGGCACTCCCTTCGCATAAGTCCTTAAAATTATCCAAAATATTCCCTCTCAGATTAGCATGGATTTTGTCACCCTTCTTAACAAAAACAAAGTTCGAATTAATTTTTAATGCGTTTAGCAAAATTCTGTTGTTTCAAGTGAATGAATGCTTACCAATTCATCCATAAGGATCAACTCATACGATGAAATCTCCGTCGGTCGTTCCTTTTCAAATACCATCCAAAATCGGATAAGTCGAACCTTGAGCTTGTAGAAAGACCGACATGTTTGAATATCCTTGATAAACTTTGCATCGGTTGCCATCCTATATATAAAAAATGAAATTTAATGGTCATGACGAAAATAATAAACGAAATTAGAGGATTAAAATGACATTTATTAACTAAAAGAGGAGAAAGAAAAACACATATAAACAAATAGAAACGAATGGAGTATAATGATATAGTTGAGAAATGAAAAGGTATAGAAACGAAATTTAATGGCACATATATCGTCTTACAGATTGGAGAAGAAGACAAACTTAAGGTATTGCCACAATAGAAACAAACAGAGTATATATAATATATAATGATATATTTGAGGAAAAATAAAAAATGGAAACAAAATCAATTAAAGTTGGCCGACATAAAATCAAGTCGGTATGCTGGCAATTGAATGAACAATTAAGGAAACAAAGATTAAAATAAAATCAATTAAAGCACCACTGTAGGTATATGGTAAATGAATATATATGGAAGCACATATAAAAAAATCTTGCCGGGGGAATGATATCAATTTAATGAACAATTATGGAAATAAAATAATTAACACAAAAAGATAATAACGGAATGATATTGCATTATAATATTGACCAATAGAAAAAGACGATTTGAATAAAAAACTCAACTTTAATTGTGGTTGCGCCACGTCAGCAAAATGCTAGCAGAATTAGTAATATTAATAGAAGATTAGTATACATATAAACGTGAATCAATATTCACAATATTGGTGTATAGTTGGTTAATTAAAAAGAAATTATATATACAATTAATTATAACAATATAGCAACTTGTCATTGGGTACTATGATCTTCAAAAGACGAAATCAATTCAACATCCTCAGTGATTTTTGCAACTGCATAGGAGGTGGTGGCGGTGACATTGTTGAGACGACGATCTATGGTCTTCTGTGAAATGTCAAGGAGGAAAAGATATCTTTTATTAATGAGGTCATTGAGTTCTGGGGGAACATCCTTGATATCTTCCTCCTATATAAAAAAAAAAGTCAAAACACCGATGATAGTGTGATACATTACTATACATTCGTAATATATATATAGTTGATCGTACTATAGTTGAATTTCCTTAATGAACTTGAAAAATTGAAATAAAAATACACATCATATCTTGAAGGCTAATTTGCATGGATATACCAAAATCTTGGCAACTTTGCAAAAATGACCCCGGTCTAAAAAATTTGCAATGGAATGACATTATGTCATTCTTGCAAATTATTGGGCAAAGGTTACAATGGGTTGCCGGTTACCATTGGAAAAGGAGGGAAAAAAATGGACAGGTGTCGAATGTATAGAGGGAGGGAGGTAATCATTTTGGCCAAAAAAAAAAATAAACAAAAGGAATGGCTGCAGAGGTACAGTGATGTTTGTGAGAGAGGGAGGAGAGAGGGTGTGGTGACAAGCATTAAATGCTAGAAGAGAGGGTGTCACATTTTCACAAAAATAATTCCTGCCAAAACCACATGGAGGGAAAACACAGGGGGAATTTCAGAGGGAGTATAAAAGGAGATGTGGGAGCTCGCCAGGTGGACACAAAAAGTGCAAAACATCTGCTTCTTTTCTATGGCTGCCATTAACGTCTAGTTGGAAGGATAAAACCCAGAAATTCTGTTACTAGCCAGGCAAAAGGAATTCCTAGTCATCAACAAAATATATGTAGCCATAGACAGGGATACACGTGACATCTGCAAAATCCAGACCTCAACGAAAATGGGTAAGTACGGTTTATGTTTTGTATTCACTTGTAGTAAATTTTCCCCATCCTTCCCTTACCTCAAACATATACTGAGAGGACCATCTTAATAATTTCGCAGGGGAGAAAGAGGTGGTATTACTTACTCTCGTTTGCAATGGTCGATGGGAGCATCTCGAAGGAGGATGGGTGTATCAAGGTCAAAACGCCCACAAAATAATGCTCATAGAGGATACCATGTCGTTTGGGTCCGTCAAGAGTAAGATAATGGAGAAGCTCGCGGTTGACCGAAGGTGCTCTGAGTTGGAGTTGAAATATCTACTCGATTCGAAGACGGAGGGATGTTATCCGATTCAAGTGGATGATGAAAGTGATTGGGATGCTTTCAAGTACTGCAACTCAAGGGGTGGCGATGGCACATGGCCCCTTCCTTTGTACGCATCGGTGAACGAAGGTCACATCCATCATGGAAGTCTGTCCATGTGTGGGAACATGGAACAACGCAGCAAATCACCAGGCGGAGACAACAGAACACTCGTGGTGGAAGAGGGTGGTTTGGTTGATATGACAGTCAATGGGTCCAACTCGCATCTTCTTCTGAATTCGGATAACGGCTCGGATAGCACCATTGATGGCAAGGAAAATACTTCATCTGGCAAGGAAAACCACACTGATGGCAAGGTCATCCAGACAGCTAGGGCAGAACCAACAACCGCGACGGAGGAGACGAGAGGTAAACTGTTGGACGTGGACCGGGGGAAACAAATCGTATGTCTGAGTAGTGATGAGGAGGATAATATAAATGTGGGAGGGCATAAAGGGAGGGTTGTTTCCGTCAACTTGGCGAGCTCGTCGGAGGAGGAGGATGGAAACATCGGAGTACTCAAATTGGAGTCGATAGAGGAAACTTCATCAGTGGGTTGTATATCATCCGATGATGAGATGTACGAGGCCGAACGGTGGGTTTCGAGGAGGAAATCCCCGGGGATGTCGACCGAGGATTTTGAGAAGATGTTGGACAAAGCTTTTCCGAAAGAAGGGGACCCCCGAAGAAAGAACACTGACCTTCATGAGAGTTTGTTGTTGAAGTCCAAGGAGGAAGTCCAAAACCGGGTAAGGTGGTCTGCGTTGGATGGTTGTTTTGACACACATGTGAAGAGGTCGTCGCCGGAAGTGTACTCCGTGGTGTGCATCGATCCCGAGTGCAAGTGGATGTGCCGTGCGTCAAAATACCTGAAAACTAGTTTGTGAAAAGTGAGGAAGTACGTTCCGGAGCACACCTGCGGGGTTAATGTTCGACACAACCACGATCGACAGGCAACGTCTGAGCTTATTGGGAAGAGTCTTGTAACCAGGTAAAAATTATTATTACTGACCCCCTACCGTTAAACACTAGCCACTCTATTATGTGTCCTAGTCAGTGTTCATAACACTCTAGCCAGTTTGTAACCTGACACGATTGATGAAATGAAATGCAGTTTCACTGGTACCCGTAAGCCGGTAACTCCAGCCCACATACAGTCGTTATCGAAGTCCGACCTTGGAGTTACTTGTAGCTATTAGAAGGCACGTCGCACAAAGGCGACAGCAAGGGACACCCTATACGGAACGGACGAGGATTCGTATCGGGTAATGGCGAGTTACTTGTACATGCTTGAGAAGACGAACCCAGGTTCCCAAACCTGGCTTGAGTGGGATGCTGAACGTAGGTTCAAGTACGCGTTCGTCAGCTTTGGGGTATGGATTGAAGCCATCCCCCACTTACGGAAGGTATGTTCATTAGCCACTTGTTTTTTTTACCTAGCCAGTCAATACATTTACCCAGCCTTTCACAAGGTACGTATAACACGGATGTCTATTTGCCAAATGCCCGTAGGTCATCTCCGTTGACGGTTCCTTTCTGAAAGGCAAGTTTAAGGGGACATTGCTCTTTGCCACTGCACAAGTTTAAGGGGACATTGCTCGGAGGACATAAGTATTGGGTGTTGGTTTTGTCGGGCTTTTCTATAACTTGTAGTTGGGTTGAACAGATGTTTTGGAATATTTAGCCAGGCTTCTATATTTCCTATCCACTGAAAGTATTTTCCTAGCCAGTGTTATGTAATGACCTAGCCATTATCTTCTTATACTTGACTACATTTTATATTGGTGGTAAAAGGCGAAAACATCCAGTTCCGGGAGACAACAAATACCTTCTATCTTAAAACAAACCTGATGGTTAACAACAATGTTGGCGAAGACACCAAAACATGCACAAAGAGCTAAACCATCAAATGTTTCCAAGGGTTCAAAAGGGTGCAACTGTTATATAGTCAAACAATAACGACGACAACACCAAAAGCTATCCATAACGACCTACAACATCAAGTCCTACAACACACACAAGTACTTTTCCTACGTTAACTACGGTGTTACATTTTGTGACATTACAAGAACCATCAAGTCTCCGCAGCCTCCAAGATAGTAGTAGTTGGGCTGGAAGGAGGAACGGGACACTTCACGACGATCTTAGCAGCAAATGCGTACCTGTACGCACTTATGACGGCGTCGTCGGTATCTCTGGACAGGTCCGTCAAGCCTTCAGCAAGCAACTCCATGAACCGCAGGGCGTAAGCACCACAGTCTCCGCTGTGTACATTTCCCAATAGAAATAAGACGACTATGCTTAATGCGAACGGAAATGACAAAATAAACTACAAGGAAGGGCTTACGCTTGGCTCTGTTGGGGTACGTCTGGCATTCGGCTCAGCTTCATGGGTGACGTGCCCTTGTCGGCAAAGCGAAGTGAGAGTTGTGGGTGAGCGACAATCACGTGGGGAAGGAAGTCAACAACAAACCGCATCTCCTTTGCAAGATTGCGATCGCGGACGAAGCTGACATCGCTATCGTATAACTTGACAGTCCACTCGTCGAGACATACTTTCATTGCCACCCAGTGCTTCTTGCGGAGGTTGACAGGGGCGAGAATATACTTTGCCTCAGCCCAGCTCTTCCCCATGAACGCTGGGGCCGTCCCATCGAGGTAGGCTAGCATCTTCTTCCCGATAGTGTACCCGGTTGTAGATGTCGTGTGAGTCGCCCACTCCGTCTCCAACACAATTGTCGTGTGAGTTGCCCACTTCGGTTCATCTCCATGCACTTTCTCCCGTTGGAAACACAACAGTTGGTCCATGTGCTGGTATGCAACGCAAGGGTGTGAGAATGTTAGTAGCAATTGTGCATATACGATGACACGATTAACTGATAAGGTATAGTTCACATACCTCAGTAGACATCCAGAACGTCGGAATCCTGACGATCTCAAAGAATCCCCGTCACCTTCTCCGCAGCCACTGCAGGGGGCTCCTGTTGGGTTACAACCTCCTCTTGTGTGACAACGCCCTGTGTTGTCGTAGATGGATCAGGGTTTTCTGTCCCATTATCCTCCTCCTTGTCCTTGTCCACCTCCATGAAGACAGTCTCCTGCCAAGTCCGCAGGTTAACTAGCCATTAAGTTACTGATCATAGCCAATTTGACATTTTTGACTAAGGGGTGAAAACGGCCTCATGGCATGACTAACCTCTTGCTTTGTATCTGACTCTGGGCCGATGTTACATTTTGCATCCTTGACGTGGCTCTTGATTTCTTCCACTGCTCTCTCGAGGCTCGACAACCGCGTAAGTACCTCTCGGAGCATCGTGATAATCATTGCATCCTCAGGGGCTCCATGGCTGGGGGAAGGTGGTGTTTCTTGTGCCTGAATGCCGACAGGTGGGAATGAATACTCGTACGACTTCTCCACCTTGTCAAAAAAGGCATCGGGTTCCTCGTGGGGGTACCAAGCACCCAGATAACTCTCCCGCTCAGCCGCTTCAGGAATAAGGGTCGTCCGAGCATCATCACACTTGATCCCATCCTCATTCTCTATGTCCAGCATCGTCTTCACCCTCTCATAGGGGAGGTGGGCCTCCGTTATGGTCCACCGGACGCATCGGGGAAAGATAACCCCCCGACTCCTGTTGGCAAAGTGGTTGTCCACACCCGGCACCGCTTCATAGATCCAAATCTACACGCCAAGAATAATAGTACTTTACTAGCCAGTTTAGCAAACACCTTGGCCATACTCAGAATTACCCCAGCCATACAGACAAAAAATCTAGCCAAGTATTGAATAGCATTAAGTCTGAACTCGTACCTGGAACGCTAATGGGAATCCATTGAGCGAGTACCCGGACCTCTCATTCCCACCTTTCACTCCCTGCTCCACTTTCCTGACCAGTGCTCCATCAAGACTCTCGTGTGTGGCTTCATAACATACCTTACCCCACGAGTAGTCGAAGAATCGGTCGAGGTCTTGAACGAGGGCGACCACCCACCCTTTCACTCCCCTACCCACGTCCCCTGGCAGCAGGATGCACTCTACAATGATGAGGAGTGCAAGCTTCAACCTCTTCCGCTCACTTTTCTCTTTCGCCTTTGCGACCTCCCACATGATAGGAAGGTCGGACACCTTGACCCTGTCCCTTCTAAAGAAGCTCCGGAGTGCGCCTTTGTGATCTTCCGCCTCAAATGCCCGATTCCTTGCACCACATTTAAGGCCTGTGACTAGGCAAAATTCCTTGATGGAGAACCGGAGGAGTCGCCCCTGGATCTCATACCATGTCTCACATTTCTTGAGGGTCTTGAGTTGCCTCTCCAGGAAGTAATGGATAAGGGCTGAGCAGTAGGGCACATTGGCTCCTATCTTTACAATGCCGCCGAGCCTGCTATCCTTCAACATCTGCCAATCAGCTGCAGATAGCCCATCATCCATGCCCGTCAGTACACCCATCTTGGAGAACTGGTTGGACCTCCCTCTAAAATACTTCGACGGAGGAAGGGCAAGAGTCGCCTGCACAAATATAATAAGAGAGTAGCTATGTTCATATCACATACACAAAAAAAGTAACGCCCCTAATCTACTGGCTCATAAGATATTACAGCTTATACCTTCTTGCTCGAAGGGGTCGACACCTTTTTTCCTTTGCCTTTTGCCATTGTCCTTAATCTGTCATTCAGATAACACCCATTTCAGCAATAATCCTAGCCAGTACTTACAAATGAATAACCGGTCAAAGTAATTTTCCTGCCAGACGTTTTAACATTTTGCATTTGACAACACCACACAATTGCCAAGTAAATACGGTATGAACTAGGTCTCAAAACAAGTTTACTAGTCTTCTTTAACTATATAACAATCTCACCCTCCTCCCTGAATTCCCCAAATCAAACCCTACCCAGATTTTAGAATCAACCAGTAACCACATACCACGTTTCCATAGAGACAATCACAAAATACAGAAACAAGGAACGAAGTAATCAGCATTCAAGATCCAACACAAAGCCCGTAGAAAAAAACACTCAACTCCTAGGTGGACGCAATATAGTTGAATTTCCTTAATGAACTTGAAAAATTGAAATAAAAATACACATCATATCTTGAATAACTAAATTAACATAAATATAAATTGATATATAGGTGGACGCAATAGATGTGAACTTAACTTAATGAACTATAAGAACCGTAATTAAAACAACAAAGTTCTCATACATACCTTAGTGCTATACTTAATGAACTATAAATTGATATATCATATCCTGCAGTGTGGTATTTTTATAGAAATAACTTCTATACTTATGAGTGTTATACTTATAAGAAACATTGTATAGCGCAAGACTGAATTGGGACAAATAGAAGGCACTCCCTTCGCATAAGTCCTTAAAATTATCCAAAATATTCCCTCTCACAGTAGCATGGATTTTGTCACCCTACATAACAAAAACAAAGTTCGAATTAATTTTTAATGCGTTTAGCAAAATTCTGTTGTTTCAAGTGAATGAATGCTTACCAATTAATCCATAAGGATCAACTCATATGATGAAATCTCCGTCGGTCGTTCCTTTTCAAATACCATCCAAAATCGGATAAGTCGAACCTTGAGCTTGTAGAAAGACCGACATGTTTGAATATGCTTGATAAACTTTGCATCGGTTGCCATCCTATATATAAAAAATGAAATTTAATGGTCATGACGAAAATAATAAACGAAATTAGAGGATTAACATGACATTTATTAACTAAAAGAGGAGAAAGAAAAACACGTATAAACAAATAGAAACGAAAAGAGTATAATGATATAGTTGAGAAATGAAAAGGTATAAAAACGAAATTTAATGGCACATATATCGTCTTACAGATTGGAGAAGAAGACAAACTTAAGGTATTGCCACAATAGAAACGAACAGAGTATATATAATATATAATGATATATTTGAGGAGAATTAAAAAATGGAAACAAAATCAATTAAAGTTGGCCGACATAAAATCAAGTCGGTATGCTGGCAATTGAATGAACAATTAAGGAAACAAAGATTAAAATAAAATCAATTAAAGCACCACTGTAGGTATATGGTAAATGAATATATATGGAAGCACATATAAAAAAATCTTGCCGGGGGAATGATATCAATTTAATGAACAATTATGGAAATAAAATAATTAACACAAAAAGATAATAACGGAATGATATTGCATTATAATATTGACCAATAGAAAAAGGCGATTTGAATAAAAAAACTCAACTTTAATCGTGGTTGCGCACTTGCGCCACATCAGCAAAATGCTAGCAGAATTATTAATATTAATAGAAGATTAGTATACATATAAATGTGAATCAATATTCACAATATTGGTGTATAGTTGGTTAATTAAAAAGAAATTATATATACAATTAATTATAACAATATAGCAACTTGTGATTAGGTACTATGATCTTCAAAAAACGAAATCAATTCAACATCCTTAGTGATTTTTGCAACTGCATAGGAGGTGGTGGCGGTGACATTGTTGAGACGACGATCTATGGTCTTCTGTGAAATGTCAAGGAGGAAAAGATATCTTTTATTAATGAGGTCATTGAGCTCTGGGAGAACATCCTTGATATCTTCCTCCTATAAAAAAAAAAGTCAAAACACCGATGATAGTGTGATACATTACTATACATTCGTAATATATATACATATAAATTTATATATATATATATATATATATATATATATATATATATATATATATATATATATATATATATATATATATAGGGAAGCTTTAAAATGTAAAACATCCTTAACATGTAAAATTTGCTTAACGTGTAAAATTTTCAAATACCAAATAAACATACGCGCGCAACCCCCGAGCCCTCGGACTCCCGCACCCACACCCACCTCGAGCCACCTCCGGCCACCAGCGACCAGCCGCCCTCGAGCCCACCCCGGTGCGCAGCCCCCGAGCCCTGGCTTGGCCTGGTTCGAGCCCATACGCGCCCACCCTGATCATTCGAAGCTTCACGTCGCATCTTCGCTCGTTGGCCTCCCACGCCACCCACGAGCCACCTCCGCCCACCAGCCCCCACCTGCTCGAACCCCCTCCCTCAGGCGCACCCCCCGAGACCGGAACCCCCATGGTTCGAGCCCAGCCGAGCCCACACCGAGCCCATCTTCCCCAACAGCGCTAATCGGTGCTTTTGGCTCGGAATACCTTCAAAATCCCGATTTTGCTCCTTGTTTCCACTCGAATTTGGTATGATTTCTAACCCTAAACTTGTTTATTACAACTATTTAGATTGTTTGACTGATTTAGGTTGAGATTGAAAACCTAAGGTTTGATTTAAGAGCGGAATTTGGGGCTTTTTGACAAAATCCAAATTGATTGAAATTGATGATATGGTTGTGTTGTTGGGTTGTTTTGAGCTAATTTCATGTTTATATCATTGTCAAATTGTTTATAGATCATTAGCTAATTGGATTTTAGAATTTTATAGTGCGATATGCTTTAGAATTTGGGGCTTTTTTCCAAAAGCCAAATTGATTGAAATTAATGATATGGTTTTGTTGTTGGGTTGATTTGGAGCTAATTTCATTTTCATATCATTGTCAAATTGATTATAGATCATTAGCTAATTGGATTTTGGAATTTTATAATGCGATATGCTTTAGAATTTGGGGCTTTTTTCCAAAAGCCAAATTGATTGAAATTGATGATATGGTCGTGTTGTTGGGTTTATTTGAAGCTAATTTCATGTTTATAGCATTATCAAATTATTTGTGAATCATGAGCTAATTGAATTTTAGAATTTTATTGCGATATGCTTTAGAATTTGGGGTTTTTTTGCCAACAACCAAATTGACTGAAATTGATGATATGGTTGTGTTGTTGGGTTGATTTGGAGCTAATTTCATGTTTATAGGATTGTCAAATTGTTTGTGCATCATGAGCTAATTGAATTTTAGAATTTTATTGCAATATGATTTAGGTCGATTAAGTTCTTCTATTTTAGCATAAAAATCATAATTTAGCCTATTAGCTCAATTGGTAGAGCAATGTGCGTTTGCACAAAAGATGTGGGTTCAAATCCCACATAGGTTACATAATAGACAAGAGCGCAACAATCACAAATTCTTAATCATGCACATTATAACCTAAGTTATGCACTTTTTAACCTTAATTATGCACATTTTAATCTTATTTATGCACTTTAATTTTAAAAGCTTATACGTAAAAAAATCGATTTCAAACTTACATCTATCAACCTAAATTATCCGAGAGGTGAACCCAAACTCTCAAAAGTAAAAAAAAATACAAAATTAAAACATCGATTTCAAAAGCACATCTTTTGTCTTATTAATGCACATTATGATCTTACATTTTCACAATTGTATTCTTAATCTGCACAATTGTATCTTACTTTTGCACAATTGTAGTTTAAATTTGCACAATTGTATCCTTCTTTTGCATACTTGTATTCTAAATTTGCACATTACAATTTTATTTTCACACTTTATGTTCTTATATTTGCACTTTAAAGTTGCACAAATGCACTTTACAGTTGCACAAATGCACTTCATAGTTGCACAAATGCACTTCACAGTTCCACAAATGCACTTCACAGTTCCACAAATGCACTTCACAGTTGCACAAAAGGTATCGAAAACGGGAAAAAGTGCATTTACCCATAAAATTAGACATATTTACCAATTTACCCATAAATTAAGCATATTTCAATTATAAATTTTTATAATTGAAATGCAATTATAAATTTTTATAATTGAAATATGCACATTTACCTATTTACCCCATAATGAATTATTATGTCTGCACAAAATAAACATATATTTGCACAATAAGATGTTATATGTGCACAAAAGCAAGTTATACTTGCACAACAGAAAGTGTTAACACGAAAAAAAAATTATGGGCCAAAAAAAAATCTGGTCCGAGAAGGGGGGGCAAGAGGGGCACACGCATGGGCAAGGGGGCAGATATTCTACTAATGAAATTAGGCCCATTAGTAATTAAATTAGGCCCATTAGCAAATTTTATGCGATAAACAAATTTTACACGTTAAGGTGTTTTTACATTTGAAGTAAACCCTATATATATAGAGAGAGAATGGGTAACTTGTGCACACCCCTTAGGGTGTACTATGTGCACAATTTTGGACCATTGGATTGCTTGTGATTGATGGAGGAGATTAAATAGAGTTTTCTTTTTTTTTTAATAAAAAACAAGTGGATCCCACACCTATTTTTTATGAAAACCTCTCACACCTGCGCGTGGGAGATCCACCAGTTCATCTCTTTCCTCCCGTCTGCCCTGGGGTTCACGACGCCGTTGTTCACGGATCGAAAACAGAGGCTTTCGTCCCCGGCCGTCTCATCCAGTCCTGGTGCGTCTCCCACCGATCCTCCGGCGTCTCCCGCATCCCTACCCCCAAGCAGCCCGCCGACCTCCCCCTCCTCCACCCCCTCCCGACCGCCCTCCTCCATATCCTTTTTCCGATCCCGATTCCATCCTCGCCGCCGATTAATTGTCCTAATTCGACTGCGAACCCGTCGCCTATTGTTATTGCGAACCCACCCTCCTCCACCTCTTTCAATTGATCTATTTTGACTGCGAACCCGTCGCCTCCGATCCGGATCGCGCCTTGTTCTTGATTGGGTTGATGTTTAATCCGAATCGAATCGATATCCAGATCAACGCCACTTCGATAATCGAGTCGATGTCGAGGTGTCCGAAGGCGTGATCGAGCTTCAGCGCCGTCGCCGGGGTGTTCGACGGTGTATTGGGGTGATCCGGGATGGGGCTGGTACGTACGGTAGGCGGGGTGGGGTTGGTTGGGGGGGGGGGGGGGTAGCCAAGAATTTGTTTAAGCAGCTCATCTCCAAGAGGATCAACATTAAGGATCCGGTTCATCACTTGAGGTTTCCAATTTCTTCCCGATCTTATCTTGTTTTTCCACGTCCCTTTTAAAATTTCACTACGGTATATTCCGTTATATTTTATTGCTTGTTTCTCAATTCATTATAGTGAACAATATAAATTATTCTGACGTATGAGTTGAATTTAGCCTATGATTTTTTAGATACATAATTTGATTAATTAGTCGTAAATTATTCAGAAGTATGTGTCGAATTTCGGATACTAGTGGTAATGAATTAGTAATTATTCGATGAAATCTGATTTATTATTCGTCGGTAACGGAGTCTTCGGTTTGACAAACAATATAAAAACCCTTCATCGCATGAGCATTTTTCGGTGAAATATAAAACATTATTCATATAAATAGTAAGTATTTTTTAGGGTATGAGATTTTTTTATCTGAAATGGATGGACAAGAAAAAACAAACATTATTCGGTAGCATATGACAATTTATTCAGTGGAATAGTTAATTTTTCATCTAAACTAGATGTAAAAAGATAAGATAATATTATTCGATAGCATACAAAATATTATTCGGTTGAATTGACAAATTTTAAAAATAATATACGGGGTTAAAATAAAACAGCTTACCAAAAAATAACTTACAAAAAAAAGAAAAAAAAAAAGAAGTCAAAGGGGATTTATTATATACAGGAGAAACCAAAAATAAAGAGGAGGGGGTCATTCACGCACGCGCAGGCAAGGGGGAGTTGTTTGATTTTTGTACTTGGGACCCACACATTTAATTGGAAAAAACAAAAAATTCATTTTAATCACGACCTTCCATTTTCTTTTGATCAACGATCCATAATTGTGCACAAGATACACTATAGGAGGTGTGCACTCTGGAACCACTCCCTATATATATCGGAAATTTCGCGAGGTACCCCTGAGGTATTGCAATTTTCGCGAGGTATACAACTCTTTTACATATTTCGTGTGGTACCCCTGAGGTTTTGAATTTTTTCGCCTCGCGCTCTTCTTGGTTAACTCTAACGGATTCCGTTAGTTTTTAATAAAAAAAAAAAGAAAAAAAAAAAGAAGGAACGGATTATGGAACCCTCCCACTTTCCCAGTTTTCTCTCTCCCCGCGAGCCAACCCATCACCCTCTCCATCCCTGCCTGTTCGCCGGTGCCTCGCCGCTCCGCCGTCCTCCCTTTCCGAAGCTCCTTTGCAGCAGCTTCGGTGCCTTAACTTCTTCTCTATCGACCACTGATTCAACCATTACCATACTCTCTCTCTCTCTCTCTCTCTCTCTCTCTCTATATATATATATATATATATATATATATATATATATATATATATATATATATATAGAGAGAGAGAGAGAGAGAGAGAGAGAGAGAGAGTATGGATCATATGTACTCAGCCCTTAACGTGTATCATGTATACAAATCTGCGTCATTGAATTAAGAAGATCAACGGATGAGATTAATAGTAACTTCTGATTATTCGATGGTATTGAGAGATTATTCAGTAGAATGAAATTATTCAGTGGTATTGGGCGATTATTCGGTAGAATAATATTTACATTTTTTACAGATGAATAATTACTTGAAAACAGATGAATAATCATGAAAAAATAGATGAATAATTTCTGAGTACATGATACACGTTAAGGGTTGAGTACACCGGAACCAACCCCTATATATATATATATATATATATATATATATATATATATATATATATATATATATATATATATATATATATATATAGGGTTGGGTTCGGGTACACACAAACCCAAAAGTGAGAAGGAAAGAAGAGTCCTCATTGGTCCATATAAATAAAAATAATCTGAAAAATAAAATTTCGACACGCTGTGAAAATTAACCAAAATTTAAAATGTTGCCCGCTGTATCGAACTCGGGATGACTTTCTACTCCGACTACGACTCCTTACCAGTTACCAATATGACAACTGAAATCTCCTTGTGCTTTGACGCCTTTAATGACCTCTATACTTTGTATCCTCTTCCTTTTCGTTTTTTTTACTATTCCATATTTTTATCAATTTATAAATTAAATATCAAGATCACCCTTAAAATTTTCACATTTTTATAATTAAAATTTTTTATTTTAAAAAAAATATAGTAAATATATTACTTTAAAATAATTTTTATTTCAAGAACCACTATAATTTATTTCCTGAACAACTATGATTGAATATTTGTAAAATTTACATTCTTTTTATTTTTTTAATGTTTGTTTTTAATTATTTATTTGTTTTTAATTATTTATTTCATGAACCAATATTATTTATTTAATGAACCAATAATCTTTATTTCTTGAACCACTACTATTTAATAATTGTAAAATTTTCATTCTTCTTTTATTTTATTTTAATGTTTATTTTTAATTAATTAATTATTTGTTTTTTAAATAAAATGGTCCGTTAATCAATACTGTTTATTTCATGAACTAATACTATTTATTTGATGAACCACTACTCTTTATTTGATGAACCAATATATTTAATGAACCACTTGATATAAAAACCCTTAGCCACTTCGTATTAAAACCCTGAACCACTTGGTATTAAAGCACCGAACCACTTGGTTTAAAACCCTGAACCACTTGGTATTAAAGTACTGAATCACTTGGTTTAAAACCCTGAACAAGTTGGTATAAAAACCCTGAACAACTTAGTATAAAACCCATGAACCACTTGGTATAAAAACCCCGAACCAATCGTATTAAAACCCTGAACCACTTGGTATTAAAGTCCTGAACCACTTGGTATATAAACCATGAACCACTTGGTTTAAAGCCCTAAACCACTTTGGTATTAAAAACCCTGAACCACTTAGTATAAAAATCCCGAACCACTTGATATAGAAACCTTGAACCACTACTTTTTAATTAATAATTGTAAAATTTTTCATTCTTTTTTTTTTGTTTTGTAATTTTTTTTTTAAAATAAAATGGTTCATGAACAAATACTATTTATTTGGTGAACCACTATTCTTTATTTGACGAACCACTACTCTTTATTTAATGAATCACTACTCTTTATTTCATGAATCACTACTCTTTTATTTTCTTTTAATGCTTATTTCATGAACCAATACTCTTAATTTATTTCATGAATCAATACTCTTTATTTCATGAACCACTACTCTTTTATTTTCTTTTAATGTTTATTTTTAAATTATTTATTTATTTGTTTTTAAAATAAAATGGTTCATGAACCAATACTATTTATTTCATGAACCAATACTATAAAGAAGTGATTCAAGAACGTATAAAGAAGTGGTTCATGAAGTTATAAGGAAGTGTGGTTCATGAAGCTATAAAGAAGTGATTAATTAAGCTATAAAGAAGTGGTTCATGTTCATGAAGTAATAGAGGAGTGGTTCATTAAGTTATAAAGAAGCGGTTTATTAAGTTATCAAGGAGTGGTTCATTAAGTTTTCATTCTTCTTTTATTTTATTTTTATGCTTAATTTTTAAAATAAAATGGTTCATGAACAAACCCTATTTACTTCATGAACCACTTCTATTTATATATATTGAACCACTTGATATTAAAATCCTGAACCACCTGACATTAAAATTCTGAACCACTTGGTTTGAATTCCTGAACCACTTGATACAAAACTCTGAACCACTTGGTATAAAAACCCTTAATCACTTGGTATAAAAACCCCGAACCACTTGGTTTTAAAACACTAAACTACTTGGTATCAAAAACTCTGAACCACTTAGCATAAAACAGATCCGAATTGAAATGTGAAAAAGGGATAGTGAATATATTAATGCATCCCTCAAAAGCAAGCAAGCAGGCATCATGATTGGATCACTGTTCTTGTAATCATCAACCATAACTTATTACTTATGCTGTACAAAAAATTTCTTTGAACTATTCAGAGATTCTAAAGCTTGAAAACTATGCATGCAGAGCTTCCACATTGCGATATGTGCAATTGTGATGGCAATTTTTTCAACAGGGATTGACTCTGACTGCTTCCAGTAATCCAGATGAACTCTTCTAGTCTTATTACGCCATGTTTAACGTCAGTCTCAAGCTCATCATCTTGTCTAATTAGAACAAGTACATTATAATTAACTGCACCAAGTTCCTGCAAGCTGATTTTAGTCTCTCCGAACCAAATCCGGCCACGCCCAAATCCTCCGCTCTCAAACAGCCGAAGCAAGTCCACGCCCAAATCCTCCGCTCCGGCGTCGACCGCTCCACCTCCCTCCTCTTCAAACTCATTTCCTCCGCCAGGTCTTTCTCCAATGGCGCCCTCGACTACGCCCTCTTCGTCTTCGACGAAATTCACCGCCCCGAGACTCGTTTCTCCAATCGCTTCCTGCGCGACCTCTCGAGGAGCGCGGACCCCCGAAAGACCATTGTGGCTGACGCGAGGATCGATGAGGTGGGATTCGGCGGCTGTCGGCAGGTTCACCTTCCCCCCGCTTTTGAAGGCGGCGTCTAGGGTTTCGGTGTTGGCCGAAGGGATGGAGATCCATCGGCGGCTGTTGACAGGCCGGTTCACCGCCACGGAGAGGCCGGAGAGCGGAGCGGAATTGGGGGAGATCAACTGCGAAATCGATTACTGGTGGAGATTAGCGAGTTAGCTTTGGAAGGTTATGATGAAGGAAAGCGCGTGTATCCCACTCCTTCGAACCTTTTCACCGGATCAGAATCTTCTTACTTTTTTTTTTTTAGCTCAGAATCTTCTTACTTGAACCCTCAAATATATATATATATATATATATATATATATATATATATATATATATATATATATATATATATATATATATATATATATATATATATATATATTTGATTATAGTTGAATTTCCTTAATGAACTTGAAAAATTGAAATAAAAATACACATCATATCTTGAATAACTAAATTAAAATAAATACATAAATATAAATTGATATATAGGTGGACGCAATAGATGTGAACTTAACTTAATGAACTATAAGAACCTTAATTAAAACAACAAAGTTCTCATACATATCTTAGTGCTATTCTTAATGAACTATAAATTGATATATCATATCCTGCAGTGTGGTATTTTTATAGAAATAAATTCTATACTTATGCATTCTATACTTAGGTACATGAATTGAAACAAAATACATATATTATTATATATAAACACATGTACAGGTTCTTAATTTATGCAGTATATCATATATAGCTAGTGAAAGATAGAGTTTAATTTAATTTAAAAATTAAAATAGGGCACTTTCACTTACAAGTTTGTTGGTAACTCTGACGGAGCTTTGCTCTCATCTTTGACTCTTGTTCTTCCTTGCTCAACTCTACAACCCGCCTCTTCTTCTTCTGAGAATCCTCATCTTCATCTTCTCCAAGCTTCTTGATTAGTGGCACTTTCAGCACCTTTCCGACTCCGTATCTTTTGCAAGTCATACCGCCCATATCATTCTCTTCCAGCTGGGCACTATGCAGCTTGATTGGCTCTCTCAAAACCTTTCCAACTCCATATTTTCTGCACTTTGGAAATTCCCCCTCTTCATCTTCATCTTCCTTGAGGAGTTTATCTTCCTTGGAGTTTTGTTGAAAACCGAGATTCGATATAACGAAAGTGATTTATGCAGAAGCGAGAGATAAAGAATGAGAAACTCAAACAAGACATGCAAGAACAACACCAGACTTTTACGAGGTTCGGCAAAAGATGCCTACGTCCTCGGGGCCTCAAGAAGCGGCCGAATCCACTAAGTAATTGTTCAACAGAGGGTTACAATCAAGCAATGCAAAGATAAACCCTAGATCTAGCATGTACGAGTTTCAGAGATACAGAGAGAAGAAGATCCCCCTGTGTGGGATGACCGGAGTTCGAAGATGGCTTCGAAACTCCCAAATCCTAGATCTCCAGACGTGAGACAAGCGGCAACCAAAGCCAGGTGCTTAGCCGCGCCACCACCAGGAGATCACCGAGATCAGCCAACGCCTTCGTCTTCACAATCGCCGGGGAGGAGCCAAGAACAAACCCTAGAAACCCTAGAAACCCTTTGAGAGCGTTTGAGAAGAGACGGAGGAGAGAGAGAGAGAGAGAGAGCTGAACTGAGGATCCAGAAGCTGCTAGCAAGCTTATATAGCTAGTTCATCGGATCTCAAGTGAAGCCAGGCCAAAACGCAGCGCTTCACTCAACTGGACCAGGTTGCCAAGCTAGCTCCAGCCTGAGAGATCTTTGGGCTCGGAAATGGGCCTAAAGCCCACATATCCGGGTAAGTCTTCTTCCATACATATATCATACATATTATACATACATAATATACCATAGGTTATACATTATACTCCACAAGTGTTCATTAGACTCGTTAGAGGATCAAGTCGATTTCTCGACTCAATACGACTCAGTCGAGTCTAACTATAATTGTGCATCCATGTATACCTAAGTATATAATATATGTTATATGCATACTCATCATACACTCATACATGATTACAAGCACTTAACAATATTACATGTAACACATATGAAATAAAGACATAGGGAAATATAACACATAGCATTACAACAAATCACCCTCTATTTTTCTAAGTCTTGCTCCAGGCAGACTATAACCTAAACAAAGTTGATTCAAGGCCAGTCCGTCATCAGCCCAGTCATGCAATGATCACCCATGGAAATCCTCCAAATGGAGGAAGTTCCTGCAGAACACAAATTTTTCATAAGGAACAATTTTAGTGCCAAAATCTGCAGGATTATACTTACCATCAATTTTCTTAACATGTATGACATTATCTTCCACTTTCTCACGAATAAAATGGTATCTGACATCAATATGTTTAGTACGCTCATGGTACATGGGGTCCCTGCAGAGATAGAGTGCACTTTGACTGTCAATGTGTAAGACAGAAGTGTAGTGCTTCCTCTCTATCTCCTTAAGGATACCTTGTAGCCAGATGGCCTCCTTGCAGGCCTCTGTAGCTGCTATGTACTCAGCTTCAGTGGATGAGAGAGCAACAATGGGTTGCTGCTAGGATTTCCAGGAAACACAATTGCCTGCCCATGTATACACATAGGAGGTAATAGATTTCCTGGTATCCTTGTTAGAAGCATAATCAGCATCCACAAAGCCATGTAAGTTATAAGAGGAGGAGTGTTCAGCATATAACAAAGACAGATTAGCAGTTCCAAGCAAGTATCTTAACAGATATTTCATAGACACCCAGTGTTTCTCAGCTGGTTCAGACATGAACCTACTGAGAGTGCTAATAGAAAATGCAAGATCAGGACGAGTACAAATCACAGAGTACATCACTGAACCTACAACAACATCATAAGGAATGGATTTCATAATATTCAACTCAGCAACAGAAAATTTTCCTTTTATTTTAGTGAGATCAAGATGAGCACCTAAAGGAATATTGTTAACCTTATCACCAGAAATATGAAATCTTTCAAGAACCTTATGCACATAGTCACACTGATGCAACCATAACTTCTTATGCTTCCTATCTCTTATAATAGACATGCCTAAAATCTTTTTAGCAATGCCTAAATCTTTCATGTCAAAATGCTTTTGTAAGTTCTTTTTAATATCATGAATAGCGTCAACAGATTTAGAGATCAGCAAGATGTCGTCCACATATAAAAGCACATAAAGCACAGGACTCTTATTGACACCCTTAAAGTATAAACAGGTATCAAATTTGCTCCTTTTAAACCCTAGACTGAACCTCATGCACTTGTCAAACTTGATATTCCATTGTCTAGGTGACTGTTTCAAACCATAGATGGATTTATTTAACAAGCAAGCATGATTAGGATGCACAGAATTAATCAATGAAGCCCTTAGGCTGTCTCATATAAATTGTCTCATCCAAGTCACCATGAAGAAAAGCTGTCTTAACATCCATTTGTTCTAATTCAAAATCATAAACAGCAGTCATGGCAAGCAACAATCTCAAGGTTTTATATTTCACAACAGGGGCAAATATTTCATTGTAATCCTCACCCTCTATTTGGGTAAAACCTTTAGCAACCAACCTAGCTTTATATCTAGGGGGTCAGACTTAGAAATGCCATCTTTAAGTTTGTAGATCCATTTACAATCAATTAATCTAGCACTCACAGGTTTAGGCACCAAAGTCCAGGTTATATTCACCCTCATAGATTCTATCTCATCATTTATAGCATGTTTCCATTTAGCAGAGTGAATACATTTCATAGCTTGTTCATAAGTTTCAGGAGTAAAGGTCTTCACAACATCAGAAACTAAGCAAGCAAACTCAACAATGTTATTAATGAACCTTTTATTTGGTATAACAGTCCTAGGACTCCTATCCCTAGTCAACTGCCAATTAGTCAAGTCATGCCCTTCAGTGGCTGAAGAACTAGAGGTACCAGAACCTGACACAGGCATAGAGATAACAACATCATCCTCATTCACAGAAATAGGAGAAGTAGAAGAGGAATTAGGTTCATTATTTGCTCCCCCACCCAATTGGTGAGGTTGCACAACATCAATTTGCATATTATCAGAAACAGTAGCATCATCAGAAGTAGACAGAGATGAATCATGAGCAGAGAGAGTAGAGGAAGAAGAGGGAGAGAAGGTACTGTCAAACTCATCATCTGAATCAACATCATTGTGCTTAGGCATCAAAGAATTGATCCTCTTGTACCTGCAAGTTAGCATCTGAAATAACAGGAGAAGCTTTCTTAAAGTGAAATTCATGCTCATTGATAAAGACATTCCTACTCACAATAGTTTTATAAACACCAGGTTGGACAAGAAGCAACTTATAACCCTTAACCCCTTCAGGATAACCCAATAAAACACATTTTTGGGACCTAGGATTAAGCTTACCTTGGTTAACATAAGAAAACACAGTGCAACCAAAAGGTTTAATGTGGTCTAAGTTTGGTTTTCTTTTAGTCCATAACTCATAAGGAGTTTTAAAATCAATAACAGAGGAAGGAGTCCTATTTATCAAGTAAGCAGCAGTCACAACAGCTTCACCCCACAAGTAATGTTTCAAACCAGAAGATATAAGCATGCAGCTAGCTTTTTCAAGGAGAGTCCTGTTCATCCTCTCAGCAGTACCATTCTGCTGGGGAGTTCCAGGAATGGTTAAGTGTCTCTTAATACCATTAGACTTGCAGTACTCATTGAACAAAGAATTACAAAACTCAAGGCCATTATCAGTTTTTAAACATTTAACAGTCAGGCCAGTTTCATTTTCAACTCCAATTTTCCAGTTCTTAAAGGTTTCAAATGCCTCATCTTTAGTTTTAAGCAAATAGACCCAGACCTTCCTACTGTAGTGATCAACGAGAGACATAAAATATCTCTTATGACCTATAGTTGGGACAGGAGAGGGTCCCCACAAATCAGAATGAATATATTCAAGAGGTGCAGCAGCAACATAAGATGAATGCTTAAAACCTTTTCTAGCATGCTTTCCTAGGATACAATTTTCACAGAGATCAATCATGCAAGGTTTGGAGTTTATAATGCCAGTTTTATGAAGGTGTTCTAAGCCTTTATTGCCTATGTGACCCAATCTATTATGCCACAACATAGTGTCATGCAGAGACATAGTATGCACAGAAGCAGTAAAGGCAGAAGCAGGATAATTCACAACAGGAGTAGCCAACGCTTCATAAAGACCTTTCTTTCTAAAGCATTTAATGATAGGCTTCCCATTTTTAGAAATAATCCTAACACCATTTGAACTAGTCATATCATAGTGTAATTCTTCAAAAGCACTTTCAGAAAGCAAGTTTCTCCTTAAATCAGGAACCCATTTAACATCCTTAACAATTCTAATCACATCATCAAACATTTTTAAAGCAACAGATCCAACACCTTTAATTTTAAGAATAGAGTGATCACCCAGCATAACAGTACCAACATCAAAACATTTAAGATCAAAGAACCAAGATT
Source organism: Persicaria tinctoria (assembly GCA_037127255.1). NCBI lineage: Eukaryota > Viridiplantae > Streptophyta > Magnoliopsida > Caryophyllales > Polygonaceae > Persicaria > Persicaria tinctoria. Next base: position 68,275,846 of record JBANSL010000013.1, read on the forward strand.
TATGAAAGGTAGCATGCATGGTACACCCAGAATCCAAAATCCAAGTAGTAGAATCAGTGTCACTTAATAATGCAAGAACTTCATGAGTAACATAAGGATGGGATTCACAAACAGCAGACACATTAGGTTTCTTACCTGCTTTAATATCCCTTTTCTTTTTAAAACAATGCTTCTCAAGATGACCAGTTTTATTGCAGTAAGTACATAAAAGATGAGATTTATCAGGTTTTTCACCACTGGATTTGTCAGAAGACACATAATCAGGTTTATTGTCTTTATTTTCCTGTTGCTTATTTTTCTTATTGCCTTTGTACTTAGACATCACCATAAGAACCTCATCTTTGTTTTCAGGTTTAGGGTCAGTCTTATTACCATTCACAGTTTTAAACACTTTCAGATTTTCATTTTTCTATATGATAGAATCAATAAGCTTCTTTTGAGTCAACTTATTAGTACCATACTGAACAACATCAACAAAAGTAGTAAACTGAGCAGGCAAAGAATTAAGCAACAAAACACACAATTGAGTCTCATCAACTTTGTCACCACATCTTTCCAGATCTTGGGTAATAGCCAAGAATCTGTCAAGATTATCAGCAAGAGTGCAAGTAGTAGACATTTTGTAATTGAAAAGTTTGTTGAAGAGATTTACCCTATTTGATAGTGATTTTACCAAGTATAATTCCTCCAACCTTTTCCAGAGCTTTTCAGTAGTTGTGCAAGTAAGAACTTGCCTAGCCACCTCATCTGAGAGTCTCAACATAATCTCACCGTGTGCTATTTTATCAAGACATTTTAGATCCTTCTTCTTGTCTTCTTCGACATCTTCTCCAGTGACCACTTCATAGCAGTTTTCTTTGATTAATATGACCTTCATTTTTACCTGCCACATAGCAAAGTCAGTAGTGCCATTGAAGGGTTTTAAACGATAGGATTCACCCATGTTTATAGTTAAGAACTTTAAAAAAAAAATATTAACAAAACACAGTAAATCACGCAAGAGATTCAAGAAAACCTTGAACCTAAGAGCAGAGCACAGAATCACACACACAAGCCTAGATCTAAACAAACAAGGCGTGGTATGTCACGTAAGGGGGGTTCAGCACCAGCGATGTCGCCTTTTAGGTTTGTCTGAGGCCTTACGTCCAGTCTCTATCCCTAGAACTCAAGAATGAGCCAGGAAATCGAGAGCGGGACACTCAAGCTCTGATACCACTTGTTGAAAACCGAGATTCGATATAACGAAAGATATTTATGCGGAAGCGAGAGATAAAGAACGAGAAACTCAAACAATACATGCAAGAACAACACCAGAGTTTTACGAGGTTCGGCAAAAGATACCTACGTCCTCGGGGCCTCAAGAAGCGGCCGAATCCACTAAGTAATTGTTCAACAGAGGGTTACAATCAAGCAATGCAAAGATAAACCCTAGATCTAGCATGTACGAGTTTCAGAGATACAGAGAGAAGAAGATCCCCCTGTGTGGGATGACCGGAGTTCGAAGATCGCTTTGAAACTCCCAAACCCTAGATCTCCAGACGTGAGACAAGCGGCAACCAAAGCCAGGAGCTTAGCCGCGCCACCACCAGGAGATCACCGAGATCAGCCAACGCCTTCGTCTTCACAATCGCCGGGGAGGAGCCAGGAACAAATCCTAGAAACCCTAGAAACCCTTTGATAGCGTTTGAGAAGAGACGGAGGAGAGAGAGAGCTGAACTGAGGATCCAGAAGCTGCTAGCGAGCTTATATAGCTAGGTCATCGGATCTCAAGTGAAGCCAGGCCAAAACGCAGCGCTTCACTCAACTGGACCAGGCCGCCAAGCTCGCTCCAGCCTGAGAGATCTTTGGGCTCGGAAATGGGCCTAAAGCCCACATATCCGGGTAAGTCTTCTTCCATACATATATCATACATATTATACATACATAATATACCATAGGTTATACATTATACTCCACAAGTGTTCATTAGACTCGTTAGAGGATCAAGTCGATTTCTCGACTCAATACGACTCAGTCGAGTCTAACTATAATTGTGCATCCATGTATACCTAAGTATATAATATATGTTATATGCATACTCATCATACACTCATACATGATTACAAGCACATAACAATATTACATGTAACACATATGAAAGAAAGACATAGGAAAATATAACACATAGCATTACAGCAAGTTTGATTGGCGCTTTCAACACCTTTCCGACTCCGGTTCTTTTGCAAGTCATACCCATATGCTCCTGTTCCTCGACATTATGGTTGATTAATGGCTCTCTCAAAACCTTTCCAACTCCATATTTTCTGCACTTTGGAAATTCGCCCTCTTCAGAACCTTCATCTTCATCTTCCTTGAGGAGTTTGATTGGCTCTTTCAACACTTTTCCGATTCCATATTTTTGGCATTTCAGAAAATCGCCCCCTTTAATTATCTTCATCTTCACCGAAGAAGTCTTCGATCCAACCCATTTCTTCCGCCCAAAAACTGTAATCGTCTATATCTTCTGGAACTGTTGGAAATGCTTCGTTGAATTCAGGCCAAAAGCACAAGGGATCCATCCTATACCTAAATCAAATTATTATATTAATGCACATTATAAACAAACATTTAATTCTATTTTTTTTATATGTATGAAAACGTTAAGAAACTTATTAAACGGATGGCTGATTGATCGATTAGGGTTTATTTGACAAAATTAAATCTAATTTCACATGTACTATATATGTGTTATGTTGTGTTTTAGTATTTATTTATTATATGGGACATTTTGAAAAATATATAAATTGGTTGGCCAAATTGGGAAAAACTATACATTCCTCGTGCCCTTCCTGCGTGCCCCCCTTCGGGACGGCATTTTTTTCCAGCGCGATAGTGCTAAGAGAAAATTTGCGCCTTAACTATACACGTTTTGGTAAAAATTAGGAAAGTATATATCAACCCTAATCCTCATCCCCGCTTTTCTTTGAATTCATTTCATCCTCTTCTCCCCGACTCGTCCTCTAGAGATGGCGAGAGATGGCGAGAGATCAACAGAACACGGATCGAGGAGCGTGAGCAGGAGACGAATCGAGAGATGGCCAGATTCAAGGCTGGGAGGGAGTTCGGTCTTCAATGGAGGGAGAGCAGCAATCGCCAGAGCATCGTCCGACAACAATCGTCCGCGGCGGAGGATTTCGAATGCGTCGCCTCCCTCACCACCACCACCACCACCTCCACCACCGGCGACGCCATTGAAATCGTTGCCTCCTCCACCAGCAGAAAACGCTAATTTTGGAGGTGAACCAAATCTTCGGTTGAAGACGAATTTGGCGGATGAACAACGGCGGCTGCGATCTCCTCCTTGGAGTCTCCGTGGTCGGGATTCTGGTTGCGCTCCTCTCTTCCTTGATCGCTCGCTCTCTGATCTGTGTTGGAGAACCGGGAAGCGAAGCTGGCGGTTGATGCTTGCTCTTGGTGGCCATGGTGGAGGAGACGGATCCGGATCTCTTCCTCCTCTCATGCTCCTCTTCCGCCTCTGCATCTTCATTGCTGACACCCTCACTTTTCGCGTCGAAGATCCGTTTTCCGATACCTATTCCGCGAGTTTTACTCTCGGTGCTTGCTCGATCTTGTTTCGCTGCTTCTTAGCGCCTCCAGAGATTGCTGACCAGAGATCGATGCGGACAAGACGAAGGTGATGACACTGAGTTGCTTTCTTCACTGTCCTAGTTTTTTTTTTGTGACGTTGTTCTTCACTGGCCTAGTTTTTTTTGGCATACATAAGTGCATAATATTGACCTTATGAGAATGTAGGGTGTTTTCTTCAATTTTAATTGTTAATGGGAGGGTGTTGACATTGTGAATGATGTTACTTTGCAGTTTGCTGAAGTCCTAGGTTCGTTTGTGATGACAGTGTGAATGATCTCCCTCTCCTTTGTGGTCTTAACTCCTTGGCAGTTGGCAAGGTGCTGGCGACGAGATTGGGTTCGTAGTGGCGGGGGACGTCGCAGTCGCTGCTCTTGTAGATGGCAGGGGAGGTGCTGACGGCGAGATCGGGTTTGTATCGGTAAGTGAATGTTAGATTGATAGCTAGATTTTTATCAGTGCATATATCATCTTCATCCTATCTGCTTGAGCTTTCTCTTTGTAACCAATGGAGTATTTTTTTAGTTTTTTTTTGTAGTGGTTTAGTTTATTAGTGAGATTCCAGGAATAACTTTATCAGTGATTGATTTCCAAAATGTTGGAAACTTGGAAATGGCTAGTTTATTATTGCTACACTAGTTTATGGAATGTATTTTGATAATCTATAATTATTTATCACTTGCTTCACCCTGCGTATTTTGATTACCATCGGTTTAACTTTTTTTTTTAGTGTGTTGACATCGTTTTTATGCGTATTTTTATGCGCTGACATCGTTTTTATTCGTATTTTTTAGTGCTGGCATCGTTTTTTATGAGTATTTTTTAGCGCTGACATCGTTTTTATGTGTATTTTTGGTGCTGACATCGTTTTTATGCGTATTTTTTAGTGCTGACATTATTTTTATGCGTATTTTTTAGTGCTGACATCGTTTTTATGCATATTTTTTAGTGTTGATATCGTTTTAATGCGTATTTTTTAGTGTTGACATCATTTTATGTGTATTTTTTTATGTAGGTATATATGTGCTGATATCTTTTTGCAATATAAGAGATGGAGAAGGAAGGATGTACAGTTATTTTGAGCGATTCGGTGGCATCGACGGACGTCAACGGAGGAGTCTCCAATGTCACTGTCGGTGGAGCTACGATGAAGATGTACAATGATTTTGAAATTTTATTTAATTACACTTTTGTCTAACTTCTTTATTTATTAAACATTTGTGTTTATATTTGTGGTTGCTATTATGTTAAATTGTTACTATTCACGTCATCAATCGTATATATTTTTTCTTTGAAAGTTTCTCGCCAGCAATAATTTTCTCCGACATCGACGCCATTACAGTTGGCGTCAGCATATCCGACGTCAGCATCGTCGACATCCCCGGTGTTAGCGTCGTCGACGTCCCCTGCGTCAGCGTTGCTGGAGTCTTCGGTGTCAGCAAATTGGATGTACTTGGTGTTGGCGTCAGCAATGCTGATGTCAGCATTTCCGGCGTCAGCGTCAGCATTGGCGCGCGAAAAAAAAACGTTGGCGTCTGCATTCATTAAACGGTGTCAGCAATGCTGATGTCAGCATTCCCGACGTCGGCATCAGCACGGGCGCGCGGGAAAAAATTGTTGGCGCGAAGGGGGGCACAAGGGGGCACACAGGAGGGGAGGGGGGGGGCACGCAGGAGGGGGCACAAAGGATATATAGTTTGGTAATTTTTACCAAACTTTGTATAGTTTGCTAATTTGGCCAACTTTTATCTATAGTTTGCAAACTATCCCCAGTGCTGAAGGCGAAGGCGCAAATTTTCGGCCAAATTAGAAAACTATACACGTTTTGATAAAAATTAGGAAACTATACACGTTTTGAAATAAACCTAATCTTATCGGTATTTCCTTCCTCACCTCTCTCTCTCTCTCTCTCTCTCTCTCTCTCTCTCTCTCTCTCTCGCACGACCGCCTGAGATCGAAGGCGATTTCCAGATCGAAGGCTCACCTCCTTCCAGCTCTCCATCGTCCTCCATCGACGAACCTTCCTCCATCGTCGCACCTTCCTCCGTCGCCGCATATGGCGCTGCGCCGATCTGCGGTCGCGCGCCATCGCAGCGAAAACGTCTCGGACGGCTATAGAGGAGTAGATCTGGAGAGGGATCCAAACCTAGCCTTGGCTCAGGGAATCACAGATGGATTTGAGGTCGAGGTCGGAAGGGATTTCGAGGTCCTTCAATGGAGTGATTCGAGGTCGAAAGGGATTTCGGTCTTCAATGGAGCATATCTGCAGGAGACGGTGAACCGAGGGTGTGGGAGATTAAAGATCAAGATGGAGAGAGTAGTCCAGATCCATGGAACACAAGATCGAGGGGAGATTGGTCTAGATCTGCGAGGGAGACGGTCCAGATCTGCGAGAAATTCATCAAAAGGTCAGTACTTTCGCCTCATATTTTTTCTCCATCCCTTCCAGATTTCCTTCGATCTCCATTCAATTTCTTCGATCTGTTTGATTCCGCTGCTCAGTGTTGTGGACTCGTGTAATTTGTTTCCGCTGACGAGGTGATGGACTCGATCTGTTTGATTCCTGATTTGAGTATGGTATTTGATTGATAGCATTTGCAGTACTTTTTTTTATTGATGATAGTTTTGGATGATTGACATTGATGCAGTTTTTTTCCCTCTCGATCACACAAATGAATTCAGGTTGTGGAAAATGGAAGTTAGGCATGACTGCTATTTTTCCCTCTCCTAGATGCTTATTACAGATTTTTCTTCTCTTTAATTGATTGCTTTCATCTGGAACTCATTAATGAATTATGGCTGTTTTCACTTCTGTTCATATGATTGCTGCAATAAAAGATTGAAATCTTTTACTGCAGCAATCACTGCTCGTCTCGACCCTCGTTCGTCTCCTCCCGTGGCCGACTCCGATGTGGTCGAAAAAACAACCATTCCTAAACACAACTAGCCGCCAACATCATGGGATCCAGATCCGGCTGATCGCCGCTTCCAGCGACAATCTCCCCGCCGGCCTCGACCCACCCCTCAAACACTACTGGCTCCCCGGAGCCACCCCCAATCACAACCCCCTTTAGTCTAGCGCGCATCCTCCCCTCCTTCGATGTTGTCGTTCCCTCCGTCGGATTCTCCCTCCGGGCGGAACTCCATGGGCTCCCCTTATTAATCTCCCTTCGGCCTCCCCTACTGCATGAAAATTAATTTGCTCATGTCTGTTTATTTGTGGCTCAAAAAATCTCAACTCAGAAACAAATCCAACCACAAAATTGCATGAATATCATCTTTTTTTAATCCAGTCTAACCACCTATTTTAAATCCCAAAATTTTATTTTTCCTTGCCATCGGCGATAAAGTCAAGGTGTGTCCGCCCAGCCCACTAGGTGGTTCGTTGGGCACCACATCTGGATCCATGACCGCAACCGTCACTGCTTCTAAGCCAACTATGTCAAAGTCAACAACTTCAAGCAAGATGTCTAAGTCACCGGACCGTTGTCAAGAATCGACTCTTAGTTTTTGTTTTAAAAGATAAATTTATCTCATTGTAACCTTAGATTTAGACTATTTTTTTTTTACTGGCGACCCTCTACGTAGGGTTCATCAAGTCATCTTTTGATGGATTCAAGATCGCTTAGTCGATCTACTCTTTTCTTGCCTACTATAAAAAAATATATGAAATTATAAAATGATCGGTAAGCTTTTAGAGTGTCCAAATATATTATTTAAGAACAAAAAAATCTATTAATTAAGTCGGTGCAAATAAAAAAAAAACAGATTTAGTTTGCCTTATATAGAGTTGGATTACCATATTATATATTATATTATTGCATATAATACTGCATTAATTAATTGCATTGGTAATCAAGATTCAACATAGAGAGGCCGACAATCGATTTATCATCCTTAATTCAGAGGTACGTTTGCATTCATCTCTCAAAATAAACTAGTATTTATTAATTATACATACAAGATATTGTATAATATTAATTAGTTTCTGTCAAAAACATACAAAAAACCTAATTAGTTTAATGTTCGATCATTGTTGCAATTAGTAAGCAAGTAAGTACTCTTCGATCAATTTTGCTTATTTTGAATTTGATTTTCCTTCTAACCTTTTTGACATTGTTTTTACTTTTTAATTAGTGATTTGATGATTAATGAAGGATGAAACTACAGTTTACCATAAAAAAAACAAAAAAAAAACTACTATTCGATCAGAATATAATAAATAAATACTAAAACACAACATAACATACATGATTTCTTAACATTTTCTTGTCAAATAAGACCTAATCGATCAATCGAACAGCGATCCGTTTAAGTTTCTTAACATTTTCATTCATATAAAAAATTTAGAATATATTGAAGGTTTATACAATGCCTATAATAAAACTATTTTAATAATCACATAAAATTTAATTAAAAAAATAATTTCTATAATAAAATATTATATATATATATATAATTGATATAATAAAATATAAGTTTAAATAAATTATTTTAATCATCACATAAATTTTAGTTAAAAAATAATTTATATATAATTGATATAATAAAATACTGTATTATATATATATATATAATTGATATAATTAGATTATATGAAAATATGAAAAGATAAGAACTGTGAGATTTTATAGTACGTGCCCAAGTATATTCTTTAACAACAAAAAATCTATTAGGTCAGCATATAAATAGATTATTAGAAAAGGTATAATGTACAAAGAAATAAATTATATGCTAATTTAATGTTTTAAATTGAACCAAATTGTATAGAAAATAAATGAAAATCTATTTTATTTTTAATCAAATTAGGATTTGTCATTTTATTAGTTGAAAATCCTATAATTATGGTGGTGATGAAAACTCATAAAAAAATGCTCTCTTTTAATAATTAGATAGATAGATAAATAGATACATAGATAGATAGATAGATAAATGGGGATATTACCATATTATATATTATTATTGCATATATTACCCATAATTACTTAATTGCATTGGTAATCAAGATTCAACATTGTTTCTCAAAAAAAAGATTCAACATATAGAGGCAGTACTTGCGGATTCGGACTTCCAATTAACACGTACCCTTAGAAGTTTGATCGATCGATCATATTAATTTCAATTCAGAGGTACCTTTGCATATATTCATATATCTCTCAAATTAAACTAGTATTTATTTATATATTATACTTACAAGATATTTTGTATATATATAATACGAAGCATTAGTTTCTGTCAAAAAACAAAAAAAAACCTAATTAGTTTTCACTGTTTAATTAGTTCGATCATTGTCGCAATTAATTAAGCAAAGGAAGTACTTTTCGATCAGAATATAATAAATAAATACTAAAACACAAAAATTACACACAGTACATGTGAAATTAGATTTAATTTTGTGAAATAAACCCTAATCGATCAATCGGGGATATCATCCGTTTAAATTTGATAACGATTTCATACATATATGAAAAATTTAGAATTGAATGTTTATATATAAATAATGTGCATTAATATATAAAATAATTTGATGTAGGTATAGGATGGATCCGTTGTGCTGTTGGCCTGAATTGAGCGAAGGATTTCCACCAGTTCCGGAAGATATAGACGATTACAGTATTTGGGCGGGAGAAATGTGTTGGATTGAAGACTTCTTTGGTGAAGGTGAAGGTGAAGGTGAAGCTGAAGATGAAGGGGGCGATTTTCCGATATGCCAAAAATACGGAATCGGAAAAGTGTTGAAAGAGCCAATCAAACTCGTCAAGGAAGATGAAGATGAAGATGAAGGTTCTGAAGAGGGGGAATTTCCGAAGTGCAGAAAATATGGAGTTGGAAAGGTTTTGAGAGAGCCATTAATCAAGCATAATGTCGAGGAACAGGAGCATATGGGTATGACTTGCAAAAGAACCGGAGTCGGAAAGGTGTCGAAAGCGCCAATCAAGGAAGAGGAAGATGAAGATGATGAAGAGGGCGAATTTCCAAAGTGCAGAAAATATGGAGTTGGAAAGGTTTTGAGAGAGCCAATGAAGCTGCATAATGCCATTAATCAAGAAGCCTGAATTGGAGAAGATGAAGATGAGGAGTCGTCGAAGGCTGATTTTCCGAAGAGGAGGCGGGTTGTAGAGTTGAGCAAGGAAGAACAAGAGTCAAAGATGAGAGCTACTCAAGCAAAGCTCCGTCAGAGTTACCAACAAACTTGTAAGTGAAAGTGCCCGCCCTACTTTATATATCTTTCACTAGCTATGATATATATACTGCATAAATTAAGAACCTTCACATGTGTTTATTATTATATATAATAATGTATTTGTTTCAATTCATGTACGTACAGTGCCAATCAGACATTCTAAAGTTGTGGATGTTGTGAGCGCTCCAACAAAAGCGCGGGAGCGAACAACAGGAAGAAACCATCAAAGTCCGGTACAGTGCAGCAAAGGATACTGAGGAAGATACAAGCTATGAAGTCGAAGAAAGCTACTGTACGTTGTGGAATTAGCTAGCTAGATCGAGCCCTGAAATCAGCTACACATCCTCAATTCGATGGCATGATGACATCTCGTCTCAGCAGAACAAGGCTAGCTAGGTATTAATGATAGCAGTATACAGTAGGCCGGTGTTATCACCTTGCGAGATCGAGTAACTACTAATTAAACAATCTGTGAGTCGCAGTGAAAGAATTGAAAATGTTTCATTTCATGAATGTTCAAATGTAATTACAAGCAGTTTAGCAGTATACCTTTTGTGTTTGAAAATGTTCAAATGTTTCATCAATGTGTAATTGAAAATGTTTGTGGGATCGGCTTTCTTCCATCAAAGTCTACTAGCTTGTTTGAGACTTTTTGTTGATTTCAAACATGAGCTGAGAATGCTAGCTTGCTCTCTCTGGTTCCACTCTAAGCAGCATATATGAATATTGTTAGCTTGTTTTTACTTTATTTCCTAATTGTTGACCTATATTAAGGTTTAATCTCTATTTATAAGCTAAGGTAACTTCATTTTTAGTACTATTCAATGAATCAATGGTCTTCTTTATATACATTACCTCACTAGCTCAGTGTTACATCCTTTTTCAACGATATCCCAATTCACAAGCACTAGCTTGGTGTGAATGACAAGTCCGGTGATGATGAATATATATAAATTGAGAAGATTGAATTAGGGATATATATATATGGGCCATCAATTATATATATGATAAATTAATGTGATGCAATGTCATCTTCTTTGTCTTTTTCTTAATTATATACGAAGTGTTGTTTACATTATTAAAGTAACCCGAGAAATATAATTCTCTTTAATTTCATTAGTTACGTTCTTGAATTTTGTTTGTAATCCTCATGTCTCTTTGGAATCAAGAGCCAAATGTACAAACATGATGTTCTGGTTTTCTTTATGTTTATGGATCAAGCACTTCTTCCTGCTCTCACCCTTAAATTCGAGTACTGTGAAAGGGTAAATACTAAATATACAATTCGAACAAAATCAGATAGTTACAGAAGAACATGATCAATCTAGGACCATGTTGTAAAATCAAAATTATATGACTAATTAAACTAGGGCCACGTTGTAAAATTGAAAATATACCTGCACTACACGTACATTCTCGAATCATTGTATGGATGGTTAAGTGTGTTGGGCCTATTCTGAGATGGGCCTTTTGTGTTGTGTAATGGGTCTAAGCCCCATTTGTGTATAAATACCCCTTCCCTCCCCTTTTATACAATTGAATGAAAGTTTACAGATTTTCCTCTCTTTCTCCTCTCTTCTCCAATCTGGATTCATGGTATCAGAGCAAAGGTTCTAGATCTTGGAGTGATTTTCGTTTTTCGATTGAAGTTCATCCATCTGTGTTCGTTAGTGCTTGCTTTTGTTTTGTGATTTGTTGCAAAAATGGCGAATGATGAAATTCGTATCGATCCCAATAATTCGTTCTATCTTCATCCTAGTGATAGTTCAGGAACCGTGCTTGTTACACCGGCGTTTGATGGCCGGAATTTTGGAGAGTGGAGGCAACCTGTACTGATTTCCTTGTCAACGAAAAACAAGCTCGGCTTCTTGAACGGAGAAGTGCAGCGGCCAAATCCGGGGTCTTTGAGAGCTCAGTCATGGAAAAGGTGCAATGATATGGTGAGTGCATGGTTCTTGAATAGCCTAAGTGCAGAGATCAAGCGGAGTGTCATTTACAACGAAACAGCTCAAGCAATTTGGCGTTCTCTAGAGTCTATATATGGAGAGCTTGGAGGAACGCAGTTGTTTTCGATCAAGAAGGAGATCGTTCGTGTAGAGCAAGGTTCGACTCCTTTTCCTTCCTATTTCACTACGATCAAAGCTCTTTGGGATGAATTGGATAGTGCGTGAATTGCATGTTTGCACTTGTGGCACTGTTAATGAGATGTTGAAATATGTTGAGGATGAGAGGTTGATTGAGTTGCTTATGGGATTAAATGAGTCATTCTTGAATGCGAGAGGATCTGTGCTCATGATGGATCCATTGTCGAGCATAGATCGTGTGTATTCCCTTATATGATTGAGGAAGAAAATCAAAGGGATTCTAAACGAGGTGTTGAAGTGAACGAAGGATTGTCGTCACTTGTTACCACTCAGGCCTCATCTAAGGCTTGGTCTATAGGAGATGGGGTATCGATGTATGTCAAGACCAATGGATCTCAATCAAAGGGGAATTTTTCTGGAAATTCGCAGAATGGAAGAGGAAAGAGTAACACTGAGAAAAGGCCTCTATTCTTCTCTAATTGCAAGAAAACAAATCATACGGTAGGCATATGCTTCTTTCTGATCGGATTTCCTCCTGGCTATGGCAAAGATAAGGAGAAAAAGTCCATGGGAGATAGCAAAATTGTTGGGACAGTTGCTTAAGGGAGTAATTCTGATTTCTCTCCATCACAGTTAGCTCAGATCATGAGTTTGCTTCAAAGTGTAGGGGTTGGTACACATGACAAGCAATCTTCCGTCGATGATTTTGCAGGATTTTCAGGTAGCTCTCTTGCTTCTTAAGTGCTTGCTTGGATAGTTGGGGTGCTTTAGAGGTTGGGCTGCATTGGCTAGAACTGTAGAAGTGTTGCCATAGAATAATTAGATCTTACCTCTTTTTCGGAAGCCATCAACTATATGCAGGAAAGTAAAGATAATGTTGATTAGAGAACCGTTCAGTTACAATATCTTTAGATTCATTGTATTAGCTCAAGTCTTTGCCATTACTTGTTGTGTAAACTGCATTACTTTTCATAGATTATGAACTAAATTACACTAATTTCCCATTTGTTTTTTGGTAGAGAAAGGTAATGATTATAAATCTAGTCCATATTTAAATTAAGATTCATTAGTCAATATTTTAACCATTACCCTCCTTTCTCCATTTTTCACATCAAATTTGTATGAAGATTACCATGATGATTATGATCACCTCTCCTCATTCCTTAAGCTTAGCTTCTTAAGTCTCGTTTTTACCTTGCATACAACTAGCTACAGTTGTCATTTCATTCTCCCTTTGTTACTTGCTTTTCTTTGGCATGTAATAAGCCCTTACGCATGGATATCACGTGACCTCTGTTGTACTATATATAGTCAGTTGTCACCTCCCAATGATGTAGGGCTTTGATGATCATCAAATGCAGCTCCTGCTGCTAGCCGCCTCTGAAAAACTTCCATTTTGATCAAACACATTAATGAAACAGTGACTATGGTTCACTGATTTTCCTTGATATAGTGTTACCTTGTGTATGAATCTTGTTGTTTGCAGGGTGATTGAACCTTAATCATTCATATTTATCATGGTATCGGAGCATCGGGCTCACGATCAGATCTTATTTCCGCTAAGAAAATAGTTAGAGAAGAAGATGTTTAGTGGTTATAATAGTCAGGCTCCAGGTGATGGAGGAAATGGCAGTGACGGCAACACTCAAGGTAACTTAAATGATCCTTTATTCTTGTATAATTCAGACCATCCGGGATCTCAGTTGGTGGTTGTGTTATTTGATGGAACTAACTTCATGACATGGAGTAGAGGCATAATGATGGCGTTGGGGGCTAAATGTAAGCTTGTGTTTATAACTAGCAATTGTGTGAAACCAACTGAGGGAGGGATTGATTTACAGAGGTGGACAAGGGCAGATATCATGGTCAGATGTTGGATTTTGAATTCAATGAGTAAAAACATTGTTGAGGGATTGATATTTGTTGATTCCACCAAGTAGTTGTGGGATGAAATCACAGAGAGGTATATTCAAACTAATGTTCCCTTGATTTTTCACATCAAAAGAACGTTGAACAATATGAGTCAAGAAAATATGAGCTTAGAAGAAGCGCTGGGATGAGCTTCAAGTGTTAGAAAAGATGCCAGAATGCTCATGTGGAGCTATGAGAACTTGTTCTTGTAATCTTGCCAAATAGATTAATGAAATCGAGTCTAAGAACAGGTTGATGCAACTGCTAGCTGAGACCTGAAGATGTTCTTCGCTTACTGTTGGCCTCGACGCCGACACCAGAACCCCCGATGTCGAGACCGGGAGCCTAGTTTCTCATATGGGCCGAAAATAACCTAAGTGTGGAACTTCTTTTGTTACTATTTTTAGAGACCTTCTTTACTTAATTTATTTTAGGTAATTTTGGGGGTTTAATTAATTATTCTTTTATTTATTATTTTTATTCTAGAATTCAGCCCTAGGGATCTATATTAATCGGCTGATCTTCCATTGTGAAACTCAACACATTATTCCTTGAATGAAAATCAGCCCTAGTGACACACAATGACAAGTCTCTAATTCTTAGCCAGAGAAAGTTTTGTTCAGAAATTATAAAGGAGGCAAATCTTGAAGACAACAAGACTTGTGTTACACCTTTAATTTGCTTATTAATTTCAAATTGCAATCTTCTGATCATAGCAATTTAATTTTTGATCCCACTAGTTATAGAAGTTTAGTTGGAAAATTGAGTTACTTGAGAAACACTCGCCCAGATATCTCGTTTTCAGTACAAGTGCTTCAGATGTCAATCATCAAGCTGCTCTTCATCACTTAATCAGATACATCAAAGGGACTATGCACTATGGGATCAAGCTACAACAAGGTTCATTAATTAAACTGCAAGCCTTCTCATACAGTGATTGGGCTTCCTGTCCAATTTCAAGGAAGTTTGTCACAGACTATATGGTATTGTATGGAAGCAATCTTATCTCATGGAAATCAAAGAAACAACCAACTGTGTCAAGGAGTTGTTCTGAAGTTGAGTATAAAGCTATGAATCAAGCAGCTACATAAGTAACATGGTTGGTCAATTTACTCATGGAGCTTGGTGAATCTTATTTGAAGACAGTAACCCTCAATTGTGACAACAAATCAGCACTTCAAATAGCAAGGAATCTAGTCTTCCATGAAAGAACCAAAATTATCTGCACTATGGGATCGACTGTCACTTCACAAGGGAGAAAGTTTTAGAAGGCCTTCTTCAACTCAGCTATCTGCCTACTCAAAATCAGCTCGCTGATGTTTTGACCAAAATTATCCCAGCTACACATCACATAGAGTTATTAACAAAACTGGGAATGAATCTCGAAGACCATTCTCTAGTTTGAGGGGGTCTATTGATACTATAGTTCACTCGAGATCGATGGAAGCTCTCGATCTGTCTCTATGTTTCAGTTCACTTGATATTGAGTGACCTCACTCGATATCGAGTCAATACAGAGACGTTGAGAGTTTGTTACGTTTTCTGTTATGTTTCTCATGTGACTCGAACGTGCTATGCTCTCTCTCTCTCTCTCTCTCTCTCTCTCTCTCTCTCTCTCTCTCTCTCTCTCTCTCTCTCTCTCTCTATATATATATATATATATATATATATATATATATATATATATATATATATATATATATATATATATATATATATATATATATATATATATATATATATATGACCGTCTCCTCTCTGTAACACTTCGATCACTTCGATTCATTCAATTCAATCGTTCTTTTTCTGAGTTTTTATTCGAGCTTTCATGGCTTCCTCTTGCTCCCTCTGAATCTGATTCTCAGATTATGAAACGTCTAATTGGAGGCAGTTGGGGGTGCTTTGGAGGTTGGGGTGCATTGGCTAGAACTATAGAAGTGTTGCCATAGAATAATTAGATCCTACCTCGAACTTTTTCAGAAGGCATCGGATATATGTAGGCAAGTAAAGATAAGGCTGATTAGAGAACCGCTCAGTTACAATATCTTTAGATTCATTGTATTAGCACAAGTCTTTGCCATTACTTCTTGTGTAGACTACATTATTTTTCATAGATTATGAACTAAATTACACTAGGTTGATTCAATTCAACCTTACTATTTACTAAATTGTGTTATGTGAATATCTCCGGCATGGTGGTTTTCCTGGCTCCTCGCTTGAGGAACACATCTTGTATTAATTCTCCTCAATACCAATGTAAATTCATTGAAATTCTTCAACAATAGGACAAGTTTGTTATATTCATACACAAATTAAGTTATAATTAAATTAAATTGGATGTTTTGCTATAATTAAATCAATGTTTAATTTAAACACGTTATTTTTAAGTTAAGTTAAAATTCATGTCATACATAAATGTTAAACTTACACTAGTTTACATTTTAAGTTAGGTTAAGCTTAAATGTTAAACTTCATATTTCAATTAAACTTGTTTGCATTTTTTAAAATTTTCTTAAAATTCATGTTCATCTCGTTGTATGAAATTATTTCACAATTTGCATAAAGTTTAAGGATAGCTAAAAAGCCTAAAATTAAAATTGCTTTAAATAGAGAGTATATATAGTATGTAATAAATGCAGAAATTTGTAAAATAGAGAAGCTATTGTAGTTGAAGTATAATTTTTTTTTAGAGATTTTGATAATTTTTTTCCTTCTATTTTAAAGAATTTTTAAAGGAGCCGTTGAAGATGATCTTAGAGCATCTCTAAACACTTCTCTAAAAAAGAGGCCTAAATATTAAAATCTCTATAAAAATAATTATATACCAACTTCACAAATTTTTGCATTTATTATTTACTATAGTAAATATAGAAATTTATAATATAATAAATACGTTTATTATATCTCTCCATTAATTAAAACATGTCATTAATGTATAAAAGCGTTTTACTGCAAATTTCTAAAAGTCCATATATTATCGGACGGAGGAAGTACTATTGTAGTATTACAATAAAAATTAAAAATCCCCATTAAACATTTGTTTCAAGACATCCAACAATGGTGTCTCTAATATTTGAACCAACATCTGAGTCGGTTTTACCCTCTCCGTCTCTCCTCCCGCCCTCTCTGAAAAAGCCTGCATCTTTACTGGAAAGTATCCAACAATGGCGTCAAACAAACCAGACCCCTCCTGCGTGCTTGCCAAAGTCGAGGACTTGAAGGCTTTAAGGAGGGAGATCCAGTCTCAGCATTCAACTCTCGGACTCCATATTGCGACTCTTGATGCTCGAATTTCAACTCTCGAGTCTCAGCTTAGAGACTATGTTGGGAGAGGTAGTGAGGAAACGTCGAGTGGGAAGAGCAACATCGCTCAAGTAGACAAGACTCAGCTTGCGGATGGATCCGCCCTCATCAACTGAAGGTTTCGAAACTTTCGATCATGGTACCATAAGCTCTTCTTCTTCCTCTCTCCTAGGGTTTTGTTCAATTTCATTTTTTTCGTTTCATTTCGTGTGTGATTTGAAGTGGAATAATCGAATCTTAGACGCATCGTTCGGAAATCGATAGGTCTAGAAGTCGGATTTTAGGGTTTTGAGTTCAATTTTTCCATAGTCTGTAGCAAGCTCCATCAGCCCACCGCACATTCTTCATCTCCCTTGTACCCAGAACAACCTGTAGATGTCCACCAATTGTGTCCTTTCTCTTTCAATAGAGGAAAAATAAATCTGCGAAACTCAACCAAGCTTTACCTTGCAGTGATGGTGCATTCTGCCATGGAAAACACATGGTTGGAACTTGGAAGCCCATTCCAAACTGATACCTGATTCCCCATGTTTGCCCTGCCAAATAGCACCCGGGTGCTTTAGTTTTCTACTTTCCTTGGATAATTATGTGCACTTTAGCTTGTTGGGTTTGGGATTGGGGTGTAGTTTATCTTTAAACCCCCAAATGAATTGGCCATTTCGAAAAAAGATTAGATTAGATTTTGTTGAGATGCACTTTAGGTTTTATTGGTGAAGATTGATAAGAAAGATAATACATTAATACCATAGTTTGACATAGCTCAGTGGTTTTACCTTTTCATCATGATTTGCTTTGCACACTTAGTACTTGGATCACTGAGTCCATGTAAAATTTGTGGAACCCAACTTTAATTTCCTTGAAGTTTCGACTAGTAGAAATAGTTTTCCTTTTTAAGTCTTCTTTAAGATCCCATGACCAAAGAATCTGGCTTTTATGTTCTAAGATACAAGTTTTGTGAATGCTGAAATGCAACCGTGAGCCGTGTACCTTTTCGGTGACACTTGCATTTGTTTTCGTCCCACCCTATATGTGTTTGTAAGTATTGGTAGGAATGTTTGTGGGATAAAGTCTTTTCCATAACAGTTCTACTTTTTCTAGGCTTATTTGCTGATTTCAAATATGAGAATGCTTGCTCTTTGGTTCCTTCACTTCATTCTTCGTTTCTTAGCATCGTCAGGAATTACAAGCTCGTTTTACTTTGTTATCATCATATTAACTCTTAAGGTTTAATCTCTATTTATGTAACTTTGTGTTTAGTTATTCTGCAATGGTCTTCTTTAGTCTGTGCTTGTAGACCATTAGTTTAATCTCTATTTATGTAACTTTAAGTTTAATATTCTTTCCTTCTTTTTATA
This sequence comes from Persicaria tinctoria, assembly GCA_037127255.1. NCBI lineage: Eukaryota > Viridiplantae > Streptophyta > Magnoliopsida > Caryophyllales > Polygonaceae > Persicaria > Persicaria tinctoria. The sequence goes on from JBANSL010000013.1 coordinate 68,294,307, forward strand.
TTCCTTCTTAGTTCACTAGTTGAATGGTACATGAATTTTTAGTGATATCCCAAGCTTTTGTGCAATGAAGTGATGATGATCATCAATTGAGAAGATTGAATCAGTGATAGAGCTTAAATCAAGAACACGCAGAACACATGAAAGATTCATGAAAGAGCACAAAATAGAAGATAGGTAGACATAAACTAGAGCCAAAGGATTAAACCCCTGGAGTTTACTCCCAAATCCAATAGGGAAACAATAACTGGCCAAAAGGCATAAGCCAAAAACATGATGATTGATAGATCCATAGTTCTAACAAGTCCCTTATTCTGTAAGGCCGCACACTTGCACCCACATGGGATTCTGCTCTCCCCTCCTCTAGCACATAACATACTTCCACCCTATATTCTTTCTGGGCCACGAGTGATGAATCACTTCTAACCCTTTTACTAGCTTACGCCATTAGTGGCTTATCAGACCTTCAAGTATTTGATAAATGTGATGGAATGTTGTTATGTACTTTCTTTCTCACCATTTGAATACTTGTTTATTCAATCTAATTGAGGTGTACAAGATATGTATGTACTGCAGCTAAGAGAATGAAATCCCACAAATAAGGGAACTTACAACAAGAAGATAAAACCAAACGTAGAAAACTCTATACAGATAATTATCCCATGAATGTCTGGCAGGAGAGGAAATAGCTTATAGCTGATTCAATTTTTTCCTCAACAGTTGCCTTCATTTTTTCTTTACTAAAATTTGATATGCAAGCAGCATTTTCTATGACAAAAGAAATCCTTCTATGAATGGAGTTAAGTTTAAATGATGAAGTCACCAAATAGATTCTCCGCTTTAGTTATGAAATTTTCATTGAATCTCAATCCTAGAGGATCCATGGAATCAAGAGCTAAATGTATATTTAGTCAACCATCCTTCTACAAAAATCATGAAGTTTTTGGTTCTTGGTTTTCTTATGAATCAAGAACTTCTTCCTAGTTTCACGCAAAAGTACTCAGCATGGATTCCAATCTTTGTGCTTGTTATAGGATGGTGGGGAAACTTTCTTCAACATGAGTAGACATACTAAGATGAAGAAACTCATGACCGCCTGGTGTGACCACTTGTCTGTGGTACCTGAAGATGTTGTGTTCCTTTTCGAAGATCACAGACTCCAAACTTATCAGACTCCTGAACAGGTCAAAATGTCAACTTATTCCTGTCTTGAGAATAACACAGTTACACAACCTCAAACGGTGTTTCTGACATCTGTTGGTGTTGCAGTTGAAGATGGAAGATGGTGATGAAATACTGGTGTTGCCGAAGTTGAAGAGAGGCAGTTGTGGCACTTTTATGTAGCGGAATATGCATAGATCTGACCTCTTTTGCGGAAGCCAGTAACAATTGCAAATGAATAATAGGTATGAACTATGAATCAAGAGTTAGTTATTTAGAGAAGGGCATTAGGTTGTAAATGGACTTATATGAGACCAAAATTTTAAGTTTGATGCTAGTGTTCAATAGGCGCATTTGGTTATGCAGGGCTGTAATTGCTGTGGCTAAAATGACTATTGTTACGACAATTCTTGTCGTTGCACACTTGCACTTGTTAAGAAAAACGGGTTCCAAGCGACGGGCAGAGCAACCAGTTGCAGCCCAGATTATATAAGAGTTATATCATCTTCGTGGTTACTCTTTTTGTTAACTGCTCCATACATTATTTTTCACTGATTATCAACTAAATTACACTAGTAAACATACGTACTGCATATATTATTTGTCCTCCTGGCTCGATGAAGCCTTCTTGTACTGTCCCTTAATGGATTCCGGAATCGGAGAATCACCAAGGACTGCTTCCTCGGCGGCATCTTTTGCACCGTCGACTGTTTGGCTTCCAATTCCACTTTTCTCCCTTTCCTCCTCTTCTTCGTCTTCTTCCATCCTTTTTATGGTTTCAGCTGTGGAGGGCGCTCGCTCCTCCATGAATACCTTGGCTCTTGGTGGTTTGCCGTCACCGTCACCGTCGCCACTACGCATATATCTCTAAAAGAAAATTTATATTTAAATACCAAATAATGACAGTATGTGAATTATACATATGAGAATTAACATGAAAGATGGATAGTACCGTTATTCTAAATAAATCGAATATTACTTATTCATATTCACTTTGTTAACTCGATTTAAGCTGGTTGAACTAATTTAAGAGCCCTAAAAATGGTTACCTTGAGGGAGTTGAAGTAGTTGGAGGAGGATATTAAGGGCACGAGAGTGTGGTGGTGGCCGTTGTGGAGGAGGTGGTTGAAGCACCCAATCACCGGATTCCGCCTCATTTCTGAATCCGCCGCACCGCCGGAGACTTGTAGTGAGAGTTTGGTGCTGCAACCTTAACTTGTAGAAGCATTTAACAAGACTGCACAAAGAATGACGTGGGTCGATGAAATCTGAGTTCTGGGACACGTCTTGGTTTTTAATCTCATTCGCTCTTATCAGCCAACACGCGGAGGCTTCAAACTTGCCGGTTTCTTTTAGTCAACTCTACAGTATTTTCATCAACAATGTAGGGCCTAAATCAGCATTAAATAAATAAATAAAAAAAGAAAAACGGATAAGGCCTCGAGTGGTGAGTCCCTTAAACAAGGGTCCAGGTGAGAAGACCCTAATGCACGCGAATCGAAGCCATGTCTCCACAGTCCACCCTATAAAATAAGTTTATATAAATATAAATTTTGGCATATTCTATAATTAAAAATAAATAAATAAATTATATATTCAAGTGTGAATTAATTTTATCTACACATAAACACTCATTTTGCATAAGTTATTTAAAAAAAAAATACACTAATAATACCTGTATACTATTATTTTTATCACATTGGGTAACGTTTGTGTCATTGCATTTTCCGTTTCAACAATTGCGTTTTCAGTTTCATTTGTTTCTATCGTTGTATGGTAAGGTTTGTGTCATTGCATTTTCCGTTTCATTCTTGTTATCGTTGTATCGTGTAACATTTATATCAAGTTGAATGCTATGTGTAACGTTTATTTAGTAATCGAAAAATGTAAATAGTAAAAAATAACTTAAGGGTCCGAGGGTGGGGCTCTCTAATGAGGGTGCAAATAATAAAAAGATGGAATGAGACCATTAAGCTGATGTGGCAGACGAAAAGTAAGTTAAGTGTCCGAGGCCCGGGCCCTCTGTTATGCATGCTCTAAGGGATCTTCTACTCCACTTTTCCTACTCTACTCTCTACAATATTAATTTATTTTAACATTTTTTCAATCTTAAAAAAATTTAAAAAGTTATATTTATATTTCTAATATATATTTTTATATATTTATAAAATTTTGTTTTGAAAAATTATATTTTAAAAGTTTTAAAAATTTTAAAATCAATATTTTACAAAATATAATTATTAAAAATTTTAAAACATGATTTTTTAAAATACATATTAGGAATAGAAATATATATTTTAATTTTTTTTCAAGTTAAGAAATGTTAAATTAATTTGGTGGTGTAGGGATGGGAGTAGGGAGAAACACAGTAGTTTTTTCCCTCCAAAAGACCTTTTTTTAACAAAAACATCCTTGAAAAAAATTTTAAAACAAAAACACCTTATAGAGTATAATATATTCAGCTGAAACAAGAATCGTTATTTTCGATCAAATATTTTAATTTTCTGGTGAAACTTTATGTTTATAACCAAAGTGCTCTTATTTTAATAATGGTTTTTATTTAAAAAATGAGCCTTAAATAATAAATTTTTTTAAATTAAAAACATTAATTGTATTACTTTTTAACCAAAAAAAACTCTTTGTATAATATAATCCATTCAATTGAGGCATCAACTTCTATTTTCTAATCAAATGTTATAACTTTTATGATGAAATTTTATTTTAGTGACCAAAATCCCCTTTTTAACAGAAAAATAAAATTTTATTATCTTTTGATTTATTATTTAGGATTTAAAATAAATTAAAACAAATACAACATCCGTTAAAAAAATATGAGTCTTTTTAGACATTTGCACATAAAATAAGGAAATCATAAACTTATTATATTTATACTCCTCATTAATTATCTACAACATTCATTAACCAATAAAATTTGAGCAAAAAGACAAAAAATAACAATTTTCATTTCCCAATACCTGAAAAACCTTAAAATGACATATATTTTTAAACAAATGAAGGGAGGAGGCGGCTACTAAGTCGCGGTTGTCGACATTCTTACAAATATCTGACCATAGTTTTAATTGATCTTGTAACTGAAAACCACATTAAAGTTTTCGAAAATCATTTGAAAATCATTAAAATTTACCGAAATAATTTAGGGTGGCACCAATTCAATTAGCGGCTAATATTAGACCGATTCGAGAAACACTTATTTTCATTGTTCATTCATCACGTATAGATGTTTGTATTGCTTTTTTTTTTTTTATCAAGGCAAGAATTCAAAATTTTAGACACCACCAATATTGTATGAGAATTCGAGAGGTCAAGTGGTAACGGCTACATCCAAAAAATAAACACCACCTCGAACACAACTAGAAGGATTTGGGTATCGCTCAAAGCCATCAACCACATTGGTCTGCGTGGAAGCATATAGGACGATGAAGGGGCAGAAAGTGAATGTCGATAATACAAGTGAGCCTTAAGACTGACGCTATGCTTTTCGACGTCGGAAAACAAGAGCAAAAACCCACCATGAGAGAAGACATCTCTAGGGAAGTGTGGATTAACAATGTTGCCCCACCTGAATTAGGGATTGATCTTTGAAAAATCACGGACACTGCCACGCTCATCTTGATGAACAAAGTGCTTAAGCCTGTTGCTTCTATTGAAACTAAACACATCCACACCAGCACGAGCTTCCACACCAAGACAAGACAAAGCATACCCAAAGACAAGAGCGCAGAAAATCGCATTTAATATCGTGGAGGACAATGAAGAAGATACATTTCTAGTTATCCTTTCTTCATATTCTCTTTAAATTATGAGTGCTTCCTAAGTACGAATCAAAGCAAGTGCTTGCCCCACAAGCATGAAAGCTTCCTTTGCGAGTTTGGACTCATATGCTTGCTAAGCAAGAACGAAGGCTTCGTTGGGTGTGTTTGGATTCCAAATGCATTATGCTTATAATGCAAAATGATAAGGCAGTGTTTGGTGAACAAAAATATTAAGGTGTTTAAATTATGATGTTTTTGGGTTTCACGACATATTAATTAAAATGCAATTATTTTATCTCGGTTTATGTGATTATTTAGTTAAATTACGTTTTTACGTCGATTTTTACGAGATTTTTATTTTTACAATCAAATGGACACATAAAACGAGGTAAAATAATTGCATTATAATGAAAATGCAATGGAATCCAAACACATCCGTTAGCAAGCGTCGATTTATTTGCTATGGAACATGATTTAGAATTTGTTTTTTTTTTTATAAAGTAATAATTTGATCTCATACATGCCTGAAGCTCGAGAGGCCGACAAGTCGATAGAAACATACAACAAAAATATATAAAAGGTGCAAAAGACTAGGCAACACATACACAATGAAAGATGAATCATAGCGGACCTAAAACTAACAGGTTAGGGACGTAGGCTACGGACGAAACCAAGCATCATATTGAAATAGCATCGCTGACCACCTATACATCATGAATTTGTTTGGGCAATGAAGGCGAACCTCCAATGAAGCTTTTCGTAAACGAGTCGCCTCGTACACACTACCACAATCTCAGTCAGTTCCGACTCCGAATGCCAGAACCCTAACAAAGAAATAGATCGTTAAGACACACCAAGCGAAGCTACACACAACCCCAGTAAAACAAGGAGAACTAGACAAAATGCCAAAATGGAGACGACTCTTGGTCAAGCCTTTACAGGATTTAATTTAAGCCCTTTTGGATGGGATTTACAATGATAAGTTGTTTTAATTATTTTATTTTCATTAATATTTGGCGTGCAAGGGACACAAAAATCACCTTGCATGTCAAGGAAGAATTGTACGATCCCGGCCGGACAGCGCACAGACGGATATCGGCATGATTTTTTTAGGGAAAAAGAATAGACGGTTCTCTCCACGCTTCGAATGTGTTTTTACTGAAATCAAATAAAATGGACTAAGTAGTCGGCATATGAGGATAACCCGACCCCTAACATCAACACGAAATAAAGGTAAAACACCCTTAGAAGTTAGAAAGAATGAATGGGCTATTTATTCTCCAATGAAAAATTCAAAACAGGTCTAGTGTGGCATGTTGGAAATGGAAAATCAATCAATTTTTGGAACGACAACTGGATATCAAGCATGCCTTTAAGAAAAAGAATCGATCATGCTCATCATATCGACACCAACACAAAAGTCAATGACTACATCATAGGGGGGAGATGGTGGAAGGAAAAACTACAGCAGGTGTTAGACCAAGACATTGTTAGAAAAATAATGGATATCCCTATCCCTTTTCCAGACAGATTATATTGGTGGCTAGATAGGGAAGGATGGTTCACAACAACCATTGCAGTGAAGATTATAACCAATCCGGACAGAATCAAAGATGACCTAAATAAGTGGATATGGAAACTGAGCACTGTCCCCAAAATTAAAAAAAAATTCATGTGGAAAACTAGCCAAAAGGCCTACCCACAAAAGAAAGATTAGCAAATAGAGGAGTTCCAATTCCCACAAACTGTATTCTTTGTGATAACTATTTGGAGGATGAAACACATTTATTCATTGAATGTGGATTTACGAAAGAATCATGTCTATATAATAATAAGGCTTACGCAATTGTAAGTCCTATCTTAGACACAACAAGAGATATTAGACAAATTATGAGCCAATTGGGAATAACACTAGACAAATTACGCAATTGCAATATGGTTCTATAGAAACCAAATCACATTCAGGGAAGGACAGATTCCATCCAATTATTATATATCAAAGTTCATTTATTCGAAAAAAGAAAATTAGAGGAAAGCGTGTATGGAAGAGAATGAAGTGACGATTAACTCCCCATTGGTTGGTCACTGTAATAAGATTAGCAAGAAAAGCATTAAATGGCGAAAACCTGAGATCGGATATATGAAAGTAAATTTTGATGGAACATCAAAACCAACCGAGGACAGCCATATAGGATACATCATCAGAGACTGGAAAAGAAATCCAATAAAAGTAACTATAAAAATATTGGTAGGCAAAGCCCCCTAATGACAGAAACCCTAGCCTCGCATGAGGGTCTGAAAAGCGCTCGAGAATTAGGGATCAGAAAAATAGAAATTGAAGGGGACTCGCAAACCATCATTCGACATTTATAATTACATAGTAACTGTCCATGGGAGCTAGAATTATTAATGGGAGACATAAAAATGATAACTAGTTCTTTCGAGGAAACAAATTTCTCATTCATGCTCCGTGACCCATGAAGGAAACAAAGTTGTTGATAAGGTTGCATACCTTAGTCTTTTTTTGCACGGGTGCTCGATTGTAACAAACAAGGATCTCCTTGATCTTATCTATAAGGATGCAATCGGTTAGGCTAATACTAGCCGAATTATTACCTTATCAAAAAAAAAAAAGGGGCTATTTCTCCAATAAAAAAAAATAAAATTTCAGCAAAATACTGTATATATATTTAGGAGAGGTAAAATTTGGAGGGCAGGTATTGGAGGCAAGTACTCCCTCCGTTCCACAATACATGTCCTTTTAGTTTTGGGCACGTTTTTTAATGAGCGAAAAACTCTATAAAATATCATTTTTTTAATTATTATTTTTATATAATTTGATACTTATTACTAATAAGTATCACATTATATAAAAAAATTAATTAAAAAAATAATATTTTATAGAGTTTTTCGCTCATCAAAAAACGTGCCCAAAACTAAAAGGACATGTATTGTGAAACGGAGGGAGTATTGAATTTTGTTTGAAGGCATCGATCATCCATCGATCCAACAATGACGTCAAACAAACCAGACGCCTCCTGCATGCTTGCCACAATCGAGGACTTGAAGGCTTCAAGGAGGGAGATACAATCTCAGCATTCAACTCTCGGACTTCTTATTTCCACTCTCGATGCAAGAATTTCAACTCTCGAGTCGCAGCTTAGAGAGTATGTTGGGAGAGATGGTAAGGTAATGTCGGGAGTGAAGAGCGAAATCGCTCAACTACACAAGGCTACGCTTGCTGATGGAGTCGCCCGCGTCAATCTGAAGGTTACGGGCATGGTACCTTCTCCTCCTCCTCCTCTCTTCCTAGGGTTTTGTTCAATTTCGTTATTTGATACGATTCCGTGTGTCATTTGAGTTGAAAGAATCAAATTTTACAAGTATCGTTTGGAAATCGATAGGGGGATTGACTATTGAGAGTGTTTGGTTAGGTTTCGGAATCAAAGTTTAGGGCTTTCAGTTTTCTGCTTTCTCTGTCAAGAACAACAAAAGGGAGATGGGAGGCTCCATCTTTCTTTCTTTCTTTCTTAGATGGCGATTGTTATATTTGGATGGTTCAAACCCGAATTGAGATCCCAATATCAGAAATTCAGAACCTGATTCCCACCTGGTACTGGGAACCATGGTTATGGAAATGAATAATTTCAACTAAACACAACTGATATCTCAAACCCCATTCCCCATCCCTGCATCTCTCCCTACTAAATGGCATCCGAGTGGTTTAGTTTTGTCTTGGATAATTATGTGGATTTTAGCTTGTTGCATTGGGGTGGGATTGGGATGTAGTTTTTGTTTAAAATCGTGTTTGCGGAATGATTAGGGTCTTGCAATGCTCTTTGTATTATGATTAGGGATTTCTGGACAAGCTTATAGATTTTGTTGGGATGCACTTCACCCCAGAAGTTCTGGGGTTATCGCTTTATGGGCAAAGATTAAGAAGAGAGATAAGTATTGACAGATTGACATAACTTGGTAATTTTACCTTTCCCGTAAGGATTTCAAATCTTAAGCATGTTTCACTTTCACAAGTTCAGAGTTCAGACTTGACAGTTGCATTACTGGATCAATATAGCGACGAAAGGGTATATACAGTGAAGGAAACTTTTAATGTTAAAATAACTATAAGCACTCTTGAGCTGTATACATTTATTTTTTTATTTTATTTTGACAAGTGTATGTATTTTTTTTCCATATATGTGTTTGGAACAATATTGCCACGAATGTTTGAGGGATCAGCTCTTTTCCATCACAGGTCAACTTGTTGTCTGATTCCTTCACTTCATTGCACTTTGCTTAGCAATAAGCATCATCAGGAATTGTTAGCTCTTTTTACTTTAATATTTTCTTGTTAAACCTAAGGTTCCTTCACTTCTTTAGTGCTCTTAATATTCCTTTATATATACCTTAGCTCGCGGCTAGTTCACATCCTTTTTCAAGGACATCCCAAGCATTATGATCATAAATTGAAACGATTGAATTAGTGATAGGCCATCAATTATATGTAAGAAATCTGATGCAATGTTGTTATCTACTTGGTTGTTCTCACTTCTCATCATGACTTTCATTTAGTTGAAAAAAATCTTGATTGACATCATTTTCCCTAACTAAAATTTTGCTTGTTTACCAAATGATATGCATACTCTCACAAATATACATTTTCTTATGAATGAAGTTTTGTTTAAATTATAAAGTAAATCCTCTTCAATAGTTCCTGAATTTTCTTTGAATTCGAATCATCCGGGATGGTGTAGTCGGAAAGGACTGTTGGTCGTACCCAAAGGTTGCTGGTTCGAACCCCGGACGACCGCTCTCTATTTACCAAAATTAAGAATCCTCCGGGTTCTTTGTAATCAAGAGCCAAATGTACATCCGTCCTTTTGTGAACATTAAAGTTTTTGGATTTCTCTATGTTTGTGGATCTAGAACTTCTTCCTAGTTTGACCTAAAAGTTTGAAATGCCAAATATATATAAATCAAAGCGATTAAAACCTAATCGGCTAGTTACAAAAACAAAAAGAGATCAAACTAGAGATGATGCAGTAAAATACAAAAACAACATGACTAACACAAGAGTGGCAGTGGAATTTGGAAAATTCAAAATGGACTGACATAGATTTTTATCCTTGTTTGGTAGGATGGTCAGACAGTTTCCTTCCGCATGAAGAGAGAAACCCGGATGGAGAAACTCATGGATGCCTGGTGTGACCGCCTGCACTTGCCACATATTAATGCTGCTGCATTCTTTTTCAAAGGACGCCAATTTAGAGCTGATCAGACTCCTGAACAGGTGAAAGTGAATACTCGTTGTCCCTCTAAATTTGTAGCTACTTCCTATCTTTTGAATTTGTGTGTGACAATTTGAGAATAACACAGCCCTCAAACTGTGTTTCTCACATCACCTGTCGGTGTTGCAGTTGGAGATGCAAGATGGTGATGAAATATATGCGCTGCTGCGTCTAAGTGGAGGTAGTTGTACTGGTACGGTGTTATGTGTGTAGACGCATACGCATATAATAGTTAGATCTACCTCTTTTTTTCGGAAGCCATACAGACAAGGCCGACTAGAGAACCGCCCAGTTACGATAGCTTTAGATTCATTAGCTCAAGTCTTTTTCATTACTTGTACGTAAACTACATAGTTTTTCATTGATAATGAACTAAATCCGCTTCATCGGTCTGGCATTTGTCCTCGCTCAAGGAAGCCTTGTTGTACCGCTAGGGGTTGATCACCAAGTACCACCTCCTCAGTGGCATCTCTCTGTCGATGATATGAATCTCCATGAACATACATCATCCTACCTTCACCCTTCAAATTCAATTCAATAAACCGATGATATGAATCTCCAACACCCTAAAGCATCGTGGAAGATTATGAACTTTAAGAGCGATTACCGAAAGAGAGTCTATGTATGCCTTCTTTCAGTTAATATTTTGAACGAAAGAGATGCTTCCCTGATCGATTTGGGAGTCCTATTATATGTACTACTCTTGTGGTTCATTTTGATAAAGTTTACCACAAAAGCTGGGAGGTTGCTGAAGTGATGATCATAGCAGTCAAGCTGCTTTGCGGATGGACGATAAGGATTCCGACAAGGAAAAGCTCAGTGAACACATAGTTGTAGAAATACCAATTCATATGAGACCCCAAAAAAAACCCATCTCTCTGTAGAATCAAACGTCTGCTACTCTCCTAGTTATTCCTCATCATCTAAGTGCGAGTTCATGCGCTTGCAACCGAAACTAGTTCATATTCATAAGAAAGCCTATGATGATCATAAATGAAAATTTCAAGGGCAGGATAAGCCACACTTCTCCAGTACTGCCTTCACTTCGTCATTCCAACATCTTACGCTTTCTCTGGTAAACAAAAAAAGGGGGGTTTCGCTGGTCAGATATTGTTGAAAACCTTATGAACAAACCCGTATTTTTATGGTCAGTGAATGATAAGATAAAAGCAGTGCTTACATTATTATGCTCATTCCTTAGCAGTCGACAGAGGAGTAGGTTTAGCTTCGTCCTCCTCAGCGTTTTTGTAACGGCGATTAAATTTCTCAATGTTACCCAAGCTTTGAGCCATCTGACGCCTTGCTCTAAAATGGTAAACTTTGCCCTCTCTGTGAATCTTGGACATCATAACATTGATCAACCTGCCACTCTGGGTGACATATGATATCCACTGCATCTGAGGGTGCAATCCTTTCTTCATCTCCTACAAACGGGAAGCGACAGATATACAAAGGATTAAGAAGATTACACCCAACTCATGGCCATGGCCATGGCCAAGGCCAAACCAAGAGAACAATGAGAAATGCAAAAATCAAAGAATAAGAACAAATGTGAGTTTGCAAACACCATGAGGGCACAAAGAGAGTCATGCTGCACAATTTATTTTAGTGCATCAGTCAACCAATCTAACATCCAAGGATTTAAAGTGAAACAATCGCCAGCATTTTTATTTTAATGCTTAAAGTCCTCCTCACAGACCAAATATCAAACAGTTGGTGTGCATACCAGCAATCAGCTAAGAAGCAACAAAAAGGGAAAAGAAATCAAAAGGGAAGCATGGAGAGGGTGTACTATGAATCTCAGAAGGGGGCAGAAAGCAGAGAATTGATCGAATTACACGGCAAGGATTTATCGATTCCAATTAGATATACATTTTGAAGAAAAACTGAGTGTCCCGTGGAAATTGAAGAGAAAAAGAAGGAAGGAAAAGCAAATTGAGTAATACAGAGAAGAAGAGGAGAAGATGAATTGAACTATTGAAGGGGTAAGATGTAAGCAGATGGCAGAAAGAGAGGGAGGGAATGGAACTTACAAGGAAGAGGGTAACGTCTTCTTGCAACGCTTAGTGCCTGGTTTTTGATCTGACCGAAATCGTGAAATTTATCAATTAAATGGTTTATAAATTTGAATTCTACAATTATGGTCTAAATCTATGTCCTAATTAAGATGATAAAATAATAAAGGCGAAAATGCATAAAACCACCCACTATTTATTGTTGTTTGCAAATAACCACCTCTTAATAAAAAATTGTCAAATAACCATTCACTATTCATTGTTTTTTGCAAATAACGACCTCTTATTAAAAAATTATCAAATAATCACACATTAAATATAGGTTGTTTGCAACTAACCACCCATACCCATTTTCTTGTTAAACCTCACTTAATTTAATATGAAAAAACAATTATACCCGAAAATCCGAAAAATTTCTGAGTAATCTGGGTTTCGACCTGGTAACCCGATTGACTCGGTAATTTTGACCCGATTGACCCGGTTGATTTATAATTATATATGATTAATTTTTTTTATGGAGATTCCAATTTATTACATTTTATAATTACAATCACTTGATCTTTCATTTTCAAAGCAATTTTTATATTTATTTATATTCTTTAATACTCCGCCCGATCGATAGTATTTGATTTTTTATTTTTCAACACTTTTTTTTAAGAAGATAAAAGTTCTAAAAAATATTAAAATAATTCTATGCTTATTACTAATTACATGAAATTATTTTTAAAAAACAATATTTAAAAATTTGATATTTTATATATTATTACATTTTATTAAAAATTATGTGAAATAATAAAAATCAAATGTTTTATTAAAATGTAATAATATATAAATTTAAAAATTTAAAAAAAAATTATTTAAAATTTTGATATTTATATATTATTACATTTTATTAAAAATTATGAGAAATAATAAAAATAAAATATTTTAGATAAGATATAGTATATAATTACAAGCACTAGAATTTATGAACAGCGTCTTTAATTGTAGAATTTTAAAATTATCCAAAATTATCAAATCGTGATTTTTTTTATTTAAAAAAGAAAAAATTGACCAACCCAAAATGACCCGAAACTCGGTCAAACCCGGGTTTGAGACAACCTGGATGTACCCGGAACCCGTTTTACTCGGGACCCGAAGTTACCTAACCCGAATGACCCATTTGACATGTCTAATTGTAATACCTGAACAATCAAGCAACAAAGATAAGTATAATTGTCTTTTTACTAAAAATGAAACATTAAAGAATAGGGGTATAATTGTCTTTTTATATTAAATTAAGTGAGGTTTAACAAGAAAAGGAGTATGGGTGGTTAGTTGCAAACAACTTATATTTAATGGGTGGTTATTTAACAATAATAAGGGGTGGTTATTTGCAAACAACAATGAATAGTGGGTGGTTTTATGCATTTTTGCCAATAATAAAATATGGTATTAGTGTATATTAGAGCTGACAAAATCTGACCCGACCCGACTCACCCAAACCCGAACCAGACCGGGACCCGAAAATCTAGAGTCATTCATAACCCGAACCCGAGACCGAGCCCGACCCGAACCTAACCCGACCCGAAACAGACCCGAACACAGATAAACCCGACCCGACCCAAGACCGACCCGACATTGAACCCAACCCGACTCTCAACCCGACCCGACCCGAATTGAAATGGTTATTTAACATTAACATTTTAATACTTGAATGTTGAGTGCTTTTTATTTTATTTTAACACAAGTTTATGATTATACTTTAACATATAAAACACCAATTATTTTTGTTAATTGTTATCATATGAATAAAAATCCAAGTAAAATCAATAGATAAGCAGATAAGTCAATAAGTCAAGTAAGTCAACTGTCATACATCAAATCAAAACATCGATACATATTACGAGTCAGAAATGCTAAAAGTTCATTAATCGTTGCAGATGATATAGGGTGCAACCCAACAACATATCCCTCATAGTTAAAATAAAATTTCATTTCCCTCTCTCATAGGTTAAATAAAACTTCATTTCCCTCCCTTATATGTTAAATGAAATAAAATTTCCCTCCCTTATATGTTAGATAAAATTTTATTTCCCTCCCATATAATTTCCCTCCCCTTATATGTTAAATAAAATTTCATTTTCCTCCCATATAATTATAATCATAATGCCATATGTTAATCATTATTGTATATTTGTACAATCTATATATAACTTTAAGAGAGAAGACTTTGCTGAGGTGTCTTACTCTCCTTTAATTTAGCTAATTTAATAAATTAATATTCATTTATAATTTCATCTCCTAGGTTTCCATTGCCTCTGGCCCTCTAGCAATTGTTGCATCTCCCCCGCCTCTCGGGTTCCCACATACCGCCTCTCCTCCGAATCCATCTCCTACCTTCCCTTCCTCCCTTCCTAAGTTCCATCTTCCACGTCAGCCTAGGGTTCCCCAACTTCTTGCTTCCAAAGGCCGAACATCTCCTGGTTTCTCAGTTTTCTAGCACCTGATGCTTTTGATTTCATCCTCACACCGCCTCCCCCCGATTCTTCTACCGATTCTCAATTGATTCATCATGTAGAAGAAAAGCTCCTCCTTCGCATCCCGCTGCTCTCAATTGCTTCATCCTGTGGAAGAAATCGATCCTTCTCCGCCTCCCGCTACTCTAAGTTGCTTAATTATGTAGAAGAAATTGCTCCTCATCCGAGATTCCAAGCAGGTACAGTTTTGCATCCAATTGAATATTTTTGGTTCCTCTTTTGGATTATCGACATTCTGAATTCGTTTTCGGGTTTTGCCTCCAATTGAATAATTAGGGGTTTCCTTTTCATTCATTGATGTCTATTATTGCATCAACAAACCCATTGAAAACAGTGTTGATGATTGATTAGGGGTTTCCTTCAATTGAAGAGGTAGGCGAGAGGTACAAGAAGGTCTACGACTGACGATGGGGAGACTTCTCTAGGTGTGGGCTATGGAGATTCAGAGGGGATCGAAAGACGAACAGATGCGAGGTTCCGCCAAAACTCGAACTCTTTACAGCCTTGCAATTTAGGATTTCGATTTGCTTTTTTTAGGGCTTTAGTTTCATATTTTGTTTTCATGCTTTCTCCAAGTGTTGAGGTTTTTTTATTTTTTTCGAGAAGCATAACTTAATTTTGTGGTGGATTGAGAGATTGGATTTAGGGATTTAGGGTTTAGTTTGTCAGAGCTGAGATACTGAGAGATTTAGGGATTTTGCTTTTGATGTTGTCAATTATTTTTCCATCAGATTTAGAAAAGATTATTGAAGAATTGGTGATATTTTGCTTAATGGACTAGACATTCAGAAGTTTTTTTTAGGGTTTTTCCTTCCATAGGGTTCTGTCAATTGTAAGAAATATTTTTTGTAACCCATCTTTTGATTCATTGATGTCTTATTGCATTGTTTTATGTATTTCATTGCATGTAATGTGCCAGTTGTATGAAGTCCATGTACGATAATGGGTTATGTTGCTCAGTTTGTATGTTTTCCTTCAAAAGTATGCTCCTAATTTCATTGACTATCTTCAGATATTACGAGAAGATTTGATCTTCAATTTCATTTCAGCTTCTATGAAGTCCAAGTTTAGATGTTTTCCCTCAATTTCATTTTTGCTTTCATCTAATTTATTATTTTGCTTATATTATATCCCATTCTGATTATGATGTTTTTACCTTCATATTCTGTTTTTTGCTCAATTATGGGCAAGAATATGATATTTTAGGTATTAAAAGAATCTGATATTTTTTTTAATCTTTCACATATCCTATCATATATCATCTCAAATCGTTTTTTTCTACAAAAACAATTTACCTAAAATATGATATTCTTTTCAAGTTTATCCTAATACATATCTTCATGCCCGATTTCCTCTTATCCCAAATCCTATTTCTCAATATCCCATTTACCTAAAATCTCAGATTTTTTTGAAACCCTAATCTTTTTTTTATTCGTTCAGATTTTTTGAGATTTGGGATCTCAGAAGTGAAGATATGCAAATATTTTTCAATTTTTTATCCCATATCCTATCATATCACCTGATCCCAAATCATATTTTTCTCCATTACAATTACCTAAAATCTCAGATTCTTTCCAAATCCTTTTTTTTTCTTATTCGTTCAGATTTTCATATCACATATCTTCGGATCTGATTTCGGGTTATTCTCTTGCCCCTACGCCATTATATTTACTTACCACCTCTCTCCATGTCCTCACACATCAACCACAAAGAACATCTTAATTCTTTTATGCAATGACATGTTCCATTGTTAAGTTCACGAGTCTTAATTGACCAATGCTATACAATCAAGGTGTTTATAGCTAGGGTGTTTTCCAATTCTCAATTTCTTGGGAGCAAAATTAGACCACCATTGTAGTTTATTCTTAGTGACAAAATGGTATGCACAACTAACTTCCGTAGTCTTTTATGTTTCATTCTTTTTTGCTTCTTTTTTTCTTCTTCTGGTGGTCTTCCTATTTGGCCTATCATCTAACATTCATATTTGTTTAATTTCTGGGAAATGTAGGGTTGTCGAATTGAGACAAATATCAAGTCGAATTTGATATGGAAAAGTGCTACTCAGGTGAGGGATTCAAACTCACCAAATACACGGCTGGATTCAAGTTCGCCAATCATACGAAGAAAATCATCATCACTGATGAAACCATCATCAATTATTCTGAAGAATGTAAGTGACCAAGTTTTCACCATAGGTGATCCATTTATGCTAATTTATTGGAATAAAGATGGGTATTTGAACTGTTTTTGATCTGGAAGTTTTTTATTGTCTGAGGTGTTTTTTGGGACTGTATTATTGATATTTTTGTGCATACTATAGTGCCATGCGCTTTGCAGCTATATGCAATGACAGCTCAAATGTTAGTGATCAGTCTTGGCTATCACTAATTAATATCTGTCTTGGTCATGAGATCTTATGGCTTAATATGTTGTAGTCAGATGCCTGGATGCCAAAGGAGCTAACACCTAACATTTACCAATTATTCTGTTTTTTCAAGGTGATGCATTTAGTGGGTATGACCATTGCTTACCTAGGCAGATGGCTTAGTAGTATATCTAGGAAAGCAAATTTCAGCATTGTAGCTCTCTCAACTTACTTAAATGAGGTTTTTGTTTACATTGGAGTTTAACATTTGCAATTGGTTTCATGGTTGTTTTTTGTTCAATGATGGAAGCTTTTTATTTTTGTACGGATATTTGCTTTTATAGGTGCTTCCATCTATTCTTCTTAGGTCATGTTTATCAATGGATACTAGGGATACTAGGAATATTAATATTTTATTTTTCTCTTTCTGCCACATCATCCTAGTATCTCATTCTTTTTTTTTTCCATTTTATCAATAACATCACTAGTATCTCAAAACCAATCATTTTCTCCAATTCAATTTACAAATATACCCTCTTCAATAATTATTTCCATTATCGATTATATTATTTTATTTATTTTTTATTGTTAAAATATTATTTAGATTAAATTAATATATACTCGAAAAAATTAAAATAATTTATTACATTATTTATTCTTACTATTTAAAAATATTTTTTTAGTATTCTTTTATATAATTGTATTTAAAAAATTATTATTTTTAAATATGGTCAAACATATTCGAAATTGATGTCTATGTGTAGAGAAAAATGAATATAGAATTATACTCATTTTTAATTTTTAATTTTTTTACATTTTTAATACCGAAAATTATATTTTAAAGATGTAAAGCAAATCTGCCAAGGAATATTCTCTACCGTCAGATGTGCCAACTCGTGTCACCCATCCATGCTCCCCTCTGCAAGCGAATCTGTGGATGCCATGTGTCCAATAGCTATCAGAGTTGCATGGAGCAAAACAATGCGTTTTCACTCTAATCTCTCTAAAGTGACGTCGTTCCGTGTACTATCACCCGGGAAATAAATTTACCAAACAGTACACCCCTGACCCACTTCTTTTAATTTTCCTCAAGTATCGATGCTTAATTAGTACTGGCCAAGTATCGCAAACCCCCCTTTCTCCATTATTTTATTATAGTTATAACTCCTAGTATCGATGGAAGTACACCGATAAACCTGCTCTTAGTAGTAAAGGCAAAGCCACAACACATTTTTCTAGAAGTCCGATTTATACTTTTTATGCTTATTGGAAGCTTCATTCTTTGACATTCAGATTCAGGAATCTGATATACTTGCAGCCAAGGTAAATCTCATTTCATTGATGAATTTAACTGATATCATATAATTTATGAATTTATGAATTGAACACACTCTATTTGACAAACTGCAGTGGATGCGGTTTGAAGAGTATGCAGCTCAAGCCTTTGTTCAGAAACACGAGCTTCTCATGTACCTCACCAAGGTTCGTTCAGCGAAAATGGAAGGCAAATATAAGGGCTTTTATGTGGTGTTCATAGAGGTATGTGAGCTTCAGGCCAACAAGGGACTGCCTTTTTTTCCTTAGCAGTGACACCCCAATTGAGCAGTGATGTATATGAAGCTGGTGACGTATATAGGAATAGAGAAATATATGGTAGATAAATATAGGTGTTAAATTATTTCAACCAACAGTTTTAGTACAATATTCTTTGTGTTTATTTTGTTTTTTTGGTTAACTAGAATAATGTATAAGATAATCAAATGTAATTTGATATAGAATAATGTACCTTTGAAGGGGATTTTTTTAACATTATAGTAACTTATAACCTCCTTATTAGCTCTCCTTAAAATTGTTAGATGTCCTAATTCAATACTACCATTTTTTTTGGTGATTGTAGGGTTGTTAAAATTACTGTTAAAATATAATTCAATGTCATTTTCTTATACGTAGCGATTTCATGCCTTTTGTTATTTGATAATATAATTCACTATTTGTATTTTTTTTCATTATTTTTTAATCATCCTTATAATAGATATTTTTTCCCTCACATACGCGCCATTGCGCGGGGATTGTACTCCGCATAGTGCCTATCTTTTTTTTTTTTTTTGCCTTTATAACTTTTATTTCAATATGCTAATCATAATATTGGTCTTATTGTGTTTATTAATTTGTTTACATAGGCGGAGTACATTCACTTAGAGTTTGGAGGGCTTGGTGTCACCCCACCCATAATCCTTATTTTCGTCATTTTGTAAGATTAGTCTTACATTATTTTTTTTATATACATTTTCATCCCTTCATATAACCAAACTATTTTTTTTCCCAAGAATCCTATGGACAAAGTCCAGCGTAACGACAACATCCAATCATATATTTAGTTTTATATTTCACCATTTGTATTTTTTTCATTATTATTTTTGTTCATCCTTATAATACAGATTTTATATTTTTTTTCCTCGCGCACGCGCCATGGCGCGGGGACTATACTAGTATAAGTTAAATCAATAGAGGTGGTAGTAGTACAATATTATACTCTAAAGTCTAAATTGTAATAATAGAAATAGTTTATTTAGACATGGAAACCCGACCAAATGAGACCGACCCGCTATACCCAACTATACCGCTATACCCACTTTGATTCGAAACTCAAATGAGACCGACCCGCCTCTTGACCCGAAACCCGAACGAGACCGATCCGCTTTGACCCGAACCCGAATGGGCATGATCCGACTTAACCCGAAACCCGACCAATATAAAATTCATTATGACCGAACCCGACCCGACCAATGTCCGACCCGACTAATACCCGACCATAAATTTTACCCGAATTGACCTGACCCGAGCAAGCCTGATCCGAACCCGACCCGAACGACCGACTTACCAGCTCTAGTGTATATTGTGGGCTTAGGTTAAAAACACCAATTTTAAAACTATTTCCTTAAATATGACGTCATATTAGTTTTAATGGGTCAATTAATTTGTGACCGTTGATTTAATTGACAGACTTAGATCAATGAAAATATTAGAAGTTGAACTCTTAATTTAAGGGGGGATCTTTGCTCCAAATTCTCCAATAGGTTTAGTAGAATGAGCCAATGAGGCACTAAGTTTTCTTAAATATTTGTCCAAAGATTCAGGTTCGAATCTCATTGGCAGCGCATGTGGAAAAAAAGAAAAAATTGAATTAGTTAAAAGAGGGATAAATTAGTTAAATGTACATGGGAGGCTGAAGATCCAGAGTTCGATTCACCTTCAACCCTCGTTATTCAATTTTTTTAACCTCCATCGGTCTTTTTTTTTTTTGGTTTTCATTTCACCTTTCACGAAACTTCTGGACTGAGCCCTGGCTCTGCCCCTGGCTCTAGAGGTGGCAATCGGGCGGGTCGGGTCGGGTTTGGGTTTGTTTAGTTGGGTTTCGGGTCATTCGGGTTTCGGGTAATGTCTAATAATTTGGTCAATCGGTTGGGTCGGGTTCGGGTTTCGGTCGTCTCGGGTTTTCATTAGTTCAATATTCATTTTAAAAAATTTACTAAATTGTAGCTTAAAGTTTGGGTTATTTCGAGTTTCGATTAACGGGTTCGGGTCTTAATAGATTTCGGGTTAATCGGGTTAGGTTCATTCCAAAATAGACGGGTTGTGTCGCGGTTCGGGTCGACCGAGTCGAGTTTTCGGGTTCGGGTCGGGTACGTTTTGCGACCTCTACCTGGCTCTCATCAATTCAAAGCTTGTACTGAATGTAAATTGACTCTGCCAGTCAAACTAGGAGATTTTGCATTGAAATTTCAACTTCTTTATTAATTGGTCGCCGTTTAATTTACACCATGCAATGACTTTGGTTGACTTTTCCATTTACGCACCATGCAATGACTTTGGTGGACTTCGCCGTATAATTTACATCATGGCATATTGCTGCAAAATTTGTTTTCTTATACTCTCTCCATTAAAAAATATAAGTCTTTTAAAGCTTAAAATTTTGTTTATAAATATAAGTCTTTTTAGGTTTACTAGACATTGAGTTAAGAGAAAAGTTACTTTTTGACTTGTTTTATGAAATGCTATTGGTTGTTAGTGGTTGTGGATAGGGTGAATTACATTTTTGGTCCCTAACCTTTACCACTTGTTTCACTTTAGTCCCCAACCTTTGAAACGTTTCAAAATAGTCCTTAACCTTTCTATTTCGTTTCATTTTAGTCCCTAACCTTTCAAAGGTTGTAAAATAGTCCCTAAGCGTATATTTGTTATTCGTTTTAGTCCCTGATATTAAAATATTATTTGAAATAATTATAAAAAATCACCCTAAAGTTATCATAATGTATATAAATGAGTAAATTACTCATATAAAGAATAATTATAAAACAAATATCCAACTTTATGATATTTTTTTAAATAAAAGATCTCTTTTATTATTCAAATTCATTATTTTAATGAATTAATACACATATATTGGATCTATGTATTGGTAAATAAGAAAAAGATATATCCCACAATCTCTCATAGTTAATCACAAGATCTATAAATTTTATGAGATCTTGTGAAAAAAAAAATTATGGATAATTTTATATAATATGCTCTTATGATAAATAGTAAAATAGTTCGAGTATTTTTCAAAATTAAAATTATAGAGTTAGATGATTTTATATACTTTTCTTTGTATGAATGATTTTATTTAAATTATGATAACTTTAGGGTGATTTTTTTTATAATTATTTCAAATAATATTTTAATATTAGGGACTAAAACGAATAAAAAATGTAAGGTTATGGACTATTTTACAACCGTTGAAAGGTTAGGGACTAAAATGAAACGGAATAAAAAGGTCAAGGACTATTCTGAAACGTTTCAAAGGTTAGGGACTAAAGTGAAACAAGTGGTAAAGGTTAGGGACCAAAAATGCAATTCACCCTTGTGGATAATTAATGAGATGTATAAAAGTAACATTTTTGTGCTTTTCTTAATATGTGTGCAAACACCTAAAATGACTTATAATTTTGAACGGAGGGAGTATAAAATATTAATTTTTTATAACTTAATATTTGTTAGTAATATGTATTAAATAGTAAAAAAAATAATAATAAAAAGGTTAATATACTATGTCACAAAAAAAATTCCACCAACTATCACCATAAAAAAAAATGTCATCAAAAAATTCAATTATCACCGAAAAAATTGTCAAAAACAATTATCAGCGGAAAAATACATTCAACTATCACCGGAAAAACTATCCTCAAATGTATGCATTGACTGAAACGGTCAATATTAACTAGCCAATGTCAAAACTAAAAATGGTTAAAGGGGGGAAGGAGTGAAGATGGACTCATTTGACCCGAACCCGTCCGACACCTAAATAATTGGAAAAAAGTTTTGATCCGAGACTGACGGACCCGATCTGAGTTAAGCCCAAATCTGAAAGCAATTTGAACCCAATAATAACTCGAACCTGATTATATCCGAATGGACTAACCTAAAATCAACCCGAAATTGCCCGATTATACCCAACACCCGAAAAAACTCAAACCCGATTATATCCGAAACCAAAAAAAAAATCTTAGCATTTTCCCTAAAATACTCAAAACAACCTAAGTATTTGATTACTTAATAATAAATGATAATATTATCATGCATATAGTATAATTAAGGCCAAGTTGGGTAGTTATACTCTTTTCAAGTTTTTTGGGGTAAATGTACACTTGAAGATTTTGTTTTTTGTTATGACATATTTACCCTTGATTTGATTGTAACAACTAATCGTAGAAATCTCTAATTATTTCTAATTTCATTAACGCTCATCCCATTCCATCAACACTCGTTCAATTAAGTGACGCTCATCCCATTGCATCTTCCTTGAAACACAGTGATTGCGAAGACATTGAAGGTTGGTAATTTAGTTTTATTTGTTTATGTGATTGTGATTGCAACTTCTATGGTATAGTAAACTCTAATTTGATAACCATAATTCAATCACGGGAATTAGGCGCCCCGATACAGATACAAAAACTTGTCATCGTTGTTTGTGATTTTCAAAAAAGAACGATGATGCAGGGTAGATGAAAGAACGACGATGCAGGGTAGATGAAAGAACAAAGATGTAAGGTAGATGGAAGCTTCAGGGAATCGATATCTTACCTACTGATATTGTATTCGCTTCTTATTAGTTAGGGACAATAATTTAAGTTACAATAATCGTTATCTATTTTTACAATAAGTGTATGCTACTTTAATTGATACATGTCTTTACCAGAATTCGGTCATTACATGAAATCATTCATTGCAATAATTATATGCTATTGTAGTTGGTTATAGTAATGGGTACAAGAATTTGTTCATTACAGTAAAGCTTTAATTGATACATGTCTTTACCAGAATTCGGTGATTACAGGAAATCATCCATTACAATGATTGTATGCTATTGTAGTTGGTTATAGTAATGGGTATAAGAATTCGTTCATTACATTAAATCATTCATTACAATAATTGTATGCTACTTTAGTTGGTTATAGTGATTTCTTGTAATACAACTCTACAAGACAAATGTGGGTATAGTAATGGGTAAAATATTTCATTCATTACAGGAATTGATTAGATGAATATTATTGTATTACAAGAGTTGGATTTCTTGACATTCTTGTAAGTAACTCATGGCATTGTATTACATGAATATTGAAAACATAAATATTGAAAGGAGTGTGATTTCTTGTAATTAACTCATGGCATTGTATTACATGAATATTATCGTATTACATGAATGATTAATGTAATGTTTACTTTTATTGTAATATATTGTTGGATTGTATGTGGAACGTAATTGGCTTTTTTATATATTGGAAATAATGGATGGAATTGTTCTTACAATATACTACAATGGACATTTAGATCGATTAGAATTGATCGATAAACGATTCTAATCAAATAATTTGAAGAGTCACGTACGTTACCTAACCTAGAAAATTCTTGAAGTGCTATCCTAAAAAATTCTCCGTTGATAATAATTCCTTCATCCACCAATCCGTCTGTAGTAATCTAACTGAGTAGTTTTTAAAAGGATAAAATTTGTTAAAATATCTTCATCCACCAATCCTTTTAAAAACGATAAAAAAAAAATTAGGATAAAATTTGATTTGTTAAAATATCTTCATCATCAATCATTTTAAAAAGGGTGATTTTGGTACATAGCCCCTTTTGAATGTTTAATTAGGTACTTAGACCCCAAACTAATTTAATTAGTTTTTGTAGACCCCATCCAAATAGAGTGGAATGGTCAATGGTCAACTGTTTGACCGTTAACTGGTCAACGTTTACTGTTGACTGGTCAACGTTGACCAACTCATTTGGATTATTTTTTAGAGATAATGAGCTTTATAGACCTTTTTCATTGTTTTTTTAAGTTTATAGACCCCATAATAAATTCTTTAATTATATAGACCTTTTCCTATATATTGTTCCATTTATACCCTCAATGCTTTTTATTTTTTTTAAAGTTAACATCTTTAATAATAAATTTGAAAAATGGGTAAAATTAAAAATCAAAGGAAAAAAATTATAATTTATTATATTCAATCCCTAATAAAAATATCTAAGGACGTACATTACAATAAAATTATTAATTATTGTAACACAATAACTTGTGTGTATCTCATCTTTATTGTAATACAATATTACTACCGTAGAGATTTCATATTGTAATACAATGAGTCATTTAGTGTAATTATTCATGTATTACAATAAATACAATATTTATTGTAAATGTATTGTAATTGATTATTTTAATCGCATATGTAAATATTACAAACAAAGCTATTATCAATATATATATATATATATATATATATATATATATATATATATATATATATATATATATATATATATATATATATATATATATATATATATATATATATATGTTATGCTATAAATTAGTGCATCCTAGTATTATAATAATGTAGAATTTCAAAAAATATATATAATTATCTTAAACTATTTAATTTTAAAAATAGTTTTCAATTTTATGATTAAAGTATTTTTTTTATTAAACTAAAACAATCAAGGGTAAACAAGTAATAACACCAACAAAAGGGTCTATATACTTAAAAGATTTATTATGGGGTCTATTAACTTAAGAAATTATGGAAAAGAGTCTAAATCCTCCAATTATCTCTATTTTTTATTTATTTATTTTAAAAAAAAACCGTTTTGATGCCATTTTATTTTCACTTTGATGCCACTTTTTTAATGAAATGGTTTGGTGACACTATTTTAATGCCATTTTTTTTAAACCTTGATAACATTTTTTGTTTACTTTGATGTTACGTTGACCATTGATGCCATTTTTTTTTACTGTAGACTACTGATGACACTTTTCATGTCAATTTTTTAATTGATATTTTTTACCGTGATGCCATATTTTTTCAAAGTAGTATTTTGATGACATTTTTTTCTTTAAGGTGATGCAACTTTTTCAAAGTAGTGTTTTGATGCCATTTTTCTAATGTAATTATTTGATGCCGCTTTTTTAATCAAATCGTTTGATGCCACTTTTTTTTAATTTAATCAATTGTATATCAATATATTTTCATCGATTCTATTTTCATCGTTTGATGCCACTTCATTGGTGCAACCATTTGTGACATTTTTCGAACCATAAAATGTTATTACACTTCATTGATGACATATTTCATTGATGACTTTTATTCACTAATAACATATTTTTACATTTTTATACAATTGATGACACAATGGCATAAAATGTGATTAAACTTCATTGATGACATCTTTTATTGATGACTTTTATTAATTGATGACATTGTGATTAGACTTCATTGATCTCACTAATTTGTGATGACATTTTTTGTTGATGACATTTTTATACAATTGATGACATAGAACATATATTATGATTACATTTCATTGATTGCATCTTTTATTGACGAGTTTTATTCATTGATTACATTTCTTATCACACTTCATTAATCACAATTGTTTATAGTGACATTTTTATATAATTGATGACATATGCGCTTAAAACATGGAATTAAATTATTGTCACCTTCTTTCACATGGAAAATCACAAGGTCTTTGAAACTATGACATTAAAATTGGTTGTATACGTAAAAACACCTATTATAACATGTCATCAACTAAAAAACATGCATCATTTATTGCCTACTTTCAAAAAAAAACTCAAAAACATGCATCAATGTAAGTAATATAATATGGAATCAATAAAATCAATACAAGGTGACATCAATGTAACAATCCAAGAATTATATAAAAATATAATATCAAACGATCTCTTTTCATATCACACAATCAATACAAGGTGCAACTAATAATCTATCATCAAGAAGCTCTCTTCATCAACAAAATTAGATCGAACCGTTTGCTCTAGCAGCTGAATCTGCTTTTGAAGTTGTGACCTACACTAGAAGTAAAACAATGATTAAATCATGGATTATAATTAAGTAGCTAATATGCAATTTCCAATCAATCGATTCGAGTCAAGCACAGGAAATTCGAAAAAGAAAAGAAGCGATAAACTGACCTTTGAAGCCAATTAAGAAACGCTTTCCCCCAAAGCAAGATAGATTAATTGTCTCAAAGGGAAATGCTCGGCCAAATGGAGTTCAATTGAGAGCCAATCAGAGAACTCATAAAGCCAAATGTTTGTCATCATGAACGCCCCTTCCAGGAATCGTTTTCCTCTTACCTACAAAAAGTAAATGACAGTGGAATTGAATCATAACTCCTAAAACCCTAATCAAGCGATAGCACCTTTTTTATGGAAGCCATTTTCAGGAAGAAAGACGTCATGAAAACAAAGATGACGATGATAGCAAATGGCATCAGGAGAAACTACAAAGCACGACTGAGTTACGATGCAGTGGAGATGATATTCATATGAGGACGTGGCCATCAAAAGTTTGGTACAAAGTACGAGCTTCTTTCCTTGATCGTAGGTCCTCTAAATTTGTGAAGTAAAGACATGAATACACACTGCAAAATTTGAATGCACAAAGGCATTTGAATGAGCATCATGTGCAAGATGAAAGGTAAAGCTGAAAATGGATAATTTCAGTTGAAATGTATTCATGTATTAAAAGACAAAGTGCGAATGCTGAAGAACAAACAGAACCATACAAGTTAATCATAACATACAACAAGTATTAATAAAAGTTATGTGAGCCACATGAAGTGCTACATCATCACAACCAAAAGAATGAATCAAGATTTTCCTCTCAAAGTAGACAGTTGATAAACTTCTGAATGTCAGCTAAACATTCTATTATCTGGAATGAAGTAAGCTTTTCTTCAAGATGGAACCATAATCAACATATTTGCTCCTCAGCTAAAGAATGAATCAAGACTCCCACCAAACTATACAATTATCAACTTATTAGTATCCAAGTGTCCAGTTGAAATTTGGAACTGTGGTACGCAGCTCGGAACTCATGGAATATGTTTATGAATTTGCAGGATTAGTCTACTGATTCCAAATTGGGAGAAATCACCATAGGATCAAAGAAATTATGGAACCATTTGATCAGTGAATGCAACATAGATTCTAAACAGGGATAAGTACTAATCTATGCAAGGAGAATTGATAAGCAAGGTTGTACAATAACCTAATCGTAACATCGTATCCAGGAGCAAGTTTCAATTCAGTGAAAAACATACAAAGGCAATCATCAACTAAAAACCTAAAGTAAAAGAACGAGGACTAACCTGCCACAAGATAAGTAACACTGTAACAGAAGCCAAGAACACCAGCATAGAAGAAAGGAACAACACCATATGGTAGCAATCAACCGTATCCTGATCCGTGAGATAAAACGCACAGGCAGAGAATCGAAATTCTCAATAGAGCTGACGTTGAGAGGCAGCGATTGAAGCCTGAGGTCGTTGCAGAGTTCAATAGACCTAAAACATAAATATAATCTCTAGGTTTTACATGTTCCTAAGCTAATTTCACCATCTCATCCCACGTCTCAACAAGAACCCTGCTTAAAATTGAATCAAAAACCTGGAATTGAAATTCGAATTCAACGATATGCTAATTTATGAAATCTAAAGCAAATGATGAATTTACCTCGACGAACTGTGGGAATTGGAGGGAGTTTTAACGCCCAAATTACCTCGCCTATTATACGCAACATAAATCAAAACCCTAATTTAATCAATAGATCTAACCACCATCGATGAGGTCGAGGATCAAACGAAGTCAGGGCAGTGGAGATCGACGAGGAGAACCGAAATCAAAAGGAAGAGAGAGCATACGAAAGCCGAGAGATGGAGGAGGAGATCAGAGAGCCGCCATGGGAGCTGAGAGGTCGATTGACCGCACATAGGAAGCGGAAGTGAGAGTGAGGGACATGGAAAGAGAAACGGAGAGTAAGAGTGAACAGTAAGGGTGCATGGAGCTAATAAAAATTGAAAAGGGTCTAGGGCGGCTAAAAAAAAATTTAAGGGGGCTAATCACCCAACTAAATATCTCTAGGGGTCTAATTCACCAAAATTCCTCTTTTAAAAAAGGATAAAAATTGAAAAGGGTAAAAATTAGTTTTAAGGGTAAATATTTAATATTTATCCTAAAATAGTACAATTACCTAAAACAAAATTGAAGGAGTACAATCACTTAAAAAAAACTTAAAAGGGTTATACTCCACCCAATTTCCTCTATAATTAACTATAATTTTGTATTCCCTCCATTAAACAAAGTCATTTGACTTTTTAGCATTTTTAAGATGCTAAAACTATATAAATATCAAATTTTGGTTTTTTTTTTATAATTTCGTAGGTATTTGTTTTTTGAAGCAAGATAATAAATTCAGTTCTCTAGACAAGCCTAGAGAAACCGAGAGACCGGACAAGCCGGTGGATGGACTAACTAGAGCAAATGACAGAAATAAATAACAGAAGCAAATGACAGAAAGTAAAAACAAGGAACGTACAAGCTATCCTACACAGCGCAACACAAGCTAAAGAAGAACGAAACGACCGGCCAAAGGGACAACGCACACAACGAACTCTAGGGACCAGCGGACACCTCAGATTATGGACTCGAAGAGCCTTCAGATGTCAATCGCACGTCCACGACGTCATCGAACATGACACATCAATCAAGGCTCACAAAAATGCAACACAACAAGAATAGCACAGTACACTAACCCGTAGAACAAAAAACCGCCAAATCATTGCCAAAACAAATCCCAAAAAACCCAACTCACACCCTCAATGACGATAACTAGATCGTAAAGGCAACCACAAGGCAAACCAAAATAAAGGAAACATATAAGACATGATAGGAATAAATAAACAACAACAATACACAGGCTAAGAAACCAGAGAGCGGTCAGAAAACGAACCAATAAAGCTCACAAACCCCATAACTCCCTAACAAGTCGATCAACCAAAAGGGTAAGGCGGTGAACGGGAAATGGACCACCGCAAGTGACGAGGGTCGAAACCTGCCCCGGGCATCACACGGGCCACCGACGAACGGACCGAGGGTTTAGCAGGAGTAGAAGCTGACGACCGTTGGACTAGGAGGAGCCGAGAGCTACCGAACGACCGGTTAGGGTCGAAGAGAAGGTGTTGGCCGGCCTGGACAGAGGAGGTCGGGAACGGGCTGCTAGGCTCGAGGACCTCGAGGTCAGTTGGTGAAGACGACGATGGATTGGTGGTCACCGTTGCTTGCGGCGGCGGCGGAACGCCATGGGAGCGTTGTAGGGAACGCTTATTTTGGTGGGCTGATTGCCTGGGGTTAAGGCGAAGGGGATGGAAGAAGAGGGTGGTGTACAGAAGGTGAGGGCGGTGGATGGTTTTGCTGCTGGGCAGGATGCCGCTGGGCAAGCAGCTGTGGTAGCCTGGTAGGGTGGCGGGCTGGCGGCGCGAAAACGCCTCTCAGAAAGAGAGAGCGTTTTTATAATTTCGTAGGTATGAGTAATAAGTATGAAATTAATATTAAAAAATAATATTTTATATAATTTTGACTTTTTAGAAAAATGTTCTAAAAAGTGAGAAGACTTGCAATTTTTTTTTAACGAATATAGTATTGGTTAAGAATTGATAAAGATTAGCTTAATCTATGTAGAAGGATAAATATATCATAGGTAAAAAAAATTAAATAAATTTGATTTGTTTTATCTCATATGATTCTTGCGGTTTCGATTTGACAGAACCCAATTCGACCAAAACCATTGTGACCGAAACCCGATTCACCCGAACCCGATTCACTCGAACTTGTTTAGGTCGAAATCCGACTTGGCCGAATTGAATAGGACTCGAAAACCCGATGTATTCGATAAAATAATGCCTGAATAAACTTGACCTGAACCCGATGAGACCCGAATATATTGTCATCACACCAGCCCTATATCAACCCGAATCCGATATGATCCAAAACCGAATAACCCGACCCAACTCGCCCGATTACAACCTCTAACCACCACATGTCGTCGCCGCCTTTGCACATGTCATTCGCTACCACATCCGCACATCGTTGTTTATTCACCATCCTCTACTTTTTCTTTCATTAATTTGTGTTATTTGTTAATCCGAATTTGTGTTATTTTCCCTTCATTAGTTTTCGAACCTCACCACTAAAAGTGTATGAAATACGATTATATAAAAATGAAATGCATCTAAAATTATTTTATAATGCCTATTAACACTACTACAATTAACCCCTGTTGTAACACTTTTTTGCGGCGGTTAATCTATTGTAGCGGTTTGTGTGGCGGTTTTATCTATTGTGGCGGTTCAAGTTGCGGATTTGATGATGTTTAGCTAATGTGGCGGTTTGGATGAGATACTGTGGCGGTGCCTTCTTTCTCTAAAAAAAACAAAGGAAAGAAAACCCTAAATCCCTTCCCTAGTCTGTTCGGCAGGGGCTTTATGTTTTTCCTTCTTCCTGCCATTTCACCATACCCTTGCAGATGCCAGATCTGGTCTTCCTCATTCGTTCGCCGGAATTCCTGTCGAGAAGCATCGCCACAGTCCTTTCAGGTACGCCTCCACCTCTCCTGATCTCTATCGTCGAACACTGTTGTCCACCGCCGAAGACAAACCCTGGGCAACTGTTTGAGCTGCTGCCAGTCGACGCCGTCAGTGGCGAATGTTGAGTTCACCGGGCGTTGTCGGAGTATCCCCTCCCAATCCGAGATTCGTCCTCCACCGGAGGATGTCGCCGAGTTGAGGACGAAACCAGGACCCTTTGCTGTGAACGTGACGACTCTGCAATGTGCTCTTATCCTGTAATTCTCTCCCGATCTATTCTTATCTCCACCTAGGATCTAGGGTTTTATATTGTGATGATTTTGATTTGATTTTTTATGATTCAATTTTGGCGTGGCATGTATGGGGGCGGCGTCTGGGACGGCGAAGAGCGGCGTCGTTGTGGCGTCGCCGGTCTTTCTGCGGGGATGGCCATCGGGATCGTTGGTGATGCAGGTGTCAAGTCTGCTTTCATCTTGTTTGCAAATTGTTGGTGAAATTGTCTTGATGTTTGCTGTTGTATGGTTGTGTTTATATATGAACTGGATGAATGAGTTGTTGTTTCCATCCTTTATCACATCCTTATCCATCTTAATTAATGTTTATGTTGAGTTTATATATGAACTGGATGAATGTGATTGTGTAGCTTTGCAGTACTTTGGATTAGTGCTTTTGTAGTTGATTATAGCAAGTGACTTTAATTGTAATTGGTCTTGTTGAACTGATGAACCATTACTTGAGTTTAGATAGCTTCAAATTAATATTATCATCTTTGCTTCTATTTTGCTTACTTAAATGCTTCAAGTAGTTACATTTTTTTAGATTAAAATCATGAAAATGAGTGGATTTTGTTGCTTGGAAGTAGCTGATTAGGTGTTTCAGCTGAAGGTTTGCACCAGAGTCTGTTTATTTGAATTTTAAATAATGAATATGTTTGTTGCCTTACTAAGATCAACAAGTAGCAGTTAAGGTTGTCTTATGTTTGTCTTGGAAATGCCTTTAATGGGATCTCATTGTTGAATGTCTACATTGAATTTTTTTTCCCGCGTTGAAGCTTTATACATGATAGAGTTGTGTCAATCATGGTTTTGTTACTTGTATTTGTTTTCTATGATTTAACTTTATACATACATATTTCTTTTTCTAGTTCCATTATTAAAGATACCTGGACGAAGGCGATGGAGGCGGTATTCGCGAGAAAGACAGCAAAAGACACCTTACACGGTCTTGCACTCTCTTCTCAATTTACAGGATGAACCTGAGAGAAAGCAGTGAAGGAGCGGAGTCTAATGATAGCAAAGTCTGATGATATCTACTTTCTCTCTTCTCTGTTCTCCCTTTTCTCTACTCCATTCTTCGTCCCTATTTCTAAAAATCGCAGGTATGCTCTCTCCTTCTCTTCTCTTTCTCCTCTTAATCTCTTGCTTATTCTAATCTCTAGCTATCTCTTCCTTCAATTGATTTAGAGATCTAGGTCTGAATGAATTTGCAAGATTTATAATTAAGATGGTGTATAAGATCAGGAACTGATGACCTAACTGGCTTCGAGGGACTACTCTTGTCCAGGTATTGTTCAATAGTTGCTTCATATACCCTGTTGATTTGGAAAGGATGTTATTCGAATGCTTGCGCAGATGGTTTTTCCCATTCTTGGAATAATTCTTAACCTATATCATTGGCAATGTCTATTTGATGGGTGCCATGGTGTCTTATATTCAAATTGCATAGCTTAGAAATACTGGAATTCCATTCAAATTACGATTCCATTGATGCTTTGACATCATCTTTCAAGCTTTCTACTAGTTATGAGTTGCATCAAGCTCTGGCACCGGCTTTTCTGAAACAGAATTACCCGTCATGGTGCAATGCGGAGGAATCAGAACCTGCATCGGTTTCTGGCCAGCAAAGCATGCTTACATCAAACACAGGCACATATCACCATCTTGAAGCTGCAACATCTAATTTTTGCCACAAGGAAAGAACTTTCAAGCGTGCGGAATCATGCTCTTCGTCGGTTGATTCTTTGTTTATTACTGATAAGATGCCTGAGCCTTCAAGCAATACCAGTCATACAGTTAATTCAACATGCTACTCTATTAACGGCTCTTCCATTCTTCAAGGAAGTATTCAGCACTGCTTGATTTCATTGAGCCCCGTTTTATGCAAAGGGAAATCCTTGAGGCCAATTGAGCCAGTTAAAGGAACCAAGAAAAGAGCAAGTCCTGGTAAGAACTGCGGCCCTCAACCAAGGGACGGGCAATTAATTCTAGATCGTATCAAAGAGTTGCGAGAACTAGTGCCAAATGGTTCAAAGGTAATCTTTCTACTGTTATGTTATCTACCTTTTTTCTGGGCATGAATATTTAGTTTGAAATACACTTCAATTTGTGTCTATATTTTTGCAGTGCAGTATTGACTAGTTACTGGAGTGCACAATCAAGCACACACTCTTTCTCCAAAGCATTTCCAAGCATGCTCACAAGATTAGTAATTGAGCCAGATCGAGGGTAAGATCTAGTAATGGTGGCATTGGCAAAATTCTTTTGTGTAGGAGTCAATTACAGTCAAATGACCCTTGGCTCTGCATTTTGTTATATTGTTTTCTTGATGTGAAATCAAAATTTATCTAACATTGGGAAGCTCTATTGGTAGGTCAATACAGATGGGTGCCCAAGTTATGAACAAGGTAGAAGCTGGGTAGTAGAAGGGCTGCGAGATGAACATTTGCCCAATTGTGGTTGAAAAGCTCAAGAGAAATGGACAACTGCTGATAGAGGTTTGTTTTCGATGCATAAGATTTTCTTTGATTTTTGAAATGAATGAAATGGACAATCAGAGCT
The DNA here is from genome assembly GCA_037127255.1 of Persicaria tinctoria. Taxonomy (NCBI): domain Eukaryota; kingdom Viridiplantae; phylum Streptophyta; class Magnoliopsida; order Caryophyllales; family Polygonaceae; genus Persicaria; species Persicaria tinctoria. Next base: position 68,328,254 of record JBANSL010000013.1, read on the forward strand.
CAATAGGGAGTCCTTACCATGTATGTTTGCAGATGCTATGTCAAGATTGTGACTGTTGAGCATGGATATAGCTACAAAGCCATCTGAAACAATAGACCAAGAATCGGCTAAGAAATTGAAGAGCTTGGATGGCCTCGCAATGTCCATTGGCAATGGAAAGTCTGACAAGGCTGAGGTTGGAGTTGAAAATCAGCGGCGAAAGAGGTTTGGAGCATCCTCTATAGAGAACACTGAATTTTTTAGGTGATAAATGGATGAACCTGTTGGATCAACCGAACAGCCCGTAGGCTCACCATCCAACTCCAAGAGCCCTAATCAGTAGTTCAAGCTAGAGATTGACTCACCTTCAACCATTCATTCAATCCAAATAGAAGAGAAGGCAATTAAGGACCTTAAACGCTTTTATAGCAACGCGAAGCTGGTAACAAACATATTTTTAACTTTGAGAAATAAATTTTTAACTTTATAGTTGTATTCACATTTGATATATAGATCAAATTTGAGTGTTATTTTTTGGTGTCGGTTGGCCACCTCTAATTGTGTAACTTATACTTTGTAATGTCATCTTATGTGTGTAATATGGATGTTGATATTTTAGGATTCGCAATGCTTGAGTCTCCGATTAGAGAGCACCCAAGAATAGGGTGCACTGCATTCTGGCTTTTTTTAAAAAAAAATATTGGGACTTTTTAGCCCGGGCCAGTTTAATCCGTGGTAAAATGTAGATTTTTTAAAAATTTTGTAAATTAAAAACCGTCACAGTAAAGTAAAAAACTGCCACCATAGCTGAAAAACCGCCATAGTAGCTGATGAAAAACCGCCACAATTGATACTCTAGTGTGGCGGTTTTAATATCTAATGTGGCGGTTTTAAGCGTTTCTTAAAAACCACCACAATAGGTGGTAAACCCGCCACAATAGGTCTAATGCAACGCCAGCAACAGAGGCGGTCAAAAACCGCCACAATAGGCCTTTTGTGGCGGTTTTTAAGCCTCTTGTGGCGGTTTTGAACCGTTACAATATGCTTTAATTTTTGTAGTGTAAAATATGCATTATCAGACGACAAAACATCTAGCTATTCATTAATTTGTGTTATTTGTTGCTCCGAATTTGATTAAGAATGTTGAACATTAGACATTCAGCTCTCGGTAAATGATCGATTATTTATGGACTAATAAATTTTCTTCATTTTTTAAAATATAATTGATTATATAAAAGATTAAAATATTATTAAAAATAAGGGTAAAAGTGTATTTTCACATGTTTGTTAACATAATGATGACTTCGGGTGACTTTTTTGCTAACAAAGTCTATTTAGTAGGTTGTTTGCTGCAATTTCGCATATAAAGGGTGGTTTTAAGCAATATAATCTATTTTAAAGGTGGTTTAATGCAGTATGGGGTACTTTCATTTGTCCACTTGCATGGAAAGTGTAAACAAACATTTTTTGTGGGTAGGAAAAAAAAACATCTATTTATATATACAGAATAGAGATGGCAAAATAATGCAGTGGGGAGATAGCTTTAGGCATGATGGGCGTTCCAGTCATGAATAATGCCGCTTTAAATGTGGTTGGGTTCATCTTCTTCATCCTCCAAATCATCCAAACATTTCAGTTGATAGTTGCATCTCCGTCTCCTCTGCTTCATTCCCACTTTCAAAGGCGATTAATGGACGATCATTCAGGTCCTTTCTCTTTACCTACCATGCTTTATTGCTACATCTCCTTATTCCCTTTACATTTTAATTAATTAGCTGCGATATACTTATTTTCGTTATAAATTAAACTAACTAGTTAGTTCGATCGATGTACTGTATTAATTATAGAAGAATGATACATTGCGTAAATGTATTGATTTAATGATTTCTAATTGACCCTTATCTCTCTCTCTCTCTCTCTTTTAATTTGTTGGTTAATTTACTAGATCTAAATGCCACTCTATTTTGGAATTTAAGGTTTGACAAATAATAGTACTAGTGTTAAAGTATAATTTTATAAACAATCAGATCTACAATAGATACAGTTTTTTATGATATCAGAACAATTATTACATTTTTTAAAAAGGTACTTGTACTTTTATTTTTGGTTTTAAGAAGGTACTTATATTTTAATGAAATCTTTAAATAATTCTTAAATAAATTAGAAGGTACTTATACTTTGATTAAACTTTTAAATATTTTATAGAGTTATTTTAGCTTTTTAAAAACGTGTTGAAAATAGAGATTTTGATTATATTCAATTTAGCCATTTCTTTAGAGAAGCTAACAAGTAGCGGATTATATAGCAAGAAAATATATCGATTGTATTAGGTCTACATCCCCTCTTTTATAGGGATCTATACTCCATCATCCTTAATGATGAACCTGGTAGTTCGCTACGTTTCTCGTAGCAAACTCCAATTGTTTGCATACTGTAAAAAAAACGTGTTGAAAAATAAAAAATCAAATATTACTAATCAAAGGGAGTAATATATACAATACAAATAAATATAAAAGTTAATTTGAAAAATAATCGAGTTTTTGTAATTATAAAATGTAATAAATTGGAATCTCCATGAATAATTTTAATAATATATAATTATAAATTAATTAATTTTAGTCATATATAATTATAAATTAATTAATTTTAATCATATGTAATTATAAATTAATTAATTTTAATAATATATAATTATAAATTAATTAATTTTATTAATATATTAATTACTAAACTTTTACCATAAGGCTTTGAGGTTTTCTTGGCTTTTTATTAATTAGTGAAATGTTGTTTTAACAAATTGGGCTGGTCAGTTGGGTCACCGGGTCGAAACCCTTTTGATCCAGAAAAATATCGGATTTTCGGGTTTGGGTCTAAAAAAATTCCCGGGTCAAAATTTTCGATTCTTGACCCAAAAAATTTCGGGTGTTCGGATCGGGTTTTCGGGTCGGGTTATGTTTTGACAGGTGTAATTTTATACCCTTCAATTTTACGGTAACAAACTGGAGCACTGAAAGTGATCCAAGTTTCAATCCACCTCCAATAGAGGTTTGTCAGTTAGAGTTTGTTAGAGAAGGAGAGTGTTTCTTGAATTGATTGTATTGCTGTGTAATGTGTGTCTTACAATGAGGAGCTAAACACCTATTTATACAGCTCTCTCTTTACAGCAATTGGTTACCCATACATTGTCACAACCGGATCAATGCTCCTATACATTCAATATCCCCTCCTCAAGCTTGACCAGTGGTGCACACAAGGCCAAGCTTGACAGCTAGAGAACGATGCTGATCCTCTCCCAATGGCTTGGTGAGGATGTCGGCTATTTGGTTTTGTGATCGAACAAAAGTTGGGACAAAGAACCCCTTCTGTAGTCTCTCCCTCACGTAATGACAGTGCAAGCGCAAATGCTTGGTCCTCTCATGAAAGATGGGTTCTCTGCAATATGTATAGCCGACCTGTTGTCACAATGCAATGGGATAGGCTTGGGAATGTTGCAATACAGTCCACTGAGTATGGAATCTAGCCAAACTAATTCACCATAAGCCTTAGATAAGCATCTGTATTCAGCTTCAGTAGATGACTTAGAAACTGTAGGTTGTTTCTTAGTTTTCCAGGATATCAAAGCACTCCCTAAGAAAACACAAAAGCCAGACACTGAACGTCCTGAAAATAGGCAATTGCCCCAGTCGGCATCACAATAAGCCATCAAGGTCAGTTGGTTATGACTTGGATACAACAATCCCAAGTTGAAAGTCTCCTTGAGGTATCTCACAACATGTAAAGCAGCCTGCCAATGAGGTAGTCTAGGGGAGCTCATGAACTGGCTGAGGTGCTGAACTGAGTAAGAAATATCTGGTCTTGTCATGTTGAGGTAGATCAGTCTACCAATCAACTGTCTGTACTTCTTAGGATCTTTAATCAGCTCACCAACATCAGTACTGAGCTTCAAACCACGAGGAAGAGGGAAGGGAGATGACTTGCAGTCCTACATACCAGTATCTTGCAATATTTTTAAGACATATTTTCTTTGATTGAGGAGAGTGCCTTTCTCAGTTCTAGAGACCTCCAAGCCAAGAAAATAACGAACCTCACCCAAATCTTTGATGGTAAATGCAGCATGTAGAGCAGATTTGATGTTTTGAATCCCAGTGATATCATCCCTAGTAATCAGCAAATCATCAACATAAACAAGGATGACAATCATTCAAGCAGGAATCTTCTTAATGAACAAAGAGAAATCAAACATTGATTTCTCATAGCCTTGTGCAATTAGGAATTTGGACAGCTCAATGTTCCATTGCCTAGAGGCTTGCTTGAGGCCATATAATGACCTTTTCAGTTTGCATACTTGGCCTGGAGCAGCTAATGAATAACCGGGAGGAAGATCCACATACACCTCCTCATCTAAGAATCCATGAAAAAATGCATTATTAATATCTAGCTGATGAACACACCAATTTCTCATAGTGGCCAAGGCAATCAGTAGTCTCACTGTAGTGAACTTAGCAACTGGGGAGAAGGTGTGTTTGAAGTCCTTTCCTTTCACCTGATTGTAACCTTTTGCTACCAAGCGGGCTTTGTACCTTTCAACTGAGTCATCCGCTCTAAACTTTATCTTATATACCCATCTGCAACCAATTGCAACTTTTCCAGGAGGCAGGGAGGTAATGATCCAGGTGTGATTGGCATCCAAAGCTTGGATTTCCTTCTGCATGGCTTCAATCCATAGAGGATCACCTTTAGCCTGTCTGTAGGAAGATGGTTCATGGAGAGAGAGTTCATTGGCCAAGGAAGCTACATATTCAGGTGGATAGAAAAGTTGGTTGTCTAGGGATGAAACCATGAAGGAACTAGACATGGAAGAGGACAAGGTAGGATAGTAGAAGTCCTTAAGATGGGTTGGGATATGTGTTTTTCTAAATGGTCTTTGGTTGATAGTAGGTTCAGGGTTTTGAATATGAGGATTTTGTGTGAGGTTTGGTGAGTCAAAGTGTCTTGAAGATGACACAGACTCTGAAGAGGGAGTGGATGGAAGGAATTTAGTTTGTGGAAGGTCTTGAGAGGGTACAATGGGAGATAGGGATATGTCTGCTATATTTGAGGGTTGTGTAAGAGATGGCACTGGTGGAAAAAAGGCTGGGTTAACCAAAGGTAAGGTAGGTGTAGGTGGGGTTGGGGTAATGCAGGTACCATTTTTAGCAAAGGGAAACTGATCTTCAAAGAAAAGGACATCCTTGCTAAGGATTATTTTTCCATCCACCAAATCAAATACTTTATAGGCTTTGTGATATGTGGGATAGCCAATGAACACACCTCCCTTGGCTTTAGCTGCAAATTTGTCAGAGCCAGGACCTCTCTTCAGTGTATAGCACAGGCACCCCAAAACTCTTAATCTGTTGTAGTCTGGACCATGCCCATACAACTTTCCAAAAGGAGTAGCCCAGTTGAGCACAGATGATGGCATGAGGTTAATAAAGTGGGTAGCAGAGAGGATGCATTCACCCCAGAATTTTAAAGGCAAGGATGCACGAAACCTGATTGCCCTAGCAGTCTCCAATAAATGCCTATGCTTCCTCTCAACACGACCATTTTCTTGAGGAACATATGGCACAGATTGTTGATGAAGAATACCCTTTGATTTCATGAAATCTTTGCACCTATAAAACTCAGTTCCATGATCTATACGAACCACTTTGACCTTTGCCTGAAATTGTGCCTCAACCAGCAATATGAATTCATACCACAATGACTGCATTTTTTGTCAGATTTCTCAGGCTTGTCCTTCTTAGTAGGCTTCCTATCATTAGAAGCTTTGCTTACTGATAAAGCACTAGCATCAGACGTCTGTCCCTTTACATTACCCTCCACCCCAGTAGCTACTTGTTGTATCAAATAGAAAGCTTTCTCTACAGTAGGCAAAGGCTCAGAAGCAAGAATATGATATCTAGCACTATCATAGCTATCGTTCAACCCCATCAGAAATTGAAAAAGCTTATTGAGATTATCCAGTTCCATAGTTTTTTTTTCATATCGCAAGTGCAGCGATTAAAAGCTCCACAAGAGCATTTTGCAACTCCATGAAGACTCGTGATCTCATTCCACAATTTCTTTATCTTTCCATAGTAATCAGTAACAGAAAGATTTCCTTGCACTGTATTAGACAAGGATTTCTTCAATTGATAAAGCAGAGGTCCGTTAGTTTGAGCATACCTCTCAATGATCTCCAACCACAGCTCTCTCGAAGATTCTGCATATACAAATCCCTCTGCTAGATTCGGCGCCATTGAGTTCGTGATCCAGCATCGCACCATGAAGTCACATCTCTTATAGCGTTGCTGATCCCCTTCCGGAACCTTGTCTTGCAGATACGTGCCATCTAAGAATCCGATCTTGCACTTTGCTCCGAGCGCCATCTGGATTCCTCTGCTCCAGCTGAGGAAGTTCGTCCCATTGAAGACGCTCACTACTAATTGAGCGCCTGGATGATCTGAATTCGATAGCCACAATGGATCATTTATGTTGGAGCTGCTATTTCCAGAATCGACAGGAATTTGGCTTTGAATGCTTTGATTGCTCATTTATCCGATCGAGTAGCAACGCACCAGAGGATGTCAACGGCGAATCGTCCCTCAGAGCTCTGATACCATAACAAACTGGAGCACTGAAAGTGATCCAAGTTTCAATCCACCTCCAATGGAGGTTTGTCAGTTAGAGTTTGTTAGAGAAGGAGAGTGTTTCTTGAATTGATTGTATTGCTGTGTAATGTGGGGTCTTACAATGAGGAGCTAAACACGTATTTATACAGCTCTCTCTTTACAGCAATTGGTTACCCATACATTATCACAACCGGATCAATGCTCCTATACATCCAATATACGGCATTTACCCTTATCTTTTTTTTAATATCGAAAGGTGAAACAATCTATAAAATTTCAATCAGATAGACCAATACTTAATTTTTCTTAATTTTTATTAGATTCTTTTATTAGATAGATTAATGCTATATTTGGTGAAACAATCTATAAAATTTCAATCTTTTTGTTAATATCGACAGGGTTCATAAGCATTGACTGTGGTTCAACAACTGCTTGGTATTTGGATAGCAAAACGGGTTTGAACTACACTTTTGATGATAAATATATCAGCACTGGAATCAACATGGAACTGTCAACAAGTACGCTCCCTTCAGATCTTTATAAGACAGTAAGAAGCTTTCCCGACGGACGGAAAAACTGCTATCGGCTGTCTCCATTGAAGCCTAGCACTAAGTATTTGATTAGAGCACAGTTCATGTATGACAACTACGATTCCAAGAGTTACATCCCTGTATTTGATGTCTACATCGGTGTCAATTATTGGTTCACAGTCTCCTTTGAACATCAAGGTTCACATCTGATCCAAGAGATAATCCATGTTGCAACTACTGTGTCAATAGATGTATGTCTCATCAACCAAGACCAAGGAACCCCTTTTATATCTGTTCTCGAACTCCGACCTCTAGACGAATCTTCATACCCTTTTGCTTCTCCACATTTTTCGCTTACTCTACTACGTCGTGAGGATTCTGGGTGTCATGATCCAAAAGGCCCCCAAATGTATGACTGATAGTCTAAATCCGATCTCTTCTTATATATAGTTAGTTATATTTAGATTACTGAATCTCTGTTGGATTGATTTGTATTGTAGGGTGAATGACGACTCGTATAATCGTCTATGGGAAAAGTCTGGTGATTGTGGCTATTCGACAACAATTAGCAAAACTGAATCCTTTGATGCTTCACAAGCCAATCCTTATAAAGTACCGGCGACTGTGTTGAGTACTGCTTGTGAGCAAAACAGCACCAACCGTAGCTTGTTGGTTGCACATGATAGTACTCCTACACCTAACCTCTATGCCTACTGGTTCTGGCACTTCGCTGAGCTTCAAGTGCTTGGCCCTAACGACATAAGAGAGTTCGACATTTTTGTAGGTTCTGATCAGGGTTACACACTATTAGGTCGTCCTATTATACCAAAATACTTGCAGGTGACCACCTTGTCATCTCCTAGAATCTCTCTCAATGGATCAACAGATTTTCGGTTTACACTCACAAAGACGAGCAGATCCAACCTTTACCCTATTCTTAATGCTTACGAGTTTTACTATGTCATAAATCTTACGATGTCACCAACAAACCAAGTAGACGGTATGCATACGTCTCTTAAATGAATTGAAAGACCTGCCTTTATTACTTATGTTCTTAATTTATTTGATGATCGATCAGCTGATGCTGTCTACGACATCAAGGATAAGTACGCGGTAAACAGAATTTGGCAAGGAGACCCCTGCCTTCCTGTGAATTATCAGTGGGATGGCCTCAGCTGTAACTATGATGCCAACAATCCTCCAACAATAACCTCCTTGTGAGTTTTGATGATCTACTTTTCTATTTCTCTTTAAAGTTTGATTTATAACCAAATCTGATCCTCATGATGTATAGGAATTTGAGTTCGAGTAATTTGACTGGAGAGCTCCCGTCTTCTCTGTCAAAACTCACATCATTAACGTCTTTGTAAGTAATTCATATTTCATTTTCTAGGCATTTGTTTAAGAAAGATTTGGTCCTCCTGAGTTTGCATATGTCCTTCAGGAATCTATCCAACAATGTATTAACCGGGGAGATACCAGATTTTTTAGCATATATGCCCTCATTGCATCTCATGTAAGATGATGGTGTTCAAATTTGCCTAGCTAAGAAAATTTTGATGCAGAAACTTGTTCTAAAATTTTCTCTTTCATGAAGTGATTTGACTGGAAACAATCTCACGGGTCCAGTTCCTCGTGCGCTTGCTGACAAGGCACGCAATGGGTCCATAGATTTAAGGTATTCACAAATCTCACTTTGAATTGAGTTTATATATATAACATGTGGTTAATCCTTATGTTTGTAACTTGTACAGATGCGACGACAAGTTGGTTGTGAGAAAGAAGAGACACTCTTTGAACATTCCATTAATTGTTGGGTGCATTGCTTCTGTTTCACTCCTTGTGATCATTGGTGGTATCGTTTTTGTCGCATTCAAACGAACAAAGAAACAAGAAGGGCCGTCGGTGGATGGAGCCATTCAGCAAAAAACCAAGCAGTTCAAATCTCCAGAGATTGTGAGGATCACTGATAGTTTCAGAAAAGTGCTTGGAAAAGGAGGATTTGGAACTGTTTATTATGGTGTCTTGGGAGATGGTACTCAGGTGGCTGTCAAGGTACTCAATCATACATCGTCTACAATCATTGTGAAGCAATTCTGTACCGAGGCAAGTCAAAATAAAAAAGGCTAAAGTCCTTTGATTACAATGATGAATTACCTAATCGAAACTCATAAAATATACATGTACGTAAATATTTGTGATTTCACAGGCGGAACTCTTGACAAGGACTCATCATGTAAATTTGGTCTCGCTAATTGGGTATTGTGATGAACATGAAAAAATGGCACTCGTGTACGAGTACATGCCTTCTGGTGACTTGCAAGCAAAATTATCAGGTAGCTCTCGTATTTATCAAGTATTGTATATATAGTTTACGAACGTCATATATGATGATGAAGCTTCTTTTATTTTTCCATCACAGAGAAAACCAAGCATCCTATAAGTTGGAAAACAAGGCTTCAGATTTCAGTTGATGCTGCACAAGGTTAGCATGCGCATTCATACACTAGTTCAAACATTTTGCAGTTTATAAGTTACCTCTAATATGATTTCAGTTTACGTACCAATATTGTAGGATTGGAGTACTTACATAGTGGTTGCAGACCACCAATCATCCATAGGGATGTCAAACCTGCAAACATTCTACTGGATGAGATGGGACATGCCAAGATAGCCGATTTCGGGCTCTCTAGATTTTTCACTACCAACAGCCAAGGTGCTGCTGTGTGGACAGGTCTTGCAGGCACTCGTGGGTACCTTGATCCAGAGTAAGCTAAAGACGGATTCTAACTAATGGATCTGAATTCAAAATACTACGGAGTAGTAATAAATTGACAAATTCGATCCATTGCCTATGAATTCAGGTATTGCCAGCCGACCAACAAATTGAGCGAGAAAAGTGATGTTTACGCATATGGAATTGTACTGTTGCAGCTGTTAACCGGGAAACCAACCATCGTCAAGAATACAAACTATCAAGATGAATATGACATTGAACACATCGTCCACTGGGTGTCTCCAAAGGTAGAGAGTGGAGACATCTTGGCCATAATTGACAAGAGGCTACAAGGAGACTTGATTGTTGACTCGGCATGGAAGTTTTTGGAGATTGCAATGGAATGTGTGAAGCCGAGAGGTAACGATAGGCCTACAATGAGTGAGGTAGTAGTCGAGCTCAAGGCGTGTTACGCATATTACCAAAATGACGATGCAGATGGTGTTGGTAAAGGGAACCACGACATGAATTTAAGTCAACCACCAGAGAGCATTGTGTTTCTACCCATTGCAAGATAGAAATATTATCATAATTTGATTTACACTTCCGCGTCACAATTTAACTCTCAATGGGTCGGGTCAGGCAAAAACATCGGATTGGACATTATAGTACATCTCGGATCAAGCCGAACATATAATATTAAAAAAATAACAAAACATAATGGAGTAAACAATGTCCTCTTGGACGTATTTTTTAGTGTGTGAGATTTTGTTGGTAATAAAATATTCACTTTAGCAATGTCTGATCCAACATTATTAGCTCGATCGGGCCCCGTATAGTGAGACTGAACCGAAAATCAAGGGACAACTGACGAGGTAAATCCTTGGTGAGTATATCAGCGTACTGATAGGAGGACGGGACATGTAGAACACGAACATATCCAAGAGCAACCTTGTCCCGGATGAAGTGGAGATCGATCTCAATATGCTTCGTGCGCTGATGATGGACGGGGTTGCTAGCCAGATAGAGGGGGAGACGTTGTCGGTGTAGACCAGGGTGGCCTTCTGAAGAGGGCAGCGGAGCTCAAGAAGGAGATTGCGCAGCCATGAGCACTCGGAGACAACGTTGGCGACGTCCCTGTACTCAGCATCGGCGCTAGAGCGAGAGACCACAGACTGTCGCTTTGCGGACCACGACACAAGGGTGTCGTTGAAGAAGACACAGTAGCCAGACGTGGAGCGACGGGTATCAGGACTACCAGCCCAATCCGCATCTGTGTAGGCGACGAGGTCATGCCGAGAGAAAGGGGTGATCGTGGTGCCCAGCTCGAGGGTATCACTGATGTGCCGGATGATCCACTTCAAGGCCTGAAACTACGGTTCCCTAGGCGCATGCATGAACATGCAGATCTGCTGAACGGCGTAACTGATATCAGGTCTGGTGAACGTAAGATACTGCAATGCACCAGCGAGGCTCCTGTATAACGTCGGATCATCAAACAGAGGACCAGAAAGAGCACTGAGCTTGGTGAATGTATCCACAAGGGTGACTATCGGCTGTCATCTTGGCCCGAGCAACAATCTCAGCAGCATACTTACTTTGAGAGAGAAATAGCCCAGACGCATGATGCTGAACAGCAACTCCCAAGAAGTAAGACAAATGACCCAGATCTGATATGGCGAACTCGGCACTCAATCGCGAAATAATAGACGTTCGAAGAGAATTAGAAGAGGCGGTGAGGATGATGTCGTCGACATATAGCAACAGAAAGGCCATGTCCGAGCCTCTGCGATAGATAAACAGAGACGAGTCTGAGCGGCTGCCAATGAAGCCCATACGTAGCAGATGAGAGGCAAAGCGCTGGAACCAAGCCCGCGAAGCCTGTTTCAGACCATACAAAGAGCGCTTCAGGAGACAGACGTGCTTGGGACGATCAGCATCAGCAAATCCTGGCGGCTGAAACATGTAAACTGTCTCATTCAGACGGCCATGCAGAAAGGCGTTCTTGACATCCAGCTGATGAATGGCTCAGTTGCGCGACAGCGCTAAGCTCAACACCACTCGGATAATGGCAGGCTTGACCACAGGGCTGAACGTCTCATCACAATCAATACCTGCCTGCTGAGATCGACCGTTGACCACAAGATGGGCTTTGTAGCGCTCCAACGTCCCATCAGAGCGGAACATGTGGCGGAAGAGCCACATATAGCGAATGACGTTTGCCTCAGGAGAGCGAGGAACCAGAACCCAAGTACCATTCCTTGTAAGGGCCCTGTATTCGTCGAGCATACCCGCCTGCCAATTCGGGTCAAGGAGGGCGGTTTTGTGGGAGGTGGGGATGGGGGAAAGGGAGGTTAGGGTTGGGGCAGGGGGGGATTGGGAGTCGGGAATGAGGGAAGGAGATGCGGCGGGGGAGGCCGCGGCCGCGGCATGCCCGCAGCAGGTTGATTGGTTGCGGCTGCGGCATGATGCTGCGGCCGCCGCCAGTGTCGAGGGTGGGGGTGGGGTTTGGGAAATCGATGGGCTGCGGCCGCAACATCTTGCTGCGGCCGCGGAATCAGGACGGGCTGAATGGGTAAGGAAGAGGATGTGGGCGAATGGGAGGCAGGGCGATGTGTAGTGGTCATGGAGACGATCTGACGGGGTCGGAAGACACTGGAGACGCTGCGGGTGTGTGGTCTGGAGGCAGGGGGGGTGGTGGTGGTGGTGGTGGAGAGACAGGAGCACCGGGAGAGATATGGGGAAGAAGAAAGTGAGGGAAGAAAGACTCTGACTCGGACTAAGACACAGGAGGTGTGGAAGAGGGGAGAGGAGGAGAAGAAAAGGGAAAGTGAGACTCATCAAATGTGACATGACGAGACACAATAAGCTTATGGGTCTTGACATCGAGGCAAAGGTAACCGCGATGATCAGACGGATAGCCTAGGAAGACACATGGAGTGGAGCGCGGGTGAAGCTTGTGTGGGGAGGTGGAGGACTGGTTCGGGAAGCACAAGCACCCGAAGGTACGAAGGTGATCATACATAGGCAAGGTGCAATAGAGTGCCTGAGTTGGCGAGCGATGGTGTAGGGTAGTAGATGGGAGAACGTTGAGGAGATAACAAGTGGTTGATAAGGCGTAAGGCAAATAGGTAAGGGGAATAGATGCGTGAAAGAGGAGAGAGCGCATCATGTTGGTTATGGTTCTAATGATTCGTTCGGCCTTGCCATTCTCCTGGGAAGTATAGGGGCAAGACAACAGATAAGAGATCCCATTTGTGGCGAAGAAAGAGTGAAAATCTTTGTTGTCAAATTCACGGTCATTATCACATTGGAAGCATTTGATGGATGCGTGAAACTGTGTTTTGATGTAGGCATGGAATTTGGCAAAGACAGGAAACACTTGGGACTTGAAATGCAACGGGAAGAACCATAAGAAATGAGTCTAATCATCAAGAAACAAGAGGTAGTACTTGTGACCCTCCTTGCTAGGCATATAAGAGGTCCATATGTCACTATGAATGATATCAAAAGGAGCAAGGGTGGAGTTCAAGGACCGTTGGAACGGCAGTCGAGCATGTTTGCCTAACTGACAGGACGAACATAGACTAGAGCGTAGGTCTTTAGGACAGGTGACAAGACTCTGAGAATGGAGGACATCTAGAACGGCAGCACTGGGATGACCCAGGCGTGGATGCCATAGGCTGGACGACGAGGCCGAGAGGGCGACCGGGCATGACTGAATGGACGCAGAAGGTGGTGTGACTGGGTAGAGCTCCCCGGTGCCGTTACATCTCATGCGAGTAACCCCCGTAGTAAGATCATTTACAGAGAAACCAAAGGGATCAAACGCAAGAGAAACGTTATTGTTAGTAGTGAACCGACTGACAGAGATAAGGTTTTTGACAATCTTTGGGGTCTGTAATTTGGCATGGCGAATCCCCGAAGTAGCTAGGCGACCACCATTGCCGACGATAATAGAGTGTGCAGGGCCCTTAAAGGAAATAGATGAGAGGTTACCTGAGGTGTTCGTCATGTGGGAGGTGGCACCAGTGTCCATGTACCAAGAAGATTCGGGAGATGTCGGCTGAATAGAGGAGAAGACGTGATGCCCACCAGGCGGAACATAGCCTTGATCAGACGATGTCAGATAGGCATGAGAGTTGAAGCCAGGCACCGAGGACCATCGAGGGGCGACGGTCGAAGGAGGAGGGCCGCGAGTCCTCGTATGGGGCGGTCGCTGCATAGAGCAGCGGCTGCTGCAGATGTCGATGCCAATGTCGCGGCTGCAACAGATGAGGTCGGAGGACATTTTTTTTATAGAACGAGGAAACTAGGGTAACTTAAAATTTCCAAAACCATGCAATAAGGTGGAGGCGTGAGTGCTGGAGGGTCGGAGGTGACGGAATTGGGTTCCTGGTGGCCGGATCTGCGAGGTGGCGGCCGGATCTACGAGGTGGCGGCCAGATCTGGCAGATGGAGGGGGATACGGTGATGGTTGTCGTCGGCAAGGGCTGCAACGAAGGGGGAGAGGAGGGGAAGGGGCAGGGTATGCGTTGCTCCGGGAGGACGAACAGGGTCGGGGGTGGTCGGCGGTGGTGACAGGCAACCAATTGGCCGGATCTGGTGCGCAGGGGCGGTTCGTGGGTGCCGCGAGGGAGATTGGTGGCCGGATCTGGTGCGCAAGTGTTGGTGGCGGCCGACGAGGGCAGGAGAGGGAGGAAGGAGAAGGTGAGAGGAGAACCGAGACAAAGGAGGGGGGGGACCGGCGCGTGTGGGGGCCGGCGACGGGATTCAGTGGTGAGGTGGCGGAAGCAGCGAGGCTGGCGGCGAGGAGGAAGGTAGGAGGAAGATGATGACCGGTGATATTGACCGGTGGCGGCGGAATGAGGCCAGCGGCGTTAAGAGGAGAGGTGAGGCGGGAGGATCAAATTAGGGTTCCGTGGGGAAGAAAAGGCTGTGATACCATGTAAAATGATAGAATTGATGTAAAGTCCTCCTCGAGGGTTTCCATTCATTAGATAATGATATATATAGGTTACAGGGTATTGAGCCCTTGGGCCCACTGTACAATATAAGAGCTATGTAATCTATCAAGAGAGATTTTGGATTCAAGGGGAGAAAGGTGAGAGTTTTGGGTTTAAGGTTTTCTTCTTCCTTTTGATCTTCAAATGGGGCTAGAGTTTCATCTTTGGGGCTGGGATTTCTTTTTGTGGATAAGGATCCACTTTGGGAGTGATGCTCCTTTTGTTAAAAGGGTCAAAGGCTCCTTAGGGTTTTCATTTACTAGAAGACGAAATACGTAAGGAAAAGAGAGAGAGACGCGTGAGGGTGAGAGAGAGAGATTCCGCTCTTCCGACTTTAAATCCTGACATCATATCTCGAGTCCGACGTCCCAAAATCCGACAATTCAAAAACCCGCTCTGAAATTCAAATTCATTTCAACAACTCTCGAAGTTCTTAAAACATAACCCGATAAATAAGGTTTAGAATTCCGCCAATTTAAAATTCAAAAGCGTGCTGGGATGTTTTCCAGGGACTTTCTGAAAATAAAAATTACTCGAGGACGGGTTTTTCCGAAAGCTTTCCTCTTTTAGAAATTCTAAAATTCGGTCTTTACAACGAAGACTGTTTTTTAAGAACACTGCATATAAGTAGAGTTTGAAAATTAATCAGTCATATAAATGTTATTTTATAAGTAAACTTTCAAATCAGTGACGGTTAAGTGGTCTTAATATGACATTTTTAGCTCAAAAATTCATACAATAAAATTAAATATTATATGTATGTGTATGTTCCATGATAAATATTTTTTTTGAAGATATTATAATTTTTTTAAAAAAAACGTCATTTTAAAAGGAAAAAATTGATAGGATTGCAAAAAAAAAAATCATAAAATGTTGTTTAAATATAACATTTATAGTTAAAAAAAAAACTATCGGAATAAAAATTAGTAGAATTTTTTAAATATGTATGTAGCATAATATAAATACTTTTGTGAAAAAGGTAAAAAGAAAATTATAAAATTTTATTTTAAATGAAAAAATTTAGTTAAAATGAATAGTATTTAAAAAATGCACATAATGAGATTTTAGTCCATGATCTCTTTAATTCTTCATTTCCCTCCTATCCCTCCCCCGGGATTCCCTGTTTCAAATTGTGAAATTGAAATTCTTACAAACGAAGTGTTGGAAGGGTAGCCTGCCCTTGACTGACTCCGACTCTCTGATCCTTTAATCTTCTCTCCCAAACGACTCGCATTGAAGTAAGATGTAATATAAGTATGTAACCGTGTTTTCCGCTTCAAACCAATCTACACAACATGCATGGTCCACAGCTTCATATATTTCCATTCCAAAGATACCCGTAATCTTTTTTTTTGGGTGGGAATTCAAAGATATTCATACACTTACTTAATTGGAGGACATTTGTTCGAGAGAGGAAAATGAGATAAAAGAGTTTTAAATCATAAAGTTGAGTATAACAAATCTTATTATATAAACGGATAGACTACTTTTTTTTATTGTTAATTAGGTTTAGAATGGAATAACACTCGACTTATGTGCTGGATTATTAATGTATAAACGCACGTATACATATACGACCCTCGATCACGAGTTCTAATAGACTTCAGTATGTTATCACGACGATAAAGTCCAACGGCTCGACTCTCGATCCTAAAGTAACATAAAAGAGAATGAGAGGTTAGGCCTTTTGCTAAAGTGTCAGCTAGAGGTAAAGATGTTAGTTGTACTCGTGGGCTGTGTTGAGAGATGTGAATTAGACCAAAAGAGTTCCACATCGAAAATTGTGTATACCGAGCCTTAGAATATTAGTCGGCGGACTACTCCGACCTCCTATTGTCAATTGATTTTACGATGAAATCTCACTCGGCTTATGTGTTGGACTTCCACATTCATAGTCCATAGAGTTTATTATATACATTTTTAAGTGTTATTATTTATATATGTATTTATTATCATGATAAAATGTTTATAAATAAGAAACAACACTTCAAAAGAAATGAAGAGAGTAAATTTTTATCCAAACACACTTTTTCCTCTAGTGATCTTTTACTCTAGTGGTAAGTGAGAGGTGACCCTTATAAGATGTCACGGGTTCAAATCACACTTTTTACACACTTTGTATAATTAGTGGGTGCTCAAACCGTTATTGATTTGGGTGAGCTTGCCTGGTGGCTTGCTGTTTGGCTAACAGATTCGAGTCCTTTGCAAGTTATGGCTCGGGCCAATGAGATTAGTCGACAACCTCATAACCCTCTCGTTACCAAAAAAAAATAGAGAAAATGAAATACCAATCACCAATTGGTATAGTAGAATGAGGCACTAGCTTTTCTTAAATATTTTTCCAAAGATTCATGTTCGAATCGTACCGATAGTGGTTGAGATCCTCTAGTTCGCAATTATGATTTGTTATATGGTCTGTATCGCTTCATTGGATATGCCGAATTATTTTAATATTTCTCTTAATAAATTGAGTAGTTTTATAATTGTTTTCAACCAATAAAAAAATACGAACTCCAAAAGAGACGATGATTGTCAACTAAAACGGATGGGAATACTTGTGCCAAAACTTGCCTCTTAAATGTCCCTTTTGTCACCCGAATTGAAAAAAAAAACGGAATTTTTGTCTGCTGTCCCTGAGGTATGGTTAAATTCGTCGAGAATACAAATTTTTTACATAATTCGCAAAATGTCCCTGAGGTTTGTAATTTTTTTGCGTGGTGCCCCTCCGTCCATTCGTTTAATATTTTCATTTAAAAAAATAAAATTAAATGAATTTAAGAGAAGTTCAGGTCGCGCGAGAGAGGAGCGAAAGAGCATGAAACGCTGGAAACCCTAACCCAGACCCTTTCGACACCGCCGACGACGTCTGCATGTTGTAGATCCACCCAAAAGAAGAGCCAAAGCTTCAAGATGGCTGATTGTGCGAACTCATCCAAAAGAAATCAATCAAGATCGTCACCCCAAAGCAAGGAAATCAACCGACGATGGCAGAGAAAACATGAGAGGAATAAATGGCTATGAATTGTTCGTTGCTCCCAAAATCTCAATAAATGGGTTTTGGGGCCTAAAACTTGAAAAATATGAGGTAAAGAGGAATCTGAAGGTGGGATCTCAAGAATTCTTGAAAAGTGATGTTCGATGGCGGCGTTTTCGGGGGACTGTCGGCGTATCTTTCCTTTCTCTCTCCCTTTCCTGGTGTTTCCGATTTATCGGGCGCGACTTTGGGTCGCTTTTGCCGGTCTCTAGGTTTAATCCGAGTTTGGGAGTTGGAACTCCCTGGTAGTGGCTTTCTCTCCTTCTTGAATTAATTTTTTTTTGCTTGGTATGTAATCGGCTTCTTGAACCCTTATTTGCGCATAAGTTATCTCAACCCCTTCATAAACTTCGTAAATCCGAAATTCATCAATCTATCTGGTGGATGTGTGGCCAATTGAATATGATTTGGGATTGCTGGTTGATAAAAAGATATTAGGCAAAAATGCATAAGACCACTCACTATTCATTGTTGTTTGCAAATAACCACCCCTTATTAAAAAATTGTCAAATAACCACCCACTATTCATTGTTGTTTGCAAATAACAACCCCTTATTAAAAAATTGTCAAATAACCACACATTAAATATAGGTTGTTTGCAACTAACCACCCATACCCCTTTTCTTGTTAAACCTCACTTAATTTATTAAAAATTTATTTAAAAACATTTGACAGGTCTAATTGTCGATTTTGGGTTTGCCAATTTTTAAATAAATTTTTAATCTGGGTTTCGGCACATTTGATTTACCCGATTACTCATAAAATATTTTTAATAAATTAAAAAATGAAAGATCAAATGTTTTTTTTTTAAAAAAAATTCCGACCCAAAATTAATCATATATTTTTACATTTTATTAAAAAGAAAAAAATGATATTTTATTTATTATTACATTTTATTAAAAATTACGTGAAATAATAAAAATCAAATGTTTTTAATAAGATGTAATAATATACTACATAAAATATCAATTTTAAAAAAAAATTGTTTAAAATTTTGATATTTATATATTCTTACATTTTATTAAAAATTACGAGAAATAATAAAAATATAATATTTTAGATCGGATATAGTATATAATTACAAGCACTAGAATTTATGAACAACGTCTTTAATTGCAGAATTTTAAAATTATCCAAAATTATCAAATCAGGATTTTCTTTTAATTTAAAAAAGAAAAAATTGACAAACCCAAAATCGACCCAAAATGAGCCGAAACTCGGTCATACCCGAGTTCGAGACAACCTAGATGTACCCGGAACCCGTTTTACTCGGGACCCGAAGTGACCCGACCCGAATGACCCATTTGACAAGTCTAATTGTCATACCTAAAAAATCAAGCAACAAAGAGAAGTATAATTGTCTTTTTACTAAAAATGAAACATTAAAGAATAGGGGTGTAATTGTCTTTTCATATTAAATTAAGTGAGGTTTAACAAGAAAAGGGGTATGGGTGGTTAGCTGTAAACAATCTATATTTAATGGGTGGTTATTTGACAATTTTTTAATAAGGGGTGGTTATTTGCAAACAACAATGAATAGTGGGTGATTATTTGATAATTTTTTAATAAGGGGTGGTTATTTGCAAACAAAATCCAATAGTGGGTGGTTTTATACAGTTTTGCCAAGATATTATGAGGAATTTAATTGGAAAGATGTCCATGCTTGAATTATGTACTTATGTCATTAGTTTATTCAGTAACATCTAACTATTCCTAGAACAATCTTCATTTTAAGGCATAAACTAGAAAGTAGCAACTATCAGTCTATCACATTCTTCTTTGCAATTAGCTTCTCTCTGTACATGTTTGTTTTAGATTTGTTGGGCCATGAACTCAAAAGTAATTGTCACAAATCACAATGTGGAATGCGATCCTTCTTTGCAATTAGCTTCTCGCTGTGATTTTGAAGCTGATTAAAAAGTCTACTAGCTCAAATGGTAGAGCATGTGCTTTATGGACAAGATGTGGGCTCGACTCCTACATAGACTAATACAACGATTTATGCTTGTTAAAGACCTACACTATAAAGCTCTGTCTTGTGACTTGGGTGCATACAAACTCATTTTTTTTCATCTGTCATAACTAAAGGTATCATATCTAAATT
The DNA here is from genome assembly GCA_037127255.1 of Persicaria tinctoria. Classification (NCBI taxonomy): domain Eukaryota; kingdom Viridiplantae; phylum Streptophyta; class Magnoliopsida; order Caryophyllales; family Polygonaceae; genus Persicaria; species Persicaria tinctoria. The sequence continues at coordinate 68,348,276 of JBANSL010000013.1, forward strand.
GGTTTATTGTTGCTACTGTTGTTTTTATGACCATGATAGCAAAAAATCAGCATTTTCGCCTTGTTGTTATAGCTGTTTTTTATGAGCTTGATACCTGAAGTAAGTTGTAGAAACACACACTAAGGCAATATCAAAAGTTCAGAACTCCAGATCAACACATGACAGCAAAAAATCAGAAATTTTGCCTTGATATTACAACTGTTTTTATGACCATGACAACAAAAAAATCAGCATTTTCGCCTTGTTGTTATTGCTGTTTTTATGAGTTTGATACCCAAAGTAAGTTGTAAAAACACACACTAAGGCAATATCAAAAGTTCAGAACTTCATATCAACACATGACAGCAAAATCTAAATATTTTGCCTTGTTGTTATTGTTGTTTTTATGACCATGACAACAAAAAATCAGCATTTTCACCTTGTTATTATTGCTGTTTTTAAGAGCTTGATACCAAAGTAAGTTGTAAAAACACACCCTAAGGCAATATTTAAAGTTCAGAACTTCAGATCAACAAATGAAAACAAAAAAAACAGAATTTTTTATTTGTTGTTACTGCTGTTTTTATGAGCATGACAGTAAAAAATCAGAGTACTTTCAAATGACAACAAAAACAGAGCAAAAAAATTCAAAGCAATATAATGATTTAGACTTTTTAAAGACCTATACTACAAAAACTTTGTCAAAATTTTCAAAGCAAAAGGCTAATACTATGTATGTACGGCTTATGTGGGATTCAAACCCACATCTTGTGCCTAAACACAATGCTTTACCGGTTGAGCTAATAAGCCAAAATTTTCAAAGCAAGAGGCTAACAAGTTCTATCTTCAACGAGGCATAAACAATATTAAATAGATCAGTCTCGTTGACACACTCAATTGAGTACACAACATTACATAGATCTAAGCAAGTAATCAATTAATCCAAAAGAAAAAAACACATTTGGTATATTAAACCTAACTTACAAAAACATGACAAATTTAAGTTTAAGTTTGTGAATTGCAATATTTCAGTCTCAGCAACATGACAGATTTCCGTTTCTAAATTGCGATAAACATGACAGAAATAAAGTGTAATGTTTTATAGATTTCAGTTGTTGAATGAAAAAGTTGTTAGATTTAAGTAATATTATCATATAATCAACCAACACAAACAACATCAGACCACAAGAAGCTACTAAAATCCTAGTTATTTTACTTTGTTCTTTGCGTTCTAGTAGTGACTGCATAAATATGACCAACAAAGATACTCCGATCATGCTACAGGTTTGCGGGACTGCCTAAAAGAGCAAGGTTTGAAAGACCTGTTGGATGTAAGAACATGAAGCAAAGAGACACCAAGTTCTCATTTAGTTTTGAATTAGAACCAAATGTCACCTTTAATGAATACACTAAACATGTGACCAAGGCCAAATGACACAAGCATGTTTAATAGGAAAGAATTAGGCATGTTGTAACGTCACATGTAATTGAATTAACACTTGAAATATCAAAGCACAAAGTCTGAAAAGAATATAATCTACTAGCATATACTATTCTTTAAAAACATACACTAGCATTAAGCTTTCAATTGTTGTTGAGCAAAGAGACACCAAAAATCAGGAAGACCGTATTGCATAATGTGAATATTGTAGACCATGCTTCAAACCGCTTGAAAGATGAATCTTTATGTCTTGTTCAGATTCATAAAAAATGAATCACACCAAAATAGTGATGACCATGCTACGTTAATCCTTTTGATGATACAATGGATTCCTATGATAAGTCATATGAATTTATCTAAATTTGAACATTAGTTGACAGCATATTGCAAATCCACCAAGGCAACAAAGACCCTCAAAAATCCCAAATTGACCACCAAACAAACTCTAATTCCTCAAGTTGTAAAACCAACCAACCAACATATTGCTATCAAATTAGATGCCTTCTAATTCATAAAACCAACCAACATTCTCCAATTCCAAGATTCTACAATCATAACCCCCAAAAATCCCAAATCAAAAAACCTAAATTCCTAAAGTTGAAATTGATAGTAGAGATTTACCACCAAGGCATTGGATGGTTTCCCTTGCCTCCTCCCTCCTAGGCTCCTAGTGTTGGGCAATCTTAGCCACTCAGGTGGTGAGCCGAACCTGGCTCCAAACTCCAAGTTCTCTCCTCCTAGTGTCGATAGCATCGAGGTTCGGTCTTTCCTTACTTTCCTTTCCTTTCTTTCCTTCGATGGTGGCGGCTTTTCCTTTCTTTCATTCTTTCTTTCGACAAGTAAACTGCGTTATAACATTTTTCCATAAAAAAAAACAAGCAAAGGGTGTTTCGTGAAAAAATTAAAAACCTCAGGGGTATTTCATGAAATATATCAAACTTTTGTATGCCTCGCGAATTTACCTATATCTCGAGGCACCAGGCGAAAAATCCGGGAAAAAAAAGAGTGATGCTAGAGGCATGAAGTCCGAATGACTATTGATAAGATAAGTTCAACTAATTAAATTACCGAAAGACTTTCGACTATTTTTCTTGGTTGTCGTTTGAAAAATATGTCGAAACGCTGAGATCTGAGCTAAATAAATAAGCTCGACTCCATTGAGTGAGATTAATGAGGGAGCTCGGTGGATATTGGTGAGGTTATGAAATATACTCATTGACTTAAGTCGAGCTTCATAAATTTCCTTGGTGACAGCAACCGAGCCTCCATCATAAACTCGGTGACAACAAATGAGCCTCTATCATCACCTCGGTGACAACAACCGAGCTTGACACAGACAACAAGAAATTCACGAGATTTATGCATGACAGGAACGACATAAAAAATCGCACCAAATCGCATAGGAAACGACCAATTTCTTTCATTTTCATTCCAATTTGTGCTCATAATTCAACTCAAACAACACTCAAGTTAACAACAATCAAATAAAAGACACAAACAACAACCAATTTCATCAGTTTTAAGCCTAATTTCAAACCCTAATACACACAATTTCTTCTCCAAAAGGTCATCAAAAATAAATTATAATAAAATTTCTCTGAAAGTTGATATATATAGAACTCTCTCTCAAATGGACCTCAAAACTCCAAAATATTGTTGCTCTTAGTTTCTCGTTGACAGCACACGAGATGTTCTTGGCAGCGTTGTATTTGGCTGGGAAGGATTTTCTGTACAATTTTATGAAAATAGTCTTGATAATAGTCCTTTTTTTCATCTTTCAAAAACTTCAATTTTGAGATCTTTTCAAATCATTGAATGCTCTGCTCGATCACCTTTTTTTTATTACTCCTATTATACAGTACGGAGTATTACTTTGATTCCTTGATACTTCGTATAAGCTCTAAACCATTTACTGCTCTTCTCAAATCGAATCTTGGAACAAATGGGAACTCTTGTCATCAGCTTTGAATTGATATAAATTTCGCATGGATTGTTTCAACAATTTACACTGGAGCCTAAAATTATGGTTTTTTTAAAATAAAACCGATGTGCCCTGCCCTGGTCTTCACATTAAGTGTAACACCGAGTGTTACATCTAGTGTTACAAGGGATCTACACAGGGTGTGTTCACTCCTTGTACCGTCGAGCTTGCCACTTTGCGAGTTTGGAGGAGTTGATTACACTCCTTTAACTAGAATTAAACCAACCGCAAGAAGGAAATAAAGTTGATGTTGATTTGACAAGACATAGGGTAACAAAGTTGATGTTGATTTGACAAGACATAGGGTGAGGGGTTACTGCCTTTTCTTGCAAACCAAGGGCTACGTATTTTCAATAATGTACTCCCACTATCTCAAATTTTGAATAATGTGGGATTGTGCCTCGCACTATCTCAAATTTTCGCGGATTGAATGGTTGAGTTCGCGGATCGTGGAAGTGTTTGAGGATTACAAAGATTCCTTATTTAAGTAAAAGGAATTAGGATTGGATATGAGATTTTTAATGTCTAAGGCAAGATTTCAAAATAGGATCATCTACTATTTTCAATAATAACAAAGCAAACATCAAACTATCTATCTATATCTAACTATTAAAAGAGAAGTCTTTTTTGATGAGGTGTCACTCTCTTCTTAAAACTAGGTTATTCAATCAATTTTTTTAAAAATTCAATTAATGCATGATTCTAGCCTAAATTATAATTTTAATATTTTTTTTTTTTAAAAAAAAGACAATCTATATATATATCTAACTATTAAAAGAGAAGCCTTTTTGATAAGGTGTCACTCTCTTCTTAAAAGTAGGTTATTCATTCAATTTTTTTAAAAAAATCAATTAATGCATGATTTTAGCCTAAATTGTAATTTTAGTAGTTTTTTTTTTAAAAAAGACAATGGGATTAATTAAAAACATAAAATTAATAATAAGGAAATATAAAATTAATATTAGTAATCTGTATATATATATATATATATATATATATATATATATATATATATATATATATATATATATATATATATATATATATATATATATATATAGGGGTTGGTTCCAATGTACTCAACCCTTAACGTGTATCATGTACTCAGAAATTATTCACCTATTTGTTCATGATTATTCGTCTGTTTTCACATAATTATTCATCTGTAAAAAGAGTGTAAAAATGTAAATTTGATTCTACTGAATAATCGCCCAATACCACCGAATAATTTCATTCCGCCGAATAATCTACCAATACCATCGAATAATCAGAAGTTACTTTTAATCTCATCCGTTGATATTCTTAATTCAATGACTCAAATTTGTTCACATGATACACGTTAAGGGCTGAGTACATATGATCTCTCTCTCTCTCTCTCTCTCTCTCTCTCTCTCTCTCTCTATATATATACACACACACACACACACACACACACACACACACACACACACACACACACACACACACACACACACACACACACACACACACACACACACACACACACACACACACACACACACACACACACACACACACACACACACACACACACACACACACACACACACACACACACACACACACACACACACACACACACACACACACACACACACACACACACACACACACACACACACACACACACACACACACACACACACACACACACACACACACACACACACACACACACACACACACACACACACACACACACACACACACACACACACACACACACACACACACACACACACACACACATTACTTTAATTGCTTTTTGAACAATATTATATCTAACTATTAAAAGAGAAGACTCTTCAATAAATTTTAAAAAAAATTTAATTAATGCATGATTTTAGCCTAAATTATAATTTTAGTAGTTTTTTTTTTTAAAAAAAGACAATGGGATTAATTCAAAACATAAAATTAATATTAGTAATCTGTATATATATATACTACTTTAATTGCTTTTTCAACCAATGGGTTTAATTCAAAATATTTAATTATCTAAACTTTTACTATTATTTTATAATAATATTAATTTAATATATTATTAAGATTTTATTTATAAAACTCACGTCATGACGCAGGGATCATATTAGTAAAAAACATATCACTAGTTAAATATGTCAACGTGTTCTCTATATACACCGCAAATACTTCGTTGGATCCAACGTTATAGCAACGTGGGATTCCACGTTGGCACAACGTCGGATCCAACGTTGTATGTGTTGGTGTATTTCCCCAAGGGAAAAGGAATCCAACGTTGTATGTGTCGTTATAACATCGGATTTAACGTCGTTACAACATCGGATTTGACATTGTAGTTTGGCAACTAGCGGGCTCCGCCGAGTTTAGCAACGTCTCTTCCGACGTTGTGGCAACATCAATTTGGATGTTGTATGCTCAGTAAGTCAGCAACCGCTATAAAAGGTAACGAGGGCCGCATTTGAAAATACAACACCACAATTTCACATTTTAATTCCTTCCATGGAGCAGATTACAACTGAACATCGCGGATCAACCCCCCGCATTGATTTTGTAATCAAATGGGTTCGGTACCCAATGCCCCCGGAGGAGTCCAACTTTGTTTGCCGCAGTCCATGATACAATGGCATTCATCCTTGCGCGTTCTTTCAGGTCGAGTGTGAAAATGAGAATCACGTTTCCGCACCCTTGCAGTTCGGGTGTGTGTACGGCAATCGTTTTCATAGGGCATTCCTGGAGCGTATGAGTGGAGGGTTGGAGTCCTTCTTCTTCAAAGTATTCGGTCATTCTTCCCAGATTTAAGCAGACATGACCACGTTTACGTAGCTCAACAGGCAGGGATACTTGTGAGAGAAGCAAATATGGAAGTCCGAAGCTTTGCATTCAACGAGTTAAGGATTGAACTCATTCCGAAGTCGAATTAAGTATAGTCAGGCCGATTGTAAAATAAAATTATGTCGTTATCCGACCGTAGTGTATTTGTTAGCTAGTTTTAGTAATCTTGATGTGTAATCTAATCGTTACCTAATCATTATCTATGAAGTGAAGCATTTGCATGTGATTGTTTGTTATTGTCAATAGGTAGAAACCATCGAAAACAATAATGCAAGCAACACGAACTACACAAATATAGTATACCCACCAAATATGAAATTTATGTCATAAACAAACAAAATATAATGTATCTACTGCAGAGATCTAATGTAACGTACTCATGAAATGCTCGTACATCTGGTCTAGCTGGGGATTCCCAACCAATGGCTGAATACTCTAGGTCATCTCGTCGACCCGAGTGTTGTTAGAGGAAATCGAGTATGAAATATAAAAAAATAAATCAAACCAGATTCTGCCCACGCAAATAATTACAAGACCTCCTCCTGATGCAGCAGCGGGAAGTCAGGATCGATCCACGAGGAAGCGTGTCAGCGGATCCTAGGCAGCGATGGAATCTCACGTTCAGAAGTCGACAACAGGAGCTAGATCTCGACTAGGGTTAGTCGACAGGAGATCAGGCTAGTCGAATAGCGTAGCAGTCGCAGGCAAAGGCTACTCGATATCGACGAGGGGCTACTCGATGTCGAGTACAGTCTTTGTCGACCTCGGGTTGGGCTTGTCGAGTTCCTGCACAAGTAAGCTACATCGACTTTGGGTCGAAGATCAGTAGTCGAGATCGACGAGCGCTATTCGATCTCGAGTAAGACAGAGACTAAAACGATAGAAAATAAATGCAAAGGCTTTGGGATTTCGAACTAAACTTAATTTAAAAGGCTTCCAAGATTGGGGTTTGCAACAACGATAACCAAGCATGCATAAGGCAGAGATAAAACAGATAATCATGTGAATAGCATCAAGGACAAGCTTTCGCCTTTTCCAACAATTAGACAACTCTTTCAAGAAACCCTAATTGTCTCTACCGATTTTATGTTTATAATCCAAGTTGTTAGGATGGATCTCCATTAGACGGGTAATAAACACATAAACAAGTAGGAAAATGCTCAAAACATGATAAAGGTCGGATCTTTACCTCAAGCACGCATGGCTATCGTTGGGCTCGCCCCAACCCTAGAAGTGGGTGGACTACTCACGCCTCATCGCAAACTCAGACATTGATTGAAAGGAAATAACTTGCATTAACTAAATTCAAAGCCTTTACAATCCCAACAGTCAACTTTCGTAAACTGCCAAAACCTTAAAACCTCTAAACTCCCTAACCGTCTCTGTGGAACTACTTCTTTTCTCTAAAATTGAATGAATAAAACTGAGCCCCATGGGCTTTATTTATAGACTTCTAATCCTTGCTAATCAAGGATAAAATCTCCTATCTATATCTAAAATTATATCTAAAACTTTAAAAGATAAATAAAAGCAATTTAGGAATTAAATCTAAATATATCTAAATGTCTTTAATGGATAGATCTTCTCTTCCATGATGTGTCTTGATGATTTTGGATAGACTTTGGCAAACTTCGAGCCCAAGGAATCCCAATCCTACTCGGACTGCTCACGTCGACGCGTTTCCAGATACTGGTCTACTCGACATCGACAAGGGCTCGTCGATCTCGACTAGGATTCGTCGTCGACTGGACTTCTCGGGTGACTCCGCTCGACATGGCTCGGATCTGGGTTCCTGGGCGTCGTCGATCTCGACTAGGGCTGTGGTCGAGGATGGCTCTCTGGTGATGTTGAGGACTCCTCCTCGGCATGGACTCGGACAGGCGCTAGGTGGCTCGTCGATCTCGACAAGGTCTCATCGAGATCGAGTAGAGATGTGCTCGGCGTCTTCGTCCTCGGCTTCTCGATCAGCTCCTCTTCTCATCGACTCCGGGTGTGGCGCTGAGGTGTCGTCGATTTCGACTAGGTCTTGTCGAGATCGAGTTGTGTTCCGGGAGTCGGGTTGATCTGGCTCAGCTTTCTCGACCAGGCTTTGTCGATTAAGTCTGCCCGGGTTCTCTACTCGAGATCGAGTAAGGTGTACTCGACATAGAGTAGCCCTGGCTTTAGCTCGGTTTGTCCTGGTTCTGTACTCTCGGATTCTTGACTTCTGTAGTTGTTTTCTGAGCTTTTCTGACCTTCCTTAGAATTGCTTGTAAAGCGTCTCGAATTCTGCGAATTTAAACAGAAACTGGTGTAGAAACCATAATTTGGCAAATAAACATAAACTACATAGATTCTGTATTATCTAACCCAAATGTATGCAATGTATGCAGAAAACGATATTAAAGTTACTGTAAAATATGACAGATTCAGCTCACAACAAACACCCCATACTTAAGCTTGCTTGTCCTCAAGCAATACTTTTATTTGTCATTCAGGGGAAGAAATCAAAACTCTCAACATATCAGATTCATTCTTATATAACCCAGCAGTCAATTACCATCCTCGAAAAGGTACTAGTGTCACAAATCCATGCATGTGCAATTTAAAGAGCAACATCTACTCACAAAAGGAGGGTTATGCAAAAACATTCATAAGTGACAAAGCATTGATAATCAAGAGGACTTCAAAATAAGGAGTAGATTTGGTAAAAGGCTAAAGGGTGGGCAGTTTCTGGCAATGTGGTGCTAATGATCCGGGGAAATGGAGTATTTCCAAACTTGAATTTCCACATTCCTTTTCATAAGTTTCGTCACCTTTCATAATGCTTTTATCAACAATAATGCTTTTACCTCTCTGACCTCAGCACTGCCTTCTCGCGAGTCGCAAACATGGGTGTCATGAATGGCCCCGGATACTTAGTGCCTTGGACTCCTCACAATGTGTCCCATCTCTCCAAACTATTATCTTAGAGAGCAGGGTCAATCTACCTTTATCTCCTGAGGTGATTGGATTTTCTTTCACTCATTAAATTTTCCATATATTTCAAACAATTTCCTTCCAAACTCCAATAATGATAATAATCACAATACAAACACCATATGATAATCTCCATAATGTAATATCATTCTCAACATAATCCCCGGATAAGGTAAAGAATGGCAAATATTTAGATCCTGTGGAGCAATATTTGAAATAAGGCATATTATGGCTTTTGTGATGCATAAGCATAGGTAAGGGCTTGGAATATAACAATGAGCATTATATGGAAATATAAAGTCCTCCATCATCTTATCATGCAACATGTCAAAAGCAGCTTCAAATTTTACCTCCTTTCATGGTTTTCATAAAAATATGCACTTCATTATGACTTCCCTTTGCTAGGCAATTTCATTCTATATCTCTAATGAATCCAATTTTGCATCGTCGAGTCCAATTAAAGCTTCCATGACATTAACCAAAATTTTCAATAGGGGTCATTTTTCAAACTTTTGGAAAACATGCATATAAGCACATAAATCAATAATGTATTCCAAAATAGCCATGTAGCAATTCAAAGAACTAAACTTTAAACATGCACACATAATGTCACAATATAGCAAATATGCATGAAGTAAGCCCTTCTCCCATCCCATACTTAAACATTACAGTGTCCTCACTGTATAAAATAAAGTAGAAACAAGAGTAAAGGAAGGAACTCACAAGATAAAATATCGAGGAAGGCGGATCTGGGTAGGTCGAGTAACTGTTCTTGTCGATCTCGAGTAGAGTGTACTCGGTCTCGAGGAGCTTCGCTTTGCGTCCAGTGGTTTTCTGAAGTCGAGGAGTGTCTGGGCTTGTCGATGTCGAGTTGGCCTACTCGAGATCGAGTAGTGTCTGGGCTGCTCCTCCTTGTCGCCGTCGACTTGGCCTTCGTCGATTCTGACTGTTTTTCAGGGACTTCTTATTCCACTTTTCGCGATCCTTTTATGCTTGCCTACCTAAAAGTGTTAGATTGCACACAAAAACAAGACTATCCACATAAATTATTTTAAAAGACATAAAACCAAAACCAAAAAACAAAAACCAAAAAAAAGTTCAAGAGTCCCAAAATTCATAAAGTTTTATATACATGCTCTAGATTTTAGAGTCGCTAGGCCGACTTTTCCGTTTGCGCTCAAGGACCATTATTGTGGGGCCCGCTCATGCTTGGCCCTTCTCCTGGATCATCTAGGTCCTGATGGTAGTATGCAAGCTCAGCTGACAGGTTGTCGCCTGCATCATCTCCCTTCTCTTTCTTCTTTTTCCTTCCAGCTCTCAGTTTTCGCAGATTCTCATGCCACGGTGTCTTATCTCCCCTTAAATCATTGATAATTTTCTTTATGGACTGAGGGGGAGTAGGATTCATACCTGAACTTGCCTTTTCGGACCCAAAACAGGAATCTTTGGGCTTGGGGCTAGTCGAGATCGAGTACAGCTGGTCGACCTCGAGTACAGGGACCCCATACTTAGGCTCTTGGCAAGTTTCTGGCTCTGCAGTGGTTGTCGAGATCGACAAAGTCTTGTCGAGATCGAGTAGGTCCCTTGTCGAGATCGAGTTGGTCCTGTCGATCTCGAGTACAGCGTTGGCACCTTCCTCCGCTGTTTGCTTGGTCCCGTGGTTGCTGATGCTTTTCACCTCCAGCCATGAAATTTCCTCTTTTGCAGGGCCAAAAGAGAAATCCAAAACCTCATCGCCTATGGTGAAGGTGAGCGATCTATTCTTGACACTTATTTTGGCATCTGCAGTAGCTAAGAATGGTCTACCAAGAATAATAGGGCTAGTAGGATCTTCAGCACAGTCAATGATAAGGAAATCAGCTGGAACAAAGAATTTACCAACCTGGACAGGGATGTTCTCAACTATACCTGTAGGGATGACTACTGTATTGTTTGCCATGTATAGCTTGGCATCCATAGGTTCTATGCATCCTATCTTTACTTTCCGCCAGATTGATAAAGGCATGATGCTCACACTTGCTCCTAAATCGCACAGAGAATCATATTTATATTGTCCAAAACCCACAGTAACAGAAAACTTACCAGGGTCAGGTCTCTTTTCAGGGAAATGGAGTACTTTACATTCGCCTGCGATCTCTGAGATGGATCGCTTTTTGCTCAGGATTTCCTTTAGAAATTTGACATATCCAGGCATCTCTTGCAAGGCTTCTGTAAAAGGAATAGAAACATTCAGTTCTTGCAGCATATTAACAAATCTGGTAAACCTACCTGCAGTGGGATCTTTCTGTGCTTTTGAAGGGAAAGGCAGTGACTTTTTCAGTTTCGGAGCCTGATCAGCTGTCGGAGGTGCTGTAGAGTCGTCGACGTTGGCCAGATGCTGCTCCTCGATCTCGACTACGGGCTCCTCGACATCGAGTAGGGTGGTCGACCTGGAGTTTCTGGTCTACGCAGCGGAGTCCGAGCTCAGCTTCTGGTCTGTGTCGAGTGGCGGCTTGTCGATATCGAGTACACCCTCCTCGAGATCGAGTTGGCTGCGCTCTGTTTCGAGTTGCTGCTCTGCCTTGCTTTGCTGTTTTCCGACCTCTGGCTCGTGTAATTGATGTCCACTCCTGAGTTTGATAGCTGCTACGTCTCCGGTCTTCCCCTTAGGATTTGGTTCTGTTTGCCCAGGGAGTTGTCCGGATGGTCGTGGGATCTGTGCAGCGATTTGACCCATCTGCGTTTCTATTTCCCTTTTCCAGAAGTCCAATTCTCCAAATTTTGTAGTGATGTTCTGGAATTGGTTGTTGATGGTGCCCTGATTCCGACGCATCTCCTCAAGGATCAGCTGCAGATCATCCTTCTTTTGATCCCTTTCTGGATGTCCTGGAGCTCTGTAGGGTGGGGGATTCCTAGGAGGACCTTGGTTCCACTGAGGTTGATAGAACCGTTGGTCTCCCATGTAGCGATTTGGACCCCCAGCGTAGGCTGCCTCTTCATGTGTTTCTGCCATCCTGACTTGCTCAGTGTGTGGGCACTCAGTAGTGGTGTGCCGCTGTGATCCGCATTCGACGCAAGGCTGATTGACAGATAGATATTTGACTTGCTTAAGGAGCTTGCGATTTTGGTCTCTGTAGAACTGCTCCCTGACATCTGGGTCAATCTCCTTTGCTGGCTCATAGAGTGGCATTGATGGTGCTGGCCTGGCGTAGGAGTTCTCCTCATAGTTTGTAGGAGCCCCATATTTGTTGTCATAGTTAGTGAGCATTTCTAGCACACCCCATGCGTCGCTTGGTGGCATCGTCAGATACTCATAGCGAGTATAATGGTTGATTCTGTCCTTAGTGATTTGATCAAGAGAGTTGAAGAAGATCTCTTGAATGACGTAGGGTGGCTGTCCATGAGTAGGGCAAGATCGCAGCAGTTCTTTGTAGCGTTCCCATGCCTTTGCCAGCGGTTCCCCTTGCTTCTGTTTGAAGACGGTGATTTTCTGAAGGAGAAGTGCTGTTTTGGCGGGTGGGAAGTATTTGTTCAGAAACTCTTGCTCTACTTGGGCCCAGGTGGTGAGAGATCTCGGCTTCAGCCCTTCAAGCCACTTCAGTGCAGGTCCAGCGAGAGACCAGCGAAAAGATTTCATCTTGACATATTCCAGAGTTGTACCTTCAGCAAGAGTACGACACATGTCATGAAAGTTAGTAATATGTTCAAGAGGGCACTCATTAAATTTGCCATAAAAAGCATTATTTTTAAGCTCTATCAAAAACTGAGTGCGAATTTCAAAAGAGTTTTCAGGGATTAGAATCGCCGATTCAGGCACGACGAGAGCTGGATGCATATAATCCTCTGCAGTAGTTGGATATTGGGCAAGCTCAGCTTCTACTTGCTCCCTTGCTACTTTCTCAGTGGCGATAGCAGCATCTTTAGCGGCTAGTTCCCTCGTAAGCCTTTCGATCAGTTGCTCTTGTGTTTCAGCGGCTACCATGATCCTTTTGAGTTTAGAGTGGATGTGTAGGTAGCGCTCCGGTTCGTCTAAGCTGTCAAACTCAGGTGGTAGACCAGAACGACGCATACACCTGCGAAGTAATTCAAAAGAAACGGGAGATTTAACTACCTAAGGCGCGAATGATTGCTTCCCCGGCAACGGCGCCAATTTGTTGTTAGAAGAAATCGAGTATGAAATATAACAAAATAAATCAAACCAAATTCTGCCCACGCAAATAATTACAAGACCTCCTCCTGATGCAGCAGCGGGAAGTCATGATCGATCCACGAGGAAGCGTGTCAGCGGATCCTAAGCAGCGATGGAATCTCACGGTCAGAAGTCGACAACAGGAGCTAGATCTCGACTAGGGTTAGTCGACAGGAGATCAGGCTAGTCGAACAGCATAGCAGTCGCAGGCAGAGGCTACTCGATATCGACGAGGGGCTACTCGATGTCGAGTACAGTCTTTGTCGACTTCGGGTTGGGCTCGTCGAGTTCCTGCACAAGTAAGCTACAACGACTTTGGGTCGAAGATCAGTAGTTGAGATCGACGAGTGCTATTCGATCTCGAGTAAGACAGAGACTAAAACGAAAGAAAATAAATGAAAAGGCTTTGGGATTTCGAACTAAACTTAATTTAAAAGGCTTCCAAGATTGGGGTTTGCAACAACGATAACCAAGCATGCATAAGGCAGAGATAAAACAGATAATCATGTGAATAGCATCAAGGACAAGCTTTCGCCTTTTCCAACAATTAGACAACTCTTTCAAGAAACCCTAATTGTCTGTACCGATTTTATGTTTATAATCCAAGTTGTTAGCATGGATCTCCATTAGACGGGTAATAAACACATAAACAAGTAGGAAAATGCTCAAAACATGATAAAGGTCGGATCTTTACCTCAAGCACGCATGGATATCGTTGGGCTCGCCCCACCCCTAGAAGTGGGTGGACTACTCACGCCTCATCGCAAACTCGGACATTGATTGAAAGGAAATAACTTGCATTAACTAAATTCAAAGCCTTTACAATCCCAACAGTCAACTTTCATAAACTGCCAAAACCTTAAAACCTTTGAACTCCCTAACCGTCTCTGTGGAACTACTTCTTTTCTCTAAAATTGAATGAATAAAACTGAGCCCCATGGGCTTTATTTATAGTCTTCTAATCCTTGCTAATCAAGGATAAAATCTCCTATCTATATCTAAAATTATATCTAAAACTTTAAAAGATAAATAAAAGCAATTTAGGAATTAAATCTAAATATATCTAAATGTCTTTAATGGATAGATCTTCTCTTCCATGATGTGTCTTGATGATTTTGGATAGACTTTGGCAAACTTCGAGCCCAAGGAATCCCAATCCTACTCGGACTGCTCACGTCGACGCGTTTCCAGATACTGGTCTACTCGACATCGACAAGGGCTCGTCGATCTCGACTAGGATTCGTCGTCGACTGGACTTCTCGGGTGACTCCGCTCGACATGGCTCGGATCTGGGTTCCTGGGCGTCGTCGATCTCGACTAGGGCTGTGGTCGAGGATGGCTCTCTGGTGATGTTGAGGACTCCTCCTCGGCATGGACTCGGACAGGCGCTAGGTGGCTCGTCGATCTCGACAAGGTCTCATCGAGATCGAGTAGAGATGTGCTCGGCGTCTTCGTCCTCGGCTTCTCGATCAGCTCCTCTTCTCATCGACTCCGGGTGTGGCGCTGAGGTGTCGTCGATTTCGACTAGGTCTTGTCGAGATCGAGTTGTGTTCCGGGAGTCGGGTTGATCTGGCTCAGCTTTCTCGACCAGGCTTTGTCGATCAAGTCTGCCCGGGCTCTCTACTCGAGATCGAGTAAGGTGTACTCGACATAGAGTAGCCCTGGCTTTAGCTCGGTTTGTCCTGGTTCTGTACTCTCGGATTCTGGACTTCTGTAGTTGTTTTCCGAGCTTTTCTGACCTTCCTTGGAATTGCTTGTAAAGCGTCTTGAATTCTGCGAATTTAAACAGAAACTGGTGTAGATTCCATAATTTGGCAAATAAACATAAACTACATAGATTCTGTATTATCTAACCCAAATGTATGCAATGTATGCAGAAAACAATATTAAAGTTACTGTAAAATATGACAGATTCAGCTCACAACACCGAGCCTGGCGCGCAGCAGCCTCATCTGGTCCGATGACGTCATCTGGGTGCGTAGGCGCAGCCGGTGGATCATCATCTTGTAACACTGTCGTGGGCAACACATGACCTCGACTCTGGGACTAGAACCAAGCGAGGTAGTCAGCTGAGACACCTCCCTGACAGCTCTCGTCCGTCCTTTAGTGACTGGTGATAGGGTGGAATCTGTCAGGGTTCTGTGATGCACAACGGCCGTGCTGCATGCCAAACATCACGATGTAACACTTCTGTAGGCGAAACGGTCGATGCGCCACTGTGGGAGGGATGACGTGCAATGGGATATCTCTTGCACGCGACCGAACTGTCAGAGCACCCTGTCGGGCATGTACGACTAAAAGACTCCACTGAATCTGATGGTGCCACGATAGGTGAAGGAGCGAAACTGACCTTCAAAATCCAGGTCTCTACTAAAAGGCATCCACTCGCCCTATGTTGTAAAATAGATATTAGGGAAACAATCTTACTCGACATATGTAGTTAAAATCAAATAAAGTGAGAAACATGTTACCTTATCGATGGTCATGCGCTCAACGGGTCGAATTATGCCATGTATCGGGGATCATCGGCCAATGCATCCTTGTCCGGGTGAAGCCAACCCGCAAAACAAGGGAAGTACGACCAGATCCATGCCTAAATAGTATAAACAGTTAGAGAACTTATTATATGTAACTCGCAAGTAGAGCAACATATTTACCGTATTAAACCCACACTTACCTATAGCAACGCAGAACACCCACGTAGACCCTTAGCCTCGCATCTCGTGGTCTCCCCTAATCCTTTGTAGAAGAAAGCAAGCACTCCTGCTCCCCAAGCTAGTCTCCCAGAGTGCGCCAAGTCCCAAAATAGCCCGAACAACGAGAAGTATACGCGGCTCTGGGACTTGTCGATGAAGAGCGTCGTACCTAGTAATGTAGCCAAGAAACCAACGACGAGATAGTGGTGGCGCTCTCTAACTTCGGCTTTGTCGCTGGCGAACTGATCTCGACGGTTGTCGTGCCTCTCCTGCCACGCAGTCGTTAGCATTGAGATAGGTGCCCCGCAAGCGATCATGTGCTTCTTCAGCTGGGCCACGGTCCAACCATACCATTGTTGCAGTAGAGGCTCCAACTGTAGTGGCAGGTAAGTAGGGAGAGGGAGGCAAGGTAGTCCGTCAATCGGCAGCCCCATCAGATAAGCGACGTCATGGAGTGTGATGGTCATCTCGCCCCATGGGAAGTGGAAAGAATTCGTCTCCGGCTGGTGGTGCTCAATGAACACAGTCAACAACTGGGCATCCACTCCGTCCCAATTCAAATCAAGCAGCCCCAGTAGACCAGACTGAGTTGCATCCTGCACCCATGTCATCGGACCCTCGTGTATGTAACCGTGAAACAAATCGAGGTGTGTAGCCCGATGATGAACCTTCAACAATTTATACTGAAAGGTAGGGTCCGTCCACAACCAATGAGACCTATGATGCCTATACGAGACCAAAAGATCTCCAGGAGGCAACTCGCCATCGGGGAGCTCATCGTCCCCATCATCGGCTTGCTCCGCCACCTGATCCCCCCCTCCTCCTCCTCCTAAACCGCCCCTCTGCGGCTCCTGAGTTGGCCCCTGGGTTCTGATCGGCCACCTGCCCCACCCTCTGCTCCTGAGTTGGCCCCTAGCAACGTCTGTTCCGACGTTGTGTCAACATCAATTTGGATGTTGTATGCTCAGTAAGTCAGCAACCGCTATAAAAGGTAACGAGGGCCGCATTTGAAAATACAACACCACAATTTCACATTTTAATTCCTTCCATGGAGCAGATTACAACTGAACATTGCGGATCGACCCACCGCATTGATTTTGTAATCAAATGGGTTTGGTACCCAATGCCCCCGGAGGAGTCCAACTTTGTTTTCCGCAGTCCATGATACAATGGCATTCATCCTTGTGCGTTCTTTCAGGTCGAGTGTGAAAATGAGAGTCACGTTTCCGCACCCTTGCAGTTCGGGTGTGTGTACTGCAATCGTTTTCATAGGGCATTCCTGGAGCGTATGAGTGGAGGGTTGGAGTCCTTCTTCTTCAACGTATTCGATCATTCTTCCCAGATTTAAGCAGACATGACCACGTTTACGTAGCTCAACAGGCAGGGATACTTGTGAGGGAAGCAAATATGGAGGTCCGAAGCTTTGCATTCAACGAGTTAAAGATTGAACTCATTCCGAAGTCGAATTAAGTATAGTCAGGCCGATTGTAAAATAAAATTATGTCGTTATCCGAACGTAGTGTATTTGTTAGCTAGTTTTAGTAATCTTGATGTGTAATCTAATTGTTACCTAATCATTATCTATGAAGTGAAGCATTTGCATGTGATTGTTTGTTATTGTCAATAGATAGAAACCATCGAAAACAATAATGCAAGCAACACGAACTACACAAATATAGTATACCCACCAAATATGAAATTTATGTCATTAACAAACAAAATATAATGTATCTACTGCAGAGATCTAATGTAACGTACTCATGAAATGCTCGTATATCTTGTCTAGCTGGGGATTCCCAACCAATGGCTGAATACTCTAGGTCATCTCGTCGACCCGAGCCTGGCGTGCAGCAGCCTCATCTGGTCCGATGACGTCATCTGGGTGCGTAGGCGCAGCCGGTGGATCATCATCTTGTAACACTGTCGTGGGCAACACATGACCTCGACTGTGGGACTAGAACCAAGCGAGGTAGTCAGCTGAGACACCTCCCTGACAGCTCTCGTCCGTCCTTTAGTGACTGGTGATAGGGTGAAATCTGTCAGGGTTCTGTGATGCACAACGGCTGTGCTGCATGCCAAACGTCACGATGTAACGCTTCTGTAGGCGAAACGGTCAATGCGCCACTGTGGGAGGGATGACGTGCAATGGGATCTCTCTTGCACGCGACCGAACTGTCAGAGCACCCTGTCGGGCATGTACGGCTCAAAGACTCCACTGAATCTGATGGTGCCTCGATAGGTGAAGGAGCGAAACTGACCTTCAAAATCCAGGTCTCTACTAAAAGGCATCCACTCGCCCTATGTTGTAAAATAGATATTAGGGAAACAATCTTACTCGACATATGTAGTTAAAATCAAATAAAGTGAGAAACATGTTACCTTATCGATGGTCATGCGCTCAACGGGTCGAATTATGCCATGTATCGGGGATCATTGGCCAATGCATCCTTGTCCGGGTGAAGCCAACCCGCAAAACAAGGGAAGTACGACCAGATCCATGCCTAAATAGTATAAACAGTTAGAGAACTTATTATATGTAACTCGCAAGTAGAGAAACATATTTACCGTATTATACCCACACTTACCTATAGAAACGCAGAACACCCACTTAGACCCTTAGCCTCGCATCTCGTGGTCTCCCCTAATCCTTTGTAGAGGAAGGCAAGAACTCCTGCTCCCCAAGCTAGTCTCCTAGAGTGCGCCAAGTCCCAAAATAGCCCGAACAACGAGAAGTATACGCGGCTCTGGGACTTGTCGATGAAGAGCGTCGCACCTAGTAACGTAGCCAAGAAACCAACGACGAGATAGTGGTGGCGCTCTCTAAGTTCGGCTTTGTCGCCGGCGAACTGATCTCGACGGTTGTCGTGCCTCTCCTGCCACGCAGTTGTCAGCATTGAGATAGGTGCCCCACAAGCAATCCTGTGCTTCTTCAGCTGGGCCACGGTCTAACCATACCATTGTTGCAGTAGAGGCTCCAACTGTAGTGGCAGGTAAGTAGGGAGAGGGAGGCAAGGTAGTTCGTCAATCGGCAGCCCCATCAGATAAGCGACGTCATGGAGTGTGATGGTCATCTCGCCCCATGAGAAGTGGAAATAATTCGTCTCCGGCTGGCGGTGCTCAATTAACACAGTCAACAACTCGACATCCACTCCGTCCCAATTCAAATCAAGCAGCCCCAGTAGACCAGACTGAGCTGCATCCTGCACCCATGTCATCGGACCCTCGTGTATGTAACCGTGAAACAAATCGAGGTGTGTAGCCCGATGATGAACCTTCAACAATTTATGCTGAAAGGTAGGGTCCGTCCACAACCAATGAGACCTATGATGCATATACGAGACCAAAAGATCTCCTAGAGGCAACTCGCCATCGGGGAGCTCATCGTCCCCATCATCGCCCTGCTCCGCCACCTGATCCCCCCCCTCCTCCTCCTTCTAAACCGCCCCTCTACTGCTTCTGAGTTGGCCCCTGGGGTTCTGATCGGCCACCTGCCCCACCCTCTGCTCCTCCTGCAACTAACCATGGCCTCCTCCTGACCCGCCACCTTTCCCGCCACGTCTTGTCCCGCATCATGCCCAACTCCTCGTGATCTACCCCATCATGATCACTCTAATCATCGAGCTTCTCCTGGTCGAAATGAACATCCACCACATCATCCTCCAACGTGTCATCCCCTGCCGAAGTAGGTGTAAGGCAGCCACTTGCTGCTGCAATGACCTCAACCCAATCAGCGCTGCCTTGCGCATGTCTGGAGGTACTGGCACCATCCATGCGATCCTCAATCCCAATAGCATGGCCAAATAGCGTAGAATCGGCATCCATAAAGCCATGTGTCCTATCCGTCAGCTACGTCATGGCCGTATCTCTCACGGTCATAGTCTCTTGCTCCGCAAGAGCCATGAGATCTGAAACTGTCTGTGAAGACGAATCAGTGATGATGACCTCGACCGGATCGACGCTCCCTACGACATGCAAAGGCGCATTGCCGTCTCGACCGAGAACGATGCGAACAGTCTCGTCATCCCTCCTCATCTGGGAATCCTACTAAATTTCTATGTAGTTTTTAAATATATTATTTCATTTCTCTTGAATGTTACTTTCAGTGTTTTGTATTCAACTGTCTATTTAAATTATCTATTTCATTTAAAAATTGAACTTTCGATCCGCTTACGGTAGTTCTTTTTTAAACATTTTATTTTTCAACAATTTGATTCTTTTTTGTATGTTTGAATTTTGTTCAGTACAATTTTGATATACATTATATTATACTTACAATATATTGTATTAAATATATTGTGCTTTCCATATATTGTATTTGTATTTTAGTTTGTAACAACTTTTATATATATATATATATATATATATATATATATATATATATATATATATATATATATATATATATATATATATATATATATATATATATATATATATATATATATATATATATATATGTACATATATATATTAAGTACTGTACCTATTAAGTACAATATATGGTACTATGGTGGTATAAAATCAACTTATAATATGCAGAAGTTCAAAACAAACTGATACTGTCAATTAAGACAACAATCTGCGATGGAAATATTGCACTCCAAACATGGTAGGAGTGTTGTTCAAATTACGATAATATTTCTATCTTGCAATGGGTAGAGACACAATGCTCTCTAGTGGTTGATTTGAATTCATGCTATGGTTCCCCTCACCAACACCATCTTCAACATTCTGGTAATGGAAGCCCTCGGTTGCGTAACACGCCTTGAGTTTGACTACTACCTCACTCATTGTAGGCCTGTCATTACCTCTCGGCTTCACACATTCCATGGAAATCTCCAAAAACTTCCACGCCGAGTTCACAATCAAGTCTCCTTGTAGCCTCTTGTCAATTATGGCCAAGATGTCTCCACTCTCTACCTTTGGAGACACCCAGTCAACGATGTGTTCAGTGTCATCTTCATCTTGATAGTTTGTATTATTGACGATGGTTGGTTGCCCGCTTAACAGCTGCAACAGTACAATTCCATATGCGTAAACATCACTTTTCTCGCTCAATGTGTTGATGGGTTGGCAATACCTGAATTCATAGGCAATGGAATTTGCCGATTAATTACTACTTTGTAGTATTTTAAAATTAGAATCCATTAATCAGAAACCGTGTTTAGCTTACTCTGGATCAAGGTACCCCCGAGTGCCTGCAAGATCAGTCCACATAGCAGCACCTTGGCTGTCGGTAGTGAAAAATCTAGAGAGTCCAAAATCGGCTATCTTGGCATGTCCCATCTCATCCAATAGAATGTTTGCTGGTTTGATATCCCTATGGATGATTGGTGGTCTACAACCACTATGTAAGTATTCCAATCCTACAACATTGGTAAATTGAAATCATATTAGAGGTAACTTATATAGCTGCAAAATGTTTGAACTCGTGTATGAATGCGCAAGCTAACCTTGCGCAGCATCAACTGCAATCTCAAGCCTTGCTTTCCAACTTAGAGGATGACCGTTTTTCTCTGTGACAGAAAAATAAAGAAGCTAATAATAGCAATGGTGGAAGTCAAAGAAAGAAAACAAGTTGAATACAAGAGGTAGGCTACCTGATAATTGTGCTTGCAAGTCTCCAGAAGGCATGTACTCGTACACGAGTGCCATTTTTGTGTGTTCATCACAATACCCAATTAGCGAGACCAAATTTACATGATGAGTCCTTGTCAGGAGTTCCGCCTGTGAAATTACATATATTTTATGAGTTTCGATTACGTTGATAGTTCTAAATAAAGGACTTTAGCCTTTTTATTTGACTTGCCTCGGTACGGAATTGCTTCACAATGAGTGTAGACGATGTATGATTGAGTACCTTGACAGCCACCTGAGTACCATCTCGCAAGACACCATAATAAACAGTTCCAAATCCTCCTTTTCCAAGCACTTTCCTGAAACTATCGGTGATCCTCACAATCTCTGAATGTTTGAACTGCTTGGTTTTTCGCTGAATGGCTCCATCCACCGACCCTGCTTGTTTCTTTGTTCGTTTGAATGCAACAAAAATGATACCACCAATGATCACAAGGAGTGAAACAGAAGCAATGCACCCAACAATTAAACGAACGTTGAAAGGGTGTCTCTTGTTTGTGCCGTTTGTGGCAACCAACTTTTCGTCGCATTTGTACAAGTTACAAACATAAGGATTTCCAGATAGTCTATACCAAACATTAACAAAAGCAGAGGATTAACCACATGTTATTCAAAACTCAATTCAAAGTGAGATATATATGGAATACCTTAAAACTATGGACCCATTGCTTGCCTTGTCAGCAAGCGCACGAGGAACTGGACCCGTGAGATTGTTTCTAGACAAATCACTTGACGAAAGAGAAAATTTTAGAACAAGTTTCTGCATCAAAATTTTCTTAGCTTGGCAACAATTTGAACAACATCATCTTACATGTCATGCAATGAGGTCAGATTTACTAAAAACTCTGGTATTTTCCCAGTCAGTACATTGTTGGATAGATTCCTGAAGGACATATATATGCAAACTCAGTAGGTCCAAATCTTTCTTACTCAAAACAAATGCCTAGAAAATGAAAAATGAATTACTTACAAAGACGTTAATGATGTGAGTTTCGACAGAGAAGACGGGAGCTCTCCAGTCAAATTACTCGAACTCAAATTCCTATACATCATGAGGATCAGATTTGGTTATAAATCAAACATTGAACAGAAATAGAAAAGTAGATCATCAAAACTCACAAGGAGGTTATTGTTGGAGGATTGTTGGAATCATAGTTACAGCTGAGGCCATCCCACTGATAATTCACAGGAAGGCAGGGGTCTCCTTGCCAAATTCTGGTTACCGCGTACTTATCCTTGATGTCGTAGACAGCATCAGCTGATCAATCATCAAATTAAGAACATAAGTAATAAAAAGGAAGGTATTTCAATTCATTCCAAGAGACAGAAGCATACCGTCTTGTTGGTTTGTTGGTGACATTGTAAGATTTATGACATAGTAAAACTCGTAAGCATTAATAATAGGGTAAAGGTTGGATCTACTCGTCTTTGTGAGTGTAAACCGAAAAGATGTTGATCCATTGAGAGAGATTATAGGAGATGACAAGGTGGTGACTTGCAAGTATTTTGGTATAATAGGACCTGGATTGTACTCCTGATCAGAAGGTACAGAAATGTCGAACTCCCTTATGTCGTTAGGGCCAAGCACTTGAAGCTCAGCGAAGTACCAGAACCAGTAGGCATAGACGTGAGGTATAGGAGTAGGACCACTGAGCTTATGCGAGACCAACATGTTAGGGCTGGTGTTGTTTTGCTCACAAGCAGTACTCAACACAGACGTCGGTACTTTAAAAGGATTGGCTTGTGATGCATCAAAAGATTTAGCTGTGCTAATCGCTGTCGAAGCTCCACAATTAGGATACTTATACCATACACGATTATACGAGTCGTCATTCACCCTACAAATTAACCAAAGAGAGATTCAGAGATTTAAATATAACTAACTATATATTAGAAGAGATCGGATTTAGACTTGTCGATCAGTCATACATTTGGGGGCCATTTGAAGCAGTTGGACCACCTGAATCCTCACGATGTCGTAGAGCGAGCGACACATGTCGAGAAGCAATGGGGTATGAAGATTCGTCCAAAGGTCGGAGTTCGAGAACAGATATAAAAGGGGTTCCTTGGTCTTGGTTGATGAGACATACATCTATTGACCCTGTAGTTGCAACATGGATTATCTCTAGGATCAGATTTGAACCTGGATTTTCAAGGTTGAGTGTGAACCACAAATTGACACCGATGTAGACATCGAATACAGGGATGGAATTCTTGGAATCGTAGTTGCCATACATGAACTGTGCTCTAATCAAATACTTGTTGTTAGGCTTCAATGGCGACAACCGATAGCAGTTTTTCCGTCCGTCGGGAAAGCTTCTTACCGTCTTATAGAGATCTGAAAGCATTCCGTAGTCACTTGTTGACACGTTCATGTTGATTCCAGTGCTGACATATTTCTCATCAAAAGTGTAGTTCAAACCCATTTTGTTATCCAAATACGAAGCAGCTGTTGAGCCACAGTCAATGCTTATGAACCCTGCATGTGGACTCCCGTATAACAAATTAACAACACAATTAGATCTGATTTTTTTAATGAAATTTTACGGAATTTTTGCCAGATGCCCTGGTACTAAGACTAATTCGCTTGTGCGGTACGAAAGTTTGACATATTTTGTCGGATACCTTTGAGGTTTCCATTTTTTTTTAGGGGTGAGCATAAATCCCGCAAATTCCGGGCTCGTCCCAGTCCCGTCCCGATCCCAGTGGGATTTGAAAAAAAAATAGTGAATCCCGTCCCGGTTCCGTCCCGTAAAAATTGTGCAGGACGGGACGCGGGACGGAGATTCTTCATCCCGCAAATCCCGTCCCGTCCCGCATATATATTAGTATATATTAATATATTATACAGTATATACATAAATACAATATACATAAGTATATACGGAGTATCATATATGCAGTGTATTTCTGTGCACAATGTCAAATTGTCAATGTATACTCCCAATGAACAATATATGTGAATATATACAGTGTCCGTATGTGTGTATAACTGTTAATATATATATATACCCCGTGTGTATATACGAGTATATGTAGTGTATATATATAATACTCAGTGTATACACAAAATATATAGTGAGAAACTGTCAAATATTTAAATATTATAAATTTATAAGTGTTATGTCTTTTAAAAATTGGTAAATGTTAGAGAATTTAAAATATTTTTTTATTTGATGGACAGGGCCCGTCCCGTCCCGGTTCCGTCCCATCCCGTGAGAAATAGGGCCCGCGCGGGATTGAAAAAAAAAAGAGAATCTCGTCCCGGTTCCGTCCCACAAAAATTACGCGGGACGGGACGCGGGACGCGGGACGACCCTCATCCCGTCCCACGCCCACCCCTAATTTTTTTGTTAAATACCCTGAGGTTTTTATTTTTTCACCAAATGCCCCTCTGTCGAATTTGTTAACATTGTTTTATTGAAAATAAAAAGAAAAGAAAATATTATTTCATTTTTATTTTTGTAGGGTATTATTTGCACAATATTATTTAATTATGGTGATTAAATTATCTTATTTACACAATACCATTTTATATTACATTTTTTAACCAATGGAATTAATTCAAATATTTTTTTGATAAAGTGAAAATTAACTATACAATATTTTCATTTCATGCTATTTTAATTAAACAATGGAATTAATTCAAAACTTTTTTTATTAAAAAAATACATAGTTCCAAATATACAAATTCGTTTTTTTTTTTCCCTCTAAGCAACCAATCTCTCTCTCTCTTTGTGTGTATATATATAAAGTAAAACTCTTTTTTTTATATATAAAATAATCTTTATTTTTGGAATTTCACCCAATCAACCTAGTCTACATAAATTTTCAAATAATAAAATTTTTAAACATTTTTTAAGCAATGAGGTTGATCTATTCTAATTATTAAATGAGAAATATTTTTGCTTAGATGACATAATCATTTTAATTTTACAATTTTCTCCCAATCAACTGAATCTAGAAACAAAAAATCAAACTAATAAAAATTTTACACGTTTCTTTAATCAATCTAGTTATATCTAAATATTAAATAATAAGCATTTTTATTAGGTTTTATAACCACATTTATTTTAGGATATTAACCCAATCAATATATTCTATTTAAATCTTAAAGTACTCGTGGATTTTTACCTTTTTGCAGCAAGGGCATTTGGCGAAAAAATAAAAACAACAAGGGCATTTGGCGAAAAAAATGAAAACCTCAAAGACACCCGGCAAAATATGTCAAACTTTCGTACCCACGCGAATCAGCTTTAACCTAAGAGGCATTTGACGAAAATTTCGAATAAAATACTTTAGATTAGTTCTTAAATCAGAATACTCCTAATTTATTTACGTGTTCGCTATATACACCCCAAATAATGCGCGTCTTTGAGGACATGCATGGGTAAAAGGGGTTAATTAATTTTTTTAAAACGTTAATTAGTCAGAAGGACGTGCATTTTTTACCTTTAGATTTGCGGTGTATCTATCAACAACCTTTATTTAAGAATTATTTGAAGATTTCATTAAAGTAAAAGTACCTTCTAATTTATTTAATACTCCGTAATTATTTGAAGATTTCATTAAAATATACAGTAAGTACCTTCTTAAAACCAAAAAAAAAAGTACAAGTACCTTTTTAAAAAATGTAATAATTGTTCTGATATCATAAAAATGTATCTATTGTAGATCTGATTGTTTATAAAATTATACTGTACTTTATACTAGTACTATTATTTGTCAAACCTTAATTTCCAAAATAGAGTGGCATTTAGATCTAGTAAACCAACAAGAGAGAGAAATAAGGGACAATTAGAAATCATTAAATCAATACATTATTTACGCAATGTATCATTCTTCTATAATTAATACAGTATATCGATGGAACTAGTTAGTTTAATTGATAACTAAAATAAGTATATGGCAGCCAATTAATTAAAATGTAAAGGGAAAAAGGGGATGTAGCAATAATGCATGATAGGTAAGAAGAAAGGACCTGAATGATCGTCCATTAATCGCCTATGAAAGTGGGAATGAAGCAGAGGAGATGCAACTATCAACTGAAATGTTTGGATGATTTGGAGGAGGAAGAAGAAGAAGATGAACCCAATCACATTTAAAGCAGCATTATTCATCACTGGAACGCCCATCATCCCTAAAGCTATCTCCGATCCCCACTACATTATTTTGCCATCTCTATTCTGTATATATATATATATATAAATAGATTGATGTTTTTTCCCTACCACAAAAAATGTTTGTTTACACTTTCCATGCAAGTGGAAAAAGTACCCCACCAGACTGCCAAAAACCACCCTTAAAATAGATTATATTGCTTAAAATCGCCCCTTATATGCAAAATTGCAGCAAACCACCCGCTAAATTGACTTTGTTAGCAAAAAGACCCGAAGTCACCATTCCATTAACAAACATGTGAAAATACACTTTTACCCTTATTTTTAATAATATTTCAATCTTTTCTATAATGAAATATATTTTAAAAAATGAAGAAAATTTATTAGTCCATGAATAATCATTTACCGAGAGCTGAATGTCTAATGTTCGATCAACATTCTTAATCAAATTCGGAGTAACAAATAACACAAATTAATGAATAAATGTTTTCTCGTCTAATAATGTGTATTTTAATAGGCATTATAGAATAATTTTAGATGCATTTCTTTTTTCATATAATCATATTGCATGCACTTTTAGGCCCCGTTTGGTATGACTGCTGGAATCGGAATGGTAATCAGAATGGGAATCAGAATCAGAAATCGGAATAAACCATTCCTGAAGCATGTTGTTTGGTATGCTGTCGGAATGAACCATTACTGAAAACTGTTGTTTGGTGTACTGTGAAACTGGAATCGGAATCAAATCCTGTTTTTTGCAATTTAACTTTATTTACATACTTTCCGCGTATGTATTTGCTATTAGTAAAATAAAACAAGCACAGAATTGAAGACCAATAATTTAACTAAAACAAACACAACTTAAAAATGTATTGCAAGTGCCATATACATCGCATCCAAACATGTAAACATGACAATATACACAACCACATACACCCCAAAAAATTATACCCATGTAGTGGCATTTGACATTGTAAGGTTATGCGATACATCAAAAGTGACCTTGCAATCACACCAAAAACTTTGACTTCAAGCTAAACCCATTTCATCATTCAACCTTGTCCACTTGAGCTTCCACCGGATCGAACAAGTTTCAAGATATAGCGTACCTTCCAATGAACACTTGAGCAACTGTCAAATATATCCAGCTCATTTGGGTTATTACCAAGGATACGAGCAGCATCAATGGCATCATCAATTGTGACTCCAGGCATATTCGCAAGCTCGATAATCAACTTCTTTTTTCGCTTCGCTAATGCAAGCCTAGAAGCTTATGCGGCTTGCTCAAGATCTTCTGCAGCAGCCATAGTAGTTGCAATCTTGTCAAATTGCATATTGAAGCCACTCATTGCACTTGCCCATGTATCAATGATATCATTCTTGCTTGATTTTCCAAGAGATGAGTGGCTTTTCTTTTGCCTCTTCGAAGGTGGAGGTGTAGTCAAATGTTCACAATCTTCTACATCATTCTCAAGAGTCACAACATTCTCCAAATTATCTACAGCATCATCCATATCTTCCACTTCATTTCCATTAGCACGATCTGGACCAAAGACAAGCTCCAACTTTTCAAGATGGATCTCCATAGTGATTTTGCCTTGGGATATCTCTGGAAAAATTAAACACAAATAACATAATTCGACTACTTAATTTGATATAAGTACGTCTATATAAAGATTCACAAGCTTTTATTTCATACCTCACAAAAGTCATCGAATGCTTGTTTCTCGCATTCAATCATTTCTGTCTGGCTGTTCCACTTGAAACCAGACAAGCGCAACATCTCACTCACCATGGCATACTTTTGTTTCAATAGCTTGATCTTCGAATCAATATGTGGGTTGGCCTTTAAACCACATGTAGGAAATTTCTCATTCATTTTTTTCTCCAATGCAGTTGTTAACCCATGCTTGAAGCCTCCCTTGGATCGCCATTGTGGCTCACCTTTCAGATCCAACATGAAGTCTAATAAAGCCACTTCTTCTTCGGGTTTCCAAAACCTCTTATTCGTCCCCGGTCGTTGAATTGATTTATCCATCCTAACAACAACAAAACAATAGTATAATGGACAATAACAACCGATAAAGTACATAAGCAACCAACAACTTACTACTAGTAGGTAAACAACAACAACAACAACAACAACAACATAGGTTCCATTACATAACCACCAACAAAGAAATTCAATTACACAAGAAGCATCGTAACCAACAACAAAAGGGCTAAAGTACATAAACAACTCCTTGAATATTTAAGACAATCTAGACCTCCAATTGTTAAATGAAGTTTGCGCTAAATTGTCCCTAAATAAAGTCCAAGCATTTGATGGTGAAACCGTGGTTATAAATTCCACTTCTTCATCACTATCTTCTTCGTCATCGCTCTCTTCATCACTCTCTTCTTCCTCTCCATCACTCTCTTCGACAAGCACATCGGTTGGCATATGCTTTCGAATAAGGTTATGTAATATAGCACATGCGGAGACAATACGACCTTGAGTCCGTATTGGAAAGAAAGAAGGACTTCGAAGAATACCAAATCTTCCCTTGAAGATACCAAAGGTTCTTTCTATGACATTCCTAGATTTAGAATGTTTCATGTTGAAGTACTCTTCCGCACTATTTAGTTGATCATCACCCCACTCTTTAAGGTGATACCGATGACCTCTATAGGGAGTTAAGAACCCCTCACAATTTGTATATCCAGCATCAACTAAGTAATAGCAACCTATGGACAATTGCAATTCATAAAATTATGTTACTATCTCTTATAATTCTCAAAAGACCATTAACCATGCAATTCCTAATATAACTCCCGACTTTATTTACCTTGAGGAACCTTTAGACCCCTAGGTCTTACAAGAGCATCTCGAAGAACGCGACCGTCATGTGCAGAACCTTCCCAACTAGGCAATATATATGTATATGAATTCCATGTTAGGTGTACATACACCTAATACATTCATAGCAAGATCCCCTTTTCTAGTTCGGTATCTTGGTCTAGCATCATTGGACACGTGAACACTGATGAATGTACCATCTAAACCTCCTAGACAATTCTACAAAAGCAAAGAAATGCCAAAATTTGAGACAAATTAAAATAGAAGTATATGTACATATGTTTTTTTTTTCTTTTAACTTGAATGGTGTACCTTAAACATTTTCCATCTACTATCTTCATAATCTTCTCTAATTGGTGTAGGCATTTTTAGCACATGACGATGCAACTTCAGAATTGCAAGAAGACAAAGGTTGAATTGTCGGCTTACACTCTCTCCACTTCTTAAGAAGTAATTTCCTATGGACCTATTTTTGTTATGATGAGCTAAAGTGTACAAAAACATGGCAACAATTTCTTTCAATTCCATGTGTTTTGTTCTAAACAATCCTCCAATATCTTGAGCCATCTCACATATCACACCAAAGGTGTGTCCATTAACCCGAAGCTCATTCTTACATATAACATCATTTTCTCGAATCAACCTATTCAAATTAGCTAGTCTATGAAGCCCCCTCTCTCTTTTATCAAATTCAATCTCTCGAATTTGAGAGAAATAATCCCGCAACATAATCGTGGTCATGCCAATTACCCTAACCACAAGCATAATAACTAGTTGTACGCGCTTTTGTCTTTCCTTTCTCCTCCTTTCCAAGTCGACCACAAACGAATCCATCACTAAAAATCAGAAATTACAAAACAATAGTCACAAATTGAACATTGAAGGTGAGTTTAGATGTCAATAGCAAATCATGTGAAATTAGGTCATCATCCCAAATCAGAGGCATACAAAACTAACCATCCCATCTACTAATTTTCATCTCTTCTAACAAATTCAGCCTAACAAATCCCCAATTTCAACATAAACATCCACAAAGAAATCGAAATCTACAAGTTCATCTCCAATTCGAAGTATAGAACTCAAAAAAAAGAAAATCGAATATAGGCTGAGCGAGGGAGAGAGATACCTGTCGAGGCTGCCGGCGACGGTGGTTAGATGCCGGTGAAGGAGGAATCCCGCCGGTGAGAGGCCCGAAGCACCTGCAAATCGTTTGAATCTGGTGAGTGAACCAGTGGGGGTCGGGAATATAGCGCTAGAGAGGGAGGAAGAGCACTAACCTGATCGGTGACGGAGGGAGGCTGTTGGAGACAGAGGGCTGCTACCGGAAACGGAGGAGGCCATCGGGATGGGGCCCGGAGGTTGGAGGCCGGCAGATGAGGTCGGGGCTGCTGTGCTGAACGTGTGTAGAGATAGGGTTTGAAAAGTGGGAATGGGAAGAACCCCTACCTTTTCTAAAGTAATGAAATGGGGATAAAAGAGGGGGGTAATGGGATTCCCAGGAATCATTTTGATTCCGGGTTTTACCATGCCAAACAAGAAATGTGGTAATCATCCATTCCCATTACCCTTTTTGATTACCGGTAATGAATATCAAACAAGTCCTTAGTGGTAAAGGTCGAAAACTACGCTATTTTATTGGATTTATGTAGGTTCCTAGTTCCGACATGGTGAAAAGGTTGGAAAGAGACCAAAAGGTAGGGGTGGACACAAATCTCGCAAATCCCAGACACGTCCCGGTCCCGGTGGGATTTGAAAAATAAAATTAATAAATCCCGTCCTGCAAAAATTATGCGGGGCAGGACGAGGATTACGTATCCCGCAAATCATGTCCCGTCTCACGTATTGTTGTTGTTGTTGTTATTATTATTATTATTATTATTATTATTATTATTATTATATACGGAGTACTGCATTGTGTGTATATATACATACAGTGTATACACATACGGTATATATACTTTGTATTTTGTAGATACTGTAAATATATACTTATATATTTTATATATGCACGTACATAGTGTATATACACTTACATACACACTTATATACTGTATATATGCCCACTGTGTTTATGTATGTTGTGCATATATTTTTTATATTGGGTGTAATTATATGTATAATATGCCGTGTGTGTATAAAAGAAAAATGGTAAAATATAAAAATATTATAAATCTATTTATGTTATGTCTTTAAAAACCGTAAAATATATAAGAATTTTAAATTTTTTTAAAATGTTTTTTATTTAAGGGACAGGGTCCATCTCGTCTTGTCCCGTGAGGGATAAGGTCCGCGCGGGATTGAAAAAAAAATAGTGAATCCCGTCCCGTCCCATCCCGCCTCCACCCCTGCCAAAAAGGAAGTCAAGGAGCTTGGAAGAGCTAAAGAAGAAGTTCCAAAGAGAAAATGAACAAGTGAAGGAAGCATTAGAAGCAGAATCGGGAAGCAAAGGAACCGAAACGGAGAAAATGGAGAACTCTTATCTTTTGGCTTTTTATCTTTCCGAATCAGATTCTGGTGTCTTCTTGAAAGTTTTAGTCCTCGAAAAGAGTTTTCTAACACATATTCATATGCGTCAATCGGACATACGATGAATCCGGAAAGTGCATTTCAAGTTCAATTTGTCGAAGTTGCCACATCACAGGAGCGGCGCCCGCCGATCCAGCGATTCTGCGATTTTTCGTAGATTTGTTTTTTGATTCTCAAGGACGAAATCTTATCTAAAGTTGGACGCGTCTAGGGTTTTTCCAACCCATATTGAGCACTATATAAAGGGGTTACTCCTTAGGATTTTCATTCATTCATTTTGAGACAATTCAGTTTGGGATTAAGAGCAATGTTCACCACTTGCAACTAAACTCTCGGTGTTCTGCCTACATTTTAAAGTTTTATTTGAATTAAGTTGTGGGTTTCTAAATCTCATTCCTTATTTTCTATATTGAATGTTTGACTTCTTTGCGCTCAATTATTGATTGTTTTGTTTTATCTTAGCTGATCAACTAGTTAGAAATAATTCAATTTCTAGGGTTTTGTAGATTCCTAATTGCGAAACTTAACCCAAGTAGCAAACTTATCTCTTTAGGGTTGATTGAACTAATTGGATGGGTAGGAAGTGGAATGTGTGTGAAATTATTCTTTAGGGGTTGTAGATACCTTGGTTAATCTCTAAACTTAAAGTTATTGATTGGGTTAAATCCTTCTTTGGGGGCTGCTCAAGAAATAAGGGTTTCTAGGACTGATTGTACTAGTAACTAAATGAGGTTGGGACAATGACATTCATAAGAAACCTAAAAGGACGAAAGGAAGTTACAAGGATCGACTTAACCAAATAAAGTGGATAATTGTAGGTAGAATTATTTATCCCTATTGTCTACAACAAGTTCTCTATTACTTCTTTTATTACTCCATTTTGATAAATAAATAAAAAGACGAATCTTTTGCACTATAAAACACCTCCTTGGTTACTGAATTCGCAACTAAATCATACTTGAGTTAAGAAGAATTCTTTGTGAGATCGACTTCTTACTTACTGCTATACTAGGTTGTAGGTTTGAGTTTATTTTAACAGGAAAAACGATGGATTTCTCCCGTCACCTTCTCCTCCCCTCACGTAATTTTGTTGTCTTTTAAATTCTACTCTATATAAATAAATAGATGTTTTTTTAAAAAAAATAATAAATAAATAAATAGAGGTTTCATTTCCTACCCCCAACAAAATGTTTGTTTACACCTCTCCATGCAAGTGGGCAAGAGTACCTCGAAAGTCATCAATAGCGTAATTGTTTTGGTGATAATAAACTCTAATATATGATGTGTTTTAGATTGATTTTTCTTTACAATACGCAAACAATAGGAAGTTTTTGTAGATCAAAGATCAACCTTGATCATTCCTCTACATGATGTTACAAAGCTCCATGTTCAAAGAAAGGATAATCATGTTACAAATATCACTAGACTTGGCAATAAAATTTGCGCAGGAATTAGCTTCTTTGAAGCAATGTCTAAAGATGATGCTGCCAAAACGTCTCTTCAGATAGTGAATTGAGTATTTCCCAAGGGCCTTTCGTCTTATCTTCAATATATGTTATTACTCCAAGATTGTCTCCTTCTACGATGATATTCCTGATTCCTTTTTCAACTGTCAGCTTAATGCCAGTACATACGGCCCGAGGATTAGTTTGTAAGACTGAGCCCTTCTAATTAAGTTTGCATCTGAAAAATATCAATAACTTGCGCAAAACTATTCCTAGTTATACCTCATATATTGTAATTCCCCAATGATTTGATAGATCCATCTGCATTTATTTTGTAGACGCCTCTATGGAGTCGTTTCCAATTAGGGAGTCTACGTTGTTTTTGTTTTTGTTGGACATCTTTCTGCTGGGTATGAGCCCAGTTTTCCACCATTGTTTTTGTCCCGGTGTTGCAAACGCGGGCCGGGCTAATCCCGCTTAATGGGTTGGATATCGTGTCCAAGCCCGTCCGGGATTACGGGCACAGGCTACCCGCGGGTATCTGCAATAATAAATGTATATATTACACTGTAATATATGTATATAACTGGCTACACTGTAATATATTTATAAGTATATATGTGTTGTAATACAACTGTAATATATGTATATATAATGATAAAAATATACAGTGATATATTTATATTAACTATAATTTCAAATATATATATATATATATATATATATATATATATATATATATATATTAATTAAAAAATAGCAGGTACCTATTATGGGCCTAGTGGCCTGCAACGGGCCCGGGCCGGGCTTCTTAGCAGCCTGTATGGGCTTTTTCCCCTGTCCATGCCCGCCCATATTAGCGGGCATGCGGGGCAGGTCTAGTGGGTCGACCTGCATTTACCCAAGTCTAAGTATAATGACATATATGTGTCGCATTTATATTTTCTTTTATTAAAAATGACAATGTTCCTAACTTCCTAATTAGTATGTCATAGAAAACATAAGTCGGTGAAATATTTGTTTATCTCTTTCATCGACCTCAAGTTATCAAGGGGATTTGTAATTGTGGTTGTGAATAGGAATTGTTTGCTTTTGATTTATTTATATTCGGATATAATCGAACGAGATATTGAACAGTTAATAAAGAGGTGTTAGAAATCTTCATCCTCCTAATTACAAAGACTGAAATGGGAAGATACTCTATTGTAGTATTTATTTAGGCGTGTTGTCATGACTAGACCATCGACCAGTTGCAATTTTTCATATTAGATTTTGGATCCTCGAGGAAGTGTTGAGTTGCCAAATCCAATTGAAGTTGTTTGGGTTGGTTGTGGGTTGGTTAAAAAGTTTGTATATGGATTTTGTCGTGATGTTCTTATTCCATTCAGGAATTCAGACGACTTACATTCTTTGTATTATGTTTGTAGGAAAGAGTTGTTGTAAAAGGCTGACATTCCAATTTTTTCCTTCATCCATTAAATATGAGACTCGAAGGTTCTTATTATTGTTCCCTCAAAAATATTCTAAACAAAAGTTGTCAATCCACGGGCTTGTCCAAACATTTATTGATTCACCGTTTCCTACAATCCAAATGAGACCCTTATAGAAGCAGTCAAGTAAATTTAGTAATCTTCCGAATTGTCATGAAGTATTGTTCTTTTATTTTTCCATTATTGATTAATTCTATATGTATTTTCCTTTATCAATTCGACCCAAATATTATTTGGATCCATGATTATTTTTCAAAGAAGTTTCATTTGTAAGCTAATGTTTATCTCTTCGGTCTTTCAGAATCCCATTCCCCCTAGAGCTTTAGGAGTATATCTTTTAGATTGTAGTTTGTTCCAAAAGAAATTATTATTAATTTGGTCTATTGTTTGAAGGACTCCTTTCGGAAGGAGTAAGAATTGCATTAGATAGTTGGTTTTTTACCTGAGATTTGCCTTTATAAGAACCGTTCTACCTGCTTGCCAAAGAGAAGAGGATTTCCATTTTTAGCGTTGTTTTTTTAGGTTCGTCATAGCATCTTAAAAAATGCTATTTGTGACCATTTTATTAATAATTGGTATGCCGAGGTATTTTTCGATAATTTTGGAGGCGGGGATTTTCATCTGTTGGGTTAAGGATCTAGAAAACTTTGGGCCAATGTTTCCAGAAACTTGTAAAGAGCTCTTGTTGTAGTTTATAACCAATCTTGAAAGATTAGCGAAATTGATTAAAATATTTTGTATAGTGTGGAGGATTTTGTTTAAGGCTCTAGGAAAGACAAGTGTATTGATGTCCACTAAAGTAACCATGTCTTTATGCGCATTTCCGCTTTTTATTCTAATTATTTTGCATATTTTGGCTTGGGAAATATGTGAATTTGTATAGTATAAGCTTATTTTCCTGAAATAGAAGTCTACACAAGTTTTGGTTTAATTTTACAGAATTTTAAGCCATTCCGGGAAAAAACCAAAAAGAGGAGACAAATGCAGGAGGTTACTCGACATCGAGTAGAACTACTCGACATCGACTAAAGCTAAGCATAGAATCGACTAAGAATGAAGACGACAAAGCCTCTTGAGTTCTACAAGTACTCGACGTCGAGTACTTCACTAGTCGTCGACCGGAACTAGAACCTCACACGAGCTCGACGAGAAGAAGACTACTCAAGAAGCACTGAAGAACATCCGAGATCGAGAGGACTACTCGACGTCGACTACTCTGGTCGACGTCGACTACATTGTTTTTGGGCCGAGGACGTGTTGGGCTGATCCGAACTTTTGTGGACTACTTGGGCACGAAGCAAAGACGAGGATATCCGATTTCTATCAAGATCTATCAAGATGGGAGAAGATTATTTACCACATGAAGAGTTTAGATATTTACCTTTTTAGATTAATATTTTATTTATCTAAGGTTTATCTTTAGGAATAGATAGAGATTTGCTTTCCTATAATAGCTAGAATTTTAAACCCTATAAATAAAGCTCATGGGGCTAGTTTTGGATTCAAAAAAAAATTCAGAGCTACTTTTCCACATACAGTTTAGGTTTTCAAAGGTTTTAGGGTTTTGGCGCTTTTGCGAAAGTTACAGTGCCGGAATTGTAAAGACTTTGATTTAGTTAATGCAGGTTTTCTTTCAATCAATTATGTCTACGATGGCGATGAGGCATGAGTAGTCCACCTACTTCTAGGGTTGGGGTGAGCCCGACGATAGCCATGCCGGTGGTTTAGCAAATTGCAAAAGAAGGTACTTTATTTAATTAATCTTATTCTATTCCTTGTGCTTCATCTTTGATTGAGAAATTGAAGAACTCATGTTGTGAAACTTGGGTAGTAATTAGGGTTTTTATTCGGAAGATTATAAATTCTAATTATGAAAAGAAATAGAAAATTAGGGTTATTAATCGAAGGGTTTATATTCCTCCTTGTCGGATTTGGTGAAAGCCTTTTCCTTTGGTGATAAAGTTTCCGCCTTTTGTGATTTATGATTCCGCTTGCATGGTTATTGTCACTGCAAACCCCGATCTTGGAAGTTTTCGTTTAATTGTTTACCATCTAAAATCCGTCAATCTGGTTATTTTTTGTTCACACTTCGTTTCCAGCCTTAAACTCTTCGGCCATCTTTGCCGACGCAACACACACGTTTCGCAGATCTATTCGACGTCGACTACTAATTACTCGATCAAGAGTTTTTGCTCGAGGTCGATTGCTCATTTGTGTTTTGCAGGTACTCGGCGAAGCCAACCTACTCGACGTCGAGGAGAGCTTGTCGACGTCGACCACTCCTGTTGCTTGTAGCTGCTGTTTTCTGCACGAAATCGACTCTACGAGATCCCTTTCGACTATACCCTAGTCGAGGTCGAGTACTCTGAGTTGGTTTCTGGACGTGATTCACCTAGCTATCTGAGATCCGCTGACCAGCTTCCTCGTGGATCGATCCTGACTACCCTCTACTACAGTGGGAGGAAGTCTTGAACTTCATTTGCATGGGCACAATCTGGTTTGATTTATATTTATATTTATTGAACTCGACTTCTTCTTATAACAAATTGGCGCCGTTGCCGGGGAAGCAATCATTCGTGCCTTAGATAGCTTAATTTCACGTTTTCTTTGAGTTTCTTTTCAGGTGTATGCGCCGTTCTGGTCAACCACCTGAGTTTGATGTTTTAGACGATCTAGAACGCCTTCTACGTATCCATTTAAAACTAAAGAAAGTCATTGCGGACGCGGAGACACAAGCTCAGATGATCGAGAGGCTTCAGAGGGAGATATTAGCCAACATTAATGCTCTCGCCACTGAGAGAGTACGCGTTGATCGGGAAGCAGAACAAAGGAGGCAGGCTCAGGCTAAGCTCGCCCTATATCCCACCACCGATAAGGATTACATGCACCCGACTATGATAGTGCCTGAATCAGCGATTCTAGTCCCTCCTAATGATTTTGAAATTCGCACGGCTTTCCTTTACGAAATTAAAAAAGAATCCTTTTGAAGGAAGACCTAATGAATGCCCACTCGTTCATATTACTACTTTTGCTTATATGTGCCAAACTATTGTTGAAGGTGCAACCCTTGAATACGTTAGAATGAAAGCTTTTCGTTAAGTTGGTCTCTTGCAGGTCCATCATTGAAGTGGCTTGAAGGACTGACATCGCGATCTCTCACAACATGGGCAGAGGTTAGGAACGCATTCCTCAACAAATTTTTTCCTCCCGCCAAGACAGCGCTCCTTCACCAAAAGATTACAGCTTTCAAACAATCGCCTGGGGGGCCGCTGGCATGAGCATGGGATCGATACAAGGATCTGCTGCGATCCTGCCCTACTCATGGGCAACCACCATATGTAATTCAGGAGATTTACCCAACAAGGAGAGGATCAATCAATACACGCAATACCAGTACCTCACGCAAACACCTCAAGAGGCGTGTGCTTCCATCAAAAGGCTCACCAATTTCGACAACACCTATAGGGCTCCTGTGACCTACGACGACGACAGCAACAACAACTATGCCAAGCCAGCCCCATCCAACACATCTCTCAGCACACCCCACGAGTACAACTAACATATCTTTACCTCTAGTTGCCACTTGAGCAATAGGCCTAACATCTCATTCTCTTTGTAGCTAGTCTAGGATCGAGAGTCGAGCTGTTTGACTTTATCTCCCTGATAACATATGCAAGTATGTTTGAAATCGTGATCAAGAATCGTTAGACCTGTCAAAACACAACCCAAACAGGTCGACCCGACCCGACCGCCCGGAAAATTTTCGACCCGAACCCGGAAATTTTGACCTGGAAATTTTTTTCGACCCGAACCCGAAAAACCGGAAATTTTTCGGGTCATCTGGGTTTCGACCCGGTGACCCGATTGACCCGGTAATTTTGACCCGATCTTACCCGATTGACCCGGTAACCCGGTTGACCCGGTTAATTTTTAATTAAATATAATTAATTTTTTATATATATAATTAAAATTTATTGCAAAATTATCAAATCATGATTTTTTTATTTTAAAAATGAAAAAATTGACAAACCCGAAATCGACCCGAAATGACCCGAAACCCGTCAAACCCGGGTTGTAGTCAACCCGGAAATACCCGGGACCCGTTTTACCCGAAACCCGTTTTACCCGAGACCCGAAGTGATCCGACCCGAATCCGACCCGAATGACCCGTTTGACAGGTCTAAGAATCGTGTATACGTGCGTTTATACACTAATAATCCATCACATAAGCCGAGTGAAATTCCATTCTAAAATCAATTGACAATAGAAAAAGTAGTCGATCAGTTTTTGATGTAAAACTTTTTTATGTCATGTCCCTCGCTCGAACAAATGTCCTCCAATTTGGTAGTGTGCTGTCTTTGAATTCCCACCAAAAAAAAAAAGATTACGGGTATCTTTGAAATGGAAATATATGAAGTTGTGGACCATGTTGTGTAGATTGGTTTGAAGCGGAAAACACGGTTACGTACTTACATTACGTAAGTCGCTTGGGAGAGAAGATGAGCTACAGGATCAGAGAGTCGGAGTCAGTCAAGGCTACCCTTCCAACACTTCGTCTGTAAGAATTCAACAATTTGAAACAGGGGTGCCCGGGGGAGGGATAGGAGGGAAACGAAGAATAAAAGAGATCATGGACTAAAATCTCATTGTTTGCATTTTTTAAATACTACGAGTAGTATTCATATTTATTAAATTTTTTCGTTAAAAATGTCATATTTAAAATAGATTTTTCTAATTTTTTTTCAAGATTTTTCACGAAAGTATTTATTATGCTACACCTATATTTTAAAACTAGTATAGTAACACGCACCTTGTGCGGGACGTCTTTAAATAAAAATATTTTTATAACATTTTTTTTTTTGTTATAAGGCGAAAATTTGGATAATATCAACCACGGTTGTACCACCATCCAAGCGCGTCCTTATGGACGAGAGTTTGGAACTCAAGGTTGGAACTCCAAGGGGAAGAAATGGAATCAAAGGCCAGGTGAGCAAGACGATCGGCTGCTCTGTTGGCCTCCCTGAAGACGTGGGAAACGGAGGTTGTCTCAAAAGATCCGAGCAAACGGAGAGCATCCAAAATAAGGATTTCGATCTCCCAAGGCGTCAACCAAGCTACCTTGATCGCATTCACGATTGCGAGGCAATCGTCTTCCACAACAAGTCTTCGAATCCCCCTATTCTGAGCTTCCACGAGTCCGAGCTGCAATGCAACTGTCTCTGCTTGTAATGCCGACACCTTCTCGCATATTTTGGCCTCGCAAGCGATCACACTTCCTTAGCCATCTCTAATCAAGAAACCTAAGAAGCGCAACCAGAAGATAATTTAGCACCATCGAAACTGAGCTTGAAACTTCTCTCCTTGGGTTTACGCCATCTAATGGCGTGTCTTTTGCGACGTTATTCTTTGGTTTGATTGTTCTTTTGATTGCGTCTTCTTCATCTTGGTTATCCTGTTTGGATTTTTTTCCAGTTTTTCATGTGATGATGGATTGTTTCAAATACTTCGTCTATTGTTCTTATGCTTTGGTTTTCAAATCTGATCTTATTTCTCTTAGTCCAAATACTCCACCAACAAAAAGAAATAGTGGCTTTTTATTCAGAGTTAAGTTGTCAGAAGAGTTCGTTGGTGATAGTTTTTAACATTCTGTCACCGGTTGTAGTAAGTTAAATTGTCATATTTTAGTCCTTTACTTTATTGTTTTTTCATTTGTGTGAAACGAGTTAGTTTGTCCATGCCAGATAAATATATTGCATGAGTGTTTATTATCAGAAAAGTAAAAATGATCTTTTTTTTTTTTCAAATCTAGATATTAAAAAAACCACATATATTGTTAGGATGATCGTGATTAAGATTGTAAATTTTAAAAAAATTACAATCTTAAGATATTGTTAGGATTAGGTCAATGTCTTATTAGTTATTTGATGTGCCTATATTTGACTATGTTTTATGCTTATTTTCACTCCAAATTATGACTACTATTTATGCTTCTAGGCTAGCAATAATAGAAATTTGTGTAGTTATTGATTATTTGTAAGATATGAATTCTACACAAAGTTTGGTGTGATTTTCAGGGATTTATATCTGAATTGGAGAAACTTTTATGCACTTTGGAGCTTAATAGAAAACCATGAAGACATTGGAGAAGCTAAAGAAGAGCACGGGATGGTGCAGCTGGAGAAAATCCCACCTTTTGCCATTCATCATTGTAAATCAAGTTCTGATGTCTTCACGAGAGTTGTAGTTCTCAAAAAGAGCTTTCCAAAGCATATTCATATGCGTTAATCAGACAAACGAGGACTCGGAAAAAGTATGTTTCAAGACGGAGCTGAATGTTGAAGAAAGCTAACAGGAGTGCTCGATGTCGACCACTATGCTCGATGTTGACCCGAAATCAAAAAACAGACGAGGCCATGAGGAGGAGTCCAAATCTTTGAAGGATCGCTTCGAAGATTGCTTAGCCACGTTTTTATTTTATCTCTTCCTCATTAAGATAAACACAATCCTTATGGGTAATTCTTTATTTACCCTAGGGATTTTATTAATTAGATAGATTTTAGATAAACCAATTTTATTAGGATTAGAATTACTTTCCTTGACTAGCAAGGATTAGTCTACTATAAATAAAGCCTTTAGGGCTAGGGTTTTAATCATCCATTAGCACTTGAATAATCAAGTTAGTAGAGAGACAGAGAGGCGGCCGAGAGTAAGGAGAGAGGAAGGTTGGAGTTTTGGCTTTTGGTTGTAAGTTTACTTTTAGTTCAATTCAAGTTTATGTTTATTTTTAGGATGATGTTTTTCATGATGATGCGTGAGTGGTCGTTCCACTTCTAGGGTCGGGGTGAGCGCGTCCGACGATAGCCATGTATATATGCTTGAATTCTTGATGTTCTTATGTGATTTTCATCTTCTATCTTATGCTTAATCCATTGCAAAAGTAGAGGACAATTCCTTGTTTGCGAATTATGAAGCGAAAATGAATTAATTGTGAATTTGGATAGTAATTAGGTTTTGTTTGCGAGAGTTGATGAAACCCTGATTAAGAAAAGGGGTTAGAAACAAATAGATTTTTATGAGAAAGCCTCTAGTTATCTATTTGTTGATTGCGGAAGCTATTTTATGATGATAAAAACATGAAATTTCATCATTTTTGTTATTAGCATGCATCAATATTTTCGCGGTAATCCCTAACGTTGGAAGCCTTTTAGTTATATATTTTGAAACCCTAATTTGAGTCTGCGTTATGTGAGTGATTACCAAACAAAAACCCCATTATGAAGATTCATCTTTGATAGGTAGGCCCCAA
Source organism: Persicaria tinctoria (assembly GCA_037127255.1). Classification (NCBI taxonomy): domain Eukaryota; kingdom Viridiplantae; phylum Streptophyta; class Magnoliopsida; order Caryophyllales; family Polygonaceae; genus Persicaria; species Persicaria tinctoria. The sequence continues at coordinate 68,390,694 of JBANSL010000013.1, forward strand.
AGATAATCGATATAGTAGAATTGGAAATCAGCATCCATCATTCCTACCTGCAAGATGGGAGGGGATGAATCCTCATAAACTCTGAGTATTTCATGAAAATCCCACCCTAAACCATCCTATTTATCTTCGGCCACCATTGCTGATAATCGTTTTCTGTGATCGATATCGAGTGCCTATAGTCGATATCAACCGCTTTTGTGCTGTGATTTTTTAGTCGACGGATTTCTATGTCGACTGCCCTTTTGGATCTTACTCGACATCGACTGCTCTAGTCGACGTTGATTGCTTGTTTTTGTGATTGCAGGTGTGCTCAACATCGAGGTGCTCTGATCGATATCGAGAGGCTGAAGCGCCCCGCTTGCCAAAATAGGGGTAGATGTATATTTTTATACATCTGTTAATTTAATAAAAGTTGAATAAAATTACAAAGACAAAATAGCTTAGCGGATAGGACAGACACGGGGTGAATTAAATGGGGAAGCGGGCCATCTCAGGTTCGAATCTCAGCACTTCCCCTTTTTTTACCCCTTTGTTGCATCTGTTTTTTCGCACTCGGCACTCCCGTTTCGAAAATCCAATCGAAACATTCCTTCAATCTAAACCCCTTTGTTGCATCTGTTTTTTCGCACTCGGCACTCCCGTTTCGAAAATCCAATCGAAACATTCCTTCAATCTAAACATCGAAAGGTAAGTTATTTTTCTTCTCTTTCTTTTAATTTGATTGTTTTTAAGTTGAATGGATTGAGTGTGAATCAATTTTCATTACAATTTGTTGAGTTGAGATTTGAGGAATGAGAATCAAGTTGGGAATTTTCGATTAGGGTTTGTGACTTGTGAGAAATAAATTTGTGTCTTTGTGACTTTTGATTTGAAAATTAAAATTGTGGTTTATGGTTGTGGTGAGAAATAGATTTGTGAATTTGTTGTCTGTGATTCGGAATCGTGGTTTGTGATTGTGGTTGTGAGGATGAATTTGTGAATTTGTTACTTTACTATGAATAACCACCATTAGAATTTTGCACATAATTTCATAGTTGGTAAGTCAGAAACTTGTTTTTGTGGGAGCAGTGGTTCTGCATATTTCAAAAAATTAATTAAATGATATTGTAGTTTACCCGTAAAATTTTGAAGTTCAGTGTTACATTACAGTTGGTAATGTAGGTTCATGAATCCGAAAAACAGTATAGTGGCGTTTTTAGTGTCATTCAACTAATAAACAGGACTGAAGGTGTCAAGGGTGTATATAGGTACAATCTTAGACTCGAACATTTCAAACCATCATTTTTTGGAAAAAAAATTCAGCCATCCCCTTACAAAAATTCTTGGATTCGCCACTGTCTCCGCAGAAATCGTGAGATCGAAAACCCTAACGCCGATTGAAAGACTCTGCCGATTTCCCAAGCAAGGAGTTAATGGTTTGAACGGAATCTCACGCAACTAAATGGCGTCGAATGACTTAGGATGGAGGAGGAAGTCTGTACCCATAGGTCCCCGGTTCGAATCCCTGAATGGCCGCTCTTTATTTACCAATTCAAGGAGGAAGAAGTATGTGGCGTCGACCGGGATCTGGAGGAGGAAACAGTAGCGGTAGCTACGGAGGTCGAAGGCGGTGGTCGGTGAGATCGTCAAAGATGTCTTCGCCGACGAGGAGATCGGTGGGGTCTAATCGGAGAGGAGATTGATGAGGACAATGGGTCGTCAAAGATGTCTTCACCGACGAGCAGATCGGCAGGGTCTATCGGAGTGGAGATTGGCAAGAACATTCAGATGAGAAATAAGAAATGGGAAGGGATTTTATTAATACAAGAGTAAACTTGGTATTATTAAAAAAAATGGACAAATACTAACCAATAGGATGAGGGTAGACATTTAGCAAATAAGTTTATGAAAATGGATAATGGACCAAATATCTTCTAGGTTTTGAAGGTGTAAATTATCCTAATAGGTTTTGAAGGTGTTTCATTCGCATTTGCTTAAAATTACTTTTATCATTTCAGAAATTTGTAAAATTTCTTTTAAAACCAATTAAAAATACATTTATACTCTTAGTTGGAGTATACAGAAATCAATTAAAAATATATTTATACTCTTAATTGCAGTATACTTTCCTTTTCACTTTATTAAAAAATTATAACTAACATCTATTTAATCATTAGAAAAATAATTTTGAAAGGAAGACACAAAAATATCTAAAATGACATTTTAGGAATGACATTTTTTCCCTAACGAGTGGGGTAACTTCTTACCAACTCGACTCTAATGACATCTAAACGTCTATTAAATTTAGAACATAGTCACAATCATTCAATCAACCACCCAAACATTGTTACAGAGAGTACAACATTACACATCGCCTGAAAAACGGTGTACCTGTCTCTTAAAATAGGCAGGATTTAGATACTGCTTAGTAAGCTTCATCACTACAAACCCAGCAATTTCGACAAACTGTCAATCGGGTTTTATTCAAGTGCGATATCATATACGTACTAGACAAGATCCTGTGCGATGACATTCTGGAAGCGCCCTTTGATCTCACTAAAGAACCATGCACTCCTGATTCCCAGTGAGCATGGCAGACGATCCTTTCCATTGGCGTCAGCATGAGCAGCGATGGCCTCAAAGACGAGAGCTCTCACTTCCTGGAACCTTTCCTCGGACAGAGACACCTCAGCCAAAAGCCTCCATGCATTCTCCTCAGATGCCTTGTCGTAATCCTTCTTCCTCTTCAGCACCATGTGACCGCTAATCTCCCACGCTGCAGGGTTCACTTGGGTGTCGAGCAGCTCTGCGCTCACCTCTCCAAGGGCTTGCTTCTCGGCGTAGCACTGGTAATAGAAACATATAGGATTTAGAAATCTGTCATGAAGGAAATTGTGAAAGCACAAAACAAGCTTTAAGTGGAATGTACTACACTTGTGTTGAACTCAGCACCTGGGGGAGCAAGAAAACCCGTCTTCCAGAATCAGAGATGAGCACATTGTAGGGTATGTTGTTCTCTTGCAGGCAAATGCAGCAGCCAGAGACAGCATTTGATAGGTCTTCCAAAGAAGATCCACCCTCAAACACGAGACCCCTCACTGGATAGTTCATCAGCTCGAATATCTTGACCTCATTGTTCGTGGTGGTTACTTTTTTGGTAGGAGCTTTCTCAATGGGGAATGGTGCAGCAAGATAATAAGCCTGATATTTCATTTTGCAACCATGGAGTCAACTTTTTGTGGTTTAACTTCAACTTTTTGGTAGGAACTTTTTAAATTGAATAGATTGAGTGTGAATCAATTTTTATTGCATCTGTTTTTTTCGCACTCGTCACTCCCGTTTCGAAAATCCAATCGAAACATTCCTTCAATCTAAACATCGAAAGGAAAGTTATTTTTCTTCTCTTCCTTAGTTATTTTTCTTCTCTTCCTTTTAATTTGATTGTTTTTAAGTTAAGTGTGAATTAATTTTGATTAGAATTTTTTGAGTTGAGATTTGAGGAATGAGAATCGATTTGAGGATTTTCTATTAGGGTTTGTAATTTGTGAGAAATAAATTTTGCATCTCAGGTTCGAATCTGAAGGTTCAATAATATAAAACTAAGTAATATAGAAATACTCTAGAAGGGGGGTTGAATAGAGTATGCCAGATTTTCGCAGATAGTCTCAAGACTTTTGAAGCTCGTGCCAAAACCCTTTGAGATTAGACTTAGTCTTTTCTCTGAAAACCTGAATCACAAAGTTAAACAATTCGAACCAAGTGTGGAAATAAGGTAAAGCAATAAGTAAAGGACTCGATGAGTTGTTTACGAGGTTCGGCACGAACTTGGCCTACGTCCTCGCCTAGGGTTCTTCCACAACCCTAGGATTCAGCCGGCTTTTATTGATTCACAAGACTTAGGATCCTAGTAGCTCCCCGAGAAGCCTCTCTCCTATACAATTGCAATCAAGTCAACTCACGTTCCCTTGGATTCCTAAACCAATCTAGAAGAGCCCCACCTCTCTATGCTATCTAGTACAATCCTTTTACACTTAGTGAATCAATCGTCTAGTGTTCACTTCCCGAGTTACAAACTCTCGAGTATAACACTATAACTGAATATATCATATAAGCTCACTGTGTAACTCTCAAATGCTTTGAAATGAAATAACAGACTCTTAGGACAAGCAGAGAGCACACGAAGACAGATTTCTCTTAAAGGCTTGGAGTGTATGAAAGGCTCGTGTTCAATGAATGTGTCACTTCTGTCTTCATCTTCCTTCTCTTTACATTGAGACAAATCGGCGCCAAGGATCTTCTCCAACGGCTAGACAAGATCATGGCTTGAGCTGAATCTTCTATCTTTGGAAACTTCGAAGGCCACAATCTTTCCGATTTGAATCTTCTCAAAACGCATCACAAGGAGGGAAATAATTCGAAAATACTTCCTGAAAGGTTAGTTAAGTATATAATAATATAATGGAAGTATATAATAATATTAAATAATATTCGAACATAATAACATATAGAACAGGTTTTGTATTTCATCAACACTGTCAAAGCTCCAAGAACTTTGACGCAGACATACTGTCAAGGCCTTTGGAACTTATTCCGATTTTCATCAAGGGAAAGTGTTATCAAAATCCTAGCACTTCCCTTTTTTTTACCCCTTTGTTGCATCTGTTTTTTCGCACTCGGCACTCCCGTTTCGAAAATCCAATCGAAACATTCCTTCAATCTAAACATCGAAAGGAAAGTTATTTTTCTTCTCTTCCTTTTAATTTGATTGTTTTTAAGTTGAATGGATTGAGTGTGAATCAATTTTGATTAGAATTTATTGAGTTGAGATTTGAGGAATGAGAATCGATTTGGGGATTTTCGAATAGGGTTTGTGATTTGTGAGAAATAAATGTGTGTCTTTGTGATTTGAAAATTAAAGTTGTGGTTGTGGTGAGAAATAGATTTGTGAATTTGTTGTCTGCGATTCGGAATCGTGGTTTGTGATTGTGGTTGTGAGAATGAAATTGTGAATTTGTTACTTTACTATGAATAACCACCATTAGAATTTTGCACATAATTTCAGAATTGGTAAGTCATAAACTTGTGTTTGTGGAAGCAGTGGTTCTGCATATTTCAAAAAATTAATTAAATGATATTGTAGTTTAGCCGTAAAATTTTGAAGTCCAGTGTTTCATTACAATTGGTAATGTAGGTTCCTGAATCCGAAAAACAGTATAATAGCGTTTTTAGTGTCATTCAACTAATAAACAGGACTGAAGGTGTCAATGGTGTATATAGGTACAATCTTAAACTCGAACATTTCAAACCATCATTTTTCGGGAAAAAAAAATCAGCCCCCCCCCCCCCCCCCAAATTCATGGATTCGCCACTGTCTTCGCAGAAATCGCGAGATCAAAAACCCTAATGTCGATTGACAGACTCTGTCGATTTCCCAAGCAAGGAGTTAATGGTTTGAACAGAATCTCGCGCAACTAAATGGCACCAAATGACTGAGGAAGGAGGAGGAAGCCGGTGACGTCGACCGGGATCTGGAGGTGGAAATAGGAGCGGTAGCAGAGATCGGAGAAGGTGAACGTATTGAGGAAGTGGAGGAGGTCGAAGGCGGTGGCCGGTGGGATCGTCAAAGATGTCTTCACCGACGAGGAGATCGGCGGGGTCTAATCGGAGAGGAGATTGACGAGGACAATGGGTCGTCGAAGATGTCTTCACCGACGAGGAGATCCGTCGGGTCTATCGGAGAGGAGATTGGCAAGAACATTCAGATGAGCAATAAGAGATGGGAATGGATTTTATTAATACAAGGGTAAACTTGGTATTATATAAAAAAAATTGGACAAATACTAACCAATAGGATGAGGGTAGACATTTAGCAAATAAGTTTATGAAAGTGGATGATGGACCAAATATCTTCTAGGTTTTGAAGGTGTAAATTATCCTAATAGGTTTTGAAGGTGTTTCTGAAATTTGTAAATTCTTTTAAAATCAATTAAAAATATATTTATACTATTAATTATTACTTTCCTTTTCACTTTATTAAAAAACTATAACAGTTAATCATTCAATCATTATAAAAATAATTATAATAATTTTGAAACGAAGACACAAAAATACCTAAAATGACATTTTTTCCCTAACGAGTGGGGTAACTTCTTACCAACTCGACTCGAATGACGTATAAACGTCTATTAAATTTAGAACATAGTCACAATCATTCAATCAACCACCCAAACATTGTTACAGAGAGTACAACATTACACATCGCCTGAAAAACGGTGTACCTGTCTCTTAAAATAGGCAGGATTTAGACACTGCTTAGTAAGCTTCATCACTACAAACCCAGCAATTTCGACAAACTGTCAATCGGGTCTTATTCAAGTGCGATATCATATACGTTCTAGACAGGATCCTGTGCGATCACATTCTGGAAGCGCCCCTTGATCTCACTGAAGAACCATGCACTCCTGGTTCCCGATGAGCATGGCAGACGATCCTTTGGTCATTGATTCAGCTTCTTCTTTCGGAGGCTCCTGAGGAGCTCCATTGGTGTCAGCCTGAGCAGCGATGGCCTCAAAGACGAGAGCTCTCACTTCCTGGAACCTTTCCTCGGACAGAGACACCTCAGCCAGAAGCCTCCATGCATTCTCCTCAGATGCCTTGTCGTAATCCTTCTTCCTCTTCAGCACCATGTGACCGCTAATCTCCCACACTGCAGGGTTCACTTGGGTGTCGAGCAGCTCTGCGCTCACCTCTCCGAGGGCTTGCTTCTCGGCATAGCACTGGTAACAGAAAGAAACACACAGGATTTAGAAATCTGTCAAAGCACAAAACAAGCTTTAAGCAGAATGTACTACACTTGTGTCGAATTCAGCACCTGGGGGAGCAGGAAAACCCGTTTTCCAGAATCAGAGATGAGCACATTGTAGGGTATGTTGTTCTCTTGCAGGCAAATGCAGCAGCCAGAGACAGCATTTGATAGGTCTTCCAAAGAAGATCCACCCTCAAACACGAGACCCCTCACTGGATAGTTCATCAGCTCGAATATCTTGACCTCATTGTTCGTGGTGGTTACTTTTTTGGTAGGAGCTTTCTCAATGGGGAATGGTGCAGCAAGATAATAAGCCTGATATTTCATTTTGCAACCATGGAGTCAACTTTTTGTGGTTTTAACGCTAACTTGCTACATAATGCCCAGTTGCCCATCATGAAACAAAAAGGCACTAATAAGAAAGTACCTGAAAGTGAAGGTGGTTGATGGTGGCAAAGGCACCCAAACTATTGTAGCCTAGGCGGAAGTAAGGATTCCCGGCTTCAATCGCCAAGTGAAGTGCAAGCAGGAAGCTTTCATTGTCAATCCTCTGTGGCAAGCATTCGAGAATCCGAGGAATCAAAAGGACATGGCCATATTCAATTGGACTCACCTGTTACCACAAATTCGGCAACCCTTGTTATGACAATTGGGAAAAACATAAGCAATCAAAGAAAACAAACAAAAAGAGAAGTAGATACATTGATAGCTATGACGCTAGGAGAGTTTTCCACATCAATATGAGCAGCATGAATGAACTTGACTTCATTATTTTCGCTAGCCTGAAACTGGAACAACACCTCTTCCTGCCCGACTTTCGTGAAGTTAAACTTGTTTCCATCAAATGGCTGCAGGACCTTGTCAACGCGGAACTCAGTTGGCCTCTTCTTCAGGTGGCGACCCTCATTTAACTGTGCAATAAACCCATATTCGCCAGGTATGATCTATACATAATTGCAGAAAAAGCAGAGTGAGGACACAATAGGTCAACCACACTATGAAACAAATGTCTAAGAACTCAAAACACATCTCCAATTAAACCCATAAATGAGTTCCAATCCTAACCATTCTTGATTTTCTAAGATCAAATCCCAAAACCCACTTCATCTCAAACATGAGCATCAAGTATAAACACGAATTTGTTACAAAGAATCGCGCAATAGGGTCCACTTTAAGAAGTACTGATCCTGAAAAATGAATACACAGATCAAACAATAAGAGGAGATCAGATGCCAAACAAACCTTGGTTTTGCAAGCAGTGACATCATAGTGGAACAGCCCCCTTTGCACTCGGTCCTCCCACTGCATCGGAGAGGAGGAATCAGATGCAAGCTCAAATTAGCACAAACACTATAAGCAGTTGTTCTACTGGTTATGGTTTTCAAGTGATTACCTCGCCGAGGAGGAGCGAATCGAGAAATGCAACAGGGGGTTCTCCAGCATGGCATTCGAAACCCGGATTCCTATCAGCAACTTGCTTGCTCACCCTCTTGTATGCATAAAGAGGAATCTTTGCACCTACAAAGTGAATATCTCATCACAGTTTGGAAAAGTATGATAAAATAGGTGCACTTTATTCATTCTCTAACTGTTGGTCAAAATTCCACTACGCAATCAAAGGCTGGAAAAATAAAAATTGTCCCTTTCAGTCATATGATATGTGATATCAAAACCCCCAATCAAACAAAATACACATCACAAGATGATGCAGAGATCACTAAACTAGCCAAATGCAACAAGCTCCGGCACAAATTTCCCAGAAACACAAAAAACCCACAAAAGCTGAAAACTTTCTGTGGTACATGTTCAACAAATCCAAATCAATTACAGCCATAAACCCAAAAAAAAAAAAAAAAAAAAAAAGAACGCGTTTTCTCTCACAGGGGAATTTTGTCGAATACCTTGAATGCAGCAATCTCTGAGGCAATTACGGCCGCAACCCCCAACCGCAGCTTCGTTATCGTCCTTCTGGTAGTTCGACACAATAGTAGGAACCCTCTTGATCCTCATTTTTTGAATGGATTTTTCAGAGGAACTAAAATTAAACTAATTACAAAAACGCCTAAGGGGTAGTTAGGTTAGAAGGAGGAGGAGGGGAAGGAGCCTCCGCCGGCGAGGAAGAGGAGATCGGAGGGGCTGCCTCCGTCGGAGGGGAGAGCACCACGTCCGCCGTGCGGCGAAGGGCTGGATCGGTCGACGATCAAGCAACCCTTGCGGCGTACAGAAGGGACATGAAGGAGAAGGCGGGAGGAGCTGAGTATAGCCGTGATTGCCTTCGGATCTACAATCCCGGGTCCCGGATTCACGACCTCTGTCTCTCTCAATCGCTCGGATTCTTCCTACCAAGGTGCCAGCTTTGATACGCTCCGGCCAAAAACACAGAGGTGAGGATTGGGGAAATTGCAAGTGGGTGGTCAGGATTTGGGGGATTCAGAGATATGGGGGTTGGTGTGTGGGGGTCATTGAGGAGAGGAGGAAGAACACGAGAGTACGGTAGGAAAGTAGGCGTGAAGGTGTGAGGTTCATAATGTGATTAAATACAGATATTGATACTCTACCGTTACGCCCGCCACGTTAAAAAAAAGTTGTTGATTTTTTTTTTTTTTTTGGTAATTCTACTCCATTTTTTTATAATTTTTTTAATAATTTTATAGATAATAATTATATTAAATTTGAAATTATTTTTTAAAATTAATAAAATTATTGATATTTTTTTAACAAGGTAGTAGTTAAAAAAATAGGTTAAAAATAAAATAATATTTCCCCTGGTCGGAAATATTTGATGTTTTATGAGGTGAAATTTAATCAACAATATTTGATGTTTTAGAGGTAATAATTACTTTCTTTTTAACTTTTGCACTAATATCAATATAGTTGTACTTTTTTTTTGTTTAATCAATTACATTTGTGTATAATAAATGTGATGGAGATTAAAAATTATTTGATAGAGTATTTAAAGCTAGAAGTAACAATTAAGAAAAAATAATAAAAGGTAATTTAAGGACCCAAGACTTGGGCTCACGAATAAATGTGAAAAATTTAAAAGTTAGAATTAGGTCCTTAAGCTGATGTGGTATAAGAAAAGTAAGTTAAGAGTCCGATGTTGGGCTCACCATTGCACATGCTCTAAAGGTAGTATAAAATGTACAAATTTGTTTAAAAAAATTTTTTTTTATTTGGTAAAAATTCGAGTTCTGTTTAAAAAGTTCTTAAAAATATATTTTACCTAGTTTTCTAACCTAGTATTAAAAAAAATATACTGAAGGAATATTCTATTGATTGATTTGGGAATTTGGACCAAATGCATAAACAACCGAAAGGTGGGACCCTCTTCCCTTCTACGGAGTATGTAGTTTTTTTGGGTAGTTCCGTGGTGGCTAACTTTTGTATTCTCCGTATCACAAATAAATGACACACACTATCTTCAATCACTAATCATCGTATCGGGTTATGGTAAGTTGATTACGGATAATCGAATTTATCGCTATATAGTGTAGTGAGTTAGGAGATTGAGACAAAAGTCACTGTTGTATGGTGCGGTGGAACAAGGGATTGATATAATCTACCGTTATATGGTGCACTTGAGAAAAAAAAAAAAAGATAAATATAAATGCATTGTCCAAGAAGACAAGACATCCGTGTTAGCTTGATGGTCTGAAGGTGCTCTCTAGTGTAAGTGGTTGCGGGTTCGAATCTTACTAGTAGGGTTGTTACATGAGCTAAATAGTTCAAGCTCGGCTCAGGATCGGCCTGAATAAACAAGCCGACCATGAACATGATTTTAAACACGCTTGAAACCTCGACTCGTTCGATTTCCTCGAAGTTAATATATTATAACCAAGTAAAACTACCAAGAAAGCTCGTTTAGAAATTGGACACGGCTCAGCACGAGCTTGTTTGACAAATGAATCAAGTTTGAACATGTGAAGCCCGGCTCGAATATAACACCCCTTACTTACCTAGCTACCTCTCCTTTAACGTTGTAGTTGCATATATAGTAATTAAATCAAGCTCATTAACCTCAAAAGCCCCATTTCGGAGATTTGAACACCGGCCCTTTGCCTTGTTGAAGAGCCCTTGTACCGCCGTGACAACACACTTATCTTGAACATGATGGAAGCAACATGATATTTGCCTTATTCCCTCTCCATCGCATCATGTATTGGTGTGTTTTTAGCCGGTTCAAATATCGGATTTGATTAGGGGTAATTAAACCACCGCAAGATGGGCAGGGTTTTAAGCCGATACATGTATATGCACGGAATATAAACGAATTATAGATTTTTTTTTTTTTTCAAAATCAACCTTAGAACATCACTTATGCTTCTCTACATCGATTTTGATATAGTATACTTAGTATAGTTCTCATGTCAAGCAAAATGTAATTTTAAAATTTAAATGATAAATTAATTATTAAATCATATTATTATAAAAACATTGCTACTTCAGTTTATTAAAAATTCAAATGATGAACTAATTGATAGGAAATTATTTAAAAATATCAATAAATAAATTGATAATAAAAATAAGTAAATTCAATTGCTATAAAGACTACGTAGCTACTTATAAAGAATAAAAAGAATGAAAATAAAGAAGTGCGCATAAATCATAAACGTGCAACGAATGAAATTATTGAGTTTTAGTTCAAATCCTCACGAATTGGAAACCAAGGAGTTTAATCGCAGCCGCGGGTGGGGCCAATTCTGAGTATTCAACCCTCCAACAAGTCCAAGGTCAATGATATTGATTTGCTTTTTTATTTTAGAACGATATTGATTTGCTAATCCCTCTGTTCAGCGGTTGTTTTTGTTGTTCAAAGGAAGACAGTGGTGAGGAAGATGAAGAAACGTTGTTCGATCTGGCCATGGAATCAGCGTCCCTCCGATTTCAGCAGATTCTCGATCTCGATCCCTGGATCCGGAGGCGGCGCCTCCATCGGCCGAGTACGAATCAGCAGATGCGGTCAGACAACTGCTCATGGAGGCGAAGGAGTTCATCAATTGCCTCCTGCACCGGTTGAATGGCATTAGACTGGTTAAGCTCCAGCTTTTCGTCACCTACAGACAAGACAACTGCTCATGGAGGAACTGCCAAATGAGACCACCGTCGGCCTCGCTCAAATCAACTGCGATTACAAGGTATTTCTTGCTTTTATTTTCCATTGATGCACTTGCGATTACAAGGAAATGGTTTTATATTCTGAAGATTAGTTGACATTAACCTTAGGATTGCTGATGAAATCTAAGGTAATGATTGAGTAGGGCTGGCATGCGGCTTCACTTTGACATATATTCAAACTTGCTGAAATTCGGATGTTGTTCTTGTTTTTGTTCATATTTCAATTACTTGTTTAATTTTGTTCGGATTGATTTTCATCGTTTGGATGATTAGAATAAAAAAAGCTCTCACGGATATTTTATTTTTGAATTGTTATCAAATTGCACAAAATTAATGGATTATCTTGATTTTAGATGTCTAATGTCTTACATGATTTGGGTTTGGATATTGGTAATTTCAGCATTTTCAGCAATTGTTGAAATGCGGATGGTAGTTTCAGCAATTGCTGAAATGCGGACTGAAATTAATTTTGATGTTTCTTACTTTAAATCTCTTTAAAAGCCTCTTAGCTCAATGGTAGACCGATTTGCTTATGTGCAAATACGTGGGTTCGAATCCTGCATAGGCTAAATTTTATAATAGTGCTGAAATTGTTGTTGAAATCGCTTAAATTGCTTAAATTGTTGTTATAATTTCTAAAATTGGGGTTGAAATTGGGAAAATCCGGTTTTAGCAACTCCGGTTTCAACATCAACAACGTTGCTGAGCAACGCGACAAAAAAAAAACTAAAAAAAACTGCTTAAACAGGAGGGGGGCACATGGGGCACACATGGGGTGCATAGAGGCACAATTTCAGCAATTTCGGTTTCAACAGTTTCAGCAACATAGGTGGACATTTATCAAATATGGAGAGGGTGGTAGACAATTTCATAATATAGGCAAAAAATATGGCATTTATGGAAACTGCCCCTAAAATAAAACGTCTAATGACGTGTTCGGATTGACGTTGCCACAAGTAAATAAGACTAACTCAAGTGGTTAAGTGTGCATATGTATACATTTACACATGGTTTTAAAAAATGCACATTTGTGATGCGTAAAATCTGCAGCATAATTTCTTGAAGAAGATTCCTCATGTCGATTCATCTTTTCCAAACTTTCCTGCATAGAAGAAGAAGAAAGAGGCGGGTCTCGTTCCCCCGAAAAAGCCTCGACGCTCAAGTCAGAGTTTATGGACTGCCAAAAAAGTTATCTCCCAACCCTAGCTAATATCATCCTTTTATATATAATGTGATTAGAGTTTAATTAAACGTACTAGTAAAACACTATTTTACCCCCATGTTTCTTATGGGCTTATTTTAACCCTATCAGTTGCCCTTCGGATTTCCTCTTCGCGATTTAGTAATGAGGGAAGATGAATATTTAAATCTTCTTCACTTTTTATGATTAACGACAACCACTAATGTTTGTCCTCCTGCCTTAATTGTGTCATGCAAGCTTGGCATTCCCAACCAATAAACACAATGCATTGTAGTTAGTGTGTTATTAACTAATCAAAGAAAAATTACTGACCAAAATGATTAGATAAATTTTTAGCTATAAGTGAGAGACGATGTGATCTCGAGTTGATGACATTCATGCTTAACTTTTATTCACGAGTGACAATTATGTGGTCTTAATTAAGTATTGAACATTTCGTCTTAAATGACATTCTTATTGTTTGAATTTGACTTTTGTTGGTCATAAGTGGCGATTCATTGGCCGTAAGTGACGATTCATTGGTCGTAAGTAGAATGCCACAATTGTAAATTCTTCTGATGTGATCCCAAAGTAAGAAAAGACATTCGACACAAGGATCCCTAGTGTCAAAATGATAGCAACTAACTATCTTGGGAAAGTTTCAACCCAAGTGCCAACTCTATCTCTAATACACATTATCCAAAGGTAAAATATGCAAATAACTCCAGTAATCACTACTAAGATCACGATTGTTTTCTGACATTTTTTATGACTTACATTAATGCACACCCCCTATATGGAATGACACACCTATGCTTATGCAACAAGCTAGCATAGTCACGAAACCTAGCAAATGGTAGGGTATATTATCCGTATTCACGACAATGAAATTTTCCAAAAATCCATTGAAATGACCAAAGCAAGGGGTCATCAATTCTCCAAAATAACCACAAAAATCAACCATGTAGCTTTCAAAACAACCACAACAATCAGCCATGTAACCTCCAAAATTACAACAATCGGCATCCATCATTCCTTTAAAATTAACACAACAAGAGGCTATGTTGCCGCCTCCAAAAAATTTAATCTCAGACGTATTGTAGCAATTACACTTGGAGGAGGTGCTTCTAACAACCCCTTAATGAAAGGTCCAAGTGGGATTGTGACATTTTGGATTTTAGGGTTAGGGTGTCTCCGACGGATATATCCTCGATGGGTCACCAACAATGACCAATCTACGATCAAGTGCTCCGTACAATTCGATCATGTAATGCAACCAACAGCTCAATCATGTAATGAAATATATGCTCATTCTCTTTAAAAAAGTTTACAACCATTGAAATCCCAATAGAGATGAAAGAAGCGGTCTATCATAGCACGTGTTTCTGACCCACTGTGTACTCCCAACAACAAAGTGTTATTCTAAAGTATAAGTCACAATTGTAAATTCTTCTAATAAGATCCCAAAGTAAGAAAATACATTCGACACAAGGATCCTTAGTGCCAAAATGATAGCAATTAACCATCTTGGAAAAACTTCAACCCAAGCGCACTATATCTTTTATACACATTGTACAAAAGGTAAAATATGTAAATCACTCCGGTAAACACTCCCAAGATTGTGATTGCTTTCTTACATTTTTTATGACTTACATTGATGCACACGATCCTCCAAAATAGAAAAACACATTTATATTTATGCAATGTAAGAAGCTAGTATAGTCACTAAAGTTAGCAAATGGCAGAGTATATTATTCGTAGTTATAGCAATGAAATTTTCTAAAAATCCATTGAAACAACCAAAGCAAGTAGTCATCAATTCTCCAAAATAACCACAACAAACAACCATGCAGCCTCCAAAACAATCACAACAATCAATCATGCAACCTCCAAAATTACGACAGTCATCATTGCTCCAAAATTACCACAACAAGCGGTCATGCTGTCGCCTCCAAAATTACCACACCAATTGGCCACCAACAATGAACAATTTACGATCAAATGCTCTGTAGTGTCCGATCATGTAATGCCGCTAACAGCTCAATCATGTAATGCTATCTATGTCCATTCTCTTTAAACAAGGTTACAATCATTGAAATACCAATTGAGAGGTTAGAATCGGTCAATCCTAACACGTGTTTCTGACTCACAGTGTACTCCTAACAATAGAGAGTTATGCTAAAGTATAATGCCACAATTGTAAATTCTTCTGATGTAATCCCAAAGTAAGAAAAGACATTCGACACAAGAATCTCTAGTGTCAAAACGATAGCAACTAACCATCTTGGAAAAGCTTCAACCCAACCACCAACTCTATCTCTAATACACATTGTCTAAAGGTAAAATATGCAAATAACTCCTGTAATCACTCCCAAGATCGCGATTGCTTTCTTACATTTTTTATGACTTATATTAATGTACACCCCCCCCCCTCCCACCCCAACACCCCCATATGGAAAGACACATCTATGGTTATGCAACAGGCTAGCATACTCACGAAAGCTAGTAAATGGAAGAGTACAATATCCGTAACCACAACAAAGAAAATTTCCAGAAATCTATTGAAATAATCAAAGCAATTAGCCATCAATTCTTCAAAATAATGACAACAATCAGTCATGCAACAACAAAAATAACCACTACAATCAACCACACAGCCTTCAATACAGCCAACAACCATCATTCCTCCAAAATTACCACAACAAGCGATCATGTTGCAGTCTCTAAAATTACCACACCAATGAGTTACAATTCCTCTAAAAATTTTGAATCCCTGACGTATTGTGGCAATTACACTTGGAGGTGCTTCTGGCCATCCCTTAACGGAAGGTCCAAGTTGCATAGTGACATTTTGAATTTTTGGGTTAGCCGGAGATACCCTCAATTGGTCAGTAACAATAAACAATCTATGATCAAATGCTCCGTACAACTCAATCATGTAATGTAGCCAATAGCTCAATCATATAATGCAATCTATACCCATTATCTTTAAACAAGGTTACAACCATTGAAATCCCAATTGAAAGACAAGAAGCAGTCAACCCTAACAAGTGTTTCTGACTCACTATGTACTCCCAACAATAGAGTGTTATGCTTAAGTAGAATGTCACAATTGTATATTCTTTTAATGAGATCGCAAAGTAAAAAAAGAAATTCTACAAAAGAATCCAAACTATCAAAACGATAGCAACTAACCATCTTGGGAAAACTTCAGCCCAAACGCCAACCCTATCTCTAGTGTACATTATCTAAATGGTAAAATGTGTAAATCACTCCGGTACATTTTTTTATAATTTATATTAATGCATATCCCTCCCCCCAATGGAAAGACACCTATGCTTATGCAACAAGCTAGAATAGTCATGAAAGCTAGCAAATGGCATAATATATTATCCGTAATCACAACAATGACATTTTCTAGAAATCCACAACATTTAGTCACGCAACCTATCTCGGTTGCTGCACTATCGAGCTACCTTTCTCTCGGTTGCTGAAACACACCATCAAATGTTATCCATAGGATGCGTGACAAGAAGGCTAAGGTCAATTTCATGCGGATGTGCTCCTGTGTCTAACAAATAACAAACTGCTAGGAGCAATTCGCGGAAATCAACTATGAACACAAGTTCATCCCTTGCACCCCTGAACTTAAATTGACCTTGGTATCCATCCATTAAATATCGTGAGACAGCATCTTGTAAAGGGAATGTGGTGTAGCTCCTTGTTGCACTCCTTCTAAGCTCCATTCGTTGTGGTAGTATAATCATGTCCATTTCTTGATGGTCTGGCATCATATCAATGGGGAAGGGGATGAGTGATTCATCTAGGAGGGTGAAATAGATGTTCACGAGTGTAACCATAATGGTAGCCAAACGCTCAATCATGTAATGGATTCTATGCTCATTCTCTTTAAACAAGGTTATAACCATTGAAATTCCAATTGAGATGCAAGAAGCGGTCAATTCTTACACGTGTTTTTGACCCACTGTGTACTCCTAATAACAGAGTGTTATACTGAAGCAAAATGCCACAATTGTAAATTCTTCTAATGTGATCCCAAAGTAAGAAAAGACATTCGACAAAAGGATCTCCTATGTCAAAATGATAGCAACTAACCATCTTGGGAAAACTTCAACCAAAGCGCCAACTCTATCTCTAATACACATTGTTCAAAGGTAAAATATGCAAATAACTCCAGTAATCCCTACTAAGATCGCGATTGCTTTCTTACATTTTTTTTATAACTTATATTAATGCACACATCCCCCCATATGGAAAGACACACCTATGCTTATGCAACAAGCTAGCATAGTCACGAAAACTAGCAAATGACATATCATATTATCCGTAATCACAACAAAGAAAATTTCCAGAAATATATTTGAAATAACCAAAGCAAGTAGCCATCAATCCTCCAAAATAACGACAACAATCAGCCACGTAGCAACAAAAACAACCACAACAAACAGCCACACAACCTCCAATACAGCCAGCAACCATCATTCCTCAAAAATTACCACAGCAAGCGGTCATGTTGCCGTCTCCAAAATTACCACACCAATGAGTTACAGTTTCTCTAAAAAAATTGAATCCCTGACGTATTGTAGCAATTACACTTGGAGGTGCTTCTGGTCATCCCTTAATGGAAGGTCCAAGTTGGATAGTGACATTTTGAATTTTAGGGTTAGCCGGAGATACCCTCAATTGGTCACCAACAATAAACAATCTACGATCAAATGCTCCGTACAATTCAATCATGTAATGTAGCCAATAGCTCAGTCATGTAATGCAATCAATACAAATTATCTTTAAACAAGGTTACAACCATTGAAATCCCAATTGAGAGGCAAGAAGTGGTCAACCCTAACACGTGTTTCTGACTCACTATGTACTCTCAACAATAAAGTGTTATGCTAAAGTAGAATGTCACAATTGTAAATTCTTCTAATGAAATCCCAAAGTAAGAAAAGACATTCGACACAAGAATCTCTACTATAAAAACGATAGCAACTAACCATCGTGGGAAAACTTCAGCCCAAGTGCCAACTCTATCTCTAGTGCACATTATACAAATGGTAAAATGTGCAAATCACTATGGTACATTTTTTATAACTTATATTAATGCACATTCCTCTCCAATGGAAAGACACCTATGCTTATGCAACAAGCTAGCATAGTCATGAAAGCTAGCAAATGGCATAGTATATTATCCGTAATCACAAAAATGATATTTTCTAGAAATCCACAACATTTAGCCACGCAGCCTCCAAAACAACCGTAACAATCAGCCACGCGGCCTCCAAAATTACAACAGACGACAACCATCATTCCTCCAAAATTATCACAATAAGAAGCCACGTTGCTGCCTCTGAAATTACCACACCTATCAGTCACAGTTCCTCTAAAACTTTCGAATCTCTGACGTATTTTAGCAATTACACTTGGAGGTGCTTCTGACCATCCCTTAATGGAAGGTCCAAGTTGGATAGTGGCATTTTGGATTTAGGGTTCGGGTGTCTCCGGCGGAGATACCCTCAATGGGTCACCAACAATGAACCATCTACGATCAAATGCTCCGTATAATTCTATTAATCACCCATATAATTACCATTTCCATTTTTTTGTCCTGTTCCTTTTTCTACCCTGAATCTAGTAGGTTGTATTTTGTTGGATTGTAATTTTTACTAACAGTGTTGTTGAGATAAATAATTATTGTTGCAACTTAATTATGAATAGAAGGGTGAGTATATTTTTTTATTTAATTAACGGGCATGTAATAGTATAATTAACTTTTGAATTAATTTTAAAAAAATAATATCTCATACTCATTACTAAAAGGTATAAGTTTATTACAAAAAAATTATAAAGTAAACACGCCAAAAAACAAAAAATGACATGTATTTTGAGATATATGCAATATATATGATCACTTATTTCTTTTCATTAGCGCTATATCTAGAGTTGTCAAAAGTTGTTATTATCTAATCTGACCAGAAAATTTTGAGTCGATACTTGAAATTGTTTTTAAGGTCTACGTGAGGCTATTGGTAAGACAATGAAATAATTATTGGCAAGTCATTTTTCATAATATTGCACAATAAGTCATTTATCGTATCAGAAAATGCATTAAATGAGCTACATTGTTGTGGGAAACTCAGAGCTGGCTAAGGCCATGCACACCCCTGTACATTTACCTCTGTACTTAACCCATTTTTTTCCTGCCACGTCAGCACAAGTACACCCTTTACTGTTTTTATCAATTTCACCCACATCCCTGTACTTCACTTACGGGCCCTACCTCGACTTTTCATCATTTAATACTTACGTTATTATCCGACATATTGCATCTATTTATTTAATTTCAACGTATAAATTTATTTTACAATAGAAGAATATTATTATTATTTTAATATAATTTAATTAATAAACTTTATTGAAATTAATAAATTAATAAAATAAGATTGTAAAAAAACCCAAATGCATATTAAATTGCAATAATTCAAATACATTATCTAAAATGATAAACAACAAAAGAAGACACGAAACTTCAAAGAAAAGGACCACGCTAACACATGGAATCAAGTATCATGTCTTGAAGGTCCAAATTTCTGCCATATATGCTCAATTAAGTCGGATTTCAGTCGATGATGCGAAGCCGAATCTCGAACTTGGGCCCTATTTGATAAGAATGCAGTCATATCGGTAGGTATTCTTGAAGCGGGTGGCTCAGGCTCTTCCAACTGATCGAAATCGGCAGTGTGAATGTGTAGCTGGTGGCTATCACGTTCGTCTTCCACAATCATATTATGCAATATTATACAAGCTGTCATTATTTTTCCGAGAAAATTCAAGTCCCAAACAAGTGCCGGTTGACGAATAATAGCAAATCGTTGTTGTAGTACACCAAATGCACGCTCCACATCTTTACGAGTCGACTCTTGGACTTGGGAAAACAACGTGTCCTTTGCACCAAATGGACGTCGAATCGATGGGATGAATGCTCGCCATGGAGGATAAATTCCATCCGCCAGGTAATACGTCATGGCATATTCATGTCCATTTACTACAAAATTTGCCTTTGGAGCTCTTCCGTGCAACACTTCATCAAATACAGGTGATCTATCAAGAACATTTATATCATTACACGTACCTGGAGTTCCAAAAAATGCGTGCCAAATCCATAGATCATACGACGCCACTGCTTCTAGAACAACGGTTGGGGGCTTATCACCGCGAGCATATTGACCCTTCCATGCCGTTGGACAATTTTTCCAAGTCCAGTGCATGCAATCGATACTCCCAATCATTCCAGGCCAACCGCGTTGCTCCCCCACATGGAATAGGCGTTGCATGTCAACGTTGTTAGGATGTCTTAGGTACTCATCTCCAAATAGAGAGACGATCCCATCAACGAAGCCTGACAAGCACAATCGTGCTGTTGTTGCACCAATACGGACGTAGTCATCGATCATATCAGCTGCAACTCCATATGCAAGCATGCGCATGGCAGCAGTGCATTTTTGCAACGGAGAGAGGCCTAGCTGGCCTACGGCATCGCGACGTTGCTGAAAGTATGGATATGCACCAGTTAGTGCATTCACAATACGCAAGAACACATGTCGCCTCATTCGAAACCGACGCCTAAACATCGCCTCTGGATAGGTCGGTGTCTCGGCAAAGTAGTCTTGGACTAGCCGATCATGTCCTCCTTCACGATCTCTGTCAATGTTACCTCGACGTGCCGTCGACTAGAACTAGAATTGGCCGGTGGGTTTGTTTTAGCTAGAAGTTCAGCCATGAAATTTTTAAGAGCATGATCAGTGGGGGTAGAAAAATCTTCTGGAGATGAAGAGCTAGATGAATAGCTGGAAGATGAAGAGAAACGACTAAATGACATTGGCTTCTTTGACATCGTTGGAAAATGGGTAACTAGAAGAGAGCAAAATGGAAGTATGGGAGGGGTTATATTTACTTGGACATTGCCTTTGGTTTATATAGAAAAAAACGGCATCTTCAAAAGGCATCAAAGCATCTTAAAAAGGCATCAAAGTATCTTCAAAAAGCATCAAAGCATATTACAAATATTCTGAGCATCTTTAAGTGGCATCAAAGCATCTTTCAATGGCACCTTTGAGTTGTCAAATTATATCTCGGACAGTGTGTAAAGTAAATGCAAACAGAAAAGATAAGGGTCAATGATATTTCATGACAGAGCTCGGGGAATGTGAACATGACATATTGACAACATTACAAGATATTGAAATACTGAAACAAAAGCAACTTACGAAATTTAAACAGCAGCAAAGTACGAAATTTAAACAACAACCAAAACTAGAAACTTAAATAACAACAACAAGGTAAGACATTTAAACTTCAACAACCCCGTGACCAGCTCCATGTTGCCTTGTAAGCCACCCAGTTCAACCCGATGAAAACTCTTTCCACAAAGACTCTTTCAGCCACTCCTCCTGTGTTGACAATGAACCTGTTCTTGACATTAAGTGTTCAAGCATATTGTATTTTCTATCCCTTTCCGCCTTCATCTCAGTTTCCTTCCTTTCCCTTCTTTCGCGCCTCTCTGTTTCCCTTCTCTCTTTTGCTTCCTCTCGCCTTTCTCTAGCCTTGTGAGCTTCCCTCTGTAGCTCCATCTCTTCTTTCTTGATGTTTAGAAATTCACCAAACATTAAGTTACGCTGTAACTCCACATCGTCGGTCGATTCACTGCTGGCACCAACTGGTCTCTTTAGCGCCCGCTTTGTAGCCTTCACACCGGGCGGACGACTACATGAACCATCAGTCCCACCCTTACTCAAAGGTGTTGGGGGGTTGGATCCTGGAGTGGGGGGTTGGATCCCGACGTGTATGACCCTGACGCATTAACCTTCGTTCTCTTTGAGGCCCCTTCTTCACGGTGTTGCTCTGAAATTTGCCATTTTTGCTCATTCTTTAGAATACGCCATGCGTGTTCATTCTTGAATGATGTGTGCTTCTCGTGGTCTGTGCTATATATGATTCTAGCATTGTTCATTACATCATCGGCCGATTGCCCACTCGCCCTTGCCCTTGATGCCTGGCTGAAGCAACCAGCGAATTTGCTAACATCATGGCTAACTCGGCCAAAGCGCGCTCTACATCTTTCTGCGTCGCGTGGCGCCATCACTCCCCTTCTACTGTTGTAGTATGTTGCTATTCTTGACCAAAATCGGGATGCCGACTGGTTGTTTCCCTCAACAGCGTCCTTACTGGTGTTCAACCATGCACTAAGGAGCAACTCATCTTCCTTCTCACTCCACTGCCTTCTCTCCGTACGTCCCAAAGCTGGTTGTTCATCCACCTCTTCATCTTGGACATCGTCTTGGGTGCTATAAACTGGGAAGCTATCTTGTGTTCCCTGTAATAGTGGAGATTCGAATGAATTTGAAACGGGAATGACATTTGGAGTGGGATAATACTGCATGGGATTCATCATGTTGGGATAGTAGGAATTAGCTTGATCAAGAGGGGGTGGATTCAGGGTAGGATGGTTTGAGTTTGTATTGGGTTGTTGTTGGGTGTACATAGATAACATATCAAAGAAGCTTGGGGGAAAGTTTTGTGCATTTTGATTCGGATCCATTTCAAGTGTCAGAGCGGAATTTGAGCTTAAAAAGAGAGGAAACTGGATGGGTTGGGATAAGTTATGAAGTTGGGAGGTGCATCTATTTATAGAAAAATTTGTCATTAAATTTAATCAAACTTATATTATAATTAATAAAGCATATTATTGGTAATCGAATTTTTTTTTTTAACAAACATATGCAAATTTGGTGTTTATGGGTACATAAATTTAATGTCTATTCAAATATATTTTTTATAATTTTTTTTTATTAATTTTAACTTAAGAAAATCGATTTTTAAAAAACAAAATAACTTTTCATTAATACATGCAAGTGGGTTTCATCATTTGCAAACAAATTGCATTTCCATCCGTGAGTAGCAAAAGTGAGTGGGATCCATGTGTCACTGTTTCATTGGAGAAGTGAATGGTGAAATTAATAGAAATGTGTGAAGTTCTTTTCCTTTGCAGGTACTTCTGCAAGTGCACCTCCCCCATTGTACTTGCCATTTTCCTTTTTTTTTTTCCATTTAATTGCCTAAGTACATGGCAAATGTACAGCCATGTACATGCACTAAAGGCAAGAGAAAGGTTCAGTTGTTCAGTTGAACCTATAAATATACATGGTTAAATATATTTATTTTGACGGAATTCAAAATTATTTCATTTCATTTGCGTAAATTACCTAATGAAAATTAAGGAAGGGTTTATTTATCCAAATAAATTCTTATTGTTTTAATTAGAATGATAAAAATATTCCAAACTTTATATTATATACCGTATGGGAATTAGCACAAGCCGAAGGTAATCGAACTCGTTTTCACATAATATAATACAAAGAAAAAATGTTATCTAATTAAATTATAAACGAGATACCTAAAAATAAATAGATAAATTGCTTTAATATACCTTTTGAAAATGTCAATTAAATAGTTAACTCCCTCAAAAAATTTATTAGATGAGTGACTCTCTCTCCCAAGTTGTATTTGACCGGTTAACGTTGACCAACTTTTTTTTTTTTACTATTGATGACATTTGTTAAGACACTTTATTTTTATGATTTGATGCCATTTTTAACATTAATGACACTTTTTATATGTTACTTTTTCATTATAACCAAGCCATTTTTTGTTATGAAAATTTTTATGCCACTTTTTTGTCATTAAATTAATCACATTTTTTATGCCACTTTTCGTTATCACTTGATATCACTTTTTTTGTTATGATATTGATACAAACTTTTTTATACCACTTTTTTTGTTAAGATTTGATGCAATATTATATTGCTTGATTCCACCTTATACTACTTACTAGTGATGCCACTCCTTTTTACTTGATGATATATTGTAATGTATGGTTTTATACACACAACCAATATTGATGTCATATTTAAAGATCTTGTGTTTTTATAAGTCCATTAACTCGCCATAGTTTTGATTCTACATTTTATTAATTCATTGCATTTATGATAGCTTTGTTTTGATTGATAATACATTATCATAGGTGGTTCTGAGTAGATGATTTGCTATTTAAAGTGTAATTGGAAAATTATTTGTTAATGCCACATTTTGTTGATGACATTGTATGAGAAGATTTGTTTGTTGGTGTCACATTAGTATGTGAATTCTATGGTGGCATTATAGAAGGGAAATTATATGCCAATACCACATTTTTTTACAAGGTGAATTATATGTTTGCGGCACTTTATAACATGAATCATATAATAATAAAAATGTATCATCAACAAAAAAAAAAAAAAAAAGTGAATTAGAGCAGGGATACTTTGTTGATGACTGCGGGAAAAAAAGGACTTTACTAATGGTAATTAGAGTTAAAAAATTGTACTTAATGGTAATTGTTGTGTATACAATCAAATCTCTCTCTATCTCCATCTCTATCCAAAGATAACTGAAAATTTCCTTCAATTTAATTTATTTATTTATTTATTAGTGATTGTGATGATAATATATTTATAATTCTATATATATGAGGCTCGATCAGTAGGTAAAAATGGGAAAGTGGCGGCATTAGAAAATCCTGTAAAGATGGGTCTAAGAATAGTTGGCGTTCGGATATCCATCTTCTTCCTCTTGTGTGGTCTTCTCTCCGTCATCTGTTGGTTCTCGATGTTCTTTTGGTCGGGGCTATCAATGGACTGCGACTACGAATGGTTGTTTACCATGTGTTGTTACTGTATAGTTGGAGGCTACTTCTACGATCACTTCTGGTACCTCATATGGGTACAACATCCCCAACTCCCTCTATGTTACTCGTGTCGAGCACTCTCCCTGAGAGGCCTCAAGCAACTGCCAGGCGGTTTCTGGTTCTCCTGCAAGCAGCTGACATTGCTGCTCTTCGCTGGCGGACCTGTTTGCCTTTGCCTGGCTACTCTGTCCAACCCTGGCTCTTGTTCTTATGCTCGCCTTTCTCCTCGAAGCCCTCTCCACTAGCATGCTTCTCAAGTACGTCGACACCCAGTACTACAAGTTTTTCATGTCGCGCATTGCCATGCTTGAGTGCAGCTGCTTTGAAGCTTTTGGCCCAACCTCCCTCTATGCTTGCGTAGTTGCTGGACTGTCCGTAGCGGTGCTCTTCTTGCACCGCTGTCTCTTGTTTTATCCTGAACAAGAAGTTTGTCATTTGCATCGGTCTCAAATTCCCAAGGGGACCGTCTTTTCGTGTGCTCGTTGTTCCAAGATAATGGGTGTTGTATAGAGTTTTTAGCTCCTTTCATATGAGATCTTGATTGAATCTTCCCCGTCTCGATTCGATTTGTATGTCTTCCTATACGAAAACATGAATAGCAAGTTTCCGGTCTTCCTTTGCGAGTTTGGTCTCCTTACCATTGTTAGATCGATTTTCTCAAGTTGGGTCAGGTATTGCTAACTCTAGACTAGTATAGCCACCATACTAGTCAAATTTGTATGTGTATAGATCAATTTGAGCAGCAGATCAAAATGGGTTAAGTTCAGGCTGCACATAGTCCTATATTTTTGGGTCGAGTCTGAGTTCAGGTGAGTCAAATTGGGTTTCTTGGATTGTGTCTTGCCAGCTCTACATATGATCAAAATTAAATTGATACATATCTGAATATAGTAGACTCACGATTCCTAATTGATACCAAATGTTTTAGGTTCAGGATTGATATAACCCTTGCTGTGCAGATTCCACTTGCCAGCAAAAACCTTCCTCAGACAAACTCGCCACAGGGGGAGTATCGCAGTGTCTTGCTAGAGACTAATGACAAGTAAAGAAAACAAAAACAATATAAATCAATAAACATAAGGGGTGCGTATGGGACGGGGTTAATAAACCGACTAAAATTATAAATAGGGTAAAAATTTATAAACTGTTGGTAAAAGTAGTTAAAAATTTATGAAAAAATATAAACTACGTATGGGATGAAAAACAGTTTATTTGTAAAAAGTGGAGTTTATTTGGTTTTTATTAGGGGTATTGTGGTACTTTCAAACCAAATAAGATAAAAGAGAAGAGCTAAAATAGTAATTATGGAATATAAACCTCAAAATAAGTTTCAATCTGCAGCTTATTTATAAACCCTTTTTTTAACCGACTAAAGCTTATTTGTTGTTCCCAGACACCGTTTAAATCCGTTTATTTTTTTAACAGCTAATAATTTCACACTTTTTAATCGGTTTATATGCAGCCATACACACCCAAGAACTCGGCCGCACTGCACAACAAACTACGAGATTTGCAGAAATAGGAAATTTACATACAATACAAACTACTATGTTCTTCAAATATCACCAAAAAGAAGTGAGCTAGTTAAATGGATGTGTTATGGTTAAAAAGGACTATTATTAGCTTTCTGAAAACCTTTGAATCATAGATATATTTCTACCACACTAAAATACAATTAAACTACTCTAAAATGATACATGAAACTAAGCTAAATGCACATGGAAAAAAAAGGAAAAACTAGATGCTATCATAACTAAACCTCCGTTACCCCCAACAAACTTGAGCCACGATCCCGTCCTTATGTGTTCCTTGGCTATCCCACTCATCATTGTGGTTATAGATGTGTTGACCAATCCTCTAATTGAGCCATCATATTTCGACATGTCACCTTTGATGAATGAGTCTTTCCATTTGTCAACCCATCCCCATGTCCCCTCTACTCGACGACACCAACCACCCTTGACTTATTCACGGAGCCTAGCTCTCCCGAACACTTGCATGCGTCTCCGACCCTCGCCCACTTGCGCCATCTCCCCACTCAATCCCAACCTTGTATCACCCACTACTTCTCCTTCAAGCCGTGTTGCACAAGCGGCCATCCACCACATGCAAACCAGAAGTAAGAAAAGGAATAGCAAACCAACAGCCAACTTCTTAACTTAGTATCATGACCAAACTCGCCCCCTCCCATATCCCTATCTAACACAAAACAACCCTCCTCGACGCACACGAGAAGGCTGCAATGGTTGATGAATATCGAGCTCTAATAAATAACGGTACTTGGGTGTTAATGTCTCGCCCATCTAGGGCAAACATTGTAAGATGTATGTAGCTTCTCATACACAAATTTAAGGCTGATGGTACTTTCGAGAGATGCAAATTAAGCAAGACTCATGGTCAGTGGGAACTCTCAACAGGTGGGGATCGATTGTGATGAGATCTTCAGTCTTGTGTTCAAGACGACGACAATTTGAAGTTTTTGAACTGCCTTCACCATCACAGTTGCTCGTTAGTGGGACATCCACTAGTTAGAATTCAAAATTGCTTTCCTTCGTAGGAACCTTCTTGAAATTGTTTATATGATTCAACCCCCAAGTTACATTGATCCTTTACGTCCTAAGCATGTGTGTTTGCTTCACAAATCACTTTACGGCCTTAAACACGCTCCTCGAGCATGTCATGAATGGTTTGCCACTCATCTCGTCTGACATTTGGTTTATGATGTAGCAAAAGTGATACATCCTTGTTTATTTTTCGCAAAGGTACTTCTATGGCTTACCTCTTCTCTATTAGATGATGTTATACTCACATCTTTCGAGTCCCTTTCAAAACACATCAAGGGATAATATATGAATATTGTATATATATAAGGATAGATTTGTACAATGTTCTAAAAAGTGCTAGGTGGTGGGTGGTTGTCTAGCACCTAGGTGGCTAGGCGGGTGCATAGGCGGACTTAGAACAAACTTGATTATTTCCTTATATTTTAACTCATAACACATCTCAATAACTCATATAATGTAATAATAATCCATAATATCAGTCAAAAAGCCAAATTACAGTGCTTAACCAACATTAAAGTAAATAAACGCAATAGTACTCGTCCGACTAGCGACTCTAAACCTTCTAAAATCCAAAACCATAGATTCGATTCAAAAGCAAATATATCCTGACTTGAGAGACAAAAAAACCCTAAGTTGACAAATCACATGCCTAAAAGCTAAAATTGAATAATCGTCGGACTAGGCGGCGTCTAGGCGGCGCCTAGGCCTGCCTAGATGGTGCCTAACCAGAATATTGCCTAGAAGCCCGTCTAGACTTAAAAATTCCTAGGTGGTTTCTCACTTAGCGCCTAGACGCGATTTTTAGAACACTGGATTTGTATAGCTTAGGAAACAAGTCACGTGTGTACTATATATTCTCAATTATTATACAAAGGCAAGCCCATCAATCAGTTGTGATCCATATGAATATAAGTGAGGGTGATTTAATCACCTCGGCGGCGTTCAGTTGAACCAGAGCCATTGTTTTGCGTGTTATGCAAATCCATGATCTAGAAGCAAAATCGATAGCAAAACTAGACACAAAAGGCAGAGAAGGAAGCAGAATAGGAAGCGATGAAAAAGTCATTAATAGCGATTATAAACGCGGTAAAAGACGATGAAAATCATCAGTAGATCATGTTGTGCTCTGATACCATGATGAATTGATGGAGATTCAGCAAGATCAACAAGAGCTGAGCATCAATCATCAATCATGAATGGGAAAATGACTTTAGAGAAGACAATATGAACGGGAATGCACTACATTGCCTTTACCCAATTAGGTCTCATACATTTTCCTCAAAACTAAAGGAGAAGGAGTACAGGGTATTTATACCCACCAAATACAGAAAACGACAAGAGAAGAGCAACAACTTATTCTCCAAGTCAGATATAAAACATGATTAGAGCTAAGAGAGAGCTAAGCAATTAACTAACTTAACCAACTCAGCTAATCACATCAGGGATTATAGCAACTTACACCATCGTTGTGATCGATCTTCGGTGTTGATGAACTATATATGATGGAAGAATCAACACTGGGAATTAAGAGAGATGGAAAGATATGAAAACTACCACCAACGGACAAAATGGGGTCTGCGGGTAACAAAAAAAAAAGGGACTTTACCGGTGGTAATTACAGTTAAAAAAAATTGTACTTAATGGTAATCCGTAATTGTGTAGGTATACAATCAAATCAAATCTCTATCTTATCAAAAGATAACCGAAATTTTATATCGATTTTATTTATTTATTTATGGGAAAACTAATTAAAATATCCCCACCTTTGGGGTATGGTAAAAACATATCCTCAACTTTCAAATGTAATAAAAATATCCCGACATTTGAGGGTGGTGGTAATATATTACCCTGTGTTTTTTCACGGGTCAAAAATGCTGACAAGACAGCTTACGTGAATTTTTTTTTACAAGACAACATACACGGAAGCTTTTTTTACAAATTAGCACTAAAATTGAGTTTTCTTGATCAGTTTCCTTAGGAAAAAAAATGATAACAAATTAAACCCGAAAAACAAAATTGATTCAAATTGTCTCAAATTAACACAACACAACTATTCCTAACACCAAACCGACAACAAAACTAAACCAACAACAACAACGATGAGGGGAAAAAAACTTACCCACCCAAATCCGTCAACGAATCAAAGGGGAAGAAGATGTGAGAGAGATAGCTTAAGATAGTCGACCACGAGGGAGGAAGACTGACATTGAAGAGGAACCATGAGCTGTCTGGAAGACAATTCAAGAGGCGACCACGGTCCATGGAAGAAGATATGAGAGAGGAAAAGGCGTTGGGTATGAACCCGGTCCAACTCTTGATTTTTTTTCCTAAGTACACTGTTCAAGAAAACCCTTGTAAAAAATCCGCGTAGGCTGCCTTGTCAGCATTTTTGACTCGTGAAAAAACTTGTTACCACTACCCGCAAAGGTCGGGATATTTTTATTACATTTGAAAGTTGAGGATATATTTTTACCATACCTCCAAATGTGGGGTATTTTAATTAGTTTTCCCTTTATTTATTTATTTATTTATTTATTTGTGATTGTGATGACTCATGATGATGATGATATATCTATATATATGAGATTCGATCGGTAAGTAAGAATGGGAAAGCGGCGGCATTGGAAAATCCCGTAAAGATCGATGGGTCTCAGAATAGTTGGTGTTCCCATACCCATCTTCTTCCTATTGTGTATTCTTCTCTCCGGCATCTGTATTCCCCCAGTGCTATGGATGTTCATACAGTACTCGGGGCAATCAATGGACTTCAATGACAGGTTGTTTACCATGTGTTGTTACTGTATAGTTGGAGGCTACTTCTACGATCACTTCTGGTACCTCATATGGGTAAAACATCCCCAACTCCCTCAATGTTACTCGTGTCGAGCACTCTCCCAGATAGGCCTCAAGCAACTGCGAGTACGTTACTTGTTCTCCTGCAAGCAGCTGCTATTGCTGCTCTTCGCTGGCGGACCTGTTTACATGGTTGCTCTCTACGCCTCCCTGTGTCCAACCCTGGTTCTCGTTCTTATGCTCGCCTTTCTCCTCGAAGCCCTCTCCACTAGCATGCTTCTCAAGTACGTCGACACCCAGTACTACAAGTTTTTCGTGTTGCGCATTGCCATGCTTGTGTGCAGCTGCTTTGAAGCTTTTGGCCCAACCTCCCTCTACGCTTGCGTCGTTGCTAGACTGTCCGTAGCAGTGCTCTTCTTGCACCACTGTCTCCCGTTTTATCCTGAACAAGAAGTTTGCCGTTTGGTTTGGTCTCCCATTCCTAAGGGGACCGTCTTTTCGTGTGCTCGCTGTTCCATGCGAATGGGTGTTGTATAGATTTTTTAGCTCCTTTTATATGAGATCTTGATTGAATCTTCCCCATCTCGATTTGTATGTCTTCCTATTCGAAAACATGAATAGCAAGTTTCCTGTCGTCCTTTCCGAGTTTGGTCTCCTTACCATAGGGTTGAATGGATTAGGGTTATGGGGTGCGGACAAGCTCTTTGTTAGATCGATTTTCTCAAGTTGGGTTAGGTATTGCTGACTCTAGAGTCTAGAGAGGTATAGCCACCATACTTGTGAAATTTTTATGTGTATAGATCAATTTGAGCAGCAGATCAAAATGGGTTGAGTTCAGACTGCAGATAGTCCTATATTTTTCGGTCGAGTCTGAGTTCAGGTGAGTCAAATTGGATTTCTTGGATTGAGTCACTCGGTAGATCTCGCAATTAGGCAGGGTCTAGGGGTCAAAATGTACGACGGTTCCTAACAACAACAAAGTACGACGATTCCTAACAACAACAACAAACCCAGTATATCCCGCGATTAGGCAGAGGGTTTAAAGGGGTCAGAAAAGTTGACAGATTATTTCTGATTGACCCAAAACAATAGGGCACATGCATCACGATTCCTAATTGATACCAAATGTTTTAGGTTCAGGATTGATATACCCTTGCTGTGCAGATTCCACTTGCCAGCAAAAACCTTCCTCGTTCCTTTAAAGGGGAAGATAAACTCGCCATAGGGGAAAGTAGTACCAAATAATCCCTCGTAGTAGTGTCTTGCTAGAGACTAATGACAAGTACATAAAACAAAAACAATAGAAATCAATAAACATAAGAACTCGGCCTCACTGCACAACAAACTACGAGATTGCAGAAATAGGAAATTTACAAACTACTATGTTCTTCAAATATCACCAAAAAGAAGAGAGCTAGTTATATGGAAGTGTTATGGTTAAAAATGACTATTATTAGCTTTCTGCAGAACTTGTAATAATGCCATAACTAGAAAACAAAAACAACAGCCAAGGGAACAAAGATCTCTGACTTATAATGTTACCATCTTCAGGGTTGGGATCAAACTGGAATTAGCTGACGAGCATATGATCAAATCCAGCTCCAGCTTGCATCGCTAATCTGGAAGGTGGGCCAACATTTTGAAGCAGTTGCTGAAGCCACCTCCTTGTTGTTGGATCATCCTGAACATAATATCGTCCATTAAGGATTGAGAAAGCAGCAAACACGTAGAAATAAGGTACATGTTTCACGTAAGCATTCGCTTTGTTTCCTAATCAATGTACCAGTTTGGAAAAGTTCAAGATCAAATACAGCCAAATAGGTGAATACTGAATATGCAGATTTAAATACTTACACGAAGGCAACTAGCGAAGGTGGCATCTCGCAACATGTCTGGCAGACAACTTCTTAATGCTTCACAAGCTCTGTGAGACATGATAAGGAATTATTAGAGGAGCGTGACTTTGTAAAAAATAAAGATTTGGTTCACAGATACAATAGCTACCTGTGATTATCGGAAAGTCGAAGGTAACATCTGATAATGTGTTTCAGCAAACGAGAGGAGGGCTGCTCAGCTAATGCCGCAACCATGTTTGCCAACACTCCTCCAACAGCAAAAAAGCGCTCTGCAGTAGTACATATGTACTCCAACCCCACATCATCCAAAAGGATCTTTTGAACTATAAAAGTAGCAACCTGTAAAGAGAGAAGAGTTGAACTGGAATGAAATGGCAATTCAGACACCCATATCTTCAAGATGATAATCACATGACAACTAGTTGGAACTCGTCAATTAAGTCAATCGTGAAAAAATTAAGTTGCATGACGAACACATCTAACAAACTTTAAAAGATTTTGACAAGAAAAATATAACACTCGTGAAGAAAATAAGATCCACTAAAACAACATAATGGAAGAATTGGGAATTAGAAATTCAGACAATTGGAGACAGGTATTCATCCTTCTAATAGTAGCGTTTCCTGTCCTAGCACTCTGTTAGATAAATCATTTGTTCACTAGTAATATGCAACTAATGAAAACATATTTCAATTTGTACAGATAATGGAACTGAGCCCTTATCGAAACAACAAACTTCTAGAAAGTTCCACTTGAACAGAATATTAGCAGATGAATTTAGAATGAGGAAGCTACTTGAACAGAATATTTTTTGCTACCATTTGAACACTAGCAACAAATATTCATGTACTTATTTATATATTTTTAGCACAAACTTATGTTAAAAAACCTAGCTAACAAATTACAAGATATAAGGTAGAAATAATCATATAGAGCATAGGAAACTCAACTGTTTTTGATAGCTCACTTCCCATCTCCATAGTACGCAGGCACAGAGGAATTATCTCAGTGGAAAGAAGGAAACCTATGACTTCTGTATCATCAACCTGAGAGTGGAAGGATACAAGGTTTAGCAAGTATACTTGCAAAAATGATGATCCCCTGCATAATCAATCTTGCAATATGCTGATTCTTCTTCTCTTCTTCTTTTTTGGGTAGGTTAACTTTCCTACTTAACTCGAAGAATAAAACTTCAGCAGCATGCAGTGTCATGAGCTATACAATTTCTCAAACTAATATCTACCCAAAAATTGCATAGAGTAAAAAAAATTCAGTTTACCCACATGGTTTGGGTATAAAGTTTAGAAAGGTATCATCTGCACAATCTCAACTCCAAGGGAAAGAAAGCCCTATCTACGAATAGTTAAATACGCATGAGAGTAATACTTGTTCAAATGTCATCAAGTAATGAACAAAACTGCAGCTATGCACATTTTGATGTACGAGATAGGAGTGGCCTGACAGCTTTGTATTACTAGAGACTTCAATACAGGATTTTAGTAACCATGCTTGTTTGCAGACAAGGATACTTGACAAACAAAACAAATAAAGCCAGCAATCAAAAGAAAATATTTTAAGATTCACAGGATCTTTTATTATGTAATTACTGCAGGAAAGCAGGCCATCCTAGACAAACAACTGTTGAGTTCACTATTGTTTAGAATCCTTTTAGTCGTGTCATCCTGAAGTTCATATGGATGTTCTTTTTACTTCCTAGTTTCCCAGTAATGTATTATATTATCCTTCCATTCAAGTGAATAGCCAACTGTTCTAATAGTAGTCTTGGACTCTTAGTAGATTTATTATACAAAGGAACAGATACAGTGACAGGTTCTAAAATTAAAAAAAAAAATATGAGAACACATTCATAAACAATGCACCGAGGAGCGAAGCTTTTGTTAACCAATGAAAACAACATGGCAAACAAATCCAGCTGTCGAGTTGAAAAGCTTAAAGGAACAAACATTTGAGCCTGTCCATTCGTATAGCTGAATCAACGAGTTAAAAATTTTACAATATATACAGAAATGCGGAGTACCTTCACAAGAGCACCAATGACCCCCAAGCTAGTTAGTCTCAAGTACTCAAATGGCCTTGATTTGCTCGTCGTGTTCAGAAATGGATGCAAATATAAAGGTATATGGGCTGAAAACAAAGAGGGAATTAATTAGGATATACCCCAGAAGAAGATAGCTAAATTTTGCTGAAAGAAACATAAAAGTCCCTTTAATTTAAAGTCTATCCATAACTTCAGCGTGTACAGGGAGATCACAACTGAAGTTTAAGACTTCATTTTTTCAACTGTGCTTTACCTTGCAAAGGTTACACAACTCTAGTGATTTCATGGATAAAATAGCATCATTATTTGAAAATGACTTTTTTTTTAAACTATGTTCTAATCGCAGAGATGCAGTTAAGAAAGATGCAGAAAACAAAAGGGCCAGATATACCATTAAAACTAGAGACTAGCAACACAATGAACAATATTAGAAGGTTGAAATACTTCATATTGATTCTCGTCTTAAAAGATAGTCAGATAGAAGTATTCCGTTCAAACTAGAGAGCAGCAGTGACAAGCAAACCATCTTACAAGAGAGAATTATCCTTTTAGATTCATGTAAACAATTTTTTTTTTTTTGGGCGGGGGGGGAGAAGAAGAGAATACATTGAAATAAAAGACGGTAAACAAACATTTTTTCATTTTTGAGAGGCCTTACCATTCAAGAACAACATCCTAGTATCTGGATGAGAGGCAACGCACTGCATAATATGCAAAACAAATGTATCAAATCAATGGACAGACAAGCAAGAAGAAATGATTAGATGCAGCATTTCATGAACTCCAAAATTGAGAAAATGAGCATGAGAAACATTATCTTCAAAACTTCACTCATAAACAGCAAATAAACTATAACAACACCTGTCAAACAAATGTTAGCATGGGAAAAAAGGGAACCTACTTAATCTCATTCTTTTCCTAGAGAAACAAAATGGGAAAGGAAAGATAACGTGATTTCGGACATTTTAACAGAATATTTAGCGAAACTTGGCAAATAAGGATGTCGAGGCAGAAAGAGTATAACACAGACTTGCATTTATGTAAGAAGTGGAGCCCTTATTGATAAAAGAAGAAATATAACCAAAAATAAAAATATGTAGACTGTACTGTAGTTGAAACAAACAAGAGTATAAGGTCAACCTGAAGAAGAGCGAGTGCATTGCAAACACGGTTTGACTGTGCTGGCGTGAGGGTTGGAGGGGATAGCACAGGATATATGGACACAATCTCCTGAAAATGTATCAAAGCAAAGATCATTTAGAAATTGCCCTTGTTGTTCGAATGGGTTTGACTTAACAATCAACAAGCAATGTGGATAATAACTGAAAATCACACCTGTAGAAGTGCAGCAATAGTGCCAAACGAGTTCCACAACAGTGGAGCTAAGTCCTGGAACAGCTCTCTTTTCTGATCATAAGGGAACAGAGAAACACTCTCAACAAGGAGTACAGTTGATTACACATGAGAAATAAGTATTAAAGTTCATCATATAAACAAATGAAGAAAAGCATCTCTTGTCCTTCCTTTCCCAGTGTTGTTTCTAGACTGTAAATCCGGATTCGAGACAACCTTTTTCTTACTTACAATCACCAAAGTTTTCAAGGGATGATATACTACATCAACAAACAGAGCTTTACAATTGAACACTGAAAGCACTCTAGTACCCCGAAAAACAAAAACTTTAACTTTCAATATTGTGGACGCGGACTTTCCCGACACAGCCAGTGTGTATCTATTCAAACCCTAACACAGAAAATATCCAAACATTCGGAACCCTAACTGAAATAGGGATAAGAGAGTAATAAAATCGACCTTAGAGAGTTCAAGAAGCGCGTTTTCACGGCGATCAGGGTTACTGAGATCGAGAACCAACATCTCGGCGGACTGCATTTTGCGATCAAGGTTAGCCTGGGGGCCGGCGGCGGCGTTCATGGCGGCGGAGCCCTGGGCGAAAGGTGGAGCGTTCAAGGAGAGAGATTGGGGCAGATTCGCCATCTTCGACCACTCAAAACCACGAAACTCTTTCTGCGTCGCTCTCTCTATTTATGTCTCTTCTTCTCTCGCTCGGTTGTGCTTTTAATCGATCAATCAACAGAATTGGGAATCAAGGAACAAGGAAGGATTTATGGTTCAGAATTCTGAAAAATATTGAAATATTAAAAAACAACATGATTTTAGAACATTAAAGCTGGAATAGCTCAGTTGGTTAGAGCGTGTGGCTGTTAACCACAAGGTCGGAGGTTCAAGCCCTCCTTCTAGCGTCTTTTTTTTTATGATAGGGTAAATTACAAAAAAACACCGTTAAAATACAATTTTACCAAATCACCCATAAATTTACTTGTCTTCCAATAAGATAAAATAGGGCAAATTACAAAAAACCACCGTTAAAATACAATTTTACTAAATCACCCATAAATTTACTTTTTTCCAAGCCCTCCTTCTAGCGTCTTTTTTTTTATGATAGGGTAAATTACAAAAAAACACCGTTAAAATACAATTTTACCAAATCACCCATAAATTTACTTGTCTTCCAATAAGATAAAATAGGGCAAATTACAAAAAACCACCGTTAAAATACAATTTTACTAAATCACCCATAAATTTACTTTTTTCCAATATGATATAATAGGGAAAATTACAAAAAAACCACCGTTAAAATACAATTTTACCAAATCACCCATAAATTTACTTTTCTTCCAATATGATATAATAGGATAAATTATAAAAAACCACCGTTAAAATACAATTTTACCAAATCACCCATAAATTTACTTTTCTTCCAATATTATATAATAGGGCAAATTACAAAAAACCACCGTTAAAATACAATTTTACTAAATCACCCATAAATTTACTTTTTTCCAATATGATATAATAGGGTAAATTACAAAAAACCACCGTTAAAATACAATTTCACCAAATCACCCATAAATTTACTTTTCTTCCAATATGATATAATAGGGTAAATTACAAAAAACCATCGTTAAAATACAATTTTAGTAAATCACCCATAAATTTTCCAATATGATATAATAGGGTAAATTACAAAAAAACCACCGTTAAAATATAATTTTACCAAATCACCCATAAATTTACTTTTCTTCCAATATGATATAATAGGGTAAATTACAAAAAAACACCGTTAAAATACAATTTTAGTAAATCACCCATAAATTTACTTTTTTCCAATATGATATAATAGGGTAAATTACAAAAAAACCACTGTTAAAATACAATTTTACTAAATCACCCATAAATTTACTTTTTTCCAATATGATATAATAGGGTAAATTACAAAAAACCACTGTTAAAATACAATTTTACCAAATCACCCATAAATTTATTTTTCTTTCAAAAGACCACCTACTACCATTTCTTTGTGTAAAATTTTGTAAAGAAATGTTATGTTTTCATATTTTCTTAGATATTTTGGTTAATTTATCGTACAATTAGGGTATAATGAAAAAAGGTGGGAATTGGACATTTTAGTACCACTTTTTAGTTTTTACATATTTAAATGGTCAAGGGAGGTCCGTTTAAAGAAGAATAAAGTTATGGGTGATTTTTTGTACACTTTTATTTATAGGGTTGTTTTGTGAAAACTTGTCTATTTTAAGAATGGTTTTTTTTTTGTAATTTATCCTATATAATATAGCAAGTTTCATCTATGTTCATTGACTTTGTTTAAATCTCAAAGAAGTCATACTAGTAGAGCATGTGTATTAGGGAGTTTCTAAACTCTTAATTCATATTACATTGTAGGCTCAAATAGATCACTAGATGTACTTATCAGATAATGACTTCAATCTTGATCTTCTATACATTTAGCACAATAACAGACATCTACTGAAAATCCTCAATTTAAACTTAATTTGCAATAGCAGATTTTGACCTTAGATTCATTGCAATGCCTTCATGTGTGAGAGATGATCGATTTCGACCATGATTGGTGTAGGATTTTACCCTACCTTATAGTTTCCACCACAATAGGTTAGAATCCACAACACGTCTTCTCAACTGCAACCCATATGATTAGATTAACACTTCTTCTGTTTTTTTCTTTGGTCAAATTAAGTATTTCAATAGCTTAACGCTTTTTCTTGTTTTATATGGTAAAAAACTCAAAGTATCTCAATATGCTTGGCCCCATATTTTTTTAAAGGTTTCACATCTCAATTTCTTTTAGGTTATGTCCCAAGTCAAGAAATAGACTCGAATAAAACTAACTCCCATACCATATGAGATTCCGAGAATCCCGGCCTTGTGTGAATTGAAAGTCATATGTACGTTGGATTTATTTTATATTTAAATTATACAGTCGAAGTTCACATTTTAATACAGAAGCTTAAATAATTGCATAGAAATGTATTCTTACCTTATATTTTGTGTTTTGGTTTCTCAGAGATTTTTAATTATTACCCAATATGCTCCCAAACAAAAGCATTTTTAATCTTTTTTTTTTAACTTACTCACACCATATAAGATGGGAACTTTACGATGTCTTACATTTTCTAATACAATTTTCATACACAATTGTTTGTGATCCTCGACAATATGTGAAAACGAGTTTGTCCATTGGGATGTTAAAAAAGCCCATGGAATAGAGCACCCACTTTTTAATGGCCACCATATATTTATTATTATTATTATTATTATTATTATTATTATTATTATCCTAAACAATACTAAAGTAGATGCTGGATTTGCCACATGTCACTTTGTGGTGAAAAATTTTCCCGCTCAAAGTTTTGTCCAATTACATTTTGCCACTTAATTTGTAAAGCCACATAAACCATCTATTTATTATTTTCTAAAAGAGTTAATAAATATGATATTTGGAAATAGAATTACACATACGTATTGACATCATTTTTTTTTTTGGCAAGAATCAATATGTAAACATATAATCATAGAAATAGTAAGAAACATTTGTATATTAAAATATATTTCATTAATTAGTTATAACCTAAGCATATAAACTACATCGGTTGACTTTTTTTTTTACAAGATAGTAATTATTTTAATTTATAGTTATTCTATACTAAGCTATATCTAAAATTTTCAATTAATTTGATTTCCATTTGTTCAAGTTTTATAACCTAACTATATATTATCCAAACTAAAAAAAATAACTACACTGTATTAAGTATATGGAACTGTTTTTTTTTATTAGTTGTGTATCATAGCATTTTTAATCCACATGGTAAAGCTTCATGACTTCATCGATTGATCTCACTACACTGATAAATAACTCCATATTGGAGTTCAACATGGTAGAGTTTTAAAAATACGAACACTCAAATGAAATCCTTTTTTCCCTAAAACAATTAGGGTAAACTATGTATGATCAATAATTTAATTGTATATTTTTAAAGAATGATTTTAATAACTTAAAAACTATAAACACTAAATTGTTTGAAATTATTTTGTATTTTCTTAAGCTTTAAATATATGTATGTCATATTTTAATCTATAAATTTGTTCTCGGTTTAAAATTATCAACTTTTTTTTAATATATGCTCTAAGGACATAGGTTAAGAAACCACATTGTAATAAAACTTTCTTAAATTTAATGGATTGACACTAACAAAACTATTTAAAAATGGTTTAAAATATTTAATATTTAAAAAATACAAGAGGGACGTTCAATTTATGCCCCAAAGGCCAAATGTATAGGTTAGAAAAACTATAAAAATAGAATTATGATTGATATTGATGTGTTTTATCATCTATATAACTACTCCTATATAACTACTTAATTTCGTATACCTTCGACTGACGTGGCAGCCTCCCCGCAATTCACTTCTTTCCGCCCAATCACCTTTTTTTTTTTTTTTTTTGCCCTCTTCGCGCGGAAGGCTCAAGGCTGAACGTTTAGGGTTCCTTCGGCGTCCCCTTCTTCGTGCCTCTCTCGCTTGATGCCTGCCTCCGCCGGCAATTGCATCTCTTACACAATGCCTCTGCCGGTTCCCATCCATTGTGTTCCTCCTCGACTAAGGTGGTACGGTCTCCTCTTCTCCTCATCTCCGGTGATTGCAACTCTTCCCCCTTGCCTCTGCCGGCTCCCAGCCGTAGTGTTGCTCCTCGGCTAAAGATGATACGGCCTTCTCTTCTCCTCATCTCCATCTTTCTCCGATTATCTTCAATTTCATTAATTAGTTTCCCCCTTTTCATTTCCCCAGGTTTGGCTATGACAATTGCCGATTTCAGACCATGAAGGCCACGCCGACGATTGCAATCCGGTTTAAGGCCTCGAATTCCCTCTCCTTCTTGTTGAACCTCAACGATTGTAGTTCATGATCCAGACTCTTCCGCTACCAATTTCGAATCGTAAGCCCCAAATTCCTTTATTTGAGTATCACTCTTTCTCCTTTTCTTTTTAATGAAAAATTAGGGGTTGCCTTTGTTTGATGAATTTTCGTTCTGTATCTTTGTTCATATGTCTTCAAGTTTGTATTTTTTTGTCTGTAAGTATTAATTTCTTCTACTCCGCCATCAAGCAGAAGACAATGGTGTTATATATGAAAATACAATTGTATGTGTGTATTGTTGAGCTATTTTTGTTCCGTATCTTTGTCCAGTTTCAAATATAAGGTGACTTTGAATGCTATTTTTGTTCTTTATCTGTGTGATATATGAACAAATATTTTATCAGTTTGTATTGTTTGATGAGCTACTTTTGTTTAGTTTTATTTGCAAATATTGACTTTTAAAAAAAAATCCATTGCTGATGTCGTTTCCAATTGGTTGGCATAAAAATCTTTGTTTGTGGTGTACTGTGGAGTAGTTCAGTTTAGTTTTATTTGCAAATATGTTTGTCGTATATATGTGTTCTCAATTTATCTTTATTTTTCATTCTTTCTTATTTTTACAAGGTATGATTGTTAACTGAAACTCTATTCTTAGTATTATGTTCTTTGTATGTTGTGTGATCGAATAACTTCTTTGATTTATAGTTATAAACTTTTAGGATTTTAGACCCAAAAATTAATTTAATCATAAATATTGATGGATACATGCTTATTTGTATCGTGAGAAGTGATATGTCTGGACTTACCAATCCAATCAAAACCCAAATGTAACTGTGGATTTTGGTTTCCCCAGCTTAAGAGGAGGAGAACAAGCAACATCACTTGCAAATCCACCCATTTCCTTACACTCAAAAGAAGATGGCAGTTTTGTGAAGACTTTTTCTTCCTTTGCAGAAGATCCAAGATCAGAGAAAGGCAGAGCCTTTGAAGAGGGTCAGACCAAGGTGTTAGCTTCAACTCTTTAATTAATTGATTTTGTGTTTTTGGGGGACAAAATTGGGTTTGTTGTTATGCCTTTTTGAAGGTTTAATGGCAAATGTGACAACTTTATTTGTAGATGGGGAATATTTCTTGGCATGGGAGGTGCACAAAGGCAATGGATGATCATGTGAATATGATTGCTTCACCCATAATCAAGTTGTGGGATGGGAGCCTTTTGGCTTATCGAGACACCGGAGTTCCGAAGGAGGCGACGGAGTTTCAGATTATCATTGCTCATGGCTTTGGGAGCTTCAAAGATATGAGTTTTCTAGCACCCCAAGTAAAGATCTTCCCAAACCCATCTTTTGTTTTCTTTCAACTCTGGATGTGTTCCTCTATTTGCTTTGGAACTTGAAAGTTTATAAGCTCTTTCTTATTCAATTTTGGCATCATTAATGATTTTTTGCTTCAGTTATCAACTAAAGGACGTTCTTGGCACCATTAATGCAACTCCCATGAATGTTGCAGGCTGCAAGGTCTCTTGAAGATCCTAAAGGAGATTCTCCAGTATCTCCCATTTCTGTTGACGTCTAGGTAACATCTCTAGCTTTTAGCTTTTTAGTCAAATTCACTTCTTCTATTGCTTAATTGTTTATGACCTTTGAATCTATCGGTTACTTTTAAGTATTCTGGGTAACGTTTGTTTACTGTTGCACATGGCGTGAGTTTGTTGCACTTTCCAATCATCCTAGGGTTCATCTGATGGGGGATTCCAGTCCGAATTTGCTGATTCATTACTGTCATTCTATTTTTCATTATTGTCATTCTAGAGAAGAACGAGTTGGAATTGGGTTACTGTTGATTGATATATCCTAAGTTTTCATTATTGTCATTCTATTTTTGAAATTTTGCAACAGCTCTTTAATGCTGTATTTAGTTCCTTAATGTTGTATTTCTGAAATTTAGCATCTTGGAATCTCATGCTAGAAGCTAAATATGGGAGAGACTTTCAAGATTTATGACTATTCTAACCATTTGTTCATTCTTCACATCTTTTACTTATTTTTTTAAGATCACTATCTTTATGTTCTCTATTTCGTTGATTCATTATCTGTATGATTCTATGAACATGCAAGATGAAGCAAGTGCATTTGTAAGAGGAGAACAAACTGCAGCGGTAGAAATTGGCTCTTTCAGATTGAGTGATACCAAGATGTCTACACCTAAAGCCATATATGATCTCTTTGGTTCCATATTGCCTACAATGGTGTGTGAGTTTATGAATTTGATGATTAGATGCTCATACTATAATTCTTTTAAGTGCTACGTCGACTTTTCCCCTGATGTAGGTAGGAAGTTTCTTAGTTTTGCAAATCATAATCTAATTGAGTTCTTAAGTTGTTAACCTATAAATGATCTCTATCATACAAATTCATCCTTTTGTATATATCAATATTTTTTTTTCTCCGGGATTTGCATGGTCGAAGCCTACATCACCAACTCGATCTGTGCCTTTTTTAAACACCTATGTCGTTCAATAATAATGTTGTTGTTTTAGACTTTTCAAACATTTGTTTATATTTTATTTGGTCATTCCTTATAATAAATATTATATATTTTCATTTTTTCCATCGCAACCGCGCCATGGCGCGGGTATTACACTAGTTATTATCTATATAATACTTTAAAACAGAAGACATTGCTGATGTGTCGTCATCCCCTTAATTATAGCATTTTTTTCCAATTATAATTAAGTAACTTTTAAATCAATTTTTATATTTAAGATTTTTACCTATTTACTAACAATTGGGTTTAATTTAAAACATTGAATTAAATCTAATGTCTACTATTAATTTCTCTTATTATTATTTTTTTCTCTTCATCTCTTCACACATTTACATTTTTTTTTTTTTACCCATTTACTAACCATTGGGTTTAATTCTAAATATTGAATTAAATCC
The DNA here is from genome assembly GCA_037127255.1 of Persicaria tinctoria. Classification (NCBI taxonomy): domain Eukaryota; kingdom Viridiplantae; phylum Streptophyta; class Magnoliopsida; order Caryophyllales; family Polygonaceae; genus Persicaria; species Persicaria tinctoria. The sequence goes on from JBANSL010000013.1 coordinate 68,434,041, forward strand.
AATGTCTACTATTCAAATATATATATATATATATATATATATATATATATATATATATATATATACTTATATATTATAATAATAATAACCTATATCAATACAATAGTTATATTTAAAAACGTACTTTTTTTATGAAGCCTAACTTTATGGTAATTATTTTTACCATTTTCTTAAAGATTTCAAGCCTACCTTCATTATTTTATCCAAAATTTTATTAATATTTTATAATATTAATTTATTATGTTGTTAAAATTTTATTTATTAAAAATCGCGCCATGGCGCGGGAATTATACTAGTTATTATTATATAGAGAGAATCTATATAGGCAACGAATCAAATGTTAACAACTCTTAACATTTTTTGTGTTAACAAATAATGACCGTTGGTTGAATTAAGATGAAATGCCAAGATTAATCAATGATTTTAATAATTTCTTTTTTTTTTAAAAAGTGAGACCCACAGGGCAAACTACTCCTTGAATTGGTAAATAAAGAGCGGTCATCAGGGGTTCAAACCGGGGACATATGGGTACTACCCACAATTCGCGTTCATCCCTAACCCGGGTCGAATTCGATATTGCGCAGTTGCGTCCCCATGGTGTCCCTTCAAGCTGCCTACAAACACCGCCGACTAGGTTCACTTACAGTCACAGGTGCGACTCTCAAATGAGAACTATTCGCCGAAATCGCCCTAGTATGAGACACGATGAAGGGGGTGAGAGACAGTTGTTTTCTAATCGTCTAAAAAAAGGGATTTGGGTTGGGATATCACGCGTATGTGGTGGGAGAAAATGATAGTTTTTATCTTTTCATATTAAAATTAATTAATTTCGGGAATTAATCTCGTCCTTCCATTTGTCATCAATCAACGACCTATATTTGTTAACACAAAACACATTAAGGGATGGTTACACATGACCTAACCTCTCTATCTCTGATATATATATATATATATTGATTAAGTAATAATTCGAGCTCGGACATACCTGAAGTTTGAGAGGCCGACAAGTCGACGGACGGTTGAACCGTCGACCATACAATAAAATCGAAAATAAAGGAAAAAAGGCGCAATCTACACGTAGCAGACACTCTGAAATGATCGAAACTATGAAGAACTAAAACCATAACGTTGAGGATGTCGGCGAAGAACAAAGCCAAACACCACCAAAGGGAAGCATCGCAAGTCAGCGGTACAGCAGGACCGTAACTCATGTGAGTAGTGAAGACGAAACTCCAAGGACCATTCTCCCGGATACTGAGTCGTCATTAGCACACTACCACGACCCCAACTTGTCCTGACTCTTGATGTTGTAAATTCAACCAGGTTGTAGAACTCTCCGGAACACCAACGACAAAGCCACCCGCTATCCAAAGAAAACACCCGAAAACCGACAAATCATGACACATATTTCAATAATCGTAAGACGGGGGATATTGAATCTTGCATTTTGGTATTAGAGCAATAAATGTGTAATTTACTTGTTTAAGAATCTTTCCATTCTTGATGATGCTCTTAACTGCTTTAACTAGGGCCAACTATACACCAATATTTTTAGTAGAATCATACTGACATTTCATCAGGATCCGGAAATTTATCATCCCATGCACTTTTATATATATATATATATATATATATATATATATATATATATATATATATATATATATATATATATATATATATATATAATTCATGAAAAGTTGTCTTCACCTCCCATTTAATGTCCATCCATCTAATGATTCATCATATATGTATTTTTTATTTTTATTTCATCTAATATCAAAAATACTTCTATAAATTCATTCTAACCTTTTAATTATAAGATTTGTTAAATATAATAATTTACAAACACGATATGTATCATTAGGATGTATATAATAATTGATTCATGTATATATATACCTTTATAATAAATATAATAATTATAGAATAATAAGATATGTATCATTAGGATCATAATTGTTCAAAGAATATTTACAAACACGATAGCTTACAAAAAGCAAAACCAAAGAAAATCGAACATGAATCTCTCATACATACATACATAGACAAAATAACAATAATTAAAATAATCTAGTTGAAACATGTGTTTTAAATTAGTTGAAGATTGAAGATAAATAAAAAATAGTTATGGTGTAACAAATGATCTCATTTATATAGTATAAAGGTATGGACAAAGTGTAATTGAGAGGATTTGAACTCATGACCTTGCACATAATAAACACCTCATTTAACCATTGAGCTATAGAAGTATTTTTGATATTAGATGAAATAAAAATAAAAAATAGCTCAATGGTTAAATGAGGTGTTTATTATGTGCAAGGTCATGAGTTCAAATCCTCTCAATTACACTTTGTCCATACCTTTATACTATATAAATGAGATCATTTGTTACACCATAACTATTTTTTATTTATCTTCAATCTTCAACTAATTTAAAACACATGTTTCAACTAGATTATTTTAATTATTGTTATTTTGTCTATGTATGTATGTATGAGAGATTCATGTTCGATTTTCTTTGGTTTTGCTTTTTGTAAGCTATCGTGTTTGTAAATATTCTTTGAACAATTATGATCCTAATGATACATATCTTATTATTCTATAATTATTATATTTATTATAAAGGTATATATATATACATGAATCAATTATTATATACATCCTAATGATACATATCGTGTTTGTAAATTATTATATTTAACAAATCTTATAATTAAAAGGTTAGAATGAATTTATGATTCGATAATATTTATTATAAAGTTTGAAAGTTATTTGTAACTACTTTATAAAACTTCATTTGAAATAATTATTTAAATAAAACCACATACCGTAATTTTTTTTAAATGGTATATATATACATGAATTTATCTCTTATGGTATTTATTTATCTATATAGTATGTCACACATGGAAACCTATATTAAACCTAAAGAATTCATTGTGCTGAACCGGTCCAAACCAAATTAAAAAATAGAAAACCGGTTCGGGTGATCAAACCCTCCTTCTTCCTCCTCCTTCCCGTGTCCAGCTCCTAGTCTCCTTCAATGGGGGTTTTAATTCTCCACTGTTTCGACTTCAAAACGCCTCCATTAAGTGCTCATCTTCAGCCACATCACAAAAACGTGTTCAAATTTTGGATTGAACAATGTATTCAGCCCCGAATTCGTCCCAGTTCACTTTGCCCCAAAACTAAAGGTTGGGTCATTTGGATTGATTTATTCACCGTTTCTTACAATTGAATATATAAAACTGATCACCAGAAGGAGATGAAGAGATTGGTATATTTAATTTGATCTTTCGTGCGCATTTTAAAGATCAACTATAAAAGGGGCTCCAACCTTTCGGAGCTGGGTAGACCATGGAAGGTCAATCTCCGAGCTCCTAATGTAGTTCATCATCTTCTAAAACCTTTAATCTATAATCACATTCAAAAACTTTTGAGAAAAGCATACAAAATAAAAAATCCCCAAATTCAACCGGACCTTCACCGGAGCCGCTCACCCACCACCTTCCGTTGTCGCAGCCGCTAAAACCTTCGGGGAGGAGCTTCACGCCACCAGGAAGCCGTATTGGCCACCTTAGTCCATCTTTGTGATCTTTCACCGTCGCTAGGCTTCATCGGAGTTGCAATCGAGCCTTGCCAGAAAGCCTGCTGGAACTTGTTGTAGGGGTAGAGGTTGGAGAAGGTTAATTACATAAAACCTCCCCAACCTTTTAATTTGTTTAAATTATATACCCTGTTTCAATTTAATAAATTTCAGAAAAAATATTCTTTTTTTCATAGCCTCTTATATATTCATGTTCAATACTCTTATTTGTGGGTATGTTAGAAGTCGGAGATTTGACAATGTTTTAGTTTTCTATAGAATTTAATTAAATATTATATTTAAATAATTCCCCCTGTTTCAAAGATTTATTTATAAGATGTGCTTTTGAAGACAGATTAATAACATGGTGATATACTTGGTAATTAATTGGCAAAAACAATATATATCATTTACTTTAATATATGGATGAAAATTTACTACTATACACACACAAATTACAATTGTTTTTGTTCATACATCTCATGGTTAATTTACTACAATTGAGCATTTGAGCCTCCTTAATCAATATAAGCCCCACAAATAGGCAAAAGCAATATATATCATTTACTTTAATGGATGAAAGTTTACTACTATACACACACAAATTACAATTGTTTTTGTTCATACATCTCATGGTTAATTTACTACAATTGAGCATTTGAGCCTCCTTAATCAATATAAGCCCCACAAATAGGCAAAAGCAATATATATCATTTACTTTAATGGATGAAAGTTTACTACTATACACACACAAATCACAATTGTTTTTGTTCATACATCTCATGGTTACATTTTTCTCTATATTTTTAACCGCATCCAAGTCACATAAATAAAATTTAATTAATCCATTTTTATGTTTTAATTTGTTTAACTTCCTTATAAGTTAATCATATGATAGTAATTATTTTAAAATAATACAAGGAACATTTGTAACTCCTAATCAATTAATTTAACGAGTATCAATTGACGTAATTGAGAGTTTTGTAACTCCTAATCAATTAATTTAAGGGTATCATCAATAAATGTAATTGAGAGTTACAAAATGTAATAAATATTAATCTTCATCTCCCTTCCTAAATAATCATTTTCATAATTAACCTTTTAACTTTTCTAATATTTGAGATTATAATTGAATTCATTTTTAAGTTACACACACACACACGACATTTTCACACACACACACACACGACATTTTTAGTCATCATTTATATTATCTTTCCTTTTGTATCTACCTATAGTTATATTAATTTACATCCATAATCTATAAAATTAAAGTCGTGTTCACTTTCAATTTATTTCTCTATTAACTTTATGAATATGTATTTTTTAAAATTTATTTAACCAATTGATATCTATATGACTCATTTGATGTATTAAAAAAAAGACTCATTTGGTTCATTGGAGAAGTTGTGGGAAAATACAGTACATGGTATAAATTTCAAATCCTCTTATTGGTATTATACTATTATCTAATATTTTGCTCTTAGAGTGTTGTTTTTCAATTTTTCTTCTCAAAATTGAAATTAAATTTGATGATTAAGTTGTGTTAAATGGACGAACATCATATCTAAATGATATTTTATATTTAATCTTAATTGATATTAAACCTATTATATATAGTATATTTTGATCTTTTTGAATAGTTATAAATTAAGATGATATTTTTTATTTTGAAAATTGATAGAATATTATTAGTTTTTAAAAATATCTTCCTATAAAAATAATAAGAATTAAATAAAATAGAGAAAATACTTACAATAAAAGATTCATCATTTAAGAAATTTCATATGCTTGATTATATTATAGGTTCAAGAGAGTACGTATATCTAAATATTTACCAATTGTAACTTATGCTAATAAAAAATGAGTACTTACAAAATTATGCTTAAATTTGCTAGATAAGTTATTGAAATTTCATTACCCTATTGTAGAATTTATGCTATGTTAATTTTTTGCGTCATTCACCAAATATAATACCAGTTACGTAATTGATATAAAATTATGCCTCGGGCGTAGCACGGGTCTGCCACCCTAGTTTGATTTAATGTTGCTTACTTATCTCATTAATTACTATGGGAGAATTTGGTGTCTTGCCATCCACTGTTTAACCTCATTTCATTTTACCAAAGCTTTCTAAATAAAGGTCGGGTCCTCCCTGTTTCGACATATCTATTGAAAGGCTAATCAATCGAGTTGCATATTTGGGTGCTGGCTAGTTTACCATCAAGAGTTCAATCTCATTCAGCTGCAGGCCCGTCCACTGGGTTGTTCAAAAAGCCCAATGGAACAGGGTACCACATTTTAATGGGACACCATATTTGTGTTAGAGTACTAGGTATATATATTAAATTTTTTTAATTGTTTTAGGCGTTGGCAGTGAAAAGCGGAAAAGAACCCCCTAATTAATGCCACAAAATCCACGCTCTTCTTCCTCCTGGAGAAATCACGCGTAAAGAGTAATTAATGGAGGACGCTTCGTCATGCATCCACGCTCCACTCTCTTCAAAATCTCAAGCCCGGCCCTCTGCTCTCACTCCTCTCAATATGTGTTTCTTTCGTACTACCATCTCGCCTCATCCCACAGTGCTACTGTGTTTCTCCGAGTCATTGTCGCTGCCTTGCCGTCTTCGTCGGTGTCGCAGAACCGCCATCGCTGGTGCCTCCGCCTCGCCGGTGTCGAAGTCCCTCCTCGGCCTCCCCTTCGCCTTCGTCTGCCTCCGCATCTCCATCGTCGGTAAGTTTTTATTTTCGATTTTCGATCTCCACCGTTGAGGTCTTTCAATTCCCAGTTTTGTTGAATTTACTGGTAATTTCCCTGTTGAATTTCTATTCCTCGTTGAATTGGTGACTTTTGTTGAATTTCAATTCCCTGTTTTTGTTGAATTCACTTTTACAGTTCATTGTATGTGTCCAATTCAGGACTTACAATTTGGGATTTTCCTAATTGCATTTTCATCTCCATCACGGACACTTTGTGATTTGGGACTTAAAAAGTACGTTGCAGTGATTCGGGACTTAAAAGAAAAAGAAGTTGTTGCGATTTGGGACTTAAAGAAAAAGAAGTTGTTGTGTTGCTGTGATTCATCTCCATCACCGGTACATCTAAAAACCCTTTCTAAAGGCCCCCCTTGATATATGCACAGGGCACCTAAAAATAATTGGACGGCCCTGCAGTTGTTGACGTTGAATGCACTATGTTTTTCCCGTCAATTGGCTTTTGCAATATACATGTAAATCTTTTATAATAAGTAATCGTGGAAAATGTGAAATGAACATATCCGACATTAATAATATAAGGAATCGAAACCTTACTTATAAGTTGATGAGCTACTCTAATACCAGTTAATTTTAGGATGTAATCCATCGGTTTTGTGTGTTCGACTTGGTCAGCACATGTTTCGCAATTGGAATTTAACATAAGGAGAATTATTTCCAACTTCCCGACAAAAAAAAAGTATTTTATTATAAGTTTTGAAAATCTTAGTTGATTAATAATGTATGTATAGGTATTACTTATTAGTTACTACATAAGTAGTTTAGGGCCGGCTACATTGAATTATTGACAGCTTCATTTCTTTTAGGGAAATTCCGTTTGGTACCCCCGAGTTTTTGACAATTCCGGATGGTGTCCTACACTTTTTTTTTGTCCGGATGATACCCCTGAGTTTTGTCAAAAGTCCGGCTCATGCCCAAAACTCATAGTTTCTTCTTTTTAATGAATAAAACCACCCATTATTTTTATTTTTTCATAAATATGCCCATTTACTTTTAACATTAAACAAACCTACTTATCATTTAACTAAATTCAAAACAAAATTGACAAAATCACCTTTATTTTTTAAAATTAATAAGATCACACATTATTGCCAAAGTTGTAGCAAAAAATACCCATTCTTTCCAAATTCTTTTTTGAAGAAAATCAACTATTATTTTTGACATTACACAAAAGATCCGTTACATATTTTTCATATTTTATAAAAAATAAATCTCATTATTTGTCAAATATTGCATGTACATAATCACCCATTATTTACAAAATTTTGCACAAATCCACTATCTTATTATGTGAACAAAAATAGTTAACCTATACATTATAAAAAAATACTTTGTAAAACCACCCTTTATGCTTTAAAAAATGCACAAAATCATTTCTTGTGTAATAAAAGAAGGTGTTATTCATTTCTTTTGTTTGGAATACATAAAACCTAATAAAATAAGAATGATTAATCTCTTATTATATTTTTCTTTTACAAGAAGAAAAATAAATAAATAAAATTTACTTTTCTTTTTCAAAAAAATTATAATCAAGCATCTGGTTAAATTGATCAATCACATTTACAAATGTTTAAAGTTAATGAGATATAAGTTAAATATTGTTTTGAAAAATAATATCTGTTAAAAATATTGCAATAAAAAAATTTGGAAATATTGCAATAAAAATTTTGGAAATATTGATCAATCACATTTACAAATATTGCAATAAAATTTTTGGAAATAATATGTGATTTTGTAAAATTTTAAAAAATAAAGTTGGTTTTGTCACTTTTGTCATTTTGTGTTGAATTTTGTTAATTAATATGTAGTTTTGTTCAATGTTAAAAGTAAATGGGCATATTTATGAAAAAATAAAAATAATGGGTGGTTTTATTCATTAAAAAGAAGAAACTATGAGTTTTGGGCATGGACCGGACTTTTGACAAAACTCAGGGGTACCATCCGGACAAAAAAAAAGTGTGGGACACCATCCAGAATTGTCAAAAACTCGAGGGTACCAAACGGAATTTCCCTTTCTTTTAATACACTAAAAGGGGGAAATAATCGGCCAAGATCGCATTTCAAGTCTATATTTATTCAAAGCAATGCATTATATATTTATATTTGACGCGTAAATATGCCAATAGTTTTATTTTATATATTCTAAAAACAGCTGTGAAAAAAGTAATCACACAACATGACTGTTTGAGTGTTTGAATTGAGATCGAAGAATCCAGTTAAGGTTTTATTTATTGGTTATATTTATTCTTTATAACATGTATATTATTCGTTTTCACGTTTTATAATTATTAGCAACACATTTTGTCAAATGAAACCTTAGTCGGTACATGGTATTTTCGTACCCATAAAAATAATTTTTAAGTTGAAAAATAATCGATCACAACTTACCCAACATAAACTAAAACCCAATTTTTTAAATCCACTAAAATTTATAGTTTTGGCTAAGACTAAGCATATATATTTTGAAACCAACATACTATATATAGTATATAAAAGACTATTTCTATATTAATACCTTGCAAATTGAACATGTTTAATCGAATTATTTCACAACGTTTGAATTTTGTCCCTCAAACAACCAATTTTTTTTATATATCTAAATTACCCGAATCAATATCCATATCTAGTACGAATCAATTACAAACAATTAAATGCAACTTTAATTTATTTGCACTTGTAGTGCGTAAGTCAAATTAAAGACCAAAATTAATTTACATCACCAACTTAACCAATTGAACAAAATCTCTCTCCCACTCCTATACATCGATCCTTATATATAGTAACATAGCCACAGTATATAAAAACATATATATAGTACAATCTTATCTTTCCCTCATGACTTCTTTTAAGAATTTTAATTCTTCACACACCTTTATTCCACGAAATTACAATTGATTGCACAAATTAACAACTTAAGAACTAAGCAAACTTAGATCGTAACTAACTTTCAAAGCTAGAGAGAAATGAGATTCGACTAGCAAATGAAAGTGTCGTCGATTTTTATTCATGACCAAACAATAACATAACTCGGTATACTAAAAACATATATGAATCCACAAACCTCGTCAAATTACGTACGTACGTATATGTGTATGTGTGTATATGACGACCCAACATTGTTGCTCGAATTCGAGCCTCCTTTTCAAGCATAGTCGCACGTCCCATAAATGCAATACTGCGCGCACTTCTGGCCGCAGGATCCACAGTTCCTCTTATCATAAGAGAGATTGACGCACTTCCCGTGGCAGCAAGACTGAGTGTACTTGCACTTGTTCTTGCACCTACCGCAGTTGTTCTTATCGGTGTGGAGCTCGACACACTTGTTGTTGCAACAATAGGTGTTGGTGGCGGCACACACATCGCCATCCTTGTGGCAATGGTCAGCTGCCCTAGGGTTTTTAGCCTTGTTTTCTGCTAGAAACCGACTCACCTTCTTCTTCGGGGTGGTGGGCATCACCTTGGTGGGGACTGCCAATGACTCCCCATCCACATGTTGGATCTGGTCAGGTTCTTGGGTCTGGTCAGGCTGGGTGAAGTGAGTGGTGAGGGTGATGGTGAGAGCTAGGGTGAGGGCGATCGTTAGGATCGCCTTCATCATCTTCATGGTTGGTTTGGGGATCCAAAGATAACAAACTTAACAATGGAGGAATTAAGGGTTTAAAACATGTATGAGTTGTTGTTGTTTAGGTGAAAGCTAGAGAGAGATGTGTGGGATTATAGGGTTCATAGGGGGGTGGTGTGGTATTATAAGGAGGGGTTGACGCGAAAATGGTGGTTAAAAGTAGGAGGAGTTGTGTGATTCTTGCAAAGATGCATGGAGTGTGGTGCAATTAATATATTTATTAATTAATTTGTGATTTAATTATTTAGTTATAAGAGGGTAAGGGTGCATGTTTCTTATAGAGGACTCTCTAAGTTACATAGATGTTAAGCATGGAATTAATTGATGTATCTTATTAAATTTTAGTTTAGTTTGTTCAATTAGTTAAACAAGCTAGGGTTTTTATAACCCAGATATATAAATATTTTCTTTATTTTAATTTAATTTTTAAGCTTAAAAAAAGATTATAGGATTAATATCCATTTAAATTCACATAATCTTTGTAACTTTCATTTCTTACCCTGTATCCTTAAATTATTAAAAAAAATTAATATCAATGAAGTAATTAAATTAATTGACTATATATACATTTAGGGTTTGTTGATGCTGTATTTTAGCTATTTGTGTTGATTAACAAAAAAAAAAGAGTTTATTTACATAAGAAAACTATTTACATTTGTAGGCCGGAATTGATGGGAAAAAATTATTCATAAAATAACAGTTGCATTCATAAAATATATATATATATATATATATATATATATATATATATATATATATATTCGAAGCAAGATAAGAGTTAGGGAGGCTCCCGACAAGCCGGGGGCCTTCCTAGAGCGTCCAGACGGACGAGATCAGCTAGTAGACGGTCCGATGAGCAGCTATCCTCGGCAGGGTATCCGTAAGCAAGAAGAGCAATCCTGTCTGTCACAGCATTTGATTCCCTAAAGATATGACGAATAGCAACATTAGTGAGGTATGATAGATCGACCCTCGTATCCGATTGTAGCAGCTCAATGTTCCAGGGACAAGACCAGTCACCCAGAAGAGCATTGACAACCGTCAGACAATCCCCTTCAATTAGAAGGTTGTCAATATGAAGCTATTTAGCTTTCAGAACACCCAATCGAAGAGCCAGAGCTTCAGCGTAGACTGCAGTAGTATTATTGCAGGGGCCGTTTCCCAAGGAAACAATAGCACCGCAATCATATATTGATTATACTAACCTTTTATTACATACAGTACTATGCATTAATTCTGGTTGATAATATATAATTTAAAATCTACCGAAATTTGCAGTTGATATAATATTAATTAGTTTTTTTTTTGAAATCATATAATATTAATTAGTTGATAGTTGATTCAATTCCAAAAACAGAAATTTAATTAAGTAAAATAAACTTGTATACAAATTCGGTCAATCCGTCAAGTGAAGCAAAGGTGAAGGGGAATTTTTTTAGAACATTGACCGAAAATAAATAGAAAAAAAAAAGAGTAAATGAAAAGGAATACTCCGTATATGACTAAGACCAAACAAAATCATTAAATTGAGCCATTCCATGTTATGGTTGATTAGCTTCTTAGAAATCTGTTTACTGCTAATCAATCAAATGTACAAATGCTATGAATAATACATGTATTATATTACACAGCTATTTTTGATTTAATAACACGTTATGAAAATGAATAAATTTAAATCATTACCACACATATAAAGTGCTTTAAGAGGTTAGCTGAGAATGCAGATTACACGGGCTTTGACTTTGTTCTTGCATCTATTTGTAACTTTTCATGTACGTATAAACATTGCCTTTACAAACACTACAAAATTGATATTTGTGCTTTTTGGGAGAATAATAAATCTAATTATGTGTGATTATTGATCTTTTCATTCTTTTTATTCCTTGAGTTGTTGATGATGTCAATTTGATGTAATTCACAATCTCGTCCCATTAATACTTTTATTAGTCAATCCTCCAAAAGGCTTGCTATATGCACCTACATCAGGTTTTTATATGCGTACCTAGACAAAACGGATCTATATATAATCTGTCTGCCTCATAATTTGACACGTGCTTAATAATTATTATGAAAACTTATAAAATAACACAAACGGATTCATGATCCGTTAATGTTAAAATTTTAAAACAAATAAAAGTTGAAACTTAAAAAAAAAAACGAACGGATCTATGATCCGTCTATCCGTCTATTTATCTATCTATCTAAGGATTAACTCATTACTTTTTAATGTCAAACATATTTAATATTGGACATGTGTCATGTTGAGGTTCAAATAGTGTGAGTGTATATAGCACACATTCTTGATGCATATAGCCTTGTTGCCTCCAAAAGGCTTATAGGATCTAGATGTTGGTTAGTTTGTAGGTAGTAATGATACTCGCAAAACTTGGCTGATACTATACATGTTATGAGACTGCTAATAATAGGTATCACGTACACTTCAGTCTTCTTTGTTTTTATAGTTTTGCTCCTCTTAATAGACGGGGAAACCTTATATATCTAACTTTTTGTTGCTTAAGGCAGATAATGCCCAGTAGTTAAGGCTGAGATAAAACTCGTGGAAATTTGACAAATCGGGTGGGAAGGTTATCTACCACTGCATCATGTTCTAATATTATATTGGGGCAGGAACTATGATCCCAAACACATACCTATTAATTATTATTCCTCCTGTCATGCTTTGGAACCTCCTTGCTCCAGCTTATCTAAAGCTTGTGGTTGACAACCTCACTTTTGAAAATACAAAAGACTTAAGATTTGAGAAATAGAGGATTCAACGCCCCCCACTTTGATGAAACTCGGTAAATGATATCAACTCGACTAAGGTTCTCAGCTGATAGATACAATTTTTTCTTTTTATACCAATGGGAGTTGATTCTAAAATTCGTCTTTAGCCAGGAATGGTGTGTATGTAAATGTGGTGTAACGAGTGAGAGATGCTTTTGAAGAGGCCAGGAAGAGGTTGTTAGACTCAATTGCTCATGTGTTGCAACTAGTAACTACAAAAGGACTGGGGTCAATATGAGAATGCTTATTCTACGCCCTTAAAACTTATGAAATGAACAATTATATCTCCATATGATAGCCAAAATAAACCTAATATAATAGTTTTTTGTATCCCTCCTCTCATGATTGTCCCTTGTCTTTTTTTCAAAAAATGGTTAAAGGATTTGGTTCCTTGTGTTCCAATCTTGTTCAAGGATGAACATATCATACTTTGCAGGGGAAAGGGAGATCAAGAGTGGGTCTCCAACTGTTAGTTCAGATAAAACAAGAGAAAATTTTGTGGAGTAATTTCAGATCATCACAAAGAAGATGATCAAATCTGATTGTATTGTTTAAACTGAGTATAGTGTTTGTCCTTATATACACATTTCTGTTTTTCTCACTTATACAAGTGTAATGATCCCAACCATTCAATCTACACACTCAATCCTAGCGCAACCATACAAGTCTAACTGCACATTTGACTTTGAGTTGCTGCCTTTGCTTGAGTGTGCTTGAGCTAGCTAGGTTGAGGCTGAGCTGGACAGTACTCCAATATTATACCCCCCCCCCCCAAAAAAAAAAAAAAAAAAAAATTGGAGAGGGTGAAACCATTCCCAAATTGTCAAGGATGGAAGGCATGCGATACCCAAGTAAGGGTTTTGTCAAAGCATTTACTAGCTGATCAGACGTAGGAATATGATGAAGAGAGATAAGACCTTCAAGCAGTTTCCCCCTGATGTAATGGCAGCTTAAATCGATTTGTTTTGTTCTTAATTCTTTTGTCGTCTGGTTGTCATAATTCACCGGAATAGGAGTGATAAATGGAACACCCAATTCATGTAAGAGTCGACTAAGTCAAGAAATTTCTATTTAAACCCGATGAAATGAGCGATATTCAGCTTCACCAAGGATAATCAAACGGTGGTTTGCTTTTTAGATTTCTAGGAAATCAAGTTCTCACCGAGAAAAATATCATATCCCCTCACACTACGTCAAGTTAAGGGACAAGAGGCCTTATCTGAATCGCAATAAGCTTACAAATCAAAACCAGAGGAGTTGGTGAGTAATGAAGAATGATCAATCGTGCCTTTCAAACATCGAAATGTGCGCAAAACTTCCTGTATGTGACCCTGAGTGGGCTTTTTCATAAATTGACTTAGATGTTGGACGGAGAATGCAATATCAAGCATGATGTTGGTAATGAAATTCAGCTTTCCAAGAACTTGTGAATAAATAGTGGGGTTGGGAAGGTGATCATGATATGTAGCAATTTGTTTCAGCTTAAGAGGACTAATAGCAGGCTTATTTGTGTCACAACCAAACTAGGAAATGGTGTCTTGAGTAAACTGACATTAGCTCAAAACCATACCATTTTTGGTTGAGATAAACTCAATCCTAAGGAAATAGTGGAACTGGCCTAAATCCTTGATCTTGAATGAGTGGTTTTGTCAAAGCATCTGCTAGCTGATAAAATGTAGGAACATGATGAAGTGAGATTCGACCTTCAAGCAAATTTTCCCTCACATAATGGTAGTCTAAATCGATGTGTTTTGTTCTTTCGTGAAACCGGATTGCAGGCAATATAAATTGTCACCCGATTGTCATAATTCACTAGAATAGGATTGATATCTGGAACACTCAATTCATGTAAGAACTGACATAGCCAATGACTTTTTTCTTTCAAAATTTCCTCGTTTTTTTTCTTTTCTTTTATTTTTTTCTTCTTCCTTTTATCTCTTTAAATCAATCACTTTTTTCTTTTATTTTTAACACATTTACTAAATATTGAGCTTAATTCAAAACATTAAATCCAATCTATTGTTTACTATTAATTTATAGGTAAAGAGTTGAAGGGGTGTTCTTATGATGATGTGACATATAAAAAGCGAGTTAACAGCCGAGGTAAGTCTTCACAGGTGCACATGGCCTTATACTCCAATTTCAGATATCTGACCTTACGAATAAAACGCGGTCTGAGACCGCGTTTTTCTGTCCGATCTGACAAAAATGAATATTTTCGTAAATAGTTTTAAAGTGTGAACATTCTCCAACTTGGTTGGAAGTTCTCAAATTGACTACCTTTTGGTTAGAAAGGAAGACAGACGTCGTTGCAAGGATTGTAAGGTGATCCCCTTCGGTGGTATCTCAACGCCTCATCACCTTCTGGTTATGGACTTTGAAGTGAATGTTCGAGCTCGAAAGAGAAATCACAACTTACCTTCGAAAATAAGGTGGTGGCGTCTAAATGAATCGACCGGACGCCTTCTGAAAGATAAGGTTTGACAAGCGGCGGAGCAGGCAGGGATTGAGGATTCATTGGCCAATGCAGAAGCTATATGGAGCCGTTTAGCAGGTTGTATTCGCAGAGTGGGTCGAGAGGTGCTAGGGGTGTCAAAAGGGGGCCATGGGTCCATTCGAGGCGTCGCTTGGTGGAATGATGAAGTGAAGGCAAAGGTAAAGGAAAAGCAGTTAACATTTCAGAGTTGGTTGCACAGAGGCCCTGGAGACGACGGTGTGGAGCTCAGGTCGAGGTATAATGTGGCCAAAGGGGAAGCTAAGCGTGCAGTAGCTAAGGCTAAGGACAAATCTTTTGAGAATATATACAAAGCCCTCGACAACAAAGAAGAAGAGCAAGTTCTATATCAACTAGCTCGACATAGAGAGAGGATGAGTAGAGACATTGACATCGTCAGATGTGTTAAAGATGAGAGCAGTCAAGTTTTAGTGGATGATCAGCAGATCAAGGGTAGATGGCGGAGTTACTTCTCTGAATCGCTCAACGAGGATTTATACGATTCAGAGCTGAGTTCCAGTCCTTCGGACCGTATCGATTTAGGATTCCACCGACACATTTTGATAGTGGAGGTTAAGGAAGCTCTCTGTAGGATGAAGAACAGTAGAGCTTCGGGACCAGATGATATTCCGGGTGAGGTTTGGAAATGGTTAGGGCCCAAAGGTTTGGTTTGGCTTACTTCGCTTTTCAATGCTACCCTATCGTCAGCTAAGATGCCTTCGGAGTGGAGACTTAGTAAATTGGTCCCGGTCTACAAGAATAAAGGGGATGTTCAATGTTGCAGTAACTACAAAGGAATCAAACTGCTGAGCCACACTATGAAGGTATGGGAGAGAGTGATCGGGATGAGACTTCAGAGATCGGTTCACGTGTCGGAGAATCAGTTTGTATTTATGCCTGGCAGATCCGCGGTTGAGGCTATTCACTTGTTAAGGCGACTGATCGAGATGCACAGAGATAGAAAGAAGAATCTGTATATGGCCTTTATTGATATAGAAAAGGCCTACGACAGGGTTTCGAGAGAGCTTCTTTGAAGATGTTTGGCAGAAAAGGGAGTGCATGGGTCGTATATCAGAGTAATCAGGGATATGTATGATGATTCGCTGACAAGCGTTAGAACATCGTATGGGGATTCAGGGTATTTTGAGGTTCGAGTGGGGCTTCACCAGGGCTCTGCGCTTAGTCCACTTCTATTCACTTTAGTTATGGACATACTGTTTGCTTCTCTCCAAGAGGAGTTACCATGGTGCATGCTGTTTGCCGACGATATTGTTCTAGTGGACGTCTCTAGTTCGGGGTTGGCTCGCAGACTAGAAAATTGGTGAGAAGTGTTGGAGTCTAAGGGTTTCAGAATGAGTAGGACCAAGACCGAGTATATGCAGTTCATCTTTGGAGAGGCCAGAGTCCCTGAGACATCCGTTCGATTGGGGGAGGATCTTGTCCCTAGAAAGGAGCATTTCAAGTACCTCGGCTCGTACCTCCAAAACGATGGGGGTATCGATAAGGATATTGAGCATAGAGTCCAGGCAGGGTGGATGAGACGGAGGAGAGCATCTGGGGTCCTCTGTGACAGGAAAGTCCCGGCTAAGCTGAAAAGGAAATTCTATAAGGTGGTTGTCAGGCCGACCTTGTTGTATGGCGCAGAGTGTTGGCCTAGTACTAAAGCTCAAGAACAGAAGTTGGCGGTGGCTGAGATGAGAATGCTGAGATGTGGACATTAGAAGCAAGGTTGAGGTTGTGAGTATCGTTGATAAACTACGGGAGTCCAGATTGCGGTGGTTTGGGCATGTTCATAGGAGGCAAATATCAGCGCCTATTCGAAGGTGTGAGAGCTTGGAGCTTGGAGATTTGTGCCGAGGGAGAGGTAGACCGAAGAAGAGCCGGATGGAGGTTATTCGACAGGACCTCAATGCACTGAATCTATCGGAGGATACGACTTCGGATAGGGACCACTGGGGGAGATGCATTGGGGCTTCGGATGTTTAGAATCCCAAGGATGGGTGTTGGGTCATTTCCTTTTGCTTCCATTCTACCTTTCTTTCTGCTTTCTATCTGCTTTCTGTTGGTTATCTACATATCTGTTTTCTTTCTTTCTGCTGTCTATTACCTATCTCCTACTAGGTGCCCTGGGAGATTGTGTTTCCTTTGCTCTATTATTTTGGGTCTTCCGGAAACACTCTCTCGACTAGTTCGGGGAAAAAGTGCATACATCCCGACCCCCCAGACCCCGCTTCATTGCGGGATATACTGGGTTGTTGTTGTTGTAGTGTGAATATTTTTGTAATTATTTATTTTTAGTGAATATTTTGAAAAAAAAAATTGTTTTTGGTTGATTGGAGATTATTTAAGGTGGAAATTATGTAAAATACCCATATTACCCTCAACCATAAACTCATATCATTCTCCTCACCAATATCTGGCAACATCACTTCGAGTCTTCAACAGTGATCGGGGATTAGCTCTGAAATTGAAAGCGACCTCTGCCATCATCGTCTGCTCCCTTCCATTCGGCCGTTTGCAGACTCCCATCATCATTGGCGAGCGCCACTCCGCCCAACCATCTCAGGCGCCGTCGATTCTTTTGTGTTTGCTGCCCAGGCAGCGTAGTCCATCAATGTGACGCCTTCGATTGTTTTATGTCGCCTCCGAGCTCCACCCCGTCGCTGCTTCCTCTTCCTCATCTCGAGCTTCCATAGCCCTCACTGCATATTGGAGAGGGGAGGGCAATTTTAGGATCTCACACCTCTCCACCCTTTCCACCTTACCCCCCAAGGTGGGAAAATCACACACCTTCACTCCCTTCAACCCCCGAATCCCCGCCCACCCCCACCCCCTCATTGAATTGGTAAATAAAGAGCGGTCATTTCGGGGTTCGAACCGGGGACCTATGGGTACTGCCCACAAGTCCTTTCCGGTGAGCCATTCCGAAATGGTTTAAAACTTCGGTAGGGTAAACTTTTTATAGTGACTGGCTCCACCGCTTCGTGACCTCATACCCCAGAAACCCCTTGCGGGATTTTTTGAGGAGGCTCAGTATCACTTACGCAAAGTGCGATAAGCGGTTGTAACCTCACCTACCTGCACACAGACCACTTCACCACTTCGGCTTGGCCCTACGAATTAGTATACACCGCTTGGCCGTACGCGCTTGTGGGAATTAATATGGCCTAAAATGCACCAAGTGAGATTCAAACCCGAGACATCTCCTTTGGAATACCTCATCCTTACCGCTAGAGCAAGAGGTCATTGGTCTCCCACCCCCTCCATCTCTTGCAAAACGGCGCATGCGCACTCCATCCCCACCCTTTCCATCCCTTCCACCCCTTTAATGAAGGTAAGAAAACATGCCCTAAGAGAGTAGGATTTTGGAAAGAGAGATACTCGACAATTCGACTTGGGATGGTGATGGATTTGATGGGAGTAGAATAAAAAGAAAAGAAAAAGAGATGAAAAATATATATTGAGGAGTTAGAGTGCACTGGGCTCAAGCCCAATCAGCAAGCCCACAAATGTAGAAATGCAGCCCTGCTCTTGTAGTCTAGGACTCTAGGGTTCTGCTACTTGTGCTAAGCTTGAGCCCCTTGTAGTCGATAACAATGGAGGATTGAAATCAATACTACAATTATCACTCTTACATATTAATCTCACAATTATTATTAATATATAACTCTCCTAGTTTTTTTTTTTTTTTGAAAAGGTAAATTTATAAATAGGTAATATGTAATTACAAAAGGGACAAGTCAACAAGGACTTATCGCAAAATTGGCCTAAGGCCAAAACACACCCTACACGAATCCGGTGTGTATACCCACTAACCTCTCAAAAGTATGTTTCCACTAGCATCATGTTTGCCTATTCCACAAGACCCCAAAGAGAATGCCTACCACCCCTACGCCTCTCCGCTAGCAAGTTTTCCTATTGAAGACATTATGGAGTTGGCCTCCTCATAAGCCAACTCTAACTTTAATGGCTTCAATTGAATCAACCGGAGAAACTGGCCAGAGCATAGAGAATTAGAGGAGGTATCCTTCATCTCATGTTCTAAAAAGTAGTATATATTCAAATGAATTCAGATGCTCGTTTTTTTCAAGTAAGGTAGATTTTTGCCTACATTTACGCTATGAATTTGGTTTAGTTTTATACTCCGTAAGTTGTTTCTTCATAATGTGGTGTGTTTCTTTGGTGCAGGGCTTTGATTCTTCGATCTTCATCGGATCTTTCATATCTTATACCACGAATTTGATTTTGCTTGCTACTAGTTGTTTGGTTTTTGTTTGTTGAATGTTAGACTAGTTATTACGTACGAACAAGCTAGTGTGTGGTTTTTGATGTTCCGCCGGGTAGGTGGTAGATATAACCATTTGCCTTGGCTTTTGCAACGCTCCTAAAATGTTTGGAGGATTGGGGTTGTAGGTGGTAGATATAAGCGGGACTTCATTGTAGTACTGATGTACGCAATATTTGATATGCTATTATTTCATGTGAAGTAACTTTGGGGAATCCAAGTAAAGAAAATGTTTGGGATTTTAGATTGTATCATCTTTATGTTATATGGTAAATTACACGGTTGCCGGCCTATTCAATAACAAATCAATGCATATGTGTATATATGCTATAGAACTACGTACTGCCCCTTGCTTCTACTGCAAAGATTGCTAATCAAGAAACCGATACCCAAGTTCAGGTGGCGTGAACTGCAATGCCAGTTTTAAGTTGGTTTGATGGATTCAAAGGTTAGTAGTTGGTGTTTTGTGGTTTCTTTGTTGATTGCGCTACCTAGGAGGGTGGGTGGGTGGACATGGAACAATTACGAGAAATGTCGAGATTTTTACTTGATACTCTGTAAATATTATATATACGGAGTAGAGGTTATTGTAGTCCGAAATGCTGAAATTTAATCCAAAAATTTTCAAAGGATGATTATTCTTCAAGTTCTCAGAATCCTCACACGTATTCAGAGCAGTCGGAAACACAGGAATTTTTTTTAGAAAGAGAGATACAGTACTCGGTAAATAACCTCAGTAAAGGTCACAAAATTAGTTTATATGAAAATTATTGTTAAAATTTTTTTAAAAAATTATAACAATATTGTATTTGATAATTCATATACATTTGTAAAAAAATATTTTGAAAAATCATAGTAAAATTATTATTTTTTGCAAAAATGTTGTTATTTTGTGACTTTTACATATATGTATTTTTTCGGAAAATATTTTTATGATTTTTCAAAATATTTTTTCACAAATGTGTAAGAATTATCAAATACAATATTTTTATAATTTTTGAAAAATTTTTTTAACAATAATTTTCATATAAACTAATTTTGTGACACACCGAGTGATACACGGTGTGTTGTAGGTGATCTCCGTTGAAATAACCTTGGGAGTTGAGATGGTGATGGACTTGATGGGAGTAAATAAATAACTAACTAAAAATCTCTGTAGGAAGGGAAGATAATTACTTGCCCAAATCTCGCCCTCTCTTGTCCTTTTGGGTTACATTTTCTCTCTACCCCGCCTGAGGGGATTTTATTTGCATTAGAGGATGACGCTATGGGAAGGACTACTCCCCGCCTCACCGTTCGTAGCCTCGACTTGTTTGCTTGTGTTTTTTATTTAAGAGAGCTTGCTCTCGTTTTCTCACCCAAAAAAAAAAAAAAAACACCCCCATTCATTTCGTTCATTAATTACAACCAACCAAGAGGCCTCTCCACCTCCTCCCTATAAAGAAAAAAAGTATTTTTTTTTGTTGTTGTTATAACATTATTGATTTATTGATATTTCTTTAAATCTCATCTATCAATTTAATTAGAAGAATTTATCTATGTTATTTATCCGTAGAAGAATATGAAGAGACAAAAATCAATGATTCTATCCTGTAGATAATCAAAAGTATAGGATTTTTGAAAGAGCAACCGCATATTAACTTTAAGGAAAGGAAATCTTTTTTTTTATTATTATTATAACGAGAGATACTCGGTAACTAATTTGGGTCGAGATTAATGGACTTGATGGGAGTACACAAAAATAAAATAAAAATTAAGATAAGATTAAGAAGAAGATAATTACTAGTAATACCGAGTACTCCGTAATTAATTGCCCAAATTGCATCAGAGTGGAAATGAATGTTAACTGGGTTTATTATAAAAACCAAAACAATTCCATTCATTTAATCCATTCATTAAAAATAAAATATTTTACACAGTTTTTATTAACAAAAAAAATACTAATGTGTATGTGTATGACTAAAAAAAGAACAGATAATTAGAAGAATACTAGTGTAATACATGTGCCTTGAAGGCACGGGAGCTTGATCCATTTTAATTTGAACATCATTTTATATATTTATATAATACTATATTAATATATATACGTGTTTACAACAAAAATATGTATAAAGTATTTTTTTATAATTTATAAATTAGTTGGAAAGAGATACGATAAAGATATTGAAAATGATTTAATAAGGTAAAGTAGTAATAATACTCAAACACACCACCTAATATAATTTGAAATAAATATATAATTATTATCATTAGCATAGATCTAAAAAGTAAAATATGAGCTCCCGTACAAATATTAAAAAATCATAAGCACATGATTGTGTGAATAATTTTGAAGTTATGTAGATGTACATAACTTAATCATTATTTTCATGAGAAATATGGTTAGAAAGAGAGAAATAAATAATGAAAATAAAGGTAAGATGGTAAAAAAAAGATCCTTAAAGGTAGAAAAGTGATATAAAAAGCCTCATCCAAGATGTAAAATAAGTATTAGTAATGCTTGTGACTCTTAAAATATTATTTATTTTCGATAGTCATTTAAGATGTCTAAAATAATTAAATTAAAAAAAAACACTTTTTTTGCTCTAATTGATTTTTATAATTAATTTTTAAAATCTAATATTTACAAATTGATTATTACATGTTCGTTGTATGTAGACAATGTGGGGAATATTGCAATCGGTTAAATATGATAAATCAACAATTTCAATATCCAAGAATAAAATCAGCCAAGACTTGACGAATGTTCAATGTACGTAGACGATTAAAATAAATCACAAATTGACATACAACATATCAAATTAAATAATATTTTAGTATAAAAATAGGAAAAAAAATTTGTTTAAAATAAGAAACAGATATTTTAAAATTTCAGCAATAATATTGACCAATAAGAAAATACTATTTGAATAAAAAATTCAAGTTTAACTGTGAGCGTGACACATCAGCAAAATGATAGTAGAATTAATATTATAAATATATTACCTATTATCGAAATTAATTTATAAAAAAAATTGAAAAAAATAATATTTTATATAATTTTGACCATCCTAACAAAGCGTGAATGAATATTAAACAACATATTTAGCTAAACGAATAGAGAGTAGTAAATTTTAACATGATTGGGATAAATGTGATATAATAAACAAATATTTAAATGAATTCAATATGTTAAGATAATGAATGCAAGCAAGCCGAGTACATCTTTGATTAATTTATTTGAAAATGAAATAGTTGCATGGTTGGTGAGAAAATATGAACATATGTGAAAGTTAATTTATACTTCGTAGCATTTTATAAACTGACAATTGGATATGGGTCTATGTAGAGTATAAATTTCCAAAAATAAAATATACCAAGATTCAAATTTAAGTTCAATGTATGTAGACGAATTATGAGAATATTGCAATAAGAAAAGCTCATTTGAATAAAAAAATTCAAGTTTAATTGTGAGCGTGACACGTCAGCAAAATGCTAGCAGAATTAATAATATTAATAGATAGATATATTGCAATCGGAAAAAAAAAATGGAAACATGTCTCAATATTTATGATAATATAACCGAAAATAAAAAAAAAGGGAATGGATTCAAATCATATTTAAAATAGGAAACAGATATTTTAAAGTTTCCATAATAATATTGAACAATAAGAAAAGCTCATTTGAATAAAAAATTCATCTTTTTTGTGAGCGTGACACGTTAGCAAAATGCTAGCAGAATTAGTAATATTAATAGATAAGGGGTCAAAAACTCAATAATTCTACTTTGTAGGTAATATCAAGAGTGTAAGATTTTTAAAAGAGAGTATATTCAGTCAATCAGTGTATTAACTTTAAAGGAAGGAAATGAATTTTGTACTTGGAATTGGAAATAGAGATACTCGACAGACTAATTTTGGAGGGAAGATAATTGATTGCCCAAATTGAAACGGCCAGTGTATCAGTGTATGGTAACTGGGTTTATAAAAACCTAAACACCCCCGCTCATCTCATTCATTCATCCATTAAAACCTAGACTCAAGAAACCAAAAAATGAAGAAGAAGCCAAGCATGGAAAGGTCGGATTCGAGTTCTTTGGAAGTGGGCACCTATGTAAAGAGTGGCAAGAGAGCGTTTGAGTCTGAGAGGAACAAAGGGAAGGGCGAGGTTAAAAAGCCCAGAAAAATGAAGCCTAAGAAGGAGGAGATGGAGATTCTTCCTCAACCCTCCTACATTGTCAAGGCCCTCGTCCAAATGGGTTTGAATGCCGACTTTGTTAGCGAGGGATTGAAACTCATGGACGACGACTGGCGCTCCCAAATGGAGGATGAGGGGAAGCGTTTGCATATCCAGGAATGCAAGCTCTCACTCGAGAAGTTGGAGTTTTATGAGATGGTAATGGCTGCAATTCAATCAACCCTTGAGGAGGTATATATCCTTCATCTCTTTTTGTTTTATTACTTTATATACAGTGACGGATCCTGAAGCGTTTAGTTAAGGAGCGAAAAATTGATCTGTAATTTTTTTTTTCAAAAAAATCATCAATATTTGATGTTTTCGGGTTTAATTATAGTATTAAGTTATGAATTTTAACAAATGATGAGTATGATATAAGTGTATTAATTTGGTAAATGATGTAAAAAATAATTTATATTGCTTCAGTCTTGAAACGTTTATAACTCTTTACTCAGTTATCGGATTTGAGCTTATAATATATCAAATCGAAGCTATCAACGAGATGAATATGTATATTAAATTTTATTTTTGATTGGGGGGCGACTGCCACCCCCAGTCCTTTAAAGGGGCACCTGTTTATATATTCAATGAATTTGTTGATTGATCCTCATTACATGTTTGGTGTGTTTCTTCTGTGCAGGATGCTTCGGAGTGTTCGGGCTTGGATTCGTCGATCGACACTGGATCATTCTAATAGCTCTGCTGTTTTTTGTTTCTTGGATGTTAACTAGTTGTTACGAACAAGGGCTTGATTTTGATGATCTGCAGGGTTGTATTGGCTTCCTGGTGGTGGATTTGTTTTGTTTTGCTTTGAATGAAGTATTGCAGTTGCATTTGAATACTAGAAAGCATTTGTCTTGGGTTTGCAGTTGCATTTTGATTTAAACTGAAAATTATTTAGTTATATTCCTTTTTTTTTTTTTTTTGCTATGGTGATCTTGACTGGAGATGCAGAAACTTTTGTATCTGCATATGCTTGAGTTGGCTCTAAGGCTTCCAAAGTTATTCCATACTGCCATAACGCAATATCTGTTTGTAATTTGCGCGTGGATGCAGTGATTTCTAGGATGAGGGATGCATAAACTTTTGAAATGCTCTCACATCTGAAGAGTGAAGAGGTTGAGATTGAAAAACTTAAGTAATCTGTTGTATTGCAGCCATTATGCAGTGACTTACAGTATGTAATCATTCCTTTGAAAAGGAAATACATAAAAAGAACTCTGCAACAATATATCATTGTAATAAAGACACACCCAACAATGCTTCATCTAAAATTGAAATGGTTCATCTGGATTCACATATCAGACTTTATGTACATAAAATTGAAATGGAGTTACTATGCTATTGCTGTTATTTTTAACCATGTTAATGAGGAGATATCTGTGTTACGACAGATCAAAGTTGCCATCCATATAAAACAGAGAAATGATAGAATACATCAGAGTACAGATATCAGTATATCACACTGATACATACTTTACACTGCAGATGGTAAACACAACTCTTTGATGTGCAACGAAAACTCCTCCTGCACGCGACAAAGTGAGGAGAATTGCAAAGAAGCCAGCAACTAATACAGCAAGGCCAGTAATGTGGAGGATTTGGTGGTTTACAAACAATCTGGGGATGGTTGTTAAACGTTTCGCTCATCAATACTCTATTGTTCCATTAGTATCTTTTTGAGTTCGGGTGCTTTGCTTGCCAGGCATTCTGAACTAGCCAGAGAGGTAATCCAGATCTGATCTGACCTCTTTGGCTCATCTTCTTCGTTTCTGTGCCAGCTCCAAAAAGCATGTGACGAGTTCACTATCTTCAGCTCACCGTGTCCAAAGCTAGCTTCACGGAACACTGACCACTCAGGCTGAGGATCCTTGTACCTTCAAGCCAAAACGACATTATTGATTGATTGCCATTAGGTACACACATCTAAAAGTGACTAGGAAGAATTAGTACCTGTGAGCTAGACCTTCTCTGTTTCCTCCATCTCCAATAGTGATGTGTACTGCACCACAAGGGTCGGATCTTCCACCATATACACGTTTCTGTTTAATACATTGGAAAAAATTTCAGCTGAACCCTGTAAAGCAATGCACAATTGAGGGAAAAAACATAATTTCAGCTCCGCATACCGTTCGCTCATAAGCATGAACGTGTCCAGTAAGCACTATGTCTACTCCTGCAGCATTAAGCAGCGGCTCCATAGTTTCTTTCATTCCATCTCCTTCCCCTTGATGTGCGTAATTGGTGTTGTACCATGGCACATGGAACAATGCAAGGAGCCAAGGTGTCCTTGACCGGTCTACCTTAGCCAGATCAGCCTGCAGGTTACTCAAATAAGAACTCATCATAATCAAATGTTTTGAGAAATGAAGAAGATTTCTCAACATAGACAAACTGTAGCAGTTGAACTTCAGCAACTTAGGAATCAGCTAATTCAGACAGCAAAAACATATACCTTCAACCAATTGTACTGATCAGAGTACTCGTCATAGTCAGCATAGGAACCAAGCATGAGAACATGAACCCCTGCAACATCAAAAGAGTAATAAAGATTCGAAGTGGATCCACTTTCCTCAAACGGCATCTTCCACCGAGCATTGTATGACTGAAACCCTTCCTTGATAAGCGGTATGCTTTCCACCTCATGGTTACCCTCCGTAGTCATCCAAGCCCTCGTGGTTGCAAGTGGCTCCACCAGCTGGCCAAATGTATCCCACTGACCCTGAAAGTAATCCGCATACGAAAGATCTCCGGGCAGCAGATACACATCATACTCACACTTATCTATGTGATCCAATGTCGACTTCGTCCAGCCTGTTTGACCCAGATCAGCAGCAACAGCAAAAGTAACAGGCAATTCAGCTGGTGGAGTCTTGAGCTGAAACTCCGGACCATTCCCCCCGCATCGATAGAAGTACACCGTGTTGCGCTCCAATGGCCCAATGACAGTATGGTGAATTAGACCCGAATGGTAGAACAAGTACTTGTATGAAGTACTCTCCCCTTCAGCTTTGGCGCTGTATTCCCCAGGCGAAGCTCCGTATTCGACAATTGAAGGAGCGGATTTATCAACGGTGATCCATGATACTCTCATATGATTATCTCCTGCCAGAGAAACATGAACCTGCAAGAGCCATATAAGGACAATTTTGAAACCCTAAGCCCTAAATCAACAACCGAAGAGGCACTGATCTGATTAAATACAAGTCCTTTTGTTATCAATACCATCTCTATTGCATATTCCGATTATTGCGGTCCATCAATGATCCAATATACAAGAGTCCCCTAATCAGTGCATGACCAATTTGAATATAAAAAGAAAAAAAACTCTTTTTTTTTTTTTTTTGAAACAACCCAGATCATTAGGAAAACAAAACCCCAAAATTCCGGTACTACGACGAATGAGGCAGAGTGAGAGAGAGAGACCTGTTGGGGTTCAGAAGAAGCCCTGGAATTCCATGGAAGCTGCAAGTTCTTTCTGGGCTTCGGTCGGATGTAATCGGCAGTTGAGGCAAAGGCGGAGAGTAGCAAAATTAGTAAAGAAATTGCGACCGGCAGACGGAGTTGAGAAGCCATCGGAGAACTCAACTGAATTCCTAAAACCCCTCCGATTCTCAGATTTCCATGTGAATTCGATTGCAGCTTGGAGTTTCCTGAAAATGGAGGGAGGAATACAATCATTAATAAAATGTTCACGGGCATCCTCGATTTGTCCTTTTGTTATTTATTTTACTGCCCATTTTAATAAAATAAAAATAATGAAAACAATTATCAAATTTGCATGACAAACAAGTTTAGATTTTTTTATTATGAAATTGATGATTGGAATCGAACATTTATGAATATAAAATATGAATGTACATTATAAAAATCACATAGTTGAACGAATAAATATTATTTATATAAATAAATAAATATTATTTGGATGAATAATATTATTTAATATAAAAAATTGGAAAATTTACATATAGTTTATTGATATAAAATTTTATTATGAAATTTATTAATATAAATTTTTATTATGAAATGTAATTATAGTTTGACGATTAGAATCAAACATTTATGAATATAAAATATGAATGTAAATGAAAAAAAATCACATATTTGAACGAATAAAATCATATTGAAAAAAATTGATCTTTTATTTATATTAAAATTTTTAAACAAGATTTTTCATCAATTTTTTTTTATAAACATATATTATTAATAGTTGTTTAAAATTTAATGGGTTGGTTCAGGTAAGAGTGCATACATCTTAACCCCTCAGACTCTACTTCGTCGCGAGATATACTGAGTTGTTGTTGTTTGTAGTTGTTTAAAATATAAATATAATTTAGAAAAAAAATTAATATAAATTTATAGCATAAATAATACATTAAAATATTACACATAAGGTAATTGTCGATCTAATTCCGTCGTTCAAAACATTGTCATTTTAGTTCGAAACGACGATGTTTTTATTCAAAATGACAGCGTTTAATCGTTTATATTCAAAATGATCGTACTTTAAATTTTTTTTTAAAGAAGGTGTTTATTATTGTATATATTTCTTCTTCAAACAAACAAAATAATTTTTTTAGTCTATGAGGTATTGTTTTGGCTAAAACGAAATTGAAATATAATGAATTAATATGTAATTAACCTAACGTTCTATTAGCATATAACAAAATGCGTAACTAAATATATAAAATTTAAACATGCATAGTGTTTTACCTTAATGTTGATAATATAATGTCTCGTTCCATACCTTTTGAGCTAAATTATACTATTAAATTATCAAGTTAAAAAATATTAAAGTATTGCATTTTGTTTAAATATATTTGAAGTAATAAATTTGTATTCGACTCTAAAAAATTCATAGTTTTTCACTCAAATATTGTATTTAGTTTTATAATATATTAAAACGAAAATATTGATGAAATAGAACGCTAATAGAGAATTCGTAGTATAAGAGAGTGGAGCACACGTGCTCACCGTAACCTTTTGGTTCTGCCACAGTGACATATGTTAAAACGGTTAGTTGAGGGGGTGGAAATTTACCATAAAATTAAACCCTAATTTTTTCGGAGAAATCAACAATATTATGAATGTGTAACTAGAATAAAACATAAATTATGCATACTTTATTTCATGATTTTCAAATATTTCAATATAACCTACTAATTTGAAGTTCTCGGGTATAATTATATTCTTTTTTTTTTATATAAGAAAATAATTCGAGGTCTGACAGGCCCGGACCTCGAGAGGCCGACAAAGTCGGCAGACGGCAAGCCGTCTAAACATAAAACAACGAAATAGAAAATATAACATAAATATATCGAAAGAGCACCCAAACGAGTTTAACAAACGATAATTACGATAAAAGCATATCGGTTTGATAAATGGTGTAGGAAAGAATTTATATATGTTTAGTGATAAAATATTCCTATCTTTTTATTCAGATATCGGATTTTAGATTATAATATATCAAATCGAATCTATGAACGAGAGAAACATGTACCTTAAATTTTATTTTCGATTAAAGAGACAACTTCCACCGCTGACCCTAAAGAGGATTCACCTATGCCGAAACTGCATATAGTTGCATATTGGAGTGTAGAGGATTTCCTCTAGTTTTATGGAAACAGCACTCCGCAATCTTTGTGCCCCAATTAGTCAATTATAATAAGTATTGTTGGGAATCATGGCTGCTTCATAATCACTCCATATATGTTTGTCAAAAAGTAGCTCTGTTTGTGTTATTGCTTTTATTGAGAGGGTGTGGTGTGGGGGGAATGGGGATGGCTACATTTAGAAATATATAATTAAATTCCTTGTGGGTGAAGCCGTGAAGGAAGAAGATTTGAAAATGTGTGAACAAAAAACAGGCAAAGTGGGTATGCAGATCCAACAACAGCGACTAAACAGTACTGCCAATTTCAGATCGATACTGCTTTTCCACACTGATTAGACCAAGTTCTCACCTTGGGTTCTTGTTTTGATCGTTTTGTGAGGGGTTTCTTTGCGATGTTGATCTGTTGATACTCTTATTCATCTATTAATATTGCTGCTTTAAAAATGAAAGATATGTTACTCGAATAAGAAAGTGATTTTAGTTTGGGCTTGTGGATTAATAGGATTATGGATGTTATATGAATTGAACAGCTCGAGTTCGGCTCGAAAAAGCTAGACTCGAGCTCGTTCATTTATTTAAACAAGTCAACAAAATTTGAAGCTCGGTTGAAAGCTCGGCTCGTTCAAATAAAGCTCGAATAGGTCGAATTCTATGAAATTTTTAAAATTTTCTTTAAGCTAACATGTTATAACCAAGTATAACTACTTAAAGCTCGAAAAAAGCTCGGCTCGAGCTCGTTTATTTCCTAAACAAGCCAACCTTGAACAAAATAAAAAGCTCGTTTAAAAATTAGGCTCGGCTCGAGCTCGTCTAACAAACGAACCAAGTTTGAGCATGTCAAGCTCGGCTCGTTCGACTCGAATAACACCCCGACGTATGAGATCTAGAAGATCTGAATGTGATACCAGTGCGCACCCGCTAACAAAGTGGCTAAGGTGTGCAACCTTATCAGCCACTTTGTTACCCTCGCGGGGCACATGGGAGAATTTAACTTCCTGAAAGGATTGTAGAATCCTTTTAATGTCCCCCATTAGTAATTTGATTTTCCAAGGATATGGACTTTGTAATTTAAGGTGGTTTATAATGATTTGCGAGTACCATTCAATGACTATTTTCCTTGTTCTAATATTTTCTGCATAAGTGAAGCCTTCTCAAAGGGAGATCGTTTCCGCCATTAGTGGGGATTGGTTTCCCAAGTTTTTAGAGCCGATGTTAATTGTGTTACCTTCCCAATCTCTAATGATGTAGCCAGCGCTGGCATTCTCGTCATGGAATATAACTCCGTCAAAATTAAGTTTCAGGAATCCTCGATCTGGTTTTCGCCATTTATTATTTTTCCTACTGATTTTTCGGCGAGGGGCCGATCTTTTTCCCTTATTATCATTGTCGAGGTCGAAAACTCCGGACGAAGCCTTCTTCCAGTTATCTCTGATATTGTGGATGAAACTTTCTAATTCCCGCACCGAAGGGATATTTTGATCTCTGAATGAGACTCCTATAGAACCATGTTGTGCGCCATTTAAACGCCATTTCTTCTTTTTTTATCTTGTTATATATGGGATTGACCGAGTTTTGTCATAATGATTTTGGCGTTCGTTATTGAAACCGAAATGTTGTTGATTACCTCGCGAGCTTTCTTATTTTCTAGTGAGGAATTCTTAACAAAGGTAAATTCAACAAAAAGGTGGGCTTTATCCTCAGAACGCGCGTCACAAAATATGCAGCAGTTTGGAATGGGGGTACCCCGACTCGCTAACCGCTCCCTCGTGGGCAGTCCATTCTGAGAAATTTTACACAAGAATTTTTTTATTTTTGGCAACGTGTCAACCTTCCAAGTCCAACTATTGGGGTCATCCGAATAGTAATCATGGTTTGATACCAATTTCATTGCACTTGATGTTGTGAACCAGCAACCTTGTTTATCCGGCCACCAGTAGAGCCTATCCGGAGTAAGATTGACTGGAAGTGGTATGTCTGTAATTTTTTTTAACCATGTTTTCGTCTAGGAGGGTACTTAATTTCTCTTTTCACCATTTGCCTGCAATTATGAATTCACTCACTTTTGTACTCTTGTTGATTCGTTGAGACCTATCAATCTCAAGGAGTAGTGGCGATTTGTTGATCCAATTATCTTTTCAGAAATTGACTGATTCACCATTGCCAATTGACCAAATGAGTCCCTCTTTGAATTTATTGATTAATAAGGATGCTTTTCTCCATTGCCACGAGGTCGTTTTTGTGCATCGATAGTTTAGAATGTCACTTTCTTTTAAATATTTGTGCTTAATGATTTTGATCCATATAATATCTGGTTCGGCGAGAGTTTTCCATAACAATTTCATTCGTAGTGCCTCATTTATATGTTCAGATTTCCTTATTCCCAATCCACCTTTCTTTTTTGCTCTACAGATCATGTCCCAACTTATGAGTGGCTTGTATTGTAAGTCCTTGTTCCAGAAGAATGTTCTATTTAGTTGATCTAATTTCTTATGAATGTTTACAGGCAACATAAAGCTATGCATGGTATATAATGGTTTAGACGATAAATTTGAGTTGATTAGAATTGATCGAACCTGCTTCGAAAGGGTATTATTCCACTTGGATAGTTGTTCTTTGGACTTGTAAATTATGTTCTCAAAAGTTTCTTTGTTAACTCTACCATTTATAATGGGGCATCCTAGATATTTTTCCATTGCCCTAGTGTGAGGAATTTAAAGAGAGTTACTCAGTAACTGGATTCTAGATGCCGGGACTCCGGTCGTGGTTTGGAAAGATGATTTGTGAAAATTGACCTTTTGGTCCAAAAGGAGACAATATTTATCAATAATTTCTTTAACTTTTTGACTTGTAGTAAGAGTAGCCTTTAAAAAGATAATGATGTCGTCTGCAAAGGCCAAGAAAGGAACACAAGGTCCCCCTCTACCAAGCATGAACCCTATTTTGCTGGATTGTAAGAAGGAATCTTGTTGCAGCTTTCTCGCCAGGATTTCATATCCTATGATGAATAGGAAGGGAGATAGTGGGTCACCCTGACAAATACCTCTAGAGGATTTAATGATCTCTGTTGGCTAGTTATTCATGAGGACAGAAAAGGAGACGATAAAAACGCATTCTTTAATCCAATCAATAAAGGTCGGATGAAATCCAAACCTTTTCAAGATTTCGAAAGAATAGTCACAGTCAAGTCTATCATACGCCTTTTACATATCTAGTTTGATGGTCATCCATCCTTCTACCCCCTACCGTTTTTGAAAGAATGGAAGATTTCATGCGCTATTAAAACATTGTCTTTAATAACTCTGTCGGACACAAAAACACCTTGAAGAGGGTGAATTGGTTTTCCTATGCACTTTTTTAGTCTTTTGATTAGAATTTTCGATATAATTTTATAGATTGTTGAACACAAACTGATTGGTCGATAATTGTTTTTCGAGATTGGGTTATTTATTTTTGGCAATAGCTTTATAAAGTATGGTTGAATTATCTTAGTAGTTTTTCGGAAAGGAAGAAACTTTTCACGACCCTAATGACAGAAGAGCCCACAATATCCTAGTAAGTTTTGTAAAATTCTGCAGTGAAACCATCTTGTCTTGGGGATTTGTTTTTCCCTAGACTAAACACCGCATTTTTTATTTCTCTGTTAAAGATGGGTTTTATGAGTTCTAAATGGTCTTCGTGTGATATTTCTGGGTTAATCAGATCAAGATGGGTAGACCAAGAGGGTCTAGAAGCACTTTCTTTTTTAAACCCTTGATGCGAATCTCACGTAGGAAGATTGGCCCGATCTTTCGATAGGTAGTCGAATTCGATCCAGCCAATGCCCGAATCTCACGAACGCCTTTGGAGCCACGAGTATCGATCCTTGTCGAATCTCACAACAAGAACAAATTCTCAGTGCCGCTTGTCATGGTCCTTAGCAGACCCGGACCTGAGGGGAGGCCCAAGAGGCCTTCGCCTCAGGCCCACATCGCGTAGGGGGCCCAACCCACATATATATATATATATATATATATATATATATATATATATATATATATATATATATATATATATATATATATATATATATATATATATATATATATAAAAAAAACTGAATACTCAACACAGGGCCACAGGTGTTAAACGAACGGAAGAAAAACAAAAGAAATCACGCACGGGACACGCCCAATCACGCCAGTTTCGCTCAATCGTTCAATCCTTTGAAATCTAACTTCTGATCGATTCTCTGAGCCTTCGCCCTTCGAGTTCGAGATCGCCAGTCCAGTCTCCTACCGTTGCTCCGATTCAATCGCCGACTGCCTACCGACTCAGCAGTTACCCGCACAGGCACACCGAAACGCCTAACGGTATGTTTGCTGTCGTTGAATTTTGATTTCAATTCAATAGGCTAGGTTTTCGATTATTCAATTTCACTTTTCTAGGGTAATTGCTGAATTGTTGTTTGAAAAAAACGAATTGCTACTTGACTACTTTGCTGTCATTGTTGATGTTTGAGTCTTTGAGATTGAGTGTTTGATTTCAATTTACTTACTGTCATAAAACTCCGTCCCACATCAGCCATGTCTTTGAGATTGAGTGTTTGGAAAAAACCAAATTGCTACTTAACTACTTTGTTGTTTGAGTCTTTGAGATTGAGTCTTTGAGATTGTTGTTTGAATATTGATTTCACTTGCAAAAATCAGCCCTGAATTTTGATTGTCAAAATTCAAAAATCATCACTCAATTTTGATCGAAAATCATTCGATTCAACCGTTGATCAAAAACTATCCAGTGATGATTTTGATTTTTGCAATAGGATAGAGTTCTAATTTATTATTTTGATTTTCGACCGTCGATCATCGGGCTCAGCCATGTGTTGTTGCGTGTTGGCTTCTGATTTCTGGCTGCTGCGCTGGCTGATTTCTGGCTGCTGCGCTGGGTGATTTCGGGCTGTTGGGCTTGCTGATTTCTGGCTGCTGCGTACTCCCCTTTGCTGAGTTGCTAGTTGTCTTCTAACTTTAGGATTTAGGAATTGTATTTGTTTCTAGTTTTCTAAAATCTAAAATTTATTTTCACAAATTGTTATCTATGTTTAATTGTGTATATAGCCTATTGAAAATTGTTTTAAACTATTTATAAATTGAAGATGGAAAAGCATCTGTCTAGAGCTAAAAAGAGAAAATTGAAGGAGCGAAGAGATGCATTGACTCAAAGTCAAGTCGGTAATATCAAGAAGTATTTTAGTAGTAATCAAACTGTCAATGAAGATGTGAATGAAGAGGATGAGCAAATTGTTAATGTGGTTGATGATCAAGATGCCAATGAAGAGATCATTCAAAGTGCCAACGAAGAAGTTGATCGAGATGTCAATACTCAAAGTGCCAACGTAGAAGTTGATCGAGATGTCAATACTCAAAGTGCCAACGCAGAAGTTGATCGAGATGTCAATGAAGAGATTACTCTAAGTGTCAACGAAGAAGTTGATCAAGATGTTAACGAAGAGATTACTCATAATGAGAACGAAGAAGTTGATCGAGATGCCAATGATAATGTAGATCAAGAGAAGGAAGAGATGACTGATGTGACCGAGAATGTAGATGATATAAACCAGGAGAAGTTGTTCCCTTTGGCGGTTGATGATCACGGAAATTGGGACAAAATTGGACAGAATATTAGGGATTTTCTTGTTGAAAGAGGCCCCAAAAGAGAAGATGGTGTTTTGTTTCCCCTTGATAGTTCAAGAAGGCATTTTGATAAGAAGCATTATATGAGGCAACTTGTTAACAGTGAGAAGATTGATAGAAGGTGACTTTTGTACTCTATTTCATTAGACAAGATCTTTTGCTTTTGTTGCAAACTTTTCAAGACATAGAGTACAATGAATTTGCTTGGTCAACTAGGAAGTGAAGGATTTTGTGATTGGAAAAATCTTATTCGGGCTCTCAATTCTCACGAAACCAGTAGATACCACATGGATTGCATGACTAAGTGGCTTGAGCTTGAAAGAAGACTTCAGAGTAAAAAGACAAGATGAACGTGTGCAACTAGCCATCAATAAAGAGAAAGAGCATTGGAAGCAAGTTTGGAAGAGGATAATTGCCATTATTCAGAGAATTGCAAAGAATAATTTGGCACTAAGAGGTGATTGTGAGAAGCTTTTCGTTCACAATAACGGAATTTTTTTATAGCTAGTTGAAATGGTTTCTGAGTTTGATACAGTAATGGAAGAGCACTTACACCGTGTTCAACAAAGAAAGACCCATTATTCGTATATTGTCCCTAAGATTCAAAATGAGTTGATACATATGTTAGTTGCCGATGTGAAAGGTTCAATTCTTTTAAAGATAAAAAAAGCCAAGTATTTCTCAGTTATACTTGATTGCACTCCAGATACAAGCCATGAAGAGCAAATGTCTCTCATAGTTTGATGTGTGGATGATTCAGCAAATAAGGTATCGGTGGAAGAATTCTGGCTTGAGTTTTTGAAGGTTGATGATACATCAGGGCTTGGACTTTTTAAGGAGTTTCAATCTGTTCTAAGCAAACTTGGCCTTGATATTAATGATATAAGAGGTCAAGGATATGACAATGGGTCCAATATGAAAGGGAGGCACAAAGGTGTGCAAAGTAGATTGCTTGAAGTTAATCCTAGAGCTTTCTATACTCCATGTGGATGCCACTCTCTCATCTTGGCATTATGTGATATGCTGACTTCTTGTTCTAAGGCAGTATCATTTTTCGGAGTTGTACAACACATCTACACATTATTCTCTTCTTCTACTAAGAGATGGCATATTTTTAAAAAGCATGTGAAGGGACTTACAGTGAAGCCGCTCTCACAAACACGCTGGGAAAGCCATGTGGAGAGTGTGAAGCCCATAAAAGAGCAAGCTTCTCAAATTATGGATGCTTTAGTTGAATTGTCAACTAGTGAAGATCCAAAAACAAAAAGTGAAGCTGAAGGCCTAGTACAATTTGAACTTGCAAATTTTGAGTTTTTGCTTGGAATGGTGATCTGGTACAAGTTGCTACATCAGATTAATATTGTGAGTAAGTTTCTCCAGAAAGAGGATATGGATATCGAGGTTGCTGTCACCCAATTAAAAGGGCGTATTTCTTCTCTTCAAGAGTGTAGAGAATATGGATTTGACCAGGCCATGACAGAAGCAGAAAACATAGCAATTGAAATGGGAATTGAAGTTGTCTTTCAAGAGAAACGCATCATTCGAAGAAAGAGGCAATATGATGAGATCAATAGTGAAGAGGTACGTCAATCACCTAGAGAATCTTTTCGGCTTAACTACTTTTTGTTTGTAATTGATCAAGCACTTTCCTCGCTTCAATCTCGGTTTGAGCAATTTCAAAAATATGAGGAGATCTTTGGCTTTTTGTTTAATGTGGAGAAGCTAAAGATTGCTGATGATACTAGCCTTTTGAGATCATGTAATAATCTTCAAAATTTTCTTACACATGATGGGCACTCTGATATTGATGGGTCAGATTTATGTTTAGACTTGCAACTATTGAGGCACTCACTTCCATCAGAAACAAGCAGAGCAATAGATGTGTTGAATTATTTGAGGAAGATGGATGAATGTTATCCAAATGCATATGTTGCGTATCAGATTTTGTTAACCATACCAATTACAGTAGCATCTGCTGAAAGGAGTTTTTCCAAGTTGAAGTTAATCAAAACTTATCTTCGGTCCACTATGACGCAAGAGAGGCTGAATGATTTGGCTATGTTATCGATCGAAAAGAATGTGGTTGAGCAGGTTGATTATGCAAAGCTAATTGATACTTTTGCATCCAAGACAACGAGACGAGTTGTATTTAAGTGATGACATTTTTTAGGTTGCAAATTACTAGAATTTGATGTATATGTTTTAGTTTTTATTAGCCTCACTATGAATATTACTTTTTTAGTGATGAATTTTGGAACTTTCCTACATTTAACTAGTGAAGTGATATGTTTTTTTTGTATAGTTTAATGTTTGCTTTGTTATTATTGAAAGTAGTAAAGGGCCCCATTTTGAATTCTCGCCTCAGGCATTCAAAATCTCAGGTCCGGCCCTGGTCCTTAGTGTTCGAATCTCTCGAACGGTTGAAAGCTTCTCACTCTCTAGAGTTTCTAACGAAACACTTTTTTTTCTTCTCAAATTCAGCATCTGCCTTCTTGGCTTTCATTATCTTCATTAAATAGGAAAATACATAATAAGAATAAATCCTAATTAAAATAAAATACTAAAATCTTAATACTTATCTAGTTATTAATCCATAACTCTATAAAAATACTATAAAAAGAAAATAAAATATAAATAATGTCTAACACATTTTATTTAAAATAAAAGAACTCAACATCCCGAACATCAACTGTCACGAACCCCGGATCTTCCATGGGCTCATATCAACCTTTTTTCAAAATCACGTTGTATTTCGTAGTTAATGTTATTTTCCCCAATAATCTTGGTCCCCTCTAGCGTGGTAATTTGTCTAATGATCTTTCTATTCCTTCTTCCAGTGGCGATTTTGTGGAAATAATCAGTGTTGGTATCTGCAAGTTTTATATGTTTGGTTTTAGCACGTTGGTTCCAAAACGTCTTGTGAAATCTAATGAGTGCATCCCTCTTTTAATTAGGATATTTTGTTTGTCACTAAAACGGGAGTCATGAAATCTAGTTAAGGATCCTTGAATAGAAATGAGCTCGTCCTCGACATCTTTTAACTGTCGAAAAATGTTTCCAAAGGTTTTGCGATTCCATTCTTTAATTTTTCCTTTGATTATTTTTTGTCTTGAACACTAATTGGAACATCGCGAATCCATAACAGTTGGCTCTCCAAGATTGTTTCACTACGTTCCTTAATCTCGTCTTTGAATCCACATATTTTCAAATTTGAATGGGGCGGCTTTAGTCACTTCACCATTGCTGAGATCAAGAGTAATTGGACAATGGTTGGATGTTGAAAAAGCATGGTGTTGAATTTGTAAGTTGGGAAAGTTTGTTATGATTCCTGCTTGGACTAGAGCCCTGTCAAGGCATTCGTGGATGTTGTTACGACCTGATTTCTTTTTTCCTCCAAGTGAAACAATATCCGCATAATGGTATGTCAAATAACTCGCAGTCATTTTTTATATTTAGTATTCTTTGTAGGCGGTGCGAGCTGAGCTCTGCCCCACCAGATTGTCTTCTCTAGAGGTAATGTCATTCAAATCCCCAATAAGAATACATAGAATAATAGTAGAGTCTTTAATTATCTCAGTAATTTCTTCCCAAAATTGAATTTTTTTCGCGTTCCTGGGGAGGAGCATATACCATTAAAATTCTACAAAGAAAACTAGAATTTGTATTTGAATATTTCACTATGATGAATCTTCGCCTACATGATTCCAAAGTGATTGTCTCATGGGTAAGTAAACTGGGAGTTCCAGAGAACACCAATACCACCGGATTTGCCATTTGCAGGGGACCAACAAGCATTGTCGAAGCCTGCAGCCCGCCATATCTTTTCTTCAGGGATTTTATCGGTTTTTGTTTCCATTATCGCAATTAACTGGATTTTTTGAATTTTGCACAAGACACTGATTTCCACCCAAAAATTTGGTCTTTCAATTCCTCTTACATTCTAAGTACTAATCTTCATTTAATAATTTCTATTATCCTTTCCCCACCATGCTTTACTCTATAGGCATCAATGCGACTGTCAATCTAAGACAAAACATTTACTTTATATTTAGTTTTAGGAATAGAACACATAGCAAGGTTATCATAACCATTTAAATTTAGCAACCATAAATATACAACAAAGGCTACACACCTAAGACCTTAGTTGTCCAGTAAAATCATACACGAGGGAGTTTTATTTTTGAAAGCTACAATGATCATAATCAAAACAAGATTCAATACCCAAATATATACACCAACAAAACTATAAGTGGTCTGGCTATACAAATGCGATGATATGGCTATCATTGAGGACCGTAGTCCACTCAACAGAGTTTTCCTTCTCAATTGATTTGAGGCCCTTTCGGGGGGTGTTTGATGGAACCACAAATTGCTCTAGCCCCCTGGGTTGTTTTCCTCTATCCATCTCAGTGTCACACATCGCATGAAACCAGAAGAAACAAAAGAAAGTAGACACGATCAAGGATATATGTATTAACAGTCATAATATATAATCCGTCCACCATACCATCACACGAAGTTCCAAACATGATATTTTGAAGCACCTGATCAAGTGCATACATACTCACAGGGATAACAACAAAAGTGGCCAGCAAATAAACCTATACGGCTATACCAATACCGAATGCAATATAGACAACCATAGTTAATGAAAGACCCATCACAAGACAACAAGCCAAGACGACACTTCGCAAAGCACCAACAAAAACGGGTAAATGAGGCAAAATAAAACCCACAATTAGTGCAGCTCCTATTAGACCATAATGTTTTATGAAAATGTGTATATGTATGACAGTAGGTGATCAAAAGTTGGCTAGTGTTGTTGATACATAATGGGTACCACATGGATTGGTGCCAACAATGCTCTAAATGTGCACTTGAACAAGGAAGGAGACAAACTAAAGTCCCAGAATTTAATCTAAAATTAATCAATATGATATTTTGCCTTAAAATGTCCTCCTTGATTTTATGACAGTAACAAAGGCACCATGTGTTCTTTGCCAAACTAGCAGGAGCTTCAAGCTAAAAAGAATGCACAGTTGTAGTGTGTTCCCAGTATTTCACTAGAATAAGAAACCATTTGTTGAATAATTGAAGAACACAAATAGACTTGTTATAGTTCTTCAGCTGGGAAGATGTACCATATACTACATGAAAATCACCTTTGCAATTGTCGGGAGCGGAGTAAACAGGTTCACTACTCCTAGCTGCTCAAACCCATATAACTTAAAATAAGGAACATGAGGAGCACCAATAGAAGTATATGACAATTCAGTGAAACTTGATTTAAATATTCTATTTAGTACCCTTATAGAGATTGAGTTTAACAGGAGTATCAAGTTACTGCTCAACATCATCATCTAGATTCTGGCCTATTTCCATCCACCCCAAAATACAGAGGATGATTTTCATGAGACAGAACATCACAAGCCCCAAATATGCATCATCAGGGATGTAATCAATATTCAAATGAGGTATACCTAGAAGCCGACTAGCCGAGTGAAAAGAGAACATAGTGTCACCCGAATGTTGTCAAACCTTAACATATTATTTGTTGTTTATACATTCACTTCCTTCACTTCACCATTAACTTTAAAGTGAAAAAATTTCCGTCATGGAATATAAGGGGAAAATAAATCGGAAAGAATATTACTTATTTTTACACAAGTACAATTATTAATTTAACCATTTAATAAGTCACCCCTTGTACGGAAGATTATGCAGATGTGATCCGTTTGGTGAACTCATAACATTGAAACTTTGCCTGAATCAGTGTTCTACCGCAGGAGTATTTTGGTACATATATATAAGTTACAACTTGCAACACTAAATACTCGGGAAAATGAGATGGCCATACTCCATAGAGGGGTTTACCCAAGGTGTCTGCAAATGCGAAATACGCGATGTTCTCATGGGATTAGTCATCCCCCTTCCACCTAGTTGAACCAGACACCCCCGGAAAGGAAAAAAAACAAAGCCTACCTGCTTTATATACAACTACATAGAGTTACGTCCTCGAGACACGGCCTGACGGTCGGGGGAAATCTTCGGTTAAGGGCCTTATATGAACCATTGCTTACAAAAATGCATCTGAATGCGAAGTTCCGAAGAACATAAACATTGGCATATTGAGCCAAGAGGGCCAGATTGAGGACAAACCTTGTGCAGGTGTCAAGGATAAAACACAACAGAGAGAACTAAACACGGCTTCTGGGCTCTGCGTTTCGTTTGTTTCTTCTTCAAGATCAATTCAATTGCTGACTGAAAACATGGTGTTGCACACCAGCAGTCTGCTTATCGACGACGTTCTCCTGCACAGCCTTTTCAAAGGAGATATGAACTGTCAGTTTTCTGAAGTGTCACTATGCGCAGCTCATTATACTGGATTTAAAAGGATGCGTGAGGTAGTGCAGATAAATAAGCGATTTACCGGGTGTTGATTGGAAAGAACAAAACCTTCCATTATCTACTTAAGATAAGTTTCTATACTTCGGACTTTAACAATTTCATTCTGTTAGAATGAAAGAAATTGTAAATTCCATCCTTAATATTAGGTATGTAATTTATGCCAGAAAGTTATGTTAACTCTTCCTTACTAAACTCTCCAAACCAAGCAGTGCGCTGAGTCGCTGACGTTCCTTGCCCCCGTCTTTCCATACCCATACAAATGCTTGAAAAGGAACAACAGGTAAAGAAGATCAGAAAATGTTAAGTAATACAATTGAGGTTGAGGTTGGGACTCACCAAGAGCAACTCAGTCATCTTCCCAGGTCTGGCACATCCAAAGTACCGGGAAATGGATGGAGACTCGTTGAAATGATTTGTGCGTACTGCATGAAGTGGGACTTCAGTGAAGAAAGGTTCATTCAAATCCTGCATCCGCTCATAGCCATAGGTAAGTGCACCAGATGCCTGTCCGCTCTCAATCCGGGTTTCTTTTGACTCTGTTGAACTCTGAATCCTTCTAAGGACTTGATTAACCAAATCTTCCATCACAGCACCGGGCAACTTTACAGTAGAGCCATCTATTTTTCGCGCCTCCTCTGTTGGAGGAATGCTATTACCGGTTTCAAGATCTTTCTCCAGCTGTTTAATTTGTGTTCTGTTGACTAATCTGGCTTTGGATGCAGCTAGATGAGCAGGTTGGGACACAACAGTTGCAGGAGGTTGGGACACAACAGGTGCAGCTAGATGAGAAGGTTGGGATACAACAGTTGCAGCAGGTTGGGACACAACAGGTGTAGCTAGATGAGCAGGTTGGGATACAACAGTTGCAGCAGGTTGGGACACAACAGGTGCAGCTAGATGAGCAGGTTGGGATACAACAGGTGCAGCTAGATGAGCAGGTTGGGACACAACAGGCGTAGTTTTAATAGGCTGAGCCACACAATTTGCCTGGTTAGCAGGTTCAAGCACAACGGGCACCAAAGTGCCCCGGTCACAAAATAGTGTGTCAGGTTGAGCAGGCGCTACATGAAGCTGTTTACCAGTGCATGTGACTAACCCATTATCAGAGTACATAAAACTGGACTCACTCCTTGACTTACCCCTGCCTCTACCTCTACGGTAGCTAGGATGTAAGGGAGTTTGATGCCCGGATAAGAAGGATACCAAATTCCTACCGAGCATTTGGATGTGATGTGCCATATCAGTGTCAGTTGAAATAGGAGCAAATTGGCCTGGCTTGAATACAACACCTGTCAACCTGGTTTCGGAATTGCCAATCCTAACTGAAAGCAAATAACCCGCATCAAATGTAGCTTCAACGACCCCCGTGACTGTTTGTCCCACCGTAACACCATTGCTACAAGGAACTGCATTTCCTTCAAGGGGAGGATTTCCATTCACCGTTGCAAATCCAGGCGGGATGTGACCATACTCTCCGTGAGCCTGAATCTGATCACTCGTTCGCACAAGATTAGCCATTCTGTTGGGATTTTCACTCTGATCCTTCCGGGGGCGGCCTCGCTTTTTCTTAAAGAGGATGCTCGATGAAAAATCAGGGCTATTCCCTTGGTTC
This sequence comes from Persicaria tinctoria, assembly GCA_037127255.1. Lineage (NCBI taxonomy): Eukaryota > Viridiplantae > Streptophyta > Magnoliopsida > Caryophyllales > Polygonaceae > Persicaria > Persicaria tinctoria. The sequence continues at coordinate 68,477,108 of JBANSL010000013.1, forward strand.
TTAAGGTCCATTTTCAGAATCTGTCTCCAGCAATTCTACTGCGTAGGCACGTACCTGCACTGTAACACTACGCAGCAAGGAAAACAAATTAAGGACGTTGCTTCAGTGATCAAAAGTCAGCAATTCGTTTCATCACTGGGCATGAAACATACAATACAAATGGCCTTTAATCAAATGTAACAAAATCAAAATCATATGTAGGTAACTATGAAATTCCTCCCTGCATTATGATAAACAGATGAACCACTTCTTTAATTATGCTCGCCGGCAAACTAAGAAAGCACTTATCTCTTGCCTATAACTTGAGACACTTTCTTACACACAGACAGCTCTTTCCTAGTGCTTCTTTCTTTTCTTTTCTTTTTTCACAAAACCAACGTAGAACGCACGCTTAATAGCCTCGAAACAAAATTCAAGTAAGCATCATTAGCATCATTACAAATATTTGTGAGGAATGATTCCAGAACTATTAGGTAAAGGAAGTGTTTTGAAAATGACAAAATGGAGCCTGATGAAACTGCATACAGAATCAATTCCAAAACAAATTACTTCAGATATTTACTTCAGATAGCTTGAAATAGTCCCCTGGATAACTAAGTCACTCGTTCAAATGTGATATGAAATCAAGGGAACAAGGGTTCTCAACTCAAGTTGCCTGATTACACTGGATGGTGGTCACCAGTTTGACTCCCGTGAGATTATGGGTCCGCAAAATGGGCCCGGGTACTCACGAAAGCTCAAAATCAAGAGGTCTCCCTACCTAATTGCCATGTCCACACTCTACATGTGTGTGATTAAATCAAGATTCACATCCAAAACACTCAGATTAAAAAGAAATACACTGCAATTTGTGGGAACTGGGGAGATATAAAACCGGGGAGCTGAAACTGACTGAGCAGCACGAACTACAGAGCGCAAGCAAAAATGTATTGCATCCAAAACCACGGATTCCCAACAAATAGGGCTCGAATTCAAAGAGAGCGCGTCGAGAAAGTGTAATTGAAAACAGAGATGAAGAAATGAGGAGGGGGAAGAGATTTCGTGATGGTACCTTGGTAGCAAGATCTGACAATTGGCCTCGACCGTAAGAGAAATTAGGGATTAGGGTTTGGAAAGAGGGGAGGAAAACCAAATACCCAAAATTGAGGACAGGTAGTATGCAGATGCGGATGGTATGGTGGTAACTGTAAACTAGGAGGTGTGCAAAAAAGGCAGAGCTGCAGGGGAACCTGATCATCAAACCAACGATGGCTAATGTCTCACCACGTGTCTTTTGCACTAACTCCTTTCAGAAAAACATACTCTGTATCTTTATACACATTTTTATTACAGTATAATACGGAGTAATAAAATTATATAAAATATTAATTTTAATTATTTTTTTAATAATTCATATTTAATAGTAACACGTATAAAATTATTTTAAAAATTAATATTTTATATAATTTTTAATTTGTTATCATTATAAAAAAATATGTAAATAGTAACCGGCATATTTTATCGAACAGAGAGAGAGAGTTATACATTTTGTAATATTTGTTTTTTTTTCCTAATGGGATAAACCGTTAAAAAAAATTAATGATTATATTTGTCCTTCAAATTAACCCCAACGGCCAACCCCCACCTACACTTTATTTTTTTAACAAAATTTGATTAATCTTTGAAGGGTTAATTCCAATAAATATGTTGACATTTATGAGCCATTGCGCTTAATATCCTAATCTATATACAAATATATTAAAATCAATTAATAGCGACTTATATGATGTGTTGTGGTAGATCATATGGGGGGGAAAATCATATGTAGCGCATGCAACGAGCTAAGGAAAGTTAAGGTCAAAGCTATGAAAGAGCCAAGACAAGAGCAATGGAGCAAGGAATCAAGGTTTAAGAGCTGAAACAATAGCGAGCCGTAAAAGTTGTCAGTGTAGCGAGCTAAACTTAAAACGCAATTTTCCAGGGCCTTGGATGGCCAATCGACTATTATGATCATGCGTTGGAAAGCTTTCGACGAGCTCTACATCACCATGAAGTCTAAAAATAGCGGCGCCTGCCTCCATAGGTCCGGCGCCCGCCGGTAAAGGCATCTACGTATGCAGCGTCAATACCCGCCAGGAGCGGCGCCCGCCACTAAGGTTGAACACGCTGATTTGAATCCTTATCCAACATGGATTTGTTTCTATCTTTTGGAGATCCATTGCTTGCACATTAAACACGAGACTTAGGGGTTTTCAGCAGCCCATGAGCCATGTAAATACCTATGTAGCCTAGGGTTGCAATCACTGCTTAGAAACAGTTCTGCCTCCCAATTAGGATAGACCATTTTCCGCTTTTCCTTTCTAGTTTCGACAAAGCCATGTTTGGCTAGACGTTTTGTAGTTTTGCCCGTGATTCAAGACATGGTTTGGTATATCGTGAGGGTTTATTTCCAGTTTTATACTATTCATATTATTTTATCTCGTTTGTTCTGCATATTATGTTGTTGTTGCGCTAGGTTTCGACTTTGTCTGCAGGGAAGTTTATACCTCTATATTAGCCAACATATCCTTGTGATGTGTAAAGAGATAACATCTTGATTGAGACTACTTAGAAGATAAGTGATGTCTGGATTGATAACCCAGGGCCTCGAGGCATATTTCATAGAACCGGAGCAATATGATCTCGATGCCGTTGTATTCTTGGATAGCTATGCTACTAAACTCCTTCTTAGAGTATAAGGGACTCAATGGTGTTCGTGTGACTTAAGGTGGCCCAGAGGGTCTACATAAACCAAAAATCAAAATAATCTCAAAGGGAAGAAGCCGAATGATCGAGAGACCAACCATGTTGCGATGAGCGAGTGAAACCATTCACATATATCTATCTCATTCTCTTTCCAATTACTTTGCTATTTTCATTGTTTCCATCTTACAATTGCTCTATTATGCTCTTTGTTACTCTCTAATCTCTATTTCTTTTCTGTCGTTGTTGTCTGACTATTAATTAGCAAGAGAATCACTAATCACACACTCTCCGTGGGACGATACCTAAACTTACTCACTATACTAGTACTTGAGTTTAGGCTTTAGTCTTGGCGAGATTCAATGTCCGGTTTCCCCACTCGTCAATAGATGTGATAAAATATCAGGCCCTTTACCCTAGCATGGGGGATGAGAAGCACTAAGTCCCAAACTCCTAACATCTAGACACCATCACTCCCATCTCGTCGACTTCGATTCTCACCTGGTTGTCAACTCAGCCATTGTTTCCACTAAAAGTGATAAATCCTAGATGTCAACTTTCTTACACCATCAAGAATCTCGAACCGTTCCTACAAGACGGGTTGGCTACTTAGGGATTAAGGCATGCAAGAGGAAGCAGCTATAATTCTAGCGCGATATGATTATATCTAGGTGGCCAATCACAACTGAATCAACAACATTAGCAATATTAGCACAAGGAATAAATAGAAATTAACCATAAATCTACCTTCACAATCCATCAACCATGTCTTGAATACGTGAGCAAAACTAAAGAGAGGTTATCCCCTCATGGCTTACCTAAAAACCTAGAACATAATAGAAAACTGTAAAGCAGTTGTTATTGTCTGACGGTGATATCAAACCCTAAATGAACTAACGTAGTTATAGTGCTAGGGTTAGGCCAAAACCCTAGTAAAACCCTAAAAGTTCATGGTAAAAACTAACCTTAAGTAATGAGATCAAATTCTACAAGATAGGGGGATAAATCTCCAAGGATAAACTTCGGAAGAATCGCCGCAAATTCGTCTTTAACCACATCGATGGACACCAGTCCCCATATATCGGCGGGTGCCGATCTTCAGGGCTTCCTGGATCCGTGTCTTCTCCTCCGTGCTTTGACTACTTTCAGCTCGTCTTCGTCTTGGTTCTTTTTGGCTCCCTTATGAATGTGTCTACTCCTCATCCTAGCCATCCTCATATCCAATAACTCTAGGGCTCCTGCATCGTCTTCTTTTATCCACCCTTCGAGTTCGGATATGCGAGCTAGTCTACATACTTAACCATAAAAAGTGTAGATTCTGAACTTCGACTACCAAATGATAAGGTATGAGAAATAACTAGAAAACATGCAATATGCACACTAAAACTACCCTAAAACTAGCTAGCTAGAATGCCTATGTAAAATATGCATTATCGGTTTGTCATACCAAATAACATGTAGTTGCCTCAAGATATTTTAACAAAATCCCTTTATCAAGTAGTGGCGGATCCATGAATTTTTTTAGGGGAGCTAAAAAGTTTCTTTTTTGTTTAAATATATTAGAGAAAACCTTAAATTTGTGATTGAAATAACCATTTTTAGCATTAAAAATTAAGAAAAATAAAAATTATCAAAAAATGAGATTTTTTTTGTATGTATATGTGAAAAATAATGTTTTTGTTTGAATATATTAGAGAAAACCTTAAATTTATTATTTAATTATGCATTTTTAGCAGAAGGAAAATGTGTATCGTCTCTTTTAATTTTTCAGTGTGCTCATACTATCCAAATGATTATGAATACGGTCAGCACCAAATTAACCCAAATAATTAAAAAGTACTTGGATACCCAAAATAGAAATATAGGTGACCTAATGAGAGAACTAGCTAGGATCTAGTGTAGGAAAATAGGACAAGAACCTCCTAGCAAAAGTATAGTAGAGTATTTGGTATTTTAGAAACAAATTTCTCTTTGAACAGTTACAAATCTCAAACCCACAATACAGTAAACGATTCATACAAACAACACACATTAATTGGGGTAGAACAAAAAAGTACCAAGAGGAGATAAAGGAATACCCACGCCGACGCATCGCACTATAGGGAAGAAGAATAAGGGAATGAACAAGATGGTGATGGATTAGTAGCACGGGTGTGAACCATAAGGCAGATTCACAACCCAATTAACACCGACAAACAAGCACACAAATAACAAATTGACTCCCCGACAACGGCACCAAATTTGACGAAGGATTTTCATTCGCCTGAATCCTATCAGATATATCCGACTAACCTAACTAATGTATTTTGTTAAGTACGGGTCTATCCCACAGAGAGTCAGCGATTTGTATGCAAGTCAGAGTGTGTCAACATGAATAATAAACAAAGATGGGGGATTTTGATGATTTGAGCTAATTAAGTAAAAAGAAAAAGTAAGCAAAATAGCAGATTAAAACAGATTGAGTTAATGAATATGAGAGAAATAGCTTAGGTCAATCAATCTCAACAATCAGGTTTCATTCATTGATCATTGAAATCAAATAGACAACTTCCTCTTGAATACTTTGTCGTGGAAATGCTAGGTTTTTTGAACCCAATTCCTTATCAAATCTAGTTAACAGGACAATCAGACTCTGAAAACCCTAATTATCAAACAATCCTGAAACTATCAAGATTCAATTCAATAATTGATGAAGACTAAAGAAAATCAACAAAGACAATCGACATGCACAACCAGTTATTGCATCAATTGCAAATCGATTCTCTATACAAATCCCTAAATCAACCAGTTTTAGAGATTTATACTTTGTTACTCAAGAACATGTGGCCCAACAAAAAAATGTTTTGTACTCGCCAAATAACTCGGGTTAAACACAAATAACTCGGCCAAGTTATTTTGTCCTACCCGAGTTCTTTTCTGCAGCCATATTGAAGTCCTGATTTTGTTGTCTTCGAGGTTTAATTTGGAAAAGTCGTAAACACGAAAGTTGTAGGTCTTTGAATCCTCTTTCCAACAAGTATAAGTACGCCCGATCTGACGACTAAAACCTTTGAACGGCTCATTTTAGTGAAACGTCGCCAACTTGGACAACTCCAATCATTTGCATGTTTAGCTCCTCTCCTTGCTCTCGCGGTATTTGGTTTTCGTCCAATATTTGAACATTGACTCGAGCTTAGCTTCAACTTTCCACAATCACCTAAAATCACACATAAACCTCGTAGATTCCGACTCTAATTAAAGCATAATCAAAGCGTGAAAACTATTCTAACTAATGTATTTCACCATGCCTAAATCCATCTAAATGCTTATATTAACACTACGTAAATGCGTCTGATCAGATGGCAAAAGCCAAGACAAGACTTTGCTAAATTAAACTTCAACATATTTGTAAGCGGATTGGGTGAAAGTACTTTCGGCTTTATCATTAGAAATTATAGATGTGAAAGTATCTACATAGGACATGTAAAATGTGGAAATCAAGCAAAACTAAAGCAATTACCCTTCTAAAAGGGATCAGCGCTGCAAAGAACCTAGGATTAGAACAACTTGAAATAGAGAGAGATAACCGTATAGTGATAAATGGGATTAAAAACACCTGGAAGTGCCCTTGAAATATTGCAATGATCATCTCAGACTTCCTCTATCACCTACAATCTTTCCAAACAGTGGTCATCAATCATTGCCAATCTTACTCTTCATAATGTTCTATGCATTCCTAATTTCAAATACAATCTTCTATCTTTGAGCAAAATGTGAATTGATTTGAATTGCAATGTCATCTTGCAACCTGACAATTGTCTTGCTTAATCCTTTACCTATATTTTTACCCAAACACAATAATTGCATTTCAAGTAGTAGTGCCTTGTGGCACCTTAGACTTAGACATGCTCTTTATGTCAAACTCAAACACATTTATGCTATTCATAGTGACATTGATAGCTCTCCTGAGCATGTATGTTCTGTTTGACCAATGACAAAACAGACAAAAAACTCATTTTCATACCGTAAATCTCATGGTGAATGTATTTTTCAGGTTTTACATTGTGATGTTTGGGGCTCTTATGAGCATCCAACTCATCATGGTTTTCGTTATTTTCTTACCATAGTTGATGACATGAGTAGAGGTGTGTGGGCCTTTCTCATGAAACACAAACATGAGTCTCTCATCACTTACAACTCTTCATATATTAAGCTTGTTGAAACTCAGTTTCAAGCCACTGTCAAAGTTGTTAGGGGTGATATGGGAACCAAATTCTTTAATGAATCTGTCACCTCGGTCATTTATTCAAGACAAAGGCATTCTCCATCAAGTTCCTGCAAAGACACTCCACAACAAAATGCTAGAGTTGAAAGAAAACATAGGTACATACTTAAAATTGCTCGTTCTCTTATGATTCAATCATATCTTCCCATCCTCTTTTAATTAGGGAGATTGTATCCTCGTAGGCTCATAGCTACCTATATCATCAATAAACTTCCTAACCCTCTTCTTCAAAACAAGTCTCCACATGAAGTCATATATGGTACTTCACCTGATTACTCTCACCTTAAAACCTTTGGCTGCCTTTGTTATATCTCCACAGCCACTGAACCTACAACCAAGAAATTTCATCCTCGATCTCATCCTTGTATTTTTCTGGGATATTCTTATGCTCAAAAGGGTTACAAGGTCTACAATGTAAAGCTTGAAAATTGTCAAGTCAGCATAGATGTGATCTTCTTTGAGCACATATTTCCATACTCTCAATTCAATACTCAGAGAGCTCATGTGTCCAATACATCCTTATCTGATGTAATTGATCACTACTTTCCTTATGACTATATACAATCCTCTTCAAACCCAATTGAGCAGCTTGCACAACAAACTGCTATTTCTGTAGAGTTGGACAACCCTACACCTGAGCCTTCTCCACCTATTGTTTCTGATATTAATCCACTTGATTTTGTGGATTTTGAAACTTCTATGTCTTTTGAGCCTATTGAGGTGATCCCTATATACTCTTCTCGAGCTCATAACCTACATGTATGGATGAAGGATTATGTAAGTATGGCCTCCATGAAAACATCAAATGCATGTTCTGAATCTAGCAATGTCATTCCTCTTTACCCTCTCACTTCTCTTATATGTTACTATTCTATATCCTCTTCTTATCATGCCTTACATTAACAATGTTGTGTCCCACAAAGAATCTTCTTCCACTCATGAGGCCATACAAAGTTCTTAATGCCCTTGAAAGGAATGATACTTGGACACTAATGCCACTTCCAGTTGGTCAATCTGTAGTCACTTGCAAATGGCTTTTTAAACTCAAGTTCAAGGCTGATGGCTCCCTTGAAAGACATAAAGCAAGGCTTGTGGCACGTGGTTTCTCTCAAATTGAAGGTTTGGATTACTCAGAAACCTTTGCTCCTTTTGCTAGGTTGATTACTGCTAGGACTACACTAGTTGTGGCTTTTGCTAAGAGCTGGCACACTGCTCAAATGGATGTCACCAATGCTTTCCTCCACGGTGATCTTGAGGAGAAGGTGTCACCTCCTGAGTATCATCATCTTAAAGCTCTTCAAAGGCAAAAGCTGAATCTTGATCAAGCTGGTATGTAAGCTAAACAAATCTTTGTTTGGGTTAAAGCAAGCTCCAAGGCAATGGTTCACCAAGTTTGCTCAAGTGATCAAGCTGGCTAAGTTTGTTCAATCTCAAGTTGATCATGCTTTGTTCGCTAAACAAGTTGGGAACACATTTATAGCCTTGCGGGTGTATGTTGATGATATGATCATCACAGGCAATAGTAAAGATGAAATTGAAAAGCTAAAGGAGCATATGCACAAGCATTTCCAGATCAAGGATTTGGGCCACACTAGATATTTTCTAGGAATTGAGATTGATAGAAATCAGGAAGGAATATGGCTTAATCAAAGAAAATATGACATAGACTTATTAGAGGAAGCTGTAATGGAAAATGCAAAGCCATTGTTCACACCTCGAGATTTACATTGCAAACTGACAAGTGAAAGAGAAGCATTTGACAAGCCTAAGTTGTACAAGAAGGTAGTAGGGAAGCTGATCTACCTAACTGCAACAGGGTCAGGCATCACCTACTCAATTCACATACTAAGTTAGTTTATGCAAATTAAATCCAAACACAGTGCATTGGCAAGTTGTGAAGCATCTGTTGAGAAACATTAAGAAAGCTCCCAACACATGGAATCTTGCTTCCAAGTAAATCTGATTTGAAGCTCAAAGGATTTTGTGATGCTGAATGGCAAGCTTGTCCGATGACCAGGAAATCTCTTACTGGTTATTGCTTCTTGTTGGGTGATGCTCTGATATCTTGGAGGACTAAGAAGCAATCCTTTGTCGCCATGTCTACTGCAGAAGCAGAATATAGAGCAATGACTATGACATGTTGTGAGTTAATCTGGTTGATCAGGGTGCTCAAGGATCTGAGAGTTGAGCAATCTCAAGATGTGGAGTTGTTCTGCGACAATCAAGAAGCCCTCCACATCTCTAGAAACCCCATGTTTCACAAAAGGACCAAGCACATAGAGGCAGATTGTCACTTGGTAAGGAACATGGTGATGGACAAAGAAATTGATACAAAGTACATCTCTACTAAAGATTAACCTGCAGATATCTTCAACAAAGTGGTAAATCAAGTGCAGCATATGAAGCTATTGAACAAGCTTGGAGTTAGAAATAGTTTGCCTAACTCTAAATCTAAGGAGGAGTGTTGAAGATGTTGCAACCTCAGTCAATCGTGGTCAATTCTGTTAGATGGTAGTTAGAGATCTAAGGGTTGTTGTTTGGCCATGTCACTGTGTAATTGGGTATAAATGTCCTTAGCTTGTTCTATTTTGAGACAAGTTTCATTTTCTGGAAAAAAAAAACACAATTAGCTCTTTCTCTCTGTTACATCTCTTGTTCTTCATTTACATTCAGTTTGATTAAGCTTGATCTCAATCTTGTTCAAGCTTGATTCATCATCCTCATCATCATCATCATCCATTGTAGTTTTCAACCCCTCCCTAAACTAAAAATCTGGATCCACCACTGGTCATGTGTGGGCCCATGTACGAGAAACACGAGCAACACATAAACCCAACGAGGTTCCATCTCAAAATCAATTGATTATGAGAGAAGTAGCCCATCAATTAAGCTTATAAGTTGTTCAAGACACTTTAATATTTTCAATATGAGACAACCCATATTTCAACAAGAATGCTGCAAATTTATGAAAGATTTTCTATTTTTTCTGCTGTTTCTCTATTTTGGAGAATGGGATGAAAAATCTATTGGGAATGCTCTACGTTAAACTTACTTAGAGCATTCCCAGTAGATTTTTTATCTCATTCTTCAAAATAGAGAAACAGATTAAGGTTGAACAACTTTTATCTAGTTGATCATAAACTAAAAACTGAAAAAATCATAACGATTGCAAACACATTTATTGTGTAACAAGTATAAATGCAATAATTCAATAAGTTTTGGGCAAAAAAAAAATTATAAGTGATATATAAACGTGATAATGGCTCTTCCTTTCCCGTCGTTATCATATTTGTATATATATTTATGTATTAAGTTGTTATCAATGAGATGGCATTCCGAATGTCATCTACTTCAAATATAATAAATAGCGTTTGATTCCTTTCATTGTGGAGTTGAAATTTTCATTGCAACTTTTATGTAACCACATATTATATCCAACGATCATCAAACTAAGGGCATGTTTGGATGAAAATTAGGGGAAAAAATAGAAGAATTGTTTTACTTTTAGTTGTATTATTATTTATTAATTATAATTATTAATTTTGTTAGCAAATCGGATGTTAAAGGTTTAAAGTTCAGATTCTTTAGTAAATATGAAATCGTTTATGAGTGAGATACCCTAACTACTGGTTCATAAAATACCCACTTCATATATTTAAAAGCGATTGGATCTGACTTAATATAATTAAACTGATTAAGATTAAAATTTTGTTTTGTGAATGCTAAAATACCCACTTCATATATTTAAAAGCGATTGGATCTGACTTAATATAATTAAACTGATTAAGATTAAAATTTTGTTTTGTGAATGCTAAGAGAGTTAAGATATAGAAGGATTTTCTCGTCATTTCTAAATCTATATGTCTAGCAAACTTTATTATGAAAAATGAAAAAGGATGCCGTATTAATAAATAATAAGTCAAAAGTAGACTTGATTATTTTATTCAACTCCTACATTAATTGTGAACTAAATCAAGGCTAATTAAGTCCCTTAACTTCAGAATAGATATCGGCGGGATGCATATATAATATATATGTGAAAATGACCTCTCCTTTATCTTTTTTTTTTTTTGGTCTAATCCTCTCCTTTATCTAATATCGATCCACAATTTAATCGGATATATAACAATTGAAGTTGTTTGATTTAAAACTAATTCAAACACAACAAAAATATCAAATACAATCTAATTTTCCCCTAAATTTGTGTATTGACAAAGCGTGTATTAATTTATTAGATTTTGCAATTTACATATGTTCACTAATCACCATCCAAATTAACATCCACATCAACTCATACACATATTGATCGATATATACATATTAATTTCTAACCTCACCCCATATATCCTAAATTCCCTCTAAACCGTACTATTCATAATTTACAAAATCCCACAACAAATGAAAATGAATTAAACAAATCCACACATAAACACACAAATTCAAATTCATACTCGATCAAGATCGACAATGAGATCAACGGAAGCGGCCGAAAAAATCCTACAGGAGGGATAAAAAAACCGGCAGATATCGATCTCATCGTTCACCACCTTCATCGATCGATCGAACGTCACACCCTTTAAGAATCGGCAGAACATATTTCCGATATGCTATGCAGCCGCGGCCTCCAAGTCGGCGTCGGTGACGACGTTGACGTCCTCCGAGCCTCGTACGTAGCGCTCACCTCCATGAGCTGAGCGAGCACTTGCTGAACCGTTACGCCTTGCACGTCCATCTTCCCCAACAGCTCCTCCAGTTGCTTCTTCGTTATCTTCACCTTCACCTCCGTACAACTCACCGTCGACTTCGCCTTCAAGCCTTTCCCGAGGACTACTCGGTTTTCGTCAGCAGGTGCGGGCGGTGCTAGGGCTGGGCTCCAGTCCTCACCACCCCACTGCAGCCCTGATTCATGGGGGATACAGTTTCCCATCTAGCTCTTTCGAGTCCGTTGTCTTCAACTGTGATTTGATTTATGTGGTTGGGAGCAAATGGGGAAGAGGATTAGGAAAAGTGAGGGATTATATATAATTGGAGAGGGAAAGGGTATAAGCAAACGAACCCAATAAGGATGCCACGTAGGACTGGGAAAGAGCGTCCCACCTGGCAGGTGGTAGGGTTGACCTCTCTCATCACCACATTCATCAAACCCTATTGCTTCATTTAATTCTGGATCTAATTAAATTGTTGGTAGCTCCACATTTTTCTCCGGCTTCGTGGGTACCTAATACGGAGTAGTATTATTTTACGAATGGTTGGTAGCTGAGCTCCACATATTTCTGCACCTTTGTGGGTACCTTATATTATTTTACTGAGTATTAAGTTCGGATAATAATATTATATACATATATATATATATATATATATATATATTATAAAATCGATTGTGATTAATTCTAAGAAAAAAAATTCTATTAAAAATTATTGTAATAATATTATACTATAGAAAGTTATCATAAGTAACGATTTATCTATATATTTTAATTAATTGATAAAATTATAAATTAAAACTATTTTATAATCATACTTAAAAAAAATATTAATAAATAAATATCTAATTTATATCTATATTATTTTTTTTGTGAAGATGAATTATTTATATCAAAATTAATTGATATCTACTATTATTTTATATCTACACTATTTTTTGGTGGAATAAATTATAAATTATTTACATTTATATTGATTATTATTTTATATTTTCTATGCATTTGGACGGCTAATATATATCTATACTATTTTTTGGTTGAATAAATTATTTATATTTATATTGATTATTACTCTGTATTTTATATTTTCTACAGTATGTATTTGGAATGCTATTAGTTTAATTCTTACATTATATTTCAGATTTATTGTTCTATCATATTTTTAATAGATAATATATACATATATATATATATATATATATATATATATATAATTGTAGAATATTGTGTTAAAAAAATAATAATCCGTATATATGTGTATTATATTGTTGTACTCTGTTAATAATATTTATTCTGATTTTGATTTTCTTGGATTATTGTTGGAAATCTCATACTCGTATGAGTTTGATCTTTCCCAAAATTTGATTTGATTTATTCGGATTCAGCCAGCTCAAAATTTGATTGAAACGGCTGACACAAATCATGCAATCCAAAACCCAATCAATAAAATTCGAATTTTCATGCTAAGTTGATCTTTGATTATACAGAAAATAATCTGATATGAAATAACCCGTTTATAAAATGATTCAAATCTAAAATGAGGATCCGATTATGGATCACCTCTGCCAGTATGCAATTCTTTTTTAGATTAGAGAAATCTGAAGCCGGAAATGGAACGCCATTTTAATTGATGCGCCAATCTCATCATACTCTCAGTCTCAAGTCTCAACGGTTAAATTATCGAATTGGGGATAATTCAATATTTTACATTATAAATTATAAATCAAAATAAATGGTCATCCAAATTAACATTTAAAAAAATGAATAGAGGAAGAGCGGTGGGAACGCGTAGAGGGAGGAATCTTAAGAGTGTGAACGCAAAAAACGTCAAGAATCTTAACCCAAAGTGTTGGCAGCATTCACTTGTCATTGGTCCCACCCATACCTAAAACTTTGCCTCACTTATAGCTGTCATCCGATTAACCCGTTCCTATCCGAACTCATCCCGATTCTAATGGAATTCTTAGTGTTTGGATTGGTTTGGAACATCTGATCTAATCCCATCTAATCTAATCCCATCTAATCCAAACCAATTTGTTTATTTTTATGGAAATTTCACGATATATCCTCATGTATTGTTTAATTCACACGGTGACTTTTTTTTTTTTTTTTTTCACGTTGTACTCATGGGGTCTGTAATTCTTTCACCTCGTGTAATTCTCTATTTAATTTAACAGTTCTCGTTAAGTTTGAAATTAAAAATAAAATAAAATCAATTTACTTGAAAGAATCGGGGGAAAGAAAAGAGAAAACACGTCTCGCATAGGGGAAGACCAGGCATTGGGGCGATGCTGGTGGCCGGACTACTGGTCGCCGGCGTTGGGCTGGAGGGGCACTCGGTGCAAGCTTCTGATCATGGACTCGACAACTTCTTCCAGGTGAATCTCAATCCGATTTCCAGATTTTACCGAAAATTAGGGTTTTGGTTTGTGCGAAAATTTGTGTACATGTGAACTTGATTAATGACTTGTTGCTGTTTAAGGGTATATATATAGGTTCCGTTTTGATGATTTTAGGTATAGGTATCATGACTTTGTTTCAAATGTGACGAAAATTATAAATTGGGAACTTGGTTGTGTTATCTTTTAGAAATTGGGTTTTTATTTTTAATTTGGTGGTTTCTAAATTTGTTTGTATAAACGTTATGCTTTGTAGAATGGTGTTGCAATTGCGTTATATTCATTCGGAATATGTCGAAATGGAGGTTGATGACTCGGATAAGTGTAGTATTTTGGATATATTTGTCGAATTGCTAGAGGGGGCGGGAAAGGGCACGATTCTCCCCGAGAATCCGACGTTATGGTATGCACATAATTCTCAGAATTTTCAACTAGAGAGTGACAACGATGTTGTGAACTTCATGAATATATTTAAAGAGAAGAGATCGATTAAATTAGCTATTGGATCCGGTGACTCACCGTCCAAGAATTTGGAACTGGCATGGGGTATGATTGAGTAAAAAAGGCCGAAGGGAAAGTCAAGTTATGGTAGTCAATCTAGTTCTAGTAGGAGGGTTCCTGCTACTACTACAAGAAGGAAAGGGGCAGATCTACCGAAATCTCGACGTTGCTCCATACCTAGTGAACTAACATCTACAAGAAGGAAATAGATTTTATCAACATTGGAAGGCTTTATCCTATTAGGTTAAATTATATTCCATAATTACTTAGGGGGTATTTTAGTTGTTTTATTTAATTACTTAGCAAAGTTTTATCCTCAGATAAAGATAGATAGAAATTATATATAGATAGATTTGTTCCTTCCTTGGATAGCAAGGGGTGTAGCCTATAAATAAAGTCCTAGGGGCTGGTTTTTATTTATTCTTCAACACACAAACAATATAGAGAGTAGAGAGAGAGAGAGAGAGAAAGAGAGTCGAGTGAAGTTGGAAGGCAAAAGCGATTTGGCTTTGTTCGGTTTGTACTCTTTCATTTTTAGTTTAATTCAAGAAGATATTTTTCTTATGAATATGATGTTTGCTATTGTTATGAGGCACGAGTAGTCACCCTACTTCTAGGGTCGGGGTGAGCCCGACGATAGCCATGTGAGTTTATACTCAAAGGTATGATCTTTATATACGATTTCATCTTCTATCCCTATTTGCATGATTCTTCTACGACAGTAGTAGGTAAATCTTTATTTGTATTATTGAAGCGAAAGTGATCTTAATATGAATTTGGATTAATTATCAAAAAGGGTAGTAAAAAATAGGGTTTATGCGAGAGCCTCTATCCACCTATTTGTTAATAACGAATGTTATTTGATGAAAAGACACAATCTTTTATAACTTTAGCATAATTCTTATATGGTTATTGTTGTAGCTTGAACCCGCGACTTTGGAAGTTTTTTAGTTTATTATGATTTATACAACCAATTTGCGATCTTTCTGTTCACATATTTTCCTCATCCATGCTTTATTTCTTCGGACATCTTTTCCGATTTTATTTTCTGCAAGTTACGATTTTCTGCACAGACAACTCGACATCGAGTCCTCAGATTCGACATCGAGTCCTTAGACTCGACATCGAGTTACCTATAAGTCGGCATCGAGTGCCACCCTACTCGACGTCGAGTAGTTCGTTTTCTGTTGTGCACATTTTACAAGTAGGCATCGACTGACCAGTCGACATCGAGTCCCATACTCGACGTCGAGTGATCTTCTGAAGTCGACATCGGGGCTGATTTTGGAACTAATTAGGCGAGCGCTGACACGCTTTCTCGTGGATTCGATCTTGATTCCCTACCACTATAGCGGGAGAGTTTCTTGTAATTTTATTTGCGTGGACATCAGAAATCGGTTTGAGATTTATATTTCATATTTGTTTTAGACTCGAAATCCCTCCAAACAATATTTTGGCGCCGTTGCCGGGGAAGCTATCAATCGCGCCCTTTTTAGTTTCTTTTTACACCTTTTTCTTTTTAGTTTTTGTTTTAAAGGTGTATGCGAGGCACTGATCGCACACCCAAATTTGATCCTCTTCTCGAACTAGAACGCTTCTTTCATCTTCAGCAAAGGCTAAGGATCGAGAAGACTCATGTCGTCTGCCAACAAGAACGAGGTGCATCTTACGCCAGCTCAGGAGGTTGAGCAGCTCCGTAGACAAATAGAGGAGTTCACCACCAGGCAAACAGAATACGCCCAAAGAGAGTCGGAATATGCACGCAATCAGCAAAGGTAGGAGGCAAGGGCGGATCGCGACGCCCAAGCCCGAAGAGAGCTCAAGGAGCAACTATCCGACATCCCTCAGAATGCGAAAGAATATCTGCACCCTACTCTAGCAGTGTCAGAAACTCCTATTATTTTCCCTCGCATTTGTTTTGAAATTAGACCTTCTTTTATTTTTGAAATTAGAATGAATCAATTTGAGAGAAAACCCAATGAATGCCCTTTGGAGCATATAACTATATATCTAGATTTGTGCGAAACTATAGCTGATGGCCCTAATCTAGATTGATATTTGAAACTAAAGGTTTTTTGTTGGTCTCTTGTAGTATATTTCACCTGTGTTTGATCCTTTCAACTATGAGTCTGTAAGTTGGAAGGTGTTGCTTCCTATTCGTATGGCGCCATGAATTTTGCAGGTGCGGCTCTCATCGACACAAACTGTTCTGTAATAACATGGTGTTGACTTCTTAACTTTGTAAGCAAACGCTTCTTGTGCAGCCAACAATTCAACATTATTTTTGAGATCTTTCTTTGTTCGGAACAGATGTCCCAAAAAATAAGAATTTGCCCCTTTCTTTCACTTATAGGTGCTACTATATATTTTGTGGACATTGTACTGCCACTGATGTGACATTCAATCCTTGTGTCATCTCCATTATCATCCATATCACAGTCATCATTTATGCATTCTACATCTTCATCATGCACATCAAAGTTCTCTTCCATGACATTTGTATCCTTGGCAGAGCTGTAAGCCTGTAGTGCCAATTGATTTTCATCATTTATAGATTTTGTAATCTGTTCTTGAATGATTTCCTTCACATTTGTAACATATAAAGGCAATGTCCAATTCACTTCCTTGAATTCATTAATTTGCAAAAAAAAACACCTCAAATCAGTGTCATTCTCAATAAAAAAAAGGCTTAGTAGTTTTCTTGAATAGATGCAAGTGACTGAATTGAAGAGCAGAAGACCAATTGTCACTGGTTGTGAATCTGTTCATTACCTCACTCTTCATCTCATACAGAGTTACAGTCTACCGAATGACAATTACCTTTGATGACACATCCCCAGCAAAAACTAAATCACCATCTTCCAATTTCCATTCTCCTCCAAATTTTACTGTTAACAGATTGACCTCCATTGTACCTAATAATTGGTGACGTCTATTAAATTTCATAAATATACTTTGATGACAGATACTATTTTTTGTTATCTCAGATAACTATTCTTATATATCTACAGTATTGACGTGCATTACTTTTTATTAAATCTAAGAAATACAGTGATTACATGTACATAAATGTACTCAAACTCAGCTATCAACATTTAGGCTACAGTGCAATTTGGGTTACAACAGTATAGTCACGAAATCAGTAACTCCTTATATTATGAAACCAGCATCTTATATCAAACTACATCAACCATGCAATCTAGGTTACAGTTCTATAATCACATAATCAGCAACGTAGATCAGAATCGGCATCTGAGATCAAAATCGATGATAGGTATTCATATTATACCAAATTTCAGATTCTGACAATGTAATCAATTGTTCCTAAAATAACTTAAGTAGAAAAGTTACTAAAATAGGAAATATATCAAGAGTCCAACACTTAAAGAAATTCGGCTCGACAAGGCCTAAGGTGGCTCGGCCACTTCCATCCCTATACACATATAGGTCTTCATTGTAGGCTCCGGGAGTTGAACCGTGCTCGAGAACAAGGCATGACTCACAAACAGGAATTAGTCGCGTTGAAGCTTCTTAGCTCGGGCTCGAGTCATAGGTCCGTCTCCTAAGATGATTGGCATGTCTGGAGCCTAGAGGTGTAGAAGATGGTCCCGCATCAGGTGGGTTCATATATATATATATATATATATATATATATATATATATATATATATATATATATATATATATATATATATATATATATATATATATATATATATATATATATATATATATATATATATATATATATATATATATATATATATATATATATATATCCGATTGAGTTGTAAAATGAATTTTCCGTTTTGAGTTTTATTGTTTAAATTGAAAATAGAAAATGATCGAAGATAACCCTACTCCAAACATTATTAATAGAGACTTATACTCTCAAGTGTGTCATCCAATCCATAAAATCCAATCGAAAAAAATGGTATAGAAGTTAGAAACCCTGCTACTATATATTAGCTTTGCGAATATTATTCTTTGATAAAAAAAAAATTATTCGTTAAAACTTAAAACAAAGTGGAGAGAAAAAAGAAAACAATTTGCAGATAAAGGTCTTGAAGTTTTGCTCTTTTGTATCTTTTTTGCAATAAAGCAGATAAAATTAAAGCTCTAAATACTTGTTCACAAGATTTAATCATTCCCGTGGAGCTATGTAGTAAGCACAAAGCGAACTATTCTTTCGCCTTTTACTAAAGATTCAATCATTCCCTCCAAATGATATAAAAAATAGATAAGATGATTGGATAAATCATTCAAGATTTAATTGTAATTGATTGAATAATTAGACAAACTACAAACGAGATCTTCTAAAAACTCAACACAATCCAAAAGACAATATTAATCACTACGTGTGGAACTTATGGACCATCGGAAATAAGATTATATTCAATGCTGAGAACGACACAGATCAAAGAAAACAAGAGATATATTTACGACAACAAACAACTAAAGAATTCTAAAACATTGTATTGGAAAGTGATGGAATCAAATGAAGTACAACCACAACCAATCGCAAGACGAAGGAGAAATCTTAGATCCACCAAACCGACACCCGGAGTTTTCAAGATTATATTTTCGTAAATTTGTAGTACTTTGAGAAAGATACCTATCGACATGTCTTCTGTGAAGTGAATCGAGTTGCGGATTTGGTAGTTAAGTTGAGGCATACAATGTACTTTGGAGCTATCACTTCACACTGAGAGTTTATTATCCTTGTTCGTAAAGACGCAATTGAATTGTGGGTCAGAAATGTCTGACATAATCCAAACTCTTACGTTGTGTCAAATAGAAGAAAAAAACATGTTGATGGGTCCAACCCAAACCAAAAAACATGTTGATGGGCCCAACCCAAACCACTCGATTGTATATTTTACTATTTTTTTTCTTCTAAATTATCGAAGTTAATCTTATTTAACAAATTTACGAAAATATTTGAAAATAAAATGGTGATAACAAGTGTATGGATGAACAAAAACCTTTTTTTTTTTTTTTACTTTTATATCCATTTCGTTTTTGACCTAACATTATTTATCATTTCACTTCCATTAGTTTCTAACTTTTCAACATTCTTTATCTATTTTTTTTTTGGAAATGAATAATTAATTAAGGCTGATGGGGTTTGGGCCGTTTGGCCATGAAATTTGGATTTGTAAGCACCCCAAATTTTTAATCCATCTTCCATAAAAAAAAAATTTACCCAATTTCAACAAATTCTCCATTTTGAAGAATAGTTTTTAATTGTGAATTAAATTTTAATTTTAATTTAAATTACCTCACTAGCTAGACCTATATAAAACAAACCGGACACTTTGTTTGGACTACCCTTCTTCCTTGCCTCAATCCGATTTTGAATTCTTTATATTATAAATATATATACACAGTCTATAGCTTTTGTATACATACACTTGAATACAGTGTATATATACGGTGTATGTCTATATATATGTATACAATGGTCCTAAATCCCAAGTATCCTTAATTTTCTTACATATATATTTCTTATTCTTGTAAAATGGTCACTTCTGACTTCCAACTCCCAACCCTCTTACTGTTTAATTGTAGGTGCCTAGTCCTGTCTAGGGAATTTGACAAATAGACCTCTTAGTCCTTGGCCCACTTTCAAGCTCTTCAAATAATTGGTGAGACCATGCATATCGCAATAGAGAAACAAATTGGCCAATGCTTTTGGTAGCTTAATACAACTGGGTTTTTCATTGTCCTATACTAGAAATGCAGCTGTGTGAATTTATCAGGCCCAAGTTGAAATGCAGCTCCCATTTAAAAAAAAAAAAACAGTAGACAATGCAGCTCCCGTTTTTACTGAATGGTTTGAACATTCTGCAACAGCTACAGGAAGACCATTTGTTTTAGCTTTCGGTGTATCAGCAAGTTCATCCCTCTTCCTTAAAATCTGATTTTTCAAAAGCATTGGCAACAACCCACTCATTACCTTCCTCCTGCACCTTTACTGTCATACAAACTGAATGCAAGCATACACATGATTGGACTATGATAAGATGCATACTTGTCATTGGACTATGATAAGATGCATACTTGAATCATGATCAAACATATGGTCAATAAGTCAAGCTGATATATATCACTTTGACAAAGGTTCTCCAATGGTATGTATGTCAAACATGGAACAAGTTTAGATGTACAAGCCCCTTCACATCCAAGAAAATCTTTTCATTAAATCACTTTTCCCTTGTAAGGACAGAACTTGCAGTAGGAGACCAGCTCTAACTGTTGAACCTTCATAAAAAAAAAACCAAAACAAAAGGAATTCAAACACAATCAAGTGTAATCATAACAAACATAAAAGGAATTCAAGGGTAAAAACCATAAGTGTAATACTTTATTTACTTGCTCGTTTAGGTCCTCTAGCGTTCCATTATTATCAATGACAATGTCTGCCTTACTTCTTTTCAAATCAAGGGGCATCTGAACTACATGATGGAAAGTTTCACAACATTAAGTTTTTTTGAAATTCTCAACTAATCGATGAAGTACCAAACAAATTTGACTGACCTGAATTACAAATGTAGTTCAGGTCTTGGGAATGCTCTAATGGAAGAGCGTGACGCCCAATTGCAGTAACTAAATCAGATGAATTACCACACAAATTTCCCTTATGTTATAAACTTTCACGGCAATTTAAAGTTGAGAGTCGCAACGCCTAAACCAGCTACATATCCTTATTCAGAAGAACCCATTCCTTGCTATGGTACACCATAAATCAAGCTTAGAGCTACATATTTTCTTGTATAACCTAAATCTATGTCCTTGTAGGTATAGAACTTCTGCCACCAGCAGATTCAAACTTCAGCTGAATCTATCTTGTCTTATAGGGGGCCTATATGAGCTATGTTTCTACAGAAATGCATAGATCCATATAATTGCCAAGGACAACCATGGATAAACACTCGTTCAATGCTACAGATTTATGTGCTTCTTATCCATCCATCCATTATGATCTATCCATATACCATGGCCTATAACACAATCGCAGTGCCGAATCAAGATTGCTGCAGAATAAAGTGCATAATCAAGGTTATAAAAATAATCTCAATTCTCACTCTAAACAGATTTAAACATATGATAGAAGTGAAAAGAATACAAAGCATCACTGTATAAAAATAAAAGCTCATCAAATACACAGATAAAATATTTTTAAATAAGTTATGGATTAATTAACTTAATCTAAAACAGAAACATGTATACTGCTTCACTTGGAATAAAAGATCATCCTTAATTAGATATTTAAGATTAATACCAAAAACCTACAAAGAGGAAGGAAGTAACTTCTGGAAAAAAAACGCATATGAATGCAATAATAATCTAATCAGCATTGACAAACAAGTTGAATAGCTTCCTTGCAAAAGTAACCAAAACAAGTTTCAATTTGGTAAATCAAGATTTAAGCTTCAACTATACTAAAAATTCAGAAATTTTGTTTATAGGCATTTAATCGAACACTTTGAGTGCACCAATGTTTCCTATATATAGCATGATGGGTACGACTTGCTAATCGTAGAGAGGTGGTTCAAAGTAGGAGTCCTTAGACTAACACTGCTGCAGTGATGTGTAATTTTTTAGATTTGCTTATCCATGTCACCATGAAAAATATGAATCCTACGATGGAGAGTTTGTTGTATGATTTATTCGTTTCCTTGCATAGCAAGCAGATTGTATTACATGGTTTGTCTATATGCTACAAGCACATATGAAGAAGCAACTCTACCAAGATCAGATGAGGTCCTACCGATTGGATTCTCTGGGAGGAGATTGAGAGTAGACTTGGGCAAATACGGGCGTGGACCGGGCTTGGGGTGGGCTTTGGCCGAAAATTTGTCCCGTTGTTGCGGTTGCGGACCGGGCTAAGCCCGCTTAATGGGTTGAAAACCTTCTCCGATCCCGCCCGCTATTGCGGTTACGGGCAGCCCGCGGGTACCCGCTTAATTTCCCCCCTTTTACTGATGTACTCATTAAAAAAAAATGCAACACTTGCTAATATATATATACTTGCTAATATATATAAAATGCAACTCTTAATTTCCCCTTGCACTTGCTAATATATACTCCGTATATAAAAACCGTAGACCGTAGTCCAGTACACAACCCAAAAAATATATTGAAGGTAGTATAGATATTTTATTTTATTTTATTAAATTAATAATATATATATATATATATTTAATAATATATATATTAAAAAAATAGCGGGTACCCGTTACGGGCCTAGCAGCCCGTAACGGGTAGATTGGCTTACCCAATCCTGTACCCGCTGCGGGTGCGGGCCGGGCTTAGCGGCCTGCTTGGGCTTTTCCCTCTACCAAAGCTTGTCCAATTTCACGGGCGGGCGGGACGGGCCTGGCGGGCCGTCCCGCGTTTGCCCAGGTCTAATTGAGAGAAATAACACCAAAATCAGATGAGGTACCAAAATTCAGTACCCAAAAGGAACAAGATTGAGACAAAAACTAATCAAAGCTCCTTCTAAGCGTTGAAATAAAAGCTGAAAAGTTTCGAGTTTGTCTGACCTGAACTCACGATGGTGACAGAAGCGTCAAGAGGAAGCTTGGAAATACTAAACGCCGGCCGGAGGTGAAGCGAGGGCACCAACTATCTTCCAGAACAGGGAAATGCCCAAGCACTTGGCGTTTCCGGTGGGAAAAATGGCAGTTTTTTTTATCTAAAGAACGTGGGAAAACTAGGAAAACAGAGCCGCTAAAAAAAATTTGGGGATGCTGCAAATATGGGGAAAGCACTTGTGTTTGTTTGTGAGATGTCTATTTTAGAGATTGGATTGGGGAAACTGTTGGGTCAAATTTAAGCTCAATATTCTCCAACACTCCTCCAAAATGGAGAAGCTTTTGGAAATGCTCCGACTAGGCCAATGGTCGGGTTGGAGCCGAAATTTGAACATTACATTTCCATAATCCATTTAACTTTTTCCGTTTTGGAATTTATTAATATTGCATTTTCAATCCCGATAAATTGTAATGTGACTTGATTGGCGTATCTGGGCTTGTCCTTGGCCTTTGTCGATCGTTCGAAAGTGTCACATTTGCGCATGTCTTCAGGGAAGGAAAATCGGGCGGCAGATCGATTGGCGCATCTGTGCTTTTCCTTGTGTTTCGTCGCTGACTGTGTTCCTGCTGAGATCGCGGATTTCGTCCGTTTGGACGCTATTGGGTGGTGGGTCAACTGCGGTTGACCTTCTCCCAATCCTTGTCTTGTATCCAAAAAAAAAAATTGTAATGTGACTAGGAACTCTATTCTCCGTCTTAATTGAGCATCATCTTCATCATTTTACTATGTTCCGTCAGGAATAAATTTTTATTTGCATAATATTAAAGTAACAAATCTTTATAGATTCATTGTAGTAAATTAAAATTGAAACAGTTTCATACGTGGGTAAGTGAGAAATGAGGTATATAATCAATCAATGGTAATAAATACATTAACCATTCCAGAATGGCTCACTGGAAAGGACTTGTGGGTAGTACCCATAGGTCCCCGGTTCGAACCCCGGAATGACAGCTCTTTATTTACCAATTCAAGGTAATAAATACATTAATTTATAGGAAATTTTCAAACCTAAACATTATTCGGTGAAATGTAAAACATTATTAGGTGAAATGCGAAGAATTATTCGATAGAGATTTGAGTTTTCTTTTCTCTGGAATTGATGAACAAAAAAAACATTATTCGGTAGAATTGGTAAATTTTGATATGATGTAGATAAAACAAGATAATATATTATTATTATTCGATAGCATGTGAAATATTATTCGGTGGAATTGTCAAATCTTTACAAAGAACTAAATCAGGTGGATCCCACACATTTATTTTTTATTATAAAACCGAAAAAAAAGAAAGCAATCCAAAAAAAAAACAAAGGGAGGGGAGTGTTGGTGGTACACGCACCTGGGTAAATTACAGTAGTGGGGTGAGTTATTTTTGTAAGTGGATCCCACTATAAATTAAAACAAAATAAAAAAAAATTCCTTTTAATCAGAACCATCCATCTCATGTCTATCAATGGCTCAAATTTGTGCACTAGGTACACCTTAAGGGGTGTACACAAGAGAACCACTATATATATATATATATATATATATATATATATATATATATATATATATATATATATATATGGTGGATTAATTGTGCACACCTCTTAGGGTGTACTTTATGCACAAATGTGGACCCTTAGATTGATTGTGATGGATGTAGGAGATTAAATGAGTTTTTTTTTCTTTTTTAAATTATACCCAAGTGGGCCCCGCCCACTAAGAGTGTAAAAAGGGCATAACGTGACTTCCTGGCGCGTGGCATGATGGATGGCAAAATTAAAAAAAAATGTTGTACAGTAGAGGTGAGAATTGTGGTGTGTTGAGATTTGATGACTAGTAGAGCCCACTCAAAATTAAAAAATAAAAAGAAAATGTTGTTGATTCAAAATCTTTCGGTTCAAATCTCATGCATTCCGATTTTTTTTAATGGTAGTTTATCTATATCTTTTTTAATTGTAAAGATTTAGATTGAGATCAAAGTAAAAAAAAATAAATTTATTCACTGTATCGGTTGGGATGCAATTAAAGATATGTATAAAGATTATTCATGATAATTATCAATTTTTTTAAGGATATATGATATTGTTAATTTTATTCATAACATATGAAACATTATTCGGTGGAATACAAGTACTATTCGGTGAAATTTGAAGCATTATTCGGTGGAATTTGAAACATTATTCGGTGATTCGTTGGTGACTTGGTGTGACCCATCTGATTTCGTTCGTTTTAAGAATTTGAAACATTATTAGGGTTATGATGTATATTGTCTTAACCTATAAAAGCGTAAAAAACCCCTTTTCTTATTCGGACAAGCGACATTAATTGTAGTTAATCTTCGTGCAAGAAGCCCCTTTTTCTTATTCGGTTGAATTTATCGATTTATCGCGGATATTGAACGATAATTGGGAGATTATTCAATAGAATTCTTATTTTTACGAGGTACACATAACCGATGAATAATTGCATAACCGTTGTGAATAAGTAAATTTATAGAGTTATTCGGTTGAATCGGTCGATTTAACGCGTACATTGAATGATAATTGAGAGATTATTCAGTGGAATTATTATTTTTACGAAGTTCACAGACGCGATGAATAATTGCATAACCTTTGTGGATAAGTAATTTTTCAAATTATTCGGTTGCATTGGTCGATTTAACGCATACATGAAACGACAATTAAGAGATTATTCAGCAGATTTTTTTTTTGAGATACACAAAAAAAACAAATATTTTTTTTTAAAAAACCCCTTTTTTGTTTCCTCGATCGGTTATGTGCAAATCACCTTTCGAAAACTTTGAGCGAAGAACCCGTGCCACTGGTAAACGGCGGCGCCGTCCACCTATGCTCGTTTCGTCTCATGGGTATGGCGACTCATGGGTATGGCGAAGGGGAAGGGCTCAGATCTGGGAAACGATAGAAGAAACCCCTATTTAGCACAATCGATCCCAAAAAAAACCAATAAATTGGGTTGCGTACCCATCTCAATTGGAACACACCAAGGAGGGAAGCCACCAGAGTGATAGTCAGACGAAAGCTGGGGAGAGAGGCGAGAGGCGGAAAGGAGGAGAGATGCGAGAGGCGAGAGGTTTGGACCCCGAAATCTCTGAAAGGAGGAGAGAGGCGCCGCACTAGGGAGAGAGGCGAGAGGCCGCACTGGACGCCACACAGGACTCGCCGGTTGCCGCCGCACTGGACGACGGTGAAGCCGGAAAAGCCGCGGATGGGGGCCGACGATTGTGGTGGGGTTTGGTGCCGATGTTGATGGAATGTGGGTTTGAAAGCTTCCAACGTGATTTGGAGTTTTGAGGTTGAAAAGTCTTTTAGGGTTTTTATTGAAGATGTGATGCACGCGCTCACTTGCTTCCTTGGAATGGCCGGCCTCCCCCCTTTTTTTTAAAAAAAAAAAACAATTACACATGGCGTAATATAGGCCATCCAATCCATCAAGATCTACGGCTAGAATTCGTGCATTAGATATACTCTAAGGGGTGTGCACAAGGGAACCATTCCCTATATATATATATATGGAAGGGTTAAAATGTAAAATTGCCTTAGGGTGTAAAATCCTCAAGGTGTAAAATTTTATATTTTTAATCAATAAACAGGCGCGCTTCGACTTGTGTTCGAAGACCACGAGCACCAGCAGCCAGCAACGACTTCTCTCTCGGCCTCCCACACCCACCTCGAGCCACCTCCGGCCACCAGCCCCTAGCCGCACTCGAGCCCACCCCTATGCGCACCCCCGAGCCCTGGCTTGGCCTGGTTCGAGCCCTGACGCGCCCACCCTGACCATTCAAAGCCCCCACGTCACTTCTTCTCTCCTCTCTCTCCATGCCACCCAGGAGCCACCTCCGGCCACCAGGCCCCACCCGCTCGAACCACCTCACTAAGGTGCACCCCCACGAGACTGGAACCCCCTTGGTTCGTGCCCAGCCAAGCTCACACCGAGCCCGTCTCCCCCAACAGTGATGTTCGACCCTTTTTGGCTCGAAACCATTCGAAATCCCAATGTTTATCCTTGTTTCAACTCGAATTTGGTGTGATTTCTAACCCTAAACTTGTGTATTACAATTATTTAGATTGTTTGAATGATTTAGATAGAGATTGAAAACCTAGGGTTTGATTTAGGAGCGGGATTTGAGTTTTGTGCCAAAAGCCAAATTGATTGAAACTGATGATATGGTTGTGTTGTTGGGTTGATTTTGAGCTAATTTCATGTTCATAGCATTGTCAAATTGTTTATGGATCATGAGATAATTGAATTTTATAATTTTATTGCAATATGCTTTAGAATTTGAGTTTTTTTTGTCAAAAGCCAAAATTGAATGAAATTGATGATATGGTTGTGTTGTTGTGTTGATTTGGAGCTAATTTCGTGTTCATAACATTGTCAAATTGTTTATGGATCATGAGCTAATTGAATTTTAGAATTTTATTGCGATATGCTTTAGAATATGGGGTTTTTTTTTGCAAAAGCCAAATTGATTATATGGTTGTGTTGTTGGATTGATTTGGAGCTAATTTCATGTTCATAGCATTGTCAAATTGTTTGTAGATAATGAGCTAATTGAATTTTAGAATTTTATTGTGATATTCTTTAGGTCGATTAAGTTCTTCTATTTTAGCGTGAAAATCATAATTTAGCCTATTAGCTCAATTGGTAGAGCAATGTGCGTTTGCACAAAGATGTGGGTTCAAATCCCACATAGGTTACATAATAGACGAGAACGCAACAATCCCAAATTGCTAATAATGCACATCATAATCTTAGTTATGCACTTTTTAACTTTAATTATGCACAATTTACTCTTATTTATGCACTTTAATTCAAAAGCCTAATATATATGCACACCATAATGTTATATTTGCACAACATAACATTATATTTGCACATTTTAATCTTATTTATGCACTTTAATTTAAAAGCCTATTATATATGCACACCATAATGTTATATTTGCACAACATAACATTTTGTTTATACACCATAATGTTATATTTGCACAACATAATATTATATTTGCACATTTTAATCTTATTTATGCACTATAATTTGAAATTGTTAAATGCTTGAAAACAAATAGACGATAAGTCCGTTTAAAATAAACATTGCATATCGTAAAGATTCAAGATCCCCCGATGCGACGTCGGTGAAAAATGATTCAAGACACATTAATGATAATCTTAATTGTGCAGTTCATATTATTACTTATACACATCTTCATTTTATTTTTGCACTTAATCATTTTATTTATACACTTTTTATTTGCACAACAAAAAGTGTCGAAAACGGAAAAAAAGTGCATTTACCTATAAAACTAGACATATTTACCTATTTACCCATAAAATTAGGCTCATTTACCAATAAATTAAGCATATTTCAATTATAAATTTTTAGAATTGAAATAGACACATTTACCTATTTACCAATAAGGAAATATTATGTCTGCACAAAAGGATGTTATATGTGCACAACATCAAATTATACTTTTACAACAAAAAGTGTTAACACGAAAAAAAAAATCATGGGACAAAGAAAAAAAAAACAAAAGCTGGCCCGAGAAGGGGGGCACAGGGGCAGGGGGGCACAGGCATGGGGCAAAGGGGGCACATGAGGTAGAGATTTTACTGATTAAATTAGGCCCATTAGCAATTTACTTACAAGACAATTTTACATTTGAACCTTTGCCTATATATATATAAAATAAACACTAAGTTAAAACTATAGGTGTTATATGAGCTAAGTATCTAGAACTTGGCTTGAGTTTTGCTTAATAAAAGCTCGGTTCGAGCATCATTTACAAAATGTTGATTATGAACACATTTTTATGCTTGATTCAAAGCTCGATTCCGCTCGATTGAAACTAAATAGCACGAATTTTGTGAAATTTACAAATTTTCTTTTAAATTTCCATGTAATGAGCAAGTAAAGTACGTTGCATAATACTTGGGAAAAAAAACTTAGCTCCAGCTCGTTCATTTATTAAATAAGTCTACTATGCGCTCAAATTCAAATATAGGTTCGAATCGAGCTTGACTTGTTTTTAAATGGGCTAAATATAATTAAACAATACTAGACTTGTTTGACTCAAATAACAACCCTAGATAATATATATAACTTGTTGCACTCATAACATATAATAATGTATAACCAGATATAAAATTTAAACTTGCGTAACTTCTTATTTAATTGTCAAAACGATTAGTATAACCTCTCACTTCAAAGTTCTCAAGATGAATTATAGTATGTGAATGTTAATTTAAGTAAAATATGAAAGCATTATAGCCTATTTCAACAAAATTAAAGTGATTAATACACCTGCGTGGAAAACTCAAAAACAAACATTTTTTACTGAGCGGTGAAAAAAACCCTCTTGGCCTCAAAAGAACGCGTCGCGCGTGGGTTCCCTTTTTGCTTTCATGTTCTTCTTTCTCTTGGCTGGGCTGGCCGCACCGCCTCCTCTCCTCCTGCCAGGCTCTGCCTTTGCCCCGCCGGCTCCTACCCCTCCACCCCCTTCTCCTTCAACTGAAACCCAGTAACGATTCATCCTTACCATTTGAGGACCTCGATTTGCCTCTTCATATTTGATCTGCACCAACACCTACGTCGTACCACCTCCTCCAACCCCAGCTGGACCTCCCTGTGATGGCAGTCTTGCTCTTCTTTCCCCCATTTCTGTTTTTTTTTTATGATTTTCGTCCCCTTTTCGAAAGCCTCAATTTCTAGGGTTTCCCCGTTTTGGGATTTTGGTTTTGTTTCGTTTCTTGTTTTCGTGCGTTTTCTTGTTCCTTCTTGTTCTTCCGCGTCCCTCTCTTTTGATTCTTGCGTCAGATTTGTGTTTTTGGTCCTTGTTCTTGATTGATTTTGTTCTGTTTTAGCTTCTGGGTTGTTACAGTTCCCTCTTTGTTGTGGTTTTCTTTTGTTAGCTGTTTTCGTTTTTCTTGGGTCCTTGTCCTTAGTTTCGTTCTCTTGTTGTTCCGATTTGCTTCCCTTTTGGTTCTTTCTTTTGATTCTGCCTTCTTGCTCCTTTTCTTTCTTGTTTTTCTACTTGCCTTGGCTTTTTTGCTTTGTTTTTTCTTTTCGTTTTTAGTCTTTTTTCTTTCGGACCTTCCGGGCTTTCTTCTTGGTTTTCTTCCTCATCTCCTTTGTTCTTTTATGGGATTTTGATTGCTTGGTTTTATCTGCTTCACTTTTTCTTTGTTTTGGTTTTCTTGGTTTTTCGTTTTTGTTGTTTCTTTGGGGAAAGATGGTTAGCGAGCTTCCCTCCTTCAAATCCCAAGACCTGATGCTTCACCCTCTCGCCCACCCGTCCTTTACCGCCACCACCCACCTCCTAGCGGCATCCCCGACTCTGATCTGCTACCTTCAAACCAGCAAAAGTAGCCATATATAGTCACGTACAAGGCAAACACCTACTAATCCTTATAACACTCTTGATTGCACCGATATGTATAAATCGGAGACCAATGGAGAGTTTACTCTCGACTCCAACACTAAAATGACAAGTATTAATCAGAGAACAACTGAGAGCTTGCTCTCGACTCCAACACCAATATCTGAAACCAAGCATTTTCTGATCATCAAGAAAAAAAATAGGTCTTGGCTTTTCCAACCTAAAATGGAGTTCGTCTCCCTTTTTTGAGCCACCTTTGCCTTGGTTGTAACCGTCTCTTCGGTCCGCCACTGGTCACCTCACTCCTCCAACCTCAATTGTATCTGGCCCCGTTGGCTGCATCTTGTCTGAAATGATGCCGAACCACGTTTCGTTTCCATTCTCTCCCCCCATTACCCTCGGCGGAAGCCTGGCTCCCTCTACCTTCGTAGCCACTAACCCCGTCGGATTTCCGGGGTTCTTCCGGATTTCTCGCGCATGTCAACTCTTGGCGTGCAAGAGTTAATTTCGTCTTTGCACGCCAAGGTCATTCTTGGGATAAGGAAAAATATAATCTTCGGGATCACCTCCCTCCAATTTCGAATGGGATAACCTCTCTCGTCAATATTTGGATAACCTCCCTTACAATTTTATGGGATAACCTCATTCTTTCTTTCATTGTGTTACCCCCTTCTCGATCTTTCCTGTCACAAGGATTTTTGCCCCGAGCTTTCTAGAGTGTTTGTTTGCTTGATTCTAGCGGGGGTTTTTATTTGAGCTTTGTGGTGTGTCTTTTGTCGCCGCGCGAGAGCTGGTGGACGTGTTCGATATCTGACGGCTCGCTGCCGACCGAGTCCATATCTAAGGTCTTCACTTTTGCTCCCCAGGGATTCTCTGTATTACCTCT
The DNA here is from genome assembly GCA_037127255.1 of Persicaria tinctoria. Classification (NCBI taxonomy): domain Eukaryota; kingdom Viridiplantae; phylum Streptophyta; class Magnoliopsida; order Caryophyllales; family Polygonaceae; genus Persicaria; species Persicaria tinctoria. The sequence goes on from JBANSL010000013.1 coordinate 68,508,569, forward strand.
ACCATCTGGCAGAAGAAATGACTCACATTGTCCCGGTTCCAAATTCGTCCGCCTTTGCTAGTTTCGACATCTTTTCTCTAGTTGTTCGTGGTAGTCTTGTCTTTGTTGATTGGGTTGTATTTCGGTTCTTTCACGACGGGTTGCCCGTTGCCGTTCTTTCGGCTACTCGTCCTACCGGATATGTCCGATGGGTCGAATTATTTCCGGTTCAAAAAAAAAAAGTGATTAATACACCTGTGAATTTTAAAAATTCATAACTTTTTACTCAGATATCGGATTAAGACATATTATATATCTAAACGAAGCTATCGACGAGTACAATAGACCTAGGTAGTTCGTCAAATGAGAGGGGGACACGTGACCCCTAGGCCCCCAGCTCCACCCCTGACTCAACATATATGACGAAAAAAAAAACATACTGTATATGACAATGTTCGTTGGATCAAATGATTACGCGTTTAGATCTCCAAGACTTTGATTAATGTGCTACGTAGTATTGTTTCTTTAAGGTGTCCGGTTAGGATCACCTATAACCTACCGTGTAACTCTCTCTATTACACGATTTCTATTGATCCACCTATAATTAATTAATCAAATTTAAATTAAATAAACATATTTCAGAAAATCTTAATTTAAATATAATTTTTATTTCCTAAATTAAAAAGAAAATTAAAGATTTTATTTTTAATTTAGGAATTGGTAAAATACAAATTAATTTTCTCTTTTACCATCTACCAACCAATTATATTTAGAAGTAATTGAATGCATTTAGACCAAATACTAAATGTCCTATAAACTTTCATTTGCCAGTAAATGGCCAAATTTTTTCCATAATACCCCTTTTGCCCCTACCTCTTATTTAGTACTTTCGTTCGGAGGAGAAACAACGGCCAAGATCTCCGGTTCCCATGTCTTCTTCATCCTCAGATCTTCATGGCTGCTCCCTCCATTCTCGCTCGTCCTCGCTCCCTCCATTCTCGCTCGTCCTCGCTCCCTCCATTCTCGCTCGTCCTCGCTCCCTCGACAGTGGTACTTGGTGGGAGTGGCGGCGGCTTGGTGGTGACAGGCATTGAAGGCCGACCATGGACCTCTCCGCCATTGAAGGCATACCATCTTTACCCTCCCCTTTAATTTGTAAATCTGCAACCAATCCTCTCGATCTCCATCTCGCAATCCATTTTTTGATGCTGGATTATCTCCGATTTCGCATCTCGATCTCCATCTTGCAAGCCTCTCAATTTCGCATCTCGATTATCTCCGATTCCACTTTCATTCTCAATCTCTCTTCCATTTCTCCCATGGCGGATCTGGTAATCCTCCGATCTCCACTCTAGTTTGCATCTTCTGCTCGCGAAACTACTCGATTCATCTTTGATTTCATGAAAAACTGCCTTAATCGAGCTTGACTTCTCGGATTTCAATTTCGCCTCTTTTTGCCGATCCATCAACTGCTTGCCTGCAGGAAGGTGCTCTTGCCGCTCTTGCCTACAGGAGGACCATCAGCTCTCATCCAGATCCAAATTTAATAGGAAAACTTCGCCCGTGATTGAGCCAGTTCTGCCGGTGACCGCTCCGATCCAGCTATTGCCGGTTGCGATTCCGCTCAAGGATTAAATCCCGGCGCCGTCGACGGTAGCTAATAGAGCCTCCGTGCCGTTTAGTTCGGAGTTGGCGATGGTGATGAAAGAAATGATAAGGAATGAAGAAGCGTTCAATTTGAGAATTGTTCAATTTGAGGAGGATGGAAACTTCCAGTTTGGTGTTTCACCATTCCACCTGTCATTGCATTATATTATCACATTAATTAACAAAAGAAGATGAATAAAATTAAAAACAATTAAAGTATAAAGAGCAATAGAATGTTATATGAATGCAAACTAACTTTATGGATTAGGAAAAATGGATAGTTGTCACCCAAAAAATAAAACTTCTAATCTAAAAAGAAAGTATATGTCACCAACCTTGTTGTTTGTTGGTTACACAATTTCCTTTGATTACAGTGTCTATTACCCTGTTTTATAGTGGTGACAGTGTCTATGACCCAATTTTTATAGTGGTGACAGTGTCTATTATCCTGTTTTCATAGTGGTGACAACGTCTATAGGGTTTTCCTTTAATTATAGTGTCTATGACCCTTTTTTCATAGTGGTGACAGTGTCTATAACCCTTTTTTTATTTATTTTGATTACAACGTCTATAGGACTTTTATTTGATTACAATGCCTACACCCCTTTTTTCATAGTGGTGACAGTATCTATGACCTTGTTTTAATAGTGGTGACAATGTCTATGACTCTCTTACCCATTCATATATTGAAAGAGAACTGTCCACCTAATGTCTTTTGGCTTCTCATTAGCCTTTTTAGGGTTTGTGCTTACCTTGTCCTAGGGTTTTCCATTTGATGACAACAATCATCTCTTAACGACGTACTATACTTAACATTTGATGACATCAATCATCTTTTGGCTTCTCATTAGCCTTTTTAACGACGTACTATACTAAACCCTAAAGACTTAACCCTAAACCCTAAACCATACTGTACATCACATGTTCTTTTGGCTTCTCACTAGCCCCTTTAGGGTTTATGCTTCCCTTTTCCTAGGGTTTTCCTTTGATTACAGTGTCTATGAACCTTTTTTCATAGTGGTGACAGTGTCTGTAAAGTTGTTTTTATTTTTTTTACAACGTCTATAGGGTTTTCCTTTTGATTACAGTGTATATGACTTGGTTTTTATAGTGGTGAGAGTGGCTATGACACTGTTTTTATTTTGATTACAGTGTCTATCACCCTCTTACCCATTCATGTATTAGAAGAGAATTGTCATCACATTTATTTTGGCTTCTCATTAGTTCCTATAGGGTTTGTTCTTCCTTTATGATATGATTTCCCTTTGATTACAGTGTCTATAACCATGTTTTTATAGTGGTGACAGTATCTATGAGTTTTTTTTTATAGTGGTTACAATAGTAGTTACATTTTATTTTATTTTTATTGTGGTGACACTACTTTAAAAAAATCTAAAAAACTAGAAATTAGAAATTAGAGAAGAACTGTCACCACATGTATTTTGGCTTCTCATTAGCCCTATAGGATTTGTGCTTCCTCTTTACTAGGATTTTCCTTTGATTACAGTGTCTATAAACATTTTTTCATAGTGGAGACAATGTCTATAAAGCTGTTTTTATTTTGGTTACAATGTCTTTAGGGTTTTTCTTATGATTACAGTGTTTATGACCCTATTTTAATAGTGGTGACAGTGTCTATGACCTTATTTTTATTTTGCTTACAACGTCTATGACCCTCTTACCCATTCATATATTAGAAGAGAACTATCACCACATGAAATCGGCTTCTCATTAGCCCTTATATGGTTTGTGCTTCCATTTTCCTAGGGTTTTCCTTTGATTACAGTGTCTATGACCCTTTTCTCATAGTGGTAACAATGTCTATAAAGCTGTTTTTATGGTCAGTAATAAAGAGGGATGAAACCCCTTGTTCGGATCTTGCAATCCAGGTACGGGTTGAGGTTTCAAACTCATTTTTATGGTCAGTAATAAAGAGGGATTTCGAACCCTGGAAATATCGTAGGGCTGTTGGGTACCCTTAACCTGTCCTAGCGACTAACTCGCGAAATTCATTTCAAACGGAAGCAAGACGGAAACAAAATTAAGATACAAAGCGCCACGGCAGAGCCCGGTCAAACCAAAACATAAGTGGATGATTACCATTTATAATGAGTTAGAGATTTAGCCAGGTTCTTCGATTCGCAAAAAGGGAACCCCGTCATATAGACATCGAGCAATCAAAATCTGCAGAAAATACCTAAAAAAAAAGAACGGGGAAAGGAGTCAGATCGAGCCACTCATGCGGGACCGACAGTCCTCGCTGAGGCCACATAGTATGTGCTATACCTAATAAAGATGCTCTAATGCAGTACGAAAGTCAAACACACTAGCATGCTCCTAGTTATAATAATGTGTAAAAATACTGTAAAGGGCCCAAGACAATGCCAAATGGCATATCCCTCTCCTACCTCCACCCCCTTCCGATAGGGCGGAGACTGGCCAGCTCGTGAATGCATTCCATCATAATCGGGCGGTATGCATTCCTAACCCGCTCCACAATAAAGCCCGCAGGCATCTCATAATATAAGGAAGTTCATGACTCGATTGACTCAGGGTACCCGATGAGGCTGGGCTACCCTATGACACTAACAAAGACTCTAGGACTATCACAGATAACGGCCATTCTGTTTCAAACACAATAAGTAAGCAGATGCTCATTCAATTAGTGCAACCTAAACAGGATACTACATGACATGCTTTTATGCATATGCAACACCTAACATAAAATGCAACAACAGGCATGAATGTCCAACCTGAGTAAGCCCCCTAGGGAACTTACCTGAAGATGCAGAACAACAGGATAATACAAGCAAGGGCCCAAATGCAAGTCCAAAGCAATCCAAAAGCAATATACACCTATTATCAAGCCATTTCCATAAGCTATCGTGCCGACATTCATACATACGAAATCCAAGTTCTCAACATACTCAAAACCAATCAATGGTAAAATCATTTTCCAAAACCTTTCCGATACGATCAACATTAACCAAAATCATTGTTCCAATCAACCCATTGATAAAATCATACCAACCATATTATCCAAACTCTTAAATCCCAAATTATGTCAACTCGTTTTCAAAATAATTTCTCAAATCATACTTGGCCAAATTCCGACGCTTATCATTTAAATCCTTAACAAATTCCCAAAATCATATTAGTACACAATCCTGGCATGTTTATTTTCAAAATCATTACATAAATAAATTCTGACATTTAGTCACAAAATAATTCCGTTTTCACAACCGTATTTATAAATCACAACTCATAATTCATTCCAAATTCCTAAAGTGACAATTTAAAACAACACTAAATATATATATATATATATAATTCAATAATATCGATTTTAAACCATTTTGTAATTCATAATATTAATTTAATAAACTAATAATAATCAGTATAAATCACAACATATAAACATACTTATAGCAACTTAACAATAATATCTTAACAATACCAACAACACCCACGAGCCCAATAAAAGAAAGAAGAAAGATCCATGCTCAAGCCCACAACCCGGAATGGAAAGGCCCAAAATCGAATCCCCACTAAAAAGATCCAACCCGGATTCAAAATAAAATAGGCCCAAACCTAGCCCACTATCTACAACAACCCAAAACCCTGAGTTTTTAAAAGAACCGGAAATAAAAGGGAGGAAACCGGTTCAATGAATCCGCCTCTAACCTCCAGATCTGGACACAGGCACGACGGAAAGAGAGGCGGGAGGAAGAAGAAGAGAAAGAGGAGTTCCTCGCCGGCGAATCCTCACCCGACTGCTCTCACCGACTTAGCCCGACCTCGTACAACCCAGAACGGCTCACAATGAGATTTAAGGAGGAGGAAGAGAAAGCTCACCGAGGGTCTTGGAATTTCGTCGGGAATGCTCGATCGTACTCGGTGTGGCTCGTCGGAGGCGGAATCCCACAAATCCGGGCCTAGGAAGGAATACAATGGCTTAAAGGTGCGACTTTATGGTGTGTTCGAGTGAAAGAAGGGAGAGATGAGGCTTACCGACCTCACACAAGCGAAGACAGAGGAAGAAGAAGGAAGGAGGTGGCTCGACGATGGCTCCGGGGTGGCTCCTGGTGTGCCTGGGATCCGTTTGTGGCCGTCGGTGGGAGAGTGTGGTGGCTCCCAGTTACTGCTGTTCACCAGATCGAGAAAAGGATTGAACGGGGGTGCTCGGCTCCTCCGAATGGCGGACAGGGGAGCTCGGAATTCCGGGTGCTGCTGCTGCTCACGGACACAGGAGAAGGGGAAGTGATTGTGCGTCCGGGGAGGATGCTACAACGTTCCTCAATTGACGTCGATGGCAACGATGGTGGCTACTTGCGCCGCTCGACAGACAAGGAGCAGGGGAGGGAGATGCGGTTCGTTGATGGTGGTGGATGACTCGATTAACAGAGACGGGAGGAGGGAGTTTGTGGATAAGGATTGAGCTGCGTTTGAATAGAAAAAGGGGATGTCTTGTGGCTTTTCATTTGAATAAGATGGGAGAAGAGATGAAGGCGGCGTGGGAAATGGGGAAGGTTTGGCTACTGCCAGAATTTGGGGAAACAATAGAGAGTGTGAGGGGGTATTGTTGGGGCAAAATTAGAATAGGGACAAAATTACCAACAAGGGAGGGTGTTGTGCAGGGCAAGACCATGTTGATCGAAAAAGTACCCAAAAGAAATATCAAAGCCCCATTTGAAATACCCGAAAAATATTGACCTTATCCCGACTCGATCAAATTAGATTTTCAAAAATCTAAGGAAGATATCGTCATATCAAGTTAGTTTTCAAGAATTTTTTTTAGGTCGGAAATTCGTTCCATGAATTTTAAAATCCGAGTTAGCGAGTTTTCCGTTAAATTCCACTTTTAAATTCATTGTTATTATTTTTTTTTTCGAAAAAATTTGGATTTAAAAATCCGAGCCTTTACAGTGGCGGTCTCCGATTGCACTTCACGAGCCGCCCTCCGCCGATCTCCGATGCTGGCGCATAAGTATCCAAACAAAGAACGAGAGTGACGGATGTCGCGACAATCGACAGTGAGGATTCTGACGACGTTTCGTCATGGAAGTCGGTAGATTCTGACGAGAAACACCTCGAATTGAATATGGAGATGAGAGAGAGAGAGCGACGGGGATTGGTGGCGACGGATGCGGGAGGAGAGGCCGAGAGGGAGAGCGCGATGAGGGGATCTGGTACACTGCAGTCACCCACTGCCGCCAATCACCACCCACTGCTTCCACCTAGCGCCGCCAGGAGAGATCGGCAAGGACAAGAGATCGGCGGTGGGGAGAGATGGCGAGTGAGATCGGCGGAGGGGAGACGCGAGAAATAGATGAATAGGGAGATGCGAACAGATGCAAACAATTTTATAAGAGTAGGGGTAAAATTGGAAAAAGTGGACACTTACCTAATATTGTAACTATTTTGTCCTAGGGCTTAAATTTTGGTCACCAAAAGTCCACTTAGCAAAAAAACCCCTTATATTTAATAATGATAAATCTCATCTTATTACCAATCCTAAAAATTATTAGGCAAAATTACAGAAAACCACCTTTAAATATGATGTTTTGTGAAATATCACTCCTTAAAACTAAAATTTCATAAAATCACCCCTTAAAACCATTTTTTTTGCAAAGTGATACTCATCGCTAATTTCCGGTAATTGAATGTTAAAAAGTGCGTGAAAATTCAATCATATCCCTAGTTTTTATTATTATTTTACTTCGTCCAATTGATATTAATTAATTTTTACCTTTTTAACATGTTTATCAAAAGTAAAAAACTCTATAAAGTATCACTTTTTATACTCATTCCGTTAAGAAAAACATGTCGTTTTAAGAGTAAAATCTTGTTAAGAAAAATATTTCATTTTAGGTATTTTGGTGTTCACTTTCCAAAATTACCCTTGTAATTATTAGGTATTTGTTAGTTGCAGTTTTCAATAAAGTAAAAAAGTAAAGTAATAATTAGAGGTATAAATGTATTTTTGTTTGCTTTCTTAAAAAATGTGCAAATATCTAAAATGACATGTTTTAATTAACGGAGGGAGTATATAAATTCATACTTTTTTAGTAAAAATAATCCATAAAAAGTAAATATAATAGATGTTAGGTTTTTATATATTTTAAAAAATGTATATTACTAAAGAACTACTTGAAGAAAATAAATTTTTAAAAAACGATATTTTATATAGTTTTTATTATTCTAAAAATATTTTCATGTTATAATAATAATGGATGGATTGTTCACCTCCCAAACCCTTCGCCTCCTAAACTCCCACCATGATGACACAAATTTATGTATTTCTTACTACCTTGTTTTACCTTGCCTATGTAAGCCTTCTAAGCTCACTTGAGAATATACACAAATAATACAAATCATGATCTCTTGCCATTGTTATTACAACTCAGCACGAATTATAGTAAGATCAAACCAATCTCGATCTCAAAACCTCTCTACAAATTAACCATCAATCTCCAACCATGGTCGCCCAAACCCACTCAAACATGTCCATCTAAAGCTACATCTCGCCCATCAGATGGCCGCCCTTGAGAGCACCGAAGCCGCCTGCTTCACCGCCAGCAACATGTTTGCCCTCTCCTTCGACAACGTCGTCGCCCCCGCGCGGGATCCGTGCGTGATGTGCGCTCCCTCTTCAACCTCACCAACCGCGGCTCTGTTGACGATCGATGCCATCTAGGAGGGACGCTGATCAACCTTGTCGATCCCTAATCTCCATCCAGGAGGGGCGCACGCACCTGTTGGGATGATCTCCACCGCTCTCCGCAAACTCCACGGAGAAGACGAGGGTAATTTATTGAAAATTTAGTTTAATTATAAAACGAGCCCTGGAACTTTCAGAAATTGCAAATCAACTTTTTTTTTTAACAATTATAGAAAAAGATCCAAACTTTCAGGGTTGCAATTTTTGTCCCTAGTGAAGGTTCTATTATCCTAGAAGCGATATATTTTACTCGTGAAATAGATAAATAAATCATCTGAAAAGAATGTGTAAACATAAATTATATCAATCCCTGAAGTGATAAGATTTATCCCTCGAAGTGGATAAAATTAAAGATAAATCTCATCCACGAAGCGATGATCGGATTAATCTCATGAAGCGAGCCCATATCGATTGGTTAATATTTTATTTATTTAAACTATATTTGTTTAATTCTCATCTCCTGAAGTAGATGAATGAGCACATCTCCTGAATTAAGTAGATGAGCGAGCACATCTCCTGAAGTAGATGAGCGAGCACATCTCATCTACCCAAAGTAGATGAATGAGAACATCTCCCGAAATAGATGAACGAGCACATCTCCGAAAGTAGATGAACGACCACGTGTATTTCCAAGTAAATGAACGAGCACATTTATTTCCAATAAAAGTGTTCCTTGTGATTAGAGCGGGTGAAACTCGAGATAGGGTCTCCTGGTTGCGATGACTCACACCACCTCCGTCATCATCCCCATGTCGCTCGTGTGCTCTCCTTGTGGTCGACCATTCCACATTATGCCATCAACACCTTGGGCATTCATCTCGTCAGCTGATTCCGGCTTTCTCGAGTCTTTCTATTTCCACATCTATTTCCAATAAAAGTGTTCCTTGTGACATTTTTCATAAGGCCAAATAAACTCGTCTTACATTTCCTATCACTAGTACAAACATAGGGGGTCGAGCATGGTAAGTTGGGTACGGTTTTTGACAAGCGTGCTTATTTATTTATTTATTTATTTATTTATTTTAAGCACAGTTTCATATTAAAAGTGTGTCCCCAACCCCGAATTCAACTAAAAGCAACATGCTTTTCCATAAAACCGTTCTCGTTTATTTCTAAAAAAAATATTTAGACTGGTTTTCGTGTAAAGCGTGCTTTAAAAAACTTAAAATGAACACGTTGTAATTTTCAAAGTGTGTTCCCAAAATCAGATTTGACTAAAATAAACACGGTTGCTATAAAACCGTTATCGTTTATTTCTAAAAAAATATTTAGACCGGTTTTCTTATAAAGCGTGCTTAAAAAAAAAAACTTAAAACGAGCACGGTTTAATTTTCAAAGTGTGTTCCCAAAACCAACTTTAACTAAAATCAACACGCTTTTCTATAGAACTGTTCTCGTTTGTTTCTAAAGGAATAATTAGCTCGTTTTTCATGTAAAGCATTCTTAAAAAAATTAAAGCGAACACGGTTTTATAAGAAAGGTGTCTTCCCAAAACAAAATTTAACTAGAGGGAACACATTTTTCTTTAAAAGTGTACTCGTTTATTTTTATAAATCGTTCTCGAATATATATATATATATATATATATATATATATATATATATATATATATATATATATAGAGTTTTTTTTAGTAATTAGATTAAGTAAATGCACAAATTTTCAACAAAATTTCGTAGCTCAGGTGGCAGGTGTGTGAAGCGGACGAATTCAGTATGGGGGTGCAAGAGGTCTTGGGTTCTACTCTTGGTTCGAGAGGTAAGTTTTTGTATTGGACCAGTGTTGAGATGGATATATCTGTTTGAGAGATATATGAAAGAGCACACTTTTTTATTTTAAGTGTGCTTATTATTAAGCACGATTTGAAAAAAAATGTGCTAAAACTCTTTTTTTGAGCACACTTCAATTGAATCGTTCTTATAATTCGAGTAGAACGGATATTGGCCGTATGACAATTTTAAGAACGCTTCAACACAAAAACATGCTTAAAATATGTGATCACGGTAAAATAATAAGCGTGCTGGTTTGGGAGCGCACTCAATATAAGCATAGTAAGAGAAGTGTGCTCTCATGCATAAAAAAAAGTGTGCTCTAGTCCCCCATTTTGTACTAGTGCATTAGCACTTATCGGGCTACACTGCTTGTTTTTATTTAATTCATTGTGATGTTTGGGGTCCTTATCGCATCCCCTCTACCTGTGGTGCTTCCTATTTTATTTTAACTTTGGTTGATGATTTTTCTCGCACTACCTGGGTTTATCTTATGATTCATGAATTTGAGGTTGTAACCTTAATTCAGAATTTCTGTTCTATGCTTCACACACAATTTTACAAGTTTGTCAAATGCTTCCGCAATGACAATGACTTCGAATTTATAGCTCTCAAATCATTCTTTAGAGAGCAAGACATATTTTTTTGAGTTAGCCTATGTCAGCACACCTCAACAGAATGATCGGGTTGAACGGAAACATAGACACATTCTCATTGTCTCTCGGACCCTCATATTTCAAGACTCGCTACCAACTAAAATTTGGGGAGAATGCGTGCTCACTGCCTGTCATCACATTAATCGCACCCAACTCCTCTTCTTCAATGTAAAACTCCTTAATTATGAACTCCTGTTTCACAAGTCTCCTGTTACATATCCTACTTGTGCCTAGCTTTTTTGTTCTTCTTTTCTTGCTCTTCCCAATAGCACCTCGAGGCCTTTTAAAAAGGCCCAAGAGCATAAGTTGTTGGTTGCAAAGGTGATTGAAATTAAATGTTATGAGAATGACGGGGAATGTTTTGTAGGACGGGGCATACGAAATTGGATAAGATTAGAAATAAAATTATCTAAATTAAAAGAGGAGCAAGTGACAAACATTGGAGATAAGATGCAGGAATCTAGGGTGATTCAGGCACGTGCGATAGAGGAGATCGCTTTCTGAACATGTGCTAATGTGCGATAAGTTATCTCATTAATTAGGTGATGTTTGACGTGACTGAGACAAACTAAAGAAGAACTAGAGGTAATTTATTCGTCACGGCCTCTCACTATGGCCCTTATAAACAATATCACCATGAATCGATGCATGGCGCAACATTTCAGTCTAACAATGTTCATTTTGATTCCCCTTTAAAGGTTATTTTTTAGCATTTAGGTCTTGTAAGAATACTCTCAAATAGTTTAATCGAGATAAGGTCAGATGCGTGTATTTTGAACCCAAAGCATTTCTACCTTCTAGCATTATACATATATATAGAGTATATGAGGGACATGAGGGTATTTTGGTAATTGGACCTATGGTAGTTGGTTAGATGGTTGTTAGAAGCTGGTGTTAACAACTTATAAAAGCTTCATCCCTCTTCATTGTCCATAGTTCTTCATGTAACAGAATCAATTTGGTCTCTTTCTCTCTCAATGAATTCAACTACAATTTGTTCATCTTTGTCATTCGATCTCAATTTCTGATTGTTCATTATCTTCAAATGGTATAAGAGCTATTCTGATTGTTCTCCGTGATCTGTATCGGTTGTGCTTTCCGTTCAGATTCTTTTTCTCTTTTCGTTTTTCCTTTGATCGCTTCCGCAATTGGTGTTGTCCTCCATGGCTGGACATGGTCAAGCTCACGGCGGTGGCAGAGGTAATTTTGGTGAATCGTGTAACGGCCCAGAATTATGATTTCCGGGTTACGTTTCAAGGGATAAAACCCCTTGTTCGGATCTTGCAACTCATGTACGAGTCGAGGTTTCAAACTCATTTTAAGATTAGTAGAAAGAAGGATTTGAAACCCTAAAAACCTCGAAGGGCCGTTGGGTACCCTTAACCTGTCCTAAGACTATGTCGCGAAATCTATTTCAAATGGAAGTAAAACGGAAGCAAGGTAAAGATACAAGTGTCACGACAGAGCCGGTCAAAACCAAATCATGAGTGGGTAATTACCATTTTACTAAGTTAGGATATTAGCCAGATTCTTCGATTCGCCAAAAAGGGAACCCCGTCATACAGACATCGAACACTCAAAATCTGCAGAAAATACTTTAAAAAAAAAAACGGGTAAAGGAGTCAGATCGAGCCACTCATGCGGGACCGGCAGTCCTCGCTGAGGCCACATAGTATGTGCTATACCTACTAAAGATGCTCTAATGCAGTACGAAAGTCAACACACTAGCATGCTCCTAGTTATAATAATGTGTAAAAATACTGTAAAGGGCCCAAGACAATGCCAAGTGGCATATCCCTCTCCTACCTCCACCCCCTTCCGATAGGGCGGAGACTAGCCAGCTCGTGAATGCATTCCATTATAATCGGGCGGCACGCATGCCTAACCCGCTCCACAATAAAGCCCGCAGACATCTCATAATATAAGGAAGTTCATGACTCGATTTACTCAGGGTACCCGATGAGGTTGGGCTACCCTATGACCCTAGCAAAGACTCTAGAACTGTCACAGATAACGGCCGTTCTGTTTCAAACGCATAAAGTAAGCAAATGCTCATTCAATTAGTGCAACCTAAACAGGATACTACATGGCATGCTTTTATGCATATGCAACACCTAACATAAAATGCAACAACATGCATGGATGTCCAATCTGAGTAAGCCCCCTAGGGAACTTACCTGAAGATGCAGAACAGCTAAATAACGCAAACAAGGGCTCAAATGCAAGTCCAACGCAATCCATCAGCAATACACACCTATCATCAAGCCATTGACATAAGCTACCTGACCAACATTCATACATACGAAACCCAAGTTCTCAACATACTCAAAACCAATCGATAGTAAAACCATTTTTCAAAACCTTTTCGATACGATCAACATAAACCAAAATCATTCTTCCCAAAATTTTCCAACTCTTAAATCTCAAGTTAAATCAACTCAGAAAATCAACAATTCCTTTAAAGTCATACTTAGCCAAATCTTGATATCAAACATTTAAACCTTAGAACCAATCTCTCAAAATCATATTATAGAAATAATTTCGGCATTTGATTTCAAAACCTTTATAGAAATAAATTCTGTTGTTAAAATCACCAAAACAATTCTATTTTAATAACCCATTTTTTTATAAAACAATAATACCAAATAACTTTACCATTTCTAAATCATATAACAATCTTTCCCAAATAATAATATTTAATATAAGACAACTTAAAATAGGTACAATAATTTCAGAATTATTATAAACAAATTATATAACACATTTACATTTATATAGCAAATAGCAATAACAATAACAATAACAATAAACAATACCCAAAAGAGAAAGCCCATTCCAAATCTCATAACCCGGAAAGCCCAACACCCAATCTGAAAGGAATCTGATCTCTCATGAAAGAAGGATGGGACAGACCCATTTGCCCAGCGATATAACCCGGAAACTGGAAGCTGATCTGGCCAAGAGAGGCCCAACCCGAGACGCGTTTTCTTTCCCAGTTGAAGAACAGAGCTCGACGGAATGAAAACGGCGGAAGAAAGAAGAAGAAAGAACAGATCCCGCAGGCGGTCTTTCGGCCTGAGATTCACCCGCCCCGACCGAACATCGATTCCGACCAGAACCAACCCCAAAAGAACTGAAACAAGAGGAAAGAGGAAGAAGAGAAAGAAAGCTCACCGAGGGGGGGTCAGATTCTTCGCCGGAAAATTATGTCGGAGCTCCGTCTGGCTCCTCTGGTGGTGGGTTGTCACCGGAATCGGCCTAGCAGGGAGGAAGATTACTTAAAGGCGGAACTTTACTCGGGTTTAGGGTGGAAAGGGGTAGGGAAGAACCTTACCGCTGGGTTTTGGAAGAACGCAGGGAACGACGACGTCGTGGGGCTGCTCGACGGCTCCGGCTCACCTGGGAGCTCCTGGGCACTCGTCGATGTCGGGGAGGATGTTGATGATGCTCGATCCAGAAGGAGGAGCTGCTGTTGCTTCTACTCGCCGGAGAATGGAAGGAAAACGGAGGCCCTGGTGCTCGGATTCTTGGCTTCGGAATAGAGGTGAGGAGTAAGCTTGAGCCCTCGGCTCCAATGGAAGGGGAGAGGGTCGGAGTTGGTGGTGCTGCAGATCCGAGTAGGGGAGGCGACAGAGGAGGAGAGATGTAGGTTTGTTTGATGGATTTTTCAAAGAAAGGGGAAATTGATCTGAATAAGGAATGGGTGGAAGAAAGGAAGAAAAAGAAGAGGTGTTGGCGTGTTGATGTTCATTTTACAGGCAAGAGGACAAACTATAATTGTTTTGGTGTCTGTTCATCCAAGGAAGGGGATCAAAAGTGGTCCAAGTTCAACTAAAAGGAGGTGGTGAGGCTACTGTAGGGGTTCAGAAGGGGGGAAGTGCCAGCTGCTTTCGATTTGAAGTAAGGATGGAGGAGAAAAGAAGTAAAATGGTGCCACACATCCCAACCCAAAATTTCCCAAAAGCGAATATTGGAATCCCCTCTCTCTCGACGTTATCACGACTCATTTAAAATCGAAATTCCGAATCCAAATAAATTAATAAACTTTTAATAAGTATTTTTTCCCAACCTCGGAACATAAAAGCGGAATAAAATCCATCCGAAAGTCCAATTTAGAATTATGCCGGAATTTACTTCGAATGATTTTAAATAAAATAAATTGCTCGAGGACAGATATTTTCGAAACTTCCCGAATCTTAGAAAGCGAGATGATTATAAATCATTATTTTAATAATTTAATATTATAAACTTTCCCGGTCTTTACATCATCCACCTCTAAAAACAAGTCTCGTCCCCGAGACTAAAATCACCTTAAACCGGGGGATGGAGTTTGAAATTGGTAAGTCAAAAGATCATGTCATTGATTCTATAAGAACCTCATAGGGGCCCGTATGAGATCCTCATAGCACCCTTGACGTGATCATAACATTCCCAATTGGTCGTAGCAAGTATGTGATATGGGCCCCTATCACACCCTTACCCCGACCTTTCGGTCGTATCATAACTCGAAAACAAGTATAGCGCCCCTACTAGGTCTTAGCAAGCATTTTATATGCGCCCCTATAAAATGCTTGAATCCACTTCGTGAGGCATTATAATATAAGCCCGAGTGTGAAAATTCTCAAAAGGGACCCCGCAATTGGAAAAGATTGGCCTCAAAATCGTTGAAATTCTCGATAACGTTTATTTTTTTTTAAAAAAAAATTCAAGTAATTCCTTTTCAAACCGCTCAAATATTCAAATAAGAAGTTTAACCAAGCAACTTACACCAAAACAAGTAAAATCCTTTCGACCAAAATTTCGTCAAAATCCTCCAAAACCAAATCGGTTTACCGCATAACAATCAATCAAATTCAGAAGCTCGGAGGTGGAATCATCCACCTCTAAGGGCGAATCCCATATTCTCTTCCTAGTTTCCAGATCATGCAACATCATTTACAACTCAACAAGTACCGTAACCAAAAGTCTCATCGACTCTTATATAATATAATACCGTAAGACATCTCACACATGGCAAGTCCAACATCATATCATAGTGACAAACCATCACATAACTGTCTAACAAAAACATAAACATGCCAACAAGTCTCAAGTAGCAAAGGAACAACAAGCCTCAACATACTACGGATCACAAGGTATATCTATATCATACTGAAGGCATCACAAGTGCATAATCGAATGCTCATCACTCATCACGTAAGCACACATGTCTAGAATTCAACGGGTTAGATGTTATGGGGTTAGTACGTCATCACACATCAAATCTCACAATCGCATATCGATATCGCAACACAAGTAGAACAGATTCATCACGTTAACATATCAACACAACAAGGTCAGGCTATTATGATTCAGAAGAAGGAAGATCAAGCATTATATAAATCATCAAAATGTCAATAGGTCTTAAAAGACATCACCTTAACACGTCACAAAACCATATAACGACCATTTAAAAATCATGCACCATTATCTAATATATACAAGTCATGTCCATACTTCAAGTCATATTCATCATTTACATAATCAATAATCATGCTAGCCAACCGTATACTACAACATCATGCTTCAATATAGTAACACATCATAATCTCATAGTTCATACTCATCATTATCTCATACATCAAACCACAACACATCCTAACATGCTTCTAAAACAACATAACATGATAGGAAGCAGTAATATATCATGATAACATTTGTCACCTACCAATTAGATTTTAATATTGCATATCAACATGTAATTCCATATCAGGTTCATCATGGTCATTATCTAACATCATGCTAGCAGATATAAACAAATCACAAAATCAAGAAAATTATCACATCATACTAGTCAAAATAAAACACAATCCCCACTCGCCCATCTCCACTCTCAAACCAAGACTAATCCTCTTTTAGACTCAACAACACTAACTCCGACGAAATCCCCCGAAGAAATCCCAATTCATTTCGATACTCCAATCTCACCCTCATCCCACCAAACTCTCACATACACCATCCACCTCTAAGAATTAAACTCCTATCTCTAACATCACACCCGAGCACCCTCTCATACTATATCCTCAATTCTCTTAAGATCATTTCTTACACTTCATATACTACTCAAGACATCACAAGCATCATACCCGACATGGATCCCTCTCTCGCATCTTACCTCGTAATACCATCGATCATCCTAACCGCTTAGAATTCTTTTACCACTCGTCAACCACTCCACAAGAGAACCCTCACCCACAAGTTCAATGAAGAAGCAATCATGGACATTATCACACATCAGGACCACATCATATCAACTAGCATTTATATCAATAACATCATTAGTTCAACATTTAACATTACAACTGCGTTGATAAATCTCAATTTACCGTCATGCTCAATCATTATTACAAATCATCATATATGCACATAATCAAGTCAAGATATCAAGTCTCATCATAACCTTATCTAATTAGACAGTTCAGGTTTCTCAGCATTTGCAGTTCATACTTTATAGGCAAAGTAATTTAGATCATGCTTTGCAACTCAGAGTAACAACTAATCAAGTTATCATGGCACATTAGAACTATAAGGCATCAAATCATATTATTATAAACAACAGACAATCAGGCAACAGTTATCACCAAGTGAGCACATCAGCACGTAAATATCATCGGCAGGTCAGTGTAATATCATCATCAACAAATTCAGAAGGATTAGCAATTTGAACAGAGGACACTCACTCGCAAGTCATATCGTACTCAGTAACCTCCATCCTCGAAACATGTTTGTCCCGCCGACATTATTGATCCTGAGGCCCGTGGGTTATGGGCACACGCTTCCGCTGCGCTGCTCTATTGCTATCTAACTTCTCGTTCCCTTTTCCATACGGTCGCTCGTCCGATGTATCGTGTAAGAGTTCAAGTTAGCGGAGATAGGGGAGTGACAATGGCGGACATCGAATGTTCCTTTCGGAACCAAACACGGACGAAGGCTAAAATGACAAGACTAGAGACAAGACTACGACCAGAGAATACAACGATGCCCTTATGAAAGTCTATTAGGTTACAATTGTGACGAGCAAAATGAATTCATCATGGAGCATATCAGTCACATTAACCCACATTAACATGTACCTGTCTCAAGGAGAACGACATGCATATTCAATCCAAAATACATAATCGAATTCTACACGGATGCATGTGAGATAAGCTAATAGCCTTTTATTCCATGGAAGCAGATATGTATAGCAATTTCAAGTAAGATATGCGGAGCCAGTAATGGTCATGCAGGGCTTAATGAGGATGACAAACATCATGTATATGAACAATGCACGAGCATGGCAACAGATGAGGCCAAATATAGCATGACGAGGTACATCACAAAAATCAAACTAAGCATCATATGAGGGTACATAAGAGCGGCATGACAATTATCACATCTAGCAACAAGGATCATATACTAGGTTGAGAACGACATGTAATCATATGACGAGATACATTTAAAAGCATAAGTAATACATGGTACTAGCGATACATGATAAGACATAGGCATAGTCAAGAGTGATTTAAATGAATTCAACATAATGTTCATGAAGGATGAGGCATCCTTACAAGGTAACAAGGAGAACATCACCGTGATAGATTCTAAGCATGCTAGGAAGGAATAGTCATTGAGGCACATAAAGTAGTACAATAATTATCACATTACATGACAAGAATGTTCACGTAATAAACAAGCATGACAAGTCACCATTGAGCGGGTCATTTCAAAAATCATAAGCTCTATAGGATATTAACAACACATATCGAACAGGAATACAATCAAGATACTTCGACTAGGTCCATTCTAACATTCATGTGTCATGCGTATGTTAAATTATGATATAGCGCGGTGTGTGATCATGCGAGGTGTCAAGTCATACATTAATGCAAGCATGAGGATATGGCACAGAATAATAGGGAAATACCACCAAGCGATAACAGGTAAGCATGCTAGGATTAACCATCACGGGAAGCAAGTCGGTCATCAAGTTCAACATTAATCTAATCAGGATGGCAAAACATCTTAAGAGGGTAGGAAGAGGGAATAATCACACTATCAGGGACCTGACTCAAGGGAGAAATTCAGCGATAATGTCGGCAAGATATAAATGCGTACAAGTCAAAACTAAGGGTGCTACATGATGCTAAAGGCTCATCATGACGTACGATACATGCATGCAACTAATCATGACGGCGCATAAGAGATCACTCACTCACATTCCCACGATATAGAAGTATGAGAAAAGTTCAACACAAGTCCAAATAATGGGCAATATGACTAGAATACGAGGACATGAGCTCAACCCAACACATACTAGGATAACATGCATTCATCAAGACTCATTTATACCACATATTCTCCATTCAACGCAAGCAATCACACAGTATCAACTTGCAAAATCATCAACAATCAATTTGACTAATACAAAATAGATGAGCATGTTATAGATTCTTGTCACAAAAGAAATAATAGTATCGACACATCATCATCCAGCATGTTAAGGCAATCATCTACAAGCATTCATACAAAATGGAGTTGATCACACTATCATGAACCTAATCCAGAAGAAAATAACAATCATGTAGGTTCATACCATATGGTTCATGTTTCCAATCCATCATACGATTAATAGGCCAAGTAAACATGCTATAACAACATATAATCATGATAGAAGGCAAGACACAACACGAGACTTGAGAAATGTAACTAACCACATTATGAGCTTAAACAATAAAATCATGACAGAAAGCAAGGCATAACATGAGCAGCTTTTACTAATGATCATTTGCAAGCTACATGCGGAAGATTACAAGATTATGTCATGCAATTCAGAGAGAGTCACCATTACAACCGGACAGAAATTCCTAAGGGCATCCACTGACTTTTCCCAACCGACTCATCACCCCTCTTTTCCGTGGGACTCTAGTACAACTCTTTGTAGCAAGTAGACATTGGCTGATCGTAACAAGAATCGAGAAAGACAGCCCCAGAAATACCTTACTCTCTAACTCGGAATTTCATCAAGAGTCATCTTCCAATACTCTTTCAAACAACCCTCATATCCAGCCATGATTCCCGAGAACAATGTGTTTACCAACCTGATTTCCCATTGAGGAGACCGAAATTCAAGAGAAAGACTCGATAAGCCCATCAAGGGGTTAACATAGTAGAAGAGGTCGTTCAACACAAGCTGGGTTTGACCACACGGAAATAAGGGTACTCCCACTATCCCATTTGCACAGATCAGTCAATACACAACTTATTGTTAGGCATACCAAATCAGATCTCTAGCATAGCAAGCACTCAGCACAGAACTAGTTAATAACACTCATAATGATCTCATTTGAGTCTCCCAACCCATCTGTAAAGAACAAGCTGATATTTTGCCTACCAATCCCAACTATACCCAATAAGGGTGGTCTAGCGCCTTTCTACCCACTCAGTCCCTCTTTAGTCGGTTTTTCTCTTTTATTACAAGTCAAGTTCATTACTTAGTCCAATTTCAGTTAGGCATCTTAAGTTCATTTTGCCCTTCTTAAAATACTTTCAAATCCTTTGAAATTCATGGGCGGTTTTCCAAAATACACACTCGACCCTTGCGTACCCGAATTGCACAACCTCAGCTCTGATACCATCTTTGTAACGGCCCAGAATTATGATTTCCGGGTTACGTTTCAAGGGATAAAACCCCTTGTTCGGATCTTGCAACTCAGGTACGAGTCGAGGTTTCAAACTCATTTTAAGATTAGTAGAAAGAGGGATTTGAAACCCTAAGAACCTCGAAGGGCCGTTGGGTACCCTTAACCTGTCCTAAGATTATGTCGCGGAATCTATTTCAAATGGAAGTAAAGCGGAAGCAAGCTAAAGATAGAAGTGTCACGGCAGAGCCGGTCAAAACCAAATCATGAGTGGGTAATTACCATTTTACTAAGTTAGGATATTAGCCAGATTCTTCGATTCGCCAAAAAGGGAACCCCGTCATACAGAAATCGAGCATTCAAATCGAGCCATTCATGCGGGACCGACAGTCCTCGCTGAGGCAACATAGTATGTGCTATACCTACTAAAGATGCTCTAATGCAGTACGAAAGTCAACACACTAGCATGCTCCTAGTTATAATAATGTGTAAAAATACTGTAAAGGGCCCAAGACAATGCCAAGTGGCATATCCCTCTCCTACCTCCACCCCCTTCCGATAGGGCGGAGACTGGCCAGCTCGTGAATGCATTCCATCATAATCGGGCGGCACGCATGCCTAACCCGCTCCACAATAAAGCCCGCAGGCATCTCATAATATAAGGAAGTTCATGACTCGATTGACTCAGGGTACCCGATGAGGTTGGGCTACCCTATGACCCTAGCAAAGACTCTAGGAGTATCACAGATAATGGCCGTTCTGTTTCAAACGCATAAAGTAAGCAGATGCTCATTCAATTAGTGCAACCTAAACAGGATACTACATGACATGCTTTTATGCATATGCAACACCTAACATAAAATGCAACAACAGGCATGAATGTCCAATCTGAGTAAGCCCCCTAGGGAACTTACCTGAAGATGCAGAACAGCTAAATAACGTAAACAAGGGCCCAAATGCAAGTCCAACGCAATCCATCAGCAATACACACCTATCATCAAGCCATTGTCATAAGCTACCTGACCAACATTCATACATACGAAACCCAAGTTCTCAACATACTCAAAACCAATCGATAGTAAAACCATTTTCCAAAACCTTTCCGATACGATCAACATAAACCAAAATCATTCTTCCAAAATTTTCCAACTCTTAAATCTCAAGTTAAATCAACTCAGAAAATCAACAATTCCTTTAAAGTCATACTTAGCCAAATCTTGATATCAAACATTTAAACCTTAGAACCAATCTCTCAAAATCATATTATAGAAATAATTCCGGCATTTGATTTCAAAACCTTTATAGAAATAAATTCTGTTGTTAAAATCACCAAAACAATTCTATTTTAATAACCCATTTTTTTATAAAACAATAATACCAAATTACTTTAACATTTCTAAATCATATAACAATCTTTCCCAAATAATAATATTTAATATAAGACAACTTAAAATAGGTACAATAATTTCAGAATTATTATAAACGAATTATATAACACTTTTACATTTATATAGCAAATAGCAATAACAATAAACAATACCCAAAAGAGAAAGCCCATTCCAAATCTCATAACCCGGAAAGCCCAACACCCAATCTGAAAGGAATCTGATCTCTCATGAAAGAAGGATGGGACAGACCCATTTGCCTAGCGATGTAACCCGGAAACTGGAAGCGGATCTGGCCAAGAGAGTCCCAACCCGAGACGCGTCTTCTTTCCCAGTTGAAGAACAGAGCTCGACGGAATGAAAACGACGGAAGAAAGAAGAAGAAAGAACAGATCCCGTCGGCGGTCTTTCGGCCTGAGATTCACCCGCCCCGACCGAACATCGATTCCGACTAGAACCAACCCCAAAAGAACTGAAACAAGAGGAAAGAGGAAGAAGGGAAAGAAAGCTCACCGAGGAGGGGTCAGATTCTTCGCCGGAAAATTCTGTCGGAGCTCCGTCTGGCTCCTCTGGTGGTGGGTTGTCACCGGAATCGGCCTAGCAGGGAGGAAGATTACTTAAAGGCGGAACTTTACTCAGGTTTAGGGTGGAAAGGGGTAGGGAAGAACCTTACTGCTGGGTTTTGGAAAAACGCAGGGAAAACGGAGGCCCTGGTGCTCGGATTCTTGGCTTCGGAATAGAGGTGAGGAGGAAGCTTGAGCCCTCGGCTCCAATGGAAGGGGAGAGGGTAGGAGTTGGTGGTGCTGCAGATCCGAGCAGGGGAGGCGACAGAGGAGGAGAGATGTAGGTTTGTTTGATGGAGTTTTCAAAGAAAGGGGAAATTGATCTGAATAAGGAATGGGTGGAAGAAAGGAAGAAAAAGAAGAGGTGTTGGCGTGTTGATGCTCATTTTACAGGCAAGAGGACAAACTATAATTGTTTTGGTGTCTGTTCATCCGAGGAAGGGGATCAAAAGTGGTCCAAGTTCAACTAAAAAGAGGTGGTGAGGCTACTGTAGGGGTTCAGAAGGGGGGGGGGGGGAGTGCCAGCTGCTTTCGATTTGAAGTAAGGATGGAGGAGAAAAGAACTAAATGGTACCACACATCCCAACCCAAAATTTCCCAAAAGCGAATATCGGAATCCGCTCTCTCTCGACGTTATCCCGACTCGTTTAAAATCGAAATTCCGAATCCAAATAAATTAATAAACTTTTAATAAGTAAATTTTCCCAACCTCGGAACATAAAAGCGGAATAAAATCCATCCGAAAATCCAATTTAGAATTATGCCGGGATTTACTTCGAATGATTTTAAATAAAATAAATTGCTCGAGGACAGATATTTTCAAAACTTCCAGAATCTTAGAAAGCGAGATGATTATAAATTATTATTTTAATAGTTTAATATTATAAAATTTCCCGGTCTTTACAAATCGTAGAGTTATGCGCAAGATGTAGGAGGTAATGGCAACTCAGGAGGTCGTGGATCACCAGCTCGTCGAGGATCGCCATTTGCTGAGCAAGGAGTTCGTTTTGGTGATTTTCAGGTTCAGAATTTGGGGAACATCCACTGCAATCCTCTTTTCCTCTCGAACAGTGACCATCCAGGTATGTAGCTTGTTGGAACTCCTTTTAATGGTTTGATTTTTCCTAGCTGGAGTCGTGGAGTGCGTATGGCACTCGGTGCGAAAGCTAAGCTAGGGTTCATAATCGGTAGTTGTGTCAAACCTGGTGAGGAGAGTGAGGATTATGAGAAATGGATTAGAGTCGATTATATGGTGTGGTGTTGGATTATTAATTCCATCACCAGTGAAATTGGAGAGAGCCTTATGTATGTTCAGTCTTCGAAGGAACTTTGGGACGAAATTAAGGAACGATTTTCTAAAACCAATGATGCTCTTATATTCCAATTACACAGAGAATTATGCAATTTGAAACAGGAGAATTCAACTGTGTATGTGTACTATGGTAAACTGAAAAAGATTTGGGATGAATTGAGAATGATTGATGGCATGCCTCACTGTGAATGTGGTGCTATGAATCAGTGCAGTTGTGGTATTCTAAAGAAAGTTGTTGAGCGATATTCTAAAGCTCAAGTCATGCAATTTCTTATGGGATTAAATGATGTGTATGAAAATTTCAGAACTTCAGTTTTGTCTAAGGAACCTTTGCCTAGTCTGAACAAAGCCTTTCAAATGGCTACTCATGTGGAGAGGCAGAAAGGGATAACCACTGCTCCATCTATGGATGTTAATGCTCTTGCTGCTGCAAGGAACAATTTTAATATTCCTGGTAGTTCTAATTCCCAATCTAGAGGGAAATATGTGCAGTACAGGTCATCTAATCAGCCTAAGACAGGTGATCAAATTAAGAGGGATTTTAAGAAGCCTAGGTATGACAGGCATTTTGATTTTTGTAATGAAGATGGTCACACTAGAGATTATTGTTTCAAGTTGAATGGATACCCTGAGTGGTATCAAGGTCCCAAGGCTAAGGGAGGCACCAAACTTGCCGCTCAAGTTGACGGAGCACAATCTGATTGCCCTTTGGATCAAGATGGGAATGCGTCAAAGCCTGATCCAACCATGGTGAATGCAATCTTTCAAGAAATTGTGAAGATGATGAAAGGGAAGGCTCCTGCAAAAGGTTATGGACATGAGATGGCCAGTTCAGCCATGGTTCATTTTGCAGCTACTCTTTGTACTTCCTTCTTAATTGGTGTTGATAAATCTGATTCTCTTACTTGGATTATTGACTCGGGAGCCACATACCATATTGCCTTTGATCAGTCTATTTTTGTTGATTTGCATCCTTTGGATAAAGACATATAGTTGGGTTTGCCTGATGGAACTGCTAAGATAGTCAAATTTGTTGGTTCGGTGTTGATAGCTGCCAATTTGAAACTTCAGAATGTGCTATTTGTTCCAGAGTTTAGGCACAACTTATTATCAGTTTCTAAGATTCTATGTGACAGTGGTTTGAGATTCAGTTTTGATGATGTTCAATGCTTATTATAGGACCTTACAACTAAGGTCGTGCTTGCTAAGGGTCATGAGCAAGGTGGATTGTACAAGCTCAAGGCCAGCATCTCGATCTTTAGTTCATGAGTTACATGCCAAACTTGGGCATTTATCTGTCTTTAAGATGAAACATATGTTGCTTTGTAAGGATTTGAATTTGAATGGTTTTGTATGTGATGCTTGTGATATGACTAAAGCTCACAAACTACCCTTTTCTAGAAGTGAATCTATTGCTCAGTCTCCTTTCCAATTGGTCCATATGGACCTTTGGGGACCCTATAAGGTTCCTTCTCTTTGTGGTGCCAAATACTTCCTTATTGTTTTGGATGATTATAGTCGTGCTACTTGGGTATTCTTGATTTAAGACAAGTTACAAGTGTTTAAATTGATTCAGTCCTTCATTTCTATGGTTGAGAATCAGTTTGGATTGCAAATCGAAGTCATTAGGTCTGATAATGGTACTGAGTTTACCCAAGCTAAGTGTACATAGTTATTTGTTATGAAGGGTATTTTGCATCAGAGATCAACCCCTGGGGTGCCTGAGCAGAATGCTAGAGTTGAAAGAAAGGATAGGTACCTTGTTGAAACTGCCAGGGCTATTAAATTTCAATCTGGTCTTCCTATACAGTTTTGGGGAGAGTGTGTTCTTAGTGCTACCTTTCTCATTAACAAAATGCCATCTGCCATCCTAAATTGGAAATCTCCTTATGAATTGTTGTACAAACATCCTCCCTCTTATGATGACCTGCACATTATTGGTTGTTTGTGCTATGCTTTATTGGACAAGTCTCATAAAGACAAGTTAGATACTACTGCTAAGAGATGTGTTTTCTTGGGCTACCCACCTGGCAAAAGACATTCAAGCTGTTTGATTTGGGTCAGAAGAAAGTTTTTATTGCTAGACATGTGGTTTTTAGAGATAATGTGTTTCCCTACAAGTAGTCACAACCTTCTCAGACACTCTCTCCTTCACTTCCTTTGGTCAGTCTTGCTACAGATGAGTTTGTGCTATTTCCTTCTGATCAGTTGTCTAATTCTAGCCCTGCAACAGATATTGTTGGTGAAAATGTCTCCAACAGGTCCTTTTCTAATCATCGGGAAATTGATAGCTCTATGTCTCTCATACCCGATGTTGTTGATTCCATGTCCTCAGATAGAGATACTATTATATCTCCCTTTGAGGAGCCTGCTGCTATTCAAAGTCCTACAACTCCTTTGGGAAAAAGAGTCATTCATAGGCCATCTAAGCTGCAAGACTTTGTCATTGGCAGCTTACCTTCTAGAGCTCCTTCTGATTCCTTGAGCTCCTCTTTCTCTTTGAGTCAGGTCTCCTTGGTGATGACTCAGCAAGATTTGGCTCACCTGTCTCCCTCTTACACACATTCTCTATTCAATGTGTTCAGTACATTTGATCCACACAGCTATGAGCAAGCTAAAGGCCATCCTGAATGGGAGTTGGCCATGAAGCTGGAGTTTGATGCTCTTACCAGAAACAAAACCTGTCATATTACAGACTTACCACCTAATAAAAAAGCAATTGGCTCTCATTGGGTGTTTAAAGTAAAGTACAAGCCTGATGGTACCATTGAAAGACACAAGGCAAGGTTAGTTGCCAAAGGCTACAACCAAGTTAAGGATAAAGATTACAAACATACCTTCTCTCCAGTGGCAAAGCTAGCTACTGTTCGTCTGTTACTTGCTCTTGCTGCTATTAAAGGTTGGAATCTCCATCAACTAGATGTCAATAATGCATTTTTGCATGGATATCTAGATGAGGAAGTTTATATGACCCCACCTCCTGGTCTTGATATTCCGGTGGGGAAGGTGTGTCACCTAACTAGATCCCTCTATGGCCTAAAATAAGCTAGCAGACAATGGAATGTAGAGCTGACTAAATTCCTTCTAAGTCTTGGTTTCACACAATCCAAGCATGATTACTCCCTCTTCACCAGATTTTCTAATGGTTGCATCACAATGGCTCTAGTTTATGTGGATGATATGCTTCTCATGGGTGATTCTTCCTCTGATATTGCATCCACTAAAACTGCTCTACATTCAGCTTTCACTATAAAAGATTTGGGGCTTGCTAGATATTTTTTGGGCATGGAAATTGCTAGATCCTCTACTAGCATTATTTTGAATCAAAGAAAGTATATCCTTGACATCTTAAAGGATGCAAGCATGCTCAACTGTAAGCCTTCTTTATTCCCTATGCAACACAGTGTTAGATTGTCTACTGTCATTGGGGATCCATTTGAGCATCCAGAGAAGTATAGGAGGTTAGTTGGACGTCTCCTATACCTTACATTAACTAGGCCATATATCTCCTACACTGTGCAACAGTTAAGTCAGTTCCTTCAGCAACCTCTGGTGCCACATTGGAATGCTATTGTGTATCTGCTCAGGTATCTTAGAAGGAGCTTCAATCTCTCCCTTTCTTATTCCTCCAAGGCATTGCCATCTATTCAAGCTTATAGTGATGCAGATTGGGCAAGCTGTGCTTTCTCTGCTCGATCCCTTTCTAGATATTGTGTATTCCTTGGCAATTCCCTTGTTTCATGGAAGACCAAAAAGCATAAAGTAGTTTCCAAATCGTCGACAGAGAGTGAATATAGAAGTATGTCAGCAGCTGCAAGTGAGTTGGTTTGGATCACTGGAGTGATGTCTGATTTGCATATCCATGTACCTTTGCCCATAGCTTTGCATTGTGATAACAAAGTAGCTCAACACCTTGCTGCCAACCCTGTTTTTCATGAACGAACTAAACACATTCGTGTTGATTGTCATTTCATTCGTGACATGATAGAGAAAGGCTTCATCTACACCAAGCATGTGTCATCATCCCTTCAAATTGCTAATATCCTGACAAAGGCTCTAGGTGCTGCTCAACATCAATTTCTTTGTGTCAAGCTTGGCCTCATGGTGCCCAATGTATGCCCAGCTTGAAGGGGGTGTATAGAGTATATGAGGGACATGAGGGTATTTTGGTAATTGGACCTATGGTAGTTGGTTAGATGGTTGTTAGAAGCTGGTGTTAACAGCTTATAAAAGCTTCATCCCTCTTCATTGTCCATAGTTCTTCATGTAACAGAATCAATTTGGTCTCTTTCTCTCTCAATGAATTCAACTACAATTTGTTCATCTTTGTCATTCGATCTCAATTTCTCATTGTTCATTATCTTCAAAATATATGATTCTTCACCACATGTAAATGGATACAAACACCATCACATCGAAAGTAGTCAAATGCCACAACACATTGAAATTTGCTTATCACAAAATACATTCTCCGTAATTAAGTTCGTAATAATTAAGCACGCGGCACGTTTGTCCGCCTTTAATGTATTTGCTCGATCGATCAAGGCGAACTGACACCAGTGCCACTGCCACTGCCACCGCCACCACCACCGCCTCCACCTCCACCTCCACCTCCTTCACCTCCGGTTCTTGATGCTCCACTGCCTCCTCCTCCACCACCTCCTCCACCCCCACCTCCGCCTCCGCCTCCGCCTCCGCCTCCACCACCACCACCACCACCACCGCCTCCGCCGCCTCCACCACCACCACCACCTCCGCCGCCCCCTCCACCTCCACCACCACCCCCACCACCTCCTCCCACTCCTTCTCCCCCACCTCTTCCTCGATGGCCAAGACCTAATCCCCTACCGACGCCAAGGCCTAGACCCTGTAACTTAGCATGGCGGAAAAGGCGGTGATCCGAGTCGGACTCAACAGATAGCATCCTTGCACTAGTGGGGGTGGTGGTGGTGGCGCAAAAAAGGGCGCACAGGAGAATAAAAACAAGCAAACTTGTTTTCATATTCTCCATAACTCTTATTCCTATTAAAATTAGTAAATGTTGTTTTAGTGACTTAACTTTTAACTTGTTTGTGGTTTGTGTGAATGAAGTGGTTGGTCGACCAAGATCCATATATATAGAGAGAGGATGTTTCCCTCTTTTCCTAGCGCGCGAATGAAAATCAACGTTTACTTATGCCTACTTGATTTGTCTCCTTTTTCAAATTAATTAATGTTTCTTTCTAATGTCGACTACACTAATTAATTAATTTTAATACTCCAATGTTTAATCAGTGGGAGTGGCGGCGGCAAAAACTAATACATGTCGATCATAGTAAGATTGTACAACGGTTCCAAATTATCCTTTCTCAAAATTCGTCTCCCTTTTCAAACAACTAAGTAATCTTTTCAAAGAAAAAATACAAAAAAATAAAATTAAACTAAAAAAAATGAATAGGTTATATAGGAATGATGCTCCATCCGTTAATTAAAAATTGACGTTTTACTATTAACGTACACTTTTTTAGGTGTTAAAAACTATATAAAATATTAACTTTTTAATATATTTTTTTAAATAATTTCATACTTATTACAATTAAGTATGAATTTATAAAAACAAATATAAAAAAATGTCAATATTTTATATAGTTTTTATCATTCAAAAAAAACATACATGAATAGTAAATGACAAGTTTTAATTAACAGATAAAGTATAAGAGAACAGGGGGAGATCGAAGGTGATAGAATACATATTGTAACAACCCGCAAGGTATTTTGGTCATTTCATGTAAATAGGCTAGGATATAAATAAACCATTCCGGAATGGCTCACCGAAAAGAACTTGTGGGTAGTACCTATAGGTCCCCGGTTCGAACCCCGAAATGACCGCTCTTTATTTACCTATTCAAGGCTAGGATATAAATACTGATTGTGTAGCTTTGTTTTTTTTTTTTATTAGGTAAAAATTCGATGGTCAGACAGGCCTGACTCATCGAGAGGCCGACCGAAGTCGGCAGATGGCGAACCGTCTAACAAACCTAAAACCAGAAATACAAATAACAAGCGTAATGAACCAATCAGAAATAAACACTACAACAAACGTTCCAAGAAGATCAAACACCCGAAAAGCTGAGGAAGCCACCGAAGAACGCAGCCAAGCACCACCAAACAGTAGCACCGGGGGCCAGTAGTACATCAGGACACTAACTCATGTGGGTAGTGCAGACGAACTCCAAGAAACTCTATCCCGGATACGAAGTCGCCCTGAGCGCACCACCACGACCCCAGCCAGACCCGACTACAAACTCCACGCCCCCCAACCAAGTAGAAGATCTCCTAGAAACATCGGAAGCAGAGCCGCAAACTGTTCGAGCAAAACGCCAACAAGCTTTCACCTACAAATAATAACGACAAGCCCTTGCGGGATTTTCTCAAACCCTTTAGGGTGGTTTGGTCTAACACTAGTACAAAAGGGGAGACCGGAGCATGCTTTTTTTATACATGGGAGCACACTTCTCGTATTGTGCTTATAGTGGATGAGCTCCCAAACAAGCACGCTTATTATTTAACTGTGATCTCATATTTTAAGCACGGTTTTGTGTTGAAGTGTTCTTAAAATTGTCATACGGCCAATATCCGTTCTACTCGAATTTTAAGAACGCTTCAATTGAAGCGTGCTAAAAAAAAAAGTTTTAGCACACTTTTTTTCAAACCATGCTTAATAATAAGCACACTTTAAATAAAAAGTGTGTTATCTCAAACGGATATCCATCTCAACACTGGTCCAATGCAATACCTTACCTCTCAAACCAAGAATCGAACCTAAGACCTCTTGCACCCCCTCATACTGAATTCATCCGCTTCACACGCCTGCCACCTGAGCTACGAAATTTTGTTGTAACTTTGTGCATTTATTTAATCTAATTACTAAAAAAAACTCTAAATATAAAAAAGAATATTTTTTTCGAAAACGTTTTATAAAAATAAATGAGTATTGTGTTCGTTTTCAAAAAAAATATTCTTAGCTCCCTCTAGTTAAATTTGGTTTTAGGAAGACACTTTTCTTATAAAACTGTGTTCGTTTTAATTTTTTTAAGCACGCTTTACATGAAAACCAAGCTAATTATTCCCGTAGAAATAAATGAGAACGGTTCTATAGAAAAGCATGTTGATTTTATTTAAAGTTGGTTTTGGGAACACACTTGTAAAATGAAACCGTGTTCGTTTCCGTTTATTTTTAAGCACGCTTCACACGAAAATTGGGCTTAATAGTTTTAAGAAATAAATGAGAACGACTTTATAAAAAAAATGTGTTTGTTTTGCTTAAATTTGGTTTTGGGAACACACTTTGAGAATTAAACCGTGTTCGTTGTAATTTTTTTAAGCACGCCTTACACGAAAACCGGGTTAAATAATTTTTTTTCCAAATAAACGAGAACGGTTTTATAGCAAAGCGTGTTTATTTTCTTCAAATCTGGTTTTGGGAACACACTTTGAAAATTAAACCGTTTTCGGGATTTGGTCAAATTCTACTTTTTTATAAAAATAAAAAAGCAGATTTTTTTTTTAATTAAAACAACGGCCTTGGCGTGCAAGGCAAAACTATATCCTTGCACGCCAAGCAGTATACGGACGATGTGATGCTCAACCATGAGTTGCGGGGCAAGGAGGAGGCCGGAGCATGGACGACGACGACCAAAAAAGATGCCGGGCATGAGCGAGCACACCCCGAGACGATACGGATGGATCTGGGGTACGAGCCAAGTCGCGAAAACACTGTAAACCCCCAAATCGGGCAGCAATGTCGACGGCCAACAAGACCCCAAATCGAGGGGTAGACGTGGGGGAGGCGGAGATGGGGCGCCAGCAGAGCAAGGTTCATCGGCGGAGGGAGCACAACAAGCAAGTCTAGATTGAAACAAAGGACTGAGGATTGGCCACGGAGAAGAAACCAGAGGGCAATCGAAAGAATCGAGACCCAAACTACACAGAATGGAGGTGAGGCGGCGGAAGCCTAAGGTCAACGGCGGAAGAGGCCGGCAGGGCCATCCGACCGAAAAAACCGACGACAAACAATCATAGAACACAAAGAGATGGTGAGGCAAAGGAGATTAGATAAGAAACGATGGTCAGAGAAGATGATTCACAAAATCCCGGATTGAATTGAAAGAAATTGAACAAACGATATTCCCCAAAATTGGAGATTTCTCAAGAACGAGAGTTTCTCTCTCCTATGAGGGAGAAACTCTATTTTTTTTATTGTGTAGCTTTGTTGATTAGTTCAATCAATAAAGAAAATCAGTAACACATTTTGTTAGGATAATTCATATTTAATGGGGGATGGATTTCTAAATTGAATGGATTTGAAATATTCAATATCAATCATTTAATTTAATCTTTTACATCATATAGAGTAAAATTTCATCAAACTTCAATAAAAAAAAACTTACCTATTTTAGCCTTCAAACTTTAATAAAAAAAACTTAATATAAAAATACATAATATAATTATAAAAAAACCGTACAACGGGCGGGTAACATATACTAGTGATATAAAAATTGAAGACCGAAGAGCCAGGTAGAACACTCCCAAATTTGGTGGAATTTAGGCCTTGTGACATGTGTGTGTGAATTATGTAGGTCGGTGGCATAACCGACTCTAGCTAGTATAAATAGGCGTGAGTAGGTAGTGTGTGCGCCCTGATAATTGGAGAAGAAAATGTTAGGCAAGAAATTAAAATTGATTTTCAAAAACGCTATAATGAGGAAACGATTGACGATAGACTCCTCAACGAGGTGATTAACATCATTCACCCTTCAATCTCCCCTGCAGAAAATGAATTCCTTATACGCGTTCCAACAAATGGTGAAATTAAGACCGCCGTTTTCAGCCTTGGGAAAAATAAATCGCCAGGTCCCGATGGGATGACGGCCGAAGTCTACAAGCATTATTGGGATATTATTGGAAATTCGATTATCAAAGCCATCAAAGGTTTCTTCAACTCCGGGAAAATCGTAATACAAATAAATCATACATTTATTTCCTTACTACCAAAGCAAGATAACCCCTCGACGACTAACCACTATCGGCCTATAAGCTTGTGTTCCAACCTATATAAAATCATTTCAAAAATTCTAACAGAAAGACGTAAAGTAGTGATTGGTAAGCTCATTCACCCATTACAAGGGGCGTTTGTGTCAGATAGATCAATTCAAGACAATGTCCTAATAGCTCACGAAATCTTCCATTCCTTTCTATCGCGTTTGGGTCGTGAAGGGTGGCTGACAATCAAACTGGACATGGAAAAAACATATGACAGGGTTGATTGGAACTTCACCAAAAAGATTCTTGACAAATTTGGATTCCACCCTACTTTCATTCCCTGGGTTATGGAATGTGTAACAACAGTCTCATATTCTATACTTGTGAATAACGGCCCTACAGATATGTTCTTGCCGACTAGGGGCCTTTGTCAAGGGGATCCCCTTTCCCCGTTTCTATTTATCTTAGGTGCAGAAATATTGGCACGTCACCTGTCAGCTGAGGCAAATAGTGATAGAAGCCCGATTGGTTGCACATTTGGGAGGAATGGACCGAGAATTCCCTTTCTATCATTTGCTGATGATATTATCATCTTCTCGAAAGGCAGCTTGGATGCCTGTAGAAGAGTCAAAACAATTATTGACTCCTATTGTGAAGTCTCGGGCCAAAAAGTAAACTACCGTAAATCATGCTTCCAAGCTACTAAAGAAATCACACAGACTAGACTTCTGGAACTCAATAGCTGCCTAACTATTTCCAACCTCGACTCCTTAGAAAAATATCTCGGATGTCCAATCATCAACGACAGAGTAACCAAAGAAACCTTCGAAGATATTGTCTGTAAATCTAGAGAACAACTAAGTAAATGGCGTGCTAACTCGCTATCTCAACAAGGTCGAGCTATTCTTATAAACTCAAATCTATCAGCCAAACCCCTATATACGATGCAGAGCTTCTTACTGCCCTCTTCAATTCATAAAGAACTTGATCAGATCAATAGAACATTTTTCTCGAATAAAGACCTGCAACACCGTCCATTGATTAGTTGGGATAGATTTTGTAGAACAAAGAAATGCGGGGGCATAGGGATTAGAAAATCCAAAGAAATGAATGAGGCACTGCAAATGAAAATGCTATGGAAAACGCTGGTTGGGCCGGATAACGTTTGGGTGCGAATAATCAAACATAAATATCTTAGATCGGATGATATTATCCATTATAAGAAAAGTGGTGCTGCCTCCTGGCAATGGGCGAAACTTACAACTCTAATTGACAAGTTCAAAAGGGGGCTTATCTGGTCGGTTGTCACCGGGACCGCTATCAAATTCTAGTCTGATAACTGGATCACAACATCTTCTATTCAGTCGAGGAATGATTGCCCAATAATTGATAACATCGATGATAAAGTCAGCGACTATATCTTGGGAGGTAAATGGTGGGTGGAGAAACTCTCTGCAGTTCTCCCACACAACATAGTGGAGGAAATCCTTGACATTCCGCTTCCGATCTCAAATTTTGTGGATAGATTATACTGGTGGCCGGACCGAGAGGGTTGGTTCACTACGTCAAGTGCATATAAATTGGTTTCCGCTGAGTCCTCACTTCCCCTGGACAACAACTCCTGGATCTGGCGTCTCGACATCCCACCTAAGATTAAGAATTTCTTGTGGAAAATATGTCAAAATGGCCTTCCCTCTACTGCTAGGGTTGCCCAATGGGGGCTCCCTATCCCTCCTACATGTAATCTATGTAACTGTTCTATGGAAGATGATGTTCATTTACTGTTCGAATGTCAATATTCGAGATCTCTAGTTCAATTCCAGGGACACATAAACTCCACAATAGTCAGCCAAATCACATTATCACGTGATATAAACCCAATCATGTCAATCATCGGTAATATCCTACCAAAGGCCGCTCTAGGTAAACTTGCTTTCGCTTGGTGATCGATGTGGTATATTCGCAACCAACATGTGTTTAGGCAGGTACCAGTCCCTTCTAGGGACGCCGCTTTGAAACTTATTACTTCAAACGAGATAAATTGGAGTAACACTCACCAATATGATAGTACGCTAGATGATAACACCACCCCTCATTCACGAAGCGCCAGACAACCCGTAATGAGGAATAAAGATCGTAACATCAAGTGGCGCAAACCACCAAAAGGTACTTTCAAACTCAACTTTGACGGATCGACTCTCGCTGATAACCGTAGTACCGTTGGTGTGATTATCAGGGATTGGAATGGACACCCAATACACATAGGCTATAAAAAATTAGGTATTAAAAGCGCGCTTCAAGTCGAAGCCCTAGCACTTAAACATGAGGTACAACTGGCCCTACAACTATGTATCGCCAAAATCCATATTGAAGGGGATTCCAGCATAATTATTAACCATCTCAACAACAAGTCCAGATGCCCATGGGAAATCGAACTCATCTTGTCTGATGTACAAGTTCTTCTATCGACTATGAAAGATATTTCTTTCATTCATGTACCCCGTCTTGGCAATAGAGTGGCTGATAAGGTTGCACACCTTAGCCACTCTGCCAGGAGTATTGATATTTCTAACAATTCCGGTCTTACAGACCTCATCCGAAAGATGCTTTCAGGTAGAGCGTGCTCACCCAAATTTTTTCCTAATAAAAAAAAGAGTTGAGAGAGAGAGAGGATGAGTCTTGTTAAGTTGGACGGTGTGTGGAGTTGTGAGTCGAGTGAATCCTGATAAATATAGTGTGAGTGAGTTAGTTAAGAGTGGTGACTGGTGAGTGTTGGTGAGAGTTTTGTATTGAGCAAGTTGTACAAAATACTTTTATACATTAATACAAGTCCTCATTTCCAAGAGAGTCGGTCAATCAAAGTCTCACATGATCGAGTATTAGCTACCCGTTTTCCCAACACACTTCATTGTTCTTCATCTTGCTTCTTCTCTAGCAAGTCTAACATAGCATCAACTTCCACGATCTTCTACTCCTCTTCATTTCCATTTGATTCATCTTCGTTTAGATTTTGAAACTCTGTTTCTATTCTTCATCTCTGTTTCGTCATGCTGAATCCTCCACCTTTAAATCCTTGGTTTTCTAGTACCTCTTAATTGGATTCATCTGATATTCTGATCTGTTCTACATTACCATGTCGAATTCACTTGGAATGGTTTGTGTCGAAGGTTTTCGACGGATCTAGATTCTTTGTTTGAAAATGTGTTGTTTCAATTGCTTTATCAACCAAGAACAAAATTGGTTTTGTGGATGTATCGATTCAACAAGCTTCAAGTGATTCTCCAGATCTCCACAAATTGAAACGATACAATGGCATGGTTACTTCTTGGTTGCTCAATGCCATGACTCTAGATCTTGTCGATAGATTTCTTTTGTCGAATTCGACAAAAGACATTTGGTTTGGATTGTTGTTGTGTTTCTCTCAATCTAATGGTGCTCAGTTGTTTACTCGCTGGCATATCTCAAGATTCAGATGGGATCTCTACTTTTTTTTTTGAAGCTGTTAATTTATAGAACGTAATGTGTAATTACAAAAGAGAGCAAGCCCAACTAGGCCATGCCCATGATCCTACCCGACCCCATCCCAGGGTGTATCCCAAAAAACTCCACAAAAACTATCACCTACTCAAGTATACCTCCCATCTCACGCTTAACTCATAGCACTACCCATTACTCAATAGTAGTCTTTGCAACCAACGCCGCTCCCTAGGTGTTTTGCCTTTACAGTTTACACCTTAGGGAGATGTGAAACTTGCAAGTCTCCACTATATGAATTGCCCACTCTCTGGGCTTACACAAATCACTTCTAAACACCACACCGTTTCTATCTATCCAAGTGTAATATATTAAAGCCAAAAACACTAACAATTTGACCTTAAACTCTACCTTCTGTCGACTCTTACATGCAAACCAGCGAAGCCAATCTTCAATTCCGTCTAGCCTATACGGTATGCCGACCCACCGCCACACCCATTCCCTTGCTTCTTGTATTACCTCACATTCAACCCATAAATGCAGCTCAGATTCCTCCGCCTTCCTACTCAAAGGACAGATTGTAGCATTGTCTCCCATCCAATGCTTCACGATCCGCCTTGTTTTCAGTCGTTGATGAATAGCTACCCAGGTCACGAACGACCATTTTTGGGATGCGAAAATGGTCGTTCGTGACCTGGGTAGCTATTCATCAGCGACTGAAGATTCCCTTCAGAACTTCCCACCTTGCTCATGTTGTCTTTCTAAGGCCGTTCGTGATTATTACAAAATTTTAACATCTCATTCAATTTCTTATGGGATTAAACGATTCATTTTTTTGCGGCAAGGGGAAGCATTCTCATGATGCATCATTTGCATTATATTGACAAAGCTTATTTCATGTTGATTCAGGAAGAAACTCAGCGAGGGGTTCATCATTACAGTCAGTTGGTCGTTAAACTTTCTCTTTGAGTGTTACATCTCAGAAATCATTAGCTCCTCCACATCCAATCCGCCAGCAACTCCTTCATAGAAATATAAAAAAAATCCAAATTATGCGTGTTTCTTCTACAAGAAATAAGGAACTTGATTGAAAGTTGTATCAAATTACATGGATTTACAAAGGATGGCAAATAGAAGTCTTCATAGAAGTTTGCTGCTCAAGCATCAAGTGAAGATTATTCCTCTGCAATTGTGTCTGCTCCTATCATCACCACCAATTAGTATACTCAGTTATTGTCTCTCATTAAGAAGTTTGATATTAATTTCTTCTGCTGCAGATTAATCTATTTCCTACAATAAATTTTCTGGTTGATGAGAGATGTGAAGAGACAAAAGAGTCCCACATAGATAATATGAAAGAACAAGTCTTAGTATATAAGCTAGTGAGATACTTTTCCTATTGTCAATTGGTTTTAGGATGGAACCCCACTCGACTTATGTGCTAGGCTACTAGTGCATGGGCATACGTGTTCACACGATCACAAGGTGTTTCCCCTCTTCAAAAGTTGTATAAGGTATCTTCAACTCTTGATCATCTCCGATTATTTGGTTTCTTGGTCTTTGTATCTACTTCTAAGCCTTGCATAGATAAGCTACAACCTCGTGCTTTCCCATGTGTGTTTTTGGGATACCCCTTCCAAAATAAAGCATATAAATTACTCAACCTCACAACAGAGAAAATAATCCTCTCAAGAGTTCTAGCCTTTCACGAGCAGATTTTTCCTTTCAAACATCATTCCACTTCACCTCCTACACACACTCTTCCTTTTCTTGTTCTTGACCATTCAAATTCAGAACCTTCACTTAAGCCTTGCAGAGATAAGCTACAACCTCGTACTTTATCATGCGTATTTTTGGGATATCCCTTCCAAAATAAAGCTTATAAATTACTCAACCTCACCACAGAGAAAATAATCCTCTTAAGAGTTCCGGTCTTTCACGAGCACATTTTTCCTTTCAAACACCATTCCACTTCACCTCGACCACTCTAATTCAGAAACATCACTTCCTATTTCCTATAGAGAATCCTCATTTAGTTCTTTCCTCATTTGAGGATTCTCCCATCCTTCTGCTCACCTACAAAACTATTTTTGTGGAGCCGCTTATTCCTTCTTACCTTCTTCAAATCTTCATCGATCCGTCTAAATGCATTTGTCTATCTTCTTAGTTACAATCTTCTCTTTCCCATATCTATTAGCTTTTGTTTTATAAGGAGGTTGTTTAGTTTGTAGAATGGTGATCGACATGATATGGACTTTGAACTTGAATAATTGGCGCTAAATCGGTTTATTGTGGATTTACCTCTAGGAAAATGTCCAATTGTTTCTAAGTTGGTTTATAAGCTCAAGTACAATTGCCTCGCTTGGTGATTAGAGGGTGTTTTTAGAAGCATGATATAGATTATTCAGAGACTTTTTCCCTTTCCCTTATTGTAAAAAGAACCTCCATTCACTACCTTGTTGTTGTCGCTATCAAAAAGAATTGGACACTATCTCAGCTTGATGTAAACAATGCCTTCCTCCAGGAAGACATCAATACAGAGGTATATATGAAGATTACACCGGGTTTACATGGCTAGTTTCGAGGTAAGGTTAATTTGCAGATTGAATAAATCCTTGTATAGATTAAAACAAGTTTCTCGCCAATGGTACACGGAGTAGCATTTCTTGCAATATATATTGATGTCATTTTAGTCATTGGGAATGATTATAGTGAAATTAGTACCCTTAAAGGTTTTTTACATAACAGGTTTAAGATCAAAGATCTTGGACACATTCAATACTTTCTCGGTATGGAATTTATCACTGCAAATGATGGTCTTGTAGTCCCTCAAAAAAAATTCGCCCTGGAATTGGTTGTTTCTTCTCCTTTAGATCCCGCTCTGAGACTTACTCTTGACTTAGAGCCTTTACTTCCCGATCCAACTACATGTAGAAGAATAGTTGGCCGATTAAACTTTTCACCAATTATCGACCAAATCTTTCTTTTTTCATCCAACATCTTTCGCAATTTCAGCAGAAACCGTCTTCAACTCATTGGGATGTTGCAATGCATGTGGTCAATTACATTTTAGTCATTATGGTCTTTTTTATTGCGTTACTCGCATCAGTGATTTCATTTTCAAAGTTTTTTGTTACTTTGATTGGGCAGCTTGCTCTTGTACACATTAATGATCAATCAGTGGACACTTCATCACGCTGGGTTCTTCTCCAATTTCTTGAAAATCCAAGAAATAGACAATTTTGTCATTGTCTTCCATCAAAGTAGAATATAGATTTCTTCATTGTCTCACAATAGAGCTAGCTAGCATGTATAGAAGATCAAGTACAACCACACGACCCATATAAAGTATCAGCTCTAGTAAAGTGTATACAAGAAATCAACATGCCATATTGATTAATGTTATATATATATATATCAGGGGCGGAGGCAGGAGGCATGCGGTGGCTCAAGCCCCCCCCCCCGGAAATTAAAAAAAAAAAATTATATTTGTCTTATATATATAGAAAAAGAGGGCATTAATGATACAACACAACATTCTGGCACAAGTGGTTGGAGGGTGGGCTGGGGTAAGTGAAGGTTCTGGGTTCGAAACCCCTTTTACCCTCATTTTTCAATTTTTTTTTTCAACCCATGAGCCCCCTGAACAACTTGCTGCCTCCGCCCCTGTATACTCATTATTAAGGTCATCATAGCATAAGGTCAAATATGGTAAGATGATCATATGACGTGCTAATAAATAGTAATGTCCAGATAAACAACCTAACATCATGAGAGCAATATTTGCATACATATAGTTAGCAAAACATTCATCAATAGGAATGAACACATATGAGTAACAAGGAAGCACAATGAAAGTTCTACAGTACTCTACGCGCGCGCACACACACACGACAATCTAACAACCTATCACCTCATATATAGTCAAACACGCTTGGCAAACCTAATTAAGATGGTCGATAGCTTACTTGTGTTCTTCAATATTGAGGTTTCAAATGTCACCCTAGTACCTGTGTACACTGTAGTTCTACGTACCGACGTACCCAAATAACCAACGTACGTACGTTGTTAGGGTGTTGTTTACATATGCAACTTGTTTGTAATTTAAGGTGTAGACTTTGTGCATATGGACCGAACCCACTGCCCATTGGAGCCTTCCTCTGAATTCCATCTTAAAACATGGCCCACCTAAACCAAATACCAACTAGCTAGCTAACATCTTAATTATTTTGCATATAATTTTATATTATAAAAAAAATTAGATATGTATATATAATGTATTTATGAGTTTTATTTTTAGAAATTAGTATTTAAATTTATTTTAGAAAATAATAATTATTATTTTTTATAATATAATTATTATATATATGAAAAATAATTAAATATAACACAAGGTGCAGCAACATATATATTATTTAAACTCAATTAGCATTGAGAAGGGTTTTATCGTACCACCCTGAAGCAGTAAATATATGCAAAAGGGTGTAATATGGTTACAAAAGACGTACACTGAACTAGAAGTCTAGTGTAAAAGTATTAATTAAATCATGGTGGGTCATACGACGTGGGGGGTACGTCACACGCCCAAACACTAATCAAGCCGAGTGGTATGTGGTTCTATCCTAAAATCAATTGGTGTTAGAAAGAGTACGTAGACTATATATCCAATTATATACAAAGTTTGGATTCATATTTTAATCAACGTGGGATCTATCCCACGACTCATATTCATAATCTCAACAAAAAAAATATTGCAGCCTCTTAGGGCCAAAATCACCCCCCTCCCCAAAATCACAAAATTCTCTATACAATTGTTCTAATTCTCGTCTCTCCACTCCTACCCTCTACACCATCATCTATGCATTCGGGCTCGCCACTTTTTCTCATTTAGTGTCTTACACTTAAATGGGAGTCGACTCTTACAAGATTCAACAATGCGTGTAGCACACTCCTTGGGATTAAATTGTTCTCTATGGAATACAATCCTAGCTAGCCTATATATTTCTAGCAAACCAAGTGAAATATATAAGGACTGAGAAAGCTAACAACTTACCTTTGGAAAGGAACATAATGCTTCACCCTTGACCCCTTGTCAACTCCCGGGTAAACCAAGTCATCGTCCAGCCTTCAATATATACTCGATCCCCTCCTCATGTGTAATTTTCGCCCACATCCACACCAGCTTTCGCGTGTCATGAACCGGAACACACTCGAACCATAGGTGGCTCTTCGTTTCAACCGTTGTGCCACGTACAAGTGGGACATCGATCATACAACATCTTCACCTCTACAATGCTTTACCTTATACCCTGTTTGTAGCCTCTTCTTAATTCTGTTCCTATTTTGTTTACTGCTGTACCACCCTTGTTACACATTAATTACTAACGATGTTTTTTAATAATAAAAAATTATTTAAAATATAAATGAAAAATAATATATATACTTCCATACTTTTTAAAAGAGTCATTATTTTAATTAGGATATTAATTACACTAAAATATATACTATAATTATTTTGTAAAAAAATATGCAAATATGTATTATCGGAGAATGCACTTATAATTTTTTTATTATTATTAAGAAATACTTTATTGTTACATGAGTTATAAATGCACCTACTACTTTGGCCTTTCATGTATTGGATTATTTCAACAACTTGCTTATATGGATATGAGACGTTGACCGGTTCTAGAAATTTGCTCGATCTGACGTACTCGGTGTTAGTTTTTACCATGACCACCACTGCCCACAGATCAAACATCTTAATTTTCAAATTAATTAATAATTAGTCTAGTCCCGATATATCATAAAGAAACGTTTAATTTGAAAAAAAGAGATAAAATTAAGTAGGTAAAGTGTTGACTAGCTAGCTTTTTTTTTGGTAAACAAAAAGTGTTGACTAGCTAGTTACGTTGATTTTCATGCAGTATGAAAAGGAGGACGAAATATAATATCATCTCTATAGTATATATAACGCAAAGCACAAACAATCTGCTTAAATCACGTACTCTTTACAATATTTAGTAATTTTAAGAGGAATAAGTTAAGTTAATTTGGAGAAAATGAAAACGAGTTTGCTTGTTTTTATTCTGCTGGGCGCCCTTTTTTGCTGCACCACCACCATAAGTGCAAGGATGCTAGCGGCGAGCCAAGCAACAACCGCTGAGTGCGACTCCAACCACCGCCTTTTCCGCCATGCTAAATTATTGGGTGTCGGCCTTGGCGTTGGTGCGGGATTAGGTGTTGGCCTTGGAGGAGGAGGAGGTGGTGGTGGGGGTGGTGGTGGAGGAGGAGGCGGTGGGGGTGGTGGAGGAGGAGGCGGTGGTGGAGGAGGTGGTGGTGGTGGTGGAGGAGGTGGAGGAGGAGGAGGTGGAGGTGGGGGATTAGGTATCGGAATTGGTGGTGGAGGAGGAGGCGGCGGTGGTGTCGGTTTGCCTTGATCGAACAAATAAAAGACGGATTACAAACGTGCCGGGTGCTTACTTATTACGGAGTATATATTTGTGATAAGCAAATTTCATTATGGGGTATGGGGAGGCATAATTTCAATGTGTGTACAATAAGCTTAGCTGGCCTCAGCTACTCACATTCTCAATATATATTTGATGGTGGTTGTATCCATTTAGAATTAAGTGGTGAATTACGTTTGTGATTCATAAATTCATTAATAAATTGCGATAAGTTGTGACGGACTCATAAACTTATCAGTGTAATTTAGCCCCTCCTTAATAGATTTTTTAGTTTAACATCTTAAAACTATGATATATATTAAGTTTAAACGGTGAAGTGTTAGTTCAAAATATGATATTTTTGCTCAAATTAAATGACAATGTAATGTTTTAGTTCAAAATCATAATACATACCTATGTGAACTTTCAAATGAATAGTAACTTTACATTTGTAATTTTTAATTTTTTTTGGGGGTGAAAAATACCTATTTTCAAAATAATATCAACTATTAGATATGAACAACAAATAATACGAACTAAAAAAAGTCTCAAAATAATACAAATTATCCATCTATAAACCAAAAATAATACAAACTTTAAAATCAACCAAAAATAATACAATCAATGAAATTTTGACTTTAAATAATACAAAATTTTGAATTTCAATTAGGATAAGATTCAAAATAAAATTTTATTTATCAAAATTATAAAAAAAAATCTATAATTATTCATACTTTGCACAAATCCACCTTTTATAATTTAAATACATCAAACCCACTATTTGGTTGTCCAACTTTGTATAATACAACCCAATTTTTAGAAATTATGCAAAATTACATGAATTATAGGATATGATTTTTTTTTTTGAATAATTATGGATAAAGTGGATGTGATTTTATTTAGTTTAAAATAAAAAGTTGTTTTTTGTAAAGTTGAATAAATAAATAGTAGTTTTGGTTGGTGTATTTAAAAATAAAGGGGATGCATTTGTGCAAAGTGTGACTATATACACATATTTTGG
Source organism: Persicaria tinctoria (assembly GCA_037127255.1). Lineage (NCBI taxonomy): Eukaryota > Viridiplantae > Streptophyta > Magnoliopsida > Caryophyllales > Polygonaceae > Persicaria > Persicaria tinctoria. The sequence goes on from JBANSL010000013.1 coordinate 68,552,225, forward strand.
TAATTTTGGTAAATAATGTTTTGTTTTGATTCTTCTCCTTGTCCAACTTCAAAAGTTTGTATTATTTTGAGTTAAAAGCTCATAGTTTGTATTACTTTTAGTTGAATTTAAAGTTTGTATTATTTTTGGCTTATAGGTGGATAGTTTGTATTATTTTGAGACTCTTTTTAGTTCGTATTATTTTTGTTTCATATGTGATAATTGGTATTATTTTGAGTCATTTTTCCTAAATTATATCATATCTTATATTAACCATGCCTTTTTAAGTAATTTCCAGCTTTTTTTATAAAAGTATTTTTTACCCTTATAAATTTGAATTTAAAAAAATATATTTTTTATTTCAAGGTCCTTTTATGTCTTTTCAAAATTATAAATTGTCATATATATTACATCAATTCAGCTAACTTTATATTTTTTTTCTTAAAATTCCCAAATTACAACTTGAAAATTTTCTCAAATCAACTCTACTTTACATTATTAATTAAACTATCCAAGTTACAATTACAAGATTTTCTCAAATCAACTATACTTTGTGTTTTTAATGAAGGCGAGGAGGTGGGGTGTCCTCGCCGCCATGGACGAGGGAGCGCCAAGCAGAGGAGGAACACGCTTGGAAATTAAATGCGGATTGATTCTGCGTTTCACTCTTGTTTTTTTTTTTTTTTTTTAAATATATTTTCAGTTTAAAAATACAAATGGGAACAAACAGGGTTTCAAACCGCGTTTTACTTAATATTAATTATAAAACGCGGTTTAAAACCGCGTTTCTTTGATGTTGTTTTTTTTTCTCCACCCAGATTTCACATCTTCTTAATGGAATGCGGTTTCAGACCGCGTTTCTCTGTTCTCTCCGCAAAATTTGGATAATTTTGTAAATATTTTCAAAGTGCGAAATTTTCCATACAAATTTATTTTTCTGTGAATATTTTAAAAAAAAATTGAAAAAGAATGCCCTTTTTTTTTTAAATTGAAAGACATCATTCTTACTACTTTGATGAAAAGTTTGAAAGAATATCCTCCCAATTTCTTATAATGATACAATTATTGGTTTTATTACTACAAAATTTAATCTATATGGAAAATAACTCAATCATACTTATTTGCACATATGAAAACTTCCCATTTGTAATTTTTAATTGTTTTTTTGGTGAAAACTATCTATTTTGCGATTTTTTTTCAAAATATTCAAAGAAAAATAAAATTTTACGGAAAAAATCGCACTTTGAAAATATTTACAAAAATATTCAAAATTTGCAGAGATATCAAAAAAACGCAGTCTGAGACCGCGTTTCATTCAGAAGATGTGAAATCTGGGTGGAGAAAAAAACTACACGAAAGAAACGCGGTTTCAAACCGCGTTTTATAATTAATTTTAGGTAAAATGCGGTTTGAAACCGCGTTTATTATGATTTAATTATACTTATAAATTAAAAAATATATTTTTAAAAAAATGGAATGAAACGAGGCTTCGTTTCGCGTTTCATTTGTAAACCCTGTCGCTGCTCTGTAATTCTCCGCTCCGTCGATGGCGCTCGGCCTTCCCTCATCCATGGCTTATGCTCCTTCTCTGCTCCATCCAGGTTCCTCTTCTTTCACCTTTCCCTCATCCATGGCGCCCCACCTTCCTCTCCGCTATTGGGAAGGAAGAGAGAGCAGTCGACGACTTTTGAAGAAGGGCGGAGGCCCGATTTCGAGAAGGGAGGAGCTCGGAGGCCGGATGTCTCTGGTGGGATGGAGGAGAGAGGAGGTCGGAGTCTTGATTTCAAGCAGTCGATGGTAGACTTCTTAGTGAAATGCTTAACCTAATCCAACCTTCTATTACTACAGCTGAAAAATGAATTTCTCACTTGACATCCTTCCAACAGTGAAATTAAATCTGCGGTGTTTAGTTTGGGCATTAACAAATCACTAGGTCCTGATTGAATTACAACCGAGTTGTAGAAGAAATATTGGGATATTGTTGGTGTCTGTATGGAAAACTCATAAACAGAGTTTTAGAAAAATAGAGTTTTAGAAAAATTCGGGTTTCACCCTACTTTCATCGGGTGGGTGATGGAATGCGTAACGACAATGTCCTTCTCGGTTCTAGTTAACAACGACCTTACAAATATGTTATTCCCCTCCCGTGGCCTTTGCCAAGGGGATCCTCTATCCCCTTTCTTGTTTATTCTAGGTGCAAAAATCGTAGCTCAAAAATTCTATGCAGAAGCAAACATGGATAATAGTCCAATTGGATTTTCCTTTGGTAGAAGCGGTCCTTGTGTTCCTTTCCTATCATTTGCTGACGACATCATTATTTTTTCAAGAGGCGGTGTTGTTGCTGGACAGAAAGTCAGAGGAAGAATTGATACATATTGTAATGTTTCTGGACAAAAAAGTTAATTATCATAAATCTAGTTTCCAAGCCACCAAAAGCATTTCGAACTCTAGGATTTTAGAACTTATCAGTTGTCTAAGGATCACAAATGAGAACTCGTTGGAAAAATACCTCGGATGTCCGATTATTAATGGCAGAGTAAACAAACATACTTTTGAAGACATCATATGTAAATATAAAGAACAATTAAGTAAATGGCGCGCCGATGCTCTATCGATCACAACAGGGACGTGCAATCCTTATCAATACAAACTTTTCAGCCAAACCGTTGTATACAATGCAAAACTTCTTGTTTCCTTCATCAATACATAAAGAGCTTGACCAGATTAACAAATGTTCCTTTTGGAACAAAGATCTTCAACACCGCCCGCTTATTAGCTGGGATAAGATCTGCAGACCAAAAAATATGGGGGGATTATTCTTAGGAAATCAAAAGAAATGAATGAAACGCTTCAAATTAAACTACTATGTAAAATATTGGCGAAACCGGATAATGTCTAGGTTACACTCATTAAACACAAGTATCTACGTTCAGCTAACATCCTAGAATACAAGAAAAGTGGTGATTGTTCATGAAAATGAGCCAAACTGACAACTCCAAGTGATAAATTTAAGACATGACTAATTTGGTCATTAGGAAATGGAACCACAGTTAAATTTTGGACGGATAATTGGATCACAACTTCCTCTCAGCAATCCAAGGAGGATTGCCCCCAAATCAACAACATCGAGGAAACTGTTAGTGATTATATTTTAGGTGGAAGATGGTGGATGGAAAAACTCAGCACTGTATTACCAAACAACATCGTCAAAGAAATCCTGGACATTCCACTTCCCGTTTCGCCTTTTGAGGATTGCTTATATTGGTGGCCTGACATGGTCGGTTGGTTCACCACGTCGAGTGCATACAAGCTAATAACAACTCAATCATCTTTAAACGTAGACAATAACGCCTGTATATGGAATTTGGATATTCCACGTAAGGTCAAAAAATTTATATGGAAAGTGTGTCAAGATGGCCTCCCCACTGCGTCTAGGCTTGCCCAACGAGGAACTTTTGCACCTTTCAGCTGTAAATTGTGTAACTGCGCAGTAGAAGATGATGTTCACCTCTTACTAGGATGCCAATATGTGCGCTCTCTTTCGTTTACCTACATACATAAACTCAACAATATCTAATCATTCACGGGAGATAAAACCTATCATTTCGTTCCTTGGAAACAACCTTACATCGGTGGCCAAGGTGGAGCTTGCCTTTTCATGGTGGATGACTTGGTACATTATTCGAAACCAACATGTTTTTAGACAGGTCTCCATACCTCATAGAGACAATTCATTATGTATTATTAAAACCTATAAGGAAAATTGGAGTAAAACATCTCACTTCGAGTATAGCTTAGATGAGGACTTTTCTTTATGCACACAAAACTCCAGTCACCCAAGGAAGAAAAAGAAGCATGCTAACATTACATGGCGCAAACCACCTAGAGGAACTCTCAAATTAAATTTTGATGGATCCATAACTACTGCAAATAATGACAGCACGACTGGAGCCATTATCCGAGACTGGGAAGGACGTCCAATACACATATTTTATCAAAAACTTGGCAAACAAAGTCATTTGAAAGCGAAAGCTCTTGCTCTTAAGATGGGAATCCAACATGCTCTACAACTCCGTATTGACAAAATCAACATTCAAGGTGACTCCATTACAATCATAAACCACCTAAACAAAACATCTAAATGTCCGTGGGAAATTGAACTAATATTGTCAGATGTTAAATTCTTATTATCAACTTTGAAAGAAGTCTATTTTTATTACAGTATGTAATAAAAATAGACTTGGATTAATTTTGAAATTGATAATTATAGGAAAACGAAGACACTTTAAAAACAAGAGCTCAAGAATCCCAAGCTATGTCGTTTGAGATTTATTGACCACATATTGACCTAAGTTCATGTACTCTATTTACCAAGCCTAACACTCTAAATAGCTATGTCGTTTGAGATTTTTTTGGACATACCTTAGTCCCTAATTGGTCATCCTCCATCCAGGATTGGCAGAATCTAGACTTTCATATGTATTTAAGGTCATAATTTAAAAATAAAAAACATATTAAAAAGTAAAAGAACATCTATTTTTATAGTATAAAATCATGTAAAAAAATATTTTATATAATGTTTTACGACTTAAAAAGAATATTAAAAAATAAAAGAACATCTATTTTTAAATAGAGGTGATGACGCCCGAAAGATATCGAAATTAAGAAAACAATTAAAGAGGGCTCAAGAGGCTGACAGAAGTAAAATACAAGAAACAAACACAACAACCGGCGGTTCGCGAACAAGAGTTGCATGCGCAAAAAGGACAAATGACACACAAAAAGGACAGGTGGCACACATGCCCCCCATCCAAGTGCAACTCTTCTCTCAGACACGTGGCGACCCTGCATCAACAAGTGGCCATAAGATAGGAACTTCCCACTCACCAGAGGGAGAGGACGGCGTACTATAAAAAGAAGAGAATACACTAAAAGATAGGGACTTTTTGGAAGCAACAGAGAGGAGACGCTAGCTCCAGAAGGGAAAGAGAGGGAAATAGTCTCGCTAGGGCTCTACCTTTGACTTACCCATCCTTCACCCGTCCGCGGACATCTCAAGATAAAGGAACGGTAGCCAATCCGGGACAGGTAGTCGGACATCAGTCTAAGGAGCCAGGGAGCGCATAATATTATTTTACCCCCAATCTCTATTGCAATGGACGGGCTTATCTCTTTTACCATTGGGTCACTTGATGAACCCGAATAAGTAAAGATGCGAGTCTCTTCAAAAAGACTCGGCGGCACCTGTCGTGCGATCCTCATAGATTGTGAGGATATCACATAGCGGGTAAGACCGTCAATATTTCCTCTAGGGTAAAACGGCTCAGGTAAAGGTCCTTTTCCCCTTTTTATTGCTCTGATCGGGCGATAGTTATGGGGGGAAGGGGGCTTCAGGTAAGTCCGTATTACTAACCTTCCATAAGAGGAAATCTAGGGCATATCCCCCCACGGGGACGTGGGGGGCGATACACTTTTTCTTTTACGACTTCGTCATTGGCGCCGTCTGTGGGAACATCCTCACCCTAAGGGGTTCCCGATTTTAAATAACAAGATATGAGTCGTTAACCAATAACTTTTGTATGGACAGGTAAAAAATGAGTGAAGGCATGGGAGGAGCCTCTCACGGGACGATGAGTCATGACCACAGTGGATTCCAGGAATCTAAGTTGCATGTGAACTCCCCGGGTCAGAACAACGCGCCTGAGACTCCGGTTTTCTCGCCATATGTCCCCCCACAAATGGGTCAGGGTTATTTCATGCAAGAGGAACATTACTTCCCACCTCCGAATCCGGGACAAGGATTCTTCTACGGGTATGACGGATACCAGTCGTTCCAACAGGGGAACCCTTACAACGTTTTCCCTCAAATTGTATATGGAAGTACTTATCAAGATTATCATCAGCCCAGATTCTCTGATGATTTTGGCACACATCGTCGGGGCGAAGATAGACGTACACACAAGCATCACAGGGGCGAGCATTCATCCGATATTTCCACGTCCACCCGGACGGGCTCACCTCGTGAGAATGAGAAGAGAGTGGATTTCGTTCCCTCAGTATTCACCCCCGAGGTTTGCCTAGCACCGGTACCTAAGCGATGGAGAGACACCAATCTGATGAAGTATGATGGCACCACCGACCCTGATGATCACATGTGCCACTTCACGACCGCAATGGGGATCAATGAGTATAATGATGCAATGTTGTGCCGCACTTCCCATCGACTCTGACCGGCATCGCCCTAACTTGGTTTACCAACTTGCCGCAGAACTCGATCGCTAGTTTCATCCAGCTTTCCCAGGTCTTCAAGTCCCATTTTGGGAGCTCGCGATCCAGAAAGAAAACCATGCTGGACCTCAACTCGATCAGGCAAGAACCGAATGAGACTCTGGGCAATTCTTCGCCTGTTTTACCTCTGTGGTGGTGCAAATTCCCAACTTCAATCATGAATCGGCGGTTATAATCCTAATGGGGAATCTAGCGGAAGGCGGTTTCAAAACTCGGCTTTTCAGGAAAAAACCAAAAGACTATGACACGTTAAGGAATTTGGTGTCGTCCCAGATTGAGGCAGAGGAAGCCGCGGCCTCTAGTTCAAGGGCTAATGAGGGCCCGCGAGGTTTCCTGGGGAAGATAGCAGGAATGTTTCGGAAGGACAAGGGAGCGGTGAAACCGAGGAGGAATTACTCTGCGGACAACATGCACGTGTCGCGAAAGGACGAAGTCCACTTCAACCGTGAGAGAGAAAATCCTGACGCTAGGTATCAAGGGTATGATCAAGAAATACCCCATAAAAGGGAGCCAGTCTCTCCTATAAGGAAGAATGGGCATCGCGACGACCCCCAACGTCACCAGCAGGCTCGTAATCGCGACGATAGGGGCCACGCGGATGATAGAGGAAGTCACCGCCGGGCCTCGAGGTTCGAAATCCCCCGGGGAAGGGATGAGCAACAACGTTGCCCCCCAATGAATAGGGGCAGGGGGAGAGGATGTTGGTGGAGAGGTGGTCGAAGAGGGCAGGGTCAACCTGCACAAGTATCGGTCAATCAGGCCCCACGCCGTGAAGATTGCCCAGAAGGATCGCGGGTCAACCGAATCCCAGAGCCAGAAGGTTTCATCGACACTCTGGTGGGGGGACCGTCAATCTCAGGAATAAGTCGGCAAGAAAGAAAGAATTATGAAAGGGAGGCAAGACAACCTCCATCAACCGCAAGCCAAAAGATCGCGTTACAACCACATCTAGAGATAATTTTCACCGCAGCAGACGCGGAAGAGGTCCGCATGCCACACGCGGATCCGCTAGTGATCCACGCACAGATTTCCACGAAAACCGTGAAAAGGGATTTCATAGACACAGGGTCGTCAGTGGATATACTCTCGTGGGAAGCATTCTCCCAATTAGGCGTGTCAGCGACAGCTTTAAGGCCTTATCATGGCACGTTGATCACCTTTTCGGGGGATGAGGTGCTGGTGGCAGGCACCATCGAACTCATGGTGGTTCTGGGCACCTTACCTCGCCGAAGAATGGAAAACATGACCTTCACAGTGGTCCGGATTCCGACAACCTACAACACACTCATGGGAAGGGTTTCGCTTTACAAGTTTCAGATGGTTGTGTCGATCTACCATTTCAAGGCAAAGTTCCCAGTCCCTGGGGGAGAAACGGGGGAAGTAAGCGGCCAACAACCGGAAAGCCAGAGTTGTTATGTGACTTCATTGAAAAAGAAGAAGGAAGTCATGTGTCTCGAGGATACTGCTCAGAGCAAGGTCAAGAGCGCCGAAGAAGACCCTTCACCAGAGAATGAAGCAACAATTGTTACCAATAGAGTCATATTAGAAGCCGAACTTGAAGTCCAGCCATCCGAAAGGGAGGTTCCAACCGCGGATTTAAGGACCGTCCTCCAGCCGTTTCCAAACACCGAGGAAAGAGTTTACATGGGCCAAGCCCTCAGGGCGGGGGAAAAGGAACATGTCCTAGAAATTATCCGGCAGTCACGGGACGTGTTCGCATGGTCCCCAAAGGATGTCTTGGGTGTCCCCACATCCATAGTGATCCACACCCTCAGAATCCGTCATGACGCGCGGCCGGTAGCCCAAAAGAAGAGAAAGATGGCCCCGAAAAAGTCCCGAGCAGCAAAAGAAGAAATAGAAAAGTTACTTGAAGCCGGGTTCATTGAAGAAGCAGAAGATTCGGACTGGCTTTCGAATGTGGTTCTGGTTAAGAAATCTAACGGAAAGTGGAGAATGTGTGTCGACTTCTCGTATTTAAACAAGGCTTGCCCCAAAGATAGTTATCCGCTGCCCTCGATAGACGAGTTGGTGGACATCACTACTGGAAACGAAGCTTTGAGTTTCCTGGATGCATACTCCGGGTATAACCAGATCAAACTGGACCCACTAGACCAAAGGGCAACCACCTTCATCACCAATCAGGGGATCTTCCGTTACAAGGTCATGCCTTTCGGTTTAAGGAATGTCGGGGCCACCTTCCAAAGGACTGTAGACAAGATATTCCGCGATCAGCTGCCAAGGAATGTGTCCATCTATGTGGATGACATTGTGGTTAGGAGCAAGAAGGCAGAAAATCATGCAGCAGATCTACAAGAAACCTTCGATTCGCTGAGACGAGGAGGACTGAATTTGAATTCCGAGAAGTGTGTCTTCAGAGTCGACTCCAGAAAATTTCTGGGTTTCATGGTCAGCCAAAGAGGGATAGATGTGAACCCAGCAAAGATAGCGATGATACATGAACTACGTCCTCCGCGGACTATCAAAGAAGTGCAGTCGTTAAACGGGGCGGTCAACTACCTGGGATGTTTCTGTTCATGTTTGGTAGATAACTCTTTACCTTTCTTCACGTTATTGAAGAAAAAGGGACCGATACAATGGACACCTGAACTCCAGCAAGCTTTCGATGAGTTGAAAGTTTTTCTGCAGTATGTACCGACTCTCCATCAGCCACAAAAGTCTGAAAGCTTACAGCTCTACCTGGCAGTGAAAGCAACCACTATCAGCGCGGTTCTCACCAGAGAAGGACGATAACCAATTTATTATGTGAGCAGGGTGTTACAGGATGCTGAAACCAGATATGAGCCGGTTGAGAAAGTAATCCTTAGTTTGATGTTCGCGGCCAGGAGGCTTCGTCCGTATTTCCAGGATCACCGAATCGAAGTTTTGACAGATTTACCATTGAGGCAGATTCTCCACTCACCGGGCCTCTCAGGACGGATGACGAAATGGTCCATTGAGCTTTCAGAGTTCGAGATAGCTTACATCCCGTGTAAGGCATCGTTAGATCAAGTTTTAGCCGATTTCATCTGCGAAACCAGCTTTGAGGACGAAGACATCGACTCACAGAACGGTTGTTCAATAAAGGTCGACGAGGCTGTTAACGCGGATGGATGTGGGGTAGGAATAGTGCTAATCTCCCCCGGGGGGGACCAATTCTGTTTTGCTTACCAGTTGAATTTCCAAGCCACCAACAATGAGGCAGAATATGAAGCCTTGATAGCGGAGCTGGAGTTAGCCCTGACCCGCGGGGCTCGGGCTGTCACCGTGTACACTGATTCCAAGATTGTCGCAAAGCAGACAGAAGGAGAGTATGAGGCCAAGATGGGATTGTTGCCAGACTACCTACGAAAGGTAAACACTATGAGAAAAGCCTTTTTGCATTTCACCATAGAATCCATCCCTAGAGAAGACAATGAACATGCCGATCTGCTGGCCCGAGTCGGAGCCGCCATGCCGTCAGGCGTGGAGGAGAAATTTGATTTCGAAAGGAAGGATCGGCGAAGGCTATTGCAAGAGGTTTACTTCGTCCAAACCGAGGGACCCGAAGACTGGCGGACACCGATTACTGAATATCTGGGAAGGGAAATCCTCCCGCCAGAGAGAATGGAGGCAAAAAAGTTAACAAGCAGGGCGGCCCGATTCGTAATCTGCAAAGGAAAGTTATATAAAAAGGGTTTTAACTTCCCAAATCTGTTGTGTGTATCCAGCCGGGAAGGGTATACCATTGCGAAAGAGTTGCATGCGAGGATCTGTGCTCATCACCAAGGATAGAGGGCCCTAACCTCCAAAGTTTTGAGGTTGGGGTACTACTAGCCCACTATCAGAACAGACGTACAAAGCTTTGTGCACAGTTGCGAAGCGTGTCAAAAGCATGGAAATGTGAAGAATGTACCCGCCGAACCGCTTCAGGGCATCTATGGGGCCTGCCCTTTCGCCTTGGTGGACTATTTCACCAAATGGGTAGAAGCGGAAGCAATGGGTTTGATCACCGCGCAGAAGGTTAGAAAGTTCTTGTGGAAGAACCTAGTGTGCCGATTTGGAGTCCCCGAAGCCATCATCACGGACCATGGAAATCAGTTCAACTGTGAAAACATTAGAGATTTTTGTGAGGGCCTCGGGATAAAATTGAAATTCTTCTCAATGGCTCACCCACAAACAAATGGACAGGCAGAGACTACGAACCGTCAGATCTTGGAAGGTATCAAGAAGAAGCTAGGGAAAACCAGCAGAGGCCGGTGGGCGGAACTCCTCCCACTAGTGCTCTGGTCATACCGGACATCACCAAAAACTCCAACCAGGGAGTCGCCATTTGCCTTGGTGTTCGGGACAGATGCAGTCGTCCCGGTCGAACGATTGATCCCCTCTGCATGGGTTTTAGCCTACGAATCCAAGGCCAATAATGAGGCTCTAGAAGATGAGATGCATCTTCGAGAAGAGACACGGATGATCGTAGAAATCAAGGCTCGAGAGTACAAAAGGAAAACACAAAAACACAGAGACCAACATCTCCAAGAGCGACGATTTGAAAAGGGAGACCTGGTCCTCCATTTGGCCCTCGCAGGTGGAAAGTTGGACACCAAATGGGAAGGGCTATATGTAGTTGTTGAATGTATCCATGTCGGAACATACAAGTTACAAACCCCCCGAGGGTGTTGCTCTTCGGAAGACATGGAATGCGAAAACTTGAAGAAGTACTATGTGTAATTTCTAGTTATTTCGAATTTTATCCAGTCACCCCCGCTATCAGTAAATAAATCAAAGTGGTTAGTGGGTGCTTTATATATTCCTCTACAACTCTGTCTCATGACGCTGGAGCTTGCTCCGCGTCGGACATCTGGTGGACGCATTGGGCTCCCAGATTATACTTAGTCTCATGACGCTGGAGCTTGCTCTGCGTCGGACATCTGGTGGACGCATTGGGCTCCCAGATTATACTTAGTCCCATGACGCTGGAGCTTACTCCGCGTCGGATATCTGGTGGACGCATTGGGCTCCCAGATTATATTTAGTCCCATGACGTTGGAGCTTGCTCCGCGTCGAACATCTGGTGGACGCATTGGGCTCCCAGATTATACTTAGTCCCATGACGCCGAAGCTTGCTCTGCATCGGACATCTGGTGGACGCATTGGGCTCCCAGATTATACTTAGTCCCATGACGCTGGAGCTTACTCCGCGTCGGACATCTGGTGGACGCATTGGGCTCCTAGATTATACTTAGTCCCATGACGCCGGAGCTTGCTCCGCGTCGGACATCTAGTGGACGCATTGGGCTCCCAGATTATACTTAGTCTCATGACGCCGGAGCTTGCTCCGCGTCGGACATCTGGTGGACGCATTAGGCTCCCAGATTATACTTAGTCCCATGATGCTGGAGCTTTGATAGACGGTTTTTAGTCGCCTAAACCGTATCAAAGTAAATTCGAACCTACCTAACTAATGTAGTGTGGTAAGCACGGGTAGATCCCACAGAGAATCAAGTTATTCCTAACTTAAGTCTATTTACCAATTAAGAGAAAATAGGGGGTTTTGGTGTGATGAGATTAAGAAAGAAAATAACTAAATATATGAACAAGTTAACGGAGATAACTATTAAAGGAATAGTTTCATCTACAAATATCCATTTTAGGTTGGTTAGTTGATCCTTGATTCTTCTTCAAGATATCTTTTCATCCTATTATTGTTCCTGTCCTGATCTTGTGTAAATTACTAGTCCTACGAGTCCTAGTAACCCTTGCTAATTAGATAACCCTTACACGGTCAAGATTTAACCTAATAGTAGCATTAAGATTAAGGATTAACCAGGATACATGCAACACCAAGCTACGAGTTAGCATTTAACATATAATTGATTCTCTACACACCAGTTTAGTCCTACGAGTCCTAAAAAGGCATGATTGCTACTTTGGATTAAGGTTCGCTACGAGGAATTTACAAAATCCTAGCAATAATCTCAACTAGTTGTACGGACTAGAAGAAATCAACAATAATCGCAAAAGAATCAATACGAATTAATATGAATAGAAAAAGAATAGAAATATCACAACTTTATCAAACCAAAGCTTCAATCCATAGACGAAACGGAAGAGTTTTGCTCTCCATAAAAGTAAGACAAAAACAATTAGGGTTAAGAGTAAAACTAAAGTCGGCCACGGTTCTGTCTACGTGAACACGGCTTACGGTTTCTGCCGTATGAATTCAATATATAGTATGAACGTATGACATGTAAGTATATTGCAAAACCTAATCTATATAATATTATTATATCTAATAGTCTATCAATAATACGAAGCAACACTTCAATTAGTTCCAAGTCGTGGGCCCGTGTGGCTTCTTCCGCCTCTTCCGTATGAATTCACATCATCAGTCCATTCTCTTATACTTTGAGTAGCTTGGCCCAATCTTCTATTAATTATGAGTAACTCGACCCTATCTCGTGTAATTCGCTCCAAAATGCCTGAAATCAATAAAACACGGGTGTAGACTCCGAAAACTAAATAATAACAAATTAACTATAAAATATGTAAAATATGCATGAAAATGACCTAATCTAATATGAAATTATACGACTAAAATAGACCCTATCAAACTACCTCATGCTTAGACTTTTACTTGTCCCCAAGCAAACTAACTCAAAACAAAGACAAACTCAAAAAGAAAGATAAAGACCCAACGAAATTTCTATGAATGATCACTCATCAGTATGGTTATCATGACTATAGGAGTATTTATTACGTTAATATCAAAATAGTTATGACACTATGAGACCCACATCAAACCCTTCATACTCATTGCTTTAAACTCAAATTAGGTTTAGAGGATGCTTGCATTCAGAATGTATTGAGCAATCAAAATCATTAAGTACACTTAAAAATCGTCATAAACACCCATAGATTACTAGACATTTTCTACTTCGGAATTTCAATTAAGCTCATATTATTTCTTTTTTTTCTAAACACTTTTTCTTCCTCTTTGCGTGAATTTTATTCTCCACAAACAGGATTGGTTACTAACCGTATTTTTTTTCAATTCCTATAATTGTCGAGTGAATTTTATTCTCCTCAACATTGGTTTATTGATGATTCTTTTCACTCGAGTGAATTTTATCCTCCTCGAGCGGTGTAAGTGAATTTTATCCTCCTTACACTCATCAACCCAACATATATCAACGCACATCAAAAATCACATCAAATATATAACCGAATTTACTAGTGTTTTTCATCAGGGGTTTAGACATACAATATAAATCAAATAAATTTTTTAAAGATTACTCTAAACTGAACATCCAACCAATAATCAAGTTATAACTAAAGCTCATAATCCAGATTATCTATGGAAATCCCACAAGTGTCTTTATTCAATTAAAATTCCATTTTATTAACTTTTAAGCCATGAAAAACCATACATCATCATCGAGGTCATACCAATCATAGAAACAAATTCCTATAACACAACTAAAATGAAAAACTAACAAATAAAAAATGATGACTCAATATAACTTATATGAGACCATGCAATATTATCAAATACCTACAATGCAACCTATAATGTAATGCATAACAAAAATTGAAAAAGAAATTAAAAAAAAAAAAAAGCTAACACATATATGATTATATGAATATGGAGCTACACTTGAATTCCCCCACCCCATGCTTAAAATTTTACTTTGTCCTCAAAGTAAAGAGAAAGAATAAAATAGGTAGAGGAAACTCACAATGTAAATCAGGCATTCAGAAACAAGCTTGAAGCAAATCTGAAGGGAGGAAGAAAGCAAGTGATCGATGTTCTTGGAAAAATTCAGCAGCAAATCCCACCAGAAAAAGGCAACAACAACTTCTTACAGCTTGGAAGCAAAACATAACTGTCCAAAACAAGCACACCAAACCACAAAGCAAGACAGCAGCAAGACCGAAGCAAAGCAATGACAAAGCAAGACTACATCGGTTCTCAACAGAAATTTCAGCAACAATCTTGAAAACAATTTGCACTTAAAGACCCTCTCGGAGCATTCTCCTCGCGATAATGCCTGGCCAAAACACAGCACATAGAAACCATACCCAAACAAGTGTATCCCAACTATCCAAGAACACAAACAACCAAACAAAGAAGCAAATCCCGGTACTCACACCCATCCATATTTTACAAAGTAAATTCATGAAAATTGAAATGGACACAGAGGGCATGAGACAAGCACGAAAACATAATAAAAAATTAAAATAAAAAATAAACATGGACCCAATCACATCTCATGATCAAACAACCTAGTCAACAGTAAAGCTTTATCCAGTAGCCGGAACCTCAAATAATTATGTGGAAATCAACCAAAATTACTAGCCAAATTGATCAAGTTCAACTATAAAATTCACTTAATTTTCACACTCAGTTCAACATAAAGGAAAAGGCTACCAAAGACAACACAGCAGCACAAATGTGTTGATGATCAAACAGACTCAAGGACAGCATGATAGGAAACCCACATTGAAGTCCAGCAGATTGATCAAAAAACTTACAGCAGATCCAAAATGGAAAGCATTAGCTACTGTGCAACCAAAAATCAAAGCAACAACCAATCTATAATTTAAGAGGATCCCAATCAACCCAACGTTAATAGTAAATCCCAACCAATTGACAGTAGATTTCACTCAATCTCGACAAGGAATGGGCAATTCAGATCAGCCCGTGGATATGAAGCCACAAGAATCGAAAATAAAAGATAAACAATTTCAACAAAATCAATTCATCATCCTCTTCCATAAATCACGAGAATCTCAAGGATGACATACCTGCACTTACTGGTTGCGGAATTGACTAGCAGTAAAATTTCCGAGAGGGGCTGGCCTGGGCAATTCTGGCTGGCCGAGACTTGCTGGAGAAGTCCAGCGAATATGGGAGATCGCCAGTGGTCAGGTGGCAAGGATCTGGTTTCAGATTGCCGGAGTTGTGGTCGGCCAGGCAGAAGAAGAGGCGGCGGTGAGAAGATACGACCATGAGAGAGAAGAAGGCGGCCCTTGGGTTAGGGTTCCGTCGAGACAAGGGCGAAGGGGACAGTGGTGGCGACCGGCGGTCTCAGGGGTGGCGAGCGGTGGAGAACAGGGACCGAGAGAGATTGGTGGTCGGAAACGGGGCATGGTGGAGTGTGTTGGGGAAGGCGATGTCGGAGATGGGGCTGGCCCGACGACGGTCGAGGTGAACAACAGCGGTGAGAGAGATTGGGTGGTTTCTGGTGGGCAGAGGTTCGGCCGGTGATGGTAGGCAAAGAGGGCCAGCGGGATGAGGAAGAAGGCGCGGCAGTGGGGAGCGAATAAGGGCGAGGAAAGAAAAGGCTCGACCTTTCTTTTCTGTTTTTTTTTTGTTTTATTTTTTTTTGTTTTGTTTTGTACGAAAATAAAAAAAATAATAAAAAAAATATATATAAAAATTAATCCGAATAAAAAAAGAAAAAGGAAAACTCTAACTTATGATTTTTATGTGATTAACATGACTATTCTTTATCCCAATTCCTTACCTATCAGACATCGTCAAGGCCCTCAACAACCTATCATAATCCTGTGCACACATCTTAAACAGGACATCATACCCCAATAATAAATTGAAACTATATAATATAACACTTAAATACCTTTTCAATTTGTCAAAGAGTTGAGCATGACTCTCTGATGGATGAATATAATACCACCAGTTCAGTCCGGTGGTTTATCAAAATAGCAATTAAAATGATCAACATAATCACTATTACCTTCCAAATTGTAAAGATTTACCTTTATTACCTCTTGAGCATCGGATGGAGTAGTAGACACAACACATGAAACCTCATCCGTCGACTCATGAGATTCCATGTCATGAAGCACTGGACCATCTTCTCCATCGGCAAAGAAACTATCGTTTTCTATGGAAAATTCCTCCTCGTTATGAAACCAACTAGGAGGGAATGAATTAAGCACAATAACTTCGGCAGGATCTTTCATTCTTGCATCCTTCACTGTCTCAGGAGATGACGGAATGGGTTGGCTTTCTTTATCAACTTGAGGGGTGACCATCTGCTCTGCTATTATCTCACTTAATGTTTGAGTAAGTTGGCTAATTTGTTCCCCCAAATTTTTGATCCTCTCATCATTCTCCTGCACCGCTTGTGTAAGGGCTTGGATTGCATCATCTAGGTATATGACAGAGTCCTCCATTGGTGGAGATATCGGAGTCAAGGATTCTTCCTGTGCAATTTGGTAATCCATATAATAGAAAAAATCCCACAACCCCGACAAACCTAACCGTGCTAGGCCTCCGTTACTCATGTGCTCAGCAAGCGCTCGTGTCTCAGCAGTCATCCTGTCAATTATGCAAACAATCATATCTCGGATGCTGTCTTGATAGCCACGTGACTTACGAATGTCAACACATCTCTGCAATCTAGTAAGATATTGGTGAAAGTTCTGACCTTGAAACTGCAATAACCTCAGCATCTCAAAAGTCAGTAGCAAGGGTGTTATGAACCGTAAGATAGGTTAACAACAAATTAGATATATACAAAATTGATAAACACACAAAACAAATAAATAAACTTTGATTCCCCGGCAACGGCGCCAATTTGATAGACGGTTTTTAGTCGCCTAAACCGTATCAAAGTAAATTCGAACCTACCTAACTAATGTAATGTGGTAAGCATGAGTCGATCCCACAGAGAATCAAGTTATTCCTAAGTTAAGTCTATTTACAAATTAAGAGAAAGTAGGGGGTTTCGGTGTGATGAGATTAAGAAAGAAAATAACTAAATATATGAACAAGTTAACGGAGATAACAATTAAAGGAATAGTTTCATCTACAAATATCCACTTTAGGTTGGTTAGTTGATCCTTGATTTTTCTTCAAGATCTCTTTTCATCCTATTATTGTTCATGTCCTGATCTTGTGTAAATTACTAGTCCTACGAGTCCTAGTAACCCTTACTAATTAGATAACCCTAACACGGTCAAGATTTAACCTAATAGTAGCATTAAGATTAAGGATTAACCAGGATACATGCAACACCAAGCTACAAGTCAGCATTTAACATATAATTGATTCTCTACACACCGGTTTAGTCCTACGAGTCCTAAAAAGGCATGATTGCTACTATGGATTAAGATTCGCTACGAGGAATCTACAAAATCCTAGCAATAATCTCAACTAGTTGTACGGACTAAAAGAAATCAACAATAATCGCAAAAGAATCAATACGAATTAATAGGAATAGAACAAGAATAGAAATCTCACAACTTTATCAAACCAAAACTTCAATTCATAGACGAAACGGAAAAGTTTAGCTCTCCATAATAGTAAGACAAAAACAATTAGGGTTAAGAGTAAAACTAAAGTAGGCCACGGTTCTGTCTACGTGAACACAGCTTACGGTTTCTGCCGTATGAATTCAATATATAGTATGAACGTATGACATGTAAGTATATTGCAAAACCTAATCTATATAATATTATTATATCTAATAGTCTATCAATAATACGAAGCAACACTTCAATTAGTTCCAAGTCGTGTGCCCGTGTGGCTTCTTCCGCCTCTTCCGTATGAATTCACATCATCAGCCCATTCTCGTATACTTTGAGTAGCTCGGCCCAATCTTCCATTCATTATGAGTAACTCGACCCTATCTCATATAATTCGCTCCAAAATGCCTGAAATCAATGAAACACGGGTGTAGACTCCGAAAACTAAATAATAACAAATTAACTATAAAATATGTAAAATTTGCATGAAAATGACCTAATCTAGTATGCAATTATGCGACTAAAATAGACCCTATCAAGCTTGCTCCGCGTCGGACATCTGGTGGACGCATTGGGCTCCCAAATTATACTTAGTCCCATGACGCTGGAACTTGCTCCGCGTCGGACATCTGGTGGACGCATTGGGCTCCCAGATTATACTTAGTCCCATGACGCCGGAGCTTGCTCCGCGCCGGACATCTGGTGGACGCATCGGGCTCCCAGATTATACTTAGTCCCATGACGCTGGAGTTTGCTCTGCGTCGGACAACTGGTGGACGTATTGGGCTCGCAGATTATACTTAGTCCCATGACGCCGGAGCTTGCTCCGCGTTGGACATCTGGTGGACGCATTGGACTCCCAGATTATACTTAGTCCCATGACGCTAGAGCTTGATCCGCGTCGAACATTCGGTGGGCACATTGGGTCCATGGACCCTGACCTTGCACCAGACCAAACCGCAAAACATCGCCAAGAGCGGAATTATTAAAATTGAAAAGGGGTAACCCCGAATTGCTGAAACAAAACAGAAGGTCCAGAAAGGCTACACCAAGCAAAACAGGCAAGATAATCCTAAGAGACATGGAATCAACCCTCGGAAGGTGGGAAGAACCCAGATTAACTCACGGAGTGTCCCGGGGTCGATCCGAAACCAAACGAGTCCGGTCCGCACATAGACGAGTTCCATTGGGTAAAGGACCCTCACGATGAGGTTCTCGCCACTCAGCATCAACTTCATTACCATCCGCGGATAAAATTTGAACCTCGAACCGTGCGTTCCCCTTGTGCAGAAAGGTGATGGCGGACCCTATGTCGACGCCATGCGTACAAGCAAAATGGTTCCACCCGCAGCCCAAGAAGGGCACCCGGTAATCGCCACGGTACATCGTCACGGGGAAGTCCCGGATGATCCTCGACGATAGCAGAACACGCCCAGGGAGATCCTGGCCATATTCAATTTCGAAACGGGAAGGCAGCCGCTGTTCAAACACATTAACCAAATGAATGAAGACAAGTTCGCTCGCGAAATATCAACAAGTACGCTAAAACCACGATTAGGACGTACCAAGCGGTGCATCTGCTCCGGGAAGTCCAGAGAACGGAAAAAGGCCCAGGTCGTTTGATTTGAGGACGCCATTTTAGATAGACCCTATTTGTGAAGATAGAAGGCTCGGGGAGCCCCGATTTTAAAGGGGTCCTCGGGGGTCACAGGCCACACAGGAGCCACCTCAAAAACCTGAGTCACTGAAAAGGGACCCGGACGAAACCCGAAAATGGTCAAGATACCACTGCCGTAAGCCAGGCATGACGGACAGATGTACCGCAGAAGGCGCACCTCGGGAAGATCGAAGCCTGCCACCACGAAAAGAAGCGACAAGAAGAAAAAAAAAAAAGCCCGTGATCTCCTTTGAACCATCGAAATTCAAAAAGAAATAGAAGAGAAAAAGGAAAAGATCTAACCTTTCTCTCAAATGGCGATAAGATCGAGGGTAAGACTTTATCCCTTGAAGTATAAAACACGCTTAAATAACCTGGGTGATGGAACGTCCCTTATCGGCAAGATGAATCCAGAGGCACCACCAAGGACATTCTGTCGAGTCATCATGAGGGAGGAACAGCTTCGGGCACTCCGGCTCCCACTCGTATATGTCATAATAGACGAGGACGCCTGCACCCAAGCCAGGCTTTGGTCCAGTTCCAATCGAGAGCACGAGGTGAGAGTAGAGAGGGATAACGATGGCCTCTTCTGGCTAACTCAAGGGTGGCACGATTTCATTCAAGCAAATCGCTTCAACGTAGGATCGGCTCTGATTTTCACCTACATGGGGGACTCCATCTTTGAAGTCAACATGATCAATCCAGAAAGCGAAGTAAATGTGTGAACAAAATGCTTTTAAATTTCTATCTCGTGTATCATGTTCCTCTCTTTAAGTTTAATGCACCGGGTTCAAAGGGGTCGAAGCTTTAAAAGGCTATGTTCCTGTTACATCTAATAATTAATAAAAGATCCCCTTTTTTGGGCATGATCGAGGGACACGACAACCTGATTACATAGCAAAAGAAACCCATGAATGCCAACAGCCCGTGATTACTGGAATGTCCGTGGGCGGCCGGAAACCACCCCCCTGAACTACTAAAGCGTGGCGAGAAGTTTTATACGAGGTTTCCGTGGTCGATCCAGACCCAAGCTACAAAGACCATGCTACGTTTCGCCCCTGACCATTAAGTGAAAGACCATTCCTTGTCTATTATGAGGGACATTTCTTTCTTACATCCCCGATCTCAATTAAGTCGAAGGGTCGTTCCGAACCACGGACAGAGATGGTACCTTTCGGGGCCTCACATATAACGATCTTTTTCCCTTCAGAGACACGGGAAGAATACACTAAATCTCCCTAAAAAACACATGGATCCCAGTCGACTAGAAAAAGAGAACGTGGGTATTAAGGGACTTCCAGGTATAATAAGGATCACTAGCCTCAAAGACCACTTGGCCGCAGACGACCCTAGTGAATGGAGCACCATAAAAAGAGGGGAAGAAAACATCATAGTCAGACCTCTTAAAACCTAAAAACTTCTTCCTCGAAGGAACTCCAATATGAGCTCCGAAAACACTCGTACATTCTACCGTTTCGTCACCAAGGAGGAGCACTTACAGACATTACCGATACCCCGGATATTCGAGCAGTTAGAGGGCGAGACACTCCGGCTCGTTTATCTATAGTCGACCACTTGCCAGGATTTCGAGGTTGATGTTGAGAAGGACGCGGACGGGCTCTACTGGTTCACCGACGGGTGCCCAGACTTCGTTTTCTCTAACCGAATAGTCATGGGATGCTCGCTTCTCTTTGTTTACGAAGGGGAGTCCCACTTTGAGGTATACGTGTCCTACCCGGATCCAACCCCCGACTACCAAAAGAAGCTCGGCCCAATAGACATGGGCCCTCCTAAATCCAAGGCCTACCAGAAGCCTCCACGAGCCCACAAGAACTCCGGGGATCGAAAGTGAAAAAGGTGAATGCGTCGCAAGTTCCGATGTACCTTGTAACTAATAAAAGTTTTTTCTTATCTATAGAAATAAAGGAGTCATCATTCTCTAGACACTAGTTTTAAGTCAGAAAAGCTGTTGTGTGTTCATTAACTGATTTTCCTTCCCTAGAGACCTAGGGAAGGAACGATTCCGAAAGAAAACAAAACAGCGGCCACATTTAATGAAATAATTAGACGAATAGGGAAACAATGGCCATATCAGCCCCTCTATAAAAGCCAAAAACCAGAGAAACCCCGAGAAACACCTTCTATCAGAAAAAATACCAAAAACTCCAAAAAGTATCAATATGGCAGCAGGCGGTGGCCGCTCAAGAGATTTCCTCCGCTGGATTCAAAACGCTTTTTTCCTGCAAAGAACGGTTATGTACCTCAAACCTCTCCATTAATCCTCAGATTCTTATTCGCGACTAATAATCCCCTCCAAACAACTATAGCCTCTCCCCGCGTTCTTCGAAGAGGAGTATGGGTTACAAGGAGTCGAAAGAATAACCCTAACCAACGGGCCCGGGAGGAGGGCATACGCGTCCTAATAGAGAGAGACGAAGTAGGAGTGCTCTGGCTCACCTAGGGATGGAGCGCATTCACAAGGTCAAGAAACGTCCACGTGGGCGGGGTCATCATATTCAAGTACCTGGGCAGCGCGCGTTTCAAACCTAGCTACGTGCCTTCGGGAGAAAACTCTTCTAAAGGTGAAGGCAACGATGATACTTCCTGAAGGAAGGGTACCCCTCACGAAAAACCTTAGTTGTCGAATAAGGAGCCTGTATAAATAAGAATCATCGAATGAAAACATAAGACGCCCTGAGGGCGAGGTTCCCAAATGTCTTGTCATCTAAAGAAATATTGAAGTTAAAACAGGACTGCCATTGGCTAGCATCGCGAACCAAGTTTTGTAGACGCGGACATACCACGAAACGCAAAACAAAGCACAATCCAAAATAAGACACCTAACAAGAGTATCAAAGACGGTTTGAAACACAAAGATCACTTAGGGGGGTAGGAACGAAAGTCTACAAACCGTCGCCACTAAAATCCACGTACTCGTCATCCACCAAATTCCAGTCCTCCCGATCTTCGCTAGGGGAGAATGGCTAAAGAGGAACATCTGCGGTCTCCGCGGATTTCTTCACGCTCTGATGAATCCCGGCTTTCATCCCAATGTAGAAACAGTCTCTGTAACGATTTTGGATGAACTCTTGACCAGCCTCATCATTCAACCACTCAAGAACAGCGCTCTTCATGAATTCCAGGCCATTAGGAGTCTTCGTCCAATCGTCCACTAACTTGGTATGATTATGTGGAACATCCAACCAAGATAAAACGATATCACCGTCTGTTCGGGACTGATATCGCTCTAACTCTATTTTACGACGGTTGGCTTCCAGGACCGCGTTACTTCTCGCTTCATTTGCCGCTAACAACTGGCCTTCGAAATCCTTTTTTTGGGCCTCAGAGTTAGCTTGCAGTGTGGTTAGGGCCTGTTGGGACGACTCAAGCTGAGCTCGCAGCCCTTCCATATCCTCAGCCAACTTCCTCCTTTTTGCCCTCTCAGTGGATATGATCTCATCTTTTTCCTCCATCCGCGAACGAAGTGATGTCATCCTCAAGCGAAAGAAGAAGGCTCCACCTTGGGAGTCGTTGAACAAACGGCGTTAATTATTTATATTTCTTATTTTTTATATATATTCTATTTTTAGTAACTCCTATGTTAGTTGGAGACTAATTATAGAATTGCTTATTTTTAGTATTTCTTGGTTAGATTAAATAAGATGGTTAGGATTTTAGATTAAGTTTTATCTTCTAGGTTTATTTATCTTTAGAATTAAAATTCTATCTTTATCAACCTAAATTCTATCTTGCACGGTAGAATTGGTTCTTAGGTTTTCTATTTAAACATTGTAGTTCTATTGAATTAAAGGAGATTGAATTAGAATTGAGAAACCCCTTTATGGATTAAAGGGTTCTCGATTATCAATCCCTAAAACCTTTGTGTTCTAGGCACTACCACCGTCACCAATCCTTTGTTCTACTTCATCTTCATCACCGTCACCCTCGTGCAACAACAAACCCAAACACATTCATATTCCCGCACCGTCACAACCAAGAAGGTGCTCAGTTGGCTCGGCGTCGCGTCCTAGTCCTGGTGCTAGGCGCTCGTGCACGCCCTCGCAGTCGCCTTCGCTCGCACCCTCCCTACAAGCGACGGTGTCCCGCGGCTTCGGCTTCACACGGCATCTTCGGCTCCGCGTGCTCGCTCCCTGCGAGGCTTCTTCGGCATCGCCCTCGTCGTCGATCACCGTCGCACACCAGCGCCCTGAGGAGCCTACCTCCTGCGCTCTCGTACTCGTGTGCCCAGCAAACTCGGAGCCGGCCTAGCGAGTTCCCGCACCAGCGCTTCCTTCGCTTCCTCGTCTATCTTTGCTGTTACTTCATTAGCTTAGACTTAGTTAATTTATTTCATTCAACCGATATTTCATTAGTTTAATTTTCTTAAGTTAAGAAATATTGTTTAATTAGTTTTAATTTAGTTTAGTTATTCTTCTGTTGCTTTATTTAGTCGGCTCATTAGTTGAATTCAATTGTTATCGAGAAGAAATTCAAAGAGCTTAAGTAAGATCGTTCTTTTAGTTTAGCAATTGGCCGGTCTAGCCAATTGCTATACATCAATTGGTATTCAGAGACTGGTTATGCTACGCTCTTTGTTTCTTTGATGTTACTGATGTTTTGATTTGATGACTTGGGAAATCTGGGGAGGCAACTGGGATGATGATCCCGATCCATGGGCTGCACAACAACGACGCCGGCGAGAGTTGCAGAGACGAACTTTGCAACAACAAGCTTTAGAGCGACAACAAGAGGCTCAAAGGCATCACCTTTGGCTTCAAAGGCAAGAAGAGACTCATCGACAACAACAATAACTCCTTGAGCGTCAACGTCAAGCCGCAATTGAGGAGGAGAAACGACAACAACAACGTCGCATCCGTCAGATTTGGCTTCTCCAACAACGAGAAGTTGAGGAGGAACGTCGCCGAGAGGAGGAACGACGCCTAGAGGAGAAAGAACGCCGATATTGGAAGGCTTGGTATGCAGACGTATTTGCTTGCCACATTCCAGGTTTTCCTCCACTTCCCACACCATCTGCTGAGGTTGTTATTGCTCCCGCGAACGAGGAGGTGGTGGATTCTGCGACCAACGCCACTGCCCAAGAGGAGGTTGAAATCGCTGTCCAGAAAACAGCACAGCGCGACGATTTTGTTTCGCAGATTCCCGTTGACTCCGACCTCGGAATTGAGTCAACTCAGTCTTGTTGCGAAGCTGACTCGACGAGCTTTCTAACGGTGGGTCACACGCTGCATGACTCCCCCGGAAAGACCTCCGAAACTGCTCTGAAAGTGGACTGCAATGCTGCGCCAAATGTGGTAGTTGCTTCTGACAACAACGATGAGGACGTTGGGAACACTTCTCTTGAGTTAGCTATTGTATCTCTTGAGAATGTTCCTAATGTTGAGACTTCTGAAGTTCATAGGGTTATTGAGCCTAATGATATTGTTCCTCTTGATTGCTCAATGCTCTCTATGATAGGTTTTGTTTTTTAGGTTCCTTTGCCTCAAATTCTGCTGGCGCCATCTCAAGTTGATTTTCAAGGAATTTACTTTTTGGTGGTTGCTCCTTCCTCTTTGATCATCAACGACTCAATTCGGGGACGAATCGAAGATAAGGAGGGGAGAATGTTGCGGGTCAAGATGACCTTCTGTGGGTCAAACAACGATCTTGATCCAGGCGACGACTCGAGGACGAGTCGATTTCAATTGGAGGAGAATGATGTCATCCTCAAGCGAAAGAAGAAGGCTCCACCTTGGGAGTCGTTGATGAAACGGCGTTAATTATTTATATTTCTTATTTTTTATATATATTCTATTTTTAGTAACTCATATGTTAGTTGGAGTCTAATTATAGAATTGCTTATTTTTAGTATTTCTTGGTTAGATTAAATAAGATGGTTAGGATTTTAGATTAAGTTTTATCTTCTAGGTTTATTTATCTTTAGGATTAAAATTCTATCTTTATCAACCTAAATTCTATCTTGCACGGTAGAATTGGTTCTTAGGTTTTCTATTTAAACATAAGGAGATTGAATTAGAATTGAGAAACCCCTTTATGGATTAAAGGGTTGTCGATTATCAATCACAAAAGCCTTTGTGTTCTACGCACTACCACCGTCACCAATCCTTTGTTCTACTTCATCTTCATCACCTTCACCCTCGTGCAACAACAAACCAAAACACATTCATATTCCCGCACCATCACAACCAAGAAGGTGCTC
This sequence comes from Persicaria tinctoria, assembly GCA_037127255.1. NCBI lineage: Eukaryota > Viridiplantae > Streptophyta > Magnoliopsida > Caryophyllales > Polygonaceae > Persicaria > Persicaria tinctoria. The sequence goes on from JBANSL010000013.1 coordinate 68,577,616, forward strand.
GGTTGGCTCGGCGTCGCATCCTAGTCCTGGTGCTAGGTGCTCGCGCGCTCCGGCGCTCGTGCACGCCCTCGCACTCGCCTTCGCTCGCACCCTCGCTACCAGGGACGATGTCCCGCGGCTTCGGCTTCACTCGACATCCTCGGCTCCGCGTGCTCGCTCCCTGCGAGGCTTCTTCGGTGTCTCCCTCGTCGTCGATCACCGTCGCACACCAGCGCCTTGAGGAGCCTGCCTCCTGCGCTCTCGTACTCGTGTGCCCAGCGAACTCGGAGCCGGCCTAGCGAGTTCCCGCACCGGCGCTTCCTTCGCTTCCTGGTCTATCTTTGTTGTTACTTCATTAGCTTAGACTTAGTTAATTTATTTCATTCAACCGATATTTCATTAGTTTAATTTTCTTAAGTTAAGAAATATTGTTTAATTAGTTTTAATTTAGTTTAGTTATTCTTCGTTTGCTTTATTTAGTCGGCTCATTAGTTGAATTCAATTGTTATCGAGAAGAAATTCAAAGAGCTTAAGCAAGATCGTTCTTTTAGTTTAGCAATTGGCCGGCCTAGCCAATTGCTATACATCACGAAGGGACTCGATTTCTTTCCTCGGTGTCTCTGCCTCCAATAGCCTTTCCTTCATCTGCTCCAGTTTCTCTTCCAGACCGCGAGCATGCTGGCCAAAGCGAAGATAGCGACCCCAATCGCTGTGAGTAAAAACATGACCCTAGCAACAAATACACCGCTAGGTATAAGTAACAGACGCTCACCAACGAACAGACCAAGGAATCAGATAGATAAGAGATATAAAGCACAATTCACTTACCCAGTTGCACCAACGCTCTTGTTCGATCGTAAATTGCTCATCGGTAAGATGGTCCAAGTACCGTGACTCCGCTTTCCCAAGTTCTGGAGGAAAAGCCAACTGGTCAAGAATGTCGGAGTCAAAACCGGGCATACTCTACGCGGGCCGACCATTGGCGTCCACATGGAAAACCGGCACATCCCAGCTCACACCTTCCCACGCCGGATAAGAACGCACTTTCTTTTTCTTCGGTGGCGTTTTTGAAGTCCCTGCCTCACCAGAAGAAGCAACTTGAGGAGCTGCAGGGGCAACTAGAGGAAGGGACTGGACTTCCGCGACTGGGGGAGAATCGATCAGGATAATGGAAGGCTCGGGCTCCTTCGGAGCGGCAGGGGAAGAAGAGGATACGACAACCGTTTTCTCTTTCACCACCTTCTTTCCTTTGGTTTTCGGGGCCGAAGTCTTGGGGCGTTTCAAGGCTCTCATCACGTCGGTAGGGATTTTCCTTTTAGATGAAGAGGGGGGGCCAAGGACATCTTTGCAGCATCCACCATTGTTTTCAGCTCCGCGGCACCTGGAAAGGACCACGAAGAAAACAAAAATGTTGAATCCATTTCGAGAGAATACCACGGATAAGACAAAAGCAAGGGCACCCCCGAAATTAACTACAACCTATGCGCGGATGAGGAAGACTCAAACCGACCATTTCCAGCCGCAAAGGGGAAACCATATCTTTCCATGAAGGTTTTGTTTCAACAACAAACTTCTGCTCAATCTTCTTAAGACCGAAAATAGCTTATCTTTTCATCCGCGTATACAGACGTGGTTCTGTATGAAAGTTCATAATTTTATGCAGAGGATCTCCAACCAAGAACCACTTATGCCGCCACTCTGACTTACTGTTGTTACGGTCAACGATAGGGACACTGAGCTTAGCCTGGTAGAGGCTTTTGTGGATACCCCCATGACCCAAGGTAAGCATATTGCTCAAGAGTCCCAGAAAAAGGCTGAACCCCGATCTCTAGGCAGCGCATCACAAACGAAGTCAAGAAAAGCCAACTGTTCGGAACCAGCTGGGCGGGGCTCAAGCCACAAGCCTTCAAATAACGCTTAAACAGATTAGGTAAAGGGAGCCGAAACCCCTGAACAAAGCTCTCGATATACACCACCAGGTAACCGGGGTAGACATCCAGGCTCCCTCCCCCTTCCGCTGGAAGACACAGTGCAACTCCCTCTCACCAAGGGAAGACACGGGCGATCACATTCAAATCCTCCAAAGTCGTGAATGTTCCTCCACCGCGGCTCTGAGCATTCGGCGGAACAATAGGAATCATCCGCTGAGGAAGAACCACAGGTATCGGGCCCGCGGCAGAAGGCTGAAAATCCCCTTTGAATGGACAAGTGGCCAACACTTTCTCGCTATACAGGACCGGACAAAAGTCCCCCAACACAGACGACGAGCGGCGTTCCTTCGGTAGGAAGGCGAAGCCAGAGGGTACGTCAGTACGAGAATCCCACTCTTTGTAGGAGTGCTGAGATTCGGGCGACTCCAGTATTGAGTCTGACCCTGATGACGAAACCCCGTCACCCGACCGCGAGGACACGGAGTCAACAGGGGAAGAGTTTTCATCGCGCACGCGACCCGAGGAAGTATAAAAGGAGGGATCTTCAAGATCTTTGGGTTGCCGAAAAGTGACGTCCTCGGGAACCTCTATCCCACCCATCAAGAGTTTTCCCCAGGAACGTCTGATCAAAGCTTGTACACTACCAGAACTACTTTGGGAGGCCGACATGTTGAAGATGGCAAAACCAAGTAAGAAAGAAGAAGCAAGGAAGAAAGATGCATAGGACCCACGGTAGTAAATATGCGCCCGGAGATTGTCCGCACACCAACCAACCGCGGCCAGAAAGAAAAAAGGGGAAAAGGAAAACTAAAATCAACACAAGAACTAAGACGCGGAAGGAAAAGAAAACAAAGATAAAATTTACCTCGAGGATGATCGGAGCGAAAAGCTGTAAAAAACGGAGAACGGTAAAAATAAGAAGGGGGTCAGAACCCCTATTTATAGGCACCACAATCCATGGCGGTTCACCTCCTATCCCAGGCCACGTGTTAGAAGCACGACAAAAATCAATCGAACGAATGGGCCAAAAAGTACCGGCCCACAAAAGCCCAAGAAAGCCCAATTGTTTTCTCTTCTTCAACTTTTCGCCCTGGAAAAACGATAAACAATGAAAGGAGGGTATCGTACCGCGGAATAACCTATCCAGTTCCCCCACGGCCCGAGAAGCTGTGATGACGCCCGAAAGATATCGAAATTAAGAAAACAATTAAAGAGGGCTCAAGAGGCTGACAGAAGTAAAATACAAGAAACAAACACAACAACCGACGGTCCGCGGACAAGAATTGCATGCGCAAAAAGGACAAATGGCACACAAAAAGGACAGGTGGCACACATGCCCCCATCCAAGTGAAACTCCTCTCTGAAACACGTGGCGACCCTGCATCAACAAGTGGCCATAAGACAGGAACTTCCCACTCACCAGAGGAAGAGGACGGCGTACTATAAAAAGAAGAGAAGACGCTAAAAGATAGGGACTTTTTGGAAACAACAGAGAGGAGACGCTAGCTCCAGAGGGGAAAGAGAGGGAAATAGTCTCGCCAGGGCTCTACCTTTGACTTACCCATCCTTCACCCGTCCGCGGACATCTCAAGCTAAGGGAACGGTAGTCAATCCGAGACAGGTAGTCGGACATTAGTCTAAGGATCCAGGGAGCGCATAATATTATTTTACCCTCGATCTCTATTGCAATGGACGGGCGTATCACTTTTACCATTGGGTCACTTGATGAACCCGAATAAGTAAAGATGCGAGTCTCTTCAAAAAGACTCGGCGGCACCGGTCGTGGGATCCTCATAGATTGTGAGGATCTCAAATAGTGGGTAAGACCGTCAATATTTCCTCTAGGGTAAAATGGCTCAGGTAAAGATCCTTTTTCCCTTTTTATTGCTCTGATCGGGCGATAGTTATGGGGGGAAGGGGGCTTCAGGTAAGTCCGTATTACCAACCTTCCATAAGAGGAAATCTAGGGCATATCCCCCCATGGGGACGTGGGAGGCGATACACTTTTTCTTTTACGGCTTCGTCAAGAGGTAATACAATAATTCCCTTTTTTTTTATAACAATACCTTGGTTTAAAAAAAAGAGTAGATATACGTATTACATTTTATTGGTTTATCTCTAGACAAACAAAATCAATATGTTCCTAGCCTAACATTCATCATATATATTATTTGATAATTTTGAAACCCGACCCCACTTAAAAATTACGAAGATGTTTGTAGGGCCAAAAGCTATCACTTTCTGTCGTTCTCGTTTTCCACTATTGGTGACTTAGAGGATGATGTTATGGAGCTTCTCAAGCGGGTGTGTAATGTCGCTAAGGGGGTACCTGGATATAGTAGATGTTTTTGTCACACTTTGACTAGGATTGCATTTAGTATTCAAAAGGGATGCGGGGCTCACCTTGTTAGCCGACTCCGATCTAATTTCATGTAGATACTTGAGTACTTTAATACTAATACTAATAATAATAATAATAATAATAATAATAATAATAAAAATAATAATAACAATAATAATAATAATAATAATAATAATAATAATAATAATAATAATAATAATAATAATATCTCGGTTGTAGCTTATCTCGTGCTGCACCTTATATTTTTACTAGACTTCGCTTCGTTATCGCTAAAGGAGTGGGAGCCCAGATAGTATCTCGGCTACCCACTAACTTCTTGTAATCTCTTTTTATAATAATAATAATAATAATAATAATAATAATAATAATTATTATTATTATTATTATTATTATTATTATTATTATTATTATTATACTTACTCTAAATCGTTCCAATTATAAGTACTAATGGGGTTGGTGTAACGGCCCAAAATTATGATTTCCGGGTTACGTTTCAAGGGATATATGCAAATATGTATGATTAGACAATGTAAATATAATTTTTTTTATCATTTGAAAATATTTATACAGTTATTACTTTGGCTTTTCATGTATTGGATTATTTCAACAACTAGCATATATGGATATGAGACGTTGACCAGTTCAAGAAAATTTGCTCGATGTGACTGGGTAGTAGTTTTTGGCATGTCGACCACCGCTCCCCAGAGATCAAACTAGGGGCGGCCAAACTAAGAATATATATACCACCCGGACTTCATAATCTAGTATGAAAAATAGCGATAAGTGGATTACACCAATAAAGATTAGGCTAAATAGATACATTAATAGAGTTTTATCTCATTACTGTCTCGGGCTATGAATAAATGACAGAGAAATCATTTCTAACTTTAAGAGGAAAAAGTCTAACAGTAGAGGATATTATGATGATTAGACATGAAAACTCACATTTCGAAGATCTTTGCTTCATCTGGCAAACCATATAGGAAATTAAAAATAGAATCATTTTCAATAAAAATAAATTGGAAGCTACTACCTCTCTGGTTCAAAAGACTATTTGTAATATTACAAACTGGAACAAGACAAAAAACATGTAAATATAAGTAAAAAACAAAATAAAAAGTTAAAAGCTAAGTGGAGCAGACTACAAAGAGCTATTCTCAAAATTAATGTGGATGACTCGGTTATTTCCACCGGTTTTTTCCAAGTGGGGGGAGTGATCAGGGACTCCGAGGGTCAGGTTATTGATATTTTTCATCACGAGACACGACAAGGTTCAGTTATCCAAACAGAGGCTTATATATGTGTTGGGATGAAGCTAGCAATCTCCAGAGGGTTTCGAAAAGTAATCATCGAAGGGAACAACTTTGAAGTTATAAAGGCAATTAAAGAAAGCAGTATATCAAATGGGAAATTATGCGTCAAGTTGAGAAGATCTGACTACTTGGAGGCTCTTTTGATTATATTGAATTTAGTCATTGTTATAGAGAAGCAAATATGGTAGGCGATTATATTGCTAAAAGTAGGAAAAACTGTAATTTGTTCACCATCCCTTTTAATAGGGATATCTATAACATTATCCGGCATGATGATCAAGGAAGGGCTTTGCGTTTGTAGCAGAATCTTCCTACTGTTTGCCCACTATAAAAAAAAAAGTATCAAACATCTAAATATTCAAATTAATTAATAATTACTCCAGTCTCGATCATAAAGAAACGTTTAATTTGCAAAAAAAAAAAAGAAGATTTTTTTATGATGAGGAACCAATTTTCGGTGGTAAATTTCGAGCACGTGATTCACCCGACAAGAGCCACGTACATTCGACTTGTGCCGATCAGCTTAATCCACTGATAGAAAGTAAGACAAATCTTAATTTTTCACCCAAAAAAAGATACGAAGGCAACAATCGACCCAAAACACTTCTTACCACCCTCCTTACTCTAAATCACTAGACCACCCAAAATGGAGAAACGGACAAATTTAAGTAGACAAAGAGTAGTTAAAGTTGATTTTCATGCACTAGGAAAAGATCGAGGGAACTATATATCCACCCTATATATAAAGCCTTCTTGGTCGACCCGCCACTTCATTCACGTACACAACCACAAACAAGCTAGCTAGCTAGGCAAATCACTCAAAACAATATTTACTAATTTTATAAGAGGAATAATTAGAGTTACGTTATGGAGAAAATGAAAACAAGTTTACTTGTTTTTATTCTGCTGGGCGCCCTTCTTTGCACCACCACCACCACTAGGGCAAGGATGCTAGCGGAGAGCCAAGCAACAACCGTTGGGTGCCACTCCGACCACCAACGCCTTTTCCGCCATGCTAAGTTATTGGGTGTGGGAATTGGCGTTGGTGGGGGTGTGGGTGTTGGCGTTGGAGGAAGAGGTGGCCAGGGTGTTGGAGGAGGTGGAGGAGGAGGCGGTGGAGGTGGAGGTGGTAGTGGTGGTGGTGGTGGAGGAGGAGGAGGAGGTGGTGGTGGAGGCGGTGGCGGTGGTGGCGGCGGCGGGAGCGGGAGCGGGAGCGGGAGCGGGAGCGGCAGTGGCAGCGGCGGCGGTGTCAGTTTGCCTTGATCGATCAAATAAAAGGCGGACAAACGTGTTGTCCCTCCACTTTTATAAGTCATTTCCTATTCAAGCACGTTTTCTTAAAATAATAAAAACTATATAAAATTAATTAAAAAAATACATATTTTATGTAGTTTTCATTATGTTAAGAAAACGTGCGTGAATAGTAGGCGACTTATAAAAGAAAACGGAGAAGATATATATACCTAGTGATAAGCAATTTCATTGGAATTTCAATGTGTTACGCGCCTGTGTATATATACAATAAGTGTAGCTGGCCTTAGCTACTCAATATATATATATATATATGATATATCGAATTATCGATGGGGCTTGCATCCAATATTTAAACTTAAGTGGTGAATTAAGTTGATGAATCATATATATATATATATATATATATATATATATATATATATATATATATATATATATATATATATATATATATATATATGGTTGTAACCGAATTTGGAAAATCAAGAAACGAGAGAGAGATTTTGGATTTCTGTTTGTTTGTGATTTGCTGAAACTCGAATTGGTCTTTACAATGTACAACAATTGAGCTTTTATAGAGGAAGAGGAAGGTCACGTGAGCACACGTGATTTCATTTACAAACATAAGCGGGAATGAGTGAAGCGACGTCGTCTTGCGTGAACCGCGAACCGGGCGACGACGAACCGGCTTCTAATTCTTCTAAATTAAACCGGGCCATATTCCTCTAGCTCCCACACCCCCCCTCAAGGTGAAGCTGGGGAAACCAGATGAAGCTTGCCCAGAAGCTCCGAGTGTCGAGGACCAGACAAAGATTTGGTGAAGATATCGGCCAATTGGTCCTTGGTCGGAATGTACGAGAGCGAAATTAATCCCTCACAAAGCTTGTGGCGGACAAAATGACAGTCAAGGTCCACATGTTTGGTTCTCTTGTGGAAAACGGGATTCCGAGAAATGTGGATTGCAGCCTGACTGTCACAACGAATTAGGATAGGGGTAATGTCCGTGATACCCAATTCAGCAAATAACCGGGAGAGCCAAGCTAGTTCAGCTGTGAGACGCCTGAGAGAACGATATTCAGCTTCAGCGAAAGACAAGGAAACTATGGACTGTTTCTTAGCCTTCCATGATACTAGACATCCTCCAAAAGTGATGTAAAAACCACTCACTGATCGACGGGTGTGAGTGCAAGCAGCCCAATCCGAATCACTATAACCTAACAACTTTAGGTCAGAGGATGAATTGAGTAAAATCCCCAAATCAGGCTTGCCTTGATGGTACCGAAGAGTATGCATAGCATCATCCATTGTATCAAGAGTGGGACAATGCATAAACTGAGACAAAAACTGCACTGAGAAAGCGATGTCAGGACGAGTATTTGTGAGGAAGTTGAGCTTCCCCACCAATCTTCTATAAACTGCATGATCTTTGAGAGCAGGACTTGTGGATTCATGGAGTTTAAGGCCAACCTCCAAAGGAGCAACTGTGTTCTTCATGCCAGAACATCCAAATTCCTTGAGAGTTTCCAAAAGAAACTTCTTCTGACTCATAACCAGCCCTTGTGGAACCTTGATGAACTCTATTCCAAGGAAATAATGCAAGGTCCCGAGATCCTTAATTTTAAATCTGTCATCTAGAAACCTTTTCAAGGCATTGATGGCATCAATGTCATTGCCTGTTAGGAGAATATCATCGACATATATTGCCAAATGAACCACCAGAGCACCTGACCTCTTAGTAAAGAGAGAGTGATCATTCTCTGAATGGGAGAAACCCTGTGATCTAAGAGAATCAGATAACTTTGCATACCACTGTCTTGAGGCTTGACGCAAACCATAAAGGGATTTATTGAGTTTGCAGACAAGAGAAGCATCAGGCACATTGAGACCAAGAGGGAGGCGCATATAGACATCTTCATGGAGATCCCCATGTAGAAACGCATTATTGACATCCAGTTGAAACACAGACTAGTTCTTCTTCAATGCAACTGAGACAAGAGCTCAGACTGTTGTCATTTTCACAACTGGAGAGAAAGTTTCAGTAAAATCAATTCGTTCTCATTGAGTGCAGCCTTTGATAACTAATCTGGCCTTGTGGCGATCAAGGCTACCATCAGACTTGAGCTTGACTTTGAAAACCCACTTACAACTGATTGGCTTCTTGCCAACTGGAAGTGGAACCAAGTCCCAGGTTCTGTTGAGTTCGATCAAGAGCTGCAAATTCCTTGGCCATAGCCTCTTGCCAAGCAGGATACTTCACAACCTCTGCATAGGAATTTGGCTCGTGCATGACAGTTAAAGTAGAAAGCAAAGTATGATCATTCTTGGATAAGACACTAGCACCAATGGTTTTGGGACAATAGCAAGCAGAAGTAATGGTGTTTGTGCAGATGTAATCAGATAGGTGACATGCGATATATTCTATAGCGCATTTAGTAGTTTTTGTCATCATTTACATGTCATTGTGAGAGATATTTGTATGAACTTGGTGATTCAGAACCTGTTGAAGAAGTTGAAGAAATCATAGGATCATGCAAGTTACAGAAGAGTTGAAGTGAAGAAGTTCGGAAGCAGCTGGAAGCTGGTGACCTTGGCGCGGCCGCGCTGCTACTGGCGCGCCCACGCTGCTACTGGCGCGCCCACGCTGCTAGGAGGACGTGCCCGCGTCGATGCACCAGATGGAAGTAGCAAGACGAAACACTGGCGCGCCCGCGCTGCTACTGACGCGCCCGCGTCAGTCCCTGGAGACGGATTCCTATCCGAGTTTCCCCTATCTTATTAGTTTTAATATTATATTTTTTTTATATTTTTTACGGGATGTTAAACCCGATTTTATTAGTTTATATTATTGCCGAGAAGGCAGCAGTTGGGGGGAGGTTATTTTTTCCAGAGACGTAGTTTCCTTTTCTGAATCTCACAAACCCTATGGAGAACTAACTCTCCGTTGTTGCACTTGGTTCTTTGAAGCCTTCGATTGATTTGGTTGTGAGTATTCTACTCTTGTTCGCCCTTTGTTAATTGTTTCGATCTCCTGAGCTTATTGCTTGATTGCTTATTATTGGTTAATCTGGATTGATCACCTAGGTTTATCGATACTAGTCATATTGCTAGGGTTTCCAATTCCAGGTTTGGGGTTGTAGATTCATTGTAGCAAACCCAATCGTCATACGCAGGTTGCTTGTGGTAGATTGTGAAGGAGATTCGATTACAGGCTATTTTAACGGGTTGTTAGAATCGCTTGTGTCTCATTATAATTCATGTTTGAATGCTATCGCTTTATTATTCGGTGAAGGTTTTCCCTTGTAATTTGGTGATAAGTGCTTTTAGGACTGGTAGGACTAAAAGCTATTACACGATCTGAATTGAGAACAATTACTGGACATTAGAACTTGAGACTCATAGAATGCGATGATGAACCATCTCAATTGTTGTGCGGATAATTACCTGGTGTGATACTTTTCCATCATATATTCGCAACCTCTTATTGCAACTTGTTCTGTCATTATCGCCTACACACAAAACTCCCCCTTGAATTGGTTACTTTTGGGTAATAATACTTGCTCTTATAATTGATTCTGTTTCCCTGTGGGTTCGACCCTAACTTACCTACTATACTTGTTATAGTTTGCATCTTAGGAATTTACTTTGATTTGGCATAACGACTTTAGGCCGACCAAATTTGGCGCCGTTGCCGGGGAAACGGATTATCTTTGTTCTTGTTTGTCTTATTACCTGTTTGGGTGCGAACCTCTTGCATGGTTCGCACTCGTGCTACTGATCCCCATCTTGTTGATTTTGATTGGGAGATTGACAGGACATACCACCGCCGTCTTAGAGAACAACACCAACATTCCCAACAACCCGATCCAATGGCTGGAAATGTAAATCAGACGCTGCGACAGCTGACAGCATCAAACATCACACAGCAGGCACCTGCTGTGACAATCCCTGCTCTAGGGGATGACAACCATTTTGAGCTAAAGTCTGGGCTGATTCATCAACTGCCCAAATACCATGGATTGGCTGGAGAAGACCCCATCAAGCACATGGGGAAGTTTCATAATGTGTGCATGAGCATGAAACCAGCCAATATATCCGAAGCACAGATAAAGATGAGAGCTTTTGGGTTCACGCTGGTCGATGCTGCGGATGACTGGTACTACAGTCTTCCTACAGGGAGCATCGATACTTGGCCTGAGCTCCACAAGGCCTTCCTGGAGAAATTCTTCCCTGCTAAGAAGGAGAACACCTTGAAGAAGGCAATCAGCAATATAGAACAGGAAGATGATGAAACCCTCTATGATTACAATGAAAGGTTCAAGAAACTTTGCGTTAATTGCCCTTTCCATGGCTACAGCACGAAGGACCTAGTCCTATACATCTATGGGGGACTGCTGGAATCTGATAGAAGGATGATTGATGCCGCCTGCGGAGGAAATATTCTGAATGCCACGCCAGAGGGAGCCATGGAGAAGATTCAGGAAATGGCTGAGGGGACTAGAAATTTCGGGAAATCCAGCAGAAAGAAAAGGGTCAACTCGGTAGACTCTAACCAAGCCAAGGATATTGCTGAATTGAAGGATATGGTTAGGAGGCTCACTCTGCAAGGGACTCCTCAACAAATCAAGGCTTGTGGAATCTGCAATGATAACTTCCACCCAACTGATGCGTGTCCTACACTCCAGGAAGACACCGCTGAAGTAAGTGCTATAGGTGGAAATGGACCTCAGAGACCCAGACATGACCCCTACTCAAACTCCTACAACCCAGGGTGGCGGGATCACCTAAATTTCAGATGGAGGGATCCACCAAACCAATCACAACAGCGCGCCGGAGTCTGACGCGCCCACGTCGAGTCCGATCTCGCCTGAATCTGAGCCCTATGTCGATACATACGTCCGACCGGATTTTCCCCCTCTCGGGTCGGAGAAACCAAAACCTCCGTTCCCTGAGGCACTCAAAGAGAGGAGGATAATCGATGATTCAGAGCTCTTCGAGACATTTAGCAAGTGTCAGGTGAACATTCCTCTGCTAAAAATGATAAAAACTGTGCCCAAGTACGCCAAGTTCTTGAAAGAGCTTTGCACGGTGAAGAGAAATCAGAAGCTGAAAGGAAAAAAGAAAGTGAAAGTAAGTGAGCAAGTCTCCGCTATGTTTCAGAGGAGAATGCCGAAAAAGTGCCCTGATCCAGGTATGGTTACTATCCCTTGTGTCATTGGAGATGTAAAATTTGATAGAGCTATGCTTGATTTGGGTGCTTCCATAAATGTGCTTCCTTATTCACTTTACAAATCGCTAGATTTAGGACCTTTGCATGAAACTGGAGTTATTTTGCAACTAGCTGACAGGTCTAATAAATACCCTAAAGGAGTAGTAGAAGACGTTTTGGTCATGGTCGATAAACTGATTTTTCCTGCAGATTTCTTTGTCCTGGATATGGAACATGATAAGCATGATGCGCCTATTTTGTTAGGTAGACCTTTTATTAAAACAGCTAGGACAAAAATTGATTGTGTTTCTGAGACACTAACAATGGAATTTGATGGAGAAAAGGTTGAATTCGATTTATACAAGGCTATAAAACATCCTGTTGATGACCATTCTCTGTGCTCTATTGATGTGATTGAACCATTAGCTCAAGATCTATTTGATATTTCTAGGGAAGATGAGTTGCAGTCAATTATTGAGAATGCTATTGACGAGTCCTATACAGATTTTTCAAGTACACCTAACATGCAGGAATTAGTAGCCCAGATGGATGTAGAAGGTAAGTCCCCTACTCTTTTGGGCATTGGCCCCAATCTACTGACTCCAAGCGAAGTGCTTGTTCCATCTGTTGTGCAGGCACCTGAAATTGAACTCAAACAACTCCCTAGTCATCTCAAGTATGCTTTCCTAGGAGTTGATGACACTTTACCAGTTATTGTGTCAAGTAAGCTTTCAGCAGAACAGGAAGAAAAGTTAGTGGAGGTTCTAAAGGAATACAAAACTGCGCTGGGGTGGACCATCGCTGACATCAAGGGAATTAGTCCATCTACATGCATGCACAGGATCCTGTTGGAGGATGGAGCTAAGCCATCACGCCAACTACAGAGAAGGCTCAATCCTCCCATGATGGATGTGGTGAAGAAGGAAGTGCTGAAATTGCTATCAGCAAACATGATTTTCCCAATTTTTGACAGTCAATGGGTAAGTCCTACACAAGTTGTCCCTAAGAAAGGAGGGATTACAGTCGTGGAGAATCAACAAGGTGAGTTGGTCCCTACCCGGACACAAACAGGTTGGAGGGTATGCATAGACTATCGCAAGCTGAATACAGTAACCAGGAAGGATCACTTCCCCCTCCCCTTTATTGATCAGATGCTAGAACGCCTTGCTGGGCGCCCCTATTATTGTTTTTTGGATGGATATTCTGGATATTTTCAGGTGGCCATAGCGCCAGAGGACCAGGAGAAGACTACATTTACATGTCCTTTCGGTACTTTTGCATATCGCAGAATGCCATTTGGACTATGTAACGCACCCGGGACATTTCAACGATGTATGGTTAGTATCTTCTCTGAGTACATTGAGAATTTCATTGAAGTATTCATGGATGATTTCACAGTACATGGGGATAGCTTTGATACTTGTTTGAGCCATTTGGCACTAGTGTTAAAAAGATGTGTTGAAACTAATCTGGTTTTGAACTCTGAAAAGTGTCATTTTATGGTAGAACAGGGAATTGTTTTAGGTCACATAGTCTCTGCAAAGGGTATTGAGGTCGATAAGGCGAAGATTGATGTAATTCAATCTTTGCCTTATCCTACTAATGTGCGCGAAGTTCGTTCTTTCCTAGGCCATGCAGGTTTTTATCGCAGGTTTATCAAAGACTTTTCAAAGATATCCTCACCCTTGTGCAAGCTTCTGAAGAAAGATGTGACCTTTGTACTCACACAAGAGTGCAAAGAGGCGTTCGACCAGCTGAAAGGACGCCTCACTAGTGCACCAATCATTCAGGCACCAGACTGGTCTCGCCCATTTGAGATCATGTGTGACGCGAGTGACTATGCAGTGGGAGCAGTGCTAGGCCAAAAAGAGGGAAGAGCCTCTCATGTGATCCATTATGCTTCCATGACTCTGAATGGAGCGCAGCGCAACTACTCCACCACTGAAAAAGAAATGCTAGCCGTGGTGTTTGCACTAGAGAAGTTTCGACAGTATCTGCTTGGGGTTAAAGTGATTATCTACACAGATCACGCAGCCCTCCGCTACTTGATGACAAAGAAAGAGACAAAGCCAAGATTAATTCGATGGGTTCTTTTGCTCAGCGAATTTGATGTGGAGATTAAGGATAAGAAAGGAGCGGAGAATCTGGTGGCTGACCACTTAAGCAGATTGGTGAATGAGGAGGACGAGCCGGAGTCACAGAAACCCATTTTAGGCACGTTTCCGGATGACACATTATGCAAAATCGAGCACAAAAGCACGCCGGAGTCTGGCGCGCCCACGTTAACAGCTGACGCGCCCGCGCTGAGTTCTGACGCGCCCGCGTCGTCCCCTGACGCGCCCATGCTATTGCTTCTCAGCCCATCTCAGTCCGTTCTAGGACTTCATTCTGTAAACCCTTGGTACCGGGACATTGTGAATTACTTAGTTTGTGGGGAATTTCCTCCGGATCATACCAAGGCCCAGACGGAGAAGATTCGAAGAGAAGCAAACCACTATGTTTGGGATGACCCATACCTTTGGAAACATTGTGCTGATCAGGTAATTCGTCGTTGTCTTCCAGATAATGAGGTACGATCTGTTCTTGAATTTTGTCATTCTCAAGCATGTGGGGGACATTTTGGTGCCAATAAAACTGCTAGAAAAGTGCTTGAATCTGGATTTTATTGGCCACATATTTTTAAAGATGCTTATTCTTTCTGCAAGGCATGTGATAGGTGTCAAAGAATGGGGAATATCTCTCAAAGAAATGAAATGCAACAATCACCGATGATTTTTTGCGAAATCTTCGATGTTTGGGGCATTGACTTTATGGGACCTTTTCCTAGTTCTTATGGGAACTTGTATATTTTACTTGCGGTGGACTACGTTTCCAAGTGGGTGGAAGCGAAGGCCACCAGAACTGATGACTCTAAAGTTGTGGCAGGGTTCTTGAAAAGCAATATTTTTGCCAGGCATGGTATCCCTAGAGCGCTGATTAGTGACAGGGGTACCCATTTCTGCAACAAAACTGTGACTGCTGTGCTGAAGAAATATCATGTCACACATAGAGTTTCCACCTTATACCATCCACAGACGAATGGCCAAGCAGAGGTGTCCAATAGAGAGATCAAAGCCATTCTCGAGAAGACTGTGAATCCTAACAGGAAGGATTGGAGTTTGAGACTTGATGATGCGTTGTGGGCTTATCGCACTGCTTACAAAACTCCAATTGGGATGTCTCCTTTCAGACTTCTCTGTGGTAAAGCATGTCATCTTCCTGTTGAGCTGGAGCACAAGGCTTGGTGGGCAGTGAAACAATGCAATATGCAGAGTGACGGGGTTGGAGAACACAGGAAGCTACAGTTAGGCGAGCTCGAGGAGTTACGGTTGGACGCCTATGATAATGCGGCAATCTACAAGGCGAAGACCAAGGCATGGCATGACAAGCACATCCATAGGAAGGACTTTAAAGCTGGTGACAAAGTCCTACTCTTTCAGTCTCGCCTGAAACTCTTCGCTGGGAAGCTCAGGTCAAAGTGGGGGGGACCATACATTGTTGCTGAAGTTTTCCCACATGGAGCTGTAGAGTTATATGACCCGAATAGCCACAAGAAGTTTAAGGTAAATGGTCAAAGGCTTAAGACATACTATGAAGGGTTCCCAAAGGAGGCTATGGATGAGTTAGCTTTGGAGGAGCCAAATGCAGAGTTAGAATAATCGAAAAGGCTTAGTCGAGCCAGCGACATGAGACAAAGGCGCTGCTTGGGAGGCAACCCAAGGTATTGCATTCTTTCCCTTAACTCGATTTTATTGTAACTTGTAGGTAATAAAGACGGAGTTTCTAGCGACGAATTGCACCCGCATTTCGGACCCACTGCTTCCGCAGTGTTAATTTTCGTCCAAAAAAAAAAAAAAAAAAAAATAAAGGGCCACGGGCTGGAAAACCCGCTTCGGGCCAGCCCGCCATTTTCAAGCCCCATCATCACTACCCATCACCATCCCCTCAAATACCACCAAAACCCTACATCCCCCACGCTCTCTCACCTTCCCCACACCCTCTCCTCTCACACCCAATCTCCTCCACACTCCACTCAAACACCCCCCACCAGGGTCCCCACACCCCGTCCCCCTCCCTTCCTTCAGCTCTCGGCACTGAGACATCGACGACCGCGTCCGACGAGTTTGGAGGTCTTCAGAAATCGCCGACGCGGCCGTGCCACCCCCAACGCGCCCGCGCCTGTCAGAGAAACCCACCAAAAGGCTGACACACCTGACGCGGCCGCGCTGCTACCCGACGCGCCCGCGCTGCTAACCGACGCGCCCGCTCTGCTCGCCAACGTGCCCGCGTCTGCCCCCTGCGCCGAACCTCATCTGTTCGTTGTGAGTTCCTTCCGCTGTCCTTATTTCGATTCCGATTTAGTCGTATTATCTATCGAGTATGAGTTCATCGGAGGAAGAGGCGAGTAGATCTGATAATGGGTTAGAATTGTCTGAAGAGGAGTGGGCTATTTATAATAAGGTCAGCTGTGTCAGTTCTACCAAATATTTGCATAGAGAGACCCTTCAGAGACTTCAGATGCTAGATTGTATGCAGAAGTGTCTAGCTCACGCTGGTATTAGTGACTTTTTGGAGTTGAGAGCTGTAGGATACCCGGAACTGTGCAAGCAATTCCTCGCGACATATCAGCTGTACCTTGGAGATAACAGAATTAGAGGGGTTGCTTTCAGATACAATGGCACTACCTACCGGGCTTCTGCAGCAAGGTTGCGAGCTGCTTTGGGGGTCACTAACGCCCCAACTGATGGATGGGTGACAGCCGCGACCGACCCAGACCTAGTTGCATTCTTTAGAGCGGTGTCTGGAGAAGAATTCTTAACCAGTAACGAGTACAACAGCAGGATTACTCATCCTGTCTTCCGTATGTTGTGCAAGATCGTCTCTGGGACATATTATGGGCTGATCACAGATACCAAGCTTTCCATGACACACCTGAGGTTTGCTTACAGCGCTGTGCCTACTGCAGATTATACGCCTGACTGGGTTCGGCTCTTCTTCGATGGGCTCGACAAGGTCAGAAAGGATCGCAGTGCCGTTGGACCAGAAATGGTCCAGAGCGGACTTATTACTCGGGTAGCCATTGCTGCAGGCGTTGGGCAAAATGGTTTGCAGGCACTGGAGGAGCAGGTCATAGCGAGGACCTATACAGAGGAGTATCTGCGAAGGTGTTTGATGCTTGATACTGCACCGGATGGGGGAGCCATTTGGTGTACAGGCAAGAAGAAAGAGCATCAGTTCAGGCTCCCTAAGCCCCTTCCTTGGTCTGAGACTTGGACGGATTGGTATATTGAGGCTGATTATTTTCCGACGTCAGTTCTAGGTAGACGGCGTCGCCTTGAGGTGGGTAGCAGTAGTGGCACAGCTGGAGCTGCCACGGATGAGGATGCGCCTGTGGCTCCGCAGGCGTTTGTTCAGACAGATACACAGGGTTTCGAACAGAACCCACAGCAGGAGATGCCTGCTTATCAGACCCCCTCTCACGGTTGGGATTCTCAACCGACATATCAGAGCCAGCAGGATTCACATCAGTGGGCCCCTTGGCCCCCACAATCTTTTCAGGATGCCCATCAGCAGCCTCACCAGTGGGGCTACCTGGTTGATCAGATTGGCCTTCTGCGCCAAGACGTGGGGAGTTTGACGACAGTGACGAACCAGATTCTCCACCAGCAGGCCGACATCCTAGAAGGCTTTGGCGAGTTCAGAGAGATGAGGGAAGAGCTTCGCCGCATGCGAGAGGATTACTCTCGCCACTATCCACCCCCTCAGTGAGTCCTTCTGGTCCCTTCCTCCCTACTTATTTCTGTCTTCTTTCACATTGAGGACAATGCTTCATTCAAGTATGGGGGAGGGAAAGGACTTACATATCTTGTACATATTTCATTTCCGCATTATTTGTGTACAGATTCTGCACTTGTTATTCTGAAAAAAAAAAAAACAGAAAAAAAAAGAAAAAAAGAAAAAGAAAAAAGAAAGCAATCAAAATCCTGAGATGAGTTGAAAACCCGAAAGGGCGACTCAGGCAAAAAGCAGGTAGTCTGGCGAGCCTTAGGCTTTGGCAATATGAGACTTGAGGAAAGTGAGAATGTTTATGTGAGTACCATCTTTGAAAAAAAAAAAAATGAGTGGCTTGGTGAAAACCCGAAAGGGCGCCTTGGCAAGATGAGCGTTTACTTTGAGTGTTTAGGATTGATCTCTTGGTGAAGGCGACATAAGAAGTGGAGTGATAAGGAGGTTTTCGGGTAGGCCACTGGGAGCTATAAGGTGTAGATGGTTGAGATACAATTGTAAGTCTCATTTCCTATTTTGATTGTCTTTTGTGCTGATTGTTGAGATGGTGGAAACTACTAGTACTTAGTATTCATTTTCCTTGTACTGTCTGTGAACCTTTGAGATTTATGGTGAGAGTAGGCTTAGCTTCTATGCTTACTCGGGACGAGTAAAGGTTTAAGTATGGGGGAATTTGACATGCGATATATTCTATAGCGCATTTAGTAGTTTTTGTCATCATTTACATGTCATTGTGAGAGATATTTGTATGAACTTGGTGATTCAGAACCTGTTGAAGAAGTTGAAGAAATCATAGGATCATGCAAGTTACAGAAGAGTTGAAGTGAAGAAGTTCGGAAGCAGCTGGAAGCTAATGACCTTGGCGCGGCCGCGCTGCTACTGGCGCGCCCACGCTGCTACTGGCGCGCCCACGCTGCTAGGAGGATGTGCCCGCGTCGATGCACCAGATGGAAGTAGCAAGACGAAACACTGGCGCGCCCGCGCTGCTACTGACGCGCCCGCGTCAGTCCCTGGAGACGGATTCCTATCCGAGTTTCCCCTATCTTATTAGTTTTAATATTATATTTTTTTTATATTTTTTACGGGATGTTAAACCTGATTTTATTAGTTTATATTATTGCCGAGAAGGCAGCAGTTGGGGGGAGGTTATTTTTTCCAGAGACGTAGTTTCCTTTTCTGAATCTCACAAACCCTATGGAGAACTAACTCTCCGTTGTTGCACTTGGTTCTTTGAAGCCTTCGATTGATTTGGTTGTGAGTATTCTACTCTTGTTCGCCCTTTGTTAATTGTTTCGATCTCCTGAGCTTATTGCTTGATTGCTTATTATTGGTTAATCTGGATTGATCACCTAGGTTTATCGATACTAGTCATATTGCTAGGGTTTCCAATTCCAGGTTTGGGGTTGTAGATTCATTGTAGCAAACCCAATCGTCATACGCAGGTTGCTTGTGGTAGATTGTGAAGGAGATTCGATTACAGGCTATTTTAACGGGTTGTTAGAATCGCTTGTGTCTCATTATAATTCATGTTTGAATGCTATCGCTTTATTATTCGGTGAAGGTTTTCCCTTGTAATTTGGTGATAAGTGCTTTTAGGACTGGTAGGACTAAAAGCTATTACACGGTCTGAATTGAGAACAATTACTGGACATTAGAACTTGAGACTCATAGAATGCGATGATGAACCATCTCAATTGTTGTGCGGATAATTACCTGGTGTGATACTTTTCCATCATATATTCGCAACCTCTTATTGCAACTTGTTCTGTCATTATCGCCTACACACAAAACTCCCCCTTGAATTGGTTACTTTTAGGTAATAATACTTGCTCTTACAATTGATTCTGTTTCCCTGTGGGTTCGACCCTAACTTACCTACTATACTTGTTATAGTTTGCATATTAGGAATTTACTTTGATTTGGCATAACGACTTTAGGCCGACCAATAGGTGAGAAGGAGGGACATGTGTTCTAGTAGACCTTCGAAGAGGAGGAGAAATATGTGGGACAGGAGAAGAAATAATGGGATGTGGATCAACATTTGGAGGTGGATCAGTAGTTGGAGGAAGATCAACAATGGGAGGTGAAATGTTGGGAGCAAACTCATTGGTGGTTGAGTGATCTGTGACAGCAATGGGGAAATGGGCATGAGAATCAGTTGGTGAAAGGCTAAGAAAGGGAAAATTCGTTTCATAAAAGACCACATTTCTGGAGATCACAATCTCTTTGGTTGTTAAGTTCAGCAACTTGTAGGCTTTCTTGCCAAAAGGAAAGCCTAAGAAAACACAAGCTTGAGCACGAGGCTGGAACTTATCCCTTCCTTTGTCAACAGTGGCTGCATAACATAAGCAACCAAAGGGCTTGAGATGACTGTAATCAGGCTTGGTGTGAAATAAGGCCTCAAAGGGAGTGGAATTATGAAGAACTGTAGAGGGAAATCTGTTGATCAAAAAGGTGGCCATAAGCACACACTCACCCCAGTAATAAATAAGCAAACCAGATTGAAAAAGAAGAGCTCGAGATCTTTCAAGATGATGTTTGTGTTTCCTCTCCACAACCCCATTTTGTTGTGGAGTATGAGCACAACTTGTTTGGTGTATGATTCCCATGGAGGAGAAAAAATGAATGCCAGCTTTGCTAGAGCCCATCTCAAAAGCATTATCAGTCCTTATGATTTTAGGAGTGACAGAAAATTGAGTATGCACCATATGAACAAAACTCTCAATGAAAGAGAAGGCTACAGATTTATTTGGGAGCAAATGTGTCCATGTGCATCTAGTGAAATCATCCACAATGGTGAGAAAGTATTTGTGGCCATTGTAAGTAGGTGTGGGATAGGGGCCCCAAAGATCAATGTGAACCAAATCAAAGGGATTGGAAGTTTTGATACTACTTCGAGGGAAAGGTAATTTGTGTTGTCTAGATTTGTGGCAAACATCACAGACATGATCTTTTATAGCTGTCACAGAATCACAACAATCAATCAATTTGAGTTTATGAAAAGGCATGTGTCCAAGTCTCAAATGCCAAAGTAAAGCAATATCAGAAGAGCAAGCAAATGTTTTACAAGAAGCATTTTCAGAAGCAAAGTATGAAGGTCTACATATAGGTTTGTAGTTCAGCAAGTACAACCCTCCAAGCTGCCTACCAAGCTCCACTAGCCTCTTCAGAGAAGGGGCCTACAACAGGCAATTAGATAATGAGAAACATACATCACCATCAAGTTGAGCAGTCAGTTTGCTTATGGAAAGGAGATTGAAAGAGAAATCAGGGACAAAGAAAACATGATCAAGTATGATATATATCATGCAAAATCTGCACAGATCCATGAAATGTAACTGTGATGAATGAAGCATTTGGAAGGGTGATTTTGTGAGGATGAGGTAAAGGTTCAAGAGAGATGAAAGCAGATTTGGCAAAGCACATATGGTCTGTTGCACCAGTGTCAATAATCCAAGAAAAATCATATTTGTTCAAACTTAACTCTTCACTAAGAGCCAAATACTCAGGATATTTAGGGAGAAAGGTGGTACCTGCCATGGAGCAACCAGCACATCCATGCTAGGAGATGGAGATGAACTATTCTTTGTCAACATCTGCATCAGTTGTGCACACTGCTCCACTGTGAAACCAGGAATAGGTGATGCCTTAGCATCATCTCCACTAGAAGCCTGAGCTACAACCTTCTTGTCTTTTGATGTTGTCGAATCCGTCGGATATCCAATTAGCTTATAGCAAAATTCAACCTTGTGGTCGGTCTTCTTGCAATGTGTGCACACATATGGAGCCCTCTTGCCAGGCACAACACCCTCAGACTCAGATTTGGGCTTTGGAGGACCAGATTTCTGCTTTTGTGTGAACATAGCAGAAGAATCGCCACCAAATTGAGGTGAAGATTTGAAGCTACACTGCTTCTCTTCATGGCTGATAATAGAGTAAACTTCTGCAATCGATGGAACCGGCTTCATCATCTAGATCCGGCCTCGAACAGAGCTGTAGCAATCATTTAATCCCATCAACAGCTCAAGCAGCTTCTGTTCTTCTCCTATGTTGCAAAATTCTTGATTTGCTCCACAAGAACAATGAGGCATAATCTGTAATGCCTTGGACTGGTCCTATAGTCGCTTGATCTTCGTGTAAAATGTGGCGAAATCATCGCTACCTTGTGAGATCACACACAATTGCTTGCGAATACCGAATCGTTGAACTAAATTCGATTGTTCGAAGCGCTGGACAAAATCTTTCCAGATCTCTAGAGCAGAATCACTGTGAATTACACTTTCAGCGACTTCCTTGTTCAAGGCACTGATCAACCAAGACGTGACCATATCATTGCATCTCCTCCAAAATTTCAATTCAGGAGATCCATCTGCTGGTCGTTCAACCATTCCATCTATGAAACCTATCTTATTTTTTGTCGATAAAGCGATCAACATTGATCGTTTCCAAGTTCCGAAGCTTGATCCATCAAATACTTTCGAAACTAAAATCATACCAGGATTATCTGATGGATGTAGATAAAGTAGATCATTGGAGTCGATCTTATCATCCACCTGACGCTGATTTAGTTGTTGATTCAGCTGTTGATTCAGCTCGCGATCATCCATGGTGAAGCGGAAGCAGAAATGAAGAACACGAACGAAAATCGCCAAAGAAACGCGAAAATTGAGCCTCAACCGATCAAGAATCGCCTGAAAGCTCTGATACCATGTTGGTTGTAACCGAATTTAGAAAATCAAGAAACGAGAGAGAGAGAGAGATTTTGGATTTCTGTTTGTGATTTACTGAAATTCGAATTGGTCTTTACACTGTACAACAATTGAGCTTTTATAGAGGAAGAGGAAGGTCACGTGAGCACACGTGATTTCATTTACAAACATAAGCATGAATGAGTGAAGCGACGTCGTCTTACGTGAACCGCGAACCGGGCGACGACTAACCGGCTTCTAATTCTTCTAAATCAAACCGGACCATCTTCCTCTAGCTCCCACAGCTCGTGCGTATAAACTGATCGATGTTGAATTAGATCTTAGCTAACTACAAAATTGATCATTCTTTCTTTCCATAAACGCACTTGCAAAGTTTTACGAATCGAGACAAAATAAAAAGAAGAACTCTCTTATATATTTTTGGGTATTCACGTATAGATTTACATGACTGATCATAAATGAATATATAAGTTGAAAGTGCTGTGCAAAAAAATATCACACGGTTGACACGACACGAAATCGCAACAAAGGGCACGAAACGATATAGATACGACACGATTGTGCCACGAAACGGTAAAACACGACAATAAACACTACTAAAAAAATGCTATATAGCCTCGAAGTTTTTGGCTACCAATTTTTTCGGGGTACCATCGTAGCCAACACCCTCGAATTTGGACTCGAAAAAATATTTGGATCCTAAGTACCATTGAAATAAAATCGGGGCCACTTTTTCATGCTATATAACCACGAATGTATGTTTCGAGGGCGTAATCGAGTGTATATTAGCCTCGAAAAAATATTCGAGGGCACTTTTTTGAAGCTATTGTTAAGCGTCGTTAGCCGTGAAGTTGTTATAGGGTATACTCGAGGCTAATTTCGAGGGCATATAGGATCCAATATTTTTTGGAGGGTAGAGTTGAAGGTGTAACAACTCAATATATATTACGAGGCTAATTCCGAGGGTAAATTTGATCCAAAATGGTTACGATTTTTTTTGGGGACTAACAACGTGGCTAAATAATCTCAAATTATGTATTCGAGGGTATATTTGTAGGCGTATAACCTTAAAAAAAATTGAATTTTCTTCGAGAGCAAAGTTGT
The DNA here is from genome assembly GCA_037127255.1 of Persicaria tinctoria. Lineage (NCBI taxonomy): Eukaryota > Viridiplantae > Streptophyta > Magnoliopsida > Caryophyllales > Polygonaceae > Persicaria > Persicaria tinctoria. The sequence goes on from JBANSL010000013.1 coordinate 68,601,300, forward strand.
TTGCCATATCCATTAAATACCCAAACTACGTACTTTGCTTTATCAACTAAAATGTACGGGGTTCATTAATTTTCACTCTCACACACTTTTCTTTATCCCACAACTTTCAAAATTTTCTACCTACCTTCCATTTTGTATGTTTTCTTATATTTTATCAAGAGTTTTGTGGTATTTGATCTTCATTTTTGGTAAGTATCATCATTTTAATAATTATGATCTTATTGTCATACAAGTTATGTTGTGGGAAAGCAAGAAAATCTATATGATTTAGAAAACGTTAGAGTTCTAGCTTGAAAATATAGTCACATAATATGTAAATATATTAACCTCGGACACGCCCTCGAGTTCATAATTTTGAGGTTAAACTAGTATGACTACCATTGTCAATACTCTCGAATTATTATTTTCGAGGGTAAGCGAGTACATGAACTCTTCACCAATAGCAACAATATTATGATTTCGAGGGCACATTTGATGCTACATATAACCTCTAAATATCCTTTTGAGGGCACCGTCAATAGTGTGTTCCTGGGTAAATGTAGAACTTTTTTTTTAACCATCTACCAATCTTTCGTTCCATTCTATGTACTTTCATTTTTTTTATTCCTCTTGTAGATGGATAATCATGATTGGATGTACATGAGACATTTGCCATATATATGGAGGTGGTTCGAATGAATTATTTCTCAATGGAGTTGAAGAATTCATCAATTTTGCAAAATCACAAGTCCGATTTATGGACAGCGAGAAGATCATGTTGCTTTGTTTGAAGTGTAAGAATGGACCATTTGAAGACGTTGAAGCGGTATGTCTTCATCTTTATCAAAAAGGGTTTGTTGATAATTATTATCTGTGGATTTCACATGGAAAACCACCGTTTATTCCAATTAACCCTCCCAACTGAAGATCAATCTAGGTTGAGCATGAATGATTTGAACTTATTTGGAGTATGAATGGATCTATTTGATAATTTGGAGATCAATCTAGGTCGAAGAGGAATTGATCTATTTAAAGAGCAATCTAGGTAGCTTAACATACTATTGATCCTCTCATACTTGGTAGCTCATGAGCCAAGCAGAAATGTGTTGTCGTGGCCTACATACTACATTAATGATTACAAATATGAAACTTTGGAGCGGTCAAGATAAATTAACCATGAATAGTAGTGTGTGTACAAGCTTCCATAGGTGACACACAATCAAACTTCTTAATTCGGGATGATCGAACAAATTTTAGGATTTGAGTTCATTGGTTTGCTGTGCAAGAAGATTGTGTTATTCAAGCGTTTGTGGTATCACTATAGTAGTAACCATTTTGGAATGTCTCACCGGAAAGGACTTGTAGGTAGTACCCATACGTCCCCGGTTTGAACCCCGGAATGGCCGCCATTTATTTACCAAATTCAAGGTATGACCATAGTAGTAGAGGGACAAAGATCCATGCACAGTACCGATTGCAAGAGATTAATGTGAGAAGGCGATATACTGATTATGAGCCTTTCGTTCTAACTCAATAATGAGTCGGGTAAACTCGAGTAAAATTTATGTGTCAGGTTTGTTCGGGTCGGGTCGAGTCATATTCGATCAAAATGAATCTCAGATTGGTCGGGTTTCGATCTGAATCCGGTTAGTCTCATTCGGGTTTTCGGTCAAATCGGGTTGGTCTCGTTCGATTTTCAAGTCAGCGTTCGGGTCGGTCTCATTCAGGTTTCAAGTAGAAGCGGATTTATGTTTGTTTCAAACTTTCAATTGTTTGGGTTTAAACTGTTGAATCGTGTTCGTTCGGGACTTTCAATTGTTTTAGACTTTCAATTTTGTGCACAACACTAAATATTTTGGTTCGATCGGATTTCGGTTCGGGTGAGTCGGTCAGATCTTGCCGGCTTCAGGTGTAATTGTTGATCAATTACCTGCAAATCTTTCTGTTCCAAGTGGTCGATCTAGATGAAGGAGGGTATAATGACAATACCGATGATAATAATTTTGAGACTGGAAATATATGAAGATGAAGAAGATTTTTCTATAGAGTCTGATATAGAAGTAGAATATACAAATATTATTCATGGAGTTGAAGATGATGATACTACCGATTAAAGTAAGTTAAGTTAATTTTTTTAACTATTAATTTTCACATATTTATATACAGATAATCTCTTCGTCTCGTAATTTAAGTGATTTGACTTTTTAGCATTTTTTTAATATGTTAAAACTCTATAAAATATAAAAATAATTTAAAATAATTTAAAATAATTTAAAATAATTTCAAACTTATTATTATGAGACGGAGATAGTATTATTCACATATTACAAGATGAAAACTAAAAGAATGAAATAACATTATTTATATTTTATAAAAAACATATAATAATTAGAATAAATATTATTTAGGTATATGATAAAGAGATAAATGTAAATTAATTTAATTTATTTGAGAAAATGTGAATGAAGGGCGCCGAATGTGAAATTGTGAATGAATGGCGCCAGAATTTTTTTAAAAAAAAAAATTTTGGATGCATTGTAGAAGGTGAATAAGAGGCGGTGGTATAAAAGGATCTGTTCAACTTTTCTAACCCTAGTGCACCGCCCCCAATTCCCCTTCATTGCTTCACATCTCTCTCTCTCTTCCTTCTCAGTGAGAGCGAGAAAGAGAAGAACGCCCAACAGAGATGAAGCAAAGAGCCTCCGGCAGAAACTGATCATCCCTCGTAAGATTTCCGCCCCCATCACTTCACATATCGCCCATATCTCTCTCATTCAAGCTTTAGCTCACTCTGAAATTGTGCGATTTCTAGGTTTACTTGTTTTTTTTAGGGTGTTTGGGCCAGATCTTCCTAACCCTAGCCAAACCAAAGTCTCTCTCCCGTCGATATTCAGTATGCCTCTTCATCGTTTTCTCTGTGTCCTCTTCATCTGAAATGGCATGGCAATAATCTCAGTCCTCTCTGTCCTTCATCGTCTTCTCTGTGTCCTCTTCATCGTCTTCTCCGTCCTCGCATATCCAGGCTCGATCTTCTCAGGCCACCATTAAAATCCCCATCCTCCTTTATCCTCTTCTTCATCTCTGTCCTCACTGAAATCGACGACACCCTCGAATTGAAGATCTATGTTGTGTAGTTTTTGGATTTGGCAACCAATTTAGGGTTTTGATTTGGGACTACGATTACAATTGATCTTTGGATGTTGCTTTGTCTTTGTTCTTCGTAGACTTGCTATATGCTCCAGTTCACATTTCTTTTTTTGTTTGGCAGCTGGGATAGATTTATGTTGTCCTTGTGAAGGTATGTTTGGAACGAAACAACTGAACAATGAGAACTCACTTGAAAAGGTAAGCTGTGGTATTCAGATTAACCAAGAAATTGTAGTTTTAGGCTTTTAGCTGTTGACCTTCCACCCATATTCGAAAATGACTTAGTTATAGAAGACCCTTTTAATTTCAGTTGCTGTTTTTGTGGTTTTTATTTCACATATTTCTTTTAATGTGTAGCATATATATATATTTCACATATTTCACTAATTTTATTTGGTGTGTTTTTTCTTCATGTTTGTCCAATCTGGTGTGAATTTTAGTTTGGATTCATTTGTTCCTTTTAAAAAATTATCTAAATTAGTCATGATTCAGTTTTAGTTAGAATTCAGCTGCAATTTTAGTTGTAATTGTGCTTCTATACTAATGTATTTCAGTTGTGAATTTTAGTTAAGATTCATTTGTTCCTTTTACGAAAATTATATAAATTAGTTAGGATATTCAGCTGTAATCGTGCTTCTATACTAGTGTATTTCAGTTGTAATTGTGCTTCTATACTAGTGTATTTCAACTGTATTTCAGCTGGAATGGTGTTACTAATTTTATCTGATGATGTGTTTTTTTCTTCATGTTTATTTTATTTGGTGTGAATTTAAGTTTGTTTTTGTGTGTATGCTTCTTTACCTTGTGTATGCTTTTGTTTTTAGGAACATTATGCCTCACATTAACAGGTTTTTAGGAACATTATGCAGCCTTGTGGAAAAGGATAGCGACATCCATTTCTTCAATGCAATTTATTTTCCACTAATCCTAATGGCTCACCTAGGGCTCTTGTCCTCACCCCTACTTCCACAGCCGCTGGCACACGGCCTAATTCGTCTCCTTCAAGCGGGTCAAGCTTCGTCATCTCCTTCCGGTTTTGCAAACTCTAACCCTTAATTTGTAGGTAGAATGGGTATATTGGATGTATGGTGTAAAAACTAACCATTACACTAATTGGTGTGAATATATTTTGGATGCACTTTACTGTCATGCCTTTAGTGTTATGAGGACATGCTTGTTATGGTTGAACTACCATTTTGTGCGTGATTCAATTATTAAATATTGGTTTAGTTTAATCATTTAATGTTTGTCTATTATTGTTATTTAAAGTAAAATCTATGTTTATGTATGCATAAATTGAAGAATAAAAAAGAATTTAATGATAATGAATTTAACCTCAAATTTGGCTACAAAGTTTAAGTTTATAAAATTTAACCTGAAATTTAGGAACTAAAATATTAAATTTAACCTTCAAATTGATCCTAAAATGAGTTGACAAAATGCCCTCGAATACATATTACCCTTCAAGACGCCCTCGAATTTGACTCCATGACACATTTCGAGGCGTAGACGAGGGAGGTTAAATGTGGTCTCGAATGATAAACTGGGAATATTTTTTCGAGGGTATGATAGCCTCTAAATATTTTGGAGGTTATGTTCGTGATTAAATTGGAGGTTATTTTACTCTCGTATTTGCACTTAAATTATTTTGAGGCTATGAATCGATACTTTTTAGCCTCGAAGTTTGTACCCTCAAAAACACCTACTAATTTCACTTGAGAGCAATTTGAAGGCTAATAGCATTAAATTTAGCTTCGAAATTATTCGATACTAATGATCTCGAAATTACCCTCAAAATTCTTTGGAGGCTATTATACTCTCGAACACAAAATTTCGAGGCCACATTTAACCTCCCTCCTCTATGCCTCAAAATGTGTCTTGATTTTTACAAAGTATACACATCAAACATTCACACATAGAAGTAATACTACTAGTTACTCACGTAATCTCCACATGCTAACTAGTTTACAAGAATTTCTATGACAACGAAAAATCAATATCGCACTTCATACACGTACAGTGCGCAGTTCACCTTCATTTGTTTAAATGCATGTAGCTTTTGGCCTGTCCTCACACATGCTTTCTTGCAGCCTTACTGCAGTTGCTTACTCTATAGCTATATTTCTCCAAGACCTCTATGCAATCACAAGTTGCATTTTTCTTCCCTCTTGTAAGCTGCACCCATCCGGATCAAAGACTAAGCTCATGGTCTTAATCCTCCCCATGTGAGGATTAGCTAAAACCTTCCAAGAACAAGACCCACAAGTGGTTGACAAAAACTTAGGTATGCTCAAATTGGTACTCAAACTAGCAATTCCAGGGTCAAAAATCGAATTCTCGTTCAACACTTTCTGTTTGCCAATAACTGCAGCAATAGAAGGTGATAATTCAACTACCCAACGTCCAAGAGCTCACATTCGTACCCCTTTCAATAATACCAAGCCCAGACATTTCCACAAACACCTTGGGTGCAATTGGAATTTCCAAACATTCAACAGATTTCCCCTTCAAATCACTAATCATCTCTTCAGTTGCAACAAGATTCACACCATGATGTGCAATTGAATTCCCAAGAGTTTCAACTGAAAGCATCCTACAATCAGCTCATCCATATATTTCATTGGATTCAACATCAACAAGTATCTCCAAAGAAAATGTGATTACCTCTGGGTTTTCTTTCAACTCGACAAGGAGTTTCTGGCTTGACGCTCCGACATCCAAATCAGTCCTGAATTCCTTGAAAAGTGTCGGACGCTCAGAATCGAGTAAAGGGATAAGAGAGAGAGAGAGTAAGGGGGAGAGAGTAAGAGTAAAGAATAATTGGATGATCCACAATTAAGGTATATTATATACTAATACCCAATAGTATCTATAACCCTACACATGACATCTTTCAATGTGTGGAGTTTAGAACTAAATTAGAAGTTAGGTAAAACATATGTCTAGCTAATGGTTTCATAACAACAAAAGAATTCTAATATTGGTTGATAATTAAGCTTGGCTATTTTTTTCAGAGTCGCCTAATGGTTTTCGGAGGTCCTACGCGACACTAAATTAACACCAATGTCAATGCCTGTAATGTTTTGAAAAAAAATTGGAAAAGCCAGTGCATTTTGGAGTTTGTACGTAGAAACTTCTTTGCTTTTTTTAAACCGAAAAGAATTTGGCTATAGGGACAAGCTCTATAAGCCAAGGGTATCCGAATGGATGAACTCACAAAGTGCAGAGTCGTCAGGAGCCATATGGCTATGAAAAGTAACGTACATGTGCGATAAGCGGTCCGCAACACGGTTAGCTTTCCGAAAAACATGAGACGAATCTTAATCGATTGAAAAAAGCCAAGCGAGGGTAAACTGTCTGAGACAATCATTTCAGAGTCTCTTATTGTCTTTCTAATGCCTACCTGGCTGTTAATGATAGTTAGATTATCACCTTCGATTTCGAGATTAGTTATGCTGAGTTCACAAGCTGCTTGCAAGCCTTTCCAAAGACCCAGTGCTTGAGATGCAGAAACGGAAGGGATTGGACAAGGCCCAGAGCCAAAGAAAATATGGGTGCCTTTATAGTCTCTGATAATAAATCTGTATGAGCCTTTAGAATAAGAGGACCAGGCTCCGTCAAAATTGAGTTTGTAATTACCTTTTGACGAGGGAAGCCATTTTGCTTTTCTCCTTCTAACCTTCGATTTCGTTGTTCGGGGTTATTTTCCTGGTTGTTGATTGTCGGAACAATCATCAATATTCTTACTCGAGTTCCATAGGAATACTTGGTATTTCATGAAAGATAAGATACTCCTAAGATCGGGCTTATCATTGTCAAAAAGTGCTTTGTTGCGGAAATACCAAATACTCCACCACTCAAAGGCAAGCTTAGTGAAGCGAGTGGTACCAATGTTCTCTTCGATTTGTTGAATGGCTGTGTTTAGATCAGAATCTTGCACGAAGTTGTTGTTTATTGTAACAAACAAAGAAGAGTCCATCATTGTGATTACATCTCGTGAAATAAAGAAGAGTCCATCTTTGTGATTACATCTTGCAAGAAGTAGACCTTGGCGCCGAAAGCATGCCCGACGCTTGCCCTAAATATGCCCGTCGCCGCGTAGCATTTCAAGCGGCACCAAGCTTGGGCTTGTGTTTGGCCCGAGCACTTGAGACAACTCCTAGGCACTCCTCTCCACATCTCGCTAGGCTTGGACATAGATAAGCCTTAGAGCCGGTTCCCCACTCTCCTTGGTGATATGAACTTGACTTGTACCCTAAATAGCAAATAAGCTAACTAGCTTGTCAACGATCTAATTCGCTTGACTCCGGGTCACTGGTTCAGCTGGCAGTAGGGATGGCAATGGGGCGGGTTCAGGGTGGAGAGTACCATCCCTCTCCCCGTCCCCGTTTTCAAAAAGTACCCCCCATCCTCGTCCCCGTTCGGGGATTAAAAATGTCCCCCGTACCCATTGGGGAATCCCCGTCCCCTCTTAATTTTCCCCGTTTTCATTTCCTGCGAGTTTTCCCGTCGGGTTCCCCATTTAAAACTCATAGTTTCCCCCATTTAATAGAAAACTATAAGATATTATTAAAATTATGTAAAAAAATATAATATAAATATTTAATATAATATCTCATAAATGTAAATTATAAGGTAAAAGTTTTAAAATAAAAGAAAAATTATTTAAACTTATGTAAGTTCTAAACACAAATGGGGATTCCATACTCCCCATCGGGGATCCCCGTGGGGTTCCCCAACGGGGACAGGGCGGGGCGGAGTTCGGGGTGGGGACTACTATCCCCGTCCCCGTGCGGGGAATCACTTTGCCCCCCATCCCAGTCCCCGTTCCCATTTAATTTCCCCATCCCCGTCCCCGCGACGGAGATTCCCCACGGGGATCGGGGAGTCCTCGCCCCATTGTCATCCCTAGCTGGCAGAGCTAGTGGCTCAAAGTTAGTGCTGGAGCCATCTTGATACCATAACTCTAACTCTGAAAGTTAGTGCCAGAGAACTAGACTACAACCAGCTGCATCCCAAGGTGATCAAAGTTGGTTAAGTGCAACAAGTCAGTAAAAGTGGCATTCGTCACGAACGCGCGCTCAGAGCGACCAAGAATAGTTGCGTTGTAACATTCGTGTTAGATCATGTGTGTTTTGACATCCTGCAACGAAATCAACGAGCTCAGAGCTACAAAATCGAAAAAGCAACCACAAAATATTAGTAAACACAACCTCTTCACCATAAATGGTCCAATGTAATCACAAAGGTTCAAATCTACGAGCCGCTAACCAAACACAATCGCAGAATCACAGTCTATGAAAAGACAAGCATAAATCAACTGATTTACTAAATTCATCACACAATATCCAATTCAAACAACCAGAATCGATTCTGACAACAGAAGCAACCACAATTTCGCAAAATGTACTTAAATAGAGTGCAATGAATCAAACTAGATCGTAACGAAGGTAGATCCCCTTATTGCTTTTACTGACAATGTAACTATAACTTACCTAACAAAGGGTGCGGGTAAAATTAACACATGCATACCTAGGGAATGCATATATCTTGAACTTCTCCATAACCCTGTAAACCCTTATAACCATGGATTGGGTGAAGTAGATAGCCATGGAAATTTCATCAAAATTTAATAATTTCAATTTGAGCCTTAAATCACAATCTGAAAGTATTTGATTAATGTAATGAAGACAAATAATTTTCTTAGCTACACAATCTTGGAAAACGTTCTAAGTTCGAGGTTTACCACTAATTTCACGGTTTATTTGGAACTCCTCAATACGCTCAACATATTTTGCTTCCATTCCATCAAAACGTTCTGATCATGATTCTGTATGAAGTGGTTGATGATAGAAGGCATGGGAAATTGGTCGTCCATGGTTACCTGCAATATTTAATGATGGTAAGAGCAAAATATGGTTAAAATTGGACAATTGAAAAAGAAAATATAATGTTGTTCTTATTGAAACAAAATGCAGTCGTGATCTTAGATAGCATATGATGACGGTTGATCCAATCGGAGGTTCTCCGCTAGCATGTTCTTGTGCGGTGAGTGGGAGAAACGCCATGGGTGCGATGTAACTCGATCAAATGTACAAGGGTGCAATGATTAGGGATGGAAACGGGACGAGTTCGAGGTGGGGAGTACCCTCCCCGTCCCCATCCCCGTTTTTAAAAAGTCCCCGGCCCCCATTCCTATCCCCGTTCGGGGATAAAAAATGTCCCTCGTCCCCATCCCCATCGGGGAATCCCCGTCCCCACATAATTTTTTCCATTTGCATTCCCCGCGGTCCCCCCTATTTAATAGAAAACTATACGATATTAATATTATTAAAGTTATGTAAAAAAATGATATGAATATTACATATAATATCATATAAATATAAATTGTAAGATAGAAGTTTAAAAATAAAAGAAATATTATTTAAACATATGTAAGATTAATAAAAAATGTGGATTTCATGGTCCCCATCAGGGATTCCCGCGGGGTTCCCCAACGGGGGCGGGGCGCAGATCGGGGTGGGGACTACTGTTCCCGTTCCCATCCCCGTCCCCGCGCGGGGAATCCCTTTTACCCCCATCCTCGTCCCCGTCCCCATATAATTTCCCCATCCTCGTCCCCACTACGGATATCGGGGAGTCCCCGCCCCATTGCCATCCTTAGCACAGATACGCAGTCGCAAATACGTGTACATCCTCCCGTACACTCATCCAGCACTGATTAGGCGTGTTGGTGGTCTCATCCATCTAATTGAAATGCGTCTTGAATAATAATAGTCTTTTAATCGGCTCATTTTCTTGACCCTAAAAATCAAGGAGTGATTGATACCGTTGCGGATTGAGGTCTGTTTCTCTCAACATTGCTCATTAGATTTGGGGTCATACTTCTTCCTCGAGGTTTATTGCCCAGTTCAGGTAAGAAGTTTGACATATATCCACGTTATGTATTTTGGGAAGATCAAATAAAGGCATGATCTGGAAGATATCTTTATAGATGAAAAGTGTTCATGTCGAAGAAAAAATTTCTAGTTTGGTAGATATCTTATATTCTTTTCCGTAGCGCAATTGGGCCATTTAGTACTTGAACCTGAGACCTTGCACAAGAAGTAAAACATCGCACCTACAGTCCAACATACAATTCTCCTTTGTATTGCGCTCTCTAAGTGTGCTTGTTTGCTCCTACCTTCTTACCAAGTCAAGTCTTTGTGAATTAGCCTCATTGGAAAGAAAATAGAAGGCATCAAGAGACCCTCTTTGCCCAACCCTAAACACTCTTAGACCCTTTTTCAAACTTGCTTCCATTTAAAGTCAGCAGATAGATAAACAAACATATCCAATTGCACTGATCGAGAGGCATTCATAGAGACTGAGGGGGCTAAAGACCAAGAAGCTTGTTATTTATACCAAGCATTCTTCTTATTGCTAGATCCAATCTCCTGGTTCTTATGGAAATGAAAAAAGAATTCAAAGTTCATCCTTTTTAGGAAAGGGAGATTAGGTAAATCTTATTGATTGCAGATTTTTTCAGACCATCAGTAAATTAAACATGAAAAAAAAGCTCGAATGGTACGATAGAACGAAGGGGGTGATCGATCTCGTAGTTCTTGGTGTGTGAAGATGCATTCTTATGTGCTCCATTTTTCCCCCGTTGAGGCTAAACATAAACGTGTGCTCGAGAGATTGTTGTTTATACACTAATAAGGGATGTATAGATTCTCACGAAGAGAAGAGCACCCCCCCCCCTCGGGAATCGGTTTGATCCACGAGCAAATCAAAAGTAGAAAATAGAGGTCTTGTCGCAAGTATACTGTCTAGGAAAATGAGGGTTCTAAGGAACCAAAACGATGACAAGTGTTGTTTTGCTTTATGTTAAATCTTTATTTGTTTGACGGTTTTGTTTTGTTGTTATGGTTGTTTGTTAGGGTTTGAGTTTCAGTAGGTTTACTTAGGTTTTATTGGTGGTTAATGGACCCCAACTAGAGTTGATAAAATCAAACCCGATTCGAAAACCTGATCCGGCCGACCCGAACCCAGACAAACCAAAACCCAAAAATCTATTGCCATGCACAACCGAAATCCAAGCCCGAGTCTGATCCATTTTAATTCGATATCCGAATGGACGATGATAATGCATATTTTATATTGTCATTTATAGGTGGTCTTAGGTGCATTAGGTAGTCGTATTGCGTGTTTAATAAGGTTATTCATATTCTTGGTCATTTGGTATTCGAAATGCGGAATCTACGGTTTCTAGTGTTTATTTGTAGGTTATAAGATCCTACCTCAAAAGCTAGAGAAAGAATAAAGCAAATGGACAAAGAAGAGCTAAAGAACAAGAGCGGAAATGAAGAACATGAAGAAATCGTATGTTTAAGGTTCAGAGAAGTTAAAATTATCCTCTGAGGTCTTAATGAGAATCGTAATACTTGGAAAAAGCTTTCTAACACATATTCATATGCATCAATCGGACAAAGGATGACTCCATAAAGTGCGTTACAAATTCAGTCTGCCGAAGTTATCAGCACTTAGGAACGGCGGCCGCCGCCTCGTCAGATCCGGATTTGCGATACGCGGCCCAATCTATCTTTGTGGGAACTTTTATCTATCTTCCCTAGGGTTTTGGCCGACGCCTTTGAGCCCTATATTAGACATATTTCCAACATTCATTCAATCAACTATCACCACTAATAGAGTTTATTCCACATAAACTCATTACAATGAGAGGATTTAAGTTTAGGGATTCAAGGTTTGTTATGTTTGCCTAGAATTCTTGTGGTTTTGCTATGATTCAAGACTTGGTTGGTTGATTGTGAGACTTGATTTCTATATTATTCATGCGTTTATTTATCATCTTGTTCTTCATTATTTATATTTGTGATTATTTCTATGACCCCGCATCTAGTTAGAGTTCACATATATGCTATGAATCCGTTGTTGGTTTCTCGATAGCAAACGAAGTCATTGATTTAGTGATATTTCTATGCCTTTGTAGTGGATAATAACAATTGATCTATGTTGTGTAGATTCGATTAGGGTTGAGTTCGGTATGCGTTTATCTATCTTAATTGCATTGAATCAATGTGCCAATTGGTCTAAGTACTTGAGTTCTTAATGCTATTTTTTAGTGATATTGAATAAGGTGATTGTATCTCTACGGATCCTTCAACTTTATTCAAGTCGGCATAGGCTTAGGAATAATATTGCAATCATCTCAAGGATCAATAAATCAACCAATGTTGCAAATTTTAGGCAAACGACACTCTTACCTTTTGTCTTCTCATTGTTCCTATCCATATCTTTGTCTTAGTTTATTTGGGTTGTCTTTCTTCATTCATATCCCTAGTCCTTTGTTATTGTCATAATTGATAAACACATATTGCATTGAATTACTTCTTTCTCTATGCGTTCGACCCCTTACTTATCCGCTATACTAGGTTTCTAGTTAGTTCATTTGTTTGGGTTATTTATTTCGCGAGGTGGAATCTAACGATGTTTCCCTTCCGTCAAAAATGGCGCAGTTGCCGAGGAAGCAAGTTTATTTCTTTGGTTTGTGTGTTTATTGATTTTTGTGTCTTTTGTTTTGTTTTGTGTCTTTTGTTTTGTTTTTGTTTCTTTCGGGAAAAAAAAGAAAAAAAATGATGAGGTTATATCAAAATCAGGGGGAATCATTAGTGAGTGAGTGTGAAACACAGGATATCAATGATAGCGAGTTAGATAAGGTGCTTTGTGTTATGGAGGGTGTGCAACCTGAAATAAGGAAACTTATTGACGATGGTGAGTGTAGCCCTGGATTATTTGGAATATGGGATCTTATCCAACACATAGCCTGTGATTGTGAATTAAAAGAAAAATGGGAGAAAGGATGCAAGAAGTTGGCCAAGCTACTCAAAGAGGAGGACACTTCTGCAGAGACAGCGCCCGCCGCCCCAACCACGACGCTCCCTCAAAAGCACCGCCATATAAAAGGCTAATGAAACAAGAATGGGAGGAACAATGCAAAAGATTTAAGGAGTCGTGTGAGACGCATATATTCACTGATGATGATTACAATGAAGAAGAAGAGCGATTGCTTCTTGAAACGGAGCCTCATGAGTCGACACGTGAGGTTTCATCTTTAATGCCTTCTTCTCCATTATCTTTTATGCCCTCTCTTTCGCTGTCCATTATGTTTTCCTCCCCATCACCCATTACCTCTCCTTATCCATCGTCCGGTGAAGTTGAAAGCTCAATGCCTATTGAAATGGAATCTCATGAGTGCACGCATGAGGATCTATATGTTTTGGCTCCTGATTCATCCGAAAAGCTCATCTCGATCGCGCCAGTCCCTGAACAAATTTCATAGCGGTTTATGTGGCTCCTGCACAAGGTAATGACATTTCTAACACTTTTGTGGATTATGGTGAATATTTTGATCCCCGTGAGCATTACTTCTACAAGACGCTAGCGAAACTGTGTTGGTGGTCTTACATTCCCTATGGAGATAATCGAACCAAGGTAAATAGGGTAGTGACAAAGGTATCCTTAATTGCAAAGTTTTTCATGTTTAGTGTTCTTTCAAATTTTGGTTGGGCACAAGAACTTGATTTGCTTTTAAGGGCGTTAACAATGTCTGAATGAGTCTTAAGGTAAGGACAAAATAAACCGTCGAGTCTATGACGTTAACCAAGGACGCTTCTTGTGAGGCAACCCATGATTTGTTTTCTAGTTTGCAAGTTTTTCAATTCCTAGTTAGATATTTAGTCTTTCAAATTTAATAAAATGTTAGAGTTCCATTTAGATTTATGTGTTTTTGGAGGAGTCTTGAGTTAACCATGAAATTTGCTTGATTAAATGACGGAGTTGGCGTTCTGCAGACACGGCGCCCGCCGTGGTTGTCAGTGACACACGTTTTCGGATTTTGGTAACATTAGAAGGGAGTATTTTCTATCCTTTTATTATTTTCTATTTTTAGGTTAGTTTATATTTTCTATCTTAGTTAGGATTAGATGTTTTCTATTTTCTATTTTAGGAGTAGATTTATTCTATCTATCTTTAGAATTAGATTTATTTCTTTTTATCTAGGATTAGATTATTTTTATACATTTTTAGGTTAGATTTACTTTCTATCTTAGGATTAGTTTCCATTTTTTTTAGGACTAGATTTTATCTTTTTCTTTATAATATTTCTTTTTCTTTTTGATAAATATCCTTTCCCTTTCCAATTAACCATTTATCCTAATTCCCAAATTTGATCATTCAAACCTTTGTGTCCAAGAAAATGCAAGAACCCTAGCTAATTTCTCCACTTGAATCTAAATTCCAAAACCTAAGCCTTGTGTTTCAATCAAAAGCCTTTCTCTTTTCCCATCTATCATCCACATCCATCAATACCCTTCATCCATCAAATTCGATTCTTTTCATACCATCACTGTTCCTATCACTGAAAGAAAGACTGTCCTGATCTTCAAAGAGCAATTTGGAAGGAGTTTTGACGTCGGAACATCGACGTTGAACTCATATTCATGGTTCTGCACAGACGGCGCCCGTCGCCCTCTCACCGGCGCCCGTCTCCCTCTCACCGGCGCCCTCCGCCGCTCCAGTGCTCCAATGTTTGTGAACGATTATATCAACCACCACTACCATGATCAAGTAGGTTTCCTTTTCCCTCACTTGTGCTTTTATTTTATATTTTGTTATCTTTATTTAATTTTCATTTAAAGATGATGAAAAGTTTAAGTGTGGGGGAAGAAGTGAAGTGAATTAGTTAGTTAGGTTAGGTTAGGTCATGTTTGAATTTTTGTTATTTCATTTTTTTATTTCTTTTATGTTATATAAAATGTCAAAAATGAAAAAAAAAATTGAAAAATGTCAAAAATCCAAAAATTATCATGCATTGCATAAATATGTGTTATTCAACTACCCATCTTGCAATGTTTGTCCTCTATTATATATTTTGACATGATCATATAAATTCCATAACATGTTTGGATTGTTTAGCCTTGTCCTATAAAATTTGGTTTTCACGTGAAACATGTTAGGTGGATATAATTAATTGAGCATGTATGATTTAAATTCCTAGGCATGATTGAAATCCAACAAATATTTGTCCTAGCGAGATATATTTGGCCTTATAGGGATCACATCTATATTCCCTCTTCTTTTGTTGTTTGATTTACTTATCTTATGCTATTACCTCTTAGTATTGACATGGTTATCTATTTTTTAGACCTATTATATACATTATTCATTGCTTATAAGTTTCAAGTGATAGAGGCACCTTTTAGCCATATTTTATCCATATCTACCCTACATCATATCTTTGCTTGAAGCCAATTTGAGCCTTTAGCCTTTTTCTTTGAAGCTCCACAAAATTCATGTTTCCTATCCTATGATAAGTCGACCCATCCGGGAATTAGGATTTGAGTTGGTTATGGATGTTATTTTGAGTAGAGAGAGAAAAGATATGGTTTGTGCTTATGTTGAGGCTTTGAGAGAGATGTAATGTTATGTGTTTATTTTCCTCATATTGTAGTTCATGCATTTTGGCTCAAAGGAAAAAAAAAAGCTTGGACCGAGGGAGGGTAAAATGCACATAGGGGCAAAAGTAAGCTTAAAAAAGGGAGAAAAAAAAGAAAAAAAAAAAAGAATAAGAGCCTTGTTATTTATTGCATATGAGAGTTGGATAAATGTTTGTTTGAGAGGTTATTCTATTTTGAGAGTTATCATCTTTTGGGTGTTTTGATAGTCTTATTTTATTTTGAGATATGATACTTATGTTATGAGAGCTTATTGTTATGTATTGGAATTTTTGTCATTGGAATGGTTTGCGAAGTATGGAGGTTGGGGTGTGGTTCTAGAGATTGTTTGCTAAACTTTTTTTCCCGGATTTTTAGCACCACAAGCCTATATGTTTCCCATGCCTTATGTTCCTACCAAAAGCCCCATTACAACCCTCCGAATGGAGTCTTCTATGAAGGTTTCCATTGAGCGAAAATCCTCTTGATGTTGCTTATTTGCTTTGACGTATTTGGTGGAGATTTTGTGATATAAATGGCAATGCTTATGTAGATTTTTGTATAATGAATCCGTTGAGAGTTGTTCTTTACATCCTAAACACATGAGAGCATGAGTGAAACACATTTATCCCTGTGAAGTTGGATAGATAGGCATGGTCATTTATATACATGCTATGATGTTTGTCTACCTTGTTCATGTTTGCACACATTTGAGATGTTGCTTTTGATGAGGCGAATGCATGTTGAATATGTTTGTCTACCTTGTTCATGTTTGCACACATTTGAGATGTTGCTTTTGATGAGGCGAATGCATGTTGAATATGTTTGTGGCCGGGATGGTTGGTTATTGCTATGTTCTTCATTGCTTGAGGACAAGCAAAGACTTAAGTGTGGGGGAGTTGGAGTTATGACAATTTGTTAGCTCATTTCATGTTTAATTTGCGCTTGTTATGGTATAAAAAAAATTATTTAGACATGAAGAAGTCTCCATCTCTATGCTATAATCTAGTTCGCTAGAAGACTAGCAAAGCTTAAGTGTGGGGGAGTTTGATAATGCATATTTTATATGGTCATTTATAGGTGGTCTTAGGTGCATTAGGTACTCGTATTGAGTGATTAATAAGCTTATTCATATTCTTGGTCATTTGGTAATCGAAGTGCGGAATCTACGGTTTCTAGTGTTTATTTGTAGGTTATAAGATTCGGCCTCGAAATCTAGAGAAAGAATGGAGCAAATGGACAAAAAAGAGCTAAAGAACAAGAGCGGGAATTAAGAACATGGAGAAATCCTATCTTTAAGGTTCTGAGAAGTTAGAATTAGCTTATGAGGTCTTCATGAGAATCGTAGTGCTAGGAAAGAGTTTTCCAACGCATATTCATATGCGTCAATAGAACAAAGGATGACTCTAGAAAGTGTGTTACAAGTTTAGTCTGTCGAAGCTGTCAGCACTTAGGAACGGCGCCCACCACCCTTTCCACGACGCCCGCCGCCTCGTCAGATCCAGATTTGCGATACGCTGCCCAATCTATATTTGTGGGAACTTTTATCTACACTACTACATATGGTGTTATCTATGACATTTAAAAGATGACGTTTTCCTAAAAATGCCATTAAAGATACCTTTTTATGACTTTTAACTAAAAAATGTCATGAATATATATAATACAATTTATTTATGGCGTTTTACAAACGTCATAAAATTGATGGCGTTTACAAAACTCCATTTTATTAAAACTAAAATTTATGAACTCAAATTTATGGCGTTTGGAAAACGCCGTCAAATTTATGGCGTTTTTAAACTGTCATAAAATTAGGGGCAATTTTTATAATCCAAAAATTTGGGCCAAATTATTGGGCGGAAAAAGGAAAAAGAAGAAGCTATAATCTAAATTCATTCTCTCTTCTACAGGTCTACTGTCGCTCTCTATCTCTCTCCTCTCCCAATTCATTCCCCCAAATATGTGAATCATACAGAGAAGCAATCCGCGACTCCGGTTGCCATCCCTCATCGTCGCTCGTGCCGGCACCACCCCAACCTCGTCGTCTCCTCCTTTGGCCGCCATGGCCATTCCTCTCTCTCGGGTCACCCTCGCCAGATCTACTGGGAAGGGCACACTAGTGAAGAGGGATGTTCAGTTACAAGTTTTCCAAGGTCTAAGGTAAATCACAATCTTCAGTTTACAAGTTATAACCTTTAATTGACAGAATTTGAAGGTAATATCGTTCTTCAATGATTATTTTTTCAAATTAGGGTTCTTCAAACTGGAAATCAATTTAGGGTTTCATTTACTAGGAAAATACATTGTGATTATGAAGCTAAAATAAGCCATGTTTTCAGATTCATTGATTTTCCTCAACTTCCACGATACTGGTTTTCAGATTCTAGCTCCATCTCAAGTAAGCCCATGTTTTCAGATTTTTTGATTTCCCTCAACTTCCTCTACATATGTTCTTTTCAATGGTTGTTTATGTCGTGCGCTAACACTTCATGATCTCTTGAAACGTTTAGTTATGTTTTGAAGCCAACTTATTTATTGTATATTTGGTATTGACACAACCGAATACATTAATTGACTAGAATGAACACCTTGTTCTGAGCCAGATAGTTGATTGTAGATAATGTAGCATTATTTTGAAGTTGGGAATGAGAGTCATGTACCAAGTACGAGTTGATGGTTGGGAATAACGTTTTTGGTGTTACTTATTCTCCAGTTGTTTTCATCTATATAATTACCTCTAAGTTTGCATTTATGTGTTCTCATGTGTTTTCTCACTGTAAAGTCTTCCTCCCAGGAGAGTTGCTAATTTTTCCTGCTCACTATTTGAGATAGGGAAAATCCCGTCATCATAACACAAGGGTGTTTTGTTCTTTTACCAATATCGAATATTCAATACAACATTGACCAGCATTAATGCGGTTACCGTTTCGCCTATTGAATATGGTAACGGTTTCATGCATTAAAGGGTCTTGACCGAATTAAATATGGTAACGGTTTCTTCTATTAAATATCGTAACCGTTTCTTTTTATTTAATACACGACTAGTATAAATATGAGGATATAGATTCAGAATGAGGACATAAAAGGACTGATTTGGGTGTTGGAGGGTCCTACATGGGACACAAGCCCCGCCCCGACCTCGTTTGTTCTTGTTTTGCAGGCTAGGATTTCGGGTTGGGATCATCATCAAGATCAATCTCCATCAACAATTATGATGCAGATTTTACGCTTCACACTATCTTTTTTTTTGAGATTTTTTCTTCTACCTTGATAGGAAGGAAGTATTCCTTATTGGCACTTATTTGTGATAATGTCTTTGTTTTCATGACTTATCTTGATTTGTGATATAAAAAAAAGTGTCATTTATTTATTCTTTTTTCCCTTTATGTCATCAATTATTGAAAGAAAACGAACTAAAATCGGCCTTTTTTTTAACAGTATGCTCGTAGAAACTGTGTTCAACGCTGGTTTAATCAGAAAAGGATTTAACTTGTGAGATATGTCATCAGGTATCACTACTAGAATACTCTAATTAGACATCATGTGATTTAAATCTGTCAAAGAAACA
The DNA here is from genome assembly GCA_037127255.1 of Persicaria tinctoria. NCBI lineage: Eukaryota > Viridiplantae > Streptophyta > Magnoliopsida > Caryophyllales > Polygonaceae > Persicaria > Persicaria tinctoria. The sequence goes on from JBANSL010000013.1 coordinate 68,620,488, forward strand.
ACAGATGTTAAATTAGTTTGTTATATCAGTTTTTAAATTTGCGAAGTTGAAAAAAAATTAGACATTAGTTAAATATTTTGACAGATGTAAAATTGTTAATTCAAAAAATATTAAAACGCGCGGAACTGAAATACTTAGAAAAAATTTGGAGGGTTATCTAAATTTTAAAACCCGCTCAATATTTTTGGGAAACATAAAGCGCTCTCTTTCTCATAACCTAATACAGTAACTCTTTCCTTCCCAGTTCCCTCTAACCCTAACCCTCCCTCCCTCAAGACCCTCGCCACCATTCCAGAGCAGCACCTCCTCTTCCTCCTCCATCACCGACGGGATCTCCGCCACCACCAGATCTACCCACTCCCCCCCCCAAATCCCTCGCCTTTCCCTCCCCTCCCACTCTCCAGATCTGAGTGAGAGGGCGAAATTGGTTAAGATTGAAGACGTTCATTCATTGTTTGTTCTCCTCCTCCTCTGCGCACACGACGACCTCCTCTCCCATGGAGTTTCTTTCAGTTATGGTGTCCGTGGCTTCCATTACTTCATCTCCCATGAGCTTCCTCTCCAAGGTAAAAACGTCTCTCCCACTTCTCACCTCCCTCTCGGTTTCCCCGTTTCCTTCAATATCACTATCGGTCATTTTTGTCTTCCGTTTATATCTAGAACGATGCCAGCCTCTCTTCATTCTCCTCTTTCTTGGCATCGTCCTCTCAAATTTGTGCTTCGAAGATATCCAGGAGAACAAGGTTCTCCAAAATCGTATCCCTTATGACCAGTCAACAGACCGAGCACAAGCCCTCCGCCATCGGCTCGGTTAGGGTTTCTTCTCCCAGTCAACCGCTTTCTCTTGTTGTTAGCCAGGTTGTGACTGGGAATTTCTTGAAATTTATTTCGTGTGTATGATGAATGGCTTAGGTGAAAACTTCATTGATGATGACCAAGAAGATATTGGCCAGGGCTTCCGAGAAGTCCCACATTGTGTCTGGCAAAAATGTCTGGATTAATGTTGATGTCCTGACTCCTGATGACTCACGATGTGTGTGGCCCTGAATCAATTGACATTTTCAAGAAAGAGTTTGGGAAAAATGTTAAGGTTTGAATTTCTGTTGCCATACAGAATGTTTTCAGTTACTATTTCTTTATATGATGTGTATTTTATAACAATCTTGCTCACCATTTCCGCAATCTTGGTGTAAAGCGGAAGATGAGAAGTACGGTTTTTATCATTAAACATGGTGTAAAGCTTTTACATATATTTTCCGCAATCTTGCAAGATAAACAAATCTCATACATAAAGTATAGAAATTTGAAAGACTTTATTATATAACAAAACGTTTAAAATATTTACTTGTACAATGTCAACTCTTCAAGGCCTCCTCACCTAACCTGGAAAATTTGATTGATGTACATCGTATGCAAGCGAGTCACACCAGCCAACCATTTCACAACACGATTGGTTAGTTCAGTGAAGAACTAGCAAATGACGGAACGAAATTATTGTGGATCTCTGGACACTTAAAAGAAATAGGAATAGGATAGTCCAATGACATTAGATATATGAAGAGTTATACTTCCAAAAAGGATGGAGAATGATATCGGAAAAGAATAGTGATCACCGTCACATACACACAAGCACATACATCCACATCCACACCCACACACACACACACATATATCACTTGTATAACGATAAAATATATACT